>CM057451.1:966321000-967739500 GCA_016271365.2 Neoceratodus forsteri | reverse complement strand
GTCCCCAAGTATGAGGACCTCATTTCTCCCAGCAAGACATGCGATTTGTTTCATTAACTCATCTAATCCTACTTGCCCATTGGTTGGGGGATTGTAGGCACACACAATGTGTAGTTTTTTGGTACCAAGAGTGAGCAGTACATGGAGTGCCTCACGGTGGAGTAGGACAGATGACTTTATTGCAGAGACGTCTAGATGAGCTCTAAAGTAAACAACTGTCCCACCCCCCACCCCTTTTGGGTGCAGCTCTGTCAAATCTCAATAGGTTATAGTGGGGAGGGACACAGAGAATCGGTATGGATGATTTTAGCCATGTTTCGGTTAGTCATATGATATCAGGCTTGTAGAGGGTAGCCCAGGATTCAAGCTCAGTTAGGTTGTGTGTGTGCAAGGCTCCTGATATTATGATGTGCTATAATAAGACCTTTAGCATTGCTAATAGTGTCAGATAGAACACCTGTTGGGCCTGGATTTAGTTGAACATCGCCTGAGGGCAGGATAGCAAGTAGGAGAAAGTACCAGAGCTTGTGGCGCAAGAAGGATCCACGGGCATGTAGGTGCAGGTGGCATTTCTTATGCACAAGGGCAACCATGTAGATCCAGATTTTATTTAGTAACAATGTGGGGAAGTCACAGCAAGGGGCAGGAAGTATCAGGAGATTAGAGTAGTAGTAATTTTGTGGTAGAAAGTTGGAGGGATTGCTTTGTTTGGGGGTGCTGTAGACATGGACAAGTTGAGTAGTGGTAGTGTGATCGCAAGAAAATACAGTGACAACTGTAGTGTCATTTTTGTTGTTTTACAGTCAGAAAGAGAGGTCTGGTACCCCAAGCAGCAGGTCAGTGGAAAAGACAGGGGACTGTGTCTTGAAAGCTCAAGGTCCCAAATGTAGATTGGCAGCCGAAAGGGGGATACTTAGTAGTGTGACAGGCCAACTCCACAAGAGAAACTCTCCTAAGACCCACCTAGGTAGTGGGGAAGCAAGCAGAGGAGCTGCTGTGAAAAGTCAGTCACATTGTGTAACAAGTGTAGATGGTGAGACAGAAATAGGCTTATGTGTTGGAACCTGGCAGGGCAAGTAACCTATTTAATACTGAGAGCTTAGGCAGCAGGTAGATTGATCAGACCGGAGAAGGGGAGAACGAAAATGTGCAAATTGGGATCAGTTGCACCTCTGAGTTAAATTTCAGCTCAGGTCAGAGTTAAGGAGAAGCCCATGAGAAGAGGGGGGACCGAGGAGGGAGGAGCTACTGCGTATTTAATGGAGGCCTGGGAGGTGGTGGTGGTGGTGGGGGGGGGGAATTATAAGCTGTAAAGGCAGTTGAAGCTAGCTAAAGTTTCAGATCCTGTATGAGTCCAAAAAGGTGCTGAAAAGCACTGCAGTCTGTATCCCGAAGCCAAAATGGAAAAGAGCACCAATGAGCAGGGCAGCCCACGGCCAGCGAACCAATCAGCATTGAACACAGAGGAGCCGCACCAATCAGAAGAGCCCTGGTGGAGAACGAAGGAACTAAGTAGAAGCGGCAAGTACCTGTGGAGGAATCCGGGCTAGGGGCCAGGCAGGCAGTCTGAAAATCTTGAGCTTCCCGGTGGGCAGCAGCTGGAATGACGGACGTCCTGCTCTGCCTCAGGTTGTGGGATGCCGCTCAGGCAGAGACTATCTGAAAATAAAAGGAGATAACAAGACAATCACTGAGAGTGCTGCAATCAAAGAGACCTGGGACTCGGTGGGCGGAGGTAGACCGTCAGCGGGGGGCGGTGATCAGGGTTCAAAACAAAGGACAGGAGTTAAAGATAGCTATGGGAGGGGTCTTGGAGACAAAAGAAGGAGCAGGTGATTAAAAGCAAGGGAGCCGGGGGGGGATCAGTGAGTTCACGGATAGGAAAGTTGTCTGAGAAGGGAAAAAAAGAAAATCTGCTTGCAAGTTTAGTGAGAAGCAAGAGCAGGCAGGTTTGAGAAGGGTGTAGTTAGGTAGTGTTAGCAGAAAGAAGGCAGAGAGAGGAAATAGCAAATTCAGCAATTACAGTTCTTTTAAGGAGAAATTTTAGCAGACAAGTCAGGCTAGCACTTCACAATTACAGCACCTTGTAACTTTGAGTAATGACTGAGAAGGCACAACAAAATTGCTATGACTGGCAGAATATACTTAAGCAAAATAGGGTCTCCTGATTGCCCTAATAATGTCTCCTGATTGCCCTCCTGAATCTCCCCTCTCCAGTCTTAGCTGATGCCCTCTCGTATCCCTCCCCCTTTTAATCCTGAAAATTCTTTCTGTATTAACCTTTTTTATCCCCTTAAGGTATTTAAAGGTTTCAATCATATCCCTTCCATCCCTCCTCTCCTCCAGGGAGTACACATTCAGCTTGCCCATTCTCTCCTCGTAGGACTTCCCCTCCAATCCCTGTATCATTTTTGTCACCCTCCATTGCTCCCCCCTCCAATAATTTTATATCCTTCTTCAGGAACAGGTGCCAGTACTGCACACAGTATTCCCGGTGTGGCCTGACCAGAGACCTGTACAGAGGAAGGATCACCTCCCTATTTCTGGTGGAGATTCCTCTCACTATACACCCTAGCATCCTGTTGGCTTTCACCTTTCTGCACTGGGCTGAGTTGTTTATGCTGCCCGTTATGAGCACCTCCAGATCCTTTTCCTTCTCAATGCTTTCGAGCTGCACCCCTCCTAGTTGATAGCTCCTCCTCTGATTCCTAGCTCCAAAGTGCAGTACCTTGCACTTCTTGGCATTGATCCCCAGCTGCCAAGTTTCCGACCACTCCTGTAGTTTTGTCAGGTCCTCCTGTAACCCCTTACACCCTTCGTCATCATCTGCCACAGCTCCTATCTTCATATTATCCATGAACAGACTGATCCTACTCAGTATCCCACATGAGATAACCGCATAAATATCCCAAACCGCACTGGTCCCTGTACCGATCCCTGTGGCACCCCGCTTGTCACCTCCCTCGTTGTTAAGAGTTCCCCCATCACCACCCTCTGCTGCCTACTATCAAGCCAGTTGATGATCCATTTGATCATCTTTGTTCCCACCCCTATGTAATCCAGCTTCCCCCCCAGCCTCCCATGTGGCACAGAATCAAATGACTTGCTGAAGTCCAAATACAGGGCATCCACCACATGTCCCCAGTCCAGCTCCCTGGTCACTCAGTCGTAGTACTCAATTAGATTTGTCTGGCAGGATTTGCCCCTAGACAAACCCATGTTGATGTCCATCCAGGAGACCATTTTCTTCCAGACTCCATGAACAGCCTTCCTGAGGAGGTTGTGGAGTCAAATCAGTGGGGGAATTCAAGAATGCATGGGACAGACATAAGGCAATTCTAGTTGGGGGTAGGAGGAAGTAGGCTGTTGGTTAACTAGGATCTGCAGCTTATCCATTAGGTAGGGAAATGGGCAGACTAGGTGGGCCAAGCGGTCCTTATCTTTCATCAAATTCTATGTTTCTATGTTTCAGAAAGGCTACTAGTTTCTTCTTTAGGATTGTCTCCATGAGCTTCCCCACAATTGAAGTGAGGCTCACCGGTCTGTAGTTGCCTGGTTCATCCCTTGGGCCACTTTTGTGAATGGGCACCACATGGGCCATTCTCCAGTCTTGTGGTATGCATCCTGTGTCCATGGAGGTATTGAACAGGTCAGCCAGCGGCCCTGCCAGGATCTCTGCTAGCTCCCTGAGTACCCTAGGGTGAATGCCATCCGGTGCTGGTGCCTTGTCCGCCCTTAGTGCCTTTAGTCCTTCCAGAACCCTGTCCTCTGTAATCCTTACATCAGTCACCCCTCCCCCATCCCACTCCACCCCTCCCTTTAGGTATCTGCTCCCTCTTTCTCCCTCGTGAACACAGAGCAGAAATACTCATTTAATGCCTCTGCCTGATCCGCCCCCTTTTCCACCCACCCTTCTTCCTTCTTGAGCATTACAATCTGGTCTTTGTTCTTCCTTCTTTCTTCAGTGTATCTGAGGAAGGCTTTTTCACCTTCCTTGATACCCTATGCCAGTCTCAGCTCTCTTGAAGCCTTGGTTGCTCTGACTAACCTGGTGACCTCCCTGGACTTCTTCACATACTCATCCTTGTCATCTCCCCCTCCTGATTCCTTGAATTTCCGGAATGCCTTTTTTGACCCTCACTCCCTCCCTAACTTTACGAGTTAACCAACTGGGCTTCTTTGCTTTCCCCTTCATGCTCCTTGTCCTCGTACAGGTCCCAGTGGCTTCTGTCAGCCATAGTTTAATAAACTCCCATTTCTGACTAGCATCCATGTCTGGCTGAATTCCTGCCAGATACCTACCCAATATTTCCCCCATCTTTCTAAAGTCTGCCCCTTTAAATTCAATCACCCTGGCTCCCGTAACCGCCTCCCCCAAATTTCCCTACCAATATTGAGCATGAACCCCACTGAGTGGTGGTCACTCCCAACCAAGGGGTCCTCCACCCCCAGATTCCTTATTGCCTCCCCATTTGAAAGTACCAGTACCCTACACTGGTGAGCACAAACAGCAGTGATACACTCACCAGAGCTAAATTCCCAAAGTAACTTTATTGAGAGGGCATGAAGCAAGCTTTCCCCGGTGCTTCAAGGGAACAATTCTTCTTCATCATGAAGAGGGATTGTTCCCTCGAAGCACCGGGGAAAACTTACTGCATGGCCTCTCAATAAAGTTACTTTTGGAATTTAGTCTCCAGTGAATGTATCACTGCTATTTGTTGTTTCGTATCAGTTTGATTGCCGTATTGCAGCTGATCCTCACAATTTGCCCATTAGTGTGCTGGTTTGTGTTTTCCAACTTGTGAGCACACACTCTGTCACCATGGGGCACACAAGCCAACGCCACTGTGCACGTGACCCAGCAGTAATGTGCTTACACCTCCACACCTGTGTACATACATCCAACTCCATTGAGTACACACCCTACCACCAGTGAACACTCACCCAGCACCAGTGGACACACACCCAACACCAGTGAACACACACTCAGCACCACTGGACATACTCCCCAGCAGCAGCGAGCACACACACCCTCCACAGTGAGCACACAGGCAACACCACATGGGGCATGATTGTGGACCTGCGCACAGATTGCTATACACTGGGTGACAGGGAAACAGTAGTGTGGCCTACACCCAGTGTGTTACCTAGCACTGGCATATCCATGCACCCTTACCCAGAGACACCCAAACGTACACACACATGCCCTTTGGGATGTCACACTGGCAGTCACCCACATGGCTGGGCAGGTCCCATTTGTCTTTTGTAGCCAACACTCGACACTTCAGTCACCTCCACGGGCTGTAGGGTAGATGTTATCATCTCCTTTGCAGGAGCCATGGGCCCACGCCTTTGGCATGCAGCTCCCTGCGCTCCATTACCATGACTTCCTTCATGTGCCTCTTTGTGTACCTGAAGCACTTTCTCACAGCTTCCATAGGCCTGTTGAGACCACCGATGGCATTGACCTCCTTAGTGATCTCATCCTAGCCCTGCTGTACCTGGGCATCCATATTCTTGCACTAGGACATGACCTCCTCCCTAGTCTTGTAGGCTTGTTCCAGTGCATGTAATTACTATGTAGTGAAGCAATGGGACCGAATCTTGTTGGTGTCCTCCATGGTACCCACCTGACGGGGGAATGGAAGAAGACAGGTGACTGGGGAGTACACACAGTGGAGTGGACAGTGCTGTAGCCCCCCACCCCTGACCATGAAGGAGTCCTGACAGTGCTTGCCCTCCCACAGCCCTAGACCAAACAACGCCAGGTTGCCAGTGCACACCTCCAGCCATTTTGACGGGCACAGACATGCAAGGGTGGACTGTGCATGTCTGTGAGTGGGTGACTCCGCCAGCAGCGGCAGCACCTCCACCATTAGATGTGGACACCATCAGCCACCAGCGCCATATGTCCAGGGTACTACTACACACAGCATATGCACAGAGGTTACATTGGGCAGGAGTCACAGGATCTCCATCCAAGCTTGGCCCCAGCACCTGTCTGACCAGCCCACCACCACCGTCATCCAGCCCCACTTAGAACTACTAACAACTGCCACCATCTCCAGAGTATATGTACCCACCTACAAATCAGGATGTGATGGGTCCCCACCTAAGCAGTACCTGTGTGGCAGGGCCCCCAGCTGTACAGGGCGTCCCGTATAGTGTAGGGCAAGGGGGACATGTACATGGGCAATGTGTCCATGGTGTTACAGTAGGTACACAGGGCAACTGACTACATTGTCCTGCAGCTTATGTATTGGAGGTTTCCAGAACACTGTGGGCCCCGCCATGGAGACACAGTGACAGTGCACCCAGATTGCTATGGCATGTACCCTGCTACTCCACAGCAAGATTCTTGTGTTATCATGTAGTGTACATTATGGCTTATGAAAGCCAAAAGGCTCTGTTTTCCCATATAACCATTGCATAGCTATGGGAAAAGTGCCCAGTACATGGCTACATTTCCCTGTACAGTACACAAGTTATTGCAGAGATGGGAGCCCTGCCTTGAACATGCCACATGAATCTGGGAGCCAGGCTGAAGCCAGTGCATACAGATAGTCCACTGCATACCCATCTCTTTCTAGGCCATTCCACAGGACACTTGACACTTAACTCCTGTTCACCTGCAGTTCTGCTGTGATATCTAAGTGGTGCACTGTGCTCCTTTATATACTCCAGGCACAATCAGGCATACTAATGTATGCATACCTTCCGGTAATGACACGGAGATGTGCATATTTGCCCACAGACTGCAAAATTATCTCATTTCTATACTCTAGTTGAATATAACATTTTTGCCCAGTGTGCAATACCAGTTTGCACTTACTCACTGCCATTGCACCATGCCTGTGGTTGTGTGTCCTAGGGCCATAGCACAGGCATGATGTCATGTGCCGCCTTTGATGGCATTGTACTGCACAACTGTGCGTGCCATGCCAGTGCACAAACATGTGCAATGCAGCACATGCACAAGACGTGTATGCGTGTCCCATGCATGTGCCGCCCTATGCTGGCCTCGTGCTCGTGGGTGACATAGCACTTCGCTAACATAACATGCGGTGTAGTTGCCAGGCAGGCTTATAACAGCAAGCAGTGTGGCTTCAGATTCCTCTGCACAGAGAGAGAGAAGGAAAATCATGGCTGAGCAATGACACAGGGCTGTCCAGCAGTGTGACCATAGATGGTACACTGTGGAGCTGGCCAACCATGTAGTTGCCAGGGATGTTCCCAGTACAGTGCTCTAAAAGACCTCATAGGCCACGTCCGCAGTAGGGACCAGGTAGAACTCTTAGCAGTTTGAGAATTGGAGGTCAGAGAGGAAAGCGTGCAGGTTGAAATTACATCTGCTTCTTTTAAAAATAAACCTTGAGGAGGAAACACGTTTTGGCGTGGCTCAGACACACGCTGTAAAGCAGTGGTCACTAAGGTCGGTAAAGAGGACTCCAGAGTGAGTAAAATGGTGTGGTTTGTTCACTAAGATAAGATCAATAAGGCTGCTGTTGGCTGAATTTTTCTTTTTAGGGCAGGAGGCTTCTGTGATAAACTGCGTAAGCCCGAAAGAGTCGCAAATATCTTTTGAAGGCTTGGAGCTAGCAGAAAACTAATTGAGGTTCAGATCACCCAGGATGATAACCTCTGAGGACAAAGTTTCAAGCATGTTACACAGGTGGTTCAACACCTTAAGCCCTACTGATGGAGGCCTGTAGCAGCCTATGATACTAAGTGACACGGAAGAAGAGAGCTGGATCTTTAGGGACAAACATACATTCAGATTCCTTGGGTAGTGAGGTGGAGTCTGTAACCGTGGCAGTAAATTTGTTCTGGATGTATATGGCTGCCCCACCTCCTCGGGATAGTCAGTCAGTTCTGTAAACATTGTAGGAAGTTAAACATTGTAGGAAGTGACATTAATTTCATGATCCAGAGTAGAGGGTCTGAGCCAGGTTTCCATAACCACCAGTATATCAGGCTTGGTGTGGAAATCCAAGATTGAAGAGTGTCAGTCTTCCTAAGGAGATTGCAGGTATTTACATGAAGTAGACTAATCCTCTTAAGATGGGCCAGTTCTGAAGGGGCAGAGATAGGGGCTGTGGGGCCTGGCTTCAACTCGACATTACCTGAGCAAAGAAGGAGCAGCAGCAGGAGTTTTTTTATAGGGTGCTTAAAAGCAGCTGAAGAAGATGTGTCCTACTCCTTTTGTAGTAATATGAGGAAGGGGATGAGGAATAACTAAGATGAGATCCAAAGGGGCCCAGGAAAGCATAAAAAAATACTTGGACCTCATGTAGCTGGGAGGTCAGATTAGATGAGGGGCCCAAGAATAATGGGATGTTCCACAATTCATGGATAAATAACGTGCCATGGCACCAGGGGGAATACAAGGTGAATTTCAGGCGGGAGGATAGAAATGTGTTTATGATGGAACACATTACTATAGGACTAGCTATATTAGAGGGGGGACACATATAGAGGAAATGTGTGTGGAGCAAGGACATGTAAGGACAAGACAGCAATGCAGCACAGAAATACAAGGAAGGGCTGCATTTTGAGGTTCATGTGTAGAGGGAGGGCATAGAATGACTGGTGGAGGAAGAATAGGCCCTTGTTCCTTAGTTCTTAGAGTGACTAGATAAGGAAGAATAAGTCCTTAAGGCCACAACAGGGCAAGGGAAGCAAGAGGCAATATTCTGTGTTACCTTTTGAGGGGGAATAGTCACGGAGTCACAATGGAACTCGGCAGAGCGAATGCTACTAGAAACAAGGTTCAGAGGTGCCCTCTGATAGCAGTATAAATTGTAGCGAAGCAAGGCGATTATATGGTGTCCTCTGGTAGCTGTATAAATTGATATGCTGGTAGGGCTCAAAGTGGAAGGGAATCAAAAAGCAGTGAGAACAAGGTCAGAGTATCACGCAAACTGTCATTCTACTGAGGCGGGTCAGAGTAGAACACAAGCTGCCATTCTGAATGAGACAGGCTATGTCCACCAATGGGAGGGAGGCACTGCAAATGGGAGGGGAAGTGGAGTATTTATAGAGTTCCAGGGGCAAGGGAGGGTGGGCAGGAGAAAATACAAATTACTGAGCGGATGTAAGTAAAGGAAAGGGGCTGAGAAAGCACCGCAGCCAAGGAATTCAAGTAGATGGAAGCCGGACCAATCCGCAGGCGAGCCACAGCTGTCTCAGCCAATCATGAGCTGATACAAATGTCGGCAGGCAATCAGAGGTCTGTGCTTCTGTCCCAGCAAAGTCAGAGGTCATACCTGGCTGGAAGTGCTTCAGAGTGGGCAGGAGGAGAAGAGCGGTCAGCTTGCTTCACCAGTCGAGCCGCTGCAGCGGAGCAGCTTGTTCCCGATCAGGGGCAGACCTGGAAGGGGAGAACAAAAGGGAGGGTGTTAGTTTAAGGCTAAGGTAAAAGGAGGAGGGCTAAAAGCTTAAGTGGTGGGCAGGGCTCAAGAGGGGAGTAGCAGGTTAATCGGTGGGCTGGGAGCTACAAAGAGACATCAGTTAGCAAGGGGGGGGGGTTGTCGTTAGATTGGCACCAGCTATGAATCTGTTAGTCACAGCAGGAGCAAAAGGCAAGAAAGAGGAGGAGTAAAGGTTCAAGGGCAGATTAGGAGGCGAGAGCAGAGGTCAGGGCAGGGACAGTGAGAACAACTGAACTTAGTGCAGATAATCAATACATTCACATTTCCAGGGCAATAGAAAGAAAAATACAATAGAAGCACAATTCCTCAGAAGAGCTGCAGCATTGCTTTGCTTTACAATACTAGTCCCCTCAGGTACATTAGCAGCACCAATATCCTTCGGGTTCCTCAGTCAGGCCCCTCAGAAATCCTGAGAATGGAATTAGGTTGTTATCCTTATCTGCTATAGTCCTTGAGAGGAAACTATAATTTCTCCTTAAGCTTTATCTTCTCCCAGAGCACAGGCTTCCAAGACTGTGCCCTGAAGAGGAAATAAAATATAATGCTCAGGGATTTATCTTACCTATGATGGAAATCATAACAAATACCTTGTACCCTATGGGTCTGGGTCATTTCATCCATCAAGTATATTACAGACCATTCCAAGAAATAGTTATACAGTTAAAAGATAGAATAAGGGACATATCTATCACTAAGGACTTAGAGACTATACAAACAAGGAAATTGTGTAAATATTGTAAAATATTGAAAACAGCATAAATTGGAAACTTTTTTTCTCAAAATTCTCACTGAGCCAAAAAAACAGTTATTACAAGATTCAGAGTAGAATTATATGGAGCAGATTGTATACATTTTATTCAAAAATGCTCCGATATCGAATACTGTTAAGTGACTGCAATATGAAGATGCACGATAATTTAAAACATGTGGTTTTATTATGTCCATTATATGAAAAAAGACACAGGTTTTGGTTGGGCCCAATAATTTCTGAACTCGGTCTCTCCTGATCAAATGCTTGTTGAGTTATTCAAAACAAATAACTGTGAAATTTGAAATGCACTAGTGCATTATTTACTTTCAATTAAGCTATGGCTTTATGATATCTACAGGGTGTGTACAGACTTTTAGTGATATAAGATCGAATAACTTGCATAAAAACATAGAAGTTGACGGCAGACAAGGACCGCAAGGCCCATCCAGTCTGCCCATGCCAACTTCTTTCTTTGATGATCTTGTACAGTGACTATTGAGCTTTTATGTACATCATTCATTCATTCATCCATTCATTCAATTTTGGTGACCGGGTAGGCCTACTGAGCCCTGAAGGTCCCTTTTTCAGGGGCGGCCCAGAGTTTTACAGAGATAAGGCATGCATAGTGGTTTACAGGAATGTTAAACAATACTTATTTACAGGAGTACAGGTATAAGGCATACATAGTGGTATACAAGGAGTGTTACATTAATGCAATTACTGGTATAAACTCTGTACAAATAGTTTTTATGTAAATGTGTACTTTTAGCTATTTGTAATGACTTTGTGCTGAACAATAAATATTTATTCAACTTTGAGAGAGACGGATTATCATGGCTAAGCGGTGATACAGGGCTGTCTAGCAGTGTGACCATAGATGGTACACTGTAGAGCTGGCCAACTTGGTCAACCGTGTAGTTGCCAGGGAGGACCAGCAGCTGGGGGAAGCAGCATGGGCAAACGGGTCCTGAAGGGAGGTCTGGGCATCGTGGGGGGTGCCTGATGCACTGTACAGGGGTCACCTGCACTAGGAATCCATGCACGCAGCATTATAATTACATGCAAAGGAGGGAGGTGCGCCTCCTGCGAGAACATGGGCCATGGTGGATGGTGGCACTGTACCCAGGCCAGCTGAGCACAGATGGTTGTATGTATGATATGTGTACTGGCCTGCGTGCAGGCCTGTGACGTGATAGTATGTGATAGGGCTAGACCCCCAAGGCAATGTGCACATACCACTTCTGTGCCCTTAGTGTTCCCCTGTGTGCCATGGGACATACCCCAGAGCATGGCTTGCCAGGCCATATGCAGTCATCTTGGCCCCCTATCTCACAGGACATCCTTGTGCCGTGTGTATGACTGGACCCAGTATGGTGGCCAGAGGTGTGCACCTGCCTTGGCTGCATGGTTGTGGGTCTCCACAGTGACATGGTGGTAGTGTCACGGGCATAATGGGTCCATGTATAGTGGCATTGCATGAGAAACAGGGACTATGTACTGGTTACAGCAAACTAGACATGTCAGTGCCCAGGAGGGAGTCACATGTGTCATACGTAAAGCTGTCCTGGGATACGTCTCCAGCAGGACATAGATAGGCCCCCATCAGTGTTGTCCACACTGTCTATACTATGCTACATGGCTACAGGTTTGCATCTGCTGGGTACAGCATGGGGTGCTACGGTACTGCACTAGTGTCTGGATATATGCTGGTCACCCTGCATGCACACACCTACTCTATCCAGGCCCCACAGCTGTTGTGCTAGTATGCTGTGTCTGCCCTTGTCACGTTACCTGGTGCAGTACACAAATCATGCCTGACAGAGTCTGGAGTCAACAGGTGTGGTCTGTGGTACAGGGGCCAAGGGGGTTGACAGAGTGTGGGCAACACATGGGCTGACGCACACTGTTAGGCCCTACTTAACGCAGTGGGAGGTACCATACCCTCTGTGTGCATACTGGGAGATGCATGTGTGTGCTGCCACAGGTGGTGCTATAGGTACCTTGCAGCCCTGCTTGGCCTGTCCATCTGCATCATGCATATGTGGTGGCTGATGCACAGTACAGGCATATGGGCAGGTATACTGAGTAGTGTGTATTGAATGGTGCACTGTGTACCACTGTAAGATACTGATCACACCTCCCTTTTCCTCCTCTACAGATCTCGGCAGCCAAGCCACCCCAGACAGGGGCCAGCAGCAGCGACGGCAGCAGTGCCAGAGCGAGGCACGGGCAGGGTCACTGTTCTACGATGGGGCCCATGGCAGCGCCACACAAGAGGGCACCCAGTTAAGTAACCTGCATTTTCTGTTGCACCTTGGGTTACATGTGTACACGTTTAGGTGCCAGAACAGGTGGCACCACTGTGGCCATGTCCCTACCACTGTCATATGCGTTAGGGCCTGGCCCTCTCCATTATTGTACTCGTGGTTATATCTGACACTGGTGGAGTGCGCCTTGAACCACCACGCATGCTGTCCAGAGACTTACTTACACAGTACCGTCTGTGTGGCATGATGGGTGTCAGCAACATTGGGGACAGCTGGGTCTTGGCACAATGGGCAAAAGTCACCAAAGTAAATGATGTGCCAGTCCTGTGGGGGTACGAGGCACATGGTGATGCTGTCTGTGGGTGTAGGGAGATATACCAGTCTTGTACAACTGTCTGAGGCAGCTCTATGACAGTTGGTGAGCCCAGGCAGAGAGGAGGGTTTTCACGCATTCCCGGGCTGCCACTGTGCAGACCTGTCCACCACCCATCATCACTATGCTGCAAGTTTCTTTGGCCAGCGACGGATGACTTTGTGGGAGGCCATGTAGAACATGTGCCCATGGGGGCATTACCTCAGGAGCTGTGGTGGGGAGCACTCACCCTCCACACTAGGCATTGGACCACCACTGCCATTGCAGTGTGTCATGGTCTGTGCAGAGTACCATGGTACACCTGTGTGCTGCTGGCATGCTGCCTGTGTCCACCTATCGTGGCATGGTTTGACCTCCACAGTGTGGTCATGAGCACCCTGTGCTGCTGGACAGATGCTACGTGGGGTGGTGGTAGTGCACACAGCCCCAGGTGTACCCCCTAAGAGTTGGTCAAGCCGCCCCCGATCACCTGTCCCATATGTCAACACATATCTCTGGTATCTAGTGGCATCCCTCCGCCCCACAATCTCCCAGCCCATGGACCCTGTAATATAGCTGGCATCTAGTGGTACACCTGCCTCCAACCCACGAAGGCCATTTGAGAAACGGGCTGGCAAACATTGATTGTCCAGTGGTCCCCCGCCTGCCTAGCGCACCCAGAACACCACCCATCCAAGCCTCCCGTTACAGTCAGTTCGGGGCATGCGTGAATCTGGATATGACGGGGTTGGCACAGCTTCCTCCTACCTCCTCGGCTCCTCCATATGAGCCGACAGTGAGTGCGTACGCAGTATACTGTATGCTATTTGTGTGCTTACCATCAGCTCATATGGTGGCTGCTCAAGAGGTGAGAGGAGGGCTGTGCCAGTCACCGGATGAGATTCAACGACGCCCCTGGATTGACTGCACATGCCACAGTCTGCCTGGCACAGCGCCGGACGAGAGTGAGAGGAGGGCTGTGCCAGTCGTATCGGGATTCAACGCAGCCCTAGATTGACTGGTGGGGGTTGGATGGGTGGTGTTCTAGGTACAGATGGGGTGGGTAGGGTCACTGGACCTCCAGTGTTCACCGGTCCATTTCTCGACTGGCCTTTGGTGGGCAGGGGTACCACTGGACACCAGGGATATTATAGGGTACGTGGGCCAGGAGATGGGGGGGGGTGAGGTTGCCACTAGACACCAGGGATACATGTTGGCATACAGGACAGGTGATTGGAGGTGAGGTGCCGCTGGACACCAGGGATATGTGTTGGCATATGGGATGGGTGATCAGGGAGTTGGGGGGTGCCACTAGACATCGGATACGTGTATAAGATACTGAACGGGTGATCGGGGGGGGGCACCAGACACCAGGAAGTTGCTGAACCTATATGGAACAGGTGATTGGGGGGTGGGGAGTGCCACTCGACACCAGGGAGTTGTAGAACCTATAGGGGATGGGTGATCGGGGGGGGGGGCAGTGCCACTAGACATCAGGGATATGTGTGACAGTATGGGACGAGTGATCAATGGGATCAGAGTGCCACCAAACACCAGGGATGACATGTCCATTGCTTACAGGATGGGTACAAAAGGGCCTCCGCTCACAATGCAAATGAGCCCATAATGGGCATGCTAGTAGCCCCTTTGTGCCTTGCATGCGTAATTCGTGCATTTGCATGATGTGGCTGAAAATAGCTAACATGACTTCCGGCGCTACCCAATCCCAGGGTGCAATTTTCTGTGGACTGGATATAACCAAGGTCCATGTCAGGGCAGTGCAATTTGACTTAACACTGAACTGACATGGGTCAATATTCAGTCAGATAATTCCAGTGCGCTATCTGATTGAATAAAGCAGCCTCTTTGTTTGGTACAGGCACAGTGCAAATGTTTTCTGGGCCCTGGAGTCTTTTATGGTGGAAAAAAGGTAGAGACAAATATTTAGACAACTTTCATTGCACTGCTGCTTTAAATAGTGTACAGTTTATCCTCATTTTAAGATTGTCTTATGTATTGCTGGCAAAAAAAGACCCCTTGTCTGGTCTGCTAGTCCTGCCTAGTAAATGTGCAATGTGAGAACCCTAGTGATTCTTCACCACTCCTCTCCCCCTCCTCCTTTTGACAATATCTTTACCAAGCCCATGCATCTGACCCACCCCTGTTTGAAGCCCCTCAATGTTTTCACATAGACTGCTGCTTTCAATAGCATATTCTACCCCTCCACCACCCTTTCCATGAAAAAAGACTTTCTGTTGTCCCTTGCCACTACCCAGCACCACCACCTTCCTGGAGTTATTCCTGGTGCTTGTGTTCCCTCTCATTGTAAACAGTTCTATACTGTCCACCATGTTTCCCCTGAGGAAGAACTGGGTCCTCTTTCATATTTCTGACCCCATCCTCACTATCTACCTGGCCATAGATCTTTGTGTCATGTGCAAAGAGGCATATTTTGCCTTGTAGCTCTACCCTGATCTCACAGATGAATATGCTGAAAAGGACTTTTCCCTAGACCAGTCCCTGTGGTACACCACTCGTGGTATGCCATTCTGTCAAACCCCTCCCCCAACAGCGAATCCATTGCATCGACAACAACCCTTTCGACATCCACAGTGTCGAACGGGTGTGTGCAGCGATGTATGGATACAGTGACTCCGCTGTAAGCTACTTTTCCCCATAATCACCCGGAGTTGACACTCATTAATTCCGGGAGGTGTGGGGGGCTTTCAGTTGGAAGAATCCCGTTGCGCTATGGGTCATTGACACATTTTCCGGGTGATGTGATCACCATAGGCAAAGTGCTGTAGATGTAGTCTGTTGACAACTTTGTTGTCACTGCAACGTGGTGGAACCACCAATGGTGGCCCCCTAACCACCGAGAATTCCCCTTTAATTATCTCCTTTGGGTTCTGCCACATAACCAATTTCTCACCCTTTTTGTGATTTTGGCCCCCACCCACCATTTTGTGCATCTTCTTTACCAACCGTCCATGTGGAATGTAGTCAAAGACTTTACTGAATTCAAGGTAAAGTATGTATGCTGTCTATCCCCTGCTTACTACCTTTATCACCCAATCAAAGAAATTGATCAGGTTTGTTAGACACGGCCACTCCCTGCCACCCCGTGAACCTGTGATGTCTATGCCCTGAAGTCTGTTTGCCTCCAGGAAATTTACCAGCCTCTCCAGTATTATGGTCTTAAGCAGCTTACGCGCTACAGAAGGACAGGTCTGTAGTTCCCCAGCTGTTGTGCAGGGGAACTGTATTCACTGTCCTCCAGTCCCTGGGTACTAACCATGTGTTGAGTGAGCTATTCAAGAGCTCAGTCAGTGGCTCAGCTAGTGCTGGCCCCATCTCCTTTAGCACACGGGGATGCAGCTTGTCTGGGCCCTTAAACATATTCACCTTCAGTGTCCTTGAGCCCTCTAATACCCTTTTTACCAAAATTGGATTCTCCCCCATTGTCCTGATGGTACAGTCAGGCAACAGATCCTTTTCCTCTGCTATGAACACTGAACAGAAATATTTATTCAGGATGTCTGCCTTTCCTTTACGTCCTGCCACTCATGTCCCTTTTTCAGTCTAACTATTCCCTCCTTAGTTTCTTGCTTCTCCTGTATATACTGAAAGAAGGTCTTCTCTTCCTTCATTCTTTCAGGTATCTATAACTCCATATTATAGCCCTGTTGATCTCTTCCATCTTATTTGTGGGGTGTGACCACTGATGGCCTAATGGTGGTGCTGGATCTATCACGCATGCTGAGAGAATGCATGGATCTGGAGCACCTGGTGCTTGCCTATAATATGGCAGTAAGAGGCCCTGGATTCCATTGCTCCTGTTCGTGTTCACCCCCTCACCCTCCATCCAAGGTCTCCATGGTTTGATGAGATCTTGAAGGAGTTGCGGAGAGAGGGGCGAAGGCTGGAGAGGGCCTGGTGGAAATCGGGCTTGGAAGGCAACAGGCTTAGGCTGATGGAACATTATATGATCTGTCAATCGACAATCACCCATAAGAAGGCAGAATTCCTGTCCAGGGAGATTGCTACTGCACAAAGTCGACCAGCTCAGCTCTTCCGGACTGTGGGCAGATTTTGCAATGCCATCTGTCTCCAGTCTGGGGGAGCTTTTTCACAAGAAAAGTGTGATGAGTTTGCTCAGTTTTTTGCAGATAAGGTTGCCGCCATCAGGTCCGAGATCAGCCAGTCCACCTCCAAGGGGTGCTGTGATGGTCAGCAGGACATCACAGTGCTCGGTTTGTCTGGGCAAATTTCAGTCAGCTGGAATTCATTGACATTGTGAGGATCATCCAGACTCTGTGGTCAACCTGCTGTAGTTTGGATCCGGGTCCCATGCGACTCCTAGTGGGTTTCGTGGATGAGATCATACCGATCCTTGCAGAGATAGTCTGGAGTTCATTGGAGAGGGGGATCTTTCCTTATTCCCTAAAGGAGGTGGTCATGCAACTGCTCCTGAAAAAAAAACCTCCCTTGACCCAGATTGTCCTGCTAACTACAGACCTGTCTGTAACCTGCCCTTTGTGGGTAAGGTTATTGAGAAGGTGGTTGCGCTGCAGCTGGATGACCATCTTACCATCCACGATGTCCATGGTTCTCTCCAGTCCAGATTTAGGAAGAGACATAGTACCGAGACGGCCCTTGTCCAGGTGCTTAATGATCTCCTAATAGTAAGAGATCAGAGATCTCGTTCCATCTTAGTTCTCCCTGATCTCTCTGTGGCATTTGACACTTTGGACCATGGTGTGCTATTGGAACGCCTACGGTTCATCTGTGGACTATCAGGTATGGTCCTCAGATGGTTTAGATCTTTCCTCCAGGGTAGGACTCAGAGAGTGGTCACTGGGATTTATTCATCTGATGCTCACCCACTATCCCGTAGGGTTCCGCAGGGTTCCATTTTGTCACCCATGTTGTTCGCAGTGTATATGCTGCCGTTGAGAGGCATTATTAGGTGGTACAGTTTGAGTTTTCACTGCTATGCAGATGATACCAAGCTGTACCTGTCTTTTGTGTCCGGGCAGGACGATGCGATCTCTGTATTTAACAACTGTCTCTCTGAGATTCAGGATTGGATGAGTGCCAGCTGGTTGAAACTAAATCCAGATAAGACTGAGGTGTTGGTGGTGGACCCAGATCATTGGGCGGCAGGTACGCTAGCGGGGCATATATCTGGGCTTAGGCTCAGTGATGCTCCACTGGCTGCCACACATTACGTACATAACCTGGGTGTTAATTTTGACAGTGAGCTGATCCTGAAATCTCAGGTGTTGGTAGTTGTCAAGGCCTCATTCTTTCATATGAGGAATATCGCCCGAGTGAAGCACCTGGTTCCTCCCAATGATCTTTCTACCCTGGTCCACGCCTTTGTGTCTGCCCACCTTGACTACTGCAATGCCCTGTACCTAGGGCTTCTGGGGGTTGATATCCGCTGCTTGCAGCTGGTGCAGAATGCGGCAACCAGGCTTATGACTGGTACTTCCAGGACCAGTCACATTACATCCATGCTTCACGGACTGCACTGGCTGCCAATACAGTGGCAGATTATCATACGCAGCCCCTACACTTTGGAATTCTCTGCCTTGTCGGGTGCAAGAGTGCCTGACCATCCAAAGTTTTAAGTCAGCCCTTAAAACCTATTTATTTAGGCTAGCGTTCCCTGATAGTATTTAGCCATTAGTCTTAACCATCAATGTTCTGCTGCTGTGGTGTGTTCATTATGGATAAATGTTTTAATTGGATTTTATGGAAATTAATGTTGGATTTGATTTGATGTGTTTAATCTTGCTTGGTTAAATAAAGTGATTGATTGATTGATTGATTGATTGATCTTATACAGTGCCTTGGCTTTGAAAGGCGGTTTATAGATAAAATTATTATTATTTGAAACTCTACCCTATTCCCTTCCACGTGGCCATTTTTTTTTTTTTTTACTTTTTTTTATAACTTGATCTTTATTTCTCTGTTACAAGATTTACAAACTTTAACACCAATAAGGTGTGCAATCAAACATAGAAACATAGAAGTTGACGGCAGATAAGGACTGCAAGGCCCATCCAGTCTGTCCATATTTTTCTACCTTATGAATGTGCCATAGGTCTTTACTCTGTCAGTGGCCTATCAATTCATACTTATCTGTATTGCTCCCTTATGCCTATCCCATGCCTGTTTGAAGCCCTGCAATGTATTCATATCTACCACTTCCTGAGGTAGGCCGTTCCATGCATCCACCACCCTTTATGTGAAAAAGAACTTCTTCACATTACCCCTTAATTGGCCTCCCTCTGATCTCATGCTGTGTCCTCTTGTCCTGCTATTTTTCTTATATTGAAACATGTTAGACTCTTTCACCTTGTTAATGCCCTTAAGATGTTTGAAAGTTTCGATCATATCACCTCTGTCCCTCCTTTGCTCTAGGGTATATATATTGAGCTCTGTTAATCTGTCCTCATATGTTTTCTGATGCAGTCTCTGTACCCTTTTGGTTGCCCTTCTCTGGACTGCCTCCATTTTGTTAATGTCCTTGTGCAGATGCAGCCTCTCCAGTACTGCACGTAGTACTACAAATGGCGCCTAACCAGTGTCTTGTAAAGAAGGATTATTACCTCCCTCTTATGACTTGTAATACCCCTACTAGTAAACCCCAACATCCCTCTAGCCTTACCTACTGCTTTAGTGGTCTGCTTGGATGATTTCAGGTCATCTGTGATGATGATGCCCAAGTCTGTTTCTTCCCTTGTGATTGCCAGCAACTCCCTTCGCAACCTATAGGTGGCTTCAGGGTCTCTCTTCCCTATGTGCATGATCTTGCACTTCTTTGCATTAAACCCCAGTTGCCACTCTTCCGACCATTTTGCCAGTTTATCCAGCTCTCTTCTCATTCTGCCCACCCCTTCTGGATCATCTACTCTGTTGCAGATCTTGGTGTCCTCTGCAAACAGACAAACCTTACCCTCCAGTCCATCTGCAATGTCACTGATGAAGATATTGACGAGGACTGGCCCCAGGACTGAACCCTGAGGTACTCCACTTGTGACTTGCATCTCTTCTGACTGTATACTGTTTAACACTACTCTCTGTTTTCTGCCCGCCAACCATTTGCAACCCAGTTGACCAACTTCTGACCCACCCCAAGCCTACTCAGCTTATTAATCAATCTTCTGTGTGGAACAGTATTGAAAGCTTTGATGAAGTCAAGGTAGGCAACATCAACTGCACCCCCTTGGTTCACCACTCTGGTTACTCAGTCAAATAAATCTGAGTTTAGTTTGACAGGACCTTCCTTTTGTAAACCCATGCTGTCTTGGATCCTGCGCTCCTATGGATTCCAGGTGTTGTACTATCCTTTTCTTAAGGAGTGCCTCCATAATCTTGCCCACTACTGAGGTAAGACTGACTGGTCTGTAGTTCCCTGCCTCCTCCCTGCTACCACTCTTGTGGAGGGATCACATGAACCCTTCTCCAGTCTTCTGGGACCCTCCTGTGCTCAGAGACTCACTAAACAGTTCTGATAATGGCTCTGTTAGTTCCATCCTTGGCTCCTTTAGTACCCTGGGATGTATGCCATCAGGTCCTATTGCCTTGTCCACCCTGAGCTTAGGAAGCTCTTGTAGGACCCTTTCTTTTGTGAAGGGACTTGTGCACACCTCCCTCCGTGTTCATGGTGCTGAGCTGTGGGCCCTGCCTCACCCTACCTTCTCATTAGTACATACTGAGCAGGAGTATCTATTTAGGATGGATGCCTTCTTTTCCTCCTCCACGACTCCTCTTATCCCTTTGATCTTAGCAATATCCTCTCTGGACTTTCTATAGATACATTAGAGAAATGAGAAAGTCTTGTCCCCTTCTTGTACTGTTCATGCTAGTGTTTCCTTGGTTTGGGCCTTTGCCTGCCTTACTGCGTTCCTTGCTTCCCTTAGGGAAGTTTGGTATGCCTCCCTATCTTCGTCCCACTGCATTCCCTTATTTCCTGAAGGCCAACCTTTTGGCTCTGAGCTTTTCTGCTACTGTTTTTGAGAACCAAAGTGGTTTCCTCCTTCTTTTGCTCTTGCTTTTCTCCCTAACACAATGAGATGTTGCATCAAGTATTGCATCCTTAATGCTTGCCCACTTTGCCTGTACCCCCTCACCTGTATTTCTTCTTGCCAGGTCTAGCTTAACTCTGTTGGCCATCATATCAAAGTCAGCTCCTCTGAAGTCCCAAATTTTTGCCTTGGAATGGGATGATTTAGTTCTAGTGGCCAAATTGAACCATGCCTTGTGATGGTCACTGGCCCCCAGGTGACCTTCTACCTGGAAATCTGTGATCCTTGACCTGTTAGTCAGTACTAGATCTAGGATAGCCCTGTCTCTTGTGGGTTGTTGTACCAGTTGTTTGAGGCCCTCCCCCTGTAGGGAATACACTGTGTGTCTAGTTCTGACGGATGTTCCTGCTGGTATTGACCAATCTGTATCTGGCATGTTGAAGTCTCCCATTATCAGAACCTCCCCTTTAGCTGTCATGTTTTGTATATATTTTTTTATTCATTTAGTTTTTGTTAACTGAGTAAGTGCACTAGCCAACATGATGACTATTTTCAGGCACGACCCGGGAGAGTACAGAACATAACAAACAAGTACAAGTACATTTCAACAAGGTAAAGAGCAAGTGTTTTCATTAGAGGTGGCTAGGAGGGGGGACCAGTCAATGAACTGGAGCTTGGCTGTGAGCGTGACTGGGTCAAGGCTGGTAAGGTTTCTGAAGGTGAAGATTTCGGGAGGGATTTTTGGGGTATGGGCTTTCCAAAGGCAGTAGGTGGGGGAGCGATTGCTGATGGAATCTGGTAGAATGCCAGCTTCTGTAATCATGTCGGAATGATTGGTGAGCATCCAGTCTAACAAGGTGGAGGATATGCCTCTTGAGGAGGAGAGTGTTGCATTGGAGGTAATTTGGGAGAGGCAGGCTCTACTGATAAGCAATTCATAGGAACTCCACTTGGAACTGAGCCAGTCGAGGTTGAGATCACCCATAATAGTATCGTGCTGGCCAGTTGAGGGAAGGATGGAGTTGATGAGAGCAGTTAGCCCTGTGGTGCCACCTTTTGGTGGGTTGTATACACATATTATGTGCAGTTTGTTTATGTAGCTAGTGGTGAGTGTGGCATGGAGAAACTCGCGTGGCGAGGCATTGCTGACGGTATGGGGGACCATGGACAAGTTGAGGTGGGACTTAAAGTAAATGAGTAGGCCACCTCTATGCTTAGGGAGGGGCGGTTGAGCCAGAGTAAGGAGTAGTGAGTGAGGTTGCAAAGGGCATCAGGGGTAGAAGGCTTGAGCCAGGATTCAGAGATCCAAAGAATGTCAGGAGAGTAGTGTGCTATCCAGGCTTCAAGGTCAATCTTGTTTGCCATAAGGCTGTAAATGCTTAGATGGCAAATTTTTATACCTTTGTGGCCATCCCACGGTGGGAGGGACTTCCTTCTTTCTTCATGTTTTTGTATTGTCGTGTACATTTATTTATTTATTTCGTTTTTGTTGACCGGGTAAGTGCACTAGGCAAATTCTGCCTATTTTCAGGCACGACCCGGGGGAGGTGGGATACAGATGAATGCCAACTGACCTTGAACCAGATTAAGCTGTTGGTAGTATTTTTAGTGAATGTGTGGACATTTGGCCAGGGCACTGGGGAAATTCCCCTACTCTGTCAGCAAGGGGCTTGACTTCCTGGGAGCAGAATGGAGGAGCCCAGTTTGGAGCCGGACAGAGGAGGAGGAAGTGCTGATGTGGTAGAGAAGATGGTTGAGGAGCAGGCCTCTGTACCAGCAGTGGAAATGACAGAGGCCGATATCTTTTACGATGCAGCAGGACATTTGGAAAAAGAAGAAGAAAAAGATCATACTGAGGGAGTGAAAAACCAGGGAAAAAGACGGCTTAAAAGCTTCAGATTCAGATACGGGACAAGCGGGTATGAAAGAAAAACCTAATGTGTCAATTATTGCTGCATTAATTGTAAAAGAGGAGGAGAAGTATAAAGAAACAAGGTGTGCTTTAACTAAAGCTTTGGATGTGACAAAGGCTGCAGAGCAAGAGCATGAACAGTGCAAATTAAAGAGCGCAACTGGCGGGAGTCTAGTGACATCCCAGAATAGGCAGTTGTTTGCAGCAGGTGATGTGGTGTCTGGAGGCCCAAGCCCAGAGTACCAAACAAATGCAAAGGAACAAGGGTTTTCGTTTTTTGCCAGGTCGCAGCAGAAACAAGAGAAAAAGAAAGACTGGGACACAAAAAAATCATGGTCTGATAGTGAGATAGAAAATAACGAGTCCGGCATGGTAGAACATTCTTTGAGAGCAGCTGGATGAGTGCGATCCCCAACTTCAGGACAGTGAACTTCGGTTTTCGCACCAATCAGGATTCCAAGTGTGCAGTTAGGCTCTGGAAATAAAACAGAGACACTGGGTGCAAAGGTTCAAGAAAAAGGATACGACACAGAAGAAACAGACTTGCAAAATGCTACAGATACTTTAATCCTTCTGAAAGAGCTTGAGTTAACACAAAACCCAACTCTGAAATTTCAGAGTACAGTTTTAGAAACAAGGAAAAATCAATAACGTGGGCCTGAAGAACAAACACACAAAAAATATGGACACAAATTAGGAAAAAAAATGAAAAACAGGACAATGAAAATAAAAAGCAAAATGAAGCATTTGACACAGTCCCGCACAAAAGATTAATAAACAAATTAGCCAGCCTGGGAGTGGGTCCCAGGGTGGTAGCCTGGGTAAAACACTGGCTAGACAACAGGACAGAGAGGGTAATAGTAAATGGAGTCCACAGTGAAGAAAGGGGGGTTACTAATGGGCTACCGCAGGGTTCAGTACTGGGGCCAGTCCTTTTTAATGTCTCTGTAAGTGACATTGCAGAGGGACTGGAAGGAAAAGTGTGTCTCTTTGCAGATGACACGAAGATCTGCAACAGGGTTGATATGCAAGGTGGGGTGGAAAGGATGAAAAATGACTTGGCAAGGTTGGAGGAATGGTCAAATGTATGGTAGCTTAGATTCAATGCAAAGAAGTGCAAAGTAATGCACCTGGGAAACAAAAACCCAGGGGAACAGTACGCAATGGGGGGGTGAGATACTAACAACTACAAAAATGGAAAGGGACCTGGGGGTAGTCATATCAAATGACCTAAAGGTGGACAAGCAATGTGAGAAGGCAGTGAGGAGGGCTGGGGGGATACTGGGTTGCATAGGGAGAGGCATCACCAGTAGAAAACAGGAAGTTGCCCCTCTGTACAGACAGTTGATAATGCCACACCTGGAGTACTGTGTACAGTTCTGGAGACCCCATCTCCGCAAAGACATAGACAGGGTGGAGGCTGTCCAGAGGAGGGTAACCAAAATGGTGCAGGGTCTGCACCAGAAGACATATGAAGAACGACTAAAGGAGCTTAAGATGTATAACTTCGAGGAAAGGAGGGAGAGGGGGGACATGATAGAAACTTTCAAATACCTCAAGGGAATCAACAAAGTTCAATAGGGTAGCATATTTTAGAAAAAGATGTGCAAGAACAAGGGGGCACAATTTGAAGATGGAGGGGGCAGCTCAAAGGTAATGTGAGGAAGTATTTCTTCACAGAGAGGGTTGTAGATGCATGGAACAGCCTTCATGAGGAGGTCGTAGAGTCAAAAACAGTGGGGGAGTTCAAGAATGCATGGGACAGACATAAGACAATTCTAGTGGGGAGTAGGAGGAAGTAGGCTGTTGGTTAACTAGGCTCTGCAGCTTATCCCTTAGGTAGGGAAATGGGCAGACTAGGTGGGCCAAGCGGTCCTTATCTGCCATCAGATTCTATGCTTCTATGAAGGAAGGCAACCGCAGCCTTATGCTTCCTTTTTTCAGCAGCCGGTATACCCTGCAAGGAGGCATAATGCCATGAGGCTAGTATACAAAGGGGGACTGGATGAATTTCCAGATAGGGTATATGTGGGTAAAGTACTCTTGAAAGCCAGTTTAAAATTCAATGCATCTGAATTATATGCTTTGATCCATGTGTCTGGCGAACCTGTATTCGATGTTAGTTTCAAACTTAATAATGGCTTGGAACAGTTCTGGGTTCGCTACAATAAAGTAAAAATGGATGTACCTCCCCGGGTTTGTCCGGGATTGCTCACCTGGCTCCGCTTCCCTATTTTTAGTCACCAATACTGCCAAAAATTTCCTCATAAACCTGTCTGTGCGCCGCTCTTGTGCCCCGCAATGGATCCTTGAACACCGGAGATTTGTCCTCTTTCAGCTGCCCTAGCCGTTGGATTGCAGTAAGCCCCTCCGCATTCCCCAACAGAGTACAGCTCCCATGCTCGGAAACAGAACCGTGAGCCTGGGCACTTTTTCTACTTCGCCGGGTTGTAAGGTTGCCGAAACACCTCCACCCCGCCTTTTTGACACTCTCAAGCCGGAGAGCGGAACCATGAGCCCGGTTACAAATCCCCGCTTTCTGCCGCTAAAGCCGTAAGTTCCTGCCTATTTAAACCTCTAACCCTGTCAACTCGCCGCTCCTATACCCGTCTTTGGGACAAAGTGGCTGGTTGCTTGTCTATGTTTTCTAGCCGCTAATCCGTAACTTCGCCGAGTCACTGATGTACTGCTGTAATGTACCTGCCCGGACAGCCCTGACCGAACGCCGCTCGTATGCCGGCATACGAGCGGCAACGGAACCAAGAAACCAGCTGCTTGTCCCTACCTCCAACCGCGAAAGCCGTTACTTGCCGCCACAGCCCAGGCAGGGACTAACCAAGTATAGCCTCAGAAGTCCCCGATATGGTCCGTTTTTCTGAGGCTGCCTGCCGTGTTTCGTGCCCAAGCAGGAGTACCATGAGCCCGGCTGCATGATAGTACCCTGAGCCGCCGAAGCCATAAATCATTTTTGTGCTCGGAGCTGCAGACAGCGGTTCTATTGGTGTAGTCCTAGCTTACTTTCTCGGATCCTCAGCCCCCCTCCTCCACTACGTTTCCCCCCCCCCCCGCCTCCTTACACCATGTCTGCCTGGGACAATCAATTAGGTCTGTCCATGCACCAGTACCTGTTTTTTCCTGCTATCCACTACTTTAGGACAATGTTATTTTCATTGTACTTTTGACTTGTAACCCTGCTTCACTGTCTATGCAACTGTACTGTTTTGTTATCACCGTCACTATGTTTTGTCTTGTATCTCCCGGGTCGTGCCTGAAAATAGTCACCTGTTGGCTAGTGCACTTGCCCGGTTAACAAAAACTAACTAACTAAATAAATAAATAAATAAACTCCCCCACATGGGCCCCCTTTGATGTAATCCCTCTCACAAAACCAGCTCAAAAGACTGTCACAATTTTATTTTGAAATGAAGGGGTTCGGGTCATGGATTTGGTTTTCTGGCTTAAGCAAAAATGTTCAGTAATGGGTCATCCCGAGGCAATCTTTGACTCGGAAAATATTTGGACAGGGGGATGGAAGGCAAGGGTAATATTACGAACACAAGAGAGGAAAGTGCAGCATTTACCCAATTCATTTTATCTAGGAGGTGATAAGAGGAGTGCTGTTTTACCCCAGACAGCCAAAAACTTGTTACAAGTGTGGTTCTCCAGAGCATATGAGCAATGCATGTGACAAAATTAGGTGCACTTCGTGTGGTACGTTGGGCATGTATTCAGTCAGTGTCAAAATGAAAGTGTGTGCAATCTATGTGGGGAAAAAGGGCACACTTGTAATAAGTGTAAACAAGCTGCTCATTCCATGGCAGGGCAAGAGGACCTGGAAGAACAGAGACTTTGAATAGCAGTAGCCCGAAGAGAAAAAGCAAAGCAGGACATAAGAGAAGTAGTGAGTCAGAGGGAGGAATGTGTAAGAATACCAGAAAAAACAAAATGAAGTACAACCCTCTCATTCTCCAGAAAAAAATGGAAACTGAAACAGTTACCCCAGTAAAGCAAGGAAAAGATAGGGAAGAGCTAGTTGTAGAAGAAAATAAAGAAGACACAGAAAAGAAAAACCAAATCACTGAAGAAAATAGCATGCCCCCACCCCCACCCCCAGTTCCACTCCTAGAACAATGGAAAATTGTAACTAGGAGGAGGCAGAATTGGATGCAGCCTGCCTCCAAAGTACCTAAAATCTCCACTTCAAACAGGTATCAACCACTGTTTAGAGAACAATGAAAGTTCAGAAAATGAATCAGAGGCAGCAACAAGTGACTCGGGGAAAAAAAGAGCTACAAACAGATTCAGATTCCAGTGATCTAGGTGATAACAGGGATTTAGGAGCTAAAAGCTGGAGTAAAGTTACCAGGAAAAAAGTAGGGCAAGGAATGAAAACAAAAAAGAATACAAAACCACCATGAGCTCACAATTGTTTAAATTCTCCATTCGCAACTGAAATTGTTAGCTAATAAATGTTAACAGCATAAAGAATGATGGTAAAAGGAGAAGAGTTTTCTCACACTTAAAAACTAATGTGGATGTAATTTTTTTTACAAGACACAAGACTACATACAAATAAAGAAATAGGGAAAGCAGGGGTAGAATGGTTCTCTGGAGTGTCACACTGGTCTATAGGGATAGAAACCTATACAGGGGTAGGGATATTATTTACGGTTTCAGTAAATATTATAAAAATTTTGGATTTAGTCCCAGGCAGGGTTTTATTAATAGATATAAAATACAATGGGAATTACTACAGGTTAATAAATATTTATGCCTCACAGAAAAAATTGGAGAGAGTTGCTATATTTAGCTTAATATATCCATATTTATTTTCTTCACAAAATATATGGAGGGGACTTTAATTGTGGGTTATCTAGTAAAGATAGGGGTCAAGGAACTAGAACACAAAAAGTATTCAGTGATAAGTATTATTTACAGAATACCATCAATATGGCTAATTTAGTCAATGCATTTCATAGTACAAAGCAAAAAGCAGAACCTACATATCAGAGAGGAAATATAGCTACCAGAATAGATTTCTTTTTCTTCAGTAAAACATTGCCAGCCTCCAAAGTTAAAGTAGAAGCAGTAGCGTATACTGACCATAAAGAGCTATATGTTTTTATAGGAACAACAGAAAATAAGGTAGGCCCAGGATTATGGAGATTCAATTCTTCACTACTTCAGATGGAAAGCATGAAACAACAAATCTTGTATTTCATCATCTGCAAAAAAACTTTATTTGAATTATATGAGAACCACTCTTATGGTGGGAAGGTGTAAAAACAAAGCTCAGAAATGTACTCATAACATTAAGTAAAAACATTAAAGACAGAGAAAATAAACAATCAGACATATCGAAAACAACTACAACAACTGATGTCATTGGCTCAGACTACTAAACACAACTATAATTCACAAATGAAAAATACACAACAGCTAATGAAAGAATTTCATAATAAACAAACAGAATCTTTAATAATACAACAAAAGTATGGAGCTCAAAGGACACTAGACATGGTCTGCCCATTTTTAAATTGTGCTGAAAGAACACAGAAAAAACAGATGGATGCAATAATGGACACTGAGAAGGCTGAACAAACAAAACCGCTAGATGTTGTATTTATTTATTTATTAGGTCTAAGATTACAGTACCTTTGAGCCAGGGCTCTTTTACAAAGGTTCCACGTCAGGTTACAATTCAAAACATAAGACATGTAAGTCAGATTACAAATTCAATACATAGGACAAGGTTACAAAAGTGTAAGCTAAACAGAGGTACAAAGCATCTGAGAAACAAAACAAGTTTTGAAGGCTAGGCTATTAGGAGATAGCGGATGAGGTGCACAGAGGATGGAGGACAAGAGAGAGGAAGAGTAGAGGGGGGCAAAGAGCTATAGAGGAGGAGCGCAGCCAGAGGCAATGTCGTAGACATAACATGGGGAAGTGCGTGCTCGCTGGTTTATGTGATGTACTCTCCCAGGTCGTGCTTGAAAATAGGCAAGCCTCTTGCCTAATGCACTTATCCGGTTACCAAAACCAAATAAATAAATAAAATAAGGGGTAACCAAGTGCTAGTAGGAGAGAGAACTGCATAAGGTTAGGGAATTATTCATGGGGTCAGCTAGTGGAGGCAGTCACAGGAGCTAGAGGCAATGAGAGAGAGGCGGGGCCTTGCTTTAAATGCACCAAGGGTAGGAGTGGAGGAGATGTAACTGTTTAGACCATTTAACAGAAACATAGAATTTGATGGCAGATAAGGACCGCTTGGCCCACCTAGTCTGCCCATTTCCCTACCTAACGGATAAGCTGCAGATCCTTGTTAACCAACAGCCTACTTCCTCCTACCTCCCACTAGAATTGCCTTATGTCTGTCCCATGCATTCTTGAATTCTCCCACTGTTTTTGACTCTATGACCTCCTCAGGAAGGCTGTTCCATGCATCTACAACCCCCTCTGTGAAGAAATACTTCCTCACATTACCTCTGAGCCCTCCCCCCTCTATCTTCAAATTGTGCCCCCTTGTTCTTATTTATTTATTTATTAGATTGGGATTAATACCTTTGAGTCAAGGACTCTTTTTCAAAGGTTCCAAGTCATACATAGATACATAGACAGTGTCGGCAGATAAGGGCCTATGGCCCACCCAGTCTGCCCATTTGAGCTTGTAGGTTCAGTTTATGTTTTCCTAGAAGTCTGTTGCCCCTTACCCCCGACCTCCAGAATTCCTTTATGTCTATCCCATGCATTCTTAAATCCCGTGATTGTTTCAGCCCCCACCACTTCCTCTGGCAGGGTGTTCCACTTGTCCACCACCTGCTCTGTGAAGAAATTCTTCCTCATGTTTCTCTGAATCGCCCTCCCTCCAACTTCATGCCATGCCCTCTAGTCCTGGAACATCTTTTTCACTTAAAAATAGTGTATTCCTGCACCCTGTTCCTCCCTGTGAGATACTTGTACGTCTCTATCATATCCCCTCTCTCCCTCCTCTCCTCCAGGGAGTACATGTTCAGTTCCTTCAACGTGTCTTCATAGGACTTGTGATGCAATCCATGCACCATCTTTGTTGCCCTCCTCTGAACCTTCTCTACCCTGTCTATGTCCTTACGTAGGTATGGTCTCCAGAACTGTACACTGTACTCCAGGTGGGGCCTCACTAGTGTCTTGTATAGCGGAATTATGACCTCCATTTCCTGCTGGTGATGCCCCTGCCTATACATCCCAGCATCCTATTTGCTTTACCTGCTGCCTTGTCACACTGTTCTTCACCTTGAGGTCATCAAAGATGATAACCCCAAGATCCCTTTCCTGCTTGGTGCATGCTATATCCTCAACCCCCAACTGATATATTGTGCCAGGGTTTTGTGCCCCATATGCATTATCTTGCACTTCTTTGCATTGAATTTCAACTGCCAAACCCCTGACCATTCTTCAAGTTTCTGCAGGTCCCTTCTCATTCTGTCTACACCCTCTGGTGTGTCTACTCTGTTACAGAGCTTTGTGTCATCAGCTGAACAGTGAAATTCTGCCTTCTAGGTCCTGTGCAATGTCACTGATGAAGATGTTGAATAGAACTGGTCCCAGCACTGATCCCTGTGGTACCCCACTGGTCACTCTTCCCTCTGTGGAGTGACAGCCATTTACCACCACCCTCTGTGTCCTGCCACCCAGCCAGTTACCTACCCACCACACTGCTGTCCTGCCCACACCCATATTCCCCAGTTTGTGTAATAGTCTTCTATGTGGCACAGTGTCAAAAGCCTTGCTGAAGTCCAGATGGGCCATGTCCACTGCTCCCCATCCACCTCTCTAGTCACCCAGTCAAAAATTCAACGAGGTTGGTCTGACATGACCTCCCCCTGGTGAAACCATGCTGCCTTGGGTCCTGTAGTCCATTGACAACCAGGTGTTCCACCAATCTCTCCTTCAGTAGTGCTTCCATGATCTTCCCCACTACCGAGGTGAGGCTGACTGGTCTGTAGTTCCCTGCTTCCTCTTTGTTCCCGCTTTTGTATAAGGGGACTATATCTGCTGTCCTCCAGTCTTTGGGTACCTTCCCTGTTTCCAGTGATCGGCTAAACAGGATAGCCAGAGGTTCAGCCACCGCCTCTCTTAGTTCTTTAAGGACCCTGGGGTGCACCCCATCTGGCCCCATTGCTTTATCAACTCTTATTACTTCCAGTTCCTTCAGGACCCTTTCTCGTAAAGGGACTTGTGTCCATTTCTGCACCATTCTCACCCCTTGTACTCCCTTCAGACCCATTACCCTCCTCTTCCTCAGTAAAGACTGAGCAGAAATACCTGTTCAATATGTCAGCTTTACTGTTGTCATCCTCCATGCGGCCCCTATCCTCCCTCTTCAGTCTCACTATCCCTCCCTTTGTCTCTCTTTTTTCACTTATGTACCTGTAAAAGGTTTTGTCCCCTCTACCCACTGATTTTGCAATGTGTTCTTCTGTCTGAGCTTTGGCTTCCCTTACTGACCTCCCTGCCTCCCTTTGCTTCTCCTGGTACATCTCCCTATCCCCTTCTGCCTGTGTCTTTTGTATTGCCTGAATGCAATCTTTTGGCTTTCACTTTCTTTGCTACCTCTTTGGAAAACCATAATGGTCTCCTCTTCCTTTTCCTTTTGTTAACCTGCTTAATGCATAATTCTGTTGTTCTTGTGACCCCCATTTTAAATACTGCCCACTGTTCCTCAACCCCTGATTCCTGTCCCATTCCCCTTAATTCCTCTTTTAAGTATCTCCCATTTTCCCAAAGTCTGCCCCTAAAATCCAGGATACGTGTTTTTGTGTGGTTTGGTTCTGCTCTTTCTGTGATTTCAAACCACAATGACTGGTGGTCACTGTTCCCCAGGTGCTCCCCACTGTTACCCCATCACACTGTCCCTGTTTGTGAGCACAAGGTCCAGCATTGCCTTCTGCCGAGTTGGTTCCATGACCAGTTGCTTGAGGAAGGCACCCTGAAGGAGTCCAGGATAAATCTGCTCTAGTTGATGCTGCTGCTGATGCTCCAGTCCACGCCTGGAATACTGAAGTCTCCAACCAGTACTACTCACTCCTTTGTCTGCCATCCTTTGGATGGCTAGCATCAGCTCCTATCTGTTTCTTCCTCCTGGGCTGGTGGTCTATAGACCACACCTGTAGCGGATGGCTGTTCCTATTTTCCTTTCCAGCTTAACCCACAGTATCTCTCCCCATTTTGTTCCTCCTGGATCTCTGTGGCCCTTATGTCATTTTACATACAGTGCCACCCTCCTCCCTTCCTGCCTGCTCTGTCTCGCCTGAATATGTTGTAGCCAGGTATGGCCATCTCCCAGTCGTGGGTTATCATTACACCAGGTTTCAGTGATGCCACAATATCCAGGTCTGACTGCACCATGACAGCCTCCAGATCTTCCATCTTGTTGCTAAGGCTCCTGGCATTTGCACACATGGCTTTCCATGATTTGACCTCCCAAGACTGTTTCACTGTTCTACTCCAGCCCCTTCCTTGGTTGTCCTTTATTCCTGGTTCTCCTTGCTGTCTGCCCGTCTGCTGAATTTTGCCCCTTTTCTGCCTATCCACCTCTTGGGCACTAATCTCCATCTTTTGCACACCGCTTTGCAGAGATAGTCACTCCTCTGGTTCACTGGTTCCACTGCTAGCTGTGGGGGGTGAGCAAGTAGGTACCCTCCTTGCTGGCCTGTTACCCTTTGCTAGTTTAAATGCTTGTCAATGTAGCATTTAAACTTATCATTGAGTGCTTGGATTCTCTCAGGATGGATGCAGGCCGTCAGGCTTGAACAAACCTCCATCCTCCAGGTGGATCCCCAGTCACCAATGAATCTAAACCCTTCCTCACAGCACCAGTTCTTCAACCATGAGTTAAAGTTCCTGGTGCATGCACTCCTATGCTCTCCCTTGCCTCTCGCAAGTAGTACTTCTGAGAAAGTGACAGAAGTAGCTACTTGCTTGAGACCCCTCCCCAATTTCCTAAACTCTTCCTGAACTTCCTTTGGCTCCCCATTTGCCAGGTCATTAGTACCTAGGTGGATAATGATATCCAGCTCACCCTTCCGCCTTGCCTTCCCAGTGATCCCCAGGATCTTCCTTCCATCCCTCCATGCCGTGGCACCTGGTAGGCACCTCACCTCCCTGTCCTCCCCCTCCTGTGTTCCTAGCTGGATCCCTCTTATGATGGAGTCCCCCACCAGGATTTGCTTCCTCCTCCTCTGGGGTCCACTGCTTTCCCCGCTGAGGTCACCTCCTTGGCTAACCTCCACATCCTTTCCTTCCACTTCTCTGGGTACCTCTATTTGGTCATGGACAAGACAGATAAAATAAGATTACAATACAGTACAAATAAGAATAAAATTAACAGTGAAGGAAAGGAAAAACATGGTATGCAGCATGGGACTCAATACAATGGCACATGCGGTACTGGACATGATGGTTCAGGATACTACGTAGAAAAGAAATGAGTTACAAAATAACTGGTTGCAGTGTAGGGGTATTCTGGGAGTACAGATAAGTAAATAATATAGGTCCAAGTAAAGCAGTGGGGGAAGGGGAAAAGAGGTAAGCAGCCAGGTTGGCGTTGTCTAAGTAGCAGGAGATGGAAAGGGACAACAGTAAGTAGAAGGGTGGTGTAGGATAGCTGAAAGTCAAAAATAGTGGGAGGGGGGAGCGGGGTGGTAGGGCGGAGCATAATGCAGGAAGAGAAATTGACATAGTTAGATTATAAACTAGCACATTTATAGGTATTTATGTTATTAAGGTGGGAATGTAGCTCCGCTTTGAACTGACTCAGCTTTGAGGTTGCTGTCAGTGTGTCGGGTAGCTCATTAAACCATTTAGGGCCCTTAATAGTAATGGATTTTTGGGCCAGAGATGTGCACTTAAAAGGGACTTGCAGGCCTCCTTTTGTCGCATATTTTGTTTGTTTGGTGTGCACAGCCTTCTTGAAGAGACTGTTTATGGATTCTGGCATGAGGCCTAGTTGCACTTTTTTTACGATCAGGCATGTTTGATATTGGGCTCTTAGATTCAGCTGGAGCCAGCCCGTATCGGAGTAGAGTGCTCAGGTATGGGTCCAACGATCAGCCCCTAGTGCCAGTCGACAGGCCCTATTCACAAGTTTTTGCATCCTGTTAAGGGTAGTGTCCGATCCAGCAATGTAGATTGGTAAGCCATAATCAATAGATAATACTGTGCTGCTTACAGCTAGTTTGAGGGCCGCAGGTGTCATAGAGTGCTTGTTCCTGTAGAGGACACCCAGTTTCATGTTAGTGGTTTTGACAACTTGATCAACGTGGTGGGAGAAATTAAGATTGTCATCTAGGTAAACACCCAGATATTTGAAAGAAGAGACTTGTTCAAGTGTGTTCCCCTTTTGGTTCAGAATTGGAAGAAGGCCGAAGTTCCTTTTGTTTTGAGGAGCCGAGAACAGCATGCTTTTGGTTTTTTTTTTGTGGTTTAGTAACAGTTTATGTTGGCAGAACCAGGTTTCAAGTTTGTGGACGCTGTCTAGTAGGCCTTCCTCTATGGTTAAGTGGTCCTTACCTGGGACCGATACGACAGCATCATCTGCATATAAAGTGATGCTAGCAGGGCAGGCGTCAGGGAGGTGGTTGATGAACAGGTTGAAAAGCAGAGGTCCAAGTAGAGACCCTTGCGGTACTCCAAGGACCACTACCCTGGGGTCAGAGAGTGAGTCGCCAATTCTAACTCGATGGGTTCTTTGTGTAAGGTAGCTGCGAAACCAGGAGACTGTATCAGGGGCCGGTCCCATGGAGAGCAGTGTGTTTAGTAGTAGCTGGTGATTAACCAAGTCAAACGCTTTTGTAAGGTCAATGAAAACTGACCCCACTGCCATCCCTTGGTCGAGAGCATTGTAGAGCTGGGTGGTGTAGTCCACCGGTGCGGTGATGGTAGAGTGGCTTTTGCGGAAACCGTGTTGATTGTTACAGAGTAGTTGTTGACTGTCGAAGAAGTCAGTAAGTTGTTAAGAGACTATTCTCTCAAGAGCTTTGGAGAGGAGTGGGAGGATGGATATTGGTCTGTGATTGGCAGCAAGTTCTTTATCCCCGGATTTGAATACTGGCGTAACCAGGGAAGATTTCCATGTGTCTGGGAACACACCCGATCTTAGGGAGGCATTAAACACCTTGGTGATTGGTCTGCTAGTACATCAAGTGCTAAGGCAACCAACGTCATGTCTATCAGATCACTCCCCATTCTGGTCTTTCCGATTACCCTCTTTACTTGTTTGAAGGTTTCAGAGAGCGAGACTTGCCTAAAATAGAAAAGTGGCATCCCTACCCTCTCCGAGGTGGGTTTTATGTTTTCTTGTGGTTGGTTATTCATAGGGTTAAGGAGCTCACTGGGAAGCATCCCTACTAGATCGGTATTAAGCTCATTTGCAGTCAGAATGGGATCCTGGACCGATCCGTGGTCAGTAGTAAGTAGGTCCGGGATGCCCTAGAGGTCCTGCCAGTAAGGGATTTAAGTGTGTTCTAGAACCCTTTGGAAGACCCCCAATTTTTGTTGAGGAGGTTCTTGAAAAAGCTAGCTCTTGCCAAGCGAATGAGCCTGGTACAGGAGTTCCTAGCCGCTTTGTATGCCGATACATCATGTGGCTTTCCTGAGTCCTTAGCCTTGTGCCACAGGTTGTCTCTATGTTGCATGTATTCTAGGAGTGAGGTATTAACTTGCACATCTCTTTTTTTTGAAAGGTGCTACCCTCTTGGACTTTGTTGATTCCCTTGAGGTATTTGAAAGTGTCTATCATGTCCCCCCTCCTCCTCCTCCTCCTTTCCTCGAGGCTATACATCTTAAGCTCCTTTAGTCTTTCTTCATATGTCTTCTGGTGCAGACCCTGAACCATTTTGTTTGCCCTCCTCTGGACAGCCTCCACCCTGTCTGTTTTTGCAGAGATGGGGTCTCCAGAACTGTACACAGTACTCCAGATGTGGTCTTACCAACTGTCTGTACAGAGGGCCAACAACTTTCTGTTTTCTACTGGTGATGCCTCTCCCTATGCATTCCAGTATCCCCCCAGCCCTCCTTACTGCCTTCTCACATTGCTGGCCCACCTTTAGGTCATCTGATATGACTACCCCCAGCTCCCTTTCCATTTTTGTTGTTGTTAGTATCTCACCCCCCATTGTGTACTCTTGCCCTGGGTTTTTGTTTCTCAGGTGCATTACTTTGCAATTCTTTGCATTGAATCTAAGCTGCCATACATTTGACCATTCCTCCAATCTTGCCAAGTCCCTTTTCATCCTTTCCACCCCACCTTGCGTATCAACCCTGTTGCAGATCTGTGTGTCATCTGCAAAGAGACATACCTTCCCCTCCAGTCCCTCCACAGTGTCACATATAAAGGCATTAAAAAGGACCGGTCACAGGGTTCAGTACTGGGGTACCCCACTAGTAACCCTCCTTTCTTCACTGTGGACTCCATTTGCTATTATCCACTGTGTTCTGTTGTCCAGCCAGTGTTTTACCCAGGCTACCACCCTGGGACCCTCTCCCATGCTGGCTAATTTATTTATTAATCTTTTGTGCGGGACTGTGTCAGATGCCTTGCTAAAGTCTAGGTAGGCCATGTCCACTGCCCCTCCCTGGTCTACTACTTTGGTCACCCAGTCAAAGAAATCAATTAGATTTGTTTGACATAACCTTTCTGCTGTGAATCCATGCTGCCTTGGGTCCTGTGCCTCACTGGCCTCTAGGTACTCAACAATTCTTTCCTTCAGAAGTGATTCCATCATTTTCCCTACCACTGAGGTCAAACTGACAGGTCTGTAGTTTCCTGCCTCTGTCTTGCTCCCACTTTTGTGAAGGGGAATCACATCCGCCCTTCTCAAGTCCTCAGGTACCACACCATCCTCTCATAATTTATTAAAGAGGGTAGTCAGTGGTGTTACTAGTTCTTCCCTTAGTTCTTTTAGAATTCTGGGGTGAATCCCATCAGGCCCCATTGCTTTATCCACCTTCAGTTTTAATAGTTCTTTCAGAACCCTTTCTTCTGTGAAAGGACTAATATCAACCCCCCTATCTAGAGTGCTTCTACTGACTGGATTAGGTCTCCCCCCCCCTGCTTTTCCATTGTGAATACTGAGCAGAAATATTTGTTCAGTATCCCTGCTTTTCACTCTCTCTCTCTCTCTCTCTCTGCCCAACCACTTTCCTCTTTATTCAGCCTCAGTATCCCTGCTTTCATCTTTCTTTGCTCCCTAATTTACCTATAAAAGGTTTTATCCCCCTTCTTAACTGAGTTGGCTATCTTTTCCTCAGTTTGGGCCTTTGCTATTCTGACTGCCTTCCCTGCTTCCTTCTGCTTTAACTGGTACAGTTCTCTGTCCTGCTTCTTTCAGCTGGGCGCCCTGTAGGCAAAAGATCTTTGACCTTGTGAGGTACGACAACGTGGGACCTGCAGGAGCTGTGATTCAGACCCCCTGGTTGAGCAGAGGTTATTGCTAGGGTGCGGGAGTGCACACACTCCAGGGGGCACAAGGCCCATAGTTATTTTTTTTGCCATGGTGCAGGTTAGGTATTTTATCCGATTGGTGAGTTGCAGCCATACAGTTTGTGCATAGAGGTTGCACATATGTGTGAGGTGGTGAGATCCAGTGAGAAGTTGGCAGGCCTTACTGAAGAAGGTGGATATGCGTCTAAGAGCGGTAGCCGGGGCAGAGCCATAGATGATAAGCCCATAGTCAATAATGGAGACAACAGAGCTCTGAAAGGTGACAGTCAGGACTTCTGGGGTAAGGTGTTGCCTATGCCAGAAGAGAAGGCCAAAGCCAATATTTCCTGCTTTGGCTCCAAAGTCAATGTGGGCACTGTAAGTTAGATGAGGGTCTAGAGTGATTCCAAGGTACTTAAAGGCTTGAACTTGTTCCAGGGTGGCTCCATGACTGGTTTTGATGGACAGGGGGTGCAGCTTATGCTTCTTATGAGAGCTGCTGAACATCATAGACTTTGTTTTCTTATTATTGTGGACCAGATTGTGATTTGAGAACCAGTTTTCAACAGATGTGAAGCCAAGCAGAAGGTTGTCTTGTAGAGGCTTAGGATCCTTGTGGGAGGCAAGAATTACAGCATCATCTACATAGAGGATGATTGTTTCAGAGCAGAAATTTGGAATGGAGTTCAGGAACAAGCTGAATAGTAGGGGGCCCAGAATGGATCCCTGGGGGACACCTGAACAAACAGGCCTGGTATCAGAAAGGACATCTGCAATTTTTACTCTTTGAGATCTGTTCTCCAAGTAGCTTTTGAACCAGGCAGTGGAGTCGGGAGAGAGAGCCCAACTTTCAGAAGTTGCACAAGCAGTAGACGGTGATGGACAGTGTTGAATGCCTTAGTCAGATCGATAAAGACGACCCAATTAACTGACCATTGTCCAGTGAGCTGTGAAGAATGCCAGAGAATTCCAGTAGGGCAGATGAGGTGCTGTGTCCTTTCCTGAAGCCATGTTGTTACAAACACAGGATATTGTATTTGTCCAGGAAATCTGTGAGCTGATCTACTGCAGTACATTCAAGGGCCTTGGAGAGGGGTGGCAATGCAGAGATCGGACGGTAGTTTCCATGAGTGGCCCTGTCACCACTTTTAAGGACAGGGGTAACAGTGGCGGATTTCCATTTGTCAGGGAGTTGGCTGAGCCTAAGTGAGTGGTTGAAAATATATGTCAGTAGCTGTAACACCTCATCAAGATCAAGTGTATCACTGCTAGATCTGGATTTGATGATGGCTTTGTAATGTATTTGCGGGCATCATGCATTTTGACTGGTTTGAAATAAAAAGGCAGGTGGCTAGAGTAGGAGGAGGCATTGGGGGGAGGAGAGGGAGAGTCTTAGTCCTTGAAAAAGTCAGAAAGGAGAACACTGCTGAGATCAGTGAATGCAGAGTTGAAGGTATTTGCTATGATTTTAGGGTCAAGCGTAGCAGACCCATTTATGTTGAGCAAGGTAGGGGAGGTTTTTGGCTGCTTCCCAGTGACCTGTTTAATATTGTTCCAGAATGCCTTCCCGTTACCCGAGGTATCTGTGAGAGCATTCTTGAAGTAGGTAGACTTCTTTTGCTGGATAGATTTGGTACAGTCATTCCATGCACGTTTATAGTTTTGGATGTCAGTTTCTTTACCAGTGGTTCTGGACAGATTCCCAGAGGCGATCTCTAGGTTTTAGTTGACATAAGAGATCAACCGAGAGCCAGGGATTGCAAAGGGCTTTGAGTGAAAAGGCATAGTTACTGAATGAATACTTTTGCTCAGTATTCACAAAAGAAGATGAGGAGGAGTTACCTAAACCAGACAATAGAAGCACTCTGGGTAGGGGGGTTGACACCAGTCCATTTACAGAAGAAAGAGTCCTGAAAGAACTCCTAAAACTCAAAGTGGACAAAGCAATGGGGCCTGACTGGATTCACCCCAGATTCCTAAAAGAACTAAAGGAGGACCTAGTGACACCACTGACCACACTTTTTAACAAATCATGGGAGGATGGGGTGGTACCTGAGGACTGGAGGAGGGCAGATGGGATTCCTCTTCACAAAAGTGGCAGCAAGGTAGAAGCAGGAAAGTTTGATCTCAGTGGTAGGGAAAATGATGGAATCACTTCTGAAGGAAAGAATTGTTGAGTACCTAGAGGCCAGCGAGGCACAGGACTCAAAGCAGAATGGATTTACAGCAGGAAGGTCATGTCAGACGAATCTAATACCATTTTGACTGGGTGACCAAAGTAATACACCAGGGAGGGGCTGTGGATATGGCCTACCTAGACTTTAGCAAGGCATTTGACACAGTCCCGCACAAAAGATTGATAATCAAGTTAGCCAGCCTGGGAGTGGGTCCCAGGGTGGTAGCCTGGGTAGCAAACTGGCTGTACAACAGGACACAGAAGGTAATAGTGAATGGAACACATTCCGAAGAAAGGGGGGTCACTAGTGGAGTACCTCAAGGCTTAGTACTAGGTCCAGTCCTCTTTAACATCTTTATAGATGACATTGCAGAGGGTCTGGAGGGAAAGGTATGCCTCTTTGCAGATGACACAAAGATCTGTAGCAGAGTTGATACACAAGGGGGGGTAGAAAGGATGAGAAGGGACTTGGCAAGGTTGGAGGAATGGTCAGACATATGCAACTTAGATTCAATGCAAAGAAGTGCAAGTAATGCACCTGGGAAACAAAACCCAGGAGAAGAGTACACAATAGCAGGAGAGGTATACAACAACAAAAATGGAAAGGGACCTGGGGGTAGTCATATCAGATGATCTAAAGGTGGATAAGCAATGTGAGAAGTCAGTAAGGAGAGCCAGGGGGATACTGGGATGCATAGGAAGGGGCATCTCAAGTAGAAAAAGTGAAGTGGTTATCCCTCTGTACAGACAGTTGGTGAGACCCCATCTGGAGCACTGTGTGCAGTTTTGGAGACCTCACCTACGCAAGGACATAGACAGGATGGAAGCAGTTCAGAAACCATATGGAGAGAGACTGAGAGAGCTTAATATGTATACCCTTGAGAAAAGGAGGGAGAGGGGGGACATGATAGAAACGTTCAAGTACCTCAAGGGAATCAACAAAGTCCAGGAGGGTAGCATCTTTCAGAAAAAGAGATGTGTAAGAACAAGGGGCACAATTTAAAGATAATGGGAGTGCCTCAGGGTAATGTGAGGAAATTATTTTCACGGAGAGAGTGGTGGATGCATGGAACCGCCTTCCTGGGGAGGTTGTTGGGTCTAAAACAGTGGGGGAATTCAAACATGCATGGGACAGACATAAAGCAGTTGAAGTGGGGGGTGGCAGGAAGTAGGCTGTTGGTTAACTAAAATCTGCAGCTTATCCAGTAGGTAGGGAAAAGGGCAGACTGGGTGGGCCAAGTGGTCCTTATCTGCTGTCAAAGTCTATGTTTCTATGACTTTGTGTTTTTTAAAAGGAGTGTAGGAGCCACAGGCTGCATTGAAAGTGTTGATGAAGTAATCCAGCTCCTCCTTCTGCTGCTGTCGGGAAACATCCATCCTAACCGTGGCCCAATCACCTCCAGCTCTATTCTGTTGCTTTGTAGATAGGGGACCAGTCTTGGAGGCTGAGGCATGTTTTGAGGTGCGACAACTGCCCACGTGGTAGGATTCTGCTAGTGATGATATTAGGAGGGGGCTTGTGGAATTTGTTTGACCATTCACAGATGACAGGGGAATGGTCGCTAAACGAATCAGGGAGGACTGAGATATTTGTGATACGAGTTGGGTGGCTGGTAAGAATCCAATCCAGGAGGGTGCTGGTGCTGGATTTGTAGTTTTTCCTGGTCAGAGAGACGACCATATGGGTGAGATTGGCTGATTAGACAGCATCCTTATGGACCCCTGCATCATATGTGAGCCAGTTTATATTAAGGTCTCCAAGCAGAATAATTTCAGAGTCAGGAGGTTGGGACCTGGTGAATTCCAAGACAGCGTTAAGGCCATTCCCTTGTACTTTTGTGGGGATATACACTGAGGCAACTGTGAGGGATTTGTTATGGGCACCTAATAAGATTCTGATAGGGAGAATCTGCGCAGCACTAGCTGGGAGAGGATTAGTGATGGGGTGTCCCAGCAGCGAGTCTTTAAGGTAAATTACACATCCACCACCTCTTTTGGACTTCAGGTCCAGCCTGAAAACATTGTAGCCTGGAAGAGCGATAGCCAGGTTGGGGATTTTGGGTGTAAGCCAGGTTTCTACAACTGCCAGGATATCTGGGTTGTGCTGACTGGTAACGATTTGTAAGGCATCCAGCTTGGGGAGTAGACTACAGATGTTGAGAGATGCTATGGAGAGTGCTCCTGAGGGTTTTTCCTGGTAGATAGAGCTGGAGGTGATTGGGCCAGGGTTAGGATGGATGTTTCCTGACAGCAGCAGGAGGAGGAGCACAAGCTTCAGGGTGCACCAGTGTAAGTCCCTGAGCGTGAGTCTACATGCCCGTTTTTTGCAGGAACTTACATTAGGTTGGTGGCAATGATCCCAGAGTGATGGCATGTGAGAGAGTGATGAGAGTGTCGGGGCCTGTGTACAGTGGTAGGTGGGGACTGCCATCCATTTGCAGAGGGAGCACCGGGGGCAAGCTCATGATGGAGAGTACCTGAGTGATGATAGGCAGTGCCAAGTAGGATGCTGAGGGGTGGGGGGGAGAGGAAGCAAGCTCCAGAGAGGAAGAAAAGTGGAAAGAGGGATGACAGTAAGAGAAGCAGAAACTGCAGTGCATGGAGGGACAACATGATGTGACAGTCAGGAGGATTGTATTGCATTGTATTGGGTAAGTGTGCTTATAACTGGGCCCTCTAGTGGCTAAAATATATGATCTGCAAATGGAAAATTTTAAACTGAAGAAATTCAACACTGAGTATTAAAACAGACCAGATATCAAAGGCAATACTGGATTGGGGGAAAAAGGTTAAATAAGCTGGCCCATGGTAGTGACATAGTCTAGTCAGGAGGAATTTGGAAATGCCTGGCAGGATGAGGAACCAAACACGGAGCTTGTGTTCCATGGACAGCCAATATGAGCTGTCCCAAGATAAAGGCAATTGTCCTTAGAAAATTTACCGAGACAGCCACGCAGCCTTGAGTTCCCAGAACGCTGTCCTGGCCGTACCTGCTAGCAAGGGCTCGGGGAGTGTGGCAGCAGGCTCTTCTCGCTGTGGAGGTGTGCAGACCCCCGTCTGAGGTGCTGTTAGACCAAAGGGCTATGAGGATGCCTGAGAAGAATGGACAAGCTGGGGTTAGATATAGCACCAAAAACAATGGGAGGTATCCTGCTTTGCAATTCACAAAGAAGCTTTGTCACAAATAATGGGAGTTTAAATTGTGGGTAGGGATTCAGGCAGCGAGCTAGGTGCTGGCTGGGTCTTCAAGAGAAGAAAAAAAAGATGCTGAAATTTGGTGGTGGGGGGGGGGGGTTGGAGGGTGGAGAAATTAACTGAAAGTGATTTTTCACAGAAATACCCAATGTGGTAACAGAAACTCAGCACAGAATTAGGAATACAGTCTAGTCCTCTAAACTTCCAAGTTCAAATCCAAATTGTTCCTGTTATAAACATATCTTTACTCTGTAACAATTATTGGATTGTGTATTTGTACTAACTGTATTGTGTATCTGTATCTATTATATGTGACGTGGAACCTTTGTAAAGGAGTCTGACTCAAAGGTATTTCTGATCTCTGAAATAAACAAATAAACATACAAGTACAGTTAAAAAAAAAAAAAAAAGTTTAAACTGAAGAAATTCAGCACTGGGTATTGAAACAGACCAGACATCAGAGGCAGTACTGGATTGGGGGGGAAAAAAGGTTAACTAAGCTGGCTGATGATAGTGACATAGTCCAGTTAGGAGGAATTTGGAAATGCCTGGCAGGATGAGGAACCAAACACAGAGCTTGTGTTCCATGGAAAGCCAATAAGAGCCGTCCCAAAATAAAGGCAATTGTCCTTAGAAAATTTACAGAGACAGCCACACAGCCTTGAGTTCCCGGAATGCTGTCTAGGCCGTACCTGCTAGCAAGGGCTCGGGGAGTGTGGCAGCACGCTCTTCTCGCAGTGGAGGCATGTAGACCCCCTTCTGAGGAGCTGTTAGCCCAAAGGGCTATGAGGATGCCTGCTGGCAAGGGCTCGGGAAGTGTGGCAGCAGGCTGTGCTCGCAGTGGAGGTGTGTAGACCCCCTTCTGAGGAGCTGTTAGCCCAAAGGGCTATGAGGATGCCTGCTGGCAAGGGCTCGGGGAGTGTGGCAGCACACTCTTCTCGCAGTGGAGGTGTGTAGACCCCCGTCTGAGGTGCTGTTAGCCCAAAGGGCTATGAGGATGCCTGCTAGCAAGGGCTCGGGGAGTGTGGCAACAGGCTCTTCTTGCCGTGGAGGTGTGTAGACCCCTGTCTAGGTGCTATTAGCCCAAAGGGGTATGAGGATGCCTGCTAGCAAGGGCTCAGGGAGTGTGGCAGCAGGCTGTTCTCGCCGTGTAGACCCCCGTCTGAAGCGCTGTTAGCCCAAAGGGCTATGAGGATGCCTGCTAGCAAGGGCTCGGGGAGTGTGGCAACAGGCTCTTCTCGCCGTGGAGGTGTGTAGACCCCCGTCTAGGTGCTGTTAGCCCAAAGGGGTATGAGGATGCCTGCAAGCAAGGGCTCAGGGAGTGTGGCAGCAGGCTCTTCTCACTGTGGAGTCGTGTAGACCCCCGTCTGAGGTGCTGTTAGCCCAAGGGGCTATGAGGATGCCAGATGTGGTAAAAGTAGCAACCAGTTATTTACAGCAATTATATAAGCAACAGTCTAGTGAAAGTGAGGGGTTTGTTAAATTATTCCAATTAATACCTGTACCAGAATGTCCAAATGAAACACTAAATTCTATTGCAAAACCAATAGAACCAGAAGAAATATGGCAAGTATTAACAAAATTGCAAAATAAGAAAGCACCAAATAACGATGGTCTGACAGGGTAATTATATAAATTTATTGGTCCAGAAATATTAACAGAATTAGCAGCTGTATATAATTATATTTTGCAAAACAAAGATCTTCCACTAGATATGAATAAGGGCATTGTAACCTTCTTATATAAAAAGGGGAAAAGAAAGATCTAGATAATTGGAGACCAATTAGTCTCCTGAACATAGATTTCAAACTACTGGCAAAAATATTAAATAACAGATTGCTCAAAGTAGCAACAATCATAATTTCAGCAGCTCAATCATGTGTCATCCCGGGAAGAGTGATAACAGATCAATTATTATTTACTAGGGAGGTAATAGAAGCAGAACATCTGCACGGATATGTCTTTTCACTAGACCAAAAGAGAGCCTTCGATTCTGTAAACCATTCCTTTTTATGGCAAACACTTTTGAAATATGGAGTCCCAAGTATATTTGTATCATGTATACAAACATTATACAAAACTGCGGTTGCAATACCAGTAATTAATGGGGATAGGGGAGCAATGGTACCATTTAAAAGAGGGATTAGGCAGGGATGCCCACTCAGCCCGCTACTCTGCGTTTTCAGTATAGACCCATTGCTTAGACTCTTAAATGATATCAGATTTATTACACCAGTAACAACAACACCGACATATAAACTACCCTATTCTGCGGTGGCGTATGCAGATGATTTATGTTTACTGGTAAACAGTGCAACTTCAGCAGAAACTGCAATACAAATATGTGATTGTTATAGCAAAGCAGTGGGTGTTTCATTAAACAAGGAAAAATGTAAAGGAAGAAGGTTGGGAAATCCTATAAACACATAGACATAAGTATCAGGGGTTTTAATAACCGATCAACCCATAAAAATATTAGGGATAGAATATGGTGCCCCCAGACAAGATTTGTAAAATTGGGATAAAAAAATAAATCAAGGACAGGAAATGGTTAAAATGTGGAACAGATACACCATGTGTAAACAGAAGAGGGTGTATTTAATAAAAACATACTTGCTCCCCTTGTTTTTGTATATACAGGTAAGTACTGTCTTCCCCCCACCTAAGGAAAGGGAGACAGTGATTCTTACCTTATTTTTTCAAGCAATCTGGGGGAGCAGGTTAAACCCCATTAAGCGGAATGTGTTATATTTACCGGAACAAAAGGGAGGCTTAAACATGGTCAGTCCAATACGGTTTCTGTTTTGTAATTTTGTATATAATAACCTAAGGCCCATATGTATACAACAGGCAAAAGGTTGGACAAAAATACTATATAATGCTATTAAAGCATGGTACTCGGGGTGGGATAATGGGACTTTTAAAATCTTTAAAGCAGTAAAATTTGTACCACAGTATCTTAGAGAGACCTTTGTGAGGCCTAAACAGTGGAGCATAACAAGTGTGATGATCAGAACAAAACCAAAAAAACAGCTGTATCAGCAAGTTATGGACATACATTTTACAGAATTGAAACCTTTTGCTACTTGTCCAGATGAATATGTATCAAGTGTACAGAAACTAAATGCAGAAAAAAAGAATACCAATGAAATATAAAGATACTATGAGGCTATGTTGCCATGAAAAATTTAATGTTAAAGCAAATCGAAACCATAAAATGAGGGAAGAAAGGAATTGTGCAAGGTTACAACGTATCACAGTGCCGGAAACAATGGAGCATTGATTTTTTTTTTTTGTGTTCTTATATAAAAAACTTTTGGTCATATGTAGCATTGCAGCGGGAAAATTAGGTTTTTGCTAAAGTAACTGTCGAACATCTAAAATATGGGGTTGAATGGAGACACTGGGAAAGAAGTACCTTACATATAATATTTGCCGTGTTTAATTGGTATATTTGGAATGCTCATTGTTTATTTACGCTACAACAAAAACAGATAGGGTATATTGAACTGTTTAATGATATCACAAAAGAAATCCAAACTATTTATTTCAAGGAAAAAACAGAACAAACTGATAAGTATATACAGAAAGTGTGGAGGAATCTACCTTGGATAACGGATTCAGAGGTACCTATTACTTAAAGGGGCACTGTCAGCTTTGCCCCTTCGTATTTAAAACAATGCAAGCAGTGTGCCTCTTGGCACATATCAGTCACTCATGTGCTCTAGAACTCTTCTATGTATACAGAATTGCAGCCTTTTTAGTAGTTTTCCGAAATTTTGCTTAAATATTTGGACACTTGGTCCAACAGCCACTCACCCGTGTCCCGGAAGTACATGGAGGTCTGGAACGCACGTCTGCCCCTTGCGCTGTCCTGAAATGTGTTTTTTCTAGATGCATACCGTAACAGTACACTGAGCCAGTCCCTTGTGTTTTAATAAAGTGCTGTAGGTATGACCGCTTAAAAAACGAGCACTGTGAGGTGTTTAATTCGAATTTTAATATTGGGGCCGGGATCCCCCAAATGTGTACCAACATCACGCTCCTGCACATGCGCGAGATCTTTGTTCATGCATCTCAAGTGCATGTACGGGATTCCAGCTCCAATATTAAAATCAGAATTATACACCTCACAGTGCTCGTTTTTTAGGCGGTCATACCAACAGCACTTTATTAAACCATAAGGGACTAACTCAGTGTACTGTTAGAGTATGCATCTGGAAAAAACAGATATTGGGACAGTGTGTGGGAAGGACGCATATTCCAGACCTCCATGTACTTCCAGGACACAGGTAAGTTACCATCGGACCAATTGTCCAAATATTTAAGCAAAATTTCAGAAAACTGCTAAAAAGGCTGCAATTCTGTATACATAGAGGAGTTCTCGAGCACATGAGTGACAGATATGTGCCAAGAGGCATAGTGCTTGCATTTTTTAAAATACGAAGGGGCAAAGCTGACAGTGCCCCTTTAAGACTGTTAATCAAAGTGAAATGGAATAGTTTTTGTTTTCAGAATTTCTAAAGGATATGTACATGTGATGTGTTTGTAACTGATGACATTTTTCAATAAAAAAACAAATTCCCCTACTCTTTTCGAGAAGTGCCATGGGATCTTTAACATCCATCTGAACAGGCAGATGGGACCTCGGTTTAATGTCTCATCCGAAAGACGGCACCTCAGGAGTGCAGCACTCCCCCCGCCCCCCCAATGCTGTACTACAGTGTCAGTATTGGGATTTAACCCAAGTGCCTGGTGTGGCTGAAGGCAGGAAATGGCTCAGTCCATTTCTTGGTGAGAAAAATATAATAATCCCCATGTAACATGCCCTAGGATTTGAGCATGAGGCAGTGTTTAATCCCTATTCACCAGGGCACAGACGATGTCTAAATCTGCAGACTGTCCTCAACATTTGCCCCACTTTGCACATGGTAGGGATACATTGGCTATGTTGCATTATAATAATTCTTCCCATTAGCTGCCTGATGGCCTAGTGGCAGTGCAGCTGCAAGCCCGGGGCCCTTAGGGTCCCATCGCTTTTTTATCTTTGCCTCTTAGAGAGGGAGCCAGCCTGGGTTCTGCAATTGCAGGACAACTGGTTACAGAGGAATAGTGAAGAGGTGCCTTTACCTGAGGTAGTAAGATGGGATACCTAAAGGCTATGCTCAGGAATATTAACCCCCCCTCCCAGGAAATAATATGGATCTTCCTCCCACATAGCAGTACCATCCCAAAAACAGTAACTGTGACACTGTAAAGAAACGGCAGATACCCCAAGTTCAAATGCAAGCAAACAGCAATTTTATTAAGAAGGGAAGGAAAGGGCCAGCCTGCCAGCGCAGCAGTTGGATTTCTGCTTACGACGCCAAGGACCCGGGTTTGGGAATGGACCTGGAAGTCAGAGGGCAGGCTGGGGGAGAAGGATAGAGCATCCTGGGACTGCTCTCCTTCTCTGGGGGAGAGGGGAAAGAGTGTCCGCCGCTTCCTGGACCCTGGCGGAGGTACAGCCGTGGCTGGTGCCAATACTTGGGGAGGTACGGGGCAGACGCTGGTCACCATTGCACATCCCCGCCCCAGGACTCCAGCATGCATGCAGAAGTCAGCTCTTGGGCATGACACCTGACTCCACCACTGTCCCACTGCCACCATTGTCTGCCGTGGGGGTCCCTCTCCTGTGGCCCCGACCCGGGGGTAAGCCGGGGCTTGCCAATAGTGACCGTTGGGGTGGGCCATCCCAGCAGCATGGTCCAGGGGGGTAAGCCTGGGCATGGGACGGTGGCAGGTGGGGCACTTGGCTGACCTTCAACTGCAGGATCGGGGTTCCGGACCAAAAAAAAAAGGGGGGGAAGGAAAGGAAGGAACAATGGTTAACAAGAAAAAAATGGGATTTTAAGGGACTTATACTGTATACAAATCAGACAAAATATTTTAACTCTGTAACAGGTCCCTCCCCTCGTCTGTCCACCTTCCCCGGGAAGGGTGCACCTGACCTCCCCCCCCCCCAAAGGCCTTATGGGAGGGCTCTCCACTTCTTGCAGCAGGTAACTCACTGTGAAAATGGTGGTCAGCGTGGATTTGGGGCCCATTGGCATGCCTAGAAAAAAATCATTGCACAAACAAGTAAAACATCTTGAACAAAGAAAGAGTTCCTATTTGTAATCCTATGGGAATGAGCTTGATTTCCTCTGCAAGTCTCTTGCCTGAGCCTGTCAATTACGTGACGCAGTTTTGCCCAGGACTTTGAAACTCAAGTCCCTACCCAAAATGGCTAAACCTTAGATGCAGGGTCAGAACCCCAGTTTACTCACAGTTCTTACTACCTTTGCATAATGGGTTCTTTCCAAACAGCTTCACTGTGTTGGTAGTGAACTGTGCTGTGCCTTTCTGCTTTGCTGTATCCATCTCTTTCTGTTTCTTGCTGTCACTCTCTTTCACTCTCACCCAATTTACTGGATCAGGTTCAGCAAAGAGAAGTGATCCAAACCAGCTAAGCTAGATCAGCATTCCACTTGCCTGGATTACTTGTCAGGGGAATGCAGCTGTGCTACAGTGGTCGCAGCCCCCTTGTGAGGCAGGGCCCCAGTCTAGGAGGTCATATGCCAACCTTCTGGCTGTGAGTGAGGTTACCACCTTTGGATGAGTGAAAACTGGATTTTAATCCATACCCTCAAACTCTGCTCCTAGTCCCACGCCTTTTGATTAATGGTAACTTCATTGCTCTCCTCCAAAGCCATTTGTAATGTTAGAGACTGTAAAAGTCAAAGCCACTAAAGATGGGTCAGTGCTGAACCTTGTGCTTACAAATGGGGACAGCATTGCAGAGGTCACAGTGGGCTGTTCCCTGGGTACCAGTGACCACCGTACAGTGTGGCTTAACATGACAAGAGGAGCAGAGGCAAACCACACGAGGATGAGGGCTGTGGACTTTAGGAGGGTGGATTTTAAAGAAATGGGAGGCTACCTCAGAAACTGCCTCGTAAGGGGAATCGCCAGCGAGGGGGCAGAGGCATAGTGAGGAAGAACAAGGGAGGGCATAATTAAGGCAACCAGCCTCTGTGTGAAGGAAGTGAGTAAAAGCAGAAGGAAAAAGCGAGCATTATGGTTCTCTAGGGAAGTGGCCAAAGTGAAAGAAAAAAGGGTGGCATTCAGAAGGTATAAGGAAATGCAGAGGGAGGAGGACAGGAGGTATGCCAAGAAAAACAGAGGGAAGCAGGAAAGGCAATGAGGGCAGCAAAGGCGCGGACAGAGGAAAGAATAGCCAAGAGGGTAGCTAAAGTGAGAATATATAAGTGAGAAGAGGAAAGCAAGGAGAGGGATAGTGAGGATAAGGAGGGCAGCAGAGGGAGACTGCATAGAAGAGAACCAAGAAGAAGCTTCCATCCTGAACAGGTACTTCTGCTTAATCTTCACAGTGGAGGGAGGGGGGACAAACCACCAAGTAGTAGCAAGAATAAAGGGAAGGGGCGAGGTGGACACAAGTCCATTTTCAGAGGAAAGAGTCCTGAAGGGACTTGCAGCTCTGAAGATGAGCAAGGCTATGAGACTGGATGAAATACACCCAGGGAAGAACTCAGGGAGGTGCTAGTTGCCCCGCCACTGATGGCCTTATTCAACAGTTCACTGGAAACAGGTGTGCTTCTGGAGGACTGAAGAAGAGCAGACATTGTCTGTCTACATAAGAGTGGTCACAGGGAGGAGAACAGCAACTAGAGGCCTGTCAATCTCACTTCAGTAGTGGGGAAATTAATGGAAGCCCTGCTTAAGGAAAGGCTGGTGGAGTATCTTGAATCCAATGGATTGCAAGACCACAGGCAGCACGATTCATGGGGGGAGGTCATATCAGATGAATCTGATTGATTTATTTGATTTGATAACTAGAGAACTAGATCGGGGTGGGCAGTGGATGTCTCCTATCTGGACTTCAGAAAACTTTTGACACTGTATCCCACAGGAGAGTAATAAGGAAATTGAGCAGCCTAGGAGTGGGATCCAAAGTAGAGAATTGCATTAGAAACTGGTTAATGGATAGGCAACAGAGAGTAGTGGTTAACGTCACTCACTCTAATGGTGGAAGAGTGACCAGCAGGGGGCCGCAGGGCTCTGTACTAGGATGGGTCCTCTTCAATGTCTTCATAAGTGGCACTGCAGAAGAATTGGAAGGGATGGTATGCCTTTTTGTAGATGATAGCAAATTTGTAATAAGGTGCACACTCAGGAGAGGGGTATAGAAAATGCACAGGAATCTTGAGAAACTCGAAGAGTGGACAAGAGCATGGCAGTTAGGGTTCAGTGCCAAAAAGTGCAAAATCGTGCAGCTTGGGCATAGGAACCCATGAGTGGAGTGTAGGATGGGGGAGTACTGACAGTCACTAAGCAGAAAAGAGACTTTGAGATTTATCATAAACTGATGACCGCTAAATGGCAGGTCAGTGTGACAAAGCAGGGGGTAGGGCTAGTGGGATGCTTCGGTGCATAGGGAGGGTATCTCCAGCAGGAAGAGGGAGGTGGTGTTACTACTGTATTGCTTGCTGTTGAGCCCCCACATGCAGTACTCTGTACAGTTTTGAAGGCTGCACCTGTGAAAGGACATAGACAGGGTGGAGGCAGGCCCGAGGAAGACAAGCAAAATGGTGCAGAAGCGAACGAGAAGTCCTGTGCAGGCAAGGGACCACTCTGTGGTAAAGTGGTGGGCAAAGTAAAATATAAAAGCAACCAACCATGAAATACCTTGCACTCTCAATACCTGAACAGATGATAGGCTCATCAAAATGCAAGTAGAAATATTTTTGTTTTACTTGCATATCATTTTCAAAGTGCTGAAAAAAAGTACTGTGCATACCACAAGGTGCCCACAACCCCGTAGTCTGAGAATAAACCACCTGACAGCGTTTTGTGCCAAAATGGCACTTTATCGTTTTTTGTGGGTTGCATCTGGAAATGCCCAATCACACCTGGAAATGAGGCTTGCCTCAGTGTGCCTTTCCAGGTTACCAATTTTCAAATGCAGTAAATGAATAAACAAACACAAAGGTGAGCACCTTGCGCTATGCACAGCACTTTTTTTCAGCACTTTAAAATATGTAAGTAAGATAAAATGTTTCTACTTGTATTCTAGTGAGTCCAAGGTCTGTTTAGGTGTTGTGAGTGCAAGGTACTCCTGGTTGGTTGTACAAGAGCCCTACGAGGAGAGACTGAAGGATCTCAACATGTACACCCTGGAAAGGAGAGTAAGGGGGATATGATAGAGACTTACAGATACCTCACAGGGGTGATCAGGATGCAGGAGGGGAGTCTCTTTCACTTGAGAAAGAGCACTAGGACCAGGGGGCATGCAATGAAGCTGGGGAGATATTTAAAAGAGATGAGAGGAAGAATTATTTTATTTTATTTATTTATGTCTTTGATTACCAGAGGACCATTTTCAGGCACAGCCCAGGCCAAAACAAGATGGCACAGTAAAACAATATGATACAGTTTACAAAAAATTAGAGATATATTATAGTTACAATGCACAAATAGGTTCAGAGTCAAAACACACCGTAGGAAAATGGGTACAGGAAAATGGGTACAATAAATTATGGAAGTACAGTGCAGATTATAAATGCAGTTGAGGGTCAGGTGTCAGCATACAGATGAACAAGAGAGAAAACAAGTGCTTATAGGAAAATAAGTTATCATCTGTTAGGTCACTGAAAATTACTACATGAGAGTAATATCAGAGGGCAAACACAATAGATAGACTCCAAATACTGGTGCAACTTAGAGGAAGGAGTAGGGGTGAGCAGATAGTGGGGCTTGTTACCAAGGGGAGGGTAAGGGGAAATCAGGAAGCAGGGGTGGGGAGATGTGAGAGATTACCTTGGTGAGCAAGCGTATTTGGCTTCGGACATCAACCAGTCTTTGAAATAGGATTTGAAACTGAGGTGCATATTGGTCAACCGGAGAGACGCAGGGATTCTGTTCCACAGTGAGGGGGGCTGCGACAGATAGGGCTTTACCTCCTATAACGGTGGAGACTCTAGGGACCTTGGGGGTGGGGTGGAGGAGACAGTTCATTCATGGAGACACCTGGGCACGGCCCTGTCTTTGAGGAGGGATGAGCAGGGGGACTCTTCACCACCTCTAAGAGTGTTGTTGATGATACAGCTGAGAGCATAGTCAAAACTGCCTTGGAGTGAAAGTCACCCTAGCGACTGGTACAGGTCACAGTGATGGGTTGAGTATGGAGCCAGGAGAGCAAAACAACAGACGCTGTTGTAGATTGAATTAAGTCTTACACGCAGGGCAGAGGACATGTGAGTAGATGTGGGAGCAGTAGTCAATGATGGAGAGCAGATTTCCTTAGACAATGGCTAGGCGGGCCTCAGGGGTCAGACAGAACACCAGGAGGAAGGAGCTACTGGTATAACTAAAACTTCTCTACTGGGACTAAGAACTAGAACTCTTGTACTGGGACCTTCAATTTAGGGTAAAAAAAAAAAAAGAGTTAGTGTGTTTGTCAGAGGTAGTTGAAGTAAATTGTTATCTGTTATCTGTATCTGTGTACTTATCTAGGTGCTTGTCACAGGTGTCAGAAGGGAATTGTTATCTGTGAAATTAACTAAGTGTAGAAATATTTGCAACGTAGGGGGAGTGGCTTAGCTAGAAGGAGCCAGGGTAAAACCAGATTTAAGCACTGCCCTAGATAGCTTCTGGCAGAGAACAGAGAACACCAGGAGGAAGGAGCTACTGGTATAACTAAAACTTCTCTACTGGGACTATATTGCCCTCCTTCCCTCCCCTCCACCCCCCCCCCACCCTAAACCAGTTCTGCCTAAACCAGTTCTACTTTTATAGGCACAGGATTTAACTGACAACAGGAACTTCCTGTTTGGGAGCAGGAAGTGAGTGATCACAGAGCCACCAAAGACTCACCATCCTAGAAGGGCAAGAGTAGCTCTCCGTCCCCCCCAGCTGCTGGAGGTCCGACTCTGAGCAAGTGAAGAGACTACTGAGAAATATAGGAACTTCTCGTCTCATAACAGGACGATCAGGAGCCAAAAGGGCACAGAGGCAGTAAGTAGGGGAAGAAAAAAAAAAAAATAAACAGGAAAGAGTAAGTATTCCAAACAGTTAGGGGGCCAGAAAAAATACGTGATGGGAGTGGTGCAGTGCAGTGGTTGTGGAGCAGCAGTCTTCCGGGAGACGTTCTGGAGGATGCAGTGTTGTCCCATCTGCAGGTACCTCTCTGGGCTGAGGGAGGAGGTTACTCATCTCCAGGCTGAGTTGGCCAGGATTTGTGGGACCTCCTTTCCCACCCAGGGACCACCAGGGCCACTGCCGTTGCCTCAGAGGTTGCCAAGAAAGAGGAGCGGTTGGACCACAGTGGGCTCGGGGAGGGTGAGGGCGTGGAACAGAGGCTCATTCCTCCAGTTGTACCTCTCCACAATTTCTGTGCCGTTCTGGAAAAGTGTGGTTCCTCTATGGAGGCACCCACAGTGGAGACCAAGGAGGATGCTGGGAACCTCCACAAAGGAGACCCAAAGGAGGGTGGAATGGGACCCCATGGTGAAGGAAACAACTCCTGGTGGGGGATTCCATTGTTAGGAAGGTAGAACTGGGGGAAGAAGAGGAGAGGGAGGTAAGGTGCCTGCCTGGCGCCATGGCTTGGAGAGACAGGGAGCGAATCCTCAGGATCGCAGGAGCAGCTACACAGAGGAGGGAGCTGGATGTCATTGTCCACCTAGGGACAAATGACCTGGCTAAGAAAGGGATCAGAGCAGTGCAAGAAGCATTTGTGGAGATGGGGAGGGGCCTTAGACAAATAGCACACATGGTAACCTTCTTGGAGGTGCTGCCTGTCTATGGCACGGATGAGGCTAGGGTGCTCCACACCATGGGATTTAATCAGTGGTTGAAAAACTGGTGCAGAGCTCAGGGATTTGGCTTCATTGGGGACTGGGGGTCCACCTGGACGGATGCAGGCCTATACTGGCATGATGGTCTGCATCTGTCCAGGAGGGGAACCAGGATCCTAGGTGATAGGTTTAAATACTTCATTGGCAAGCATTTAAACTAGCCAAGGGGGGAGGCACTGGAAAGGAGCAGGGAAATCCTAGCCCCCAAAAAAATCCAGGCACTAAGTGAGGTAGACAGCAACATAGAGATGTCAATAGGGAGAAGTGCAGGGGTAAATGGAGAAAGTGACAAACACACTAAGGACAGGGATGGGGCAAAAAGGGGTAAGGCCATCAAGAAATGGAGGGTAAGGAGTACCAACGCCCGTAGTCTGGGCGACAAGCTCCCTGAACTGGTGGCCTTGATGGAAGAGGGATGCCTGGATATCGTAGCAGTCACAGAAACATGGAACACAGAGAACCATGACTGGGATGTTAACATACCAGGGTACACAACCTACAGGAGAGACAGGGAGGGCAGAAGGGGGTGGGGGAGTAGCTCTCTATGTAAGGGAAGGGATAAAAGCAACTGAACAAAAGAGCAAAGAATCCCTCGAAACACAAAAAAATTACAGTCTTGTTAAAGAAAGGTAACTGCATTCACAAATTACCATATACACAATATCATGATATTTACAAACTAAAAAGCAACTTAAATTTAATTCTTGGTTATAGGGGGAAAGCTATTACTATAAGAAGCACTGGATACAGTATCTCCCCTTTCTCTGCCATCCCAAGTATGCCTTCTATCATATTCTTGTCCATTCCCTCCCCCTGACATGGGGGTCTCTGTACAACCCCTGTGCGGATTGTGGTGCCATCTCCAGTCTCTAAGGTGACCCACAGTGTCTCCTCTCCTCCCTGTTTACTCTTTTGTTCAGTTGCTTTTATCCCTTCCCTTACATCTCCTCAGCAGCTACTGCTCTTTCTTTTCATATTTCTAAAACATTCCTGACATTAGTCACACCATTCCATACTGAATGGCCTGTGGAGATGTGTAACTGATGTTATGGAATGTCCAGGTAGTATAAGAACTGAGATCAGTAGCTGCTGAGGAGTGAGGGATTTAACATAGTTACAAATGCAATAAATATGTGATTACGAGTTTAATAAAGGGGTCTAAAATATATTAAAATATGGGATTGACTCTAAAACAAGTAAGAATATAAAGGTATAATATTCCTCACCATAGCTGTAAAAGACCAGATTTAAAAGCAGAGTGGAAAAGATTAGGTTAATTTACTGCTAATGGTCTCGATAATCATACTTTACACCTCCCAGACTGACTAGTTTTACAGACGTCAGGACTTGTTTGTAACCTAGGCATGAAGTCAAAACAGAGACTGATTTGATACAGCCTATTTTAAGGTGTGTGTGTGTGTGTGTGTGTGTGTGTGTGTGTGAGCACTCAGAAAGGCTTAAAATGGAATAACTCGAAGGCAGATTCTGTCATATCATTCATTGTTTCAGCTGCATGTCCAAGTTAGAAATAAGTTCTGTTGTCAAAATAGCCTTTCTTTGCAAAAGCAGTCAACCTGAGGTGTAAAGTTTGGCCATTGAGACCATTAGCAGATACTCAAAGCAGCAGTACAGGAAGGATAGTGGTGAAAACGTTGACCTGTATTTTTCATTTTATTTTAGATTGCCACCTATCTCCTGACTTCTATGCTGCCCTTTATCCACACTGTCATTTTGCTTTACCACTTTTTTACAGTTCAATAATAAAAGGTGCACTCCTTTTAATGTGGCTTGAACCAGTCTTTCATGTGTAGTCTCAGTTGTGTTTAAACACTAATTCTTTGAGATCACTTTTTCATGTGACTAAAATAAATGAGCCTGCAGCAGACACTGCTCCCTTACTTTATAGGACAACAAGAGGACAGAAACTACAGAGAATATTGACGAAAACCTGCTTCAAGCCGTGTTTTAAGGGACACTGTCAGCCTTTTACTTCCTTTTTTCCCATATTCCCAAAAGTGCCTGCACTCCCTGCAACAGTCTCTATATGCAGTCCAGCAATAGATGCCTCCAATCAATATGCATTTTCATAAATTTTATTCAGAACGTTAACCCTGTTGGTCCACTCTTATTTGTGGCTGCCCGATGCCAAAGCATGCTCACTGTTGCAAATGGCACTGAAGCACCAGTAAGCTCGTCCATGAACAAGTTCAGTCCAGTTTAACTTAGTTCAGCTAAACAAGGTTTCTGATAGCAGAAAGCAAGCTGAACTCGGCAAAGTATTTCTTTTGAAAAAAAAAAACAAGCGCCCTAACTTATGTAAATCCCAGTCTGAAAGTCCAGCCATGATACCGAGCATGGGGCTCGACTTTCAGACCAAGATTTACATAAGTTAGACACCCCTAGTCCCACCCACCCCCACCCTCAGCAACTCTCCCTGCATTCTGTTTCATTCTCCAAGCTATCCACCATTTTCAGGGAGACCACCTAATCTGGCAGCTCATTCCACTTGGCCACCACTCTCTCAGTGAAAAAGTGCCTCCTCATCCCTCTCTTGAATCTTCCCCCTACCAGCTTTAGGATATGCCCTCTACTGCACTTGTTCCCACTACCACTAAGACTAAAGAGGTCCTCCATATTCACCCTATTAATACCTGTAAGATGTTTAAAGGTCTCAATGATATCATCCCTCTCCTTTCTATACTCAAGGGAGCACATTTCATACCCCTTGGACATCTCTTTGTAGATGTGGCCCTGCAGGCCCTGGATCATCTTGGTCTCCCTCCGGGGGGGGGGGGAGCAGGTAGGCCTGCAGGCCCAATGACTCCGGGAGGAAGAGGTCAACAGACCTCCCCTCTCGTACCAGTAGAATGGGTCTGGAGGGTGGAGGTGGAGGGGAAGCACAGTAGTAATCAGTGGGGGGTGAGAGGAGCACACAGAGGAGAGAAATGGGTAAGAAAGAAGTGGGGGAAGGGAAAGAGGCTCAGATTCTAGGTGGAAGATGGTGTTCCTGAATGCACAAAGTCTCAAACAAGATGGACAATCTGCAGGTGCCATTAGCTGTGGGGGGGTTTGGAGAGTGCGCAGACACCTAGACTTTGGCCACATCAAACCATGGCTGGGACCTCTTGATCTCTGGGCATAAATTATATATGAGGGCAGGGCAGTAGGGAAGGGGAGGCAGTTTACATCAAGGAGGATATAACATGTACGAAGGAGGGGTTGGAGGAGAGGAGGGTGGAAGCAATGTGGGTTCAGTTACAGTCTAATAGATGAAGAAAGGTGAGGTTGGGGTGGTTTACAGACCACCCAATCAGGAAGAGAAAAGGGATAGGGAATTGAACTCACAAATATTGAATGCTACAGGGAAGGGAGAGGTGGTAAGAGTGAGAGACTTCAACCTGCCCAAGGCAGACTGGAGTGTACCGACCACGACATGTGCCAGTAGTCAGGTGATCCTAGAAGCATTGCAGAATGGGTTCCTGATTCAGGGCATCACAGAACCCACCAGGGAGGGGGCAATTCTTGATCTGGTGCTCACTAATGGAGAGCACATACGAACTGGCAACTCCTCCTACCCCTATCTACCTGTCCTAGCAGGCGTCCCCCAAGAGTCAATACTCGGCCCAATACTGTTCTCCATTTTCATTAATGGTCTCCCTATTCATCTGCTCCTACTCCCAGATCTGTATGTATGCAGATGACACCATCATCTTCATCTCGAGACTCTCCACAAAGGAAGTACAGCCACTTCTCCAACACAACTTTAACAATGTCTTGGCTTGGTTTAAAGCCAGTGATCTCAAGATAAACCAGAAGAAGACATCTCAATGACATTTGGTTCTGTTCAGAAGCTCTCAAGGCTTCGGTCCCTGCCTGTATTTCACTCCCAGGAGAACTCTCTCCTAGAATCAGTACAGGCCTACAAATACCTGGGTGTATGGCTAGATCAGCACCTTAATTTCTCTACCCATATTAATACCTTAATCTCCAAGCTCTGACCCAAACTGGGCTTCCTATATCGAAATAAGGACTCTCTCTGTCCCCCTGTTCGGCATGAGCTTATCTCTAAGTTTATTTATTTATTTATTTATTTATTAAATTTTGGTGACCGGGTAGGCCCACTGAGCCCTGAAGGTCCCTTTTTCAGGGGCGACCCGGGGTTGATTCTACCATTCCATGATTATGCTGATATCGTATACAGCACTGTCCCAGCTGCATGGTCACGTGATGGCATCTAGCTAGGCAGCAGCTGGGACTCTGAGCTCCCCCCTCTGGCCACCTTTTCTGATCGTTTTTGGAATCATCTTGGCTTTTGTAAGCAAAATTTGTTCTGAAGACGTCTGGATAGGTAACCTGCTACTACAAAACGAGTTTTACAGGTGAAACAAGCGCCTACAATATCGCGATGGAGGTGGATGGGAAGCAGGCCTCAGTCAAACATACACCCCCTGCATCCCTACGGAAGGCTGCAAAGAAACAACGAAACCAGGCCCCTGTTAAACCTGATCGAGGTGGGGACAGAGTGCAACAGGCTACTCCATTAACAGAGGATAGGTTCCTCCAAGAGCTCCTCCTTTGAAGGATATTTTGAAAGAGCTGACTGGTGAACTTAAGTCCCCTTGCCATCTCTCCTCTGTCTCTACCAGAGTTTCGATATGGAGGCTAGAGTTTTTCATCGAACAGTGGAGGTCAAAAGCTGAAACAGAGATCACTGAGCTCAGACAGCAGATAAGAAAACTGCAAGCCAAAACTGAAGACCTGGAAGGGCGTAATCGCCGAAATAATTTGCTAATTTTGGGCCTACCTGAGATGGAAGAGGGCCCAGACATGATGGCCTTTTTGCAGAAGTTCCTGAACAAGGTCGTGGGCCCATCCCCTATCAGTTCTTCTTATCACCTGGAGCGGGCCCATCATTCTTTGAGACCCAGGCCCTCGTCTGGATCCCCCCCACGTCCTATTATTGTCAAGTTTCTTAGCTATGTGGAGAGACAGCACGTTTATATGAAGTCGCGTGAACTAAAAGACGTTCTTGAGGTGTATCCAGAACTGGATTACCAGGACTTGCCTAAAGAAACTGGGGAGAGCAGCTTACCACCCTGTTGTGCAGAAATTAATAGCTGCCTCTATTCCTTTAAGATGATTTATCCGGCGATCCTGAAAGTTACTGTTAGAGGCTCGGCTATCAGCTTTAATTCCCGGCTGCCCTCAAGGAACTGGCTATCAAGCTACCAGAGCTATTCAAATCGGCTGGCTGAAGGACTCAATTTTCTTATTTTAGTGTGAAAGTTTAATGATCCCGTAGGGCTAAAATCTCTTTTTCTTGCATAAAATACCTGTATTGTAACCCTGTGAGATGACTGGATAATTTTTGCAATACTGGCCGACTGGGGGAGTCTCTCGGTCTTACCTTCTTTTTCTGGTCTCCTTTCTGCCTCTTGTCGCTTTTTCGGTCCTTTTTATTTTTTTTCCTTTCTGGCTTTTCCACCCTGGGTTCCTCGGCCTGATTTGGGCAGCGGTGGGAGAGTTTTGTTGGGTGGCGGTACCCCCCTCGCTGTTCCAGTTCATGCATCCCCTCGATGGAACCTTTTTTCTGTGGTCGCTGTTTCCTGGAGGTGACTTCCTGGTAGGCGGACCTAATTTGGTCCCTCTGTCTTATCGGTCCCTCCGGAAACAGCGGTCCTGGAATGGTGTTTTTTCAGAGCTAACACTTCCATGTCCTTTTTGGATTTCAGGATTTCCTTTTCCTCGCGGGCTGCCTGGATTTCGGGTAGGTGTCCTATTTGAATTGCATTTTCCCTGGAGATGACGCCGGGGGGGACCGCTGGGCCAGATAGGTGGATGGGCTTTTCTATCGCTAGGATGCTATGCTATACCCTTGTGCCTCCCTTCCTATCTGGCTCCTTTTATCTTTCTCCTTCTGCCTGCTTACTCTCTCTGCTATGGGTCCGGGGGTGGTGGTGGGGGGCTCGGGTCTAAAAGCGCCTGCTCGCTGGATGTGGAATTGCGAGCCATATGTTGGGGGGTTGGCTAACCTCTCCCTGGTGCTGGGACTGATGGGGAGTATTATTTTGGCATCGTGGGCTTTTATACTCACTGGATTGTGCCTGAATTATTTTGTATGCTGGCACTGGTACCCAATGCTGGGGGGTCGGAGGTTCGCAATGGGGGTTGGGAGGTTCGAGCCTTTGGGCACTAGCTCATTTTTGGGGTTTTTCATGCTCGAGCCACTCGCTGTACATAGTTATTTTTGGGTTTGTAAGGGGTATTGGATGTTGGTGGGGAGAGGTTCGGTTTGATGCTTCTAGACTGTGGGGATTTCTGGTGCTGGGGGAGGGGTTTTCTCTTTTGCTGACTGGCTTTTTCCTAACTTTTGGACTCTGGTTTCTTGGCTGGGGGGTTAGGATTAACGAGTGGTATCCCAAATGTCTTACATGGTTTCTGGTCTACTATGATAGATTGCTGTTTCTGGGGATATTGATGTTGATTACGTTCAGGGGGTTTTGATGGATGGCTGTCCTGGGATCAATCATGTTTTGCCGGGTCTCACAGTCGGAAGGGCTATCCTGCCTGTACAGGCTTCGTTTTTCTCGGCTGGATATGTTGGATGGGGTCTTTGCTGTGGAGATCCAGGCCTGAGCTGTTTTATGGGGTTATTAGGTCCGGCCTTTACATTGGGGTGCACTTGTTCTTTTATATCTTGCTGTTGTTGTCTGGATGTCTGGTTGTACTATGCTGTGTTTAAAATGGCTATGAATACAGTTAAATAGCATCTTGGAATGTTCGAGGACTTAGGGATCGGGTCAAGCGGTTGCAGGCCTTTAATCATTGTTCACTACTTCAAATTGATATCCTTTTTTGCAAGAGACACATTTATGCCATGACGACACCAAGCTGCTATCCCGCTCAGGTTTTCTCAATCCTACCTATGGAAACTCCTGTTTTAGCAAAGGGTCGTGGTTCTTATTAAAAACATGTACTGTTTAGAATGAGATGACTGTTTCAGACCCAGAGGAGATTTATCCTGGTAAAAGGTACTCTAATGGTGGTAATGTAGTCCTTGGTTCCGTGTATGGTCGGTGGGTGGGAATCCGGCTTTTTATGTCTCTGGCTGATAAGCTGTCCAGCTTCCTCCTGCCCAGTTTATATTGGGGGGGCGACTGGAATGTGCCCTTCTCATCTACTTTGGATAGAGACCCTCAGGATAAACGCCCTTCTTCTCCGGCTCAGCGTACTTTTTGGGATCTGAGTTCGATGTTGGGCCTGTGTGACCCCTGGCGGCTTGCTAACCCCCCTTGTCATGCCTTTTCCTTCCAATCCCAATTGCATGGCACTAAATCGAGGTTGGATATGGTCCTAGTTAGTCTCCCCTTTCTCCCGAGTATCTCTTTGTCTGGTATCGAGCCGATCATCTTATCGGACCACGCCATAGTCTGGATCTGACTCTCTTTAGATCCAGATTATTCCCCAGCGATTCAATGTGGCTGAACACTCAATTGCTAAAGATCATCAAAATGTTTGGAAATTAGTTCTTGGATCTCTCTCTTTCTGGCTGATAATTTGAATTCTACTCCAAGAGTTGATATGGTTTGGGGTGCCCTGAAGTGTTACCTTGAGGCGAACTCATTAAAATGGCCTCCTTTAGGAAGAAAGGCGGCGTAGCTCCCTTAGCTCTGATGAACAAGCTAAGGGAATTAGAGGTTAAATTTTCTTTGACCTCCTCTCTCAGGGATCTTAAAGATCTTTTGTCAGCTAGAAATGAATATTTGGACCTTTTGAAGGAAAAAACAGAATACTGCTTGATAAAAACCCTGGCTAAGTATCTTGATCTTGGTGAAAAATCCGGGAAACTTCTGGCTTTGCGTCTGCACGCATTGGAGAACTCAAGGATCATTCCCTCCTTGTCTTCCCCATCTGTTGAGGTTGTCTTTTCTCCCAGAGATATTGCGCGTGTTTTCAAGGAGTTCTACTCGGATCTTTACAGCCAGTCTCCACTGTCCTATCCCACTTCGGATGTCAAGGAGTACTTGAGGGAAATAGATATCCCTTGTCTATCAGAAGCCCAACAAGCTAGTCTGCTGGTTCCTATCTCAGCTGAGGAGATAAAGAGCACTATTGCTTCCTTGGTTCCTGATAGGGCGCCGGGTCCAGATGGTTTCCCTGCAAACTTTTATAAGGTCTTTGTTAATGACCTGGTACCTATTCTCCTTAAATTATATAACTATCTATCGGTTTCTCCTGAGGTTGACCCTGCTCTGTGTGAGGCTACTATAGTTTTAATCCCCAAAGTTGATAAGACTCTTACAGATCTGGCTAATTATTGACCCATTTCTCTCCAAAACTATGACATGAAAATTCTTGCTAAAATATTTGCTGAAAGAATCAAGAGGGTCTGGTCTGTTGAGCCCTGAACAGGTTGGTTTTGTACTGGGGAGGTCGGCAGCTGATCATTTGAGGACGTTGTCGCATATTTCTCAATACGCTCAAACAGCTCTGTATCTGGTCGCTCTGGTCTCTCTTGATGCTGAAAAGGCCTTTGACCGGGTTGATTGGTTTTTTCTTTGGTCAGTAATGGAGAGAATGGGCTTTCCATCTTCTTTTCTGAATATTATTCAGACGTTCTATAGTTGCCCTTCTGCTAAGATTTATTACTTGAGGGTCTTATCTTCTTCTTTCCGCTTATTTGCTGGTACCAGGCAGGGATGCCCCTTTCTCCTTTAATTTATTTCTGGAACCATTGCTGATTAAATTCAAGTCATCACCCCAGGTTAGAGGTGTTAGGCTACAGCAACGGAACTGGTTCTCTCTGCATATGCAGACGATGTTTTGTTGCACCTAACAGATCCTGCAGCATCTTTGAAGGACGCCTATTGATATTATTACGCAGTTTGGCATTTTCTCTCGTATAAGCTGAATATTTCTAAGTGAGATTCTTCCTCTAAACAAGTATACTAATAAGCAGGACTTCCTTTCTTTTGGAATGAGGTGGGCCTCTAGATCTATTAAATATTTGGCGATCCACTTTTCTACTGATCTTTCCCTCCTGAAAAAGCTAAACCTGGACAGAGTTAGAGACCTGATTAGCCAGGATTTGCAGCGTTGGTCAGCCCTTCCTATTTCACTTTGGGGTCGAATCAAGATTATTAAAATGAATGTTCTTCCCAGGATTTTCTCTCCGTTGAATTTGATTAATCTCTGGCTTCCTCTTTCTTATTTTCAGCAACTTCATCGGTTGTTTTCTAGTTTTATTTGGCGGGGGAAGGGGGTATGGCGTTCCTATACCAAGCTATCGCTCCCCAAGGAAAAAGGTGGCCTGCGGTTGCCTAATCTCCTGTTGTACTATTGGTCGGCTCACTTTTCCAAGTTAGGGAGATGGTTTTCCACTGATCCAGAGATTTCCTGCCCAATTTGGCTCCAGCTTGAACGGGCCTTTCTTCCTGAGGCTAAACTGGATAAATATGCTCTATTTTATGTATTCCCGAAGGCTCTCTCACAGCTGGTGTCGGATATACGTTGATGGGTGCTATTAGATCATAGGCACAATGTCTTAAGTTTTTCATATTTTTAGCATGTTGGACTTGGGACAGCGGTGGTCCTAATCCTAGCATTAGGTTAGGGAACTCTTGATTACGCTGGATTGGCTCCCACAATTTAAGGATGCCAGAGTTGAGCATCTGTTCAACCAAGAATCACTTCTCTCTCAGGTGGTATTTTGGAGAAATTTGGTATATCAAGTAAAGGGGTTTTAAGGTTTATCAGCTTGGGCACTTAATTGGTAGTAAATTGGCACTACTTTCAGGGAATCAGTTGTTTATCCTTTTCTCTCGACATTATTAGTCTTGCCTCCCAGTCTCACTCTATCTCTTGATCTACTCTTATCTTCTGAATTATAGTTCTCAGGAGGCTGTTGAGGGTCCCATGGTCTGGACACACCTTCTCCCTGACATTTCCCTGGATTGGAATGGTATATGGAGGGATTTGCACAGATACCATACCCAGGATAGGTTGCGGTTAACACAGTATTATATTGTGAATAATCTTTACTATACTCCTGTCAAACTCTTTCAGCGTAAGATGGTTTCCCATCCGGATTGTTTTAGGTGCTCACAAGGTGAAGGTAATTTAATTCATATTTTCTGGGACTGTCCCAAAGTTGCCCCGTTGTGGTCCTTGGTCCGGGAGAACCTTGATCCCCTTCTGGGTCTGAGTGGGTTTTTTTGTCCTGAGGTTTGTGTTCTGGGCGATTTTTCCTGTGTAGATAGTGTTGAGCACCGATATCATATGGCCTTGGTGTCCACGGCGGTTAAGAAGTTGGTCCTAAGACATTGGACGGACCATCTGGTCTTATCCTTTGCCGACTGGTTGAAGGAGGTAGTGTCGTATCTTCAATCAGAGAGGCTGATAGCCAGTTTTAAAGGTCGTATGGACCTGTTTCGCAAGAGATGGGATAAGCTCCAGGCCTTATGTCTGCTCTAACATTGCGGTTCTGTGACCCGATCCTTCTGGTCCTTTCATATGGTACGTTTATTTGTTAAACTCTGATTTCTTTGCTATCATGCTATTTATGATGCTAAATGCTCTGACAATTCATTATAAGCATACAGTGATATCCAGACCTAATGGTTTCCCTTTTCTTTGTTGGTGCGCCCCAATTGGGTGTGGGGGGTTGGTTTGATGGGACTCTATTTGTTGAAGGCTGTGTGTTTTTGTTTGTCTTTGGGTGATTGGATTGGGTGGGTGGGTTTGGGGGTAGGGGGCTCTTTTAGGGAGGGTGGATTGATTTGGGTATTTTGGTTGTACTGTCTGCATACTATTCTCTGTGTACATTTTCGGATTGTTCTGTTCCTGTTTTGTGTTTCATTTTGTTTCTGAAAACTAATAAACTTGAATTTCAAAAAAAAAAAAAACTGTCCCAGCTGCATCCCTCTCGAAACTAGACACCACACCAAATTCCTTCTGCAGATTTGCCTCCAACTCTCCGCCTTGGGAGCACCACTGTTCCCTGTATTCTTCTTTGTCTCTATGGTCCGCCTCTCACATAGGAGGTACATTCACTCAGTGACCTTCATAGCTAAATTTTAGTTTGACCTCTTCCCCCCCCCCACCTCCCCTCCTGCCTCAGCCCTGCTCCTACCCATTTATACTTTCTTCGTTCCTGGGATGCCCGCTGTTTCTGTGTGCCCACCACCAAACAATGGTAGGTCAGAATGCCTTCCCCTCTTATGGAATAATCTCTCTCCTGTACTCTGCAACACCTCAACCTACTTGTCCCTCAAAAAACTTTTGCCTCTGCTACTGTCACCTCCCTGCACCTGTACCCCCCCCCAGGGGTGAACACTGCCCACCAGTATCTCCCTCATGATATATTTTGCCCCTCAACAGTCCCCTCAGGCTAATTAATTGTCTGTTTATATGTCAAACAAGTTACACTTAGTAACCCCTGTTATGCACTTATTTATATGTAGTCACAAGATTTACTGTTCGTTCTGCTGCTATAACTCATCAATCGAAGAACTGTTTTATATTTCAGTTTTCTGTATCTGCCTTGTTCCTGTATCTGTATTTTTGTTTTGTGCTGTGTACCCCGGGTCACACCTGGAAACGAGCCTCAGCTCAGTGTGCTTTTCCTGGTCACCAAATGTTTAAATAAATAAATAAACATACAAGATGCAACTGTCAAGGAGCCCCTGGGTGGAAGTGACCATCACACAGTGTGGTTCCAGTTGGATACGGGTTGGAAAAACGTCCCTACTAAGACCAAAATTCTGGATTTTAGCAGGGTAGACTTTAGGAAGATGGGCAGGTTACTAAGGAGGCACTGGCAGGCATCAGGGCAGACATGGGGATGGACCAAAGGTGGTCCATGATTAAGGAGGGAATAATGGTTGCCACCGAGTGCATTAGGCTCAGGTAGAAGAACTAAATGGCCAAAGCACCCAGCTGGTGTAGTACTGAGGTTGTCCAGGCAGTAAGGGACAAGAGGCTGGCCTATAGGAAATTCAGGAAGACCAAGAAAGAGGAGGACAGGAAACATAGAAACATAGAATCTGATGGCAGATAAGGACCGCTTGGCCCACCTAGTCTGCCCATGTCCCTACCTAACGGAAAAGTTGCAGAGCCTAGTTAACCAACAGGCTACTTCCTCCTACCCCCCCATTAGAATTGCCTTATGCCTGTCCCATGCATTCTTGAATTCCCCCACTGTTTTTGACTCTATGACCTCCTTAGGAAGGCTGTTCCATGCATCTACAACCCTCTCTGTGAAGAAATACTTCCTCACGTTACCTCTGAGCCGTCCCCCCTCTATCTTCAAATTGTGCCCCCTGGTTCTTGCACATCTCTTTTTCTGAAAGATGCTACCCTCTTGGGCTTTGTTGATTCCCTTGAGGTACTTGAAAGTTTCTATCATGTCCCCCCTCTCCCTCCTTTCCTTGAGGTTATACATCTCAAGCTCCTTTAGTCTTTCTTCATATGTCTTCTGGTGCAGACCCTGCACCATTTTGGTTGCCCCCATCTGGACAACCTCCACCATGTCTATGTCTTTTCAGAGATGGGATCTCCAGAACTGTACACAGTACTCCAGATGTGGTCTTACCAACTATCTGTACAGAGGGCCATCAACTTCCTGTTTTCTACTGGTGATGCCTCTCCCTATGCATCCCAGTATCCCCCCAACCCTCCTTTCTGCTTTCTCACATTGCTGGCCCACCTTCAGATCATCTGATATGACTACCCCCAGTTTCCTTTCCATTTTTGTTATTGTCAGTATCTCACCCCCCATTGTGTGCTCTTGCCCTGGGTTTTTGTTTCCCAGGTGTGTTACTTTGCACTTCTTTGCATTGAATCTAAGCTGCCATACATTTGGCCATTCCTCCAACCTTGCCAAGTCTATTGACTAGATTAGGTATCTCTCCCTGCTTTTCCATTGTGAATACTGAGCAGAAATATTCATTCAGTAGCCCTGCTTTTTCACTGTCACTCTCTGCCCAACTACCTTCCTCTTTATGCAGCCTCAGTATCCCTGCCCTTGTCTTTCTTTGCTCCCTAATGTACCAATAAAAGGTTTTATCTTCCTTCTTAACCGAGTTGGCTATTCTTTTCCTTGGTTTGGGTCTTTGCTATTCTGACTGCCTTCCCCGCTTCCTTCTGCTTTAATTGGTACAGTTCTCTGTCTTGCTCATTCTGTGTTTCCTTATACTTCCTGAATGCTATCTTTTTCTCCCTTACCTTCCCCACCACTTCTTTTGAGAACCATAGTGTTTTTTTCTTTCGTTTTGATTTGTTAATTTGCTTCACACAAAGGCTTGTTGCCTCTGTGATGGCAGTTTTGATGTTTCCCCATTGTTGCTCCACCCCACCTTCTTGCCTGTTTGCTAGTGCTTTTCTGAGGCACTCTCCCATTTTGACAAAATCGGCCCTTCTGAAGTCCAGTACCTTCACTTTTGAGTGGCTTGACTCTACAGCTAAGTTTATTGTGAACCACACTGTTTGGTGGTCGCTTGTTCCCAGAGGGCTACCCACTTCAAGATCAGAGATCCTCTCTCCATCTCCATCTGCGAGTACCAGGTCTAAGATTGCTCCCTCCCGAGTGGGTTCCAAAACTAGCTGTCTGAGGCATGCCCCCTGTAGGGCATCGAGAATGGCCCTGCTCTTGGATGTGGCTGCAGCAAAGGTGCTCCAGTTAACATCTGGCATATTCAGGTCCCCTATCAGCAATATCTCCCCTTTCTCTGCCATCCCAAGGATACCTGCTATCATTTCCATGACCATTTCCTTCCCCTGAGACGGGGGTCTGTATACAACCCCTGTGCGGATTGTGGAGCCATTTCCAGTCTCCAGGGTGACCCACTGTGCCTCCTCTCCTCCCTGTTTACCCTTTAGTTCTGTTGCTTTGATCATCCCTTCCCTTACATAGAGAGCTACTTTTCCTCCTCTTCTTCCCTCCCTGTCCCTCCTGTAGATTGTGTAACCTGGTATGTTTACATCCCAATCATGGTTCTCTGTGTACCATGTTTCTGTGACTGCCACGATATCCAGGCATCCCTCTTCCATCAAGGCCACCATTTTGGGGAGCTTTTTACCTAGACTATGGGCATTGGTACTTATTACCCTCCGTTTTTTATGGCTTTATTTCTTTTTGCCCCATCCCTGTCCTTACTGCCATTAGGAAGAATTACCTAAAGATGGCTAGGGAGGCAAATAAGGTAGTCCAGCAGGCTAAAGCTCAGAAGAAACTGCATATAGCCAAGGGAATTAAGAAAGGGGTGAAGGCCTTTTTTTGCTACATAAGTGAGAAAAAGGACAAGAAGGATGGGATTGTTGGGCTTCAGAAAGAGACAGGTGGGTGAAGAAGAATGGGGGAAAAACAGAGGTACTGAACAAATACTTCTGCTCAGTCTTCACCAGGGAGAAACACGGACCGTGTCAACAAAGGAGAAGAGGAGTTGGGGGGAGCACAGATGGTGGTAGGGGGACAGGGAACAGATAATGGGAGTAAAGTTGTATTTTACTCTAATTTTTGCCTGATTTACTACCACCTTCTTATTTTAAGAATGTATTTCGAACCCTGCATTTTTAAAGTATATTTGCTGCACATGAACAGTATTGGCAGCACCATGCAATGCTAGCAACTCCTGCACCACACAGTAAGAGTGGAAGCATATGGGGTAGAGACAGAAAAGAGCATTAGTATCAGTTGGGACTGCAGTACAGGAGACAATGTCAGAAGTTGTTAACTTCCTGGACAGAAGGGTTGTAACCTGACATGTTATAAATAAGGCCACAACACTATGTAGCATCAGAGAGGTATCTCAAACTCCATGGCAACACCAGTCAAAGAAAGTCACTGGCTGCAGTTGCCTAGTTGGTTTCAGACTTTGTTTAGAGGCAGGGGTTAGAGACTGGTCAGCCAATATCATTACTACCATTTAGATAAAAATACTACCAGGCTGAAGAAGCTAGCAGTAAGTACTTCCTGGCCCTAAATCTTCTCTGGGCTCCATGAAAGGGGGCCAGAGTGAGGACAGGGCTGCCAGCATTGAAGGTGAATAAATCACCAGGCCTGGATGGCATACACCCAAGGGTGCTGAGGGAACTGGCAGAGGAGCTTGCGGAGCCACTGGCAGGCCTGTTCAGTGGCTCACTGGAGTTGGGCGTGTTACCTCAGGATTGGAGAATGGCGCATGTGGTGCTCCTCCCTATGAGCGCTCCCAAGGATGACCCAGGGAATTACAGACCAGTCAGTATGACCTCAGTCATGTGCAAGGTCATGGAGACCGTACGTGAGGAAAGGTTGGTAGAGTATCGGGGAGTTAAAATCCCATGACTAGCAGAGCGGAGCAAGAAAGCCTTCAGGCAGTGAGACAACCTCAGGGCAGCGAGGGTCCCTTTCTGGGAGAGAAGGGAGCCCTTCCCTCTGCAACAAATTAGCAATTTTCAGCAGAGCTAGGTGCTCCAGGAGTGGATAAGGCGGCAGCCAATCAGATAGCTAGCCGCACCCCCTGCCACTGAATCCACCAAGCGAGGAGCCCTTGGGGTTCACTGGTCCACTTCCTGTTCCTCTAAAGGAAGAGGCCATTAAGTGGCCCCCCGTGCTAAGGACCACCAAGACAAGGACATCACAGAGGAGCCTGCCCACTGGAGTCAACCCAACAAGGTAGCCAGCCACTCTGCTACTCAGCAGGTAGGCAGTGGAAGCAGTAAGGGAGTTAATGAGGTGACAGGACATAGCAGGAGTAGGAGTAGGAGTAAAAAAGGGCTTAAAGCAAGCAAAAGTTGGGACTAGGAGAAACACCCTATCTAAGGTAAGGGTAACTCACAGGTTTAATCTAAGTAAAAAGGTGGGAATTGGGGAAACGCCTCATGTAGGGATGGGGTGAAAAAGGGATTAGAGTAAGCAAATCAGAAACAGGCAAGGTAAACAATAGATATGCTGGGAGTGGTGCAGTGGCTGTGGGGCAGCAGTCTTCAGGAAGATATTCTGGAGACTGCAGTGCTGCCTCATCAGCATGCACTTCTCTGGGCTGAGGGAGGAGGTTGCTCGACTCCAGGCTGAGTTGGCTAGGTTTCAGGAGGCCTCCTTCCCCAGATATCCATCATATTAGCGAACCAAAATGTGCGACTCGAAAATAAGTGACTCATTTTAGTCGCTTTCAGGATGAGCGACAGTGAATGGAGAGCGAAGGGAGGGAATAGTGAGGGAGGAAGAAAAAAATGGTGAGGGCAAGGAATAGCGAGGGAAGGGGGAGGAAGGGAGGAAGAGGGATGGGCTAAATCGGGACATGGAGTGTGATGCCGCCGAGCTATCCGCCTAGCATAGCGGGTAGGGAAACCTTCTGCAGAGCTGGTGGTCCCAGGTTCGGGACTGCATGCAGGTATTTTTTTTGTCATTTTCATTTTTTTTTTTTTTTTTTGTAACATTTTGCCGTTGTCAGTCCCTCTTCTTTCCTCCAGCATCCGCCCCTTCGGAGATGATTATATAAGTATGGGGATGCGGGGGGGGCTTGCATTATTTTTCATGTGTGCCGAGTTTGTGTTCGGCGTTTAGTGTGATGTGCTGCATTGGTTTTCGCTAGGGTTTATTCGCTCTTTTGTGAGTCTTGTGAAATGGTTCACTGTTATGACATGGAACCCCTTCCCCACCCAGGGATCACCAAGTCTGCCACGGCTGCCTCAGAGGTTGCCAGGGAGAAGGATCGGCTTGATTTCGGTGGGCTTGGGAAGGGTGAGGGTGGTTGGTCAGAGGCATACATCCCCCAGATGATACCGCTACGCAATTCATACGCCACTCTGGCAGTGTGGGACTGTCCCATGGAGGCCCCTGCAGTAGTGACCAGGGAGGATGTGGGGGTCCTCCATAGGGGAGGCCCCAAGGAGGGTGGCAGAGAACCCCAGAGGAGGAGGAAGCTACTCCTGGTTGGGGACTCTGTTGTTAGGGGGATAGATTTGGAGACAGGGAGGGGGGGGAGGGAGGTTAGGTGCCTACCTGGCACCAAGGCTCTGAAGGATGGGGAGCAGAGCAAGAAAGCCTTCAGGCAGTGAGACAACCTCAGGGCAGTGAGGGTCCCTTGCTGGGAGAGAAGAGAGCCCTCACCCCTGCACCAAATCAGTGATTTTCAGCAGAGTTAGGCGCTCCAGGAACGTGGCCAATCAAACAGCTAGCAGCACCCCCTGCTACTGAATCCATCAGTCGAGGAGCCTGCTCTAAAGCAGGAAGCAGCTGCCGGGGAGTTAAAATCCCATGGCAAGCAGAGCAGACCAAGAAAGCCTTTAGGCAGTGAGACAACCTCAGGGCAGAGAGGGACAAGACATTTACAGGTATGTAAGCAAAAGGAGAAAGACCAAAGGAGGGATTGTAATTCTAAGGAGGAAAAGTGGGGAGTGTATGGAGGGGGACATAGAAAAAGCCAACATCCTTAAATAATTTTGTTCAGTGTTCACGGAGAAAGGGGAAGGCAAGGGACCACAGATAACAGACAGGAACATACAACGAAGGGGATTGGACACTAGTCCATTTACAGAGGAGAGAGTCCTGAAGGAACTCACAAATCTGAAAGTGGACAAGGTAATGGGGCCAGACAGGATGCATCTAAGGATATTGAAGGAGCTCAGGTAGGTGCTGGCTGCACTTATGACAGTCCTGTTCAACCAGTCATTGGAGACAGGAGTGGTTCCAGAGGTGTGGAGGAGAGCAGATGTAGTCCCGCTTCACAAAAGTGGTAGCAGGAAGGAAGCTGGCAATCACAGACCAGTCGGCTTGACTTCAGTGTCAGGGAAAGTAATGAAATTACTGCTGAAGAAAAGGATTGTGAAATATCTTGTAACCTGCGGCTTACAGGATCTGAAGTAGCATGGATTCACTGGGGGGAGGTCATGTCAAACAAATCTGGTAGGTTTCTTTCACTGGGTGACCAGGGAAGTAGATCAGGATGGAGCAGTTAATGTGGCCTACCTAGATTTCAGTAAGGCTTTTGACACTGTTCCACATAGGAGATTCGTAAACAAGCTGGGCATTCCGAGTGTGGCTTCAAAAGTGGTAAACTGGGTAAGAAATTGGCTGGGTGATAGGCAACAGAGGGTAGTGGTAAACGGAGTTCACTCAAAGGAAGGAAGGGTGACCAGTGGGGTGCCACAGGGATCAAGACCAGGACTGACACTGCAGAGGAACTTGAAGGGAAGGTATGCCTTTTTGCAGATGACACTAACATAGGAAGACCAGGAGCAGTTGTAGAAATTCACAAGTGACATTTTATGATTATTAATAACAGTAACATAAAAAATATTTACAGAGGCAATACAAACAGAAAAAAACAGTCTTTCATCTGAGGGTATCTCTAATTCCAAGTTTGTCTCTTGGTCTCCCTCTCTCTCTTTAGTGTTGCTGCTCTTTTTATAAGTCTCTGTCTGGGAACTGGTTAAGATGGCATCCTGTTTTTCAGAAAATGTTCTTGTCAATTTCCCTGCTTGCAGGTGCAGCAAGGCAGTGCATGGTGTCCCAAAACTGACCTCCTGTTGACAGCTTCCCGGAAAAACACTAGTGCTCATTCCAGGTTAACCCCCTAAGTTCCAAATAGATTTTTGCAATAATTTCAACAATATAACCATATATATATATATATATATATATTTTTTTTTTTATACTTTATCTTTATACCCCCTTCTACTCCCGGAGCCCACTCCTTCCTTCCTCTCAACTTCCTCCATTTCACCTCACGTGGATCTGCCCCTAGAGTGCCTCCGTCCCTCCTGCACATTGGGGTCTGTCCTCTTTTCCGTGGTCCTGGGATGGTACCGAGAGGCTATCATCTAGTGCTACCGGAGGATTTTCTCGTTTCTTCCCTAGTTCCCCATCCCTCTGAGACGACCCACGCTAGGACATCACGTCCCGAGGCGGCGTGTTGCCGACGCTCATCCTTCATGCGTAGCTGACGCCTCCTCCGGCTCGGGCGGCGGAGCCGCCCGTCTCCCTCCCTTGGTCGGTGCTTCCACCGCCGCGTAGAGTGACGCAGATCGCGGATCGCTGGTCATGGCTCCCACCCCTGAGGGAGGAGAGCATCCGTTGGGACGCTCGATCCTCCCTCCCCCTGCCGACAACCATATATATTTTAAAACCAAGGGATCCCAGTTCCACATAAAGATTCACACATATTTTATAACTTCAAATACGCAAGGGGAAAGAAAATATAGAAACAGCAAGTGAAGGCAGAGAGGTAGCGGGGGGGGGGGTAGCGAGACCGTTGTAGTGTCCATTTTATTTATTTAGCTTTTGTTTACCAGGTAAGCACACTAGACAGTCGGGTGCCTATTTTTTGGTGTGACCCAGGAGAGTTACAAGATACAGGTAACAACAGTATAAGGTCAAAACAAGGCAGTCAAGTACAGGGTTTAGGCACAGCAATCAACAATGGACAGTCTGGTACAGGTTAAACAGTACAGAGTGCAACCAGGAAGAATTACACAATGTTGGCACATAACATTAGGAAGCAACTGGGCAGGTAGGTGGGGTACCCAGTGCATCCACTGGGCCACTCAGACCAGTGACCGGTGTGGGGGGGGTTACATCTGTGTGTGAACATGAGGGGCAGAGAGTAATGATGTAAGTGCAGCAAGGGATGAGGGAAACCAATTTGCAGGGATTTGCACCTGGAGCAAGGGGGCCTGTGAGGATAATACAAGACTGCTAGCCTGGTAGGGGACGTGTACCTCTAGCAGGGTGAACAAAGTACCACAAGTGCATATGCAGTAGAGGGAGACCAGACTGCAAGCAAGGCAGGCCAAGGAGCTCAGTGATGCAGAGTGTAAAATTATCCTGGATGTTTGAGGCAGCCAAGTCCGAGTGACACTGGGCCTCCCACGCTGGGACGGGGTACTAAGCGCAGGACCAGGCAGATGCTTGCTTAAGGTAGCCCAAGAGGGAGGACCTGAAGATGGAGTGGGAGGTGGCAGCTCTTACCAGGGCAGGAGAAGGTTCCATGTTCTGGAGACGAGAGCAGCAAAGGCCCCTTCCCCAGCAAGGGAGCGAGTTTTCGGGACCTTGAGGGCCTGGGAGTCACTGAACCTCAGCTGGTAGGCTGGGGGTACAGGCTTGAGCACTTCTGCAAGAGCCGGGGGAGTGGACACTGACAGTATTGTCAGTGAGGTTCCCCATGACAGAAGTGCGGTGGTTGTCAAGGGAGAGCCACCCATGCCTAGAGTAGAGCTGGCAGTGATATGTGAGGTGGGGGGCAGACAGAGCAAAGTGACAAATGTTATTGTACGCCATGTTCCATTTGGTGATCCAGGTTTTTGGAGCATTCAGGAAGGAGGTGAGTCCATAGCATAGAGTGGGGAGAAGAACCCCTTTTGCAAGGGCAAGTGGAGCAGCGGGGGTGAGACAACTTTTGGCACGGTAGACCAGACCCAGCTTACAGTTTGTGGCCTTGCAAGAGTTGCGTATATTCTGGGAGAGATCGAGTTCAGGGTCAAGGGTCACTCCCAGGAACTTGAATGAGTCAACCACTTGTAAGGGAAACCCGTCTGCCACAATGATTTTGAGTGGGGCAGGGCAAGCTCTTGTCTTGGCCAGGGAACCAATAAGCATGACCTGGGTTTTACGGAGGTTGAGGACAAGCTTGTGGACCTTCAGCCCGTCCTAGGTCTCATAAGAAAATTTTACTGTGCAGTCGTCAGACAGACAAGAGGCAGAACAAAAGAGGATAAAACGGATTCTTGCATTTAACTCTTTGTACATAACAAATGGGACAGGTCTTATTCAACCCTGTCTTGGGGGAGGGTTGAGTAGGGAAATAGGGATGTAAGAAAGCTTGAAGAATAGTCAAAGTGTGGCAACTAAATTTCAATGCTAAGAAGTGCAAAATCATGCATTTGGGGCACAGAAACCCAGGGGCAGAATACAAGATGGGGGGAGTGGTACTAACGACCACTAAGCAGGAAAGAGACCTGGGGATAATCATATCTGATGACCTAAAGGTGGTTCTCTTCTTCGGTACCTGCCTATCATCTACTTACTATTAGCTATATATGTGTCTCTATTCAAAGCATATTAACATTACTTGACTTAGCTTGCTACCAAGTTGCCCATCGAGTCTGCTCTTATGTAGCTAATCACCTGTATTTACTTCCCTTTTGTGGGACTGCCTGCACTTAGTCACGTTTCATTAATTGCGTGCAATGTGTTTATGTCTACTGTGTATTTGAATCAATTCATAGATTCGTAGACATGTGTCAGCAGAAAAGGACCTTACTGGCCCATCGAGTCTACCTATCCCCCCCTTGCTCCCCTCCAAGATTTCCCCCTCCTCTGCTTGACAACCTCATGTGCTTGTCCCAGGCCTTCTTGAAACCCTCCATTGTGCTGGCCCTCACCACCTCCTCTGGCAATCCGTTCCAGGGCTTAACTACACTCTCTGGACTTCCGGTGACGTCACCGCCTCAATGGCCATCTAGTTGAAACGCTCCAGGGCTGTTCTAATAATATTTAATTTAACCAGTGGTAGACTTACACCAGACAAAGAAATTTTTGGTCACAGAGCGAGGGGAAATGAGCACCAACAGAGCTAGGCACAGAAACTCACAGGCTGCCATGCTAAAAACGTTGATGAAATCAGATAAGAGCTCAAGCCATCCATGGGACATGCGCTCAGTCTCCCCAGTAAGCAGCATCGCAGATTCAGAAGAAAACTTTGACACTAACAACCGGGGGGGGGTCATTCTTTCAAAATTGGATAGAACTATAAAGGCAATACATAGTCGAATCCTCGGTCGTGGACCTTCAAACCGACCTAAAAGCCATTGATAAACAGATCACAGCTGTGGAGGAGTGCATTGGGGGCCTAGCTGATTCATCTGGACAACATGACTGGGCCATCCTTTATTTACTGACCAGAGAACGGGAATTACAACTAAAGTTGGATGACCAAGAAAACCATGCACAATGGAACAACTTTAGAATTTATGGTGTACCTGAAGATATGGAGAAATCATTTGAGTCAATAGAGGAATTTGTGTTACACATTCTGTGGGAAGTTCTGAAAACCCCTCTCCCAATCGAGAGAGCACCGCTCGCTAGCCCCCAAACCAAGAGATCAAACTGCGAGACCACGTTCAATCATAGCTCGTATGCTGAATTATCAAGGCCGCCAAATGGTACTTTAAACAGCGTGGAAAATGAAGAAAGTCAGGATGGACAGTCAGAGATTGTTCTTTGATCAGGACTTTTCAGACCTCCTAAATGAAAAGAGAAAACAGGTGCAGCAGGTTATCAAACAAGCAAAGGAGAAAAAATACTCATTCAACTCTTATTACCCTGCAAAACTCCGTATACACACTGAAAAGGGCCCAGTCCTATTCGATTCCTTGAGAGAAGTGGTACCAATGCTTAAACAGCTGGGCCTACACTGTCCTGAGTTGCACACCGATATATTGGAGCACAAGATCTCCTGCTCGGCGTGGTGGAGAGCAGGCAGACCAAAGTGAGCAGAGTCATCAGCAATTTCGTGGACAACCTATTTAAGTTACAATCTAAAAGAAATACTGAGCAGGGAAAATAAGACTTCATCCCCCGACGAAGCAAATAGAGGAAGAGCAGCAACTTGGAGCTCAACCTAAAATTCGAAAAGGTACTTGCAGTACTTACAGTTGTTTATTCAGCCACAACGAGTTGTTTTTTTTTTTTTTTTTCCAACTCATGCTGAAGAATGGTGGACTGGAGCCCACTCTTAACTGATGACTCTGAACGGAAAGCGGTAACCCCTCTACCCCATTTACATATATCTTTATTTAGAAGAAACCCCGATGTCTGTGATTTAAACCAGCATCTGGAAAAGGTTTAGAACCAAGTGGGAACAAACATTCTTATCTTCCTCGGTCCCTAGCAAGAGACTTAGTTCGCCATATTAACTGTGTTTTAGTTAACTGCCTAAAGGTGGGGACCTGGACTGGGGGTAGCTTGGAAGGGGGTGAAGATTGGCTATCTGGGTTGGGGCTTTCCAGCATCTAGTCCATAACTTCCTTCTCGAACCAGCTATTCTAACTAATGGAACTATCGCTAATAATCTGGGTGCATGAGGGAGAAGGGCGGCACCCATGCAGCATAACCGAGCTCTGAAGGGAAGTTTAACTCAAGGACATCGCACATTCATAGTGCTGGTAGAGGGATGGGGTGGACACCATCCTCTCTACCCCTCATATTTGCTTAATCTATACTACTGGGCAGCCCCGGGGGGGAATATTAGGTCAGCCACAGAGAGCATGTTTTTTAAACTCCGTGGCTACCCTCTGTTCCTCTGTTGGGCGGTGACGTTCTTTTCTACCTGATTCCAAGGAATCAGATGTACTAGTAGTAGGAGCTTGAGCTAAGGCTCAAATCCCCCCATGGCTGCGGGGTTCCATCGCAACATCTTTCAACCTAGGAAGCAGTTTACATGTTTAACAAAAAAAGAGTTAATAGTTCACTGTTTGTAGTTTTTTTTTTTTTTTTAAAGATTGTTCAATTTCGGTATGTTTACCTATTACGTTGATGTTTTAAATGATAACATGGCGGTTTATATTGAAGGGGGTAGGGTGGTTCTTGGGAAGAGGACCAGGTATGTATGGTGGAAGGGTCTTGGGGGATGGCATGGAAGAAGCATAAGGTGGAGAGAATTTGACAACAGGAGGAAAAGCCCACTCTAGATATGGGTACCCTAAAGGTAACATCCCTGAACGTTCAGGGTATCAACTCCTCAATCAAGCATACAAAGATACTCCACTATTTAAAGCAAACAAAGTCTGACGCTAGCCTTATTCAGGAGACTAAACTCTCAGATATAAAACATGCAAAATTAAAGCGGAGTTGGGCGGGCAGGGTGATATATACCTTGCACCCCTCCGGAAAGCGTGCAGAGGTGACTATTCTATTATGGAGAGACCTACCATTTAAAATCACCTCAGAACTCACCCTGGAGGATGGGAGAGAGATTACAGTCTCAGGAAAAATGTTCTCCCAAGTGATTCACATTATAAATATATATGCACCCAATAAGGACGACTCTACTTTATTTATTTATTTATTTATTTATTTATTTTAACATCAGTTTAAAACCTTTGAGCCAGAGGCTCATTTACAAAGGTACCTCGTCATAAGGAAGACAGAACATACATCCATGAAACAATCAGAAATACAGTACGGTAATAAGGCAAAGGTAAGTTGCAGGCAAAGCGAGACAGTCAGCAACACAGTTTAACAATAGGCACAATCACATTACAGGTGATGAGTGTCATAACACCATTATCAGCTAAACTAAATAGGAATGCAACCCCATTTTTATTTCTTTCTTTATTTTTTGTTTCCATTCTCTTATCACGGTGGTGGGGATGGGGGGTCAGGGGCAGTGGCAGGAGTGTAAGTGAGCAAGTGATTTTTAGGCAGTATTTGAAGCTAAGCTGAGTGGGGCATCAGTGATGCCAGCAGGGAGGAATTGTACCAGGAGGGGGCTCTATGGGAAAAGCCCTTTTGGCCCTGGGTGGTCGTGCCTTGGGATGACCAGGGCAGTTTTGCTGGAGACGGTTGCGCACAACCGTGGGGTTGGATCGGAGAATAGAGTTAGCAAGGCCTGGCGGGATAGACCATGGAGGGCTGTAGTAACCTTGCAGGATTAGGAACAAGAAGCGCTCATTGAGGTTAGTGGGGTGGCCATGGAGTAAAGTTGACAGGTATGGGTGAGTCTATGGGCACTGGTAATAAGATCTACATGCTTTGTTAAGCGTTAAAGAACCTTGTGAAGGGCTGTCTGGTCTGCAGCTCATATACAGGAGGCCGTGTCAATAGTGAGAGCACGAAGAGGTGACAGCCAAGCTTAAGGGAGTTTCGGGAGACATTTTTGTGCCGTAGAGGATACCCAACCCAGTGCGTGGAGGCAGAGGTCAAAGCAGAGATGTGGTTATGAAAGGAGAGAGAATCAAGATTATGCCAAGGTATTTATAAGAGTGCACAAGTTCTAAGGGTGTTTCAGGGCGGAGTGAACAGAGAGAGGAAAGTTGCTGGACTTAATTTGGGGGTGAGTAAAAAACATAGATTTAGTTTTCTTAAGGTTGATGACAAGATGGTGGTCAGAGAACCAGTTTTCAGCTGAGGTGTAGGCACGCTGGAGGGAGTTTTGGAGTGAGGCGGGGTTACTGTCAGAGGCAAAGAGACTCGTCATCCGCGTCAGAGAAGGATATTTCATGCGCATGCATTGGGCAGGAATTGAGAAAAGAGAGAAGAGTGAGGGCCCAAGTATGGAGCCCTGGGGAACACCTGAGCGGATTAGGCAGGTACTGGAAAGAGTGCCACCAACTCGCACACATTGGGAGCGGTTGGTCAAGTAGCTGGCGCACCAGGAGACTGGACCAGAGGCAAAGCCCACACTGGCAAGGGTGGCTAACAGTAGAGGATGTGAGACAGTATCAAGGCTTTTGATGGGTCTATAAATACGCACCAGCGAGGAGCCAGCATCAAGTGAATTATGAAGGAAGTTAGCAAACTCAGGGAGGCAGTATTGGGTGCTATGACCAGCTCTGAATCCATGCTGTTAGGACAGAGGACCTCATATTTCGTGAGGTAATGTGAGATTTGGCTGGCAACTATTTTCTCCAAGGCTTTAGAGAGGGGGGAGAGGATGGAGATAGGCCAGTAGTTGCCTGCGAGTGTCCTATCACCACCTTTGTGAATAGGGGTAACAGTGGCGACCCTCCAGACGGTGGGGAATTGCCCCAGCCAGAGGGACTTATTCAAGAGGCAAGTAATGGGTGAGATGACCTGATCCAGGACCTGATGTAGGAGACAGGGATCAAGGGAGTAATTGCTGATGGAGTTGCACTTTAGGGCTTTTAGTAAGTAGGGCCTGACCTCATGGGTGGTGACAGTGCAAAGGTGGAAAGGGGGGCGGGAGATGGGAGGGGCAGACATGGAGGGAAGGGGATCGAAGAAGTTGCACGGAGCACTGCACTAAGGTCAGTGAAGGAGTTGTTGAGGTGCGTTGCAATGAGGGCAGGGTCGGTGGAGGTAGTCCCATCAATGTTGAGAAGCGATGGGGGGGTATGCGTCCACCATTTAGCTGCTGATATTGTCCCAGAAGGACCTGGGTTACCCCGGGGAGGTAAGAGCAGCATGGTAATAATCTGCCTTTGCTTTGGGACAGACCACGTACACTTATTCCGGGCAGCTCGTGAGGCCAGTCTGTCGTGGGCGGCAGTTTCAATGGCCATGTGCCACAGGTTGTCACGCTGTTTGAGAAGCGTCCTGCGTAAGGCAGGGTAATCCAGGGGTGTGCCTTACTTTTAGATCTAAGTGGGGTAAGAGTGGTGCGTGAAGTGTGACAGGCAAGGTTAAAGGTGTGGACAAGAGGCTAGTGCCTTGTCAATATCAGGGGTGTTTAGTGATGGGACCAATCAATTGCCAGCTAGATGGTGTTTAAGTCTTTTAGCCCACCAGGTCAAGCCCGCGACGGTGGGTGGTGTGAACAGAGGCTCGGGCAGGAGGTTGCCCAGAAGAAAAGAACTGCAGGAGTGGTCACTAAGGCAGTCTGGGAGGATTTGAATGTTGTGGGCCACGGCGGCCTGTTGGTGAGAACCACATCAGAAGAGTGCCCGTTCCGATGCTAGGATTTAACCTGGTAGGTTGTGAGACTAGTTGTGTCGAGATCAATGGCAGCGAATGCCTCACGGGAGGTGACCCTTAGAGATAGCCAATTGATGTTCAGATCACCTACCAGGATTTGGTCAGAGGGGTTAGGTAGAGGTAATGTAGTCAACTAGGGGGCCCAGTGCCTGAGCTTGATTTTTTTGGCGGTATGTAGGCAGTAGTCCGGAAGATTGGAGCCCTGGCGGGGTCAGGTGACAACTTTAGGGTTAGGGCCTGGGCATTGTAATCAAGGATAGGGGGAGGAAGGGCTAGACTATGAAGTGGGTCTTTAACATAGGTGGCACAACCACCACCCCTCCTACCGATTCTGTCCAGCCGGTGGAGGGAGTAGCCTGGGAGAGAGACCTGGGCATCAGAGGTGGAGCCGGACAGCCAGGTTTCAACTAATGCAATCACATCAGGATTATGAACAGTCACCCAACATTGTAGGGAGTCCAGTTTTTTGAGGAGGCTACAGATATTAATAGATGCAATACGTAATCCAGTTGATTTTCAAGGGGAGACATTGGGGACAGGCCCAGGATTGGGGTTGGATATTGCCAGATAGGAGCAGAAGGAGGAGAGCAGCCCTAGGAAGGAGGTGGCAGAGGAGAATTTACGCGGAAGGGGTGGGGAGGCAGTACCAGGGATGGGCAGGAACCACAGACAGGAAATGCTAACGTGATTTGATAGAAGAGTGGGCAAGGGGGGTGGGAGAGGAGGCCAAGATGATGGTGGGATGAATGGAGGTGCAGGGTGTGTGAAGGAGGCTGGGGGCTGGGGGCAGCTAGGGACACAGGTATGGCTGAGTAGTGGGCAGAAGATGAGTCATGGGAGGCAAGGAAGATAATAAGGAGGAGGGAGAGGAGAACAAGCTAGATCAGGAAGATAGGCATACTAGGAGTGGAGGATAACAGTGACCTGAAAGCGGACTTGGAGCCCGGTGGAGTGGTAGTATAGGAAGAACGATAGAGAGCTGGGAGGAAGAGAGGAGTCAAGCACCACTAGTGGTCACCCAGTATAGCTCTGCAAATGGAAAAGTGGGGACTTGGCTACGAGGACAACACAGGAGTGGCCAAGGCGTCGAACTGTCAAGCAAGGGCCGCCCCTGGGTGGGGGTTGCGGTGGGCGGGCTAGCACCCCAGCCGAGTCCACGGAAACAATCAGTGGGCTGTGAGCCAGATAGCCAGAAGTCCATCACAAACGGCCCTAAAATACGCCCAGAGCCACGAGGTGGAGGCCTTTTACCTGGAAAGTGGCAGCAGAGGTCCCGAGGCGTGCTCCTGTGCGCTCCTGATCCTGGACCCTTGTGGTCGGTAGCGTTCTTGGGGGGGTTTGACCTGCTAGAAAAGGTAGAAGGGCATCATTATTATATGCAGGGAAAATGGTGAGAGGCTATTAGGACAGCACCACATGCTTATCAGCACAACGCAGGACAAAGCTCAGTAAACCCCCACCAAGATGTTATTACACAAAACTGTAAATTTCTTTTTTTTTTTTTTTTAACCAGGATCTTTGAGAAGGCGGCGGAGTTGGGAGAGGGTATGATGCTGATGGGTGGGGATTTTAACTGTGCCCCTAATCCACAGTATAATCACTCATCCCAAAACTCGGTCACAAACAAAGGCATGAACAGGGTGATAAAGGGTGGTATGCGTGAACTGGCTTTGCTAGATGTCTGAAGGGATCTTAACAAATCCACGAGGGATTATTCATTCTGTTCCCACCCAAATGACACATATTCTAGGATTGACTACGTTTTATGCAGCAGTGTAGATTTCCATAAGGTTAAAAATTGTGAGATCCTCCCCCGTATAGTTTCAGACCACTCTGCTGTAGCAGTGACAGAGCTAGGAAATTGGAAAAGGATATCGCAGTGGAGGATGAACTCCTCCTTGCTAGTTAGGGAGGAGTTCAGGTCCCACATACAGGAAACTATTAGAGAATACCAAACACACAACCCGGTGGAGGGTCCGGACTCTAAGTGCTTCTGGGACAGATTGAAAGCTGTGATGCGGGAAGAAATTATCTCGTTTGCATCACGTCTCAAAAAAACTCGTTTGGAAAGAAAGGGGGCCCTGGAGACTAAAGCAACTTGAGCACGTGCTCAGACAGGGGGGACCCCACAGGGAAGATCTCTACATGGAAATAAAAGAAACAAGAAAAAAGTTGCAAAACATTTTAGATCAACAAATAGAAGGGAAGTTAAGAAACGGGAACCAGAAATACTGCGAACATGGCAATAGAGCCAGTAGATTGCTCACTTTTTGGTTGAGAAAAACCCAAGCCGATAGGTACAGCAAAGCTTTACAAACAACTAAACATGGTAACCCTTCCCAGATCTACACACCCACAGATATTGCGGAGGCCTTAAAAGAATATTATAGAAATTTATATGATTTGGACCCACGGGTTCCTAACACTAAGGACTCAATCTATAAATTTTTGGGCAAGGTCTCCCTCCCTAAACTAGCAGAAGATATTAAAATACAGCTAGATTCCCCTATAACATCCGTTTGAAAGGCGGCAAATCCCCAGGCCCAGATGGGTTAATGCTGAGTTCTGTCAAAGATTCAGTAAGCTCTTGGTCCCCACGCTGGTCCAGGTTTTTAATAAACATAAAGAGGGTGGTGGATTCCTGGTTTCTTGGAAGGAGGTCTATATAACAGTTATTCCCAAGGAAGGAAAGCCCCCGGAAGCATGTAGCTCCTACAGGTCAATTTCACTCCTCAACGTGGATTCTAAGATCTTCACGAAGATTTTAGCTAATAGGGTCAATACAGTCCTCCCAGGCATGGTCCACCATAGGTTTCGTACAGAACATGTACCTTAAAGACAATATAAGACGCTGTCTGAATATACTACGTGCAGGAAGGAAGGGAAAGGAACAGCAGATTGCAATAGCAATCGATGCAGAAAAAGCATTTGATCGCTTGTGCTTGGACTTTCTATCAGAAATATTGGTTAAATTTGGTTTGGGGACCAATTTATAGAATGGATAGAGGGAATTTACAACAATTCTACAGCTAGGGTTAAAGTGAACGGTATGATTTCTGACCCACTGGAGAACAAGAGGGGCACAAGACAGGGCTGTCCATTATACCCGACCCTTTTCACTCTTAGTATGGAGCCCCTAGCACAATTAATCAGAACACACAGGATTTGACCGGTATTATAGTGGGGGATAGAATTTCCATCTATATCGGATTGACGCCATGCTATATTTAAGAGACCAAGTAAAAACCTTTCCCACTTTGCTCCAGATTTTAATGGAATATAGTCAGGTGTCAGGTTTTAAAATAAATAATGACAAAACAGAGGTGATTTTAGTTAGTGGCCCAGGCACTAGAGCATTATAGCAATTAATTCCCTTTAGATGGGTCTCATCTCAGATTAGATACCTGGGGATTTACATTCCCATGGATCTGACACAATTATATCATGTGAATTATGATAAACTGATCCAAGAGGTACTAACTGACCTGAAGAGATGGAGTATCCTCCCTCTGTCCTTGCTCGGGAGAATTGAATCTATTAAAATTAACATACGCCCTCGTTTTTTGTTTTTGTTTAATACTCTCCCACAGTGGGTTCCGAGTACAGAATGGAAAAGAATCACCAAAGCTTTACACCAGTTCGTATGAGTAGGAAGGAGGGCTAGAATTGCATGGGAGACACTGTAGAGCGTGAGGGAGGGGGGTGGTCTTGGGCTTCCTAATTTAAGAACTTATTATCAAATTGCACAGTTAGGATCCTGGGTAAAATACCTAACAAATGACCCAAATAATACCTGGGTCTCACAAGAAATTTAAGGTGAGCCAGGATTGACCCCACAACTAGATTTTAATGGGTCTCCAGCTTATCTCCTTAAAAAAGATATATCGAACCCTTGGATTAAACAAACCTATAGAATTTGGGGTGAGATAAAAAAAAGATTTAGCAATGGGGGACACACTGTCTAGCAAAACAGAAATTATTTACTGTACCTATTTTACTCCCCCGAGGACGGACCAGGCTTTCTCCCTCTCTAGAAGAAAAGGTCTCGGATTCTTCAGTCAGTTCACTCATTCTGGACAAATTATAGCTTTTTAGGCATTACAGCAGAATTACAGCTCCCCACCTCACACTTCTTTAAATACCATAAGGTGATATCTTTTCTTAAAGCAGGAACCAACTTGGCTGATGTACAACAACCCCCTCACCTGCTGACACAAGCCATATGGGACTCAGTCCTGGGGTTGGGTGAAAGGATGCTAATCTCTAGGCTTATGGTAGCACATAGAGCCTGGAAGGATCTGACACCACCCCTATGTCAGACCAAATGGGAGATGGAAATAGACACCCAGTTAGATGAGGATAGGTGAGGGCTGTCTGGGAAGGGGTTAAACGCACCTCCACATCTAATAACTGGAAAGAATTTAGATGGAAAATGGTAACTAGATTTTTAACACTCCCACGAGAACAAAGCACTGTAAAGCTGGGAACACTGATTTGTGCAAGAGAAATTGTGTGGGAGTAGGGTCCCATTTTTACATCTTCTGGGACTGCCCAGTTTTACAGCCTTATTGGACTGAGGTGGGTAAACACCTCGGTAAAATGCTGGATTGTGAGAAGGAACTTGGCTTTCAGAATCTGATACTAGGTCTACTCCCCAAAGGTAAAAGATCCAGTGGCCAGATGTCATTTATTGGCATCCTACTGGCTCTCCCAGACAGCCCCAACAGTGGAAGAGTGGATTGCCATTGTAAAGGAAATTTCCAGGGTAGAAAGAATCACTGCTGAATTACGCCTGCAGAAAGATAAATACAACCAGATCTGGCTTCCCTTCATGCATGTGATAGAGGAGCTGCAGGGCACCCCGATCCTGGAGCAACAGGCCCTAGGGTACTAAACCAAGGGAGTTCCCAGATCAGAAGAGGCCCTGGTCACCCGGCAAAGGGTAGGCAGACCTTGTGACCAGTCCCCCCCATTGGTTCTCTTTTACCTTTCTCTCCTATTCAGGATGAGCAGTGATCTTTTGTCTCCTCTCCAACTGAGCCATTCCCCTCGTATAAAACTCTTATCCAGTAATGAACAAACCAGCCATGAATCAAGCTACTCATGTTTCTTTATTATATATTTATTTTATGTATATATTTTAACATGTGGACCTATGAATTTATGTGACCTCTATCCAAAACATAAATGGTACTAGAAGAAAAACGGAATCCACTGAAGGACTGCAGGTCGATGGCACCAGTTGATCTTACCTGGAAAAGAAGAGACACTTTTATATAAGTGGTTTAAATTATTATGACCATTGTATCAATTCTTTTTGTCAGCTGTTCTGTACCTGAAGACCTGATTAAGTGTATGAACTCTTGTCATATGTTCAAGAGTCAATAAAATTGTAGTTTCAAAAAAAAAGACACACTTTCTGTGAAGTAATACTTCCTAAAGTTCCCCTAAACCTTCCCCCTTTCACTTGCAATCCATGTCCCCTAGTTCTTGTATCTACCTTCCCTGAAAATAAGCTTTCCCCCACTTCATTGATCCCTTTCACATGCTTGAATGTTTTGATCATGTCCCCTGTCTCCCATCTTGTCTCCAGAGGATACAAAACCAGCTCCTTCAACCTCTCCTCTTATGTCTTCTCACTTAGCTCATGCACCATTTTAGTGGCCCTTCTCTGCACCCTTACCACACCATCTATGTCTTTTTGTAAATGGGGCCTCCAGAACTGTACCCCATATTCCAAGTGTGGCCTAACCATGGAACTGTAGAGTGGCATCAGCACCTCCCTCCTGCTGGTTATCCCTCTCCCTATGCACGCCAGCATCCTGTTAGCTTTGCCCACTGCCTTGCTGCACTGGGTCCCCACCCTAAAGTCATCAATGATTATAACTCCTAGATCCTTCTGTTGCCTGGTTGCAGCCATTATCTCCCTCTAGTGTGTATATGGTATTTGGATTTCTCCTCCCAAAGTGCATCACTGTGCATTTCCTGGCATTGAATTTTAGCTGCCATGTTTCCAACCACTCTTCCAGTAATTTTAGATCATTCTTCATTGTCTCCCCCCAGGGTGTCTACCCTGTTGCTGAGTTTTGTGTTGTCCGCAAAAAGACAGACCTTCCCCTGAAGCCCCTCTACTATGTCACTGATGTAGATGTTAAACAGAATGGGCCCTAATACTGACCCCTGGGGGACCCCATTCGTCACCCCTGTCTCCCCAGAGTGCACCCCATTTACCACCACCCTTTGGCTTCTACCCATCAGCCAGCTCTCCACCCATCTTGTTATTTTCTGTCCCACCCCTAGACCCCCCAACCTATTAGCTAGTCTTTTGTGGGGCACCATGTTGAAGTCCTTCCCGAAGTCCAAGTAGGACACGTCCATTTCCCCACCCTGATTAACCACCCTCATCACCTCATTGAAGAATTTGATCAGGTTCCTCTGACATGACCGACCCCGAGTGAAGCCATGCTTCCGAATGTCTTGCAGACCCCCTTTTCAAATAGCTAACCATCCTTTGTTTCTGTATTGTCTCCAATTTTTTTTACCCAAAACCGATGTGAGACTGACTGGGCGATAATTGCCAGCCTCCTCCCTGCTTCCACTTTTATGAAGTGGCACCATGTCTGCCTTCTTCCAGTCCTCCGGTACACACCCTGTATCCAGGGACAAGTTAAATAACCCCGACCAATGGTTCCACCAGTACCCCCCCTTAATTCCTTGAACACCCTAGGGTGTAGTTCATCAGGGCCCATGGCCTTGTTCACCCTCAGCTTAACTAATTCCTCCCTTACCTCTTCCACACTGATTGGGCTGGGATCCACCCCCCCTTCCCTTCTCTCTTAGTGCTGGTCCCTTACATTCCCCTTCTGTTGTGAAAACCGAGCTGAAATATTCATTCAGCACTTCAACTTTCTCGAAATCCCCTTCCACCTGCAATTCCCTCTCCCCCTTAATCCTTACTATCCCCTGCCTTACCTTCCTCTTTTCCCTTATGTATCAAAAAAAGTCTTGTCCTCCCCATTTGGCCTGCCTAGCAATCCTCTCCTCTGTTTCTGCTTTAGCCTTCCTAATCCTCTACCCTGCCATCCTTTGCTTCTCTTTGTAAGTTTCCCTATCCTCCCTCCCCTGCATCCTCTTATATTCCCTAAATGCCCTTTTCCTCTCCCCTTTTGCCTCCCTCACTTTCCTATTGAACCACAGGGGCCTCCTCCTTCTTTTGTTCTTCCTCACCCTCCTTACACATCCCTCTGTCACTGTAAGGAGCCCCCCCTTGATCTTTTTCCATAGTTCCTCTGCCCCCTCTCCATCCCCTCCCACCCCCACTTCCTCCTGGAATATCTCACTCATTCTGGGAAAATCCGCCCACCTGAAGTCTAGGACCTTCGTGGTGGTCTGACTAGCCTCATACCCTGCTCTGACCTTGAAGCCCATTATGCTGTGGTCAGTGTCTCCCAGGCTGACCCTCACCCCCACTCCCTCCATGCTGTCACCATTGGTTAGGACCATGTCAAGTATGTTTCCCTCCCTTGTGGGCTCTCTGACCAGCTGCTGCAGGAAGGCACCCTGTAGTGACCCTAGAATCTCTCCGCTCCTAACCGACCTTGCCGATGGGATATCCCAGTCTATATCTGGGAGCTTTAGGTCTCCTACCAGCAGAATCTCCCCCTTCCAAGACATTCTTTGAACCTCCTGCTGCATCTGCATGTCCATTTCCTCACTCCGCATAGGGGGTCTGTATACCACCCCTAGTCTTAATGATATCCCAGCCTTTCTCTCCAGTGTGACCCATATGCTTTCCACTTCTCCCTGCTCTTCCATCCCTTCCATGACCTTGATTCCCTCCCTGATGTATAGCACTACTCCTCCCCCCTTCCTACCAATCCTATCTCTCCTGCATAACCTGTACCCCAGGACCTCCACTTTCCAGTCATGGTGCTTGGACCACCAGGTCTCAGTTATGACTACAATATCTGATCCCTCCTCCTCCATTAAGGCTTCCAAATCTACTGTCTTATTCCCCAGGCTTCTGGCATTTCTGGAAAGTCCCTTCCATCAATTTCCCTCACCCCCCTACTCCTAAGAATGTTTTTGCTTAACATTCCTTCTCTTTCCTGGGGTGGGGGCTGAATGCACTCCTGACTTTTGGCGCGCCATTTAGTGAGTTATCCCCCCCCCCATTTAGTTTAAACCATATGTTTGCTCAATGAATTCCTTCAATTTGATTCTCAGTACTGCCTTTCCCTCCCTGTTTAGGTGCAGTCTGTTCTGGGTATATAGGCTTTCGTCATTCCATGTTGTCCCCCAGTCCCCCACTAACCCATACCCCCTTTGCCTGCACCATCCCATTAGCCATTGGTTGAACTCCCTGATCCTTTGTTTCCTTTCAGTGCTTGCTTTAGGCACAGGCAACACCTCCGAAAAAGCTAAAGATTGGAAACACAGGCTGCTACAAAACCTAGCAAGCGCTGTAGATCTCGCCTGTACTTCCAACAGGCTGCTGCCATCCAAATCATTTGTCCCCAGATGGAAAATGAGGTGTGTTTTCTCATCCTGTGGCTTACCCCATGATGGAATATGATGAATTACCTCTGATGCTGACATACCTGGCAAGCACTCCACCCAAACCGCACTACCCCTTCCTCCCCATTTAATTCCTCTTAAAATCAAGTCCCCATTCAGGAGGAGGACCCTGCCCCCGAGTTACTCCTCCCTTACACTCCCCACTGGTGTTACCTGTTTCTCTACTTCTTGCCTCTCCAACCTCTGCCACTACCCCTCACCCTGTCCTTCTGTTGCCAGTGCTCCCTCATATTTTCTCTTTGGGTTGGTAACCCTCTCATTCACCTCCTCTGCTTTGTCCTCTAGGCACTTGCTGTCTTGAGCTGCTCCAATAAATTTGTATAACTATGTGTCAAACAACATGAAGTCTTGCTGTATTCCGACAAATGCAGTTAGGTCCTGCCTTTCAACTGCCCTGGAGAACATAGGGTTAACTTTTCTATGCATGGCATAGAATGTTCATCTCGAGCTCGGTTGAAGCCTCTGCCTGTTGTTATTCGAACTGCAACCGTCAGATTCTTTACTTAGCCTCACTGAACAGTCTCTCCAGAGATTTCTCCTGCTGCTTGGTTCAAAGTCTGTTGAAGTGTCGCTTTTCGGTCGGTTTTCTTCCGAAATTGTTGTTTCCGCTTAGTCGGTTCAAGTCTCTGTCTGTGGTACCATGAGTACTAGATAGGTTTTGTTCTGTTTTCTGTGTGTAATTTGTAAAGCTGTGGATCGGTTCGGCTGAACCGATCATTTTGAGGTCAAAATTTATACTTTACTTTAGTGTTTGGTAACTGGTCCATATCGGTTCTTAAAAAAAATGGGTTTTAGTATGTTTTTTTCCAAGACCCGTGACATGGTCAGGAACCGATAGAGGAGTCTTGCCTGGCGGATTGCCGAAAAAAGGGTAAGTGTGGTTAGGTTGGCCATGTCTGAGAAACCCAAGGAAAAAAAACGGGCCCACTGGGTTTCAACACTGCAGTGTGTGTGGGGAGGTCTTTGCTAAGGCTGATCCCCACACCACCTGTGTTTATTATCTGAGGTTTGACCACCTCAATTCAGACTGCCAAATTTGCAAAAAATTTTCCCAAATCTACCCTGGAAAAGAGATTAGGTAGACTGAGGAAAGGGAGGCTGAGAAGTCCGCTGACCCGATGGCCAGCCGGTTCAGTTCCGACCAGGAGAGAGTGCCCTCTGACCACGGCGATACTTCTTGGGCAAGGAGAGCTTATCTAGGAATCGGTTCCCCATAAAAGAAAAGAAAAGACAAGTCGACCGTTCGATCCAGAATCTCATACTCAGACTGTCGATGAAATAGCCAAAGTGATTAGGATTGTGGAATCGCTTTGATCGGTTCCGACTGAACCGGCACCTTTTAGCAGGGGCTTGGTTCGGTTAGTTCCCCCGGTTCTGGATTATACCCTGGAAGAATTTTATGAACCGGAGTTTGAGGAGGAAGGAGAGTTGGAAGATGATTATGATGATGGTGAAAGTCTGGATGTGCCTATTGACCCGGACATCTCCCCAGACAGACCTGCACGTGTTTCTCCTCCTAGGCTTTCTGAGTCCCCTTCACACTACATGTTTTACAGAAAGGTGGCTGATACCCTCCAGCTTCCTGTGGAGGAGGCAGTGGAGGATTAGGAAGAGCCTGACTATGTCGAGATGATGGACATCCCAGAGTCCAGGAGTCTGTCTGTTCCCCTCCACAAATCTTTTGGGGAAACTGACACAAAAAATTCTTAAGTCTCCCAATTCCATTCCTCCTGTGGACAGAAGAATGGACAAGAGGTATACTCTTTCTGGCTCAGATACGGAGTTCCTTTATCAGCAATGCAGCCATGTTGGGGTTGTCCAGGCTGCTGCCTGTGATAAGGCAAGCATTTCCTTGGCATTACACCCCCCCCAGACGAGGACTCCAGGAAGATTGATGCCATGGCAAAGAAGCAGTACATGGCATCATCCTTAGGATTCAGGCAGGCTAATTATATGGCCTATGCAGCCAGGTACCAGAAGTCCAGGTGGGACACTGTACTGGCACTGGCTAAACAGGCTCCTCCCCAGCTTGCCAAGGAGCTGGAGCAGGTGGCTGCAGATGGAATTGAGGCATCGAAAGTTCAGTTTCATGCTGCTGTAGACTCCAATGATGTATCTTCAAGAGTCATGGCTACATTTGTGACTCTTCGGAGAATGGCTTGGCTCAGATGTACTAGCCTCTCACAGGATACCCAGGCTAAGGCCATGGATTTTCCTGTAGTGGTAATTCTCTGTTCAGGGAGCAGACAGAGAATTACATGAAGAAAATGGATGAATACAGGACCACTTACAGGAGTGCTCAGGCCAAGGAAAGGCAAGCAACTCCTCAAAGGCAACAGTCCAGGGGCAGGGGCAGGCCTTTCCAAAGGCCTTTTTATCAAGCACAGGCCTCTTCTTTTTCACAGAGGGGGTTCTTCAGATGGAGAGGCAGAAGGGGGATGAGCAGGCCTGCATTCACCCCTCAGCCTAAAGCCCCTGCCAAGCAGACACCATGATGGGTCTGCCCAGGTCGATTCTTCTATCCCAGTAGGGGGCAGGCTGGCTTACTTTGTCCAGGACTGGATGTCTCTTACATCAGACAAGTGGGTCCTGGAAGTAGTAAGTCAGGGTCTGGTTCTCAGCTTCAAAACATTTCCCAAGCTGAGAGCCAGATCTTTTCCACCTGCAAATCTCTCAGAGACCCTTGCCCTAGAGGCAGAGGTTTCTTCTCTCCTAGCTCTCAGAGCTATAGAGAGAGTACCTACCCTACACTGGGGCAAAGGATTGTACTCCAGGTACTTCCTAACTCCCAAAAAGACAGGAGAGTGGCGACCCATCCTGGACCTAAGATACCTGAACAAACATCTTTTAAAGCCAAAGTTCAAAATGATAACTCTGGGAATTATCCTCCCTCTCTCAGGCCAGGGGACTGGCTAGCCTCCCTGGACCTCAATGATGCCTACTTTCACATTCCCATCCGGTGCTCCCACAGAAAGTACCTCAGGTTCAAGTTGCTCTCGGGCCACTATCAGTTCAGAGCAATGCCCTTTGGCCTAACATCAGCTCCAAGGGTCTTCACAAAGTGCCTGGCAGTAGTTTTTGCCTTCCTAAAAAGACAAAAGATTTCGGTTTTCCCATACTTGGACGACTGGCTCATAGTAGGCCGTCTCCAGATTAAGTCAAGTCACACCTGCAAGTGACCCAGCAAGTGCTCACTTCTTTAGGATTTCTTCTCAACCTACCAAAGTCAGTTCTTGAACCAGTGCAGCTCCTCGCCTTCATAGGGCAGAGCTTGATATGGTAAAAACAAGAGCCTTCCTTCCCCTGGAAAGGGCAAGGACCCTCATGGAACTGGCCTCTTCATTCAGCCTTCAGGTGTCTTGACCAGCAAGGCATTTCCTTCAGCCACTGCGGCACATGGCAGCTTCTATAGCAGTGGTCCTGGGTGCAAGATTCCAAATGAGGGACATTCAGTTCCACTTAAGAGCTTTTTGGTCCCAAAGAAAGGATTCCCTTACCAAACTAATTCCAGTGACTCGAACTCTGATCCAAGCCCTGCAATGGTGGCAGGATCAGGACAATTTGAGGCAAGGGGTCCATTTGTCACTCAGTCTCATTCAGTGGTCCTCACCGCTGATGCTTCCCTACTGGGCTGGGGAGCCCATTTGGGGGAACTTACCACCCAGGGACTGTGGTCTCCTCAGGAATCTCTGCTTCACATCAGTCTCTTGGAACTCAGAGCAGTGTTTCTGGCACTGCAAGCTTTTTCCAAATCTGTACAGAACAAGGTGGTTCAGGTCAGAACAGACACCACCACCACCATGTGGTACATAAACAAGCAAGGAGGCACTCGGTCTACAGTCTTGTGCACAGAAGCGATGAAGTTGTGGTCCCTGGCCTATTCCCTGCAAACCTCTCTGATAGCAGTTCACCTCCCAGTGAAGGACAATGTCCTAGCAGATGCACTGAGCAGAATATCCCAGGGCCATCACGAATGGGCCCTAGATCCTCTGGTTTTGAAATTGATTTTTCTCAAGATGAGGCACTCCAGAGATAGATCTTTTTGCAGCCCCAGACAATCACCAACTTCCTCTTTTTTGTTGCAGAGCCCCAGTCTTGAGCTTAGTTCCCCTGGATGCTCTGATCCTGAACTGGAAAGGGAAATTTCTGTATGCTTTTCCCCCCTTCCCTCTCCTGTTCAAAGTGCTTGTCAAGATAAGGTCACAACCATGCAAAGTGATTCTGATTGCTCCAGACTGGGCCAGGCAGCCATGGTATCCCTTGTTGCTGTCCCTAGCAGTCCATCTTCCCCTGTCTCTTCCCAGGAATTACAACCTGTTAACATCCTATCGGGGGAGGATTTGGTACCCGAATCTTCAGTCTCTGTCTCAAGGCTTGGCTCTTGAAGAGTTAGAGTTTGCAGATCTGCATCTTTCCCAAGGGGTTCTGGATATCCTTAAGGCTTCTCAAAAGCCTTCCACCAGAAAGACATACAACTCCAAATGGAAAAGATTCAGCATTTGGAGTTCTAAGAAAAATATTTCTCCAGACTCTGCTGAATTGCCTACAGTTCTGGATTATATGGCCCATCTTAATGGCCTAGGTCTCAGACCAGCTACTCTCAAGGTACACTTGGCAGCTGTTTCTGCTTTCCTGCCTGTAGGCAAGTCTTCCTCTCTGTCATCCCATCCTGTATTTTTGTAAGTTTTTTCAAGGGTTTGCTTCACACCAATCCCCCCCCTTTAGGGATCCTGCTCCTGCTTGGGATCTTAATGTTTGCATTGCTCAGCTTATGCAACCCCCTTTTGAGCCTTTGTCCTCAGCAGAGCTTAAGTACTTGACTTGGAAAACTGTGTTTTTGGTAGCCATTACTTCTGCCAGACGTATCAGTGAATTGCAGGCCTTGTCAGTGGAATCTGATTTCATCTCTTTTCACAGAGATAAAGTGGTCCTTAGAACTAACAAAGTTCTTGCCTAAAGTGGTTTCAGATTTCCACCTCAATCAGTCTATATCTCTCCCTGTTTTCTTCACTGATCATTCTTCCTCGGGAGAGAGGAAGCTACACAGTTTGGATGTTAAAAGAGCCCTTAGCTACTACATAGAGCGTACCAAGGTTCACAGGTTTGAATCCCTCCAGTTGTTCCTCACTTATGGGAGAAGTTGGAGGGCAAACCTGCCACTAAGAGAGATCTATTGCCAGGTGTGATTGTTTCTGTATACAGTTCTGCTATGAAAAACTGGGTAGAATTCCACCCTCAGGCCTGAGGGCTAATTCCACAGAGGTCTAGCTGCTTCCTGGCTGCTGCCAGGGATATCCTCTTTAGAAATTTGTCAAGCAGCCACCTGGAAAACAGTCCATACTTTTACCAAGCATTACTCTCTGGATATCCAGGCTAGGAGTGATGCTCAGTTTGGCACAGCAGTACTTCAGAGCCTGTTTCCAAAGTAGGTTCTGTCCCTCCTCCATGGAGTACAGCTTGTAGTCTGCATTTAGTCAGAATACAGCAAGACTTCATGTTGTTTGAAGAAAGAATTACTCACCTTAGTAATTATGTTTCTTCTAGTGGAGTCTTGCTGTATTCTGATCTCGCCCCCGCCTCCCTCTCAGAACCTAGATTTTGGGATGTGGGTGGGCAGGTGCAGTGTTGGCACCCTAGAGGTGTCCCCCACCCTTTTTTACACCCTCTTTTTTCTTTGGGTAGAATGTTGTTCATTTGATTGGTTTTTGTTTTTGGGTTTCCTGACTTGAGTCTTCCTTTGAGAACCAAAAACATTATATTTCTGCCAGTTGGCTAGTTAAAAATGTTAGTTTCCACACAGAACACCTAGTGAGTTTTTGCTCGTAAAGATCTGACTGTTGCAGTTCAAATAACAGGCAGAGGCTTCAACTGAGCTCGAGATGAACATTCTATGCCATGCATAGAAAAGTTAACCCTATGTTCTCCGGGGCAGTTGAAAGGCAGGACCTAAATGCAATTGTCAGAATACAGCAAGATTCCACTAGAAGAAACATAATTACTAAGGTGAGTAATTTTTTTCTTATTAACTTACCTAAGTATGTTAACTTGTATTTCCTAAATGTTTATTGATATGTCAGTTCCCTATCTCAATGTATAATCTGTCTCTTACTGTATGTAAATCACTGACAGTTACTGAATTTAATTAATCCCGGGTCGCCCCTGAAAAAGGGACAATATGTCTCAGTGCGCTTACCCAGTTAATAAATTTCAATCAATCAAATCTTTATTTATCCAGGCGATCACCATTGAGCAAGCTCATTTACAAGGTGGACCTGCTGTTGGCAGGGAAAATTGTACAGTTACATATAAATATACATAATACAAAAGGAACAACATGTTTACAATACTGATAGGAGCAGAGTATTTACATTCCAAGTCACATGTACAAGAAAGATATAATAACACAACCCGAACATAATATATACTGTATATATACAGTTCCCACAGGAGCAGGATGTGTATGGATGTCATATACAAACCATAGAAGAAAAAAGAAAGATTATTGATATTCCTGTCCAGCAGAAACACGTTACAGGCCTGGGTGGAAATTCCTAAGCTATGGAGGTGCACATAACAGTGTGTAAGCCTTAGGTAAATGCGGCAGAAGGGGGGTGGTAAATAAGAGGAATGCAGAGGGTGCTAAGGGCAAGTGGGGCAGAGGAGTGGGGAGTAGTAGTGGCAAGGGCTGATTTGGATAAGCAGCTGGGGCTAGTGTTGAAGAAGAGAGGAACAACAGTCAAGCTGCTAGGAGCGTAGAAGCAATTACAGATTTCAGCAAACGTTTTGTCATAGAGTGTCTTAAAGAAGGCAGGACTGACAGGTGAGCTAAGTCTCAATGATTTGTGTATCCTATTCTAGAGAGTAGGCAGGGCATAGCTTATGGCTGCCCTTCCAAAGCGAGTGTTGGCACTTGGGACATTGAAAGAAATCTGCAGTTGACTTCTTAAGGCATAGTTCCTAATAGGACTAAGGGGGAGACAGTCAACAACGTATTGTGGGAGTTTGTTGGTAAGGGCTTGGAGCGTCCATAGGGCTGCATTTCTATAACTCCTGCATTGAAGGGAGGGCCACCCTACGGCTCCGTATAAAGAGCAGTGATGTGTGGAGTACGGGAGGCCAGTTATAAATCTCAGTGCTCTATGACATAATACATCCAGTTTTGCAAGATATGAGGCAGGGCAATGGCTGTAAATGAAGTCTGTGTAGTCAGTTAATGAAAGGAATGTAGATTGGACAAACTGTCTTTTGCGTCTGTGGTCAAGAGGCGTTTAATTCTGAAAAAAAGACCAAGTCTCTGCCTCAGTATTTTCAGCAGTTCTTCTGTGTGTTCCACAAAAGAGAGTTTGTTGTCTAGCCAAATACCAAGATATTTGAATTTAGTCACAAATTCAAGATTTTCTCCTAATAAGGTAGAGATTGTTGGTAATGGACTAGCGACAGCAGAGTAGGCCCCTGGGCCTGATGGTGAGAAAAGAATGGCCTTGGTTTTTTTTTTGCATTTAGTAGTAACTTTTTGCTAAGGAGCTGGTACTGCAGAGTATTAAAGTCAGCTTGCAACTCCTTGCAGGCAGCTTCAGGAGATTCCTGGCTTAAGTAGAGCACCGTGTCGTCAGCAAACAAGTGAATACTGGCATCTCCCTGGAGGAGAGGAGGGAGAGAGGGGATATGATAGAGACATACAAGTATCTTACAGGGAGGAACAGGGTGCAGGAAAACACTATTTTTAAGCGAAAAAGATGTTCTAGGACTAGAGGGCATGGGATGAAGTTGGAGGGAGGACGATTCAGAGGAAACATGAGAAAGAATTTCTTCACAGAGCGGGTGGTGGACAAGTGGAACACCCTGCCAGAGGAAGTGGTGGGGGCTGAAACAATCACGGGATTTAAGAATGCATGGGATAGACATAAAGGAATTCTGGAGGTCAGGGGTAAGGGGCAACAGACTTCTAGGAAAACAAACTGAACTTACAAGCTCAAATGGGCAGACTGGGTGGGCCATAGGCCCTTACCTGCCAACACTGTCTATGTATCTATGTATGCATCTTTGATGCCTAAGTCCAAGCTGTTGATATAAATGGCAAACAGTAATAGGCCCAGTATGAAGCCCTGGGGGACACCTCTTTTTATCGGTTTAAGTGGAGAAATCTCTCCATCAGCCTTAATTTGTTGCTGTCTATCAGAAAGGTAGTCTTGGAACCATCCCAGTACGGTTGAACCAGTGCCTATAGTTTTTAAGGTGGAGAGGAGCAGGCAGTGGTCGACAGTGTCGAAAGCCTTACTGAGGTCCAGAAACACGGCACAAACAAATTTTTTGTTGTCTAGGTCCTGTTGCCAATCATTAGTAACTTTTGCCAGTGTCGTAATTGTACTATGCTTGGCTCTAAAGCCAGACTGAATTGGGTTGAGTAGTCTAGCTTTGTCTAAGAAAGATCTCAGCTGCGTATCCACAATTTTTTCCAGAAGTTTTGAAAGTATGGGAAGAAGGGAGATTGGTCTATAGTTATTTAGGTCACAGGGGTCCCCTGCTTAAACAGGGGAATGACATGAGCAGTTTTCCATGCCTTGGGGATGGAGTCTTGTGCTAGGGACAGATTGAATAGGTGTGTTATAAGTGTAGCAAGTATATGGTATGCTATTTTCAAGAAATATGGGTCGAAGGAGTCGGCCCCAGCACTTTTTTTTAGTATCTAGTAGAAGAAGATCTTCAAATTCTTTTATGGTGGTAGGTGAAAAGGAGAAGTCTGTGTTATTGCTACTTGGTTCTGAAGGCTGGGTGTTGGTCTGAGGAAGAAGGCTACTTACAGGTGCATTATCAAATGCCAGGCCAGCAGTGGCAAAGTGATTGTTGAAAGCCTGCAGTATCTCTAATTTATCGTTAATGATAATATTATCAGTGGTATTTTTGGAAGGGAGCGCACTTCCTGGAGAGTGGCCAGATAGCTCTTTTTATGGTGGACCAGAACTTGGTAGGGCAGTTTGACGCAGTGAGTAGCTCGGTTTGATAAAAGTTGGCTTTGTCCTCTCTGACCAACTTAGTACAGACATTTCTAGATGCCCTGAAGAGACACCAGTCTGCGTCGGCACGAGATTTACAAGCCTTTCTCCAGAGGTACTCTTTTGAGTAAGGCAGCCTTCAGATCCGGTGAGAACCAGCGACAGGTTCTGGCTTTTATTCATGCTTTAACCAGGGGAGCATGGCTGTTTAGGACGCTGGATATGATTTCATGAAGAACGTCATAGGCATCGCTCACCGACTTAGCCAGGTAGAAACTCTGCCATAGCAAAGAGTTTTTTAGATCATTGAAGTATGCAATAGGATCAAAGTTCCGTCTGGATCTTTTAGTGGAAAACTTTGATGTAGATAGAGGTTTAGTAACGGTTCTCATGCCACCAATAAAGCAGTGGTCACCAACGTCCGCTAAGAGGATACCAGCATGGGAAAAGGAATGAGGTCTGTTAACAAGGAGAACATTCAAGAGGGTGCCTCTCATTGGATTTTTTTTTGTTGATGCGAATAGGCTCAGTAATAAGTTGAGTGAGCCCATGAGAGTCGCAGAATTGTTTTAGGGGTAACAAGACCTTAGTCAGTCAATCTTAGTTAAGGTCACCTAGTATGATTGTTTCCATTGGGGTAGTATCCAGGTGGGATGAAAGGTGTGTCAGAAGTTGTGGTCCTGCTGCTGGAGGTCTATAGCAGCCTATGGTGCAGTACGCCACTGATGGGGAAAGCTCTACTTTAAGAGACAGGCATTCAAATCCACAGGCAAAGGAGGTAGCATCTAATATAGATACTGAGAATTTGTTTTAACATAAATGGCTACTCCTCCACCCCGGTCTGCCTCTTGGTTCTGAAGAGGAGGTAGTTAGAGATGTTTACCTCTCTGTCTGGGGTGGACGCCTGGAGCCATGTTTCCGAAAGCACGAGTACGTCTGGTGCAGTATGAATAATCCAAGCCTGGACTAAATCGAGCTTCTTTAAAAGACTACACACATTAGTATGCAAGAAGCTAATTCCTTTCAAAGTTGTGAGTTCAGAAGGAGATGAGAGCACTTTTGTAGGGCCAGGGTTAAGTTCATAGTCACCTGAGCATAGGAGTAGAAGAAGCACAGTTTTCCTCAGGGCAGCAAGGAGAAGTTTAAAGGCACAAGTCTTTCTACGTCTGGTATAGGTTTGAGTACATGGGTCCAAAGACTGAATCATCTTATTGTGCTACCCAACAGATACATATCCTAGGATCCATGCAGAATAGCACCAAGCCATACGTAGTTTGAATGTATAGGGTATAGTAGAGGATATTGGTTAGCAGTTCCACTTCGAGGAGATTCCACAAACTGTGAGGGGATCAAAGGCGTACAGTGGCAGCATAATTTGTTCATAGTGTTGGTATATGGGGAGACTAGCATGGTAGAGCATGCACCTTTGTTGGAATCAGTTCTGTCAGGTTGCCTAACCACATAGGGTATTATACAAAGACTGGTGAATAAGCATAGAAACATAGAACATAGAAATGTAGAAACATAGACTTTGACGGCAGATAAGGACCGCTTGGCCCACCTAGTCTGCCCATTTCCCTACCTACAGGATAAGCTGCAGATCCTATTTAACCAACAGCCTATTTCTTCCTACCTCCCACAAAAATTGCCTTATGTCTGTCCCATGCATTCTTGAATTTTCCCACAGTTTTAGACCTCACAACCTCCTCAGGAAGGCTGTTCTATGCGTCCACCACCCTCTCTGTGAAAAAATACTTCCTCACATTGCCCCTGAGCCGTCCTCCCTCTATCTTCAAATTGTGTCCCCTTGTTCTTGCACATCTCTTTTTCTGAAAGATGCTACCCTCTTGGACTTTGTTGATTCCACTGAGGTACTAAATGTTTCTATCATGTCCCCCCTCTCCCTCCTTTCCTCAAGGGTATACATATTAAGCTCCTTTAGTCTCTCCTCGTATGGCTTCTCGTGCAGACCCTACACAATTTTAGTTTACCTTCTCTGAACTGCCTCCATCCTGTCTATGTCCTTGCGGAGATGGGGTCTCCAGAGCTGGATGCAGTACTCCAGATGGGGTCTCACCAACTGTCTGTACAGGGGGATAACAACTTCCTGTTTTCTGCTGGTGATGCCTCTCCCTATACATCCCAGTATCCCCCCAGCCCTCCCTACCGCCTTCTCGCATTGCTTGCCAACCTTAAGGTCATCTGATATGATTACCCCTAGGTCTTTTCCATTTTGTTGTTACTACCCCCATTTGTAATCTTCCCTGGGTTTTGTATCCCAGGTGCATTACTTTGCACTTCTTTGCATTGAATCAAGCTGCCATACTTCTGACCATTCCAACCTTGCCAAGTCCTTCTCATCCTTTCCACGCCTCCTTGTGTATCAACCCTGTTGCAGATCTTTGTGTCATCTGCAAAGAGGCATACTTTTCCTTCCAGTCCCTCTGCAATGTCACTTATAAAGATATTAAAAAGGACTGGACCCAGTACTGAACCCTGCAGTACCCCACTAGTAGCTCCTCTTTCTTCAGAGTGGACTCCATTTACAATTACCTTCTGTGTCCTGTTGTTCAGCCAGTGTTTTACCCAGGCTACCACCTTGGGACCTACTCCCAGGCTGGGTAATTTGACTACTAATCTTTTGTGTGGGACTGTGTCAAATGCCTTGCTGAAGTCTAGGTAGGCCATGTCCACAGCCCCTCCCTGGTCTACTACTTTGGTACCAGTCAAAGAAATCAATTAGATTCGTCTGACATGACCTTCCCGCTGTGAACCCATGCTGCCTTGGGTCCTGTGCCCCACTGGCCTCTAGGTACTCAACAATTCTTTCCTTCAGAAGTGATTCCATCACTTTCCCTACCATAGAGGTCAAACTAACAGGTCTGTAGTTTCCTGCCTCCGTCTTGGTCCCACTTTTGTGAAGGGGAATCACATCCGCCTTCTTCCAGTCCTCAGGTACCACACCATCCTCCCTTGATTTGTTAAAAAGTGTAGTCAGTGGTGTCACTAGTTCTCTGCTTAATTCTTTTAGAATTCTGGGGTGAATTCCATCTGGCCCCATTGCTTTGTCCACCTTCAGTTTTAGGAGTTCTTTCAGAACCCTTTCTTCTGTAAGTATTGGGATCAACCCTCTCCAGAGTGCTTCTGTTAATTGGATTAGGCACCTCCCCACTTCCTCTTTTGTGAATACTGAACAGAAGTATTCATTCAGTATCCCTGCTTTATCACTGTCACTCTCTGCTCACCCACCATCCATTCTATTCAGCCTCACTATCCCTCCCTTTGTCTTTCTACGCTTCCTGGTATACCTATAAAAGGTTTTATCCCTCTTCTTAACTGAGTTAGCTGTCTTTTTCTCAGTTTGTGCCTTTGCTATTCTGACTACCCTCCCTGCTTCCTTCTGCCTTAACTGGTACAGTTCTCTGTACTGCTCCTTCTGTGTTTCCTTATACTTCCTAAATGCTATCTTTTTCTCCCTAACCTTCACCGCCACCTCTTTTGAGAACCATAGTGTCTTTTTCTTTCGTTTTGATTTGTTTATTTGCTTCACACAAAGGCTTGTTGCCTCTGTGATGGCAGTCTTGATATTTGCCCATTGTTGCTCCACCCCTCCTTCTAGCCTGTTTGCTAGTGCTTTTCTAAGGCACTCTCCCATCTTGCCAAAGTCATCTCTCCTGAAGTCCAGAACCCTCACTTTTGTATGGCTTGACTCTGTAGCAGAGTTATCGTGAACCACACTGTTTGGTGGTCACTTGTTCCCAAATGGCTACCCACTTCTAGATCTGAGATCCTCTCACTGTCCCCATTTGAGAGTACAAGGTCTAAGATTGCTCCCTCATGAGTGGGTTCCAAAACTAGCTGTTTGAGGCATGCCACCTGAAGGGCATCAAGAATGGCCCTGCTTTTGGATGTGGCTGCCGCAAAGGTGCTCAGTTAACATCTGGCATGTTAAGGTCCCCCATCAACAGTATCTCCCCTTTCTCTGCCATCCTAAGTATGCCTTCTATCATATCCTTGTCCATTCCCTCCCTGACATGGGGGTCTATATCAACCCTGTGCAGATTGTGGTGCCATTTCCAGTCTCTGAGGTAGACCCACAGTGCCTCCTGTCCTCCCTGTTTACTCTTTTGTTCAGTTGCTTTTATCCCTTCCCTTACAGAGAGCCCCCCCTTCTGCCCTCCTGTCTCTCCTGTGGGTTGTGTGTCCTGTATGTTAACATCCCAGTCATGATTCTCTGTGTACCATGTTTCTGACTGCTACAACATCCAGGCATCCCTCTTCCATCATTCTTGAAAATTCTGTTATGTATGCTGCATGTATCTCACCTGTACTGTTCCCACTGTCTTGTCTCACAATTTGATTGTTCCCCCTCCCTGCGACAAGGTGCCTTTGTAAATGAGTCTTTGACTCAAAGGTTGTAAATCCGATATATGAATTAAAATAAAAAAAAAAAAAAAAATCAAGGCCACCAGTTCAGGGAGCTTGTTGCCCAGACTACGGGCGTTGGTACTCATTACCCTCCATTTCTTGATGGCCTTACCCCTTTTTGCCCCATCCCTGTCCTTATTGCATTTGTCACTTTCTCCATTTTACCCTGCGCTTCTCCTATTGACATCTCTATGTTGGTGTCTACCTCACTTAGTACCCAGATATTTGGGGGCGAGATTTCCCTGCTCCTTTCCAGTGCCTCCCCGCTTGGCTAGTTTAAATACTTGTCAATGAAGTATTTAAACCTATCACCTAGGATCCTGGTTCCCCTCCTGGACAGATGTAGACCATCATGCCAGTATAGGCCTGCATCCCTCCATGTGGACCCCCAGTCTCCAATGAAGCCAAATCCCTGAGCTCTGCACCAGTTTTTCAACCACTGATTGAATCCCATGGTGTGGAGCACCCTAGCCTCACCTGTCCCATAGACAGGCAGCACCTCCGAGAAGGTTACCGTGTGTGCTATTTGTCTAAGGCCCTTCCCCACCACCACAAACGCTTCTTGCACTGCTCTAATCCCTTTCTTAGCCAGGTCATTTGTTCCTAGGTGAACAATGGCATCCAGCTCCCTCCTCTGTGTAGCTGCTCCTGTGATCCTGAGGATTCGCTCCCCGTCTCTCCAAGCCATGGCACCAGGCAGGCACCTTATCTCTCTCTCCTCTTGCTCCCCCAGTTCTACCTTCCTAACAATGGAGTCCCCCACCAGGAGTTGTTTCCTTCCCCGTGGGGTCCCATTCCACCCTCCTTTGGGTCTCCTTTGTGGAGGTTCCCAGCATCCTCCTTGGTCTCCACTGTGGGTGCCTCCATAGAGGAACCACACTTTTCCAGAACGGCATAGAAATTGTGGTGAGGTACAACTGGAGGGATGAGCCTCTGTTCCACCACTCTCACCCTCCCTGAGCCCACTGTGGTCCAACCATTCCTCTTTCTTGGCAACCTCTGAGGCAACGGCAGTGACCCTGGTGGTCCCTGGGTGGGAGAGGAGGTCCCACAAATCCTGGCCAACTCAGCCTGGAGATGAGCAACCTCCTCCCTCAGCCCAGAGAGGTGTCTGCAGATGGGACAACACTGCATCCTCCAAAACATCTCCCGGAAGACTGCTGCTCCACACCCACTGCACTGCACCAGTCCCATCATGTCTTTTTTCTGGCCCTCTAACTGTTATTTGGAATACTTACTCTTTCCTCTGTTTGTTTATTTCTTTTTTTTTTCTTCTCTCCCTACTTACTTACTGCCTGTGCACCCTTTTGTCTCCTGATCTTCCTGTTCTGAGACAAGAAGTTCCTAAATTTCTCAGTAGTCTCCTTACTTGCTCAGAGTCAGACCTCCAGCAGCTGGGGGGTGGAGAGCTACTCTTGCCCTTCTAGGATGGTGAGTCTTTGGTGGCTCTGTGATCACTCACTTCCTGCTCCCAAACAGGAAGTTCCTGTTGTCAGTTAAATCCTGTGTCTATGAAAGTAGAACTGGTTTAGGGTGGGGGGTGGAGAGGAGGGAAGGAGGGCAATTTTGTCCCAGTAGAAAAGTTTTAGTTATACCAGTAGCTCCTTCCTCCTGGAATTATGGCTGTCCTCTGGCAGAAGCTATCTAGGGCAGTATTTATATTTGGTCTTAACCTGGCTCCTTCTAGCTAAGCCACTCCCCCTACTTTGCAAATCTTTCTACACTTAGTTAATTTCACAGATAACAATTCCCTTCTGACACCTGTGACAAGCATGTAGATAAGTACACAGATAACAGATAATTTACTTCAGCTACCTCTGACAAACACACCAACTCTTTTTTTTTTTTACCCTTAATTGAAGGTCCCAGTACAAGAGATCTAGTTCTTAGTTCCAGTAGAGAAGTTTTAGTTATACCAGTAGCTTCCTCCTGGAATTCTGTCTGTTCTCTGCGTAGCCAAACAACGCCTGTCATGGTTGCCCTTTATGTAAGTAAGGAGCGTACTGCAGTAGCTTCTGCTATCTAAGTTATATAGGTCCCAGGGGTCATTGTTCCGTATGCGACTGTTTGGGGAAGTTTAAAAATGGAGTAACGCAAGATAAATGTATACCGCTCACGGCTAGAGAAAGGAAAGAGTAGCTCGAATTAATTGTGGGGCAACACGAAGGCTAGCAGTCTGAGCGAAAACAGCTCAGTTGGCAACTGAAAAGCCTGCGATTTGCTTGGCGCCTTGCAGTCTGGAGAGAACTACAAAGTCATGAAGGGGCTGTAACACTTGGTTGCTGGGAACATTTTTAGACAATAAACACAGTTTTTTGGCAAATCAGTCACAGATCAGTAATTTGTAGTACAATTTTCAAGTAAAACAGTGCCTTAGCAAGACAGGATATGCTAGACAGCAAGACAGGATATGCTAGACAGCAAGACAGTATATGCTAGTCAGCAATAAGCAAACCTAAGGTACCAAAATGGTATGCCTCAGCAAGAGAGAATGAGATAAAGTTGCTAGAAGGCTTAGTTGCAAAAAGGGAATGGGAGGAATTGCAGTTGTTGACAGTAAGTAACCAATAAATTGAAACATCAGATAGGAGTGGGCGGAAACTGTGTGCATTTAAAGGAGGCCTGGGGGTGGGGGGGTGGATGAAAATCAAGAGGAAGTTTGCAGAGCTAGCCTGAATCAGTGCTCATACAGTTGGAGAGAAACTGCAGCGGGGGATGGTAAGTTACTTTACACAGGCCGAGCAGAACAGGCTAAATTAAAATATTAAAATTAGAAGCCGAGTACAGGGATGCAGGCTTACATTAAGCCACACGTCTTCGGTGCCCTGTCTCAGGTGAGTGAGACCAGCCAATCAGGGAGCTCTACACAGGCGTGGAGCCAATAGCGCTATGCTGAGAAGGCGCTGAAATTGAAAACAGCAAATTGCAAATGATGATCCAGTTCAGCATTCACACAGCCCAGAGAAACTGTGGCAATTTTTCAAGCATTGTACCTTATCTATCTCTTTGGGGGGGTAGGTGGATCAGGCTCCTTGCACCGTAGAGGTGCTACTGCTGGATCGTGACCGCTGCCTGAGGGGGCAAGTGGCACCTGTAAGGAAGGAGACAGCAGATTAAATAGGAGCAGATGGGGGGTGTCTAAACAGAGACACACAAAGAGAGCTGAGCATCAACTTGAAAGACAAGTCAGGGGGCAGTGTCAGACAGAGGCAAGGTGCCGGATAACTCGGGAATCCAAAACAAGCACAAAAGAACAGACTGATGGGGGAGGGCAGGGGGGAAAGAACAGAAACAGAGGAGGACAGGGGAACAAAGGAAGATGATTAAGAATAAAAGTCAAGGGCAGAAGCCTTAGGCCCAAGACAGAGGCTACACAGATTTTACAATTCACTGAATTTTCTAAGTCCATAGCAGTAAGCATGTAAACCCAGTACAGTCTTAAATAGGATTAAAAAAATATATATTAACAAAGCCAGTAAAACTTTTTTACAAACTCAGTTCAAGGCAGTATAATAAATAAATAAATAAACAGTGCAACAAGGCAGTGGGATGCTAGGATGCATAGGAAGGGGTATCACCAGCAGAAAGAGGGAGGTGGTGATACCGCTGTATAAATCATTGGTGAGACCTCATCTAGAGTACTGTGTCCAGCTGGAACATACAAACATACGAAATTGCCAACAGAAAAAGGCCCACAGGTCTATCGTCTGCCCGATTGTACAGGTCTTAGTTTCATAGAGCTGCATAATCGGGCATCGAACATAAGGTAAAGGTGGTCCAGAGGAGGGCAACTAAAATGGTGCAGGGGTTGCACCAGAAACTCTGAGAGAGACTAAAGGGCCTCAATATGTACACCTTGGAAGAAAGAAGGGAAAGAGGGGATATGATAGACTTTTAAATACCTCAGGGGTATAAAAAAGGTATAGGAGGGGAGCATTTTTCAGAAAAAAAGATGTTCAAGACAAGGGGCATGCTATGAAGCTTGAGGGGGAAGACGGGGGGGGGAGGGACGTGAGGAAGTACTTCTTCACAGAAAGAGTAGTGGGTGCCTGGAACAGCCTCCCAGCGGAGGTGGTGGGGCCAAAAACTGCAATGAGATTCAAGAAAGCATTTGATAAGCAAAATGGAACCTTAGGGGTTACGAAAGGGAGGCCCATGCCGGAGATCAAATAGGGTCTGCGGTATTACAGGAGGTAGTGAAAATGGGCAGACTAGGTGTGCCACACAGTCCTTATCTGCCGTCAATTTCTGTGTTTCTATGACTGTGTCACTAAAACAGTAGACGGGCCAAGTGGTGAATGTCCAAACGAAGAAGCCAGCAGATTAAGGCCATTTCTCTTCAAAAGCATCAAGGACATATAGAACATAAACTTTTAAGAAAATATGAGAACACTAGACTGTTTAATGGATTGTTGCATTTTATTTGCATTTTTTTTTAAACTACATATCTGATTCTTTCGATGTTCTTTCTTTTTATAGGTGCCATGGGATGGCTTGTCTGCCTAACTGATTATGAGCTGAAGACATAAGAAACATTATTGGAATCTGTTTATTTTCTATAAAAGCACTGAGCTAAAAATGAAGTTATGCTATTTTAAATAACTAATAATGAATTGAACCAGTTCTTAAAAGTTTTATGTTCTGTATGTCCTTGATGCTTTAAAGAGACATTGCACAATTTTTTTATAAGTCATATGATTTTTTGATTCTCACGGAACATTCACCGATTGGGTAAAAAATATTTGAATGTGGGTATAAAAGCAGAATGTCTCAATTAATGAGTATTCACTAAAGAAGTCCCAAAGGTAATGGGCAAAACTTAAGAATGTTCTACAACTGCTTTGATACATCTGGAATGGCTGAATAAAACACAAGTTCTTTTGGAATGAAACTTTGTTCCTGAGTCCTTATTGCAAGGGTGAGTGCTGCACTCCTCTACTTCAGTAAACCTTGATTTTCTGTTTGTCTGAGTTGGTAACATTAATGAAATTTACTCTCAGTTTGTATAAAGTCCCTAAGATGGTTTGAGATTGACCCCCACCCAGAGATCCTCCGGCTTCCTGACCAGTCTGTTATGAGGTTACAGAGCCAGAGGTCTTGCTGAAATACAGGATATCAACCGCTTGGCCTCTGTCTACTGTCTTGGTCACCTAGTTGAAAAAATCACTCAGATTAGTCAGGCAGGACCTCCCGAGCACAAACCCATGCTGCCACTTGTCTTGCAGCCTGTTTTCCTGAAGAAAGCCCACCAGTCCCTCCTTGAGGAAAGTCTCCATCCATTTCCTCACCATTGAGGCAGACTGACTGGCCTGTAATTCCCTGGTTCATCTCTTGGCCTGCTTTTATGGAGAGGCATCACATGTGCAGTTCTCCAGTCCTGGGGCACACTCCCAGACTGCAGAGAGGTGTTGAATATGTCTGCTAGGGGACCCACCAGCACTTCCACCAGTTCCCTTAGGAACCTTGGGTGCACTCCATCTGGCCCTGGGGATTTGTCCACCTTCAAGGCCTTCAGGCCTTTATGTGCTCTGTCCACCTCTGTTATGCCATCAGTGACTTCCCCCTTCCCCGACCCCACTCCTCTGCTGCCTTGTGGCACTGGTCCATCCATCTCTCTAGTGAAAACAAAGCAGAAGTCAATCAATCAATCAAGTCTTTATTTAACCAGGCGTTCATCGTTGAGCAGAAGCTCATTTGCAAGATGGACCTGGGTGGAGCATGAACAATTGTATATACAGGTCAACACAGGTATTTACAAGGCAATACAGATAATACTCTTTACAGAGAGGAAGAAAAAGAAGTTCATATGTACATAGAATTATACAGATATTGTACAGATTACACGGTATTTACATACATGAAGTGTCTATAGGAAGATAAAGCAGGTTATCTAAGGTTGCAGGAGGAAGTAACGGAAGAAAAAATAAAATATACACCAGGTAGAGGTGAAGGTAGGGGAAGAGAGGGAGGGAAGTAAGGGAGAAAGGCTAGGAGGGCACGGTGCACAGAAAGGAGTTGGTAAAGCTGGATGTAGAGAAGGTGGATGGAAAAAAGGAGTATGTGTGAGCCCCGGGATTGAATGCTATAAAGTACGGGGCATGGTAGGATGTCACAACCCAGGGTAGTGAGCTCCTATCCGAGGTTGGGAAAGGAAGAATAAGGGGATGGATGGGCCTAGTGTTGATAAGACAGGGGGATAAGAGAGAGAACAATTGATTTGATTGATTGATTGATTGATTGATTGATACTAAGTGACACGGAAGAAGAGAGCTGGATCTTTAGGGACAAACATACATTCAAATTCCTTGGGTAGTGAGGTGGAGTCCGTAACCGTGGCAGTAAATTTGTTCTGGATGTATATGGCTGCCCCACCTCCTCGGGATAGTCAGTTCTGTAAACATTGTAGGAAGTGACATTAATTTCATGATCCAGAGTAGAGGGTCTGAGCCAGGTTTCCGTAACCACCAGTATATCAGGCTTGGTGTGGAAATCCAAGATTGAAGAGTGTCAGTCTTCCTAAGGAGACTGCAGGTATTTACATGAAGTAGACTAATCCTCTTAAGATGGGCCAGTTCTGAAGGGGCAGAGATAGGGGCTGTGGGGCCTGGCTTCAACTCGACATTACCTGAGCAAAGAAGGAGCAGCAGCAGGAGTTTTTTTTTTAGGGATTTCCACACCAAGCCTGATATTCTGGTGGTTACGGAAACCTGGCTCAGACCCTCTACTCTGGATCATGAAATTAATGTCACTTCCTACAGTATTTACAGAACTGACTGACTATCCCGAGGAGGTGGGGCAGCCATATACATCCAGAACAAATTTACTGCCACGGTTACGGACTCCACCTCATCCCCCTGTCTTATCAACACTAGGCCCATCCATCCCTTGGGTAGTAAGAGAGAGAACAATTGATTGATTGATTGACTGATACTAAGTGACACGGAAGAAGAGAGCTGGATCTTTAGGGACAAACATACATTCAAATTGCAAGAAGTACTTGATAAGCACCTCTATGTTCTCTTCACTAGCTTCTGCCCCCCCACCCCATTTTAACCTGACAGTTTCTCTTTAACATTTTTCTTGTCCCTTATATATTTGAAGAAGGCCTTCTCACCCAGTTTTACTCCATGGGCGAGCCATATTTCCCTTGCATCCTTTGCCTAACTGCTCTGCTCACCACACTTGATTAAGCACTATAGACCTCCCTATCCTCCTCATTCTGAGTATGTTTCTACTTCTGGTAGGCTTCCTTCTATTTTGTTACCATATTTGCCAAGTCCTTTCCAAACCAGCTGGGCTTTTTGGCCTTGGATTTCTTGCTTTTGATTTTGGCACACTCACTAGTGGCCTGCATCACTCCCTCCTTTATTATGGCCCACTTCTGTTCCATCTCCATTTCCTTACTGATCCTGACAAGATGTTCTATCAGAATTACACCCATCTAATTAAAGTCAGCCTTCCTAAAATCCAAAACCCTCATCTTGTTCAAACAACATGAAGTCTTGCTGTATTCTGACAATTGCAGTGATTTCCAACCTTTGAACTGCCCCGGAGAACAAAGAGTTAACTTTCTATGCAGGGCATAGAATGCTGAGCATGAGCTCGGTTGAAGTCTCTGGAGTGTTTTGAACTTAAACTGTCAGATTCTTTACTCCGCCTCACTGAACGGTCGTTCCGGAGATTTTTCCTTCAGCTTGTTTGGAAGCTGTTAAAGTTTTCAGTTTTCGCCGCTTTTTTAAACCCAAAAAAGTATCCGCATAATCAGTTCAGTCTCTGTCTGTGGTGCCATGAGTACTAGATAGGAATTGTTCTGTTTTTCTGTGTGGAACTTGTAAAAATGCGGCTCGGTTTGGCTGAACCGGCCATTTGTTAGTGAAATTTGTGTCTTTACTTAGTGTGTGGTTACCGGTTCTTATCGATTCTATAAAAAAGTTTTTTTCCAATACCCGTGACACGGTTAGGAACCGATAAGGGAGTCTTGCCTGGCGGTTGCTGAAAAAAGGGTAAGTTTGGTTAGGTTGGCCATGTCTGAGAAACCCAAGAAAAAAAATGGACCCCTGGGTTTCAACACTGCAGTGAGTGTGAGGAGGTCTTTGCTAGGGCCGATCCCCACACCACCTGTGTTTATTGTCTGGGGTTTGACCACCTCAATTCAGACTGCCAAATATGTAAAAACTTTCCCAAATCTACCCTTGAGAAGAGATTAGGTAGACTGAGGGAAAAGGAGGCCAAGAAGTCCGCTGACCCGGATGGCCAGCCCGGTTCGGTTTCGACCAGAACAGAAGAAGTGCCCTCTGACCAGGCGATACTACTTGGGCAAAGAGAGCCGATTCAAGGGATCGGTTCTGACAAAAAGAAACGCAAAGATAAATCAACGGTTCGATCCAGAGGTTCATGTTCGACCGGGCCAAGAGATAGCCGGGGCGATTCAGATTGTTGAATCGCTCCGTCCGGTTCCGACTGATCCAGCTCCTTCTGGCAGGGGTTCGGTTCGGTTGGTTCCCCCAGTTCAAGATTATGCCCTTGAAGATTTTTATGAATCGGAATTTGAAGAGGAAGGGGAATTTGAGGATGATGATGTAAGTGAGGGTCTGGATGTGCCTGTGGAACCGGACATCTCCCCAGACAGAGCTTCAGGTGTTCCCCTCCTAGGCTTTCTGAGTCCCCTTCTCACTTTGTTTTACAGAAAGGTGGCTGAAACCCTCCGGCTTCCTGTGGAAGAGGCTGTGGAAGATCAAGGGGAGCCTGATTATGTAGAGATGATGGACATCCCAGAGTCCAGGAGACTGTCTATTCCCCTCCATAAATCTTTTGAGAAACAGACACAAAAAATCTTAGTCTCCTAACACTATACCTCCTGTGGATAGAAGAATGGACAAGAGGTTACCACTTTCCAGGCTCAGATCCGGGTTCTTATATCAACAATGCAGCCATGTTAGGGTAGTGCAGGCTGCTGCCTGTGACATGGCAAGATATTCCCTTGGCTTCACCCAGCCTGACAAGGACTCCAGGAAGATTTATGCCATGGCAAAGAACGCATGGCATCTTCTTCTTGGGACTCAGGAGGCTGATTACATGGCCTATACAGCCAGGTACCAGAAGTCCAGGTGGGACACTGTACTGGCACTGGCTAAACAGGCCTCCTCAGCTAGCTGAGGGCTGGAGGCGTGGCTGCAGATGGGATTGAGGCATCTAAAGTTCAGTTTCATGCTGCTGTGGACTCTAATGATGTGTCATCAAGAGTCATGGCTACATCTGTGGCTCTTCGGAGGATGGCTTGGCTCAGATGTACTAGCCTCTCACAGAACACCCAGGCAAAGGCCATGGATTTTCCTGTAGTGGGTAATTCTCTGTTTGGGGAGCAGACAGAGAATTACATGAAGAAAATGGATGAGTACAAGACCACTTACAGGAGTGCTCAGGCCAAGGAAAGGCAAGCAACTCCTCAAAGGCAGCAGTCTAGGGGCAGGGGCAGGGGCAGGCCTTTTCAAAGGCATTTTTATCAAGCACAGGTCTATTCTTCCTTTTCTCAGAGGGGGTTCTTCAGAGGGAGAGGTAGAAGAGGGATGAGCAGGGCTGCATCCACTCCTCAGCCTAAAGTCCCTGCCAAGCAGACACCCTGATGGGCCTGCCCGGGTCGACTCTCCTATTCCAGTAGGGGGCAGGCTGGCTTACTTTGTCCAGGACTGGATGTCTTATTGCATCAGACAAGTGGGTCCTGGAAGTAGTAAGCCACGGACTGGTTCTCAGCTTCAAAAACTTTCCAAAGATGACAGCCAGATCTTTTCCACCTGCAAATCTCTCGGAAACCCTTGCCCTAGAGGCAGAGGTTTCTTCTCTCCTAGCTTTAAAAGCTATAGAGAGAGTACCTACCCTACACTGGGGCAAAGGACTGTACTCCAGGTACTTCCTGACCCCCAAAAAGACAGGGAAGTGGTGACCCATCCTAGACCTAAGATATCTAAACAAACATCTTTTAAAACCAAAGTTCAAGATGATAACTCTGGGAATAATCCTTCCCTTTCTAAGGCCAGGGGACTGGCTAGCCTCCCTGGACCTCAAAGATGCCTACTTTCACATTTCCATCAGGTGCTCCCACAGAAATTACCTCAGGTTCGAGTTGCCCTCAGGCCACTATCAGTTCAGAGCAATGCCCTTAGGCCTAACCTCAGCCCAAAGGGTTTTCACAAAATGCCTGGCAGTAGTAGTTGCCTTTCTAAGAAGGCAAAAGATTTCCATTTTTCCTTATCTGGACGATTGGCTAATAGTGGGTCAGTCTCCAGACCAAGTCAAGTCTCACCTACAAGTGACCCAGCAAGTGCTCACTTCTCTAGGATTTCTTCTCAACCTTCCCAAAGTCAGTTCTCGAATCAGTCCAGCTTCTTACCTTTATAGGGGCAGAACTGGACACACTCAGAACAAGAGCCTTTCTTCCTCTAGAAAGGGCAAGGGTTCTTATGGAACTAGCTTCTTCCTTCAGTCTTCAGGTATCTTGACCAGCAAGACATTTCCTCCAGCTCTTGGGCCACATGGCAGCTTCAACAGCAGTGGTTCAAGGGGCAAGATTCCAGATGAGGGATATTCAGTTCCACTTGAGAGCTTTCTGGTCTCAGAAGAAGGATTCCCTTACCAAACTGATCCCAGTGACTCTGACCTTGATCCAAGCCCTCCAGTGGTGGTAGGATCAGGACAATTTAAGACAAGGTGTTCCTTTTGTTGCTCAGCCTTGTTCAGTGGTCCTTACCACGGATGCTTCTCTCCTGGGCTGGGGAGCCCACCTGGGGTCCTTTACTGCCCAGGGGCTGTGGTCCCCCCAAGAATCCCTTCTCCACATCAATCTTCTAGAGCTCAGGGCAGTTTTTCTGGCTCTAAAAGCATTCTCACAGTCAGTACAGAACAAGGTGGTTCAAGTCAGAACAGACAACACCACCACCACCATGTGGTACATCAACAAGCAGGGAGGCACTCAGTCCATGGCCTTGTGCACGGAAGCCATGAAGTTGTGGTCCCTGGCTTATTCCCCGCAAACCTCTCCTGTAGCAGTTCACCTTCCAGGCAAGGACAATGTGCTAGCAGATGCACTGAGCAGGATTTCTCAGGGCCATCACAAATGGTCCTGGACCCTCAGGTGTTGAAAGTGATTTTTCAAGGTGGGGCACTCCAGAGGTAGATCTCTTTGCAGCCCCAGGCGATCACCAACTCCTCTCTTTTGTTGCAGACCTCCAGTCCTGGGCTCAGTCCCTCTGGATGCCCTGATCCTGAATTGGGAGGGGAAGTTTCTGTATGCCTTTCCCCTCTTCCCACTCCTGTTCAAAGTTTTGGTAAAAGTAAGGTCTCAACCATGCAAGGTGATTCTGATTGCTCCAGATTGGGCCAGACAGCTGTAGTACCCCTTGTTGCTGTCCCTAGCAGTCCATCTTCCCCCGTCTCTTCTCAGGAATTACAACCTGTTAACATCCTCTCAGGGAAGGATTTGGTACCCCAGTCTTCAGTCTCTCAATCTCAAAGCATGGCTCTTGAAGAGTTAGAGTTTGCAGATCTGCATCTTTCCCAAGTGGTTCTGCATATCCTCAAGGCTTCTCGGAAGCCCTCCACCAGAAAGACTTACAACTCCAAATGTAAAAGGTTCAGCATTTAATGTTCTAAGAAGCATATTTCTCCAGACACTGCTGAATTGCCTATGGTTCTGGATTATATGGTCCATCTTAATGGCCTAGGCCTCAGACCAGCTACTCTCAAGGTACACTTGTCAGCTGTTTCTGCGTTTTTGTCTGTGGGGAAGCCTTCCTCACTGTCTTCCCATCCTGTGTTCTGTAAATTTTTTAAAGGATTGCTTCACACCAATCCTCCTTTTAGAGACCCTGCCCCTGCCTGGGATTTGAATGTTTGCATTGCTCAATTTATACCCCCCTTGAGCCTATGTCTTCAGCAGAGCTTAAGTACTTGACTTGGAAAACTGTGTTCCTGGTAGCCATTACCTCTGCCAGGCGTATCAGTGAATTGCAAGCCCTGTCAGTGGAACCTGATTTTATCTCATTTCACAGGTATAAAGTGGTCCTTAGAACCAATAGAAGGTACTTGCCCAAAGTGGTTTCAGACTTCCATTTAAACCAGTCTGTCTCTCCCTGTTTTCTTCACTGATCATTCTTCCTCAGGAGAGAGGAGGCTACACAGTTTAGATGTCAAAAGAGCCCTTAGTTACTACATAGAGCATACCAAGGGTCACAGGTTTGACTCCCTCCAGTTGTTCCTCACTTATGGAGAAGTGGGTAAGGGCAAACCTGCCACCAAAAGTTCTGTTGCCAGGTGGATTGTGTCTTGTATACAATTCTGCTATGAAAAAGTGGGAAAAACTCCACCCTCAGGCCTGAGGGCTCATTCCACAAGAGGTACAGCTGCTTCCTTGGCTGTGGCCAGGGATATCCCTCTCTTAGAAATTTGTCAAGCAGCCACCTGGAAAACAGTCCATACCTTTACCAAGCATTACTCTCTGGATATCCAGGCTAGGGGTGATGCTTGGTTTCTTTCTAACAATGCTGAGCCTATTCCCAAAGTAGGTTCTGTCCCTCCTCCTTGGAGGTACTGCTTGGTAGTCTGCAATTGTCAGAATACAGCAAGACTTCATGTTGTTTGAAGAAAAAAATACTCACCTTAGTAATTCTATTTCTTCTAATGGAGTATTGCTGTATTCTGACTTCCCTCCCTGCCTCCCCTCTCAGAACCTGTTTTTGGGAAATGGGTGGACAGGTGCAGTGTTGCACCCAAGGGGTGTTTTTTTGCTTGCCTCCTCCTCCTCTTTGGGTGCTTATTTATTATTGTTATTTTTAGTACTTTGGGTTTTGTTTTTGGGTTTCCTGACTTGAGTCTTCCTTGGGAATCAAAAACTTTTTTCAGCCAGTCAGTTGGCTAGTAAAAATTTTTACAATTTCCACATGGAATTTTTAGTTTAGTTGGGCTCATAAGAATCTGACGGTTTAAGTTCAAAACACTCCAGACAGAGACTTCAACCGAGCTCGAGCTCAGCATTCAATGCCCTGCATAGAAAGTTAACTCTGTTCTCCGGGGCAGTTCAAAGGTTGGGAATCACTGCAATTGTCGGAATACAGCAAGACTCCATTAGAAGAAATGTAATTACTAAGGTGAGTAATTTTTTCTTCCTGACCACCCTTCTGTCATGGTATATATCTGGGATATGACATGGACAGACTTGATATCATTTTTATCTTTATGAGATGGTATCGGTCTGGTGGCATCGCGGAAGTGACAAAGCCACAAATGAGACAGTAATAGACCAGTACTTTAAAATGAAGCTATGAATATCTTGAGTCAGCCCATGTCATATTCAACTTATAAAACACATTAGGTGGTTATGTGATAGAAATGGTAAAATGTTACAATAGGAAACAAGTACAAAATGTGAATTCTCTGTTCAGTGGTTCAGCATAAGAGCAACAAATCAGTACTATGATAGAGGTGCCACTGCAAACTACAGTGATCAAAAGATGTATGGCATCTCACTTGTGAGAATAAATATCTGAGCATGCTCAGTGGGGCCAAAATGAGTAAGATAAATTTGTGCGCATACTCCATGAGCAGCTTTATTTGTCTTGCTGCAATATGTTGGATCATAATAACTCTTTTAATCTTGCTATTTATCAGTACACATGTGTTGTATAAAGAAATACATTCAGAAATAAAAGATAGAAACAGTATACAGCTAAGATGAGCAACAAAGGAATTAGGTATGACATGGTGATAAAGCACACAGTGTATTATAAGCTGAGACTAATGTGTGCAGAGCCAAAAATACAATTAAATGTACAGGAAATGTGAGTATTACATACAGTTGAAATTAAGTGACTCTAAGTTGATTTAGCAAAGAAAGAGTTAAAAATTATAGCAACCCACCTAAACCAAGATCAGGATACCACCATCTATGCAAAGACCACAACTGTTACGTGGACTTTAACCAACAACCATACTGTGGTGGCCCCCAGACCAGGACTAATGGTCGCCTTAGGGGCAGTTAAGGTAAGTCAGTGGAGTCTTATAGTAGTCTCTGAACAGAGTCTTGGTAGACCATAGCTGGGGAAGGATGTTAGGGAAGGAAGAGGCTATGCCATGCATTAGTAAGCCTGTATCTGATATAGGTCTGTCCAGAATTGTGCTTGTATTACAGGACTTGGAACCTGTTGCCTTCCTCAGACCTTAAAGAGTAGGTGGTATTGGAGGAGGGGATGAAGTATAAGGAAACACAGAAGGAGCAGGACAGAGAGCTGTACCAGTTAAGGCAGAAGGAAGCAGGGAGAGAAGTCAGAATAGCAAAGGCCCAAACTGAGGAAAAGATAGCCAACTCAGTTAAGAAGGGGGATAAAACCTTTTATAGGTACATCAATGAGCGTAGAAAGACAAAGGGAGGGATAGTGAGGCTCAACAGAATGAACGGTGGGTGGGCAGAGGGGGACAGTGAAAAAGCAGGGATACTGAATGAATATTTCTGCTCAGTATTCACAAAAGAGGAGGGGGAAGTGTCTAATCCAGTTAACAGAAGCACTCTTGATAGGAGGGTCGATCCCAGTCCTTTCACAGAAGAAAGGGTTCTGCAAGAACTCCTAAAACTGAAGGTGGACAGCAATGGGGCCTGATGGAATTCACCCCAGAATTCTAAAAGAATTAAGGGGGGAACTAGTGAAACCACTGGCTACTCTTTTTAATAAATCATGGGAGGATGGTGTGGTACCCGAGGACTGGAGGAAGGCGGATGTGATTCCCCTTCACAAAAGTGGGACCGAGACAGCGGCAGGAAACTACAGACCTGTCAGTTTGACCTCTATGGTAGGAAAAGTGATGAAGTCACTTCTGAAGGAAAGAATAGTTGAGTACCTAGAGGCCAGTGGGGCACAGGACCCAATGCAGCATGGGTTCACAGCGGGAAGGTCATGTCAGATGAATCTAATAGATTTCTTTGACTGGGTGACCAAAGTAGTAGACCAGGGAGGGGCTGTGGACATGGCCTACCTAGACTTTAGCAAGGCATTTGACACAGTCCCACACAAAAGATTAAAAGTCAAATTAACCAGCCTGGGAGTGGATCCCAGGGTGGTAGCCTGGGTAAAACATTGGCTGGACAACAGGACACAGAAGGTAATTGTAAATGGAGTTCACTCTGAAAAGAGGGGTTACTGGTGGGGTACCACAGGGTTCAGTATTGGGTCCAGTCCTTTTTAATGTCTTCATAAGTGACATTGCAGAGGGACTGGAAGGAAAAGTATGCATCTTTGCAGATGACACAAAGATCTTCAACAGGGTTGATACACAAGGAGGTGTGGAAAGGATGAGAAGGGACTTGGTAAGGTTGGAGGAATAGTAAGAAGTATGGCAGCTAGGATTGAATGCAAAGAAGTGCAAAATAATGCACCTGGGAAACAAGAACCAAGGGGAAGAATACACAATGGGGGAGGGGGGTAGTAACAACAACAAAAAAGGAAAGGGACCTAGGGGTAATCATATCAGATGACCTTAAGGTTAGCAAGCAATGTGAGAAGGCAGTAGGGAGGGCTGGGGGTATACTGGGATGCATAGGGAGAGGCATCAGCAGCAGAAAACAGGAAGTTGTTATCCCTCTGTACAGACAGTTGGTGAGACCCCATCTGGAGAACTGCATCCAGTTCTGGTGACCCCATCTCAGCAAGGACATAGGATAGAGGCAGTCCAGAGGAGGGCAACTAAAATGGTGCCGGGTCTGCAAGAGAAGCTGTATGAGGAGAGACTAAAGGAGCTTAATATGTATACCCTTGAGGAAAGAAGGGAGGGGGGACATGATAGAAACTTTTAAGTACCTCAGTGGAACCAACAAAGTCCAAGAGGGTAACATCTTTCAGAAAAAGAGACGTTCAAGAACAAGGGACACAATTTAAAGATAGAGAGGCGGTCTAGGGCAATGTGAGGAAGTATTATTTCACAGAGAGGGTAGCGGATGCATGGAACAGCCTTCCCGAGGAGGTTGTGGGGTCTAAAACCGTGGGAGAATTCAAGAATGCATGGGACAGACATAAGGCAATTCTTGTGGGGGGTAGGAAGAAATAGGCTGTTGGTTAACTAGGATCTGCGGCCTATCCTGTAGGTAGGGAAATGGGCAGACTAGATGGGCCAAGTGGTCCTTATCTGCCGTCATAGTCTATGGGCTGGATATTCAAACTGCGCCATTCTGTGGCGCAAGCCCTTGCGCTGCTCAAAAAAGTTGCGCAGGGGCGTGGCTGGGGTGATATTCAACGGAGTTGCGCTATTGAGCAACTCCTTTGAGTATCGCCCCCGGCCACAGCCACTGTGCATGGCGCAGTGGAACTTGCACCACCGCAAGTGATCAGAGTGGAGCATTCAAGATGAGGTGGCTCAAGTTCCATTGCGCCATACGCAAATTTCCGATATTCAAAAGGTGACGTGCAAATGGAGCCATAAGTTATGCAAAGGGGCGGGGGGCCATTTGCATCTACTACCGACCCCATTTGCATCGTCATTATCTTGTAGGTGTGCGATCCCGACAACTTTATGCCTGGCGCCCCTGCCAGGCAGCAGCTGTCAGGGGACCGACGCCCCCGACTAGCCCGATCGCTGGGACATAACAGTAGTAAACCCCCCACTGGCCCGATCAAGGGCATAACAGAAACTGAACCCCCGAATGGCCCATGCGGGCATAACAGAACTGGCCCCCGACTGGCCCGATCGCAGGCATAACAGAAATGACCCCCCCACTAGCCCGATCGCGGGCAGAACGGAGTTCAACCCCCGATTAGCCCGATCGTGGGCAGAACGGAGTTCAACCCCCAAAGACCAATATCCCTGGTGGTCCAGTGGACCGCGAAGCCGATCAGCGGGCATTAGAGTCAAACCCCACCCAGGTCCAATTTCCTGGTGATCTAGTGGCCCCGCCCACCCGCAGGCCCCACCACCCCTCCCCGTCAGCCCGGTGGGTGGCAGCACCCTGCGCCTGCCCCACCCGGCCCAGCGACCTGACTGCTTGCGGCAGGCTGCACGCCCGTTGGTTCAGAGCAAGAGCCAATGGGTGTGCAGCTCATACCATACAAGGTGTGAAGGTGAAAGAATCTAACATGTTTAAATATAAGAAAAATAGCAGGACAAGAGGACACAGCATGAGATTAGAGGGAGGCAGATTAAGGGGGAATGTGAAGAAATTCTTTTTCACAGAAAGGGTGGTGGATGCATGGAGTGGTCTACCTCAGGAAGTGGTGGCTATGAATACAGTGCAGGGCTTTGAACATGCATGGGATAGGCATAAGGGAGCAATACAGATGAGTATGAATAGATAGGCCACTGACAGAGCAAAGGCCAATGGCACATTTATAAGGTAGGAAAAGAAATGGGCAGACTGGATGGGCCTTGCGGTCCTTATAAGCCATCCACTTCTATGTTTCTAGATTAGGTAGGGAGCATCTGGGCAGACTGGGTGGGCCAAGAGGTCCTTTTCTGCTGACAAATTATGTTTCTGTACTGGTTTCTTTTGGTTTACAGCTAACAGATGTGCTTAGAACCAGTTAAAATCAAGCTGGAGAGCTTGCTCAATAGAGGAGGGAGTAGACCTGCTGAAAAGATAAAAGTTATCATCTGCATACATGTGAATTTTTGCAAGAGTTTAAGGCACTGGGGAGGTCAAAAAGGCAGAAAATAGCAGAGGGTCAAAGACTGAGCCTTGGGGAACCCTGAGGGAACCTGGGAGAGAAGAAGAGGTGGAGGAACCCAATTTTACTGATTGAGTTTGGGCTGACAGGTAGGATTGAAACCACCAAAGTGAAGAAGCAGAGACACCTGAGAAAGCTAGCTCAACAAGAAGCAGGTAGTGGTCAGGGGTGTGGCCAGGGATTTCAGATCTGCACGCCGAGTGAACTCAATGCTACCCCCCCACACACACACTCTGTGTAGCCAGACAATATACTGTATAAATGTATACCAGGACCATGTTTGTTGCCTTATTTGGCACAATAAATACAACTTTTGTATCTGGCACTTGGGTTAATATCCCAGTACCGACACTGTAGTGCAGCATGAGAGGAGTGCTGCACTTCCGAAGTGCCGTCTTTCGGATGAGACGTTAAACCGAGGTCCCATCTGCCTGGATTGGTGGTAGTTCAGGTGGATGTTAAAGATCCCATGGCACTTATCGAAAAGAGTAGGGGAATTTCCCCGGTGTCCTGGCCAAATTTCCCTCATTCACTAAAAATACCACCAACAGCTTAATCTGGTTCAAGGTAAGTTGGCATTCATCTGTGTCCCCCTCCTCTGGGTCGTGACTGAAAATAGGCACGATTTGTCTAGTGCACTTAACTGGTCAACAAAAAACTAAATAAAAAAAAAAAAAATACAAATGCCATGCATTGTTCCCTAAGAAACCCACATACCAGCCCAGAACCTGTAAAGTTGTATTGTCCTTGGGATGCAAAAAGTATTAGTGACCAGTCCTTCTAGTTTTGACTCCTAAAAATAAAATTACAGAAAGGTTCAGTATTTTCTTTGTTAGTTTTCATGGGAAAAGGAAGCAGTTCAGAGCCTATTTGCTACCCCCCTTAAATAAAATTGCACACCATGGAGTGCTTGGAGTATGCCTGCCTACACCCTGATTAGAAGCCTTGGCTAAATCATTGAAAACAGCCTCCATGCCCATGCCAGCATCTTTTTCAGGGGTCAACCTTAACATTTTTTTGCACTAGCCAGCAGGGCAAGTTGATTCAAAATTGCACCAGCCCACAGATGGTAGCACTAGCCCTTAATTATAATGGTCAGTTTTGATCACTTATACAGGAAACAATGCAAGCAAAGCCAAGAAATACTCTGATTATTGCACATTTATCCTGCTCCCCCGTTGCTTCCAGCTCCCCAGCAGAAAAAAAATGCAGTGCCATCACAGACAGTGACCCCCCCCATTGTTTTGTACCATAGCCTCCTCTCTTCCTCTTTCTGCCCACCCCCCACACCAAACAGAGAGATGCCATCACAACAGCAAATGTTCAATAAAGCAGTCCTAGCTCTGCGCACACAATAGCTGACATCATCATGCACCTCACCACAATGTCACCACCACCCACAGGGCAATGAACAGAGTCAGGCAGAGAAAGAGACTCTCAGCCCCCACCCTAGAGTCAACTGGAGACCTGCACTTTTGAAAGTTTTTGTACAGTCTCAAGTGAGCCAGGAGCACATCTAAGATTTCTTTTTTTTTTTTTTTCCATTAAAATTGTATTGCAGATATAATTACAGAGAATGCATCCAAGAGAAACATGTACATCCATTTGAGTATACAATCATACATATCACAGATAATGACAGGATCCATCCTCTGCCATGGCCCCAAAACCCCCTCCCACCCCCATCCCTCACACATCTAAGATTTCTTTGGGGTGGGGGCTAGACAAACCTAAGGAGCTTGGGAAATAGAAAACTATGACATTTGTATTTGTAAAAGCATTGATTTTAATATGCTCTGCCCCAACAATAACATATTTTTCTTTAACATTGTCCCTTCATCAGCCCAGGGAAAACAGTACACAGGCATAACACTATACTATTTTTATTTCTGTATAGGGTGATCTATGCAACCCAGGAATGCCCATTTCAAGGTTTCAAATTTTGTACTTTATCAAGGTTTATTTTTGTACCATATATGATCCAAAGCTTTGTTTTTAGGCTGAAAGGACATGCTGAGTGGGATAAGGGTGGAACTGTATGGATGGTGATGGCTGGCATGGTCCATTTAGAAAAGCTGGGGACCCCCTGTACTTGCCAGTAATGGCAGCTATGGATGGTCACTGCAGAGTCTGGTCTGTAGTGATGTCCAGGGAAAGAACAGAGTTAAGAGATTTGATGGGGAGAAGGAAGTTATGGAGAGGCTGGGATAAAACTCACCACCTGCAGGGCTGATCCTGTATACCTCTTTGCATTTTGTCACTGAAATGTTGGATATAAACACTGAAAATGTAGAGAAATAAGGGGCACTGGTTTTAATAATATTGGACAAATTGTTAGACAGACACATTCAGAAAACTGGACCCTAGTGACTTAACAGCACTCTACCCTTGATTACACCCTGGACACTAGCTGAAAGTCTTAACAGTGGCGTGATAACGACTCACATTGAGTCTTTTGTGGGATCCCTCTCTTGAACTGCTAGATAATTGCAGCTGTTAATGAGCTGTTAATCACACGTGGCCATCTGGAACATTAACATAGAATTTGACATTGAGAGAGATTAGCATGAGGACTAGAGAATGCTAAAGTAGAGACTTTTTTAACTTCATTAACAGCCATGAAAATCTGCACTAGTCAAGACGGGCAAGTAGAGAGCTGCACTAGCCCTGGTCAATTTGCACTAGTTTTTTGGGCTAATAAAACAATGTAAAGATCGACCCCTGATCTTTTTTCCTGCTTGGGCACAGGCAGGGATCCAAGCAGGAAACAGCACTTGACTAGAGAGATGTTCTAGGTCAGAAGCAGCAGCAAAGGAAAGCAGGTCAAGCTGCAGCAGCTTGGTGAGAGACAACAGCATCAGGGCAGAGGTGGATGCAATGAATAGCACAGATCCCCCCCTAAATCCCTTCTTTAATATCAGACTCAGTCAAGTTTGGCCTGGCCCAACTCAAATTTATGGAGTCACACGGCCCTAATAAAAACATGTTTAAAAGTAGCATTATGGCATGTCGGGGTGGGGGTGGGTGGGTTACCTTTGTTACTCTAATCCCAGGCACAAAACCAAATGCATTCATTTTATTTTCTTTATGAGTTAGACTCTTTGCATGAACACAGGATATTTCTCATGCTCTTTTAAGTTAATGTGTTCCTGCCTCTTCCGAAGTCTTAACCCTCATAGAAACATAGAATTTGATGGCAGATAAGGACCGCTTGGCCCACCTAGTCTGCCCATTTCCCTACCTATAGGATAAGCTGTAGATCCAGTTAACCAACAGCCTATTTTTTCCTACCCCCCACAAGAATTGGGAGGCAGTATAGCACAGTGGTTTAAGGCTCCGAGCTGCAAATCTGGTGACATCCAGCAGACCAGACCTAGGTTTGAATCCCACAGCTTCCACTTGCATACTGTGTGACCCTGAGCAAGTCGCTTAACTTCCCTGTGCTCCCAGGTTACACCTGTAAAAAAGCTTTCAGCTTAGTGTGTCTCACCTGGTTAAATAAAAAAAAAAAAAAAAAAAAGAATTGCTTTCTGTCTGTCCCATGCATTCTTGAATTCTCCCACAGTTTTAGACCCCACAGCCTCCTCAGGAAGGCTGTTCCATGCATCCACTACCATCTCTGTGAAAAAATACTTCTCACATTGCCCCTGAACCACCTCTATCTTGAAATTGTGTACCCTTGTTCTTGCACGCTCTTTTTCTGAAAGATGTTACCCTCTTGGACTTTGTTGATTCCACTGAGGTACTTAAAAGTTTATATCATGTCCCCTCTCCCTCCTTCGTCAAGGTATACATATTAAGCTCCTCTAGTCTCTCCTCGTATGGCTTCTCTTGCAGACCCTGCACCATTTTAGTTGCCCTCCTCTGGACTGCTCCTATCCTGTCTATGTCCTTGCGGAGATGGTGTCTCCAGAACTGGACGTAGTACTCCAGATGGGGTCTCACCAACTGTCTGTATAGAGGGATAACAACTTCCTGTTTTCTGCTGGTGATGCCTATCCCTATGCATCCCAGTATACCCCAGCCCTCCCTACTGCCTTCTCACATTACTTGCCAACCTTAAGGTCATCTGATATGATTACCCCCAGGTCCCTTTCCTTTTTTGTTGTTATTACACACCATTGTGTAATCTTCCGCTGGATTTTTGTTTCCCAGGTGCATTATTTTGCACTTCTTTGCATTGAATCCTAGCTGCCATACTTCCGACCATTCCTCCAACCTTGCCAAGTCCCTTCTCATCCTTTCCATGCCTCCTTGTGTATCAACCCTGTTACAAATCTTTGTGTCATCTGCGAAGAGGCATAATTTTTCTTCCAGTCCCTCTGCAATGTCACTTACAAAGACATTAAAAAGGACTGGACCCAGTACTGAACCCTGCGGTATCCCACTAGTAACCCCTCTTTCTTCAGAGTGGATTCCATTCACAATTACCTTCTGTGTCCTGTTGTCCAGACAATGTTTTACCCAGGCTACCACCCTGGGACCCACTCCCAGACTGGTTAATTTGACTATTAATCTTTGGTGTAGGACTCTGTCAAATGCCTTGCTAAAGTCTAGGTAGGCCATGTCCACAGCCCCTCCCTGGTCTACTACTTTGGTCACCCAGTCAAAGAAATCAATTAGATTCGTCTGACATGACCTTCCCGCTGTGAACCCATGCTGCCTTGGGTCTTGTGCCCCACTGGCCTCTAGGTACTCAACAATTATTTCCTTCAGAAGTGATTCCATCACTTTCCCTACCACAGAGGTCAAACTGAGAGGTCTGTAGTTTCCTGCCTCTGTCTTGGTCCCACTTTTGTGAAGGGAATCACATCCACCTTCCTCCACTCCTCGGGTACCACACCATCCTCCCATGATTTGTTAAAAAGGGTAGTCAGTGGTTTCACTAGTTCTCCCCTTAATTCTTTTAGAATTCTGGGGCGAATTCCATCAGGCCCCATTGCTTTGTCCACCTTCAGTTTTAGGAGTTCTTTCAGAACCCTTTCTTCTGTGAAAGGACTGGGATCGACCCCCCCTATCAAGAGTGCTTCTGTTAACTGGATATGGCACCTCCCCCTCCTCTTTTGTGAATACTGAGCAGAAATATTTGTTCAGTATCCCTGCTTTTTCACTGTTCCCCTCTGCCCTCCCACCGTTCATTCTATTCAGCCTCACTATCCCTCCTTTGTCTTTCTACGCCCTGATGTACCTATAAAGGTTTTATCCCCTTCTAACCGAGTTGGCTATCTTTTCCTCAGTTTGGGCCTTTGCTATTCTGACTTCCTCCCTGCTTCCTTCTGCCTTAACTGGTACAGCTTTCTGTCCTGCTCTTTCTGCGTTTCCTTATACTTCCTGAATGCTATCATTTTCTCCCTGACTTTCCCTGCCACCTCTTTGGAGAACCCTAGTGGCTTTTTCTTTCATTTTGATTTGTTTATTTGCTTCACACAAAGGCTTGTTGCCTCTGTGATGGCAGTTTTGATGATTCCCCATTGTTGCTGTACCCCTCCTTCTAGCCTTCAAGACAGGTGATTCTCTCCCTGTACAAGGCTTTAGTTCCACCTCACTCGGGGCTCCTTGTCTACTTCTAGTCACCAGTTCACCACCATACAGAAAGGACCCAGAAGAGATTGGGGGCAGCCTAGGCCACCAAGCTGATTAGTTGCTTAGTATGCAAGTGCTGCATGGAGAGATTGGAAATACTCAAATTATTCAGCTTAAAAGAAAAAGCCACAAGAAAACATGATCACGGTCTTCCAAATACTAGAGGGGATATTTAACTTAACGTAGTATAGATGTTTGATCTGGTGAGTGCAAGCAGAACTTGAGGCATACCCTCAAACTGAGAGGGGGCAGAATAAAGGTAAAAATGAAAATGCATTGCTTCACACAGAAGGTGTTTACCATGTGGAATAGTCTACCCTGTGAGGTTGTGGAAGCTAGTATTGTTCGTGGCTTCAATGCAGCACAAGACAGTAGAGGTAGCATTCCAGCTAAAGGCTTGGATATGTGTCCCTACTCAAATTAGGAACAGTCACTGCCGTGCAACAGGAGGGGAAAACAAGACGGACCCTAAGCCCCTTCTGTCATCAAAATCCTATGATATTATAGGTTTTACTGTGTTTTTAGTTGAGACTTGGAGAGGGAGAGGGTTGAGCATGTGGATGTAGGTAGTAAAGCTGTTACAGATGAGGAAAAGGCTCTGCCACCGACTGTGGACAGTTTCAGTGCAGGAATTTTAATAAGACGGGTTATCAGAGGAGCAAAGACAACAATGTAACCTAGTGGTTAGTAAAGCACTGACCTATAAAACAAGAAATCCCAGGTGTGAATCCCATCTAACCCACTGGTTCAGCATGTGACCTTGAGTGAATCCTTTTAAAAAAAAAAAAAAAAAAAAAAAAAATTTAGGGTCTGATCCTCTGAAGCTTGCCGGCCTGTCCGCACATACAGAAGGGCAGGAAAAGCTGCAGAGTGCCCCCTATGTGCAGGATGTACACTGTCAGGGCTCTCCATGGCATCCACAGTGAGGGCACCCATACAGTCTCTGCACAGATCCTAACCTGCACATGTGGCTATGCGGGAGGCCAGGTGGTGTGGGTGGCTATGTGCCTAGTCCTATGAAGATCAGTAGAGTGGGCAGCCACTGTGTCTGCCATGGGGTAGTATTAATGGCTATGCATCCTCTCCTCTGCATGGCCGCATCTCTTCTGTCAGGGACTGATTTGCCCCCGAGCCTTCAGGACATGCTGGCGGCATCACCAGATCAGCTGGTGTGTTTTCAAAATATTCCCAGATTCCAGTGGGGATATGACAGTCCCAGAGGACTGCCCTATTCTGCTGACCCCTGCACAGTTAGGGATTCACTAGAAGCCCAGCATGATATCGGATTGTAGTTATAGTACTAACCCCCTTGTCCCACATGCAGCTCCGTACAGGCATAGCACAGTGGGTGGGGGTTAAGGATGCTGGCCAGAATACACTCTTTTCAAATGTATCCTGGCCACCCATGTGACTTGGTCCCTCAAATTCAACTTCCACTGTATAACACTTCATGTATTTTTCATCCTTGTGTATACTGTTATTTACATTTAGCTAAGTTTTTATGAAAACTGGACCTTCATCCTTCATCAGTAAATTGCTCTTGCTGCTTATTACCCAACTGAAGTTGCAGTCCTCTACTTGTGACTGGGGATGTCATGGTATTATATGATGATATATCTTGATAAGTAGTGTAGCCTAGAGGTTAGACCACGGGCTGTGAATGAGCTTGGTGTATCCAGCAGACCAAGGTTTGATTCCCACAAACTCCACTCGCATACGCTATGACTCTGAGCAAGCCAGGTAACCCCCCCCCAATGCTCCTATGTCATCCCTGAAAACAGGCGTTGTACCTATTGGGCCTTACCTTGTTACCAAGAATAAAAAAAAAAAAAAGCCTCACTGACAACTTACTGTTTTTTTTACAATATCACACTTGTGCAGCTTGATATACTGTACCGCACTACACAGATAAACCATCAAGGATTTATCATCTCTGCTGCTCTAGCAGTATACCCCTCTTCAGATGTGGCTGAGATTCCCAGTTCTTCACCCTCCTCATTCATATTTTTGCAATTTTTCATAAAGTTAGAAATAGTACAAATTATTGTAATAATCAGTATATCGTGAATTGTTTTTGTTACACAAATATCTTGATACTCAAAATTTGATATACTGACATCCCTACTTGTGAGATGATAACAGAGTGTGATGTCAGAAAGCCAGCAATAGAATGTAAATATGGATATGTTAAAGGTATGCCAGTATTACCAGTTGGACCTTAAGTCTCACAAAAGCTCCCAGGGTTTGATAAAATCTTGTATACGGACCATGACAAATCTTGTTTACAGAATATAAATGTTTCCCAGAACATATCTTAAAATTGATAAGGCACAGTAATCAGCGAACAGGTGCCAATAATCACACTACATCAAGAAACCGTTAGCATAACCAATTGTTTGTTGAATAAAACCAGTGAAACTGAGGGGAGATGGGAGGCACGGCAGCATAACTATTTAAAAAAAAAAAAAGGAAAAACAATTCAGCATTAGGTTCCATACCCATCCCATTTCACCCCTGTTAACGTAGTTTTAAATTAACAAAGTTTGGCCCAAGAAGGTAGTCTCCAGAATGGTTAACTGCTCACAAATATGTTTATGAGCTGCTGGCTGCCAGTAAGCATGTTTTATAATTTTTCAGGGACCAGACACTGTTGTAACTTTCATTTACATAGAGACAGAGAATTTGCTGGGAGAAAAAGACCACTTGGCCCACACAGTCTGCCCATTTTTCCCTGCCTACATGTCACCACAAATCCTACTTGATCTTCGGCCCATTCATCCATGTCTCTTCCCCTTCCCTAAGATTCCCTTATGCCTATCCTATGCGTTCTTGAACCCTACCACTATTTTTGCCCTCACCACCTCTGCTGGATGACTGGTCCAGGAATTCACCATTCTCTGTGAAGAAATACTTCCTCACATTTCTCCTGAATCTACCACCTTTCAGCTTCTTATCACACCTCCTTGACCTGAAGCATTTTTTTCTGAAAAATACTTCCCTCCTGTACCTTATTTACCCTGTGAGGTATTTAAAACCTCTATCATAACCCCTCCCCCCCTTCCAGGGTGTACATATTTAAGTCCTTAAGTTTCTCCTCATAAGGCTTATGATGTAGACTCCAAAAGATTCAACCTCGAAATACAGTGCAGGGCTGGTGCAGGTAGTAACAGGCAGTCAACCTGAAGGTGCACACGTGAAAGAGAGTCCTGCACTCACGGAGAAACCAGCGACACTTCAGATGCTGATGCTGAATATAGGCTTTATTAGCAATAGGACATGAAGTGAGGGTGCAGACAAAGCTGCTATCCACAACTGCCCCAGTGCATCGAGTTTGCACTCTTCATCAAGGGTGAGGCTGCAGGAGTCCCTGGTCACTTTAAATAAGTACAGAATATAAATACTGTAAAACCTGAAATCTTCACTGTCAGATGATTTTCGCTATTTTTTTGCTGACACACTAATCTACGCTAAAATTAATTTGCACTAATTAGTGTTGTTATACTTTTTCCTTGATGGTGTATGGGTTCCTAATGACTTAGTTCTAAATTGAATTTATGCAATTGTGCTCGCACTAGTGTTTGTGCTAAAATTACGTTACGTGAAATTATCTAGTTTACAATATTCATAATATTAAACGTAGTTAGACGTGACATCATACAGACAGTCTCAGGCATGTTAAATCTATCATTCATGAGGAGCCACAGTTAATCTTGAGCTCACTGTATGTAATACAAAATATAACAATGCTGGTCACAAATGCATAGATACACAGACAGTGTTGGCAGATAAGGGCCTATGGCCCACCTAGTCTGCCCATTTGAGTTTGTAAGTTCAGTTTATGTTTTCCTAGAACTCTGTTGCCCCTTACCCCTGACCTCCAGAAATATACTTTGTAAACGAGCAGTTCCTGCTCAAAGGTATTTGTAATCCTAGATTTTAATAAAATAAATAAAAAAATACTGTAGTTAGAAAATGAGAATGGCAACTGTGATCAAAAACAGCTCCAGTATTAAAATACTAATTTGACTTGATGGAGCAAAGATACAAACAAAACAACAAGATGGAAAAGGAAATAGGGAGGTGGGGAAGGAGGGTTGAGAGGGATTGGTTTTAATAAAGGGAAACGCACCAGACAAAAACGGAGATCTGCTGTATGCTGAGCTCATCAAGGCAGAGAGGAAAAAAGAAGATAGAAGCAGCACCTAGAAGAGAGAAAACAAGCATTTGTCAATGCCGAATGTTTGCTTGCTGGCATTGGCAGTGGTAGTGTAGAAGTTACAGAGCTGCGTAATAGGAATGGCAGTGAAGTGTTGAACTGAAGCCAACCCCACCACCACCCTGCAGAGAGTGACAGGCATTGGGGTGTGCCTTTGGGTCATCAGGCATAATGGCCGCGCCATTTCACACACCCACCCTGCAGACACTGACAAGTGTGGGGTGTTCCTTAGGGTCTTTGGTCTTATCACTCCATTTCATTAGGAAATATGGTGAGATGGGTGCGATATAGGAGAATGGGGTGAAGTTTGGGGCCGAAGAGTCCAAGGCATACCTCGATGCCTCTCACTGACTGCAGGGTGTGGAATGGTATGAGCATCACAGGCAAGAATCCCAAGTCACACCCCTGATGCCTGTCATTCTCTACAGGGTTGGGCGTTATGGTTGGAAACCCTAATACCTCAGGCATTCGTTGGTATTTTCATTCCAAATTTTCAACATGTTTTTTGTGACCTCACCTCATGAACAGGGGAATATCAGTTTGTTAGTGAGCTGCTTATGCACAGTGACTCACGGCATTTAGCACCACAGGTGCAAAACATTCGAACAGGATGTAAAAATGACAGCTGTACTGCTCATGGGGAGGTGAAAAATGGCAATGTTGCAAATCTGTAGTAAAAATATTTTAAAAAATGGTGAAGTCACGAGCGTACATAGAAACTGTGCAACGATACCTGTAATATAATTAGGTTGGGATTTTTACAGTAGATTGTCAACTCGGCATTTTGGTGCCTCCGATCATGAACAGTGTCACTGTGATTTTCTTTATCTGTGCGAACAATGATTTCCCACAGCGACCACATCTCTGCACTGAAAGTGTGATACACTTCAGCCATGTTGTGAAAAATGACAGCTGTACTGTTCATAAGGAAGTGTGGAAAAATGCCACTGGTGAAAATCTGGACTGAAAATATTACAAAGTCATGAACTAACAAGGGTGCGGAAACTGTGCAATGCTCACTGTGAACACAGTCATTTTATGGACTTTTGTCACCAAATTTCTCAACATAGCCATTTTAAGACCTCTGCTCATGAACAGTGTAACACTGATTTTCTTAATCTGTCCTAAACATTGCTTTTGCACACCAACAGCACCATTGTGCGCTACATGTGCGAAAACACATTTTGGGCGACTTATGAAAAATTGCAGCTGTATTGTTCTTAAGGAAGTGTAATAAAATGGCAATGTTGAAAATCTGGAGTGAAAATATTAAATTTGCAAACTTACGAGCATGCATAGGAACTGTGCAACGCACGCTCGTAAAATAGTCATTTTTAGGAATTTTTTCACCAAATTTTCAACATAGCCACTTTAAGACCTCTGCTCATGAACAGTGTCACTGTGATTTTCTTAATTTGTCCCGTACATTGATTACATAGAAACATAGAAGTTGACGGCAGATAAGGACCGCAAGGCCCATCCAGTCTGCCCATTTCTTTTTCTACCTTATAAATGTGCCATCGGCCTTTGCTCTGTCAGTGGCCTATCTATTCATAGTCATTTGTATTGCTCCCTTATGCCTATCCCATGCCTGTTTGAAGCCCTGCACTGTATTCATAGCCACCACTTCTTGTGGTAAGCCATTCCATGCATCCACCACCCTTTCTGTGAAAAAGAATTTCCTCACATTCCCCCTTAATCGCCCCTCTAATCTCATGCTGTGTCCTCTTGTCCTGCTATTTTTCTTATATTTAAACATGTTAGACTCTTTCACCTTGTTAATGCCCTTAAGGTGTTTGAATGCCTCGATCATATCACCTCTCTCCCTCCTTTGCTTAAGGGTATACATATTGAGCTCTGTTAATCTGTCCTCATATGTCTTCTGATGCAGTCCCTGCACCATTTTGTTGCCCTTCTCTGGACTGCCTCAATTTGGTTAATGTCCTTGTGAAGGTATGGCCTCAATACTGCACAGTACTCCAGATGAGAGCCTAACCAGTGTCTTTGTAAAGAGGGATTATTACCTCCTCTTACGACTTGTGATACCCCTACTAATACACCCTAACACCCCCTAGCCTTACCTACTGCTTTAGAGGTCTGCTTGATGATTTCAGGTCATCAGTGATGATGATGCCCAAGTCTCTTTCTTCCTTTGTGACTGCTAGCAACTCCCTCCCAGCCTATAGGTAGCTTCAGGGTTTCTCTTCCTATGTGCTTGATTTTGCACTTCTTTGCATTAAATCCCAGTTGCCACTCTTCTGAGCATTTTGCTAGTTTATCCAGATCTCTTCTCATTCTGCCCACCCCATCTGGATCATCTACTCTGTTGCAGATCTTGGTGTCATCTGCAAACAGACAAGTTTACTCTCTAGTCCATCTGCAAGGTCACTAATGAAGATGTTGAAGAGGACTGGCCCCAGAACTGATCCTGAGGCACCATCATGCCTATTGTATGCCACGTATGGAAACACGCTTTGGGTGAGATGTAAAATGACAGCTGTACTACCATAAGAAGGTGTGGTAAATGGCAATGTTGGAAATCTGGAGTGAAAATATTGAAAATTTAGTAACCATTTAGCAAGCGAACTGTACAACGACTTTAAAACAGTAATTTTTGAATTTTCATCAACTTCAACATAGCCATTTTAACACCTCACCTCATGAACAGTGTCACTGTGATTTTCTTAATTTGTCCCGTACATTGATTTCAGAACCGACTGCGCCATTGTGCGCTACATGGGCGAAACATTTTGGGTGAGATGTGAAAATGACAGCTGTACTACCATAAGAAGGTGTAAAATGGCAATGTTGAAAATCTGGAGTGAAATCTTAGCATTAAAATTCACGAAGCCCGCGTGAGAACTGCGCAACCCACGCCAGAACAGTCATTTTTTTGATTTTATACTCCACATGAAGTGACTTCTTCATGAGTGATATGAAGAGCCTGTGTCCAGGTGTCGATTCTCGCCGTAGTGACTACGCTAAATCACCCTTCAGGCCCTAATAACGCCATGACAGTGACATCTATTCTTGAGAAGGGGTCCCAAAACCCCATGTTGAAAATTTGTGCAAAATTCAAAAAATGCCTGAGATATGCAACAGTGATGTGAAAACCCCCTATCTAGCCTATTATACAGCTTACCGGCATTTCCTCAGTTCGTGGTCGGCTTTGAAGAGTGCAGACGTGTTCCCGGTCCATCAAGATCGCGCCGAGGTCTGGGGTGCATGGGTGAGGGGGTGGGAGGCAGGGTGCGCAGTGGGTGGTGCGGGTTGAGGGAGGGGGCCAGGGAGACTACGTGGGACCGCTTTACAGGTTAAAAAAAAAAAAGGACTGCGAGGACGCTGCCACGCTGGGTGGCTCCCACCGTGGCACAAGGACGGTTGGGGGCCGTTCAGCTGACGGGGATTGGGCATCCCTGTTGGCCCTAACATCGATTGCCCTCTGGGTGGGCTCCAGCGTGGCACTTAGCACGGGGGTGAGGCACGCAATCCCCCGTCGGCTATATCATTAGCTGCCACGCTGGGGTGGCACCCAGCGGCATTTTGGAAGGCTTTGGGAGGAGGGGGGAACGCAGCACAGCCGACGGGATTGGGCACCCCGCCTGCTATACAGTGTGCGGCATGAGGGGCGGGGGCGCCACGCCTGGTGGTGTGTGGTGGGGGAGCTGCGTGATGAGCAGGCGATATCTTATCGGTGCTCACCATGCTTAGCTCCCTTTGAACTGTATGCCACTGCATTTTGGAGCTTGTCATAGACAGCTCCAGCATGAATTGGCTTACAGGGGCCGCGCCTGCCAATACACTGACTGAACTGGAGGAGGAGGTGACACACCTCCAAAATCTCCGGTGATGGCACTATGTTTCTTGCACATGCGTGCAAGCAAACATAAAAACACACAAATTAGATCACATCAAAGTGAACATAAGGCTATAGCAAAGTCCAGATGCATGCAGTTTCACTTGGCATTCAAAGCTCTGTTTCCATAAACAGCTCTATTTACATAAAAAGGAGTTCAGATCTCATTGATCATTGAGACCCAGAGGTTTAATACTTTTAAGTGTAAATATCCAATAACTCTTTCCTGAAAAGGATAATTGAGCCTATACACCAACGGGCAGGAAATACGCGGTGGCGTGTATCCCAACCACGGAGCTCTGTGCCTGTGGACAGGTGCGCACGACCCATATTCACCAACAGCTGCTACTGACACGTAGGCATGTGCCCCCCCCCCAGCGTGCAAGGCTGAGCACAATGGCTGGGGAAGGAGTCGCGGACCAAGCCAGGTATCCAATGGGATGCCCAGCATGGGTCCCACAGTGGATCCCTTGCACAGCACAAGGCTGGTCCGAGTGCATGAATAGCCTCCAAAGGAACCCAGACCCGTGCCTATGTGCGCTTGGCCAGAGGACCCGTTCCCGAGCCCAAGCAGCACTGCAGCCACATGGGTGAACGGCGACACAACCAATAGCTGCTGCAACCCGAATGCTGGACAACACCCCCACCATGCCCCAGGCCAACCACCGACCCCCCTTCCCCACCCACCTGTGGCAACAACCCCCCAACCTAACCCCGTACCCTGGCTGATGGTGCCTCGATCAGTGATGGCCAGTGGCACAGCTTTCCACACACCTGTGTAGCCACCGGTCTTCTGTCATATGCAAGGGCGCACTGCCAATGTGCCCCTGCATATGTCAGATGGCTGATGGCTGTGCCGCTGGCTGTCACTGACCGCAGCACCAGCACACATCTACGGGGTATAGGGTGGGGGTTGCCGGTGCCATGGGTGGGGGGATCACTGGTGACTGGGCTTTGGGACAGGGATCAGAGTTCACTGGGCACCACTGGGTGTGTTGGGGGTTCTCCTGTGCTACCCGGGACTGGTGCCCTCCTCTGTGAGGGGGGAGAGCTGTCATGTGTGGGGCAGGGTGGGGGTATACAGTGCCACTCTGAGGGAGTCGCCGGCCATGTGTGGGGAGGCAGGCTGCATGGGCACTGCAGGGCAGTGCTGGGTTGGAGGGTTACTGCATCGGGGGGACTGGGCATCAGAGTGTGTGTGTGTGGGGAGTTCTGCATTGGGGGTACAGGCTGGACCATGCCATGTGTGTCTGGGCCCACCGACTGCCTTAGGGGGCATGTGGGGTGCGCCGTATACCTTGGTTATGGCAGGGTTCTCCCTGGTGTAACGGGCGCCCATCTACATGCCCCAGTACACAGCACTATGCGCGTTAAAGCATGGTGTGTAGTGCTGGCATGCCCCCATCCACCTCTAGCATGTTGCTGTCCGTTCGGCCTGGAGATCGGGTGCATAGGGGCTGTGTGCCCAGTTTTGTGCATCCCACATGGGGGGTGCAATGGGTGCAGAGTGGCTACGCATCACAGATCCGCGGGACGTAGGCACTCTGCACATTCATGCATAGGGCCCATTGGTCCTGTCACCGCCCTTAGAAGGGGCCTTATCATTTTCAATGCCCACGGATTTGGTGGGATCTAGGTTCAAATTATGTTTCTCAACAAAATGGAGCCCTACAGGGGTATCTAACTTGTTGTTCAGTATAGACCTCACATGTTCTGGGTTCTCTGTTTAAGAGGTCACATTTTCCTAGCTACATAAACAAGGTTGCATGGACACCATAGAACATAAATTGAAAAAGGGGTATCACAAGGGATATATGACCAAAGACCAAAATGCAAAAGACCAATTGTCAGGAGCCCGAGACTGACTGCCCGAAACTCGGTATCCCAACACTTGGTAATTGTACATGGTAGAGGTTTTCTTCATGTTTGGGTGGCTTTGCCCCGCAACCCCTTTAGATAACAAACCCACTGCGGCACCTAACGAGTGTCAGGATAACGAGTTTCGGGGCAATCAGTCTCAGGCTTCTGACACTCGGTCGTTTTCATTTCAGTCTTTCAAAATATTCCCATTACTAGTAATACTGTACATTCCTTCACTTTAACACATACAGTATTTTCTCCAGGGTATGAAAAACAGCTCCCTGGTTGCACAAATTTGCATATGTTACATCTCTTGCATTTGTGAAAACCCTTTGGTCTTAGTGGTAGCCAACTGGTACCTCTAGATGCAGGGGGATTTTTGAGCAATCGGCTGTGAACTAGTCAATCTCTAAGACTGGTGGCCCTTCTAAATTGTACCCTGGGCTTACCACCCACTGCAGCGCTGACTTCACTGTCCCCCATGAGAATGGGCCTTTTGCAATAAACAATATTACCAATCCTTCCCACCATATTATTGAACACTGTCACATATTTAACAGGCTCATAGTTTGAGCTATTGTCAGGGACCCCAAACACGTCATCTTCCCTGTGTAGAAGGGTGTCTGTATCCAATCTTAGGGCCCTGAGTTTGGAATTGGTCAGTAACTATCTGTCATAGTCCCTTTCAGTAAATCTAATTTCTAACTCAGAGGCTTGTGATAGAAAGTCATCTTCAGTAGTGCAGTTTCTATGTAATCTAACCATCTGGTTGTATGGTATAGAATCTTTCAACTTTTGAGGGTGGGCACTGTCTGCTCTCAACAGAGAATTGGTAGCTGTTGCTTTTCTATGGCATATGGTTTGTACAGATTCACCCAGGACTGTCAACATTTCTATGTTCAGAAAATTCAGCCTCTCCTTAATTGCGTTATGTATAAATTTAAAGTTCAGTTCATTACCATTAAGCCAGTTAATGAACTTTGGTATATCTTCTATATTTCCTTCCCAAACACCAATACAATCATCAATGAACCTATGCCATTGCCTAATGGTTTTTAAAAAAGGATTGTTTCTTTCATTAAGGAGGGAACTAGATATCATTGTCCACCTTGCAGGGTTGGACTGGCCCACCTGGATACCTGGAAATTTCCAGGTGGGCCCCCCCTCAGTTGGGTAAGTGGTTACCTTCTGAACTCTGAAAACTTTTGCATTTATCTTCTTTTTTCTAATTAAATGGGATATCTGGGACACTTGATAAATGTAAGATGCAAACACAGAGCTAGTGTATCAGATTGAAGTAGAATATTGATACGAGTGTGTCAACCTAGGCCCTCCTCTATTGATTTTCCAGGTGGGCCCTTGTGTCTTCTTTCCAGGTGGGCCCTCTGTACCCCAGTCTGACCCTGCCACCTTGGGACAAATGACCTAGCTGGGCATGAGATCAGTGCAGTGCAGGATGAGTTTGTGGAGTTGGGGAGGGGCCTCAGACAGATAGCAAGCATGCTAACCTTCTCAGAGGTGCTGCCGGTCAATGGCATGGGTGAGACTAGGGTACTGCCAACCATGCAGTTCAATAAATCATTGCAGAACTGATGCAGAGCTCAGGGCTTTGGTTTCATTGGGGACTGGGGGTCCACCTGGAGAGATGTAGATCTATACTGGCACGATGGTCTGCATCTGTCCAGGAAGGGAACCACGCTCCTAGGTGATAGGTTTAAATGCTTCCTTGGCAAGCTTTTAAACTAGCCAAATGGGGCGGTGCTGATAGGAAGCAGGAAATTTCAAGCCTCTCCCCACAAAACATGGCAGGTAGTAAGGTAAACACCGAGGTACAGAGCTTGACAGAGGGGAGGACAGGGGTAAATGGAAAAATAGACAAAAGCAATAAGGGCAGGGATGGGGGGATGAAAGGATAATACCAACATTAAATGGAGGGCAATGAGTACCAATGCCCATAGTCTGGGAAACAAGCTTCCTGAGCTAGCAGCCCTGATGGAAGAGGAACACTTGGATATTGTGACAGTCATGGAAACATTGTACACGGAGAACCATGACTGGGATGTCAACATACCAGGGTACACGATCTACAGAAGGGACAAGGAGGGTAAAAGAGGAGGTGGAGTAGCTCTCTACATAAGGGAAAGGATCAAAGCTACAGAACTGAAAGGTAAAGGGGGAGGACATGAGGCACTGTGGGTCACCTTGGAGACAGTGAGTGGCATCACAATCCACACGGGTTGCATACAAAGCCCCATCTCAGGGGGAGGAAATGGACAAGGAAATGATAGAAGACATTCTCAAAATGGCTGAAAAAGGGGAGATATTGTTGATGGGGAACCTGAATATTCCAGATGTTAACTGGATGACATGTACTGCAGCCACATCCAAGAGCAGGGTCATTCTCAATGCCCTACAGGGGGCATGCCTTAGACAGCTAGTGTTGTAACCCACTCAGGAGGGAGCAATATTAGACCTGGTACTCTCAAATGGAGAGAGGATCACAGATTTAGAAGTGAGTAGCCATCTGGGAACAAGTGGCCTCCACACAGTGTGGTTCACAATAAGCAAAACCATGGAGACAAGCCATACAAAAACAAGCATATTGGACTTTAGAAGGGCTGACTTTGGCAAAGTGGGTGAATACCTAAGAAATGTACTAGCAAATGGCCAGAAAGGATGGGTGGAAGAACAATGGAGAAAAATCAAAACTCCCATCATGGAAGCAATAAGCCTTTGTGTAAAACAAATAAGAAAACAAAGTGAAGTAAAAAAACACTATGGTTCTCAAAAGAGGTGGCAGGGAAGGTTACGGAGAAAAAGGTATTGTTCAAAAAGTATAAGGAATCACAGAAGAAGCATGACAGGGAACTGTATTAGTTAAAGCAGAAAGAAGTGGGGAAGGCAGTCACAATAGCAAAGGCCCAAACAGAGGACAAGATGGCCAGCTCAGTTAAGAAGGGGGATACAACCTTTTATAGGTACATTAGGGAGCATAAAAGGTTAAGGAAGGGATAGTGAAGATTAATAAAGGGAAGAGGAGGAGGTGGGCAGAGGGAGACAGTGAAAAGGCAGAGATACTAAATGAATACTTTTGCTCAGTATTCACAGAAGAAGAAGACGAGTTACTTAAAGCAAACAATAGAAGCACTCTGAGCAGGGGGGTTGACACCAGTCCATTTACAGAAGAAAGACTCCTGAAATAACTCCTAAAACTCAAGGTGGACAAAGCAATGGGCCTGACGGAATTCATCCCAGAATCCTAAACGAACTAAGGGGGGACCTAGTGACACCACTGACCACCCTTTTTAACAAATCATGGGAGGATGGGGTGGTACCTGAGGACTAGAGGAGGGCAGATGCGATTCCCCTTCACAAAAGTGGGAGCAAGGCAGAAGCAGGAAACTACTGACCTCAGTGGTAGGGAAAATTATGGAATCACTTCTGAAAGAAAGAATTGTTGAGTACCTAGAGGCCGTTGGGGCATAGGACCCAAGGCAGCATGGAGTCACAGCAGGAAGGTCATGTCAGATGAATCTAGTCGATTTTTGTGACTGGGTGACCAAAGTAATAGATCAGGGAGGGGCTGTGGATATGGCCTACCTAGATTAAAGGCATTTGACACAGTCCCACACAAAAAGATTAATAATCAAGTTAGCCAGCTTGGGAGTGGGTCCCAGGGTGGTAGCCTGGGTAGCAGACTGGCTGCACAACAGGATACAGAAGGTAATAGTAAATGGAACTCACTCCAAAAAAAGGGGGGTTACTAGTGGAGTACCTCAGGGTTCAGTACTGGGTCCAGTCCTCTTTAATGTCTTTATAGGTGACATTGCAGAGGGTCTGGAAGGAAAGGTATGCCTCTTTGCAGATGACACAAAGATCTGTAACAGAGTTGATACACAATGGGGGTGGAAAGGATGAGAAGGGACTTGGCAAGGTTGGAGGAATGGTCAGATGTGTGGCAACTTATATTCAATGCAAAGAAGTGCAAAGTAATGCACGTGGGAAACAAAAACCCAGGAGAAGAGTACACATTGGCAGGGAAGTACTAACAACAACAATAATGTAAAGGGACCTGGGGGTAGTCATATCAGATGATCTAAAGGTGGGCAAGCAATGTTAGAGGTCAGTAAGGAGAGCCGGGGGGGGGGATACTGGGATACATAGGGAGAGGCATCACAAGTAGAAAAAAGGGAAGTGGTTATCCCTCTGTAGAGACAGTTGGTGAGGCCCCATCTGGAGTACTGCATGCAGTTTTGGAGACCCCATCTCCGCAAGGACATAGACAGGATGGAGGCAGTCCAGAGGAGGGCAACTAAAATGGTGCAGGGTCTGCATCAGAAACCATATGAAGAGAGACTGACAGAGCTTAATATGTATACCCTTGATGAAAGGAGGGACAGGGGGACATGATAGAAACTTTCAGGTATCTCAAGGGACTCAACAAAGTCCAGGAGGGTAGCATCTTTCAGAAAAAGAGATGTGGAAGAACAAGGGGGCACAATTTAAAGATAGAGGGGGGACGGCTCAGGGGCAATGTGAGGAATTGCTTTTCACAGAGAGAGTGGTGGACGCATGGAACCGCCTTCCTGAGGAGGTTGTGGGGTCTAAAACAGTGGGGGAATTCAAACATGCATGGGACAGACATACGGCAATTATAGTGGGGGGGTAGGAGGAAGTAGGCTGTTGGTTAACTAGAATCTGCAGCTTATCCAATAGGTAGGGAAATGGACAGACTGGGTGGGCCAAGCAGTCCTTATTTGCCGTCAAATTCCATGTTTCTATGTTTAAATAGACCCTGCTTCATTTTAGTAACCCTCCTCTGGATGGCCTTCACTTTGTCTGTCTCCTTCCAGAGATGTAGTCTCCAGAACCGGACACAGTACTCTAGGTGTGGTCTTACCAGCAGTCTATACAGAGGCAACACCACCTCCCTCTTTCTGCTAGTGAGACCCCTCCCAAGGCACCCCAGCATCCCGCTAGCCTTCACAGCTGCCTGGCCACCTTTAAATCATATGAGATGATTTCTCCCAGGTCTCTTTCATGCTAGGTGGTCATCAGTACCACCCCACCCATTTTGTACTCTGCCCCTGGGGTTCTGTGCCACAAATGCATTACTTCGCATTTTTTCACATTGAAACCCAGCTGCCATACCTTTGACCACTCCTCTAGTTTTCTGAGGTCCCTGCACATCCTTTCCAGCCCCCCGGAGTGTCCACCCTCTTGCAGATTTTGATGTCATCCATAAAGAGGCAAACTTCCCTTTCCAGCTCCTGTGCAATGTCACTTATAAAGACATTAAAGAGGACTGGTCCCAGCACTGATCCCTGAGGGACCCTGCTGGTCACCCTCCCCTCCTCAGAGTGAACTTTGTTTACTACTACCCTCTGCCGCCTATCCCCTAATCAATTTCATACCCAGTTTACCACTTCTAAACCCACTCCTGAGCTAGCCAACTTGCTTACTGGCCTCCTGTGTGGACTGATGTTGAAAGCCTTACTGTGTGGAATGGTGTTAAAAGCCTTACTGAACTCTAGGCAGGCCACATTCACTGCTCCACCCTGATCTAATTCCTTGGTCACCCAGTCAAAGAACTATCAGATTTGTTTGACATGACCTGCCTCCTGTGAATCCATGCTGTCTCCGGTCTTGTAATCCATTGAATTCAAGATATTCCACAATCCTTTCTTTCAGCAGTGATTCCATTAACATTCCCACCACCGATGTCAGGCTGACTGGCCTATAATTGCCAGCCTCCTCCCTACTACCAGTTTTGAGAAGTGGGACTACATCTGCCCTCCTCCAGTCCTCTGGAACCACGCTGAGGGGGTCAACCTTAACCTTTTTTGCAGTAGCCAGAAGGACAAGTTGATTCAAAATTGCACTAGCATGCAGATGGTTGCACTAGCTCACTATTATAGTGGTAAGTTTTGATCACTTATACAGGAAAAAATGAAAGCCAAGAAATACTATGATTGTTGCACATTTATCCTGGACCCACATTGCTTCCTGTCTTGCAAAAAAAAAGACTGCTATGCCATCACACACAGTGTGCCCCGCATTGTTTTGTACCATAGCCCCTTCTCTTCCTTTTTCTGCCCCCCAACTAACCAGAGGATACCACAATAGCAAATGTTCAATCAAGCAGTCCTGGCTCTGCACATACAATATCTGACATCATCATGCACATCACCACACCCCCCCCATCCCCCCACAGGGCAGTAAACAGAGTCAGGAAGGAAAAGACACTCTCAGACCCACCCTATGATCAACCGGAGACTGTACTTATAGAAGTTTTCATACAGTGTCACATGAGCCAGGGACATGTCTAGGACTTCTTTGGGGAGTAGGCTACACAAACCTAAGGGGCATAGGAAATAGAAAAGTTTATAACATGGAAACATAGAAATAGATGGCAGATAAGGAACACTAGGCCCATCTAGTCTGCCCATAAACCCTACCCTTGTTTTTGGCCTCTGACCCTGCTTGATCAACGGCTTTCTCCTCTCCTACCCATCTTTGTGGTTCCCTTGTGCCTGTCCCATGCATGTTTAAATTCCCCACTGTGCTTGCTCCTGCCACCTCCTCTGGCAGACTATTCCATGCATCCACCACCCTTTCTGTGAAGAAAATCATCCTCACATTTCCCCTTATCCTGACCCCTTCCAACCTCATATCATGCCCCCTCATTCCTGTACTTTTCCTATATTGTAAGATGTTGCCCCCTTGTACCTTGTTTATGCCTTTAAGGTACTTGACATTTTTATTTTTAAAAGTATTAATTTTAACATGCTCTGCCCAACAATAACAGACTTTTTTAACATTGTCCTTTCACCTGTGCAGGGGAGCCAGTACACTGGCATGATGCCATACTGCCTCTTTTTCTAGTCAGGAGGATCTAGGCACCCCAAGATAGCCTAGTTTAACCTTTCAGATTGTACGAACATCCGAAAATGCCAGCAGAAATAGGTCTCATGGGCTGTCGAGTCTGCTCGATTGTGCAGCTAGCCCTTCATCTTGTAGCTGTACCATACATGCTCCAAAGCTTTGTTTTTAGGATGAAAGGACATGCTGGCTGTGATAAAGGTGGGACTGCATGGATGACATTGGCTGGCATGATCCACTTAGAAGAGCTGGGGACCCCTACACCTGCCCGTAATGGCAGCTGTGGATCTTTGGATGGTTATTTCAGATTCTGGTCTCCATTGGTGTCCAGGGAAAGTACAGAGCTGGAAGATTTGGAGGGGAAGAGGGAGCAACTATGGTGAGGCAGGGATAAAACCCAACACCTGTAGGGCAGACTCTGTATGCCTCTTAGCATTTTGCCACTGAAATGTTTGATACAGACACTCAAAATGTAGGGAAATTAGGGGCATTGGGCTTAATAATGTGGGACAAATCATCAGACAGAAAGACATTCAGAAAACTGGAAGCCAGTGACTTAACAGCATTCTATCCTTGATCACTTGGTTAAGATGTGCCATCATCAAGTACTAGCTCATCTTGCATGGACTCGGACAGCCTTTTCATTAAGATATTTGAGCATACTTAGGTTTAAATGTTAACAGCAAGTAGTGCTCTAGGAAGCACACTCTGTTACATTTTGAGGAAAGGGTTGCCTTTGAGTCTTTTCAAGATTATGTTTGCTGGCATTGAATGAAATGGTTCTGTTTTGATATACAAATGCTATCATAGCAGCAAACATAACTAATTTCACAATTTGTTGTTTTTCACTTCATTGATGGGTGTTTTTTTATAAAGTATTATTACAAACAATTTTTTAGAGGTGAAGGTCTGCATTAGTATAATTGTATAGCACTTTGGTATGGAGTTACATATATTAATACATGAATTGTATACTGTCTCTTTAAAATTTATAGTATTTAAGAGAAGCCTTAAGAGGTATATCTCCACCTCCTGATGAAGCATCACGTGATACACGTGATGCGCCGAGGTTGAGAGTGCCTTTCCCCGGGCTGTCTCCACTAAATTTCTGTATGCTTGATCTTGGCTTTTGTTTCATTTTTTGATTTTGAGTATTTGGTGAGTGCGCTGTGGTGTTTTTCTTCTATCCTTGATCACAGCCTGGACACTAGCTGAAAGTTCTAACAAGGAGAGATAATTAATGATTCACATAGAGTCTTTTGTGGGATCCCCTTTTGAACTGCCAGATAACTGCAGCTCTTAATTAACTGTAACACTGACAGAGATTTGCATGAGGACTAGACTAGAGCCTGCTAAAGTAGGAACTTTTTTAACTTCATTAACAGCCATGAAAAACTTGCAGTAGTCAAGACAGACAAGTACAGAGTTAGCCACACTAGCCCTAGTCAATTTGCACTAGATTTTGGGCTAGTAAACAATGTTAAAATCGACCCCTGCCTCCTGTTTCCAATGAGCTGTTAAATAGCACTGTCAGAGGTACATCCAGTGCCTCCGAGAGCTCCTTCAGTAACCTTGGATGCACCTCGTTTGGTCCCATTGCTTTATCCATGTTCAGATTTATGAGTCCCTTCAGGACTCTCTTCTCTTTTGCTCAGTATTTACAAATGAAGAGGGGGAGGCACCTAAAACAAACAGTAGAAACACTCTGGATACAGAAGTTGATACCAGCCCATTTACAGAAGAAAGGGTTCTGAAAGAACTCTTAAAACTGAAGGTGGACAAAGCAATGGGGCCTGATGGGATTCATCCCATAATTCTAAAAGAACTAAGGGTAGAACTAGTGACACCACTGACTACCCTCTTTAACAAATCATTGGAGGATGGGGTGGTACCCGAGGACTGGAGGAGGGCAGATGTGATTCCCCTTCACAAAAGTGGGAGCAAGGCAGAAGCAGGAAACTACAGACCTGTTCGTTTAACCTCAGTGATAGGGAAAATGATGGAATCACTTCTGAAGGAAAGAATTGTCTAGTATCTAGAGGCCAGAGGGGCACAGGACCCAAGGCAGCATGGATTCACAGCGGGAAGGTCATGCCAGATGAATCTAATAGATTTCTTTGACTGGGTGACCAAAGTAGTAGATCAAGGAGGGGCTGTGGACATGGCCTACCTAGACTTTAGCAAGGCATTTGACACAGTCCCACACAAAAGATTAATATACAAGTTAGCCAGCCTGGGAGTGGGTCCCAAGATGACAGCCTGGGTAAAGAATTGGCTGGAGAATAGGACACAGAGAGTAATAGTAAATGGAGTCCACTCTGAAGAAAGGGGGCTACTAGTGGGTACCTGAGGGTTCAGTATTAGACTGTCCTCTTCAATGTCTTTATGTTTACATTGCAGAGGGACTGGAAGGAAAGTATGTCTCTTTGCAGATGACACAAAGATCTGCAACAGAGTTGATGCACAAGGTGGGTGGAAAGGATGAGAAGGGACTTGGCAAGGTTAGAGGAATGGTCAAATGTATGGCAGCTTAGATTCAGTGCTAAGAAGTGCAGGTAATGCACCTGGGAAACAAAACCCAGGGAAGAGTACACAATGGGGGGTGAGATACTAACAACAACAAAAATGGAAAGGGACCTGGTGGTAGTCATATCAAATGACCTAAAGGTGGGCAAGCAATGTGAGAGGGCAGCAAGGAGGGCTGGGGGGATACTGGGATGCATAGGGAGAGGCATCTCCAGTAGAAAACAGGAAGTTATTATCCCTCTGTACAGACAGCTGGTCAGACCCCATCTGGAGTACTGCGTGCAGTTCTGGAGACCCAATCTCTGCAAAGACATAGACAGGATGGAAGCTGTCCAGAGGAGGGCAACTAAAATGGTGCAGGGTCCGCACCGGAAGACATATGAAGAGAGACTTAAGGAGCTTAAAATGTATAGCCTCGAGGAAAGGAGGGAGAGGGGGGACATGATAGAAACTTTCAAGTACCTCAAGGGAATCAACAAAGTCCAAGAGGGTAGCATCTTTCAAAAAAAGAGATGTGCAAGAACAAGGCACAATTTAAAGATGGGGGCGGCTCAGAGGTAATTTAAGGAAGTGTTTTTCACAGAGAGGTTGTGTGAATGCATGGAGCAGCCTTCTGAAGGAGGTTGTGGAGTCAAAAACAGTGGTGGAATTCAAGCATGCATGGGACAGTCATAAGGCAATTCTAGGGGGTGGGGGTAGGAAGAAGTAGGCTGCTGGTTAACTAGGATCTGCAGCTTATCCATTAGGTAGGGAAATGGGCAGACTGGGTGGGCCAAGCGGTCCTTATCTGCCATCAAATTCTATGTTTCTATGAGAACACACTCACTTCATTTCATTTTTATTGGTTATACTGGAAAGGCATGTGAGCATTGCTGCCCGTTTACACAAGCGTCCAGTTACATACAACAATCATGAGACATGACATAAGCTTAAACATTTAACTAACAACAAGGGTTAATAAAATGGTACATAAAATTAGAATAATATAGACTAAAGGGCAAACCATGAACTAGCCTTGGTGAATTAACATATACAAGGTGACATTAAGCATTCAGTGAGGGTTTAACAATAATATAATATAACAGTGGGAAACAAAAAAGTGCAATCTAAAAACTAGCCTAGGTGGATTAACAATACTGTAAGTACTAAAAAGAGAGGGTAAGTACCTGAGGTGGATAACCAGAGAGTGAGGGGAAGAAAGTGCAGAAGGGGAGCCAGATTAGGGATGTGAGCAAGTGCAGGTGGGAGAGAAATGTCTTCTGATATTGTGTTTGAAGGTATTTGTGGAGGGACAGAGTTTTAGTTCCGGAGGGAGAGAGTTGAAGAGCTTGGGTCCCGTAAAAGAGAGTGTTTTCTGGCCTTGAGTGGTCCAGCAGAAAGGAACAATGAAATTGAGAGTGGAGGACAGTCTAGTGGTCCTGGTCAGTGGCGGAGCCAGAGGGGGGCTGGGGGGGCGGTCGCCCCTCCTGGCTGCCCCAGTGTGAGTAGTGGCGCCCTGCCACCATCTTTATTCACTGTTTAGTGCCCATTGTGGAGCCTGTCATTGACTGAATGGCCCTCCCTGGCTCCCAAATTATCCCAAACCTGGCCCCACTACTGGTCCTGGTGGTGGTAGCTGTATGGAACAGAGAAGTGAGGCAATTGGGGAGCAGTCCATGGGAGCGTTTGAAGAAGGTGGCCATCTTGCAGTTGAGGCGGGCTAAGCTTATAAAGGTCACAGTGGTGTGTGAGTTTAGGGAGACCAGAGGCAAAGTGGATAGTGTTGTGGTAGGAGCTTCAAAGTCTGGAGAAATTTTTCAGGGAGAGGCGGGGGGGGGGGGGAGATAAGTGAACCATAGTCGAAGACAGGAAGGAGGGAGCCAGAGACTAAGAGGGATTTGGATTCCCTGTTAAGGTAATGCTTGGTTCTGTGGAGGATACCAAGGCATTGGTAAGCTTTTTTTGATTGTGAGGCTAGAGTGAGCATTGAAATTAAGGTGGCTATCCAGGAGTAAGCCAAGGTACTTGAATTCACTGACTCTTTCAGTGGAGTTACCAAGGTTGTCATAGAGGGAAAGGTCAAAGCCAAAGGGTTTGCGGGGGCTGGAGAAAACCATGAACTTAGTTTTTTTGGAGTTGAGTACAAGACCTTTGGACATGAACCAGGTGTGAATTCTGCTGAAATCAAATTGGAGTTTCTTAATGAGAGCATTGGGGTTTTTGTCCTGACAGAAAAAGGCTGCATCAGCAGCACAGAGAATGAGTTCTGAGGTGGTGCAAATGTCAGGCAGGGAGCTAGCAACCAGAGAGAAGAGAAGAGAAGAGGGCCCAGGATGGACCCTTGGGGAATGCTGTATTTGATGGGGCAGGATTCAGAGAGGACACTGCCAATAATGGTGCGATGAGATCTGCCCGTTAGGTAATCCTTGAACCAGAGGCAGACCTCAGGTGAGAAATAAAGGTCAGCCAGGGTACGGAGAAGGACTTCATGATCAATAAGGTTGAAGGCTTTGGTGAGGTCTACGAATGCAGCACCAGTCTAGAGGCCTTTGTGTTAGCTTTGTCTATAGAGTGGGTGAACTTGATGAGGGCAGTTTCGGTATTGTGTTGAGCCTAGAACCCATGCTGGGCCTCTGTGAGCAGGTTGTATTTGGAGAGGAATTCCGAGGTTTACGTGTGGACCACTTTCTCTAAAATTTTGGAGAGAGGGGTAAGGAGGGAGATGGGATGGTAGTTGGATACTAGATCCTTGGAACCAGATTTGTGAAGAGGTTTAATAATGGCGCACATCCAAGCTTTTGGGAAGGACCCCGTGCAGAGGGAGTGGTTGAGGATGTTAGTAAGAGGGATGGCCAGGGAGTCACAGATAAGATGGAGAACTCTGAAGTCAATGTTGTTTGTGCCCTTGGATTGTCTTGGGTCGTTTGTTTTGATTAACTTGACCACTTCATCAGGGGTTAGGTACCTGAAATGGAACTTAGAGTGGGAGACTGGGAGGGGTGTGGGGGTAAATTAGGTAGGAGTGAAGCTGGGCTTGTACTGATCGAGGTCACCGAAGTATTTATTGAAAAGGGAGGCTGTTTCACTTGGCTCAGTGGTGGTTGTCCCTTTGGAAGTAAGACAAATATGATCTTCGGAAATTCCCCTACCAATAAGGTTGTTAAGAACGCTCCAGGTCCTCTTAAAGTTCCCCTGAGCAGCACGCTGTTTTTCCAGGATGAAGGAGGATTTAGCAGATGTTGTGGAATATTTGCACCTCTTCCTGAAGGTTTTGAAGTCTTGGAGGAGTTGGGGAGGATTTTGTGTTTTCTGTACAACTTCCAGGCTCGGTCCCTATCCCTCATTAGTTTGTGAAGCTCAGGGGTGTCCCATTCTTGCCTAGAACCCTTATCCCAGATTTTTTTTTAAGTGGGATGAAATGGTCACAGAGGGCAAGGAACTTATTGTTAAAGTCTTCAAGCACTTTGCAGATGTCAGAAATGTTTTCAGTGAAGGACCAGTCTTGGGCTAGGGTGGCTTTGAAAAACTTGGCGGCGCCCAGCTTCTTCAATTGCCTGGTTTGGATGAATTTGTGTGGACGGGGGTGTTTTTGTGGACCATCGGCAGAAAACAGCACTGTGGTCACTGACTGAGTCAGGAAGAATTCCGGAGGCGGTGACATGGGAGGGGTGCGAGGCCAGGAACCAATCAATGAGGGACTGAGATCCAGTTTTGTAGTTGGTTCTCGTAGGTACAGTGATGAGTTGATGTAGGCCAAGGCCAAGTATGGATTCCTTGGTGGAGTCAAAGTGAGGGGACAGCCAGTTTAGGTTGAAATCCCCTAGGATGATCCAATCTCTCCCTTGGGGGAGGGAGGTCTTGTTATCAAGGAAGAGGTCGAGATCATGGGGTGAGGAGGAGGGTGGCAGGTGCACCACACTGTGACCATTTTATCCACTCCAAGGAGGAGGTTAATTGGGATGGTCTCGAGGGAGGAGGCGGGGAGTCGAATTCAGTGGCAAGGAGGTTATCGGCATCCCAGATGAGGCAGCCTCACCCACGCTTCCCCACCCTGTCTTTTCTAACTAGTGTCCACCTCCTTCCCTCCCTCCCTCCACTGCTCCTGTTACTTTTTTGTGGCCCCACCCCTTCTCCATTCTCTGTGAACACTGAACAAAAGTATTTGTTCAGGATGCTTGTTTTACTGACCTCTCTGCACAGCACACCCCTTCCTTTTTTGACCTTACGATCCCACCCTAGTCTTCCTCCTTTCGCTTACATATTTAAAAATTGTCTTGTCCGTCTGTCACCATCTGGGCTCTTCTCTCTTCAGTTTGTGCCTTTGCACTCCTTACTGTTCTCTCTGCCTTCCTCTGTTTTCCCTGATACACCTCCCTATCCTTCTCCCTCTGTGTCTCCTCATACCTTCTGAATGCTACCCCTTTAGTCTTTACCTTTTCTGCCACCTCTTTCAAGAACCATAGGGGTCTCTTTTCCTCTTGATTTTGCTCACTTGCTTAATGCAGAGGTTTGTTGTCTTCACCATGTCCCGTTTTATCTTCACCCATTGTTCCTCCACCTCATCAGGTCATCCCTCAGACATTCACCCATCTTTTTAAAATCTGCCCTCCTGAAGTCCGGCCCTTGTGTGGTTTGATTCTGTAGTCATCCTTATCATGAACCACAGTGTACAGTGATTGCTGTTCCCCTGGTGGCCTTCCACCTTGTCATCTGCAACACTGTCCCTGTTAATGAGTACCAGGCTGAGTACTGCCCCATTACGAGTGGGTTCACTGACTGGCTGGCCTAAGGAATGCCCCTGCAGGGAATCCAGGACGTCCCTGTTTCTAGCTGAAGCTGCAGCTGGGAGGTTCCAATCTACATCCAGCTGATTGAAGTTCACCACCAGTAGCACCCCCCTCTTTACAGTCATCTTGCCAATGGCTTCCATCTGTATCTTATCTAACTCCTCCCCCTGTGCTGGAGGTCTGTAGATCACACCAGTGTGAACAGAGGTTCCAGTCCTCATCAGTAGGGTGACCAACAGTACCTCTTCCACCCCCTGTATTCCATGGATATCACTTCTATGCTTTCCCTCACATAAAGCACCACCCACCTTCCTTTCTTTTCCACCTTATGTTTCCTGAACAGAGTATAGACTGGTATGGTCATGTCCTAGTCATGGTTTTCAGTGCACCATGACTTGGTCATGGCTACAATATCCAGGCTGGCGTACAGAAACATAGAAATTGATGGGAGATAAGAACTGCTAGGCCCATCTAGTCTGCCTGTAACCCTATATTTGGTTATGGCCTCTGGCCCTAACTGGTCAGTGGCTTCCCTTCCCTCCTCCCTACCTCCAAGATTCCCTTATGCCAGTCCCAGGCATGCTTAAATCCCCCCACTGTGCTTGCTCCCACCACCTCCTGTACCAGACTATTCCTATGCCATTATGGCCACTAACATATGCACCATAACTCGGTAATGGCCACAATATCCAGGTCAGCCTATACCATTATGTCATCTAGCATTTGTACACATGGCCTTCCAGATTTTGTTCCCATTCTGCTTGATAACCCCCTTCTCTCCTTTTTGCCCTGTCTCCTCCTTCCCTCTCTTTTTAATGTTTTCATTCCTACCACCCTGCTTCCCGTATTAATTTCCACCCTGGAGGATTCTATTCACCTTGGGTTTCCCCTACTTTCTACTTAAGCCTGTGGGGGGGGGGAGCACTTACTGCCTCCCAGATTTCTTCTGTCAGCCCCTTCGGCTAGTTTAAATGTTCATCAAATTAACATCTAAACCATCCACCCCAGCAATCCCTCACTTAAATGTTTACATTTTATGCAGTCATCTTGACTGAGAGTGACACCCCAGAGAGAGAACCTATGCAGATTTTAAAATTTGGAATGCAGGTTCAAACTCTGACTCTGCACTCTACCATGGCCGTTGATCAGATCTGTTTCTCTGCCTGAAGAGAGCAATCACTCCCTAGTGAACTGTAGTAACGGCTGGGTATCAAGCCAGGTTTTTTATTTATTAGTCTATTTTAAAAAGTATATTTTAGTCAGTATTTCGATTACTCTACGGTTAGCTAGGGTTTTCTGTACTTATGGTTTCTCTGGTTCCCATTTGATTCCCAGGAACTGAAGAATATCTTTCTCAACTACCGTTTCTATTTTTGTTTGGCTACTAAACAACATTCTTCTTTTGCTATTATCATTGGTTTACTATTTGAACTATCCAATTTACAGAGAACAGAGCATTTTTATTTTCCATTTCTGTCTGTGCCCTATCATCTTAATAGGTTCCTGTTACAGGAACCACAATTTGGCCTTTGACACAGTTTCTTCAGTATAAGAGCCATTTTTTTATTATTGGGCTGTTGTACTGCATTGTTTTAGGGAATCGTTTTTATTATTTAAGGTTTTTTTTATTTTAATTAATTCAGAAAAATACTTTTGTGCTCAAGTGTTGTTTTGCAAAGGTTCCATATCTGGGTAAAGATATATGGTTATGTACAAACAGTAAGAGAAACAAGCATTTGTCAATGCCGATTGTTTGCTTGCTGGCATTGGCATTGATAGTGTAGGAGTTAGAGAGCTGCATAATAGGAATGGCAGTGAAGTATTGAACTGAAGCCAACCCCACCACCACCCTGCAGAGACTGACAGGCATTGGGATGTGCCTTTGGGTCGTCAGGCATAATGGCCACGCCATTTCACCACACCCTACCCTGCAGACACTGACAAGTGTCATGGTGTGCCTTGGGGTCTTTGGCTCTTATGCTCACCCCATTCCATCAGGAAATACGGTGAGATGGGTCCTGTATAGGAGAATGGGGTGAACTTTGGGGCCGAAGAGTCCAAGGCACACCTCGATGCCTCTCACTGGCTGCAGGGTGTGGAATGGTATGAGCACTACAGGCGAGAATCCCAAGTCACACCCCTGATGCCTGTCAGTCTCTACAGGGTGGGGCGCTATGGTTGGAAACCCTAACACCTCAGGCATTCATTGGCATTTTCACTCCAAATTTTCAACATGGGTTTTTTGTAACCCCCACCTTATGAACAGTGGCAATATCAGTTCATTAGCTGAAAGCTGATTTCACACAGCGACTATGCCATTTGGCACCACAGGTGCAAAAACACATTTCGAACAGGATGTGAAAAATGACAGCTGTACTGTTCATGGGGACATGCAAAAAATGGCAAAGTTGAAAATCTGCAGTGAAAATATTAAAAACTGGTGAAGTCGCGAGCGTGTGTAGAAAATGCACAACGCACACCCGTAATGCAGTTAGTTTGGGAATTTTTTTACTGCAGATTGTCAGCACGGATTTTGGAACCTCCGCTCATGAACAGTGTCACTGTGATTTTCTTAATCTGTCCCGAACAGTGACTTCCCACAGCTACCATGCATTTCTGCTCTGGAAGTGCGAAAACACATTTCGGCCATGGTGTGAAAAATGACAGCTGTACTGTTCTTAAGGAAGTGAGGAAAAATGCCAGTGGTGAAAATCTGGACTGAAAATATTAGAAATCCATGAACTTACGAGGGTGCATGGAAACTGCGCAATGGTTGCTCGTAACAGTCATTTTATGGACTTTTTTCACCAAATTTTTAACATTGCCATTTTAACACCTCTACTCATGAACAGTGTCACTGTGATTTTCTTAATCTGTCCCAAACATTGATTTCGCACACCGACTGCGTCATTGTATGCTACATAAGTGGAAACACATTTTGGGCGAGATGTGAGAAATGACAGCTGTACTGCTCATAAGGAGGTGTCATAAAATGGCAATCTTGAAACTTTGGAGTGAACATATTGAAAATTCGCACACTTACGAGCCTGCATAGGAACAGCGCAATGCATACTGAGAAACAGTAATTTTGGGATTTCATCAATTTACATAGGGTTTTGGGGCCTACCTCATGAACTGATGACACTGTCGTTGTAAGTCCGTCCTCTGAAAGGTGGTTCCATGCAGTGACCGCAAAATCACCTTTTGGGCCCGATTAACAAAATGACAGTGACAGAATTCATGAGGAGGGGTCCCAAAAACCCCATGTTGAAAATTTGGTGAAAGAAATACTCCAAAATGCCTGTGATATGAATCAAAGTTGGAAAAACCCTATTTATTGCATTATACAGCTTAGCGGCATTTCTCCAGTTCGCGATCGGCTTTGAAGAGTGCAGATGTGTTCCCTATCCACCGAAGATCGTCGTGCTGGACTCCGTAGGTAAGAAGGGGTGAGGTGGGGTGTGGAGGAGTAGATGCGCAGGAGGGTGGGCACAGGTGGGTGGGCCAGACAGTCAGCAAGGGAAGGTTTTTCTTCAAGGTTTTTTTTTTTTTTCCCTTGACGACACGGGACTTGTGCCACGCTAGGGTGGTGGCCTCAGCATGGCAGCTGGAATTCTGTTTGGGCAGGAAGCCGACGGGGATTGGGCATCCCTGTCGGCCATATGGACTGTTGCCATGCTGGGTGGGCTCAGCGTGGCACCCGGTGGTCTCTTGGGGAGATAGTGAAGCCGACGGGGAATTGGGCACCCCTGTCGGTCATACAGACTGTTACCACGCTGGGGTGGCTCCCAGCATGGCACCTGGAACTCTGTTGGTGGGGGAGTGAGCAGAGCCGACGGGGGGATTAGGCACCCCGCCGGCCATACAGTGTGTGCATGGGGAGGAGCATGAGCATGCAATATGACAGTGTGGTGAGGAGCGCATGAGCACGCGATATCTTGTCGCTGCTCACTGAAGCGTAGCTTTCCCTTTGAACTGTACGGCACTGCATTTTCAACTGCTGTCAAAGACAGCTGCAGCATTCATTGGCGAACTGTGGCCGCGCCTGCAAACACACTGACTGAATTGAAAGACAGGGTGCCACACCTCTGAAAACTCGGATGATGGCTCTATGTTTCTTGCTTATGCATGGAGGCAAACATAATAAAAAGACAACTCCAGAGGAGTGTAGTCAGTAGCAAACAGTAGGATACAGTTACAGTAGCTACAGGAACATAGCTATTACAATAGCAAGAAAAGTGTTACAGTGGGATATGTGTGCACAGATTATTGGAAGCAGGAACATTTGGAACTCGGAGTGAGGTCTATTTTCAGACTTTTTTGAAGTGGGCAATTTGCGGGAGATTTATCGGGGTTCAGGTAATTCATTCATCCACATTGATGCCTTACAGCAAAGGAGCATTTTCCCAGGTTTGTTCTCTGAAATGGTGTTTATAAGGTGTTCCCAGCCATACTTTTGGTATTATATTGATTGGTAATGGGGTATGCACAGTTTTGAATAGCCAGTGGGGTAAGACCCATTATCGCTAGTGTTGCTCAGATAGTGCTTTTATGGATCCTACCACCCTCCGTCAGATACTCCTGGTGTCCTACCCAGTATCCTACCAGAAATCCTACCAAAGACAGATGTTGGATCCAAGGTCACATAATGATGGATTCTAGGTCGGATCCAGAGATCCTAGGTCAGATAGGATCCGAGCTGGATCTGTTGGTCAGATCCGTGGATCTGTTGCTAGGATCAACAGGATCCACAACGTTTGTCAGATCTGTGCACTGGATCCTAGAGGGTCAGATCCATGGTCGAATAGCACTGCTATCCTAACACAGCAACTGTCTAGCCAAATGTGAGGTATCTGTTGGTATCCTAGTTTCTAGGATACTATCTGAACAATACTAATCATTGCATTTTTTTGCAAGCAGACAGGTTTGGTATTTTACACTGCCCTGAAAGGGTAACCAGTTGGTAATGAAATATAAGGAGCAACTGTGGACCAGCATGTCAGCCCCCAGTACTAGGTGGCAAGCTTTGTTATAGACCACTCTGTCTCTGTTTAGAGCAGAGTCACACCCAGTTGTGTAGACTAGGAGGCCTTAGTCAATAAGCAAGAGGACCATGCTGGAAACAACAAGCCACCTGGCTTCAGTAGTGAGGCTGAGACAGTTCCTATACAGTGAACCCAGCCTTCTGTTTGCCATACTAACAATATAGTCCACATTTTTGTAGTTCATAACCAGTTTGTTGTGTATGACCCAAAGCTGATTTGGAGATCAGTACAGATTTTACCCTGGTCAGCACTGGTGGTGTCAGTGACGGGTGCCATGTACAGGAGTAAACCCCAGCAGACTGGCAGGCCTTCAGAAGGCTGTTAATGAACAGACCAAATAGGAGGAGTGCCAAGAATTGATCCCTGGGGCACACCTATAGAGATGTTTCTGTCATCTGATAGAGAGCCGTTGATCTTTACTTGCTGGGAGCAGTTAGTGAGGTTGCTTTGTAACCAAGCTACTGTGTCTTGAGACAGCCCAAGACAGAGGAGCTTGCCAAGCAGTAGCTTGTGATTGACCATGCCAAAGGCCTTAGTCAGATCGATGTAAAGGTTCTCTCAAATTGGTGTCAGAGAGACCTTGTGGACCATCAAAAACTTGTACAAAATTGTTTCCAACTCCCGGCAAGGGCAGACTGTCAAGAGCTTTGTTTCAATTGTTTAGGTTGACAACAGGACTTTATAAATTGTAAGTCCCGTCATATTTTTTGCCCTAAAATATCATTTAAAAGGTTAAAACTGTTAAAAATAAGCATGCCTTCTTAGTCTTCCTCTGTGTTCCCTAAAAGGCAAATCAAGGCAAATTTTTTTTCTTTGGCGCCCATTCCCGGAGGCTCTGGGCACCTTACATAGACATATACAAGGGAGTAAATCATACATAAATACACATTAAAATACAATAAAACAATAATAAAACACATATTATAATGAAATCTGCAATTGATTAATTTCAGCAATTTATATGTCCTAGAAAATGTCTACATCTGGAAAGGCCAGCAAAAAAAGGTGGGTTTTAAGGCGGCTCTTAACACTTCAACTGAAGGGGCCTTCCTGATAACTAGAGGAAGCGAATTCCACAGGACGGGGCCAGCGACGCTAAAAGCCCTGTCACTGGCGTTTTTAAGTCTCATCCTCGGAATCACCAGGAGGCTCCTAGAGGAGGAACAGAGGGAGCGGACTGGGGCAGCAGGTGTTAGGAGATCAAACAGATAGCCAGGGCCTAGTCCATGTAGGGCCTTAAAGGAGGGAAGACCCACCTTGAAGATAACCCTCCACCAGACTGGCAGCCAGTGCAGTTCACACAGCACCGGAGTCACATGGCAGAACCTCGACAGGCGTGTCGGCAACCTGGCAGCTGCAGTCAGCGGAGGGTACCTTCCGAGACCCCGAAGTAGAGAGCATTACAGTAATCAAGCCTGGATGTTACAAAGGTGTGAACCAGCATGGGCAGGTCCTCAGGCGGAACTAGGGGTTTGATCCTGGCAATATTCCTCAAGCGGTACAAAACACTTTGGACAATAGATGACACCTGAGATTCAAATGTCAATCCGTCATCAAGGAACACGGCAAAATCTCACACCCTAGAGGAAGCCATCAATTGTGTAGGCCCCAGGAAAAGACCAGTTTTATTTTTTATGTTAGTCTTTGGTAACCAGGTAAGGCACACTAGGCACAAGTACCTGTTTTCTGGGGCGACCTGGGAGCACTGGGTGGTTAAGTGACTTGCTCAGAGTCACACAGTATGCAAGTGGAGGTTGTGAGAATCAAACCAAGGTCTGGTCTGCTGGATGTTCCAAGCTTGTTCACAGCTCGTTACTCTAACCTCTAGCCCATACTGCCAGCCCACACCGGAGGCAGTCCTATCACACCTTCAACCTGGTTCCACAACCAGAACCTTCATCTTGTCAGGATTCAGATGAAACCAGCTGGAGGACATCCAATCATTGCTCTTGGCCAGGCAGATGTTTAGCACTTCCACTGCATCAGATGTTCCAGGGGACCTGGGGGTAGTTATATTAGATGACCTAAATGTGGGCAAGCAATGTGAGAAGGCAGCAAGGAGGGCTGGGGGGATACTGGGATGCATAGGGAGAGGCATCACCAGTAAAAAAGAAGTTGTCATTCCTCTGTACAGACAGTTGGTGAGACCCCATCTGGAGTACTGCATGCAGCTTTGGAGACCCCATCTCTGCAAAGACATAGACAGGGTGGAGGCTGTCCAGAGGAGGGCAATCAAAATGGTGCAGGGTCTGCACCAGAAGACATACGAAGAGAGACTAAAGGAGCTTAATATGTATACCCTCGAGGGAAGCAGGGAGAGGGGGGGACATGATAGAAACTTTCAAGTACCTCAAGGGAATCAACAAAGTCCAAGAGGGTAGCATCTTTCAAAAAAAAGAGATGTGTAAGAACAAGGGGGCACAATTTTAAGATAGAGGGGGACGAATAAGAGGTAATATGAGGAAGGGGTTGTGGATGCATGGAACAGCCTTCCTGAGAAGGTTGTGGAGTCAAAAACAGTGGGGGAATTCAAAAATGCGTGGGACGGACATAAGGCAATTCTAGTGAAGGGTAGGAGGAAGTAGGCTTTTGGTTAACTAGGATCTGCAGCTTATCCATTAGGTAGGGAAATGAGCAGACTCGGTGGGCCAAGCGGTCCTTATCTGCCATCAAATTCTATGTTTCTGTGTTTCTTAAATGACAAATACAATTGGGTATCATCTGCATAGCAGTGAAAACCCACATTGTACTTCCCAATGAGCTCACCTAGGGCCAGCATATACACTGCAAACAACATCGGTGACAAGATCGATACCTGAGGTACTCTGCACGACAGGAGCTTTGGGGGGAGGAGGAGGAGGAGAAATTCTCCATCACTACCGGCTGCTTTCTGTCAGCGAGATAGAACTCAAACCAGCAGATGACAGTGCTGGCGAGCCCAGAGTACTCTCTGAGATGATCAAGCAGCACAAAGTGGTCCACAGTGTCGAAAGCTGAGGAGAGATCCATGAGAACTGACCCGTCTCCTCTATCCCTCGCCCTAAGGAGGTCATTGTACACTCAAACTAATGCTGTTTCTGTGCTATGCCTGGCTTAGAAACCAGACTGGAATGGCTCATAGATATCAAAGGTCATGAGATGCTCCTCAAGCTGTTGCGCCCAATCTTCTCGACAACCTTTCCCAAAAATGGAAGGTTGGAGATAGGTTGGTAGTTTGTCAAGTTGTCTGGGTTGAGAGATGGTTTCTTCAGAAGAGGCCTCACCAGAGCCTTTTTCAAGGAAACCAGGGAGACTCCCTCTGACAATGCACACTGGACAATCAAGGCAAACACCAGGCCAACAGAATCAATGCATCCCATTAAGAAATGCGTTGGCACCGGGTCCAGTTCACAATATGTGTGCTTCAGTTTCGAGGCAACCTCAATGACCTCAGCCACCTCCACCGGTTTAAACTCACCCCAGACAGGTGGAATTACTCTACAACATCCAAGGTGATTGGCGGGATTCCCTGCCAGATGGAGAACACTCTGTCAGTGAAGACCTGAGCAAACTCATCACACAAAGTGACAGAAAAAACCTTCTTTGGCTGCAGACAAACTGGATGTAACAGTCTGTCTACAGTCTGAAAAAGGACCGCTGGTCGGTTCTTCCCTGCAGCAATCTCACTGGACAGGAACTCTGCCTTCTTATGGTTGATTGCCCCCGGTACTCACCATAGTGGGTACGCAGGGCCAGTTTGTCCTCCTTCAGCATGGTCCTCTGCCAGCAACACTCTAAGTTCTGACCCCTAATCTTCATTGCCTTGAGCTCCCCATCAAACTAAGGAGACCTCAAGTGAAAAGATTTGGGTCATACATGTACTGGTGCAAGTACATCGAGCGCTGTGGTCATCACCCTATTATAGGTGGCAACCGCCTCACCCGTGCCCTTCACACATGCAGCGTCTATACTAGATAGATCAGCCACCACCAGAAAACCCTCTGTGGACATTCCCCTCAAAGGGCAGTAGCTGACCATCTCAATGGGGGAGGGCTCGGGGGGGCTACTGGCCCAGAATGAGAATCTCACTGTGCAGTAATCAGACCATATGACCCGATCAATCTTGTGGTTATGTATCTCAAGCCCCAGTGAGAACACCAGGTCCAACATGTGGCTGCCATCGTGAGTTTCGGAAGTAACCTTTTGTGTCAGGCCCAGAGATGACATCATCTGGAGGAAGTTGGAACCAAGCCTAGAGGACTCATTGTCTACCCAGGTGCTGAAGTCACCCAGCACCAAACATCTGGGGGACTCCAACACCTTTCTGATGATGAGATACACCACCTCCTGCAGGAACTCCCCCCCGAGGGCGATAAATAAGGAGGATCCTGCAGCCTGCACCCAGACTTCCACATACTGCCACACATTTGAAGGACCTGGTAGTTCCCACTGGGTGCACAGTGAGGCCCAGGTCAGATCTAAAACAGATGACCACTCCCCCACCACTGCATTCCACCCTAGGGTAGTGCACGGCAGAGTACCTGAGAGGGACGGCTGCCTCCAAAAGTGGCCCGGCATTGTCACCCACCCAAGGCTCCAAGATGCAAGCATGATCGACCATGGAAATCAAGTCCTCCATAGTTGCGGTCTTGTTTCTCATCAATCTGGCATTGCAGAGCACCGCCCCAAGGGGACCAGTAGGCACTGCAGCCCCTCTGGCTGCCTGCCCACTCAGTCTGGTGGGACCCCTGGGGATGGGAACCAAACATGTCTGGCCTCTCTCTAGGTCCCATCTAAATCCAGGGCGCCTTCTGCACCTAACTACCCCTATCCTACTCACCTCCATCAAGCCTATGGCATCCCACCACAGAGAAAGGCTCCGAGGGTGGTCCCAGTTATGGTGGAAAGCACGGATCAGAAGAGTCCATCTCCTCATGTACAGCAGCAAATAATGTAAAAGGTGACAAGAAAAAAGATAAAGCTGCACAGCCTTCAGAAAGGCTTGGTAAAGGTGGTTCAGATATCAGGGTGTCCGAAAGGGGGAGCCTGAATACAGTGATGGCAAAAATAAAAATAAAGAGCCTTAGAGCAGGCATTGAAAATTGTGTCTGCCAAAAAGAAATTTAAAGAAAATAATGTCACTGCCTCTCCCCCTGCACGGAAAAAGGAGCAAGCAGATAGCACAGATAAAATGCCCTCATCAAAGAACATATCAAAAATGTGGCAATTTTTCCAGGTGATCCAGGCCATGGGAAATTTGAATAAGATACCTGCCACCCCTTCTCCCCAGCCTCAGGCGCTGTCTCATTCTCGGAGGTGCTACCTATCCAGGGCACAGGGGAAACTAGGGCACTCCACATCCATACCATCAACTCCTGGTTGAAGGATTGGTGAGGAAGGGAGGGTTTTGGCTTCATAGGGGACTGGGGCCTGACCTGGGCAGATTCAGGCTTATATAAAGGAGGACGGCCTACATCTGTCTGAGAAGGGGACCTTGGTTCTTTGTGAGGAGTTTAAATGCTTCAGCTGTGAGCTTTTAAACTGGCCAAGGGGGGAGAACCAGGCGGGTCAGGAGTCTTAGGAACATCACCCCCCCCATGGGAACATGCAGGAACATAAGTTGACTATGGGAACAGTGAAAGCAGGCAGGGAGGGGCAGGAAGGTGAACAATGTATAACGAGTGATACAGGGGGGCAAGAGCGCACAGGAAAGGAAACTGGGGAGCAGAGGGGAGGCAGACTGTAAAACATGGAAGGTCATGCTAACGAATGCCTGTAGCCTAGGAAATAAGGTTCCAGACCTGGAGGCCTTGTTGGCAGATGCAGACCTTGACATAGCAGCAATAAGAGACATGGTACTCTGCTAATCATGGCTGGGAAGTCAATGTACTAGGCTATACATTGTTCAGGAGGGACAGGGAGGGTAAAAAGGGTGGGGGAGTGGCCCTGTACATCATAGATGGTATAAAGGCTACAGAAGTTCAGGGGGAGGCCGAGGTAATGTGGGTCACCCTGGAGCTGGAGAATGGAACAGCAATATGCACGGGGTGATCTACAGACCTCCAGCACAGAGAGAGGAAGTAGGCAGGGGAACTAGTGGAGAACATACACAACATGGCAGCTAAGGGCGAAATCTTGCTACTGGGGATTTCAGTATGCCGGATGTGGATTGGGCCACCCAGATGGCTGTTTCAGCCAGAAGCACAGCCATCCTTGAATCCCTACAGGGGGTTGGACTCAGGCAGCTGGTGCATGAGCCAACCAGGGACAAGTTGATTCTGGACCTGGTATGGACCAATGGGAAGAGAGTCAAAGAAATACAAGTAGAAGGGCAGCTGGGGTCCAGTGACCACCACATGGTGTGGTTCAGCATGACGACATGGACTCAATTAAGCCACACAAAGGCAAGAGTATTAGATTTCAGGAGGGCAGATTTCACTGAAATGGGTAGATGTATACAAGCAGTCCTGGGGAAGAGAGAGGTAGTAGCAGGGGTGGAAAACCAGTGGGAGAAACTGAAAGGAGCCACAGTGGCTATAACAAACCAATGTGTTTGGATAGTGGCCAAAGGGAAAAGAAGAAGGAAACCACTATGGTTCTCCAAAGAGGTGAGGAAATACAAGGGGAGCCAAAGGGAGGACAGGGAGGTGTACCTTGAATGTCTAAGGGAAGCAGGGAACGTTGTTAGGAGGGTGAAGACGCAGACAGAAGAGAGCTTAGCACAGTCTGTAAACAAAGGGGATAAGGCATTTTATAGGTACATCAGTGAAAGAAGAAAAATTGGGGGATTGTGAGGATCAAAGGGGAGAAGGGAGAGTGTAAGGAGAGGGATCTGGACAAGGCAGAAATACTGAACAAATACTTCTGCTCAGTATTCACTAAGGAGAGGGAGAGTCAAGGATCACAGTTGGGTTGCAGAGGCAATGGAGGGGGGGGATGAACACCAGTTCATTCACAGTGGAGTTCTGGAAGAACTCACAAAGCTGAAGGTGGATAAGGCCATGTGGCCAGACGGCATCCACCCAAGGATATTAAAGGAGCTGTGAATGTAACTAGCAGCACCTCTGGTGGCCCTGTTCACAGAGTCACTCAACACGGGTGTCGTTCCAGAGGACTGGAGGAGGGCACATGTAGTCCCACTGCACAAAAGCGGCAGTTGGGAGTAGGCAGGTAACTACAGGCCAGTCAGCCTCACCTTAGTGGTGGGAAAGATCATGGAGACACTGCTGAAAGAAAGGATAGTAGCACATATGGAATCCAGTGGTGCTCAGGATCCGAGGCAACATGGAGTCACAGCAGGAAGGTCATGTCAAACGAATCTAATAGTTTTGTTTGATTGGGTGACTAGGGAACTTAATCAAGGAGGGGCGGTAGATGTCGCCTACCTGGATTTCAGCAAAGCCTTCAACACCATCCCACGTAGAAGGCTGATTAAGTCTGGGTATGGGAGACAAGGTGGTGAACTGGGTTAGGAACTGGTTAACAGACAGGAGACAGAGGGTGGTGGTAAATGGGGTACAATCTGGGGAGGGGGGCGACCAGTGGGGTACCGCAGGGATCAGTACTAGGACTAGTCCTGTTCAATGTCTTCATTAGTGACATTGCAGAGGGGCTAGAAGGAACGGTCTGCCTGTTTGTCGATGACACCAAGATCTGCAACAGGGTGGATACTCCAGAAGAGGTGCAGACAATGAAGAGGGACCTGGAGAAGCTTCAAAGATGGTTGGAGATGTGGCAACTGAGGTTCAGTGCAAAATAATGCACCTGGGTAGAGGGAACCCTGGGGAGAGCTACAGGTTGGGGCTGACTGTCACCAAAGAGGAAAGGGACCTAGGGGTTATCATCTCTGATGACCTTAAGGTATCAAAATAGTGTACAAAGGTGGCAGGGAGGGCCAGTGGCATGCTGGGGTATCATTAGCAGGAGGTGGTGATGCCATTGTATAAAACATTGGTAAGGCCTCACCTGGAGTATGTGTGCAGTTCTGGAGACCACATCTACGCAAGGACATAGATAAGGTGGAGACTATCCAGAGAGGGGCAACAGAGATGGTGCAGGGCTTACATAACGTATGAGGAGAGACTAAGGGACCTCAATATGTACTCACTGTGGGAAAGGAGACTGCGGGGGGACATGATTGAAACTTTCAAGTACCTCAAGGGCATAAACAAGGTGCAGGCGGGGGACCTTTTCCAATGTAGAAAAAGCACTAGAACAAGAGGGCACAATATGAAATTGGAAGGGGATAGATTAAGAGGTAATGTGAGGAAGTTTTTCTGCACAGAAAGGGTAATCGACACTTGGAATAGTCTGCCACAGGAGGTAGTGGGGGCAAGCACAGTGGAGGGGTTTAAGCATGCTTGGGACAGGCACACGGGAAGCCTGAGAGGAGAGGGAGTGATGAAAAGCCATGGATCACATAGGGTCAGTGGCCACATACAATGTATAGGGCCTACGGGCAGACTGGATGGGCCTAACAGTCCTTATCTGCTGACAATTTCTATGTTTCTAATCTATCTACCTGTGGAGGAGGAGGAGGAAAAAGAATATTATGTACAAATGGAGGGAGGTGACCCCATGAAATTAGAGGGTGCATTTGAGCAAGATTTCAAACCTCTTCCAAGGCATAGTTTGGATTACTCATATTTTTCCTCATTTGTCAGACAAATGCTTGAAACCCTCAACATCCTCCCACTAGAGACAGAAGAGGATGCTGATTTTATGGATATGTTGGATGTAGCTCCACCAAGAAGAACGCTGCTTCCCATATATAAACCACTTAAGAAGACCATATCAAAAATCATATCTGCATCCATATCAGCTGTAGCCATAGATAAAAGAAAACTGAAACAAAATATCAGGTGGATAAGCAGGGAGTGGAATAGTTGTATGCCTATCCTGATCATCATGGTGTAGTCCAGGCTGCTGCTTGTGACGGAGCAAAATTCACTCTGTGCAGCCCCCTGAAAAAGACTTAAAAAAATTGGATACTATGCCAAAAAAAGGTTTATTCGACAGCTTCCGTGCTTATCAAGCAGGCAGTTTATTCAGCACATACTGTATAGCACGGTACCAGAAAACTTTGGAACACAATTCTAGTACTGGCAGAAAGAGCAGATGATGATTTGGCACAGGACCTGATTGCCACAGCAAGATCAGCCCTGGATGCCACAAAATGCCATTTCCACACTGCGGTGGACACTAATGACACTGCTGCCAGAGTTCTGGCTCGTGCAGTCTCCTTATGGAGATTTTCCTGGCTGAGGACTACCGTGCTTCCTCAAGATACTCAAAACAAGGCCATGGATTTCTCTTTTGAGGGAGATTCATTATTTGGAGACAAAAGGGGCCTACATGAAAAAATTGGATGAATACAAAACCAATTTCAAAAGTAACAAAGAATAGGAAAAGGCCCCTGCCTCCTACGGGTATATACCTGAAGGGGAGGCAGAGGCTGGGGACACTTTTCAAGAGCCTGTACCTGTTAAGTTCTCTATGAGTACCAGTCACAAAGAAGTTACTATAGGAGAAAGGGAAAATGGTCTTTGAGGCATAATGCTGTTGCTCCAGCACCTAAGCCCCAGCCAAAACAAAACCTCTGACAGTTTTGCCCAGGTTGTCCAACCATTGCCAGTGGGAGGGAGACTGGCACACTACTTCTAGGAATGGGTAAACATTACCACAGACAAGTGGGTACTGGAAATAGTGGGCTGGGGGTTGTGTCTGCTGGTCAAACATTTTCCAAACCTGCAGAAACACAGAAGTTTTCAAGCTCACTCTCCAACAGAAAAAAAATTCTGTTTGGAAATGGAAGTAAAAAAACTGTTAATATCACAAGCTATAGAAAAAGTCCCCGCCTCCCAGTGGAGCAGTGGCCTATTGTCAAGATACTTCCTCTGCTGTGGTTGTTACATATCTGTGGTTATTACGACTGTATCATGTAAATTTGTTGTACCTGGCTTATGTAACTTTTGTTGTAATGGACTCTAAATGAAAATAGGCACTGCCTAAAGAGTTTTATGTGAAATTAAACTAAACTAAACTTCCTGGCTCACAAGAAAAATGGGGCACGGTGGCCCATTTTATATTTCAGGTTTCTGAACAAGCGTTTGAAACAAGAAAAATTCAAGATGGTCACACCAGCAGTGATACCATCTTTGCAGAAGGGTCACTGGCTGGGATCCCTGGACCTGAAAGATGCCTATTTTAATATCCCAGTTAGACAGTCTCACAGAAAATACCTCAGATTCAAGCTGGGGAACTGCCAGTACCAGTTCTCAGCTTTCCCATATGGTCTCACCTGAACGCCAAGGATTTTCACAAAGTGCCTGGAGGTGGTGGCAGCACATCTGAGAAAACAAGGCACTGTTTTCCCCTACCTGGATGACTAGCTAGTCATGGGGAAAACAAAGCAAGAGATAAGGTGCTTAGTTCAGTTGGTATAGAGCACCTTGGAGAGCCTGGGATACATACATACGAAAATATGAATGTGCCAGCAGAAACAGACCACCAGGTCTATCTAAGTCTGCACGAGAGTGCAGCCAACACCCCTAGTCTGCAACTGCCCCAACCGCCCTCCCTTTTGTCATCCCACTGCCACCTCCTGCCCTCACCCTTCCCTGTCCCATGCCCTTTTGAAGCTGTTCACAGATTTACATGAGACCACCCATTCTGGTAGGGCGTTCCATTTTGCTACCACCCTCTGTGAAATAGTGTCTCCTCATTTCCTTCCTAAATCTTCCCCCCTCCATTTATTTATTTTATTTAGTTTTTGTTAACCAGGTAAGTGCACTAGCCAGCAAGTGACTGTTTTCAGGCACGACCCGGGAGGTACAATTACAATACAGACATAGTACAGCCAGGAATTATTTGAAACATCAGAACCATCAAAACAGAGAGAGAATACAAATGCGCTGCAGTATACAGGAAACAATATTAATGCAGAAAATCAACAATACATATTAACCCTGTATCAAAGCAACATACTTAAATGTGAAAGGTGGAGGACGGTAAGGCAGGGGAGTAGAGGCAACATGAAAAAACACCAGATAGGTAATAGGGATGAGGGAGAAAGAAAAGAGGGGGGGTGCCGTCAGATACGGCAACAGCGGGGAGAGGTACCAACCTGCAGCCGGGCTTGTGGAGCCACAAGACGGCAGGCGCAGAGAGGGTGGCGGTGGGGGGGGGAGGAACAGCAGAAACAGCATTAGCGGAAGGAGGGAAGAGTGTGAAGCCGGGGCGATGGAACCGGGAGACGGCAGGGCGAGGGTGAGTAAGTCAGCGAGAGGAGGATAGAAGCGGAGGAGAAACGGCAATGGCAGCAAAAGTGCCAAGGTCAGGCTGAGCCAGTGGAACCGAGAGACGGCAAGGCAGGGAAGGAGGGGTCGGTAGACGGCAACAGCGGCAAGAGGTGGGAAAGTACAGCCGGGCCGGTGGAGCCGAAGACGGCTAGCCATGGGTGAGAAGGTCGGTAAGAGGGGGAAAAAGCAGAAGAGTTACGGCAAAGCGGCAGAAGTGTAAAAGTGAAGCCGAGCCGGTGGAACCGAGAGACGGCTGGCGGGGCAAGGAGGGGTCGGTAGAAGGTGGAAGTAAAGTGGTGGTGTAAGGAGAAAGGTGACACAGTGTGGCAGAAAGAAGGGAATTGAGGGGGAGCGCATAAGGTGGGAGCAGGTAGAGGTAAGTATAGTGGGGAGAGGAAGACCAGGGAAGAAGATAGAACAGAGAAGGGGAGGAAACAGAAGGGAGAGATAGTGCAGTTAGAGAAAACCAGGAGTATGAAACAATATCAACAGGTAACATTAAACTTAAGAGACAAGCAGATTGAGACAGTATTAATAACTAGGCTAAAGTAAGACATCAATTATGATGAATAATATAAAAATAGTATAAACTACACTACTCATATAAACAACAGTGCTATTAATGGAAATGTCAGTGAAAAATGCAATGCATCAGGTGGGGTCAAAGCAGACACATTTGTCCATTGTAATGAGGAAAGTTCTCAGTTTCCTTTTGAAAGACTCATGAGTGGAGATATCTCTCAGGTTCTGCGGTAGCCGGTTCCAAAGGTGGGGGCAGCATAGTGGAAGGAGTTCATACCCTTTTAGTCCTGCAGAAGGGGATGGAGTAATAACTGATCCGCAGATCTGAAATTTCTTGTGGCAATGGCGGTGTTAGTAGATCAGACAGGACAGCAGGTTTGGATGTCCGTAGGATGGAGTCCACAAGGTTGTGCAAATAGTACTGTCTGATCGAGGAGGAGAGCCAGCCAAGGTCCTGATATAGAAAGCAGTGATGGTGTAACGAGGTGCCTTGGCTGCAAATCTGCACACATTATTGTAGGTAGTATCCCAAAGATGAAGTGAGGATTTTGAGGCTAAAGACAAGATGGGACACCCATATGTGAGGGTTGGCAATAGAATGCCCCGGCTATCGCCAGTTTAGCAGCAGGGTGAGAAGGTGTTTGGCTCTATAAGTAGCCCCAGTTTACAGTTTACTGTTTTGCAAGTTTCTTGAATATATAGGTTTTAGGTCCAGGGTTTGACCCAGGTGGATGCCAAGGTAGCAAAAGGCAGAGACAGCTTCAATAGGGTTCCTTCTGTGTCTGAGACTGAGATGGATGGGGACAGGATCTAAGTCTATGGTTGGAGCCAAACATCATTACTTTTGTCTTACTTGTGTTTAGGACCAGAGCGTTGAGAGTTCAACCAGTGTTGTACAGTATGAAAATCAGTGGTGAGCCAGTATTTAATTCCAGGACATTGTTGGAATGATAATATATTACTAGGTCATCCGCATATAGAAGTGAGTGTCCTGAGGTGACCAGCTCAGGAAGATTGTTTACAAATAGAGAAAATAGAAGAGGGCCAAGTATAGACCCTTGAGGACCCGATGTTAATAACAGCACTGTCCGACACAGATGAATTGAATTTAACTGCTTCGTTCTGTTGGAGGTAACTTTGAACCAGCTAGTAACTGGAGGAGAAACCCAGGGTATTTAGAGCTGATAGAAGCAGAGAATGGTTGACCAGATCGAAAGCCTTAGTTAAGTCAATGAAAACCGCCCCTGTGAGCTTTCCTAGATCCATATTGTAAGCAATATCAGTAGTAAATTTCGCAAGTGCATAGTGCTATGATTCTTGCTAAAGCCATGTTGTGCTGAGCTTAGTAAGTTGAATTTCTCGAGGTGTTCGGTTATCTGTAGGGAAATGATTTTTTCCAGTACTTTGTTCAGAACAGATAGAATTGCAATGGGTCGGTAATTAGAAATGTCATTTTGCTTCCTTTCTTAAATACAGGAGTAACTCTGGCTGCCTTCCAGATTTCAGGACGACCCCATTGGAGAGATAAGGGAAAATGTGTGCCAGTGGACCAGAGATGAGGTGGGAGGCCATCTTAAGTAGTCTGGGTTCAGGCCATCAGAGCCAGTGCTGGTGTTGTCCGAGTGACCTGAGCAGTTTAGGACCAGATGCCTGAGGTACTTTCCTGAAGTAAAGGGGTTGGTTAAGTTTGGGAGTCCACCAGATGCTGTAGGGTTAAGATGTGCATGAGAGGGTTGTGATGGGAGGAGGCTGTGTAAGCAGACAAGTCAGAGAATTGTTGATTAAGCGATAGCAATCGTAGTGGAGTCAGTACAATGCCGCCATGGAGGACCATATCAGATGGAGTCACATCTTTGGCAGTACCCAGAAAGGACTTAATATGACCCAAAACTCTGGGGGTCATTAGAGGAATTATCAGCAAATTTTGGCAGTATTTGCTTTTGGCCTGCCTGATGCATTTTACAGTTGCTTCTATGTTGCTTGTACAGAAACGACGTCTGACTGTAGCCAGTTTTTTGTACCTTTTCCATTGATTGTCTCTAATTTTCAATCTTTGGAGCAGATCTTTCGTAAGCCATCTCGAATGCTGACCCCTTACTCTCCTTCTGACTACGGGAGGTGTTTCTTTGTAAGGTGCTAAATATTGTCAAAATGTATGGAGGGCATCATCCACACTGGTGGCGGAGTAAATGTTTGACCAGTCGACACAGGAGAGGTCAAGTAGAAAGGCCTGCTGGTCCAAGGGCTGCATAGTTTGAGAATCTTATCAGTGGGTGAGGCGGAGGAGGAGGTGGACAGGACCTCCAGCGGCAAAGTGTGGGGAGTGGTCGGTGATAGAATCAGAAAGCACTGCGGCATCCAGAACATGGTCAGGCCTGGAGGTGAGAATCCAGTCAAGCAGTGACCCAGAGTGCAGAGTGGTAGTTTTGGTGAAGTCTGTTATAGTTTGATATAGGTTGTGTTTTTGTAGTAGGGATTCAAGGATATTGTGTTGTGGTCCCAGCCAGTTGATGTTCAGGTCACCAAGGAGAAGAGCCTCATTCGATTTCACGTTTTGGGAGACACAATGTAGCAAGTTCTGTAGACCACTCATCCCGCTTGTAGGTGGATTGTAGACACAGATGACGTGCAGCAGTTTTGAACCCAGTGCCAGAGTAGCATGAAGAGTTTCACAGGGTGTCAGGGAATCAGTGCAGGGTCCATTCTTAGCCCGTGCCCCCGGTGACCCTCCCCCTCCTTAATTTAAAGACCCTATCTGCCCCATCCTTATTGATTCACCTCAGATACTTGAATGTCTCTATCATGTCCCTTCTGTCCTCCAGGGTGTACATATTTAGGTCTCCCAGCCTGCTGTCATAGTCTCTCCCCTCCATTCCACATATCATCTTTGTTGCCCTCCTCTACACCCCCTCCAGCAGCCTGATATCACGCTTTAGGTATGGCCTTCAAAACTGCACACAATACTCTAAGTGCGGCCTTATCAGTGAGCTGTAGAGGGGCAAGATCACCTCACTTCTCCTGGATGAAAACCTCCTCACTATGCACCCCAGCATTTTGTTCACTTTTGCAGTCGCTCTCCTGCACTGGGCAGTGTTGTTAATGGTCCTTGTTATCATTACCCTAAGGTCCTTCTCCTCCTCAGTGATCCCCAGCTGAACCCCCCCCCCCAAGCTAGTATTGTCTCCTTGGGTTCTTCACCCCAAAGTGCATAACCTTACACTTCTTTGCATTGAACCCCAGCTGCCACCTCTCTGGCCACTCCTCTAGCTTGCGTAGGTCCCCCTGCAGCTGCTGCCACCCCTCTTCTCCATCCACCACTGCTCTAATGTTGGTGTTGTCAGCAAACAGACTTACCTTGCTCACCACCCTCTGTCCAATGTCTGGTCTGATATGAAAAGCCCAAACAATACTGGCCCCAACACAGAGCCCTGTGGCAGCCCACTCGTCACCGGCCTTGGAGTTGAGAGCTCCCCTCTCACCACCACCCATTGCAGTCTCCCACTCAGCCAGCTTGTAATCCAGTTCATCATTTTGGCCCCTACTCCTACACCTGTTAGCTTCCCCCCAAGCCGCCCATGAGGCACCGAATCGAAGGCCTGGCTGAAGTCCAAGTAAAGAACAACCACCGCATGACCCTTATCAAGTTCACCTGTCACCCAGTCATAATATTGTATCAGGTTGGTTTGACAAGACTTCCCTGAAACAAACCCATGCTGCCTCATATCCTGGAAGCCATTGTCCTCCAGGTACAACACCAGTCTTTCCTTTAGTATTGTTTCCATGAGTTTGCACACTATGGAGATGAGACTTACTGAATGATAATTACCTGGTTCATCCCTTGGCTCGCTCTTGTGTAATGGCTCTACATGTGCCATCCTCCAGTCCAGTGGCACACATCCTGACTCCAGTGAGGTGCTGTACAGATCCGCCAGCAGCTCCGCCAACACCTCTGCCATCTCCCTCAGCACCCTGGGGTGGATACCATCTGGCCCTGGTGCCTTGTTTACCTTCAGTGCCCTCAGTTCCTCTAGGACTGTACTTGCCTCAATTCTTCCATCTGTCGCCTCCTCACCTCCTGTCCCCGCCCTCCCAGCCCATGCTGGTAGTGGTCCCCCCCCTTTTCTTCTGTGAACACGGAACAAAAGTATTCATTCAGTGCTTCTGCCTGTTCCTCCCCCTTTTCCACCACTCCCCACCCCTTTTATCCTCACTATTGTCTCCTTGCATCTTCTTTTCTCCCTGATGTATCTGAAGAAGTCCCCCCATTAATTCCTGTGCTAATCTCAGCTCCCTCTGGGCTTTGGCTTTTCTCACTTTTTGGTCACCTCCCTGGACCATCTTGCATATTGTTCCCTGTCTACTTCCTTCCCTGTCCTCCTAAACCTCTGGTGAGCCACTCGTTTTGCCCTCACCACCTCCACAACCTCGCTGTTCAACCAGCATGGTTTTCTTGCTCTGCTTTTCTTACTCTGTGCCTTGGTGCAGGCTTCTGTTGCCTCTGTAACCCCCTGTTTAATAATATCCCATTTCAGCTCTACGTCCATCTCATGCCTTATGCCCTCCAGTTTCCCCTTCAGTACTTCCTGCATCCTCCCAAAGTCCACCCCCCCCTGAAGTTTACCACCCGAGTAGCCAATTTCTCTGGCTCCCCACACATCATGATATTAAACCACACTGTTTGGTGATCGCTGTTGGATAGTGGGTCCTCTACCTTTATTTCCCTCACTGCCTCCCCATTCGACAATACCAGATCTAAAGTGTTCTTTAGCCTAGTAGGTACAGTAACCAACTGTGTCAGGAGACCCTCCTGGATTGCATCCAGGAGCACTTGCTCCCTAGCACTGGAGGTGACTGGAATACTCCAGTCAACCCCCGGCAAGTTGAAATCCCCCATGATGACCACCTTCCCTTTCCCACATACCTTTTTGATTTGTCCGCTAGCTCCCTGTCAAGCTCCTCAGACTGGGCCAGCGGCCTGTATACCACTCCAAACCTCAGTTTCCTACCCCTTGAGTCTAGGAACTGAAGCCAGATTGCCTCTGTTCTCCTTTTTTCTTCTCCCTCGTCCCTTGTGCATTTGATCCCATCCCTCACATAGACTGCCACCCCCCCCCCTTACAGTCCTTCCTGTATAATTTGTATCCTGGGATTGCCAGATCCCACTCCTGGTGCTCAGTTGCCCATGTTTCTGTGACAGCTGCAATATCCACCCTCCACACTGCTAACAGTGCCTGTAGCTCAGCGGATTTGTTTCCTAGGCTTCTTGCAGTCAATGAGACCACCCTCCATAATGCCCCCTTCCCATCACTAGCCTCCATCTCGTCTCTTCTACTCCCATCTTTTTTGGCCTCCCAGCATCCTTCCCTGCTAGCCCGGGGGGTAGGCTGTGACTCCACTCTATCAGATCCCTGCCTACCTGCTGTCTACTTGCCACCCCCCAATCTAGTTTAAATCCATCCTTGTTGCAATATACCTCTCCAGTCTTTGCTTTAATACCTCCTTCCCCTCCCCACTCACGTGCAGCCTGTCCCTTGCAAACAGATTGTTATTATCCCACGTACTTCCCCAGCTGCTCACAAACCCATACCCCTTAGTTTGACACCATTCTACCAACCATGTGTTCAACTCTCTAATCCTCTCCTTTCTCACTTCTTGGTAAACCTGCAGAAGTCCCAGCTACAGCCTGTTAAAGTACTGGAGTTCATAGGAGCAGAGCTAAACACCCTGCAGGGGAAAGCTTTCCTGCCGCAGGCCAGAGTTACAGCTTTGATAGCTACAGCAGAGTCTTTCTTGTCTAAGTTAAAGTCCATTTTGATGGACCATCTTGACAGTGGCGTCCTTGTACAGTACTTTAGTGGAAGCCCCAGTGCACTGAGCAATCTGCTGTGTAGCATAGTTCACTCTTGAGGACAAACCACTGAACCCTTTTTTTTCATTATTTCTGCTCCTTCTTCCCAGCTGCCCCTTCCAACTGACCTCTCCCAGCCCCATCACCCAGCTTCCCTGGTACTTACCATCCTGCTGTTGTCCTCTGCCACAGGACTGTGTGGGGGTGCCGGGTCACTGGTGCGGGGCCTGTGGGGGTCGGTCATCATCCTGCATCTGGGAGTTTTTCCATCTGGTTTTGGCCCCTGGGCCCCCACAAATGTTCAGTGGGTGCGGCGGGTGAGCTCCACCTCCATGGAGGTGCCCCAGGCATCCAGAGTGTGGGTTCACCTCCCTGCATGTAGCATCACATGCAGTACATTCTAGCCACTGCTGGGTGGCAGCCCAATGGCAAGCCATGCAAGCACCCCCCCTTGAGGGAAGAGAGCAGTTCTGTGGATGCTCAACCCTCCCTCTCCTAGCCAGCCGCTGAATGGCATGAGTCCATTCCCAAACTCAGGTTGCCGGCATGACAGGAGGTGAGGCGCAAGGCACCTCAGCTCTCCATACCACTGGGCCAGCTATCCTGAACCCTTTCAATAAGCTGAATAAGTTCATAGTTGACTGTGCCGAGTGTCTCCTGTCTTGATGCTGTGGTGCTGTGGCAATTGAAGGCGGCCTTGCATCTTGCTACATAGAAACAGAAAATGAGGGCAGAAACATATCATTGGTCTATCCAGTCTGCCCTGTTTGACCCTATCCTATTCTGGGACCTAATGTCTAGTCAGGGTTATTGCCCTCACCTCCCCCTGCCTTACCTTACTGCTTTCCCCGCTGTGTATGTGTAACTAGTATGCCTTTTACTTGGTCCCAACAATGTTTGAAACCATTAATTGTTCTTGCACTCACCCTCTCTGCTAGTAGACTGTTCCATTGCTCAACTACTCTCTCTCTAAATGTATTTATTGTTAACTTTTCTGATTACTGTATTACCATTTGCTGCTATGACTCCTGTACCCCCTCCCCCAGGTCGCATCTGGCAACGAGCTTCGGTTCATGATGCCTTTCCCAGTTATCAACTTTTCAATAAATGAACTTCAATGTCCTGTGCAGCCAGTATAGTGTTATGCTTGTGCAACTGTGTTAGTTTGGTTTTGGCCGTTCACACTCTCTATTCCAGAGGAATTACCACCCTGTAGGGGTACGAAAGGCAAGGAATCCTCGGAGAGGGTTCCACCCCTAGAGGTACCACGGGACGATTCCCGTAGCTAAAAGTACCTTAGGAATCCCCCAAAAGAAATGTAGTACAAACATACCACAAAAGAATGAGGCAACATGAAGCATGTAAGCAAGCAGTAACTGTGCTGTAGTAGCAGTAACTGTGACATAGTAGTAGAGAAGCACAGACAGTTTGATAACGTAATGAAATGCCCAGGTTTGCGTAGCATGATACTAATGGTTTGCATTGAGAATTAGGGGATCCTCTAAGGAGAGAGGGAACAGCAGGACATCCTCCACCTCCATCCAACAGCAGAACCTACCTAAAGAAACTAGGGGACACTACTATGCTATCCAACAGTTGTGACCTGAGGCAACGGAGGAGAGAAAAAAACCCTATGAGGAGGAAATCTCTGGGGATCCAAGGCCTAGGCCGCCTTCCCTCCAGGCTTGGGATAGTTTATTTAGTGACGTCTCTGCAGCTGCAATTTGGAAAACCCAATTAAAGGGAGGTGGAAAATATTCCAATTTGGAGGAAGGCTTTCATTCAAACCCTCTAGCGGGAACGCTGTGGAAGCTTGCTAGAAAACTCTGCAACAATACATGCATCCAAGGCGTAGGAGGAGAGCAACAACTGCTGAGGCACTCACCTGGCCTACCCGCCCTAAACTCAAACCAGGTGAACCAGAGGCAGTCGTAGGGAGAATGCTGTGAAGGTGCCTTGCTAGGGAAACCACTAAAGTCAATGGCTAACCATTATGGTGGAACAGTAGAGCCAAAGGAGGTAACTTTTTCCACCCTTTACCACTAGTCTTAAATACTACACCAGGAGCTGCTGTCATGTAGCAAGCAGCTAAAGCCAAGCCCGGGGCGAGGACATTCCCAGGTATGGACCAGGTGAGAAGGATCCCGCCCCAAGCTGGACACACTCAAGATGTGAACTATATGCAGAGTGAGACTGCCAGCTACAGGAACCCTGCACCAGAATAGAATGGCTGGCATGCCCCAAAATTGATTGAGAGCTGACAAGCTGGTGAGCTGAATGAGCACGGCATGTGGAGATTGAAATGAGTATTGAGTGCTGAGACCTTGCAAGGTTGAATGCAGAATTGAGTGCAGCAGAATCCCAGAGGCTGAAGCCAAGGGAATGGCAGTAGGCATGAAGCAATGATCTGCGTAAGCAATGAGCAATGATAGCACGGAGGTCTGCCTAACAAGTAGCAATGAAACAGCACTGACAACAGGAACTTCCTGTTTAGGGGCAGGAAGTGAGTGATCACTGAACCACCAAGGACCCACCATCCTAGAAGGGCAAGAGTAGCTCTCCGGCCCCCTCTTGCTGCTGGAGGTCTGCCTCTGAGCAAGTAAGTGGTCTACTGAGAAATATAGGATATTCTTGTCTCAGAACAGGACAATCAGGAGCTTAAAGGGCACACAGGCAGAAAGTAAGGAGAGAGAGAGAAAAAAAAACAGAGGAAAGAGTAAGGATTGCAAACAGTTAAGAGGCCAGAAATAAGACATGTTTGGAGTGGTGCAGTGCAGTGGCTGTGGAGCAGCAGTCTTCCGGGAGATGTTCTGGAGGATGCGGTGTTGTCCCATCTGCAGGCACCTCTCTGGACTGAGGGAGGAGGTTGCTCATCTCCAGGCTGAGTTGGCCAGGATTTGTGGGACCTCCTCTTCCATCCAGGGACCACCAGTGCCACTGCTGTTGCCTCAGAGGTTGCCAAGAAAGAGGAGCGGTTGGACCACAGTGGGCTCAGGGAGGGTGAGGGTGGTGGAACAGAGGTGCATCCCTCCAGTTGTACCTCTCCACAATTCCTATGCCATTTTGGCAAAGTGTGGTTCCTCTATGGAGGCACCCACAGTGGAGACCAAGGAGGATGCTGGGAACCTCCACAAGGAGACCCACAGGAGGCGGCAGGGAAGGAAACAACTCCTGGTGGGGGACTCCATTGTTAGGAAGGTAGAACTGGGGAGGAAGGGAGAGGGAGGTAAGATGCCTGCCAGGCGCCATGGCTTGGAGGGACGAGAGCGAATCCTCAGGATTGCGGAGCAGCTGCACAGGGAGGGAGCTGGATGTCATTGTCCACCTAGGACAAATGACCTGGCTAAGAAAGGGATTAGACAAGTGCAGGAAGAGTTTGTGGAAATGGGGAGGGTCTTGAGTCAAGTAGCATACAGTAACCTTCTCAGGTGCTACCATCTATAGCATAGGAGAGGCTGGGTGTTCCGCACCATGGGATTCAATCAGCGGTTTGAAAAACTGGTGTGGAGCTCGGGATTTGGCTTCATTGGGGACTGGGGTCCACCTGGAGTGATGCAAGCCTATACTGGCATGATGGGCTGCATCTGTCCGGGAGGGAACCAGGATCCTAGGTGATAGGTTTAAATGCTTCATTGGCAAGCTTTTAAACTAGCCAAGGGGAGGCACTGGAAAGGAGCAGGAGAATCCTAGCCCCCAAATAATCACAGTAGTAAGTGCAGCAAACACCAACATAGAGGTGTCGATAGGAGAAGGGCAGGGTAAATGGAGAAAGTGACAAAGGCAAGAAGGACAGGGATGGGGCAAAAGGAGGTAAGGCCATCAGGAAATGGAGGTAATAGTACCAATGCCTGTAGTCTGGGCAACAAGCTCCCTGAGCTGATGGCCTTAATGGAAGAGGATGCCTGGATATCGTAGCAGTCACAGAAACATGGTACACAGAGAACCATGACTGGGATGTTAACATACCAGGATACATAACCTACAGGAGAGACAGGCAGGGAGAAGAGGGGAGGGTAGCTCTCTATGTAAAGGAAGGGATAAAAGCAACTGAACAAAAGAGTAAACAGGGAGGAGAGGAGGCACTGTGGGTCACCTTGGAGACTGGAAAGGCACCACAATCCGCACAGGGTTGTGTACAGCCCCCATGTCAGGGGGAAGAAATGGACAAGGATATGATAGAAGGCATTCTTAAAATGGCAGAGAAAGGGGAGATACTGTTGGTGGGAGACCTGAATATGCCAGATGTTAACTGGAGCACATTTGCTGCACCCACATCCAAGAGCAGGGTCGTTCTTGATGCCCTACAGGTGGCAGGCATTAGACAGCTAGTTTCGGAACTCACTTGTGAGAGAGCAGTCTTAGACCTCGTACTCTCAAACGGGGGCAGTGAGAGGATCTCAGATCTAGAAGTGGGTTGCCATCTGGGGACAAGTGACCATCAAACAGTGTGGTTCACGTTAAACTCAGCTACAGAGTCAAGCCATACAAAAGTGAGGGTACTGGACTTTAGGAGGGCTGACTTTGGCAAGATGGAGAGTGCCTCAGAAAAGCACTCAGCAAACAGGCTAGAAGGAGGTGTGGAGCAACAATGGGGAATTATCAAAACTGCCATCACAGAGGCAACAAGCCTTTGTGTGAAGCAAATAAACAAATCAAAAATCTAAAGAAAAGCCACTATGGTTCTCAAAAGAGGTGGCTGTGAAAGTCAGGAAGAAAAGATAGCATTCGGAAGTATAAGGAAACACAGAAGGAGCAGGACAGAGAGCTGTACCAGTTAAGGCAGAAGGAAGCAGGGAGGGAAGTCAGAATAGCAAAGGCCCAAACTGAGGAAAAGATAGCCAACTCAGTTAAGAAGGGATAAAACCTTTATAGGTACATCAGCGAGAGAAAGACAAAGGGAGGGATAGTGAGGCTGAATAGAATGAACGGTGGGTGGGCAGAGGGGACAGTGAAAAAGCAGGAATACTGAACGAATATTTCTGCTCAGTATTCACAAAAGAGGAGGGGAAGTGCCTAATCCAATTAACAGAAGCACTCTTGGATAGGGGTCGATCCCAGTCCTTTCACAGAAGAAAGGGTTCTGCAAGAACTCCTAAAACTGAAGGTGGACAAAGCAATGGGTCCTGATGGAATCACCCAGAATTCTAAAATAATTAAGGAGGAACTAGTGAAACCACTGGCTACTCTTTTAATAAATCATGGGAGGATGGGGTGGTACCCGAGGACTGGAGGAAGGCGGATGTGATTCCCCTTCACAAAGTGGGAGCAAGACAGAGGCAGGAAACTACAGACCTGTCAGTCTGACCTCTGTGGTAGGGAAAGTGATGGAGTCACTTCTGAAGGAAAGAATAGTTGAGTACCTAGAGGCCAGTGGAGCACAGGACCCAAGGCAGCTTGGGTTCTGGCCAGGGAAGGTCATGTCAGACAAATCTAATAGATTTCTTTGACTGGGTGACCAAAGTAGTAGACGAGGGAGGGCTGTGGACATGGCCTACCTAGACTTTAGCAAGGCATTTGACACAGTCCCACACAAGATTAATAGTCAAATTAACCAGCCTGGGAGTGGGACCCAGGGTGGTAGCCTGGGTAAAACATTGGCTGGACAACAGGACACAGAAGGTAATTGTAAATGGAGTCCACTCTGAAGAAAGGGAGGTTACTAGTGGGGTCGCAGGGTTCAGTATTGGGTCCAGTCCTTTTTAATGTCTTCATCAGTGACATTGCAGAGGGACTGGAAGGAAAAGTATGCCTTTGCAGATGACACAAAGATCTGCAACAGGGTTGATACACAAGGAGGCATGGAAAGGATGAAAAGGGACTTGGCAAGGTTGGAGGAATGGTCAGAAGTATGGCAGCTAGGATTCAATGCAAAGAAGTGCAAAATAATGCACCTGGGAAACAAGACCCCAGGGGAAGAATACACAATGGGTGGGGAGTAGTAACAACAACAAAAAAGGAAAGGGACCTGGGGGTAATCATATCAGATGACCTTAAGGTTAGCAAGCAATGTGAGAAGGCAGTAGGGAGGGCTGGGGGTATACTGGGATGTATAGGGAGAGGCATCATCAGCAGAAAACAGGAAGTTGTTATCCCTCTGTACAGACAGTTGGTGAGACCCCATCTGGAGTACTGTGTCCAGTTCTGGAGACCCCATCTCTGCAAGGACATAGACAGGATAGAGGCAGTCCAGAGGAGGGCAACTAAAATGGTGCAGGGTCTGCAAGAGAAGCCGTATGAGGAGAGACTAAAGGAGCTTAATATGTATACCCTTGAGGAAAGAAGGGAGAGGGGGACATGATAGAAACTTTTAAGTACCTCAGTGGAATCAACAAAGTCCAAGAGGGTAGCATCTTTCAGAAAAAGAGACTTGCAAGAACAAGGGGACACAATTTAAAGATAGAAGGAGGCGTTCAGGGGCAATGTGAGGAAGTATTATTTCACAGAGAGGGTAGTGGATGCATGGAACAGCCTTCCTGAGGAGGTTGTGGGGTCTAAAACTGTGGGAGAATTCAAGAATGCATGGACAGACATAAGGCAATTCTTGGGGGGGGTAGGAAAAAATAGGCTGTTGGTTAACTAGGATCTGCGGCCTATCTTGTAGGTAGGGAAATGGGCAGACTAGATGGGCCTAGCGGTCCTTATCTGCCGTCAAAGTCTATGTTTCTATGTTTCTAATGGGGGCAAGCCAGCCAGACATGAATAGCCAAATCAAGGTGACAAATACTCTGAGGATTTAATAATAATAAAGCTATATTAACAGCCTCAGCAGGAGCTTAGTTGGCTGACCTTAGAGTTGTAACTGCAATAAAACATGGAGACAATGCTGTGAAAACAGGTGTAGCCAGGCAGTGCAATAAAGCTGCAAGTAGAATGAGAGCATGAATGAGCAGCACAGCTAGGGTCAGAGTAAACCTGTGTCAGGTGAAAAGAATTGAGTATGCAACATGGAGCTGCTATGGTTGAGCTGAAACACACAGATAATGATTGCAGTAGTTTGAGCGTGGTGAGCAACAGTGTAAAAGCACAAGCACTGGGTACAGTAGTAATTGTAGTAAACAGTAGCAGTGGCTGCAGTTGTAGGTAACTGAAAGCAGTAGTATGAGCTCCGAGTAGCAGTATGCTAGGAGCTTAGAAACAAAGCCCTAAAAAAGACAACAGCAAAACAGAAAACTGGGAACAAGGCCCAAAAACAAGAGACACAAAACACAGGAAAGCACACAGCTGGAGGAAAGATACAAACCTGAAGCAGGAAAACAAACACCGAAGTCCAGCGGAGACACACAGATATAGTAGGCAGGGCGGGGGGGAGGCACCAACCAGCTCAGGACAAACCAACGGAGCCTCCAGCTGCAAAGAAAATGTGCTTCACAATGAGGCTGAGAGGAACTGCTTATATAGCTCAGGAAGTGGGAGTAGCTGGCTGCTTGTTCATTGAACTACAGGCCTAGCCTTCCAAAAATAAATAAAAACTACTCTCTCTCTTAATGAAACATTCTCACATCCCTCCTGAATCCCGCTCCCCTAACAAGCTTCCACTCATGCCTCCGTGTTCTTTTCCTTATTCTTTCTTATTCCTGCTGAATATTTCCCCACAATCTACCTTGTTCATTCATTTTAGGAACGTTAAGGTCTTTATCATATCTCGCCTCTCCCTTCTGGTCTCCAGTGAGTACATATTCAGAGCCTTAAGTCAATCCTCATAGGATCTGCCCTGCTGGCCCTGAATCATTTTGGTTTACCTATGATGTACCGTCTGTAGCCTGTCTTTGTCTTTTCTTAGGTTGGTGGCTACAGAACTGAGTATAGTATTCCAGATGCGGTCTCACCAGTGACCCCTAGAGGGTCATTATCATCTCTATCCTGCTGTCAACACCGCCTTCCGATACACATAGAAACATAGAATGTGTTGACAGAAAAGAACCAGAGGTCCATCTAGTCTGCCCTATTTTCCATGCCTAACACTACACCCTGGACATTACTTGGTCAGAGGTGTCCTCCTCCCTCCTCCTCACTTACAGTACCTCTACTTATTATACTCTTGGGTCTATCCTACATGTGTTTGAAGCTTCCCACTGTCTTTGCCCCTACCAGCTCTTCTGGCAGGCTGTTCCAGGTGTCCACCACCCTTTCTGTGAAGAAGTATTTCCTCACATCCCTCTTAAATCACCCCCCCCCAAGCTTTGCTGCATGCCCCCGTATTCTGGTACTCCTCCTCCTCCTTTGAAAGAGACTCTCCTCCTGCACTTTGTTCACCCTGTAAGGTCCTTGTAGGTCTCAGTCATGTCCCCGCTCGCTCTTCTCTCCTCCAGGGAGTACATGATGAGCTACCGCAGTCTCTCCTCATATGGCTTCTTGTGCAGCCCCTGCACCATTTTTAGTAGCCCTCCTCTGGACCCCCCTCCACTCTGTCTGTCCTTGCAGAGGTTTGGCCTCCACAAGGTATGCAGTATATGCACCCCAACATCCTGTTTGCCTTGCTGTAGGCTTTGCTATATTGGCTACATTAAAGGACTCTAGCTCTAGCAGGGGAATGAACCTGCGATCTCCTGGTACTTAAATCAGTGTGCTAATCACTAGATCACACTGCCTCCTGCTGAGAGGGTTCTTGCTTAAAAAAGTCATTAATAGGCACCACACTTCTTGATCTACCAGTCTAGTAACTGCTGGTGTTTCGGAATCAAAAGTAATGTTTTCAGTGTCGAAATTTCGGCTGAAAAATAACGTTTTTTAAATTATTTAAGATTTCTCTTGGTAGTTCAAAACTTGTGCATCCATTCCAGTTTTCTTTCAGCAACACCCTCCCCCAAACATAGAAACATAGAATGTGATGCAGAAGGGGACCATCCGGTTCATCTAGTTTGCCCATACCTCTACCCCCCCATTCAGCTTTACGCTTGATGATGCCCTTATGCCTATCCCATGCATTTTTGAATCCCTCAACCGTTTTTGCCTCAATAACATCAGGCAGCAGGCTGTTCTAAGGATCCATCAACCTCACCGTTAAGAACTCCCTCACATTTCCCCTAAATTTCCCTCCCCTCAGCCTCGTGTCATGCCTCCTAGTCCTAGTGCAGCTTTTGCTCTGAAAGAGTTCATATACCTTCACCCTAGTTACACCTCTGAGGTACTTAAAAGTTTATATCATTTCCCCGCTCTCCCTCCTCTGTTCGAGGGAGTACATGTTGAGTTCCTGGAGCCATTTCTCATAAGGCACCACGTGAAGACCCTGAATCATGTTTGTTGTCCTTCTCCGTACCATCTCAAACCTGTCCATATCTCTCCTGAGATGAGGCCTTCAGAACTGGATGCAGTACTCCAGATGGGGTCTCACAAGGAATCTGTAAAGTGGCAGCACCACCTCTCTCCTCCTGCTCGTGATGCCCCTCCCGATGCACCCCAGCATCCTACTTGCCTTCAGCGTCGCCTTCTTGCACTTTGTACTCACCTTCAGATCCTCTGATAATGACACCCAAATCTTGCTCCTGTTTAGTGGCTGCCATTTTCACCCCTCCAGATAGTAATCTACCATCTGGTTCCCTTTGCCAGTGTGCATAACCTTGCACTTCTTCACATTGAATTTCAGCTGCCAAGTTTCCAACCACTCTTCTAGTTCTTTTTTAGGTCAGATTTTATCTTCTCGACTCCCTCAATGATGTCCATTCCGCTACAGATTTTGGTGTCGTCTGCAAAGAGACACACCTCCCCCTCTAGTCCCTCCCCAATGTCACCAATGAATACTCTGAAGAGAAGCGGGCCCAGGACTGACCCCTGTGGCACACTGCTGGTCACCGCCCTCTCCCCAGATAATGTGTGCCCTCTGAGTCCTTCCCCTGAGCTAACTTCTTACCCAATTTACCACCGCATGCCCGATTCCCATGCTCACCAGCTTGTTAATCAATCTTCTATGTGGAACTGAGTCAAAGGCTTTGCCGAAGTCCAGGTAGACGATGTCCACACCTACTTTCTAACCTAATTTCCCCATATATTTCTATTTTCTATTTTTTTAATAATTTTACATTTTTATTTTACTATTAGCTTGTTGAGTGAGTATGTTGTGAAACATTTGCTGAAAGAAAGCTATGTAAAACTAAAATGTATTGAATGTTTGCAAATTAAACCAGGACAAGACAGCAACCCTACAGATAGATTTTCACCCACCCAATACCTCCACAATACTGTTCCTTCAAGTTCAAGTGGAATCAAAAATCAAAAAAAAATTTCTCTCTGTAGCTCAGAACTTGTGTGTCTGTTCCAGTTTGCTTTTTAGCAACACACCTCCCCCACACTTTCTTTTCTATTTTATAAATCACTTTAAAATCCTATTTTAATATCAGTCTGTGGAGTATATTGTAAAGTGTTTGCTGAAAAAAGTTATATATAATGAAAATGTGTTTGAATGTTTGTAAATTAAATTAGGATGAGACAGCAGCCCTACAGATAGATTTGTTTTGCTATTTACTGCACTTTCTGTTGCCGCACCTCCCAAGGCTCAGCCCCCACCACCCCGAGCTCCGACCACCCCCAGGGCTTACCTGCATCAGTGATCCTGATCCCAGGCTTGCCCCCTACTGGGTGGGGCTGTCGGTCAGCCCAGGACCAACGTACTTGAAGTCAGGGCTCCAACAGGCATCCCCATCGGAGGAACCCCCGGGTTACCTCCCAGGGTGGGGTCAGAGGACCGGAACATGCTGGCAGAAACATATCACTCAGTTGCCGGGCTGGGCTGTGGGGAACGAGTGGGCACGGAGAGTGGAACATCACAGAGGGAGTTGGCAGCATGTTTTTTTGTAAAACTATCCCCGGAGAGGAGGAATGTGCAATGACACAACAATGTCTGTTCCTCCTCTCAGGAAGTCAGATGCTGGTTTTGTTGTGGAACCCCACAGCCTCCACTAGAGGTCAGTGCATCACCGGACACTCAGCCAACCCTTCCCCCGGAAGAAGGAGAGTAGTCACCAGGCTGCTCAACACTTCTCCAACTCCGGAATCCATTCCCGAACCTGGGATGTCAGCATCATGAGCAGAGATCCTACCACTGTGCCAGTGGGCCCAGATAGATTTTTTTACACACCCAACACATCCACAATACTGTACCTTCAAGTTTAAGTGGAATCAACAGGCTATCAGATATGTTGCTGTCTTTCTATGGACTGTGTACCTCACAAAACGTTTAATTAAGAGCAAGTTTAAAAAAAAATTTATGGAATGTTTTCCTGAGGTGTGACTACAAATAACCATATTAACATAATTTACTAACATACTAAAATGCCAGCAGAATAGGCCTAACAGTCTTTCGTGTCTGCTCGTTTGGTCAGCCCCCACTCTGGGAGCTGACCTTACTGCCCCCCTCGCCCTCTCTGGCTTCTCCTTCCCAGTCCCAGATATTCCTGCTGCACAGGATTTTGCTTCCAGAACCCTTCCGCTGTACCTGTCCCACCCCCTCTTGAACCTCTCCACCATCTCTGCCTCCACCAGCCCCTGGGTAGTGCATTCCATGGCTCCAACACCTCTCAGTGAAGTAGCACTTCCTCCTTTCTCCTGAATCTCCCCCCCTCCAGCTTCCACTCATGCCCTCTAGTTGTCCCCCCTCCTTCCTTTGGAGCACCCTGACTGCTCCTCCCCTATTTAACCCCTTTATGTACCTGAAGACCTCTATCATGTACCCCCGGTCACTTCTCTCTTCCAATGTGTACATATTTAGCTCTTCGAGTCTCTCCCCATAGGGCCTATCCGACAGGCTCCAGATCATTTTGGTTGCCCTCCTCTGGACCCTCTCCAGGAGTTCAATGTCCCTCTTTAAGTGTGGCATCCAAAACTGCACGCAGTACTCTAGCTGCTGCCTCACCAAGCAGTTATACAGAGGGAGTATCACTTCCCTCAGTCTGGAGGTGATCCCCCTAGCAATGCATCCCAGCATCCTGTTGGCTTTGGCCGCTGCCCTCCTACAAGTCTGAGTTGTTCATCTTGACATGCACCACCACCCCCAGGTCCCTCTCAGCCATTGAGACTTGTAGCATCCCCCCCCAGGGTGTACACTTGGCTTAGGTTTCTGGCTTCCAGATGCAGTACCTTGCATTTCCCCTACATTGAACCTCAGCTTCCACTTTCTAGACCACCTTTCCAAAGCCTCCAGGTCTCCCTGTAGGGCCACCCTCACCTCCTCCCCATCCACCACCTCCCCCAGTTTTGAGTCATCTGCAAAGAGACTCATCTCACTCCTGATGCCCTTCCTTATGTCAGAGATGTAGGTGTTGAACAGGAAGGGCCCAAGGACCAATCCTGAGGACCCCACTAATGACCCTCCTTGGGGATGAGACTATCCCGCCAACCTCCAGTCCTGGAGCACATTGCCTATCCATCTGATCATCTGGTTCCCCACCCCCATTTCTCCCAGCTTATTCAACAGGCCTCCATGAGGAACAGAGTCAAATGCCTTGCTGAAGTCAAGATAGAGGACATCCACCGGTCTACCCAGGTCCAAGGCACTCGTCACCCAGTCATAGAACTCCACAAGGTTTGTCTGACACGATTTCCCCAGGACGTATCCATGCTGTCTATTGTCCAGGCACCCCGACTTTTCCAGGTCCCCCCCAGCCTCTCCTTGACAATGCCCTCCATCACCTTGCCCACCACTGATGTTAGGCTGACGGGCCTGTAGTTCCCTGCCACCTCCCTTGATTCTCCCCTTGTGGATAGGCACTATACTCACCACCTTCCAGTCCTGGGGCACCCACCGTGTCCTCAGAGAGATGCTGAAAAGCTCCGCCATGGGTTTCATAGAAACATAGAAACATAGATTTGACGGCAGATAAGGACCGCTTGGCCCACCCAGTTTGCCCATTTCCCTACCTAATGGATAAGCTGCAGATCCTAGTTAACCAGCAGCCTACTTCTTCCTACCCCAACCCCCTAGAACTGCCTTATGACTGTCCCATGCATGCTTGAATTCCACCACTGTTTTTGACTCCACAACCTCCTCCGGAAGGCCGTTCCATGCATCCACAACCCTCTCTGTGAAAAAATACTTCCTTAAATTACCTCTGAGCCGCCCCCCTTCTATCTTCAAGGACATCCCCCAGTTCCTTCAGCACTCTGGGATGTAATTTATCTGGCCCCGGTGCTTTCTCCATCTTAAGGGACCTTAGGGCTTCCCTCACTCTCTCTGCCGTGACTTCCACCTCTGCTACCTTGTCCCCTGCTTTGCCTTCCCCCCTCCTGCCAGTGATGGCTCCCCCTCCCCAGACCCGCCAATCAGCAAGGGCCCCCCCCAGTTTCACCAAGTATGAGGCAGACCCCCCATTTTCCTTGGTGAAAACTGAGGCAAAGTACTAATTTAGTACCTCAGCCTGCTCCCCCGGGTCTTGTGCCCATCCCTCCCCTGTTTTAATCCTGCTACTCTGCCCCTTCACCCTTCCTTTTTCCCCAATGTATCTAAAGAACCCCTTGTTCCCTCTCCTAATTTCCCTGGCCAGGTTCTGCTTCTTTCTTGCCTTAGCCGCCCTCACCACCCTAGTGGCCCTTCTGGCCATCAGCTTGTACTCCCCTCAATCCCTTTCACTCCTTGAGCACTTGAAATGCCTATAAGCCACCTTCTTTCCACTCACCACCCTGAACCTCTGGTCCACCAGCAGGGTTTGCGGGCCCTACCGCATTTTTTGTCTTACTTGCACAGGTGCTGGTAGCATCCTGCACCCCTCTCCTGATGATTTCCACCTACTGTCAGCGTCCATGTCTGACCCAATCCCATCCAAATGCTTCTTAAGGATCCTTCCCATTTCCTTGAAATCCACCCCCCTGAAGTCAGTTACCTCCGTCTTTGTGCAGCCTTCTACCCCTCCTAGGTCCAGGCAGAACCAGACTGTGGCATGGTTGCTCCCCACCAACGGGTCCCTTACCTCCAGGCCCCCAATCTGGTCACTGTCTGCCAGGATCACATCCAGTATCCGTGCCTCCCTGGTTGGTTCCCCCACCTGCTGAGTTAGGAACGCATCCTGAAAGACATCCAACAACCTCTATTCCCTGGCCACTGAGGATGTCATAGTCTCCCAGTCTGTTCCTGGCATGTAATTTGAATCATGATTATGGGGTACATCAAAGTGATTTGCTATGATTGTATGAAGCATAGAAACATAGAAAGTGATGGCAGAAGGAGACCTTTGGGTCCATTTGGTCTACCCTGTAGTAGCCCTGTTTAGAATTTCGCTAGCCACCTACTACTGTATCTGTTTTGTGTGAAGACTCTTTTGTGTATGTATAGTGATAACTTTACCACACAAGTGATGTCACCACAGCCCATTTGTAGGGTGAATTCGCTTTTAGGTTTTTTGAGTTGCAGCCTGCCTGGCTCTTCAAAATACCAAACCATTTGGGGACTGTAGCCAGGAATGTCTTGGTGCTTGTCAGTGCCTCTATGACTTTCACTTGCTTTGCCAGAGACAGGGGACTAGATTTTCAAAGCCCTCCAAATTCCTGCAGCTGCGGGGAAAAAATGGCGCAATTGAGTCTCCACTTGTGGATCCACAGTTTTTCCTGCAGCTGCAGGATTCTCAAAACTGGAATTGGTTTGTGACTGGCTCCATGATTTACAAAAGCTTGCAGTAATTTTTTTTATACGCAGGTGTGGGGAAAAGGTATGCCCGGTGGAACCAGGCGTAACATCCGCTGAAGTTGTGCCAGTTGAAAATACAAATCTTTGCAGGTGCTGAGATTTTGTCTTGCAGTCGGGCTGTGGTTGGGACTTAGTCCCCAACCCATTTGAAAATCCAGGTCAGGGCTTTTTGCATATTGAGTGCTGAGGCATTGTAAACTGCAATTGAGTGAAATGAGGTGAGTTAATCTGCCCTTAAATATCCACTATTAACACCTCATCGCACACCTGACCAGATGTAAACTGTTCCCATTAAGTGAAACTAAGGTCCCTCTGAACAGCAGAAATTAACAGTGGAGTAAATAGGTGTGAAACAGTTAGAAACATTGAATTTGTCATTAAAAAAGGTATCTTTGGCTCATCCAGTCTGATCAGATGTTCTCTACCTAATCTGTCTCTGCAGATCCTAACTGGTCTCCAGTGACACTTTCCTCCCTGCCTGTTTTCTAATGCATCACTATATCTATCCCATGCATGACTGAAGATCCCCACTATTTTCGTCACCACCATTTCTTTTTGTTTTGTTATTTTCTTATTTATTCCTCCTCCTCAAGAGCACCAAGGAGTCATCCCCCTGCGGTCCGCTCCTACCTGGTCAGTACTCCTTTGCCCATGTAGCCTTGGTTTACCCCCTGGGCGGGGACAAGGTGGGCCCCAACCCTGACACTGCAGTAACATCAGTCAGAAGGGTGACAGGAGGGTGGCCACAAATTGGGGGCAAGCTCCAGTGCTCCGTCTCTGCCGGAGCCGAGATGCATTTTCCCCTTTTTCTAGGAAGTGGCCGGCGCCCTGATGTCAAGGCATTGATTCTGATGTCTGCCACTCCTCCACTCCTACTTCTGCTCCTTGGCACTTGCTGTGTCTCTGGCTTCTGCCAGAGAGCAGCTGAGTGCCGTACAGGGACCCCTGTCCCTCCCGGGAGATGAGAGCTGTCCTCTGGACGCTCAATCATCTCCCTACTCTGCCAACCCCCAGCAACCCAGGCTCGTTCCTGAACCCAGGTCGCCGGCGTGGCGCGAGGTGTGGCGTCCAGTGCCTCAACCCTCAGCGCCACCGGGCCGGTGTCACCACCATTTCTGCTTGCAGTCTGTTCCAGGCATCTACCACCCTTTCAGTGAAGAAGTATTTCCTCACATCCTTCTCTGACGCCTCCCTCTCCAGCTTAATCACACATCCCTTGGTGCTGGTAATCCTTCTTATGTGAAAGAGACTTCCCTCCTGCACCTTGTTCACCCCTGTGAGGTACTTGTAGATCTCTACCATATCACCTCTCCTCTCTTCCAGTGTGCACATGTTGAGATCCCCCAGTCTGTCCTCATAGGGCTTCTTATGCAACCCCAGCACCATTTTAGTTGCCCTCCTCTGGACTTCCTCCACCATGTCTGTGTCCTTTCTGAGGTGTGGCTTCCAAAACAGAACACAGTACTCTAGATGGGGTCTCACCAGTGAACAATACAGTGGCACCACCACCTTCCTCCTCCTCCTCCTACTGTGTATTCTTCTCTCTATGCAACTCGGCATTCCACTAGCCCTACCCACTGCTTTGTCACACTGCCTTGCCACCTTGAGGTCATCAGATATGATAAGCCAAGATCCCTTTCCCGTTTAGTGACTGTCAGTACCTCCTCCTATCCCGCACTCAGCTCCTGAGTTCCAATGCCCAAGGTGCATAATCTTTCACTTTTTATTATTGAACCCCAACTGCCATGCTTTAGACCTCTCCTCAAGTTTGCCCAGATCGCTGTTCATTCTTTCCTCCCCTTGTTCAACCTATTGTAGAATATGGTATCATCTGCAAAAAGGCATATGTACCTTCCCTTCCAGTTTCTCAGCAGTGTCACTAATGAAGACATTGTGAAAAATCAGTTCCAGTACTGTGGTAAATGGCACTTACTATAATGAGTGAAGAGTGACCAGAGGGGTGCTGCAGGGCTCAGTACTGGGACTGATCCTCTTCAATGTCTTCATAAGGGACATCGCAGAAGAACTAGAAGGGGAGGTATGTCTTTTTGCAGAAGACGCCAAAATCTGTAATAGGGTGAATACACAGGACAGGGTGGAGGGAATGAGCAGGAACCTTAGAAAACTTGAGGAGTGGTTGAGGGATGGCAGCTGGTGTTCCTCTACTACCAGTGACCTGGCAGTTGCTATGGTTGTCTGTTGCTACAGACAACAGGTGCGTTTGCCAGTCCGAGGGTGGACCATGATGTGATGACATCATCCTGGACATCTGACGTCACACTCATGTCACGTACCTGATCCCATCCCTTTGTGTCAGTACTAAAGCAGATCACTAGAAGTTTTTAAAATGCTAGTAATGCCACCAGAACACAAGATGTAAAGCACAAGTTGCTACAGACTGGTAAGCCTGCTGTTTGCTTTAGCACTAAATCTCTAACACTTTTGGTAAAGGAAGGAGCACGTATCATAAACCAACTGACTTTGTTCTAGCCCTTTGAATCAGTGAGACAGCAGCATAAGGGAATATTATGCATGGATACAGATGAGAAATCTTTAAACATGAAGGTGATAGCATGGCATTTAAAATTGACAATACTCTACAAGAGTATATTTTGTTATCAGAAGAACATGTTATGGAAAGCTGTTTTGTTTTTAGAACTCAAATCTGGTACAAAATATGTGAAACTAAAACTGGAAAGGAACTGTGAACTCTGAACAGTATGTTCCCAAGGACATAGGACTCAATTACAGTAAGTCAGGAAATATAACCTGTTACCTGAATGCTTATAAGTCTAAGCATTTATAGAGGGATGCTGCCCCATTTTCAAGTTCAGCACGTTAATTCTACTATGAAAACTCACAGGATTCAATTCACAAAAAGGGCTAGGATCAGCGCAAGCTGTCGTAAACAGAAGCTTACGCCGAAGCTCAGTGTTCCACGAACCCTGCACCAAATTCTGGTACCAAAGGGGTCTCAGCACCTACGTCCCCACACTTGCAGCAACCTCTCCCATGCAGCAAACACCGGGCACATGGGAAGGGTCTGCCACAGGCCCCTTGTGGCAAATGCAAGCAGTCCCCCATCCCCAATCCCCAAGTACACAAAAGAAAACCCCTTCCACTGCTGGTCTAGTGCCCCCCTCCCTGAACCCTGATGCTGCCTATAGTATCTAATAAATAACCTGTCCCCCTCATAGTGGTATAGTGGCCCCTCATCCCCAATGCCACCATGGTATATAATTAATAAAATGCCACCCTCATCCCCATAATTGCACATATTAAAATTACTAAATATAGCTACCCTCTCTAGTGGTCTAGTGGCCCTCTCCCTGATTCCCGAATTAGTCTGTATTAATAGTATTAAACAGCCACCCTCCCTGGCGGTCTAGTGGCCCTCTCCCTGATTCCCGAATTAGTCTATATTAATAGTATTAAACAGCCTGCCTCCCTGGCGGTCTAGTGGCCCCCCTCTCTGATCCCCGAATTAACCTGTATTAAAAGTATTAAACAGCCACCCTCCCTGGTGGTCTAGTGGCCCCCCCTTCCCAATCCCTGATGTCGCCCTATTATTTAGGTGATAATATGCCCCCCTCCCCGATCTCCAATGTCCCTGTTGTAATAATATAATTTAAAGGATATAGGAAATGATTTCTGCATATTTAACTGCCCTTCCATCTTCCTTTCCATGCTACTTCTGTATTCTGATATGGTTTGATGATTTTTTTGATAAATAAATAGTGTAGCTTTGGGATGCCCTCAGATCTACATTGAGTTCCACTCTCCTCACCAGCTATTGCACTTGATTTTCATATCTCTAAGACATTCTATGACATCACAGACTCCTATTATTCATCTGAATGGCATGGAAAGGAGTTTGTGATGTCATAGAATGTTCAGGCAGTATGAAAAGAGACAGCAGTAAATGCTGAGCAGAGATGGATTCAAGCTAGTTACAAAAGCAACAAAATGAGATTATTAGTTTCACAAAAATGGTCAAAAGTATATTAGAATACTTGGTGTCCAGTAAAAGAACAACTGGAGTGCATCTAAAGGTGTTAAACCCATTTCCTATCACCTTTAAGACCTTCTTTCCCTAGTGATCTAATGATCCCCACCCCAGCAGGTAGTGCCCACCACCCAGCTTCCCTCATCCTGTAACAGAGCCAGACACCGGCACAGCCCTCCTCTCACCTCAGCAGCCAGCGCTGACTGAACTGTCAATGAATGCTGCACTGTATAGTGTACACACATTGCGCACACTGTACAGTACAGCACTCAAATGACAGTTCAGTCGGCCCCGGCCGTGGGGGTGAGAGGAGGGCTGTGCTGGTGCTGGTTCTGTTACGGAATGCGGAGGAGCTAGGTGGTGGGCACTGCCTGCTGGGATGGGGGGACGGGAGTCACGAGATCACCAGGGAAAGGGGGGTTTAAGTTATATTATTACAATGGGGACATCAGGGAAGGGGGAGTATTATAGCCTAAATAATAGGGTGGCATCAGGGATCGTGGCGGGGGCATTACTTAAACAATGGCAGCATTGGAGATTGGGGGGCTACTAGACCACTAGGGAGGGCAGCTGTTTAATACGGTTAATACAGGCTAATCCGGGGATCGAGGAGGAGGGCCACTAGACTGCCAGTGAGGGTGGCTGTTTAATACTTTTAATACAGGCTAATTTGGGGATCAGGGAGGGGAGCCACTAAACTGCCAGGGAGGACAGCTGTTTAATACTTTTAATATGAGCTAATTCAGGGAGGGAGGCCACTAGACCGCCAGGGAGTGCGGCTGTTTAATACTTTTAATATGGGCTACTTTAGGGATCAAGAAGGGGGCCACTATACCACCAGGGATGGGACTTACTGCGATTATCAGGGGATCGAGGAGGAGAGAACCAAGACACAATGCTGCACATTGCAGAACTGTCCCAGAGGAACTTGTTCTATATACCCTTAGACCAACCCTGGCTGGTCTAAGGGTACTTAGAAAGTCTCCCCTGGGACAGGTTTAAGAATCACATTATAGGGGATGTGGCAGCTTGCATCAGCTGCATTTCCCCTTGCGCCATGCTGCAGCCAGTTTAATGGCTCAAGGCTGATGCAAGCCCACTTTGGCACATGCAGCCTGCTTTTGATGCAGGCTGCTTTACGGAATAGCTCAAGGTGCAATGTTTGATGCAAGGTGCCACTTGCGTCATACATGTTTGATGCAGGCACCTTGAATCATATTAGGGGCTTTGAGGATTGGGGCTACAGTTTTAATCACTGATGTGATGCTCAATGTCACAATCTGAGCACAGTTTAAAGAACTGTAATACTAGTGTTTTTTTGTTATGTTGACACAATGGCATTTTTTAAGGAACTTAAAATGTTGTGATTTAATATATATAGTGAAGCTCGCCAGGATGAAACCCACTTCTACAGCATTCTGCAGTATGCTAGCAGAGTTACTGCAGTAACAATGTACTCTCAGTGGATTAATCTCTTTGAAACATGCAGGAAACTTGTGACACTGCCAGGATGAAGTGAGTGTCACAGTTTCCTGCATGACAAAAGGAACTAATTGCCATTGAAATTACACTGTTTTCCACAGTAACTCTGCTGCAGCATGCTGCAGAGTGCTACAAAATGCTGCAGAATTGGGTTTCATCCTGGTGAGCTTCACTGTATTTCAAGGGCTAGAGGCCTGAGTATACATGATATATGGAATAGAATACAGTAAGGTGGCAAACACAGTGAGGGAGAAGAAAATGCATTTAGAACGTACAAAGAGACCCAGAAGGATGACGACAGGGCGTTTTATCTGGCAAAGCAAAGGGAGGCAGAAAAGAGAGTGAGGGCAGCTAAAGCACTAACAGAGGAGAGGATAGCTAAGGAGGTCAGAAAAGGGGACAAGAGCTCATTCAGGTATTTGGGGGGAAGAGGAAAACAAGGGGAGGGATAGTGAGAATCAGGAGGGTGGTGAGGACTGCACAGAGGAAGATCAAGAGAACCGGGAAATACTGAGCAATTACTTCTCAGTCTTTATGGTAAAGGGTGGCGGGCGACCAGCATGCTACAATAAGCAAGGGGAGTGGACAGAATCCTTTCTTGGTGGAGAGGGTCTGGAAGGGACTGGAAGCCTTAAAGGAGAATAAGGCAATGGGGCCAGATGGGATTCATCCAGGGGTCCTAAAGGAATGGACCATTGTGCTAGCTACCCCCTCGGCAATACTTTTTAGCACCTCACTGGAGATAGGGAGAAGTTCCAGAGGAGAAGGAGGAGGAGGGCCAATGTGGTCCCTCTGCACAAAAGTGGCAGAAGGGAGCATGCTAGCAACTACATGCCAGTCAGTCTCACATCCGTGGTGGGGAAGGTAATGGAGACACTACTGAAGGAGAGGCTCATGGAGCACCTGGAGACAAAAGGGCTGCAGGACTACTAGCAGCATGGTCTCATAGGAGGGAGGTCATGTCAAACTAATCTCATAGATTTCTTTGACTGGGTTACCAGGGAGGTTGATCAAGGGAGAGCAGTGGACGTGGCTTATCTGGACTTCAGTAAGGCTTTTGACACTGTGCCACACATGAGACTATTTAAAAAAAATAAGCAGCCTGGGGGTTGGGGAGAAAGTGACAAGCTTGGTATCAAAATGGTTAAGGGATAGGAGGCAAAGGGTGGTGATGAACGGTAGTCGCTCCAGTGATAGGAGAGTGACTAGTGGGATACCACAGGGTTTGGTGCTGGGACTGGTCCTCTTCAATGTCTTCACGAGTGATACTGCGTAGGAGCTTGAGGGTAAGGTGTGTCTCTTTGCAGATGATACAAAAATATGCAACAGGGTTGACAGGAAGGGGTGGAGAGAGTGCAAAGGGATCTGAGGAAATGAGAGGAATAGTCTAGGAGTGGTAGCTGGGTTTCAATGCCAAAAAAGAGCAAGATGATGCACTTGAGGCTGTGGAACCAATGGGCTGTCTATAAGATGGGGTGAGTGGAGCTTACAGTCACCAAACAAGAAAGAGACCTAGAGTCATCATATCTGATTACCTCAGGTAGCTGGGCAGTGTGACAAAGCCGTGGAAAAGGCTAGAAGGATGCTGGGGTACACTGGGAGAAGGATTTCTAGATGGAGGAGGGAGGTGGTGCCATTGTATTACTCACTGGTGAGGCACTACCTAGAGTACTGTGTCCAGTTCTGGAGGCCACATCTCTGCAAGGTCATTGAAAGAGTGGAAGCGGTACAGAGGAGGGCAACCAAAATGGTGATGAGGTTGCACAAGAAGCCAGATGAGGAAGGCTGCAGGAACTCAATATGTACTTCCTGGAAAAGAGGAGTGAGAGGGCGCATGATTGAAATCTGCAAGTACCTCATAGGAGTGAACAAGGTGCAGGTGGAGGGTCTATTTTAGAGAAAGGAAGGCACTAGAACAAGGGGGCTTGCAATGAATCTAAGAGAGGGAAAGTTTGAGAGATGTGCAGAAATACTTCTTCGTGGAAAGGGTGTGGATGACTGGGATGGACTGCCAAAGGAGGTAGTAGGGGAAAAGACTGTGGGAAGCTTTAAGCATGCGTGGGATAGGCACAGGGGCACATTTGGTAGAGAACCGGGGGAAAGAATGACACCTAATGACCAGCCAGGTTCAGTGATGATGAAATAGGCAGGAACAAGTGGAAGACTGGATGGTCCGAAAGGTCCTTTTCTGCCAACAAAAACTATGTTTGCATGACTAAAGCAGTACATCACTCTCCTTAATATTTGAAAGTTTGCTAAGCTCAGTATAGATGCTGGGATGATTTTTCCAAAATGACTATTGAGTTTTATAATTATGTGAATGTTTACAATGTGATACATTGTGAATACTGGATGACAGAATTTATTGTAAGGAATGCTTTACTGGATTTTGCACAAGTAAGCAATCTTTTATGTTGTCTATTTGAAACCCAAGACTGAATGACATTTACATTATTTTATCTCATGTTTATATTTATGTCCAGAAATGGTTATTAATTTTAACTGTTTCTAAAAAGGCCACCTTCTCCTGATGAAGCCTTTCCAGGTGAAACGCTGAGTACAGTTTAAGGTGGACTGGACATTAGGGGTGTGCGAATGACGAATAGCATTTCCCAAATACCATGCATAATAGGCTGTTTGTTACTCAGGAATTAAAATGAATAACTGGCGCTATTCATGGCTGTTTGGCATTTTGGCATTTGACAATAGTTCAAGATCTCCTGAGACTTTCTGTCCAATCAGAGGCCACTTTGGAAGCTCACTAAACATAGAAACATAGAATTTGACGGCAGATAAGGACCGCCTGGCCCACCTAGTCTGCCCATTTCCCTACCTAATGGATAAGCTGCAGATCCTAGTTAACCAACAGCCTACTTCCTCCTACCCCCACCTAAAATTGCTTTATGTCTGTCCCATGCATTCTTGAATCCCCCCACTGTTTTTGACTCTACGACCTCCTCAGGAAGGTTGTTCCATGCATCCATAACCCTCTCTGTGAAGAAATACTTCCTCACATTACGTCTGAGCCGTCCCCCCTCTATCTTCAAATTGTGCCCCCTTGTTCTTGCACGAAAGGTAGGTCATGTGCTACCCAGCAGTTTCAGAAGCTTCAGACAGGAGACAGACGACTTGTGCTGCTGCAGGGAAAGAATCTACTTCCACCTAAGTGTTAAAACTAGAAAGAAAAGTCAGAAATCTTGACATTTTTTGTTCCCTCTCTAAGTTCCAAGATAGAGAGCGTTGATTTTTACACACTGGAAGGTGAAAATTAGGCTTTTAAGAAAGAGAAGATATTAGGGCTGTTTAGTGTTTGCTGAGAGAGAGAGAGAGAGAGAAAGGCAGACAGGCCACGACAGCAGATACACAGACACTCGTGCGCGCACATGCATGGGCTCTGTGTGTGTGTGTGTTGTGTGTGTGTGTGTGTTTACCAAATGAGATTTATACCTGCAGTGTAGTGAAGAAGTCTAACAGCTTATGTGAGGAAGGATTTGTAGGGGTTTTATCCTCATTAGAAATGTAAGTTTTTTGTAACTTAGTTGTTGTCTGAAACAAAGAACAAGGCAAGTAGTCTAACTGAAATGCAGTAGACTTAGGAACATTTTTTTCTGTTGTTGGTGGCTTGACTTTCATGTCCAGGAAGAAATGCCAAGAAGAAATTAAAAAAATATTTTTGTCTGAAGATTTGTTTAGCCAGTCAGGCTTGACAGTTATTAGTTGACAGTGAAACTTGTAAGCTTAGCATGGCTGTAGTGACTTGAGTGACTTGATTTCAAAATAAATATAATTTAAATTTAATATCAGAAATCTTCCTGTGAGGAACCCAGGCTTAGGTCATTACACAGTCACTTAAGCAAGTGTGAGTGCATCGTAGCTGGTGGGGTGGGACTAGTCTGCTAACTCCCACTGCATCAGTTAGCTGCTTTTCTGTTCTATACGTGATTGCTTGTTCAAATTGAAGATGGGAGCGAAAACGAGGGGACGTAGTCTCAAACTGGAAGGTGGGCAATACAGAGGTAATGTCAGGGGGCAGTTTATCACAGAGAGGGTGGTGGAGGCCTGGAACAAGCTGCTGGAGGAGGTAATGGCAGCTGAAACGGTGGAGGGGTTCAAGAGGGCTTGGAATAGATTTAAGGGGTTGGGAAAAGAGGGTGTAAGCATAACAGAAGGGGGCAGGTAGGGTGTTGGGCAGAGTAGATGGGCCGTGGGGCCTTTCTCTGCCGTCACATTTCTGTGTATCTGTGTATACATGTGCATGACTGTGCACTCAAGACATATTTCTAAGTCTATGGCTGTGTGCCCACAAAAAGATTAAAACTTTTTAATTTTTTTTTTTTAGAAAAATCAGGCTTGACAATTATTAATTGACTGACTTGAGTGATTATGTTTCATAATAATATAATTTAAATTTCATACATCTTTCTGCGAGGAATACAGCCATGGCAGACAGAGGACATAGTACCAGATAACGTAGTTGATCCAGCAGCCCCAGCAAAGCTGCAGCAGGCATAGAGCAGCAAGCAGCAGGGGATAATGAGCAGTAGAATACTATAGAGTGACATTCTGGGTGCATTCGCTGTACAAAATTATGTTTTACCCTATCAAAGCCTGCAGTCTCCACCAGTACCAGTATGGCATCAGCTGACACCAGGGAAAAAAACTAAAAATAGCATTCAGAGCACTAGTAGTGCTGCTAGGAGGGCAGTCACTTACTGCCTCTGATACTGATGTGAATGTATTCTCTTCATCCCTTGCCACTGCCACCAGTACCACCAGGGCTAGGACATCCTTCCTAACCCTTGCTGTGCTATGGACTGATATATCAGTCCAGAATTACCATGCTTTCTAATTCTGTCAACAGCCTAAGGGTTAATAACAACCACTGCTCTGATCCACCACCCATCTACTAAGACTACCAGTATCCCAATTTCTGCTGCAACAGTGGCCTTGCCAGCCACTGCTATCACTGTGACTGAGACCACTCCTGCCACTGTGTCCCAGACCACACCTGCCACTGTTACCATGGCAACCATCAGTACTGCTACAGTGACACCTGCAACTACCACCACTGTAGCTACAGCCAGTTGCATAAGTATTTCCACTGCTTTGTCCACCCCTACTGTGACACCTCTTGTTTCTCGACCTGTCTGTTCTACTGTTGAACTTGTCAGTACAGTTGAGGAGGAGGCACACTCATTCAGGTCTGAGTACTTTCCAACAGGAGAGTTGCCCAGTGAGGAGGCTAACCTAAACAGCTTTGATGATGAGGCAGATTATGGGGAGTACCTTGAGAGCAGTAAGGCAAAAATGTCAGGTGGCCAAAAAAACCTTAACCTCTCAAGGTAGCAGTGGCAGGAGAAAAAAGGATAATCCCCCCCCCCCCAAAAAAAAAAAAAACTCGGCAAGTTACCTTGGACTGTATTTTTGGGATTGTATTTTTGGGGTGTTTATGTGGGGTGGTATTTATTTATTTAAAAGTTTGAGTTTTGTTGTTTTTTAAGGTGTCCCCCACTCTGTGAGAGAGAGTGGAATATTGTATTATTTTGATTTTTAAGAATTTTATTTATTTTAGTTAGTTGCTGCCACTGTGTTTTTGAGTGTTCTGGGTTTCTGGGTGTGTGACATAAGACTTTGGGTGCCTAGATGTGCCAGTGGACTGCCCCCCCCAGTCGTGCACTAGTCACCCTCTGAACTTTGTGACCTCCGCCATTTATTGCCCCCCCTTTACAGTTTACAGTATATCAAAGTTGTAGAGCACTTGGAATTGCTCATAGGGGGAGGGGTTGGGCTGGGGTTGCAAACATCGGAGGGTGAATGAGCGGGGTTCTCATATCAGGGTAGTGAGGCCCAGGAGACACCCTGGGATGAAATGAATTCTGGAACGTAGTCCTCCATGCCCAAGGGTTCCACTGCCGGTGGGCAGCTAGCTTGGGCAGCCCCGGAATCCCATCCAACTCATAGAAACATAGACTTTGATGGCAGATAAGGACCACTTGGCCCACCCAGTCTGCCCATTTCCCTACCTATTGGATAGGCTGCAGATTCTAGTTAACCAACAGCCTACTTCCTGCAACCCCCCACTATAATTGCCATATATCTATACCATGCATCTTTGAATTCTCCCACTGTTTTAGACCCCACAACCTCTCCAGGAAGGCAGTTCCATGCGTCCACCACTCTCTCCGTGAAAAAAAAATGTCCTCACATTACCCCTGAGCTGTCCCCCCTCTATCTTTAAATTGTGCCCCCTTGTTCTTACACATCTCTTTTTCTGAAAGATGCTACCCTCCTGGACTTTTTGTTGATTCCTTTGAGGTACTTAAAAGTTTCTATCATGCCCCCCGTGTCCCTCCTTTCATCAAGGGTATACATATTGAGCTCTCTCAGTCTCCCTTCATATGGTTTCTGATGTAGACCCTGCACCATTTTAGTTGCCCTCCTCTGGACTGCTTCCATCCTGTCTATGTCCTTGCGTAGATGAGGTCTCCAAAACTGCACGTAGTACTCCAGATGGGGTCTCACCAACTGACTGTACAGAGGGATAACCACTTCCCTTTCTCTACTTGTGATGCCCTTCCCTATGCATCCCAGTATCCCCCTGGCTCTCCTTACCAACTTCTCACATTGCTTACTCACCTTTAGGTCATCTGATATGACTACCCCAGGTCTCTTTCCATTATTGTTGTTGTTAGTACCTCCCCTGCTATTGTGTACCCTTCTCCTGGATTTTTATTTCCCAGGTGCATTACTTTGCACTTCTTTGCATTGAATCTAAGTTGCCATATGTCTGACTATTCCGCCAACCTTGCCAAGTCCCTTCTCATCCTTTCTACCCCCCTTGTGTATCAACTCTGTTACAGATCTTTGTGTCATCTGCAAAGAGGCATACCTTTCCTTGCAGACCCTCTGCAATGTCACCTATAAATACGATAAAGAGGACTGGACCCAGTACTGAGCCCTGCGGTACTCCACTAGTAATCTCCCTTTCTTTGGAATGTGTTCCATTCACTATTACCTTCTGTGTCCTGTTGTGCAGCCAGTTTGCTACTCAGGCTACCACCCTGGGACCTACTCCCAGGCTGGCTAACTTGATTATTAATCTTTTGTGCAGGACTGTGTCAAATGCCTTGCTAAAGTCTAGGTAGGCCATATCCACAGCCCCTCCCTGGTCTATTACTTTGGTCACCCAGTCAAAGAAATCAATTATATTCATCTGACATGACCTTCCTGCTGTGAATCCATGCTGCTTTGGGTTGTGTGCCCCACTGGCCTCTAGGTACTCAACAGTTCCTTCTTTTAGAAGTGATTCCATCATTTTCCCCACCACTGAGGTCAAACTAACAGGTCTGTAGTTTTCTGCTTCTGCCTTGCTCCCACTTTTGTGAAGGGGAATCACATCTGCCCTCCTCCAGTCCTCAGGTACCACCCCATCCTCCCATGATTTGTTAAAAAGGGTGGTCAGTGGTGTCACTAGGTCCTCCCTTAGTTCTTTTAGGATTCTAGGGTGAATCCCATCAGGCCCGATTGCTTTGTCCACCTTGAGTTTTAGGAGTTCTTTCAGGACTCTTTCTTCTGTAAATAGACTGGCGTCAACCCCACTACCCAGAGTGCTTCTATTGTTTGGTTTAGGTAACTCCTCCTCCTCTTCTTCTTTTGTGAATACTGAGCGGTGTTATGCAATGCCAGATCTATTAAGAACAAGACTGCAATAATTGCAGATCTTGTTGGGACAGCAGATCTGGCTTGCATCACCGAGACCTGGCTGGACGATAATGCTGGACCCATATTGGAGGCTGCTGTTCCGGCCGGGTACTCTGTGATACACCACTCAAGAACAGACCACGGGGGGAGGGGTTAGCTATCTGTTTCAAGATGGAACTGGACCTTACAAGTGTGCCAGTTGAGGAGATTGACTCATTTGAGTGTACCATGGTTGCAGGTGTAGGTTGTAGGATCGCTGTCATCTACCGTCCACCCGGGTATGAGAAGCGATTCCTTCAGGAAGTAGTGGACTTCATGGTCGACATGGCATTTGAGTCATCCAGGTTGATGATCCTGGGCGACTTTAATGCCTGGGTCAATGATGAACTCTCACAATTTAGACAGGACTTCCTCCAGCTGATGGCATCACTGGGCTTTACACAGGTGGTTTCCTCTGCTACACATAAATTCTGTCACTCTCTTGACTTGGTCTTCCTCCTGGGGATCGAAACCTCTGACTTGGTGGTGGAACTGGTCAGATGGTTGGATCATCACTCTGTGGGCTTCAGTTTTTATGCCCCCCTCCCCCATATAGGTCTGCCTCTATAGAGATGGTCAGATAATGCCATTTACGAGATGTGAGTCCTGATGGTCTGTCGGTGGTGTTAAACCTATCGGTAATTCTGGAGGCAAGTGGGAGTCCAGACAGCCTGGTTCAGGCCTTTAACAAGGCCGTTACTGTGGCCCTGGACTCTATCGCTCCCATCCAAGTTCATCCTCTCTCCATTCGCCCTCGGTCCCCATGGTTTGATGGGAGCTTGAGGGAGCTGCAGTGACTTTGACGAAGGTTAAAACATTGCTGGCAGAAATCTGCCCTGGAGGTTGACCACCTTAGATTGATGGAACACTATCAAGTCTATCAATCAGCAATCACCCATAAGAAGGCAGAGTTCTTGTCTGGGGAGATTGCTGCTGCTCAGAATCAACCGGCTCAGCTTTTTCGAACCGTGGACAGGTTGTGCAACCCAACCTGTCTTCAGGTTTGAAGAACTTTTTCACAGATTGAGTGTGATGAGCTTGCTCGGTTCTTTGCCGATAAGGCGGTCAGCATCAGGGTGGAAATCCAACTGGCACACTCTATGGGAGCTGATAGTGGTCAGTGTATGGTCACTCCTCCTCAGTTTGCCTGGAGTTCCTTTGACCAGCTGAAAATCATGGATGTTGTGTGGATTGCCCAGGGTACGCACCCAACGTGCTGTAGTTTGAACCAGGGCCCAACCTCCCTGATTATGGGTTGTTGTGATATTGTTGGCCCGGTCCTAGCAAGGATAGTTTGGTGCTCCTTAGAGTCTGGTGAGTTTCCTAGCTCCCTGAAGGAGGCGGTGGTGACACCTCTCCTGAAGAAAGCTGCTCTGGACCCAAGCTACCTTGCAAACTACAGACCAATCTCTAACCTTGCCTTTGTTGGGAAGGTAATTGAGAAAGGTATGGCGCTGCAACTGTAGAACCACCTGACCATCCATGACATCTACGAACCTCTCCAATCCAGTTTTCGTAAGAGGCACAGTACCGATACCGCTCTGGTTCGGGTGCTCAATGATCTCTTGATGGCGAGAGATCAGAAGTGCTGTTCTATCTTGGTACTTCTTGATCTGTCTTCAGCTTTTGACACCGTGGACCATGGGGTGCTTTTCGAGTGCCTGAGATTCATCTGTGGCCTGTCTGGTACAGTTCTCAGATGGTTTAAGTCCCACCTCACTGGCAAAACTCAGAGGGTGGTGTCAGGGATTTTTTCCTCTATGCCATTTTCTCTGCCATGTGGGGTACCTCAGGGATTGGTGTTGTCCCCCATGTTGTTCGTGGTGTACATGCTGCACCTTAGAGACATTGTAAGACAGTATGGGCTGAGGTTTCACTGCTATGCTGATGATACCCAGCTCTACCTGTCTTTTGCACTCGACCAGGATAGTGCGCGTTTAGTATTTAACAACTGCCTCACTGAAATCCAGGACTGGATGAGCTCCATCTGGTTGAAGTTGAACTCTGGAAAGACTGAGGTAATGGTAGTGGTTTGTGGACACCGGAAAGAGGGGGTATCCAGCTTCCTTTCTCTGAACGGATGCGAAACCTGGGGGTACACGGACTGGGCACGGACTATCTGCAGGAGCTCCTGTCTCCTTACTGCCCCAAACGACAGCTCTGCTAAGCTGACAAGGGGTTGCTAGAAATTCCCAGGGTGAGTCTTAAGTCATCTGGGACCAGTGCATTTATGTATGTGGCCCCAGCCCTGTGGAATTCTCTACCCCATCAGATACGTGAGTGCACGACCATGGAGGGCTTTAAGAAGGCCCTGCAGATGCATCTATGGCTGAAAGCACACCCAAACTGACTATTTTACTTTTATTCATTCTGTTATCTGATTATTGTGCATTTTATTGTTTTATTTGTTTATTTATTGTTCAGCGCCTATACCTGAAAGGTGCTTTACAAATAAAGATGATTATTATTATTATTCTTATCACTTTGTTCAGCAAGCTGTATCCCTGCCTGAACAGACAAGTACAGCAGATGCAGGGGCATCAGTAGTGCCAGGGGTAAGTAGTAGTAGTAAATCATTTTTTATTCATAAGAATAAAGGAATACATTCAATTGAGCAAGCTCATTTTCAATGAAGTTCCAGGCCGAGTAAAATACATATAGTTACACACGTTCAAATATAAGACAATACACAATATAATAAAACAGTAACATTACAGTGGCAAACAATACAACAATAACATCAGACACATCAGTCAGGTTCTTAAAGTGCATTGCAAGTGTTGCAGATTATAGCATCGTTAGACCAGGTCGTACACCATCTTTTTAATTCTAAATTATTATTATGGGCCTCATGACATCTTAAGTTTGGAGGGGACTGATTCCATAATAAGGCTCCCCTAAAGGGAACACACAATCTCCCCACATTTCTTTCGGATGAGACGTTAAACCGAGGTCCCATCTGCCTGGATTGGTGGTAGTTCAGGTGGATGTTAAAGATCCCATGGCACTTATCGAAAAGAGTAGGGGAATTTCCCCGGTGTCCTGGGACAAATTTCCCTCATTCGCTAAAAATACCACCAACAGCTTAATCTGGTTCAAGGTCAGTTGGCATTCATCTGTATCCCCCTCCCCGGGTCATGCCTGAAAATAGGCAGGATTTATCTAGTGCACTTACCCGGTCAACAAAAACTAAATAAATAAAAATAAATAGATTACATTTATTCAAGACATATTGGGCTCCCTGTGAGGTCCTCAGGCCCTCTCTCACCTCTCTAAATTCAAATAAATCAGAAATATAATCAGGAACCCCTCTATTCAAAACTTTGATCATTAGCTGGAGTAAATGTAGATTTCTTCTTACAGAGGGTTTAAAACAATTCAGCTCACTAAATAATACATACCAGTGAGTTTTATAAGGTGCATCCAGAATAAAACAAGCCATTCTGTGAAACATTAAATCTACTTTATTTAGGAGGGATCCAATCCTCTATATAGAATATCTCCATAGTCAAGGACAGGCAATACTAATGAGTTAACTATATTCAAGCGTACCTCCCTACACATGTACTGTTTATACCTATACAGGGCTCCCAAGTTTCTATTCATACCTCCTGCAAGAGAATCTATTTGAAAATTCCAGCTCAAGCAAAAATCAAGCCAGATACCAACATATTTATACTGGTCAACTTGCTTAATAATAGTGTCAATTAAGGTATTGATCTCCATGTGTACGTCCTGTTTTTTATTATGCTCGTTTCTAAATAAGAGTAAGGTAAACCCACAGACACTGGTCCAGACAAAAGGCTAGTAGGGGCCAAAACAGTGGTGGTGGTACTGGTGACACTAGCCACATAAGTGGTGTCAGAGCAGTAAGAGCACAGTATGTTGCATTTCATGTTACTATAAGATAGCGAGCACACTGTGCAGTACGACTATCAGCAGGGGGACTTTCTGGCAGATTTAACAATCATCTCCTTAATAAGCCACCTAAAGATAAAACATCCCCAGAAATGGAAAGTGTCAGGGTCTGTGCCTGTGGTTCTATCAGACCCACCTCATGGTGATAATGCACTCAGTGGTGTTTGTGGCACTGGCAGTGCCACAGAATGTTCCGCCTGTGAAAAAAATGCTGCTGCTGCTGCTGCTACTACCACTGCATTTCCCTTACTACCAAAGAGTCCTCCATGTACCCCAAGCACTCCCATCAGGCACCAGTACCCTGCCATTTGCACACCCTCTGGCAAGTGTGGAACATCCCCCATCCAAGGTCAGTGCCAATAGTGGAAGTGTTCCCGGACAGAACTAAATACCAGTCATCCCATCCAACAGCTCAACACGTCACACAACTCATTGGTGAAATGATGAAATTGGGTCTGCCACTTGTGGAAGACACTGGCTTTCACAGACTTCTGCAGCACTTGAAGCCACAGTACCAGCTCACATCATGTTACACATTTTCATGCACTGTGGTGCCAAAGATATAAGAAGTTGTGAGAATGACAATTGCCACACTACTCTCTGAGGTTGTGTGTGAAGTTTTGCACTGCACCTCAGACATCTGGAGTAGTACAGACTCCATGCATGCATGTATATCTCTCCTTGACTGCACACTGGTGTGTGCAAAACCCTATGTCCGCTGTTGCGGATTTGTCCTTCTTTCCTTCTGTCACTAGCTATCCCTTCACCCCTCCACAACCTGTTGGGCTAATGGAGGGGGAAGCAAGGCTTGTGAAAGTGCTGGATATTCACAGCCTTATTTTTGCAACCATGCTGGATCCCTGGTTCAAATATGAGATCCCTCATGTGGCAATGGACAGCTACAGCGTGATTCATTTTCAGCAAAAGCTTTTTGTTGAGCTGACTGACTGCTTGTGAGGACTGGTAACACTGGCAGCTGGCACAGAAGGTAATGAGAAACAGGGAATTCCATATGGCAGGTCTGGTTTCACTGGTGGAGACGGGGAAAGAAATACCTGCTATAGAAAGTAACACTAATGGGAGGAAGTGGACACTGCTCAGTGCATGCTTATGTCAAGAGCTACAAAGGAGGACACAGTCACAGCCTTTCCTGCAGAAAATATCTTGAACAGCAATTGTGCAGAGTCTCTTGAGCCATTTCAGATTGATCCATTATGCTACTGGGCATAGAAGATGCATTCATCCGTCACTTGGCGCAACCAGCTATGAGATACACCAGTTGCCTCTATGAGTGTGCCATCCAAGAGGATGTTTAGCACAGCTGGTGATATTGTTAAGTCTTATCATTCAACACGAGATGCTGAACACATCCAACAGGTACTTTTCATGAAGCTTAGCTTGTCATTACTTGGCTACAAATATGAGTTACCTCCATAAAAATGGAAATATAGTCTCTCAAATCTGCATTTGTTGACTGTTCTTATTCATAAAGTTAGTCAATGTACTTTTCTCCCTATGCTTTCTTCCTGCAGTGTTTAATGCACGCACTTTCATTTTATATAGAATAATGGATGGGGAAGTGTGCTAACAAGAATTTAATGGTTGCCTGAGGTGTGGGATGCTACATAAACCCCGAGGGCAGAGCCCAAGGGGTTTATTAAAGCATACCATACTGAGAGCAACCATAGAAACATAGAATTTGATGGCAGATAAGGACTGCTTGGCCCACCTAGTCTGCCCATTTCCCTACCTAACGGATAAGCTGCAGATCCTAGTTAACCAACAGCCTACTTCCTCCTACCCCCACTAGAATTGCCTTATGTCTGTCCCATGCATTCTTGAATTCCCCCACTGTTTTTGACTCTACGACCTCTTCAAGAAGGCTGTTCCATGTATCCACAACCCTGTCTGTGAAGAAATACTTCCTCACATTACTTCTGGGCCATCCCCCCTCTATCTTCAAATTGCGCCCCCTTGTTTTTGCACATCTCTTTTTCTGAAAGATACTACCCTCTTGGACTGTGTTGATTCCCTTGAGGTATTTGAAAGTTTCTATCATGTCCCCCGTCTCCCTCCTTTCCTCGAAGCATTAAATTTGAGTTGAGACACACTTGCCCATCTTTTATTTTTTATAATTGCTGGTTAGCAATTTTTTCCAGCATTGATCTATTGTCCCTGTGTGTTACTCAGTCTGTTGTGATCGGTGTTTACTTACCGATCGGGCTCGTGGTGTGTGTGTGGAACAACGGCTCCCTTTGGTTTGAATAGCAGGATCAACCAGATAAGAGTTCAACAAAAATAGGCAGGACTGTCCTGATAGTTATTTTAAATTAGGTAAAACAGAACTCTGCGGACTGGAGTTCAAAGATGGTGTGGCGGCTCTTGCGGCTCCTCGATAAACAAGACAAGGAGCCGCCATGTTTCTGTGACTGTTCAGCCCGCCCACAAATGGAACACTAGCCAATGAGGAAGTGCCTGTGTTTTGAGACTCGGCTCGTGCTCGCCATTACAACCCACGGGTTATAACAGCCAATTATAACTGGGCCAGCCCATAGAAAAAAATTGCTGACCAGTTATTGTAATATAATTAAATACATTAACTTTTTTCTGAACCCGATATAACTTCTCTTCTTCTTGTTTTAATATATATTATAATGTATCTTACAAACAGCTAGGATGCTAAACATCAACACAGCTTTAATAGCTCCAAGGTAACTCAAAACCTACTCAGTGCTTATAAATTGCTTCACGTGTTACGATTTCATAACAATGAGGATGTGAAACTGGGCACACTATAAAGTACACCACCGCTCACCACTCCACTTTTGCATAAAGCCTACATAAACATTTCCAAAATCTTCTTGCTTCCCAGTTCCCACATTATTTCGCAGATACAGTTTGTTGAGGGGACTGTTTTTGCTGCTTTTATCATTTTGCTATCCCTTTCTTGCTTGCAGTTATCTCACAAATAAACAAATCCTTGTCAGATCCACCACGGCTGCATAATGAAGTTTGTGAAGAAAATGGGCAGACTGATTTTTTTAAATTTTAAACTGGGTTGAGCTATGGGCTACTACCCCCCCCCACAAACGCGCTGGTGTGCTGCACGCCATGGCATGCCAGAGGTATCGGTAGCTACGCCCTTGATGTTAAGGAGAGGGGACAGAAATGGCAGGGATGCAGAAATGTACAAAAAAAAAATCCATAAAAAGAAAAAAAAACGCCCACTGTAATATAAAAACTGCTCCTGCCCTTCAGGAAAACAACACTTGGCCACTGCTCTTTTGTGTCTAGAGTGGTCAAAGCCTGGAACTCCTTGCCCATGTCAATTACCACTCCCCCTCAACCTCTTCCCCTTTAAGGCACAAGTCACCACCTACCTTTTCAAGAAACTCCATGGAATCTGTGCTTAGTCCATATCTGCCAGAATCTTGCCTCCTGTGCTTGAGGCACTGTCCCCTGTAGAGTCCTCCTGCTGGTGTGAATGTCTAATGTTCTAACTCATTGCTAAAACCTCCAGTAATATGTTAATGCTCACTCAGGTAGGATCACTCATGACAGGGGTCCTACTGGTGTATTAGAGGGTGGCTGACGTAGTTCCACTCCATAAGGGAAGCGATAGAGAAGAGACAGGAAATTATAGACCAGTCAGCCTATCATCTATTGTAGGCAAACTGATGGAGTCCCTTATCAAACAGAATCTTACAGGGCACTTAGAAGCAAATTGTCGATAGGGCATCAAACAGCATTGATTTATGGCAGGCAGATCCTGTGAAACAAATTTTATAGTGTTCTTTGACCAGGTGACCAAGGAACTAGATAAGGGCCATGCAGTGGATCTGCTTTACTTCGATTTCATCAAGGCTTTCGATATGGTCCTACTTGAGTACAGCAGAGGATATTGTTAGGTGGGTAGGAAACTGGCTAGCGGACAGGGAATAGAGGGTGGTTGTCAATGGGGTCAAATCCTCAATAAAATGTGTCACTAGTGGAGTGCCTCAGGGGTTGGTCCTTGGACCAATTCTTTTCAATATGTTCATCAGCGACATAGGTGCAGGTATAAAGGGTTACCATACCCTATTCACAGATTACACCAAGCTCAGTGGCAGAGTGGGCAGAATTGAGAGAGTCAGGGATATGAACGAGGACCTCAGAACACTGAAAAAATGGACACAAGACTGGCAACTGAAGTTCAAGAAGAAGTGCAAAGTGATGCACCTAGAAAGGGCAAACCCTAGGACAGAATACTACATCAACGGGGTCCAGCTTTGCTCTCCCACAAAGGAAAGGGACCTAAGGGTCATCATTCATGCTGACCTCAAGCAGCAGACTCAGTGCAATAAGGCCTAAGGTAAAGCACATAGGATGTTGGGCTGCATAGGGAGAGGCATAGATAGCAGAGACAGGGGAGTGATGCTTCCTCTTAATCGATCCTTGGTGAGGCCGCATCTTGAGCACTGCATCCAGTTCTGGAAACTGCATCTTAGGAAGGAAGTGTATAGGCTGGAGACTGTCCAAAGGAGATTAACAAAGATGATTCATGGCATGCAAGGGTTCACCTATGAAGAGAGGCTCAGGGCACTGGGGATGTTTTCACTGGAGACACGTAGGGGGAGAGAGGAGACATGATTGAAACCTTCAAGTTGGAGGTAGAAGACTTGGTTTGCTGGCCAAGGCACCTAGCTTCACCTGAGCTCTTTCCTTCCAAGACTGCTTGAAAGGCAGAGTAGAGAACCTTACCAGAGCAAGGGAAAAGGATTAAGACTTCTTTTGGCTAAGCAGATTTACTGTGTGGTGGTGTTTTTATTTTTTACTCACAGGGATTGCTGCTGTTTGTTGCTAACATTTCATTGCTTTATTTTTCTCTGTAGCAAAGTGTTTCTTACAGCGTATATCTTCTCTGAAATTATTACAGGTTGTGATTTACAGGTTTTACAGTTTTATCTAACATTAGGATAAGCTTTCAGGGTTACTGCATTTGTTGTTGACTGATTGTTTCTGCTCTTTCCTCCTTATTCTTTCGTCCGTGGTTCTTCTTTTTCGGCAGGGGAAGGGCCCAGCCACCCACCCCCATCCCCAACCACCCCACACTACACCCCTTTTATAGGGTACCACAGTTGTGACATTTCCTGTGGCAGAGCAGGAAGGGGTGGATCAGTGGGGCATCCACAAGGTGAGCTCATTTACAGGGCATTAGTAATTTAACTTGTTATAACAAGTTAAACAAAAACAAAACACAATCAAACCATTACTTGCATTTTTTTTCCTTCTAATTACTCTGACTAGGTTATAAACACAGCAACTTATCTGGAATGGATATCATTAACTGCAGGTACTGTGGAACAATTTTCAGAAGGACAGTCTTACAGGATTTAGGACACTGTCCTACATGCTGGGCCATTGGAGATCTTAGGGCTGAGCTCCAGGCAGCATGGGCAGAGATTGCATACCTCAAATTTCATATTCAATAGGAAATACATTATAAGAACCACCTGCCATTTCCCCAGCATCCAACAGAAAAACCTCAACTGCAGAGGGTAGTTGGACCAGGAGGTTGGCAGGTGGTTAGAAGGGGCAAATCGGGTGCCCCATCACTCTCTGCTCTCCAACATATTACTCCAAAAACCATATAAACACTACAAACAGGTATCTACCTCTATCTCTGAAATCAAACAAAGAGGTAGAAGACACTGCAGAGCAGGACACTGCGCAGAGTAGCACAACAAAACTCACCCAAATCAGGAACCAAAACAAAAAAGCAAAAGGAACCAAAAACTTCTGATCATAGGAGACTCCATGATTCGGGAGTTGATACCCATCTCCAGCTAGGTGATGGTCAGATGTCTCCCAGGTACATCAGCATGGAGAGACACTGACCACATTGCTAAAATGTTCACAAAGCAGGAGAAAACATTGATGTCCTAGTACACATAGGGACTAATGATCTCACCAGCCGGTTAGTTGTGGAGACCAAGGAACACCTGACCAGGCTGGGTGACAAACTATCATCCATTTCAGTCTGGCATCTCCTTCTCTGAGATCCTGCCAGTCTGGGAGAGGGGAGCAGATGGACGGAAGGTCAGAGAAGGGGAGATAGGGGAGCTAAACACATGGCTCAAGGGCTGGTGCCAGGAAAAAGGACACAGATTTGTAGGGAACTGGCAACAGTTCTGGGAGCGAAAGTTCTTTAAATTTGATGGACTGCATCTGACTAAGGAGGAGTCAGTGCATTGGAGCAGAAGTTTGATGTCTTTGCAGAATATTTAAACTAGCAAATGGGTAAGGGGTGCAGCACCCCATACGCCGATGTGGAAGAACACCTCCCTCAGCTAGTGGTCAAACAGGTATTCAGCATGTTTGCAGTTCATTTGCATCACCAGGTAAGAAAAAGGTTTGTCTCCCATACGATGCACAGGGTAATGCCAAACCTCACCCAACAACTAACACACGAAATCTGGCCAATGGAAAATCATGTATACAATGCTCACAGCCTGGGAAATAAGATCCCAGACCTGCAGGCAATAATGTCAGAGGCTAAACTGGACATAGTAGCAATTAGTGAGACGTGGTTTACCAGTAACCACACTTGGGAGACTTCAGTACCTGGCTATGTATTGTCTCAGAAGAGACCGAGGTGCAAAAGGGGGGAGAGTGGCCCTGTATGTCAATGAAAATATCAAAGCTTACAGAAATTCAGAATACACATAAGGAGCCAGAAGAACTGTGGGTCACCCTGGAAACAGGAGATGGGACAGCCATAAGAACTGGGGTTGTCTACAGACCCCAGACCAGGGGAGGACATAGACACATTACTGTTAGAAGATATACAAAACATGACAGCTAAAGGGGAGGTTCTAATAATGGGAGACTTCAACATGCCAGATACAGATTGGTCAATACCAGCAGGAACATCTGCCAGAACTAGACACATAGTGGATTCTCTTCAGGGGGAGTGCCTCAAACAACTGGTACAACAACCCACAAGAGACAGGGCTATCCTAGATCTAGTACTGACTAACAGGGAAGGGATCACAGATCTCCAGGTAGAAGGTCACCTGGAGGCCAGTGACCATCACATGGTATGGTTCAATTTGGCTACTACATCTAAATCGTCTCATTCCAAGGCAAAAATATGGGACTTCAGAGGAGCTGTCTTTGATAAGATGGCCAACAGAGTTAAGCTAGCCCTGGCAAAAAGTAACACAGGTGAGGGGGTGCAGGCAAAGTGGGCAAGCATTAAGGATGCAATACTTGAAGCAACATCCCATTGTGTTAGACAGAAAAGGAAGTGCAAAAGAAGAAGGAAACCACTTTGGTTCTCAAATACAGTAGCAGAAAAGGTCAGAGCCAAAAGGCTGGCCTTCAGGAAATATAAGGGAACACAGCGGGATGAAGATAGGGAGGCATACCAAACTGCCCTAAGGGAAGCAGGAAGGCAGGCAGGCAAAGTCCCAAACTGAGGAAACACTAGCACGAACAGTAAAGAAGGTGACAAGACTTTCTATAGATACATTAGTGAAAGGAGAAAGTCCAGAGGGGGTATTGCTAAGCTTAATGGAGAAAAGGGAGCATGTGAGGAGAGGACCATGTAAAGCATCTATCCTAAATAGATACTTTGCTCAGTATTTACTGGAAGGGAAGGTAGGGCAGGGCCCACAACTCAGCACCATGGACACAGGGGAGGGAGGTGAGCACTACCCCTTCACAAAAGAAAGGGTCCTACAAAAGCTTGCTAAGCTCCAGGGTGGAGAAGGCAATGGGACCTGATGACATACATCTCAGGGCACTTATGAGCTAAAGGTGGAACTAGTAGAGCCATTAGCAGAACTGTTTAGTGAGTCTCTGAGCACAGGGAGACGTCCCAGAAGACTGGAGAAGGGTTTATGTGATCCCGCTCCACAAGAGTGGTAGCAGGGAGGAAGCAGGGAACTACAGATCAGTCAGTCTTACCTCAGTAGTGGGCAAGATTATGGAGGCACGCCTTAAGGAAAGGATAGTGCAACACCTGGAATCCATAGGAGCACAGGATCCAAGACAGCATGGGTTTACAAAAGGAAGGTCCTGTCAAACTAATCTCATAGATTTCTTTGACTGGGTAACCAGAGTGGTGGACCAAGGGGGAGCAGTTGATGTCGCCTACCTTGACTTCAGCAAAGCTTTTGACACTGTTCCACATAGAAGATTGATAAATAAGCTGGGTAGGCTCGGGATGGGTTAGAAGTTGGTCAACTGGGTGGCAAACTGGTTGACGGGCAGAAAACAGAGAGTGGTGGTAAATGGTATACAGTCAGAAGAGATGCAAGTCACAAGTGGGGTACCTCAGGGATCAGTCCTGGGGCCAGTCCTCTTCAACATCTTCATTAGTGACCTTGCAGGTGGACTAGAGAGTAAGGCTTGTCTGTTTGCAGATGACATCAAGATCTGCAACAGAGTAGATGATCCAGATGGGGTGGACAGAATGAGAAGAGATCTGGATAAACTAGCAAAATGGTCAGAAGAGTGGCAACTGGGATTTAATGCAAAGAAGTGCAAGATCATGCACATAGGGAAGAGAAACCCTGAAGCCACCTATAGGCTGGGAGGGGAGTTGCTAGCAGTCACAAAGGAAGAAAGAGACTTGGGCATCATCATCACTGATGACCTGAAATCATCCAAGCAGACCTCTAAAGCAGTACGTAAGGCTAGGGGTGTTAGGGTGTACTAGTAGGGGTATCACAAGTCGAAAGAGGGAGGTAATAATCCCTCTTTACAAGACACTGGTTAGGCCCCATCTGGAGTACTGTGTGCAGTATTGGAGGCCACACCTTCACAAGGACATTAACCAAATTGAGGTAGTCCAGAGAAGGGCAACCAAAATGGTGCAGGGACTGCATCAGAAGACATATAAGGACAGATTAACAGAGCTCAATATGTATACCCTTGAGCAAAGGAGGAGAGGTGATATGATCGAGGCATTCAAACACCTTAAGGGCATTAACAAGGTGAAAGAGTCTCAACATGTTTAAATATAAGAAAAATAGCAGAACAAGAGGACACAGCATGAGATTAGAGGGGGCCGATTAAGGGGAATGTGAGGAATTCTTTTCACAGAAAGGTGGTGGATGCATGGAATGGCCTACCTCAAGAAGTGTGGCTATGAATACAGTGCAGGGCTTCAAACAGGCATGGGATAGGCATAAGGGAGCAATACAAATGAGTATGAATAGATAGGCCACTGACGGAGCAAAGGCCGATGGCACATTTATAAGGTAGAAAAAGAAATGGGCAGACTGGATGGGCCTTGCGGTCCTTATCTGCCGTCAACTTCCATGTTTCTATCTTTCTATGTTTCAAGTTCCTTAAGGGCATAAACACAAGTGTCATACAAGGAACTGTTCACTAGGAACACAAATTCCTCTACACGCAGTCACGACTGGAAATTGAAGGGAGGGGCCTTCAAAAAGGACATCAGAAAGTATTATTTCACAGAGAGGGTGATGGAGCCATGGAACAGACTGCCCTCTGAAGCAGTTAGCACCAACATGGTGGTGAGTTTCAAGCACTGGTGGGATAAGTAGAGCACAGAGCCAGCCAGGTGGCTCTGAGGGTTGAGGTGCTGGATGCCACACCAGCGACCCAGGTTTAGGAGTGGACTTGGGCTGGTGGGCGGTGGTAGGGGAGGGAGGGTAGGGAGGAAGGGATCAAGCATCTGGAGGACTGCTGTGCCTTCCCAGGGAGAGTATTGGGGTATGCGTCGCTCCTGAGTGGCCTCTGGCGGTAGTGGGGGGCATGCTATGGAACTTGCAGTGCAAGCAGATGCAGGGGTGGAGCTGCAGCAGATGTCAGGCACATAAGTGCCACGGACATCATTTCATGTCCAAGCTCCAGGGGGCAACAGCAAGCAGGAAAATTCCCCTGCCTCGGGGATAGGCAGAGTCTCCTCCAGTGCCAAAGACCACACTCCCACAGTCGGGCCTTCAACCAGTTTGCCCCGCCAAATCTGGCCTGGCACGTTATATTGTAGATAGAGCACCAGGGTGATGGCAGCCCCACCTTGGGGGGCTCAGAGCTGGGGGTTTCGCTGGGCTGGAGCAGGCCTGGTGAAGACTTCAGACAGGGAGCTAGAGTCGATGGTGAGCAAAATAGCTGGAGAGAGTTCCCTGAGGTAGGTGCAGAAACAGAATTAGAAAAAAAAAGTTACGAGCGCAGTCACCCAGCACTACAGAGTGCAAAGCCAAGGTACCCTTGGGGGGGATAGGTCCCTGGAGCTTCTCTAAGCTCCAGGCAAATCTTTGGGCAAACTTGATGGACCTAGGGTCCCCTTCTGCCGACATGCTTTCTGGGTGTCTTTCTATGTTTCTATTGGTTCCTGTTGTTTATTGTATTGGCCTGATGTTGTACGTACCTTGCTTGACTTGGACACCATTGAAAAAGGGCTTTTGAGCTCAAAGGTCTGCAGAACATAATAAAACATGAAATAAATATAAATATTATCATTAACTCAGGAGATCTATGTCGAAAAGTGAAAGCACATTGGAGCAAGTGAAGGAGCAAAAAAGGCAGCACAACTGGCAGCACTCCTCTTGTCCTTGCACTCCAGTCCACTTGCCTGGATGTGGTTTAGAAAGCAAAGGGATGGCCCCTCCTTCAGTGCAGCAGCCAGATCAGCTGCATACTCCTAGCTAGTGCCACAATGTTCAGAAATGCTGGCTAGAAAGGGAATCCTTCCCTGAAGATAACTTCACACCTTGCTACAGAGTGATGGTAGCTCCTGCTATAAGTCCAGACTGTAGCCCTACTGCCCCAACAGCTTGTGGCCTACTGAGGAGGGCTATCAAAGTCTGGGAGCAGTCCATCATTCAGTGCAGTAGCCTAATTTACTGCATGTACCCAGAGGGGAAGTGGGCAAAGGTTGGAAATGCTGACTTGGAAGGGAATCTTTTCCATGCAGGCTCCCTTATGACCCTACCACAGAATGAATTGCATCTCCTACTGCATGTCCAAACTCTGGCCAGACTGGAACATTGGTTTCTGGCCCACCAAGGTGGGCAATAAGTGTTCTGGAGTGGTCCCACCTTCAGTGTGGTAGCTTGCCTAGCTACACGCTCCCAGAGCCGGAGTGGCATGAAGTTCAGAATTATTGGCTGGGGAGGGATTCCTTTCCTTGCAGGCTCCCTCCTGACCCTGCTGCAGAGTGACAGAGGGTTCTGCCACAAGTCCAGCCTTTGGCTCAACTGTTTCTGGATCACTCAGGCAGGTGATCAAGTTTTGGAGTAGTTCTTCCTTTTGTGCAGCAGTCTGAATAGTTCCACACTTCCAGTGCTGGCTTGGACAAAGTTAGGAAATGCTGGCTGGGAAATAAGTCTTTTCCCTTCAGGCTTTTGATTACTGCACGGCAGAACCTGCCACAAGCCAAACTTTGGCCTGACTGGCCCAGTGGCTTTATAAGACATATGTCTTAATTGAGTACCCTGTATAAACAAAGATTCAATTAAACTGTCACACTGTTTTATTTCTTTTAAATGCCTTCTTAATTGTTACATAGATACATAGACAGTGTCGGCAGATAAGGGCCTATGGCCCACCCAGTCTGCCCATTTGAGCTTGTAAGTTCAGTTTATGTTTTCCTAGAAGTCTGTTGTCCCTTACCCCTGACCTCCAGAATTCCTTTATGTCTATCCCATGCATTCTTAAATCCCGTGATTGTTTCAGCCCCCACCACTTCCTCTGGTAGAGTGTTCCACTTGTCCACCACCCGTTCTGTGAAGAAATTCTTCCTCATGTTTCCTTTGAATCGTCCTCCCTCCAACTTCATCCCATGCCTCTAGTCCTGGAACATCTTTTCGCTAAAAATAGTGTATTCCTGCACCTGTTCCTCCCTGTGAGATCACTTGTATGTCTATATCATATCCTCTCCCTCCTCTCCTCCAGGGAGTACATGTTCAGTTCCTTCAACCTGTCTTCATAGGGACTGTGATGCAATCCATGCACCATCTTTGTTGCCTCCTCTGAACCTTCTCTACCCTGTCTATGTCCTTACGTAGGTATGGTCTCCAGAACTGTACACTGTACTCCAGGTGGGGCCTCACTAGTGTTTTGTATAGCGGAATTATGACCTCCCTTTTCCTGCTGGTGATGCCCCTGCCTATACATCCCAGCATCCTATTTGCTTTACCTGCTGCCTTGTCACACTGTTTCCTCACCTTGAGGTCATCAGAGATGATAACCCAAGATCCCTTTCCTGCTTGGTGCATGCTATATCCTCACCCCAACTGATATATTGTGCCAGGGTTTTTGTGCCTCATATGCATTATCTTGCACTTGCATTGAATTTCAACTGCCAAACCCCTGACCATTCTTCAAGTTTCTGCAGGTCCCTCTCATTCTGTTCACACCCTGTGGTGTGTCTACTCTGTTACAGAGCTTTGTGTCATCAGCTAACAGTGAAATTCTGCCTTTAGGTCCTGCACAATGTCACTGATGAAGATGTTGAATAGGACCGGTCCCAGCACTGATCCTGTGGTACCCCACTGGTCACTCTTCCTCTGTGGAGTGACAGCCATTTACCACCACCTCTGTGTCCTGCCACCCAGCCAGTTACTCTACCACCACACTACTGTCCTGCCCACACCCATATTCCCCAGTTTGTGTAATAGTCTTCTATGTGGCACAGTGTCAAAGGCCTTGCTGAAGTCTAGATAGGCCATGTCCACTGCCCTCCCCTGATCCACCTCCCTAGTAACCCAGCAGTCGCACCAACGAGGTTGGTCTGACATGACCTCCCCTGGTGAAACCATGCTGCCTTGGTCCTGTAAGTCCATTGACAACCAGATGTTCCACCAATCTCCTTCAGTAGTGCTTCCATGATCTTCCCCACTACCGAGGTGAGGCTGACTGGTCTGTAGTTCCCTGCTCTCTTTGTTCCCACTTTGTATAAGGGACTACATCTGCTGTCCTTCAGTCTTGGTACCTCCCTGTTTCCAGTGATTGGCTAACAGGATGTGCCAGAGGTTCAGCCACCACCTCTCTTAGTTCTTATGGACCTTGGGATGCACCCCATCTGGCCCCATTGCTTTATCAACTCTTATTACTTCCAGTTCCTTCAGGACCCTTTTCTGTAAAGGGACTTGTGTCCATTTCTGCACCATTCTCACCCTTGTACTCCCTTCAGACCCATTACCCTCCTCTTCCTCAGTAAAGACTGAGCAGAAATACCTGTTCAATATGTCAGCTTTACTGTTGTCATCCTCCACGCGCCCCCATCCTCCCCTTCAGTCTCCACAATCCTCCTTGTCTTTCTTTTTTCACTTATGTACCTGTAAAAGGTTTGTCCTCTACCCACTGATTTTGCAATGTGTTCTGTCAGAGCTTTGGCTTCTCTTACTGACCTCCCTGCCTCCCTTGCTTCTCCTGGTACTTCTCCCTATCCCCTTCTGCCTGTGTCTTTTGTATTGCCTGAATGCAATCTTTTGGCTTTCACTTTCTTTACCTCTTTGGAAAACCTTAATGGTTTCCTCTTCCTTTTCCTCTTGCTAACCTGCTTAATGCATAATTCTGTTGTTCTTGTAATCCCCATTTTAAATACTGCCCACTGTTCCTCAACCCCTGATTCCTGTCCCATTCCCTTAATGCCTCTTTCAAGTATCTCCCCATTTTCCCAAAAGTCTGCCCCCTAAATCCCAGGATACGTGTTTTGTGTGGTTGGTTCCTGCTCTTTCTGTGATTTCAAACCACAGTGACTGGTGGTCACTGTTCCCCAGGTGCTCCCCACTGTTACCCCCATCACACTGTCCCTGTTTGTGAGCAAGGTCCAGTATTGCCTTCTGCCGAGTTGGTTCCATGACCAGTTGTGTGAGGAAGGCACCCTGAAGGTAGTCCAGGATAAATCTGCTCCTAGTTGATGCTACTGCTGGGATGCTGCAGTCCACGTCTGGAATATTGAAGTCTCCAACCAGTACTACCTCACCCTTGTCTGCCATCCTTTGGATGGCTAGCATCAGCTCCCTATCTGTTTCTTCCTCCCTCCTGGGCTGGTGGTCTGTAGACCACACCTGTGCGGATGGCTGTCCCCATTTTTCTTTCCAGCTTAACCCACAGTATCTCTCCCCCATTTTGTTCTTCCTGGATCTCTGTGGCCCTTATGTCATTTTTCACATACAGTGCCACCATCCTCCTTCCTGCCTGCTCTGTCTCTTCTGAATATGTTGTAGCCAGGTATGGCCATCTCCCAGTCATGGTTCATATTACACCAGGTTTCAGTGATGGCCACAATGTCCAGGTCTGACTGCACCATGACAGCCTCCAGATCTTCCATCTTATTGCTAAGGCTTCTGGCATTTGTACACATGGCTTTCCATGATTTGACCTCCCTAGACTGTTTCGCTGTTCTACTCCAGCCCCTTCCTTGGTTGTCCTTTATCCCTGGTTCTCCTTGCTGTCTGCCTTTCTGCTGAATTTTGCCCCTTTTCTGCCTATCCACCCTTGGGCACTAATCTCCATCTTTGCACACTGCTTTGCAGAGATAGCCACTCCTCTGGTTCACTGGTTCCACTGCTAGCTTGTGGGGGTGAGCAAGTAGGTACCTCCTTGCTGGCCTGCCACCCCTTTGCTAGTTTAAATGCTTGTCAATGTAGCATTAAACTTATCATTGAGTGATTGATTCCTCCAGGATGGATGCAGGCCGTCAGGCTTGAACAAACCTCCATCCTCCAGGTGGGTCCCCAGTCACCAATGAATCCAAACCCTTCTCACAGCACCAGTTCTTCAACCATGAGTTAAAGTTCCTGGTGCATGCACTCCTATGCTCTCCTTGCCTCTCGCAGGAAGTACTTCTGAGAAAGTGACCAAGTAGCTGCTTGCTTGAGACCCTCCCAATTTCCTAAACTCTTCCTGAACTTCCTTTGGTCCCCATTTGCCAGGTCATTAGTACCTAGGTGGATAATGACATCCAGCTCACCCTCCCATCTTGCCTTCCCAGTGATCCCCAGGATCTTCCTTCCATCCCTCCATGCCGTAACACCTGGTAGGCACCTCACCTCCCTGTCCTCCCCCTCCTGTGTTCCTAGCTGGATCCCTCTTATGATGGAGTCCCCTACCAGGATTTGCTTCCTCCTCCTCCTCTGGGGTCCACTGCTTTCCCCGCTGAGGTCACCTCCTTGGCTAACCTCCACATCCTTTCCTTCCACTTCTCTGGGTACCTCTGTTTGGTTGTCCTCGTTTGCCAGTGTGGCATATGAGTGCTTGAGTGGAATAGGATCTGGGATGTGCCTCTGCCTGACCACTCTAACCCTCCCTGAGCCCACTGTCATCCAAGTGCTCCTCGTTCTTGGCATCCTTTGAGGCAGTTGCATTGGACTGGGTGGTCTCTGGATAGGGGTGATGGTACTCCTGACCCAGTTTACTTCCACTCTGAGTCTGGCTACCTCATCCCGCAGTCCAGAGAGATGCATGTAGATAGGGCAGCACCTCAGTGTCCAGAAGGTCTGCCTGAATATGGCTGCCCCATAGCCACTGCATTGCACCACTCCCCGCATTATACTGCAATTATACTGCTATTCCACTACTTGTCTGCTACTGAAGCTCTCCTTGTTCCCTTTTTATTAATTTACTATCCTAAAAATCCTGCCACTGATCCTCAGATAATTTTCTTTAAAAAAAAAAAAAAAGAAACCAATAAATAAATTAATGAGTCAAAACACTTGTCATGCTGAGGGTGGGCTTCTTCCCCCTTATGCCCCTCCTACTTCACACCCCTTACTATAACCTGTGTTTAGCTCCTGTCAATCAGATTTAACAGGGCATATAATTAAGAGTTGGGGGAAGGGGAGGAAGAGGGGGCGAAAATTTGCAGCAATTAAAGACAGCACAGAATTACACCACCACTACGTTTTTAAATTTTCAACAGCCCAAAAACAATTCTAAGTAAAGACAACAAAGAAAGTACAGTGTCACTAAAAGCCCACAATCTAAGTTTAAAGAAAAATAGCAATTACCAGTTACTCTAAAGCACTGAATTGAATATGTTTCCTTCCTTCCCCTTCTGGCTTCTTCTGAGAAAATAAAACTCACTTGCTACCTCAACTCTGACTAAGCCCCACCTCCAGTTATCACGTAGCTGAGGTACGAGGCCAGACAATTAACACCCCTCACTCAACTACAGGGGAGTCAGACAAGCCAAGATAAAATTTGCAGCAATTAAAGACAGCACAGAATTACACCACCACTACGTTTTAAATTTTCAACAGCCCAAAAACAATTCTAAGTAAAGACAACAAAGAAAGTACAGTGTCACTAAAAGCCCACAATCTAAGTTTAAAACAAAAATAGCAATTACCAGTTACTCTAAAGCACTGAATTGAATATGTTTCCTTCCTTCCCCTTCTGGTTTCTTCTGAGGAAATAAAACTCACTTGCTACCTCAACTCTGACTAAGCCCCACCTCCAGTTATCACGTAGCTGAGTAATGAGGCCAGACAATTAACACCCCTCACTCAACTACAGGGGAGTCAGACAAGCCAAGATAAAATTTGCAGCAATTAAAGACAGCACAGAATTACACCACCACGTTTTAAATTTTCAACAGCCCAAAAACAATTCTAATTAAAGACAGCAAAGAAAGTACAGTGTCACTAAAAGCCCACAATCTAAGTTTAAAACAAAAATAGCAATTACCAGTTACTATAAAGCACTGAATTGAATATGTTTCCTTCCTTCCCCTTCTGGTTTCTTCTGAGAAAATAAAACTCACTTGCTACCTCAACTCTGACTAAGCCCCACCTCCAGTTATCACGTAGCTGAGGTACGAGGCCAGAGAATTAACACCCCTCACTCAACTACAGGGGAGTCAGACAAGCCAAGACCAAATTTGCAGCAATTAAAGACAGCACAGAATTACACCACCACTACGTTTTAAATTTTCAACAGCCCAAAAACAATTCTAAGTAAAGACAACAAAGAAAGTACAGTGTCACTAAAAGCCCACAATCTAAGTTTAAAACAAAAATAGCAATTACCAGTTACTCTAAAGCACTGAATTGGATATGTTTCCTTCCTTCCCCTTCTGGCTTCTTCTGAGAAAATAAAACTCACTTACTACCTCAACTCTGACTAAGCCCCACCTCCAGTTATCACGTAGCTGAGGTACGAGGCCAGACAATTAACACCCCTCACCCAGCTACAGGGCAGTCAGACAAGCCAAGATAAAATTTGCAGCAATTAAAGACAGCACAGAATTACACCACCACTACGTTTTAAATTTTCAACAGCCCAAAAACAATTCTAAGTAAAGACAACAAAGAAAGTACACTGTCACTAAAAGCCCACAATCTAAGTTTAAGAGAAAAATAGCAATTACCAGTTACTCTAAAGCACTGAATTGAATATGTTTCCTTCCTTCCCCTTCTGGCTTCTTCTGAGAAAATAAAACTCACTTGCTACCTCAACTCTGACTAAGCCCCACCTCCAATTATCACGTAGCTGAGGTACGAGGCCAGACAATTAACACCCCTCACCCAACTACAGGGCAGTCAGACAAGCCAAGATAAAATTTGCAGCAATTAAAGACAACATAGAATTACACCACCACTACGTTTTAAATTTTCAACAGCCCAAAAACAATTCTAAGTAAAGACAACAAAGAAAGTACAGTGTCACTAAAAGCCCTCAATCTAAGTTTAAAAGAAAAATAGCAATTACCAGTTACTCTAAAGCACTGAATTGAATATGTTTCCTTCCTTCCCCTTCTGGCTTCTTCTGTTTCTTCCTTTCCATTATATTTTCTGCTATGCTTTGCTGTTTTTTGTTTAATGATTTTTCTTACTTTTTCTTGCTGTCTTCAAGTTTGTTTCATATTGTACTTCTTTACTATTGGTGGTCTGTTTTTGTTTCCTGGACATTCCTCCCTCCTCCACAGTGCTCAATGAACAGCACTGAACAAACTGACATAGAATCTCCAAGTAATATAAAGGGTCAGAGCCATGTAGCATTAATACGGGGGATAAAGACAGGCAGTGGGAATAGAAAGTAATACAATTTCTGTAGTGATAGGAAACCATTATCTATCTTTCTATCTATATATCTAGCTATCTATCTATGTGTCTGTCTCCCCCCCTCCATATATCATATAGAAATCATGGCCCTAATGAAATATCACTGATATTTTTCCTGAGTGCAGTTTGAACTAATGTCATTACCAGTGGCAAAGTCACAAGTAACATCAAATGGTCAAACTGTAAGGGAAAGTATCAGTGATATTGTTCATTAGGGCAATACCATATTTGATTTATGCCATACCTTTTGTTATACAATAGCAAGAAAAAATCCTATGTCCTGATTGTTCAGTGGCCACCAGCAACAGTGATGTTACCCCAACTCAACTTCACTTGCCACTATGGACCTAGTGTGTGGATAAATGGATCTAGCCTGAGAATACTACTGATAATCTCACCATTAGGCCCCAACAGTGACAAAAATATCACTGATTGTTGCTGTGTGTGTGTGTGTGTGTGTGTGTGTGTGTGTGTGTGTGTGTCTAATATATATATATACGGTATGCACACATTCTGAAAATAAACTAGACATAAACTGTTTGAAAGTAGGCAGGCTTCTAATATTGGGTTGCATTCTGTTTCATGCTGTGGGTTATAAGGGCACCCTAAAATAGCAAAAAAATAAAAAATAAATAATAACAGATCTGTCCTTCTGAGTGCTTCATTGAAAACAGTGACAAATACAAGTATACGATGGAGGCATTGTTCTCTAGTAGTTACAGCACCTACTTGGGAACTGGGATATCACAGGCTGAAATCCTACTTGAGCCAAAGTCTTACTGTGTGAGGTGAAGCAAGCCTTAACCCTAATGCTCCAGTTCACTCAGCTGTGGAGATAGGTAGAGGTAGGCTCCACTGAAAAGGAAATGTTGCATCTCAGCTAGGCTATCCAGGGTTAATAAATTATAAAATTAAAAGCAAACAAACAAACAACAAATATAAAACCGGGCCCAAACTCGTTTTTTTCTCTTGGTACCCATTTATAACAGCACTAGATAGCTGTGTTAAATATGTATAATGTAAACAAGACTGTTGTTAAGTTCACTTCTGCCTTGCAACTCACAAAGAAACGGTTTCCAAATATGTATCCTCAACATTGCTGTTATAAGTGGGATGTTATTATATTAGGTAGAGGTAAGCTCAGTGACAACAGTGTTAGTGGCTCAGTAGGTAGCACACTCGCTTCTGAAGCCGGGAGATCAGAGGGCTGTGGGTTCAGTTCCTACATCTGGCACTTGGGTTAATATCCTAGTACTGACACTGTAGTGCAATATGAGAGGGGTGCTGCACTTCTGAGGTGCTGTCTTTCATATGAGATGTTAAACCGAGGTCCCATCTGCCTGGATTGGTGGTAGTTCAGGTGGATGTTAAAGATCCCATGGCACTTATTGAAAAGAGTAGGGGAATTTCCCCGGTGTCCTGGCCAAATTTCCCTCATTCACTGAAAATACCACCAACAGCTTAATCTGGTTCAAGGTCAGTTGGCATTCATCTGTATCCCTCTCCCCCGGGTCGTGCCTGAAAATAGGCAGGATTTGTCTAGTGCACTTACCCAGTCAACAATAAATAAATATCCAGGAAAATATATTTCCTACATGACAGACTGATTGATGTAATTGTATCTGCAATATAATTTGAAAAAGAAAATGTTTTTTATAAATAGAGTGTTCTTATATCAGGAGTTCTTTAGTGGTCTTCACTGTATGATTTTTTTTCTAAGTGCTTTGCATTTTTCTTTTTCTTGTTTACACTGTTTCTAGAACTGGAGCATTTTATGACGTCAGTTTACACTGTCCCACCACATTAATCAGTGCAAACTGTGAACTGAGATCACACAGCGCCCAAAAACACTGGCACAGAAAATTATAATCAGCAGAAGGTAGCGTTCTGGGCTGAATTACAAAAGCAGAAAAAAAAAAATACATTTTTCTGAACAGAAAAATCCAGAATATCAGAACAGTGGATATAATTTAGTTTTGTATTTACAAACTATATTTATTAACAACGTATTGAAAAAGCAACGTTACTTACCAAAACTTTCTGAGACCTTCAAGTGATATGTCTATAGGTGTGTTTTCAAAAGAGCTTCCTCAAGTGGGTGTGTGTGCGTATGCGTGCATGTGTACCCTTAAGGCCACCTTTATTATGCTATATAGCTATAAATGTATAGGTTGTTGCCTGTACTGAAACATTTTTGTCCAAATGTTGCATCACGTATAGTCAGTGTTGTATTATATTTAAGTATAAAAAGGACTAGTTTGCTCCATCTTCTGTTGATTACGTGCATAAACTACATGTATGAGACCAATATAAACACTATTGCAACTTTAGTGAATGCAACTCTGTTGTGCTTTACCTGGCGTTTTCTTCCGAGGGTAAATGCCTATCGACTTCGGAATACCATCCTTAATTAGCAAACAAGTTATTAGCTGCCTCCTTCTACCAATCTTGTTTTATTTTATTTTTAGGACTCTAGAAAAAATTTGCTGAACACGTGGTCCATACATGATTGCAAAATTAGTTGATTCTGAAGGCCGATGCCCCTGAAACCGGAATGAAATCTATAAAAAATGACACAGTTCACATTAATTTTTCCAGAATTACACAGTTTACACTACTTTGTGCAGCTGGCGTCAACGTTGTTAAACGCGATTCTAATCCCCAGAATTACACAGTTTACACTACTTTGTGCAGCTGGCGTCAACGTTGTTAAACGCGATTCTAATCCCCAGAATTACACAGTTTACACTACTTTGTGCAGCTGGCGTCAACGTTGTTAAACGCGATTCTAATCCCCAGAATTACACAGTTTACACTACTTTGTGCAGCTGGCGTCAACATTGTTAAATGCCATTCTAATCCCCAGAATCATACAGTTTACACTACTTTGTGCAGCTGGTGTCAACGTTGTTAAATGCGATTCTAATCCCCAGAATTACACAGTTTACACTACTTTGTGCAGCTAGCGTCAATGTTGTTAAACGCAATTGTAATCAGTTTCCTGTCGGAAACAGGATCCTTTTGATCATAGGCATGGCACTGCTATGAAGGTAATGCATTGCACTTATAATCAGCATCTGAAGATTTATATTCCTTCATGTATCGCTGAAAACAAGTCGTAAGGCAGACTGATGTACCCCGTCAAATTTAACTCAGCATGAACACAATCAAGTTTTAAAGATTCCATAGTTGGTGTAGGTCACTGAATTGTGTCCATTTCTGCTCCTTAGATACTTCAGATATAAACCCCCGAGTGAGTCTGATGCCTCTGGTTACCGACGCAGGTTAGCATACTGTCCAGTGACAAAGATAACTACCCTATCTCGCTGACAAGCAGAAGGTTAGAAATTTAACTATGCCATGCCACCATTCCTGTCATAGTTATCTGAACTAATTTTCCTAAATTAAACACTGAAAGTAATTTGAATTCTCCTAAAGGGAAAACCCCAAGTTACATTGAATTAGTTTTAACCGACCTGCGCTCCCCAGGGACTGCATCTATTAACATTATAATCTCAAAACACCATTTTTATGTAACCCTATTGTTAGTAAATCAAATCCTCGGGTCCGCTGAGATGCTGACCCCTGGCAATGCAGTGAAAGTGTAATTATTTCTCTGTATCTTGGACAGATTTAAGAGATTACATCTCAAGTAAATCTATATCAATGCCAATTTTTCCTTCTTTTTTTTTTTTTTTTTACAAGACTCCAGTTGCCAGCCACTCTGGATATGGTGATTCTGCCCAGTAGAATGTTCGACAGAGAAGAACATGCTTTGTGTGAATGACTAAAGGAAATGATGTCCCTTATAAAATTATAGCTATGTTTCCTTATTGATCCAGGTTCATACACATCAAAGTTAAACAAAGCAGCTATGCTGAATTAGCGTTAAATAATAGCTGGTTTAATTCTCTGCAGTTTATCAAGGGATGAATATTTGATAGATAATTGGCTATTAAAATCAACCATAAAAGAACAAGTGATTCAGGATAAGACATGTTAGCAGTAATGAATGACATTTTACAAAGGTATTACATAGCATAAAAAAATAGAAACCTCTGTTCTTAATTTGTTATGATGTTTTATTTGTGTTTTTATCAGCATCCACTTGCAGTGTATAAATTATACAGCACTATGCAATTAGGGTACTCTTAAAGTTAAACTGCTTTAGAAAGCTAAAAAACAAAAATAAGTATGATGTTATGTAAAATGCCATTTTATTACCTCTATTATGAATATCTGACCTTTAAAGTTCTCTACAAGTACTGTGTGTGTGTGGGGGCACCATATGAATTCCATATGCATTCTGCAAATGCTACTTTCACAAATATAAACGGAAATGTTAACTGCACATAAAAATACTGTGCTTAACAGAACATAAATAGAACAAACTAACTGTACAAAAACAAGGATGTTATGATTCTGCTCATTCAGCTGATTGTGCTTGACGCAATGAAACTCCAGCATAAAGACCACCCACACCTAATATGATACACTAGACACCACTTTTGCAGATTTATTTAAATGGATGGAGCAGTGATGCAGCATTTGTATAAATGTAGAGAACCCAAGTATGTAAAGCAGCCGAAACTAAATCAGGCAATAACAATGACAAGCCATCTGGAAAATGGACCCACAGAGAAGCAAGAATGCACTTTTTATCTTTGACAAACTGTATCCTAAAGAAAATATCTTGAAGATAATTGAAATGATTACAATTCATAGGCCCATCACCCTGAGTATGAACAGTCCTAGGAATTACAAAACCTTAGTGGGATACAATATTTACTATGTTCTGTTGTTCTAATTTTATACCCAGTGTACCTAGAAAATGTTGAAAATGTAGAAAAAACTATTTCTTTAGTTTATTACATTATTCATGTTTGGTACTGCTTTGCAGTAATGGGCTTTCCGAATGCAGGAGCTGCAGAAGTAGATGAACATGGGCTGTGAGTTCATTTCATATTATGTTAAAACAGTGCACATTCTGTGAGAAAAACATGCTGCTGGCCTTCATTCCTGATGTAATGGGGTCTGCAGATAGTGTCTACTTCTTCTGTTACTTTATTCTCATCATTGACATCCCTAATGGTGCACATATATATCGTTAAAGCAATTTAAAGTCAGCACGTGTCAAAGATGCAATATGTGCTAGTGAAACAATGTAATTTTATTTGAATCATCCTTCTGAATACATTTAACAGTTGTTATGGTCTTAGATAGTGCTTGCCAGTCTGTTAGTCTCAGATACTGCTCAGGTATTTTATAAAGAACACATTATATATCATTCAATAATGAACATTTCGGAGACTGAAATGGGCAGCCTGCCAATATATGTGATATATATATATATAAATCAATCTCTAGAAAGCGAGAGAGAGAGAGTGCAAAACAAAGAAGGCAGTTTAACATAAGGAAACACATTTAACAGAACGAAAATTAAAACTGCAAAAATGACTAAATAATACACTTTTTTTCCCCCATTTTACAAACTACTTACCCAGGTCTGCTCAACTGAGACTGCAGCATTACTTTTCCAGTGAGATCATTTTTATACCCAGTTGTAGGACTGAAGCACATTTGGTCAAGAGACTTGATTTGGGTCTATCAGCCAAGGGCGAAGGTGGGATTTGAACATGTTCTTGTAAGATTCACAGTTCAGTGCTCCAATTACTAAACCTCACTGCCTGTATACATTATATAAATAGTATTATGTAGGTATGCACAGCATGTCAATGGGTGGCACAGAAACATTGAATTTTCAACATTCTTAAAGCAATAGTGACTTGTCATTTTATAGCACTGAATGCTTAGAACATTAACTACAAAGGTGCTTACTTTTCCTTGGATGTAACTCTTCTACTGTTGCAAACCATCAACAGTCATGCATGCTGCCACAATACTGTTAGCTGAACTTAACAGAATTTTGTACAACATTTTGTAAAGCATCTCTAATATTCAGGGGGGAGGTTTTAGGTTGACAATGGGATGGGGTTCAACTGGGTCATAAAATACGCTGATACTTCCCAGTAGGGCTCGTAATTTTAATTTGTCAAGCATCTGTCATTCTAAACACACTTACCCAGCATGCCAAAGAAGAAAGTGACAATTGATGTGGTTACATCAACATCACATAATTTATAATTGACTTTCAGAATGGTGACATCCTCCTGACAAGACAAGAGAGCAACTTGTATTATTATGTATTTATGCATTATGTGTGTCATGTTTTATGCATGGCCTGCAGCTCTGCACTACTAGTCATTATTACAAAAATGAACCCAGTCTTGGGGAATCTGGGTTTGTAGTCCTGTTTCGTCTAGCGTCGGTTCTTTGAAATGGGAAATAATGATGGTTTTGGATGGGCAAGTCTTCCTTAAAATTCACCACATCAGAAATGGACCAATAAAACACAGACCAGCTAATTGTGCGTTAAAGTGCAAGTTTAATCCATGGTTGCTGTACACTGTATGCCTACAGGACACTTTGCAGAAATTGCATCGGTGATGTGTACCACTTTATGTAAAATGAAACAGTGATTGCTTGTGAAATGGAAATTCCATTTATGTACTGTTCTCCTGCATGAGTAGCACTGATTGTGTGTGTGTGTGTGTGTGTGTGTGTGTGTGTGTATGTGCAGATACTGTCACCGGGTGATTTTGATCATTTCCTGTTGAGACAAACCTTAGTACCGACTTCAAAGCGATGGATGTTTGCACTGCCATGGCTGCAGTACAACACAATATGGACAATTGTGCATGGATAGCTGACTCAGAAAATGTTTTGTTGCAGTGCAAAAAGGTGTGCAGTGGCAGTAGAAATTGTGGTGCCCATTCTGCAGGATGGGGGCTCCTGTCTTCCACCATCACTGCTGCACTGACTGTAGTGTAATTGCTATTGCTGAACTAAGCATGTCATACACTTACTGCTCTGATGTCTACTACAGTACAGTCATTTGCACAGAGGGGAAAGGGCACCATAGTCACATGTTGCTCTGTACTGCAAAATGCAGGAATTGCTCTTTCTGCCTGACAACCCCATAGAGAACAACATTGTCACTTTCCTGTTGCTAGATCCACACCTTGTCTGGGGTGCAACACGGACTACCACTCTCAGATAAGTGCCGCAGGGTCATTCTCAGTCTCTCTGCCTCTGGCCATGAGGCACTGATTGGTCCCATATTTTGAAATGCTTGTTGCACTTGTAGACACTGGGATAAAAAGGTAACAGGCAGCTGACATGACACAGCTTCTGCTGTCACTTTGGTGGCCAGTACCTGTAATTCAATTACATCCAAATCACTATTTGGTACAGCACTTGACACAGGAGCCAGCTCTGAAATTTTAGGCATAACCCATGGTGTTGTACAATTCCTGATTGTCCATATATTGTCTGCTATGCAGGACGCAGTGCTGATCGCTGCTACTTGTGAAGGCTATTTTTCTAAAGGGGAGTAATTTTACTGCTACGGTAATGACTGACACGAATATGCCAGAATGGGATTTGTATTACAGTGGTAACAGGAGACTCACTATTAGCAACCTGAAGAGTGTCACATTGATGTAGCATAATAGCACAATTACTGTGCAGTTCACTAGTGTGATGCAAAGACCTGCCTCTTCAAAGGGGGCGATAGCAATGCAGGGTGTGACTTGTTGAACGTATGTGTGATGCTGGACAAGGAATACAAGAGGAGGGTGGGACGCATACCACGTATCACAGTTCAGCTCTCCTATACACTAAATAGCAGATGACTGCCACAGGGGTACAGTGTGGTAGATCAACAAACTCGTGTACATTGCTGCTGGCTGACTGGTGAGTATTCCAACGCTACATGATCTGTGATGGCAATAAGGGGAAAACAGAAGAATGAAAAGCTGTATACCCTGCTATCTGTCTGTGGCTACAATATGTTAATTCTGTAGGCAATGACAGATTCTCCTGAACATACCGTGCTGTACTACATATGCCAACTGTGATTTTTGTGTCCCATGCAAACCGCAAGGTGCACGCTGTGTAAGAACAAGCAAGTGATCACTATATCTCCTGCGAAGCGGCAAGATACATTCTATGAACACAGTGAGCACTGCACTGTATTGGGCTTGATAAGATGACAAAAACATGGCTACCAGGAAAAACAAGCAGAGCACAGCAGTTTTTGTAGAACCCTGCACAATGTCATCAGGTCATCTGTAATTTAAACAAGCATTTGTCAATGCCGAATGTTGATTGTACTGGTGTGTTGAGCTCGCTCACTGCCCCTCTGTCACTTGCTCAGTCTGTTTCTCCTGGTGCTGCAGGCTGCTGTTTTGTACTGGGCTTCTGCCTGCATTGGCACCTTGTTCTGCCCACTAAGAAATCCGCAGCTGTCCCGACAGAGCTGCGTTGAGGTGGCTAACTCCCCCTCTCTCACTCACTCATTCTGTTTCTCCTGGTGCTGCAGGCTGCCCTTTTGTACTGGGCTCCTGCCTCTGTTGGTGGCTTTTTCTGCCCACAAAGAAATCTGCAGCATTCCCAACACAGGTCTCTTGAGCCTGCTGAGTCTCCCTCTCTCACTCACTCGTTCCGTTTCTGCTGGCGCTGCAGGCTGCCCTTTTGTACTGGGCTCCTGCCTGTGTTGGTACCTTTTTCTGCCCACAAAGAAATCCACAGCTGTCCCGACAGAGCTTCTTTGAGGGCGCTCACTCCCCCGTGTCACTCACTCATTCTGTTTCTCCTGGCATTGCAGCCTGCCCTTTTGTACTGGGCTCCTGGCTCTGTTGGCACCTTTTTCTGCCCACAAAGAAATCTGCAGCAGTCCGACAATGCTCTGTTGAGCTCGCTCAGTCCCTTCTCTGACTTCGCTCATTCTGTTTCTGGTGGTGCAGGCTGCTCTTCCTATTGGGCTCCTGCCTGCGTTGCCGCCATTTGCAGCAGTTACAATGCAGCTCTGTTGAGCTCGCTCACCCCTCTCTCCACGCCATTCTATTTCCTGCCACTGCAGGCCGCCATTTTGTACTGGGCCCTGCGTTAGTTGCTGCTTTTTCTGCCCACAAACAAATCACAGCAGTCCCAACAGAGCTCCGCTGAGCCTACTCCCTCCCCTTCCCTCACTCACTCGCTTATTCTGTGTCTCCTGCCGCTGCAGGCTGCCCTTTTGTACTGGGCTCCTGCCTGCATTGGTGGCTTGTTCTGGCCAGAAAGAAATCTGAAGCAGTCCTGACACAACTCCATTGAGATCACTCACTCTCCCCCTCTCACTCACTCATTCCATTTCTGCCCGCGCTGCAAGCTGGCCTTTTGTAATGGGCTCCTGCCTGCGTTGCTGCATTTTCTGCCCACAAAGAAATCTGCAGCAGTCACAATAGAGCTCCGTTGAGCTCGCTCACTACCACTCTGTCACTCACTCATTCTGTTTCTCTTGGCGCTGCAGGCTACGCTTATGTACGGGGCTGCTGGCTGTGGTGGCACCTTTGTCTGTCCACAAATAAATCCACAGCTGTACCAAAAAAGCTCCATTGAGGTCACTCAGTCTCCCTCTGTCACACGCTCATTCTGTTTGTCCTGGCCCTTTTGTACGGTGTTCCTGCCTGCATTGGCGACTTTTTCTGTTAACAAAGAAATACTCAGCAGTCCTGATAGGGCTCCATTGAGCTCACTCAGTCCCCCTGTCTCACTCACTTGTACTGTTTCTCCCACCGCTGCAGGCTGGCTTTTTCTACTGGGCCTCTGCCTGCATTGACGCCTTTTTCTGCCCACAAAGAAATCCGCAGCAGTCTTGACAGTGCTCCGGTGAGTTTGCTCACTCCCCCTCCCTCACTCACTCTCTTGTTCTGTTTCTCCCACTGCTGCAGGCTGCCCTTTTGTACTGGCCTCTTGCGTTGGGGCCTTTTTCTGCCCAGAAACAAATCTGGAGCAGTCCCGACAGAGCTCAGTTGAGCTTGGTCACTCCCCCCTCTCACTCGTTCCATCCTAATCTATCCCAAACACTGACGTCCCACAGCGACCGTGCTATTCTCCGTCAGGAGTGCAAAAACACATTTTAGCCAGGATGTGAAAAATGACAGCTGTACTGTTCATAAGGAGGTGTGAAAGAATGCCCTATTGAAAATGTGGTGTGAAAATATTACAAATTTGTGAAGTTACAATGGTGCGTGGAAACAGTTGAACGCACGCTTGTAACACAGCCATGTTATGGAGTTTTGTCACCAAATTTCCAACATAGGGATTTTACGACCTCTGCTCATGAACAGTGCCACTGTCATTTTCTTTATCTGTCCTGAACACTGATTTCCCACAGCGACCACGTTATTCTGTGCTGCAACTGTGAAACCACATTTCACTCAGGATGTGAAAAATGACAGCTGTACTGCTCATAAGGAGGTGTGAAAAATGGCCATTGTTGAAAATGTGGCATGACAATGTAACCCACCTGCAAATGAGGGTTCCCAAAAGTCTTCCAGGAGCTTGCCTGAATGCTCCAAGCCTGGGTGGTGTTCGGCGTCTGAGCTGCTTAACTGTGATTGCAAGTCAGTGCTACTTGAGCCTCCATGTACTGTCTCTTTAAGAGCTGTCTGCTTGCAAACTTAATTAGTTTGTATGGGGGGGACTGTGTATTTAATACTCTAATCCCGCCCAAGCTGCAGAGTAATCGCTCCATTTTGTGGTCGCTGAATGTGCAAAGGGAGCCCATCTGAAAGCTGTAACTGTTTGCCTGTAATCATTTAAAGCATTAGCAAAATTGTAGTTTGTCTAACCTGCCTTTATTGCAGCTGGGACTCTGTGTGTGTTACCTCTCCATTTTGGACCTAAACTGCTGTGCTGAGCCAACTGGGTTAAGGGAGCCCTAAAATGGAGCCTGTGGACGAATCAGAACTTGGACTCTTAATCTGAGCCAGCCACAAGGGGATTGTATGGGCAGTGACTCTGGGAAATGTAATTTTGACCTTGGCGCCTTTTTCTACCAACAGAGGGAGTCTTATTGTGAGTGACAGCTGAATCAGCCAACAGAATAGTGTGGAGCTAAAGGAAATGCCCTGCTGTGTGACTGAAAGATCAGATCAGTTGTGGCAGTGAAGAGAGAAGGAGCTGTGTCTTCATGGTGTATAGTTTTGCATAGGGAAGCACGTGAGGCCCTGAGTTTTGGTCTGCAGCCTTGGAGTGCCAGTTTGGACTGAATCTGAGTTGTGAGGAGAAAGAAGCACTAAAGTGTGAAACCAGGCTCACACCCTGTAGAAGACTTCGAAATTGCTGAATAGCGCTTGGTTTGTCAGGAACTGAAGCTGCTGTGTGTGGTCCCGGGTATCTTGCAGTAATTGTGATTGGGATCGAGGAGCAGCCTGCCTGGTATAGTACTTTCTTTTTACATAAGAATGTGCGTAGTGCTTGTGGGGAATCGCTATTTCCAATCCCCTGCGCTATGTGCTGTGTGTTGAAGCTGGAAGCAAACCCCAGCTTGTCTCGAACTAAATCCATTTGCTATAAACTGCCGGGGGGTCCAGTCACAAGGACCTTGTCTCCATGCCCTGCTGTTTCTGTCAATCCAGAAGAACATCCACCATCCGGTTCTCAGCTTGAGTATTGTGAGTATAAATCAGGGTATTCCCCTGCAGCCTGTTTTCAATCACAAGTGTGTCTTCTAATTCTTGTTGTTTCTTTGCTTCATGGACTGAGCCATCAGGCTCCAGATTACAATTGGGTGTTGTGCATATATTTTCTTCTACAGGGCCCTATCCATCTGCACCTGCCGGCCAACCCCGGGCAACGGACCTGGCTAGCCCTCCCCCCCAACCTGGGTACCCAGAGTGTGACTTTTCAGACCCTGTATGTGTGTACAGTACTGTGATTTAATGCCACTAATTAACCTGATTTCCCCTCCCGTGTTACTGTTCCCTAAATAAATAGGATTTGTTGTTGCTGTTAAACTTTAAACTGTCTGAAGTGTCAGTACCTTCATGCCAAGCACTGTCTTGGTTTGTGTATGCTGCTTAACCTTATTTTTCAGGGGTCCTCAGAGCCGAACCTGCTAACAGTCTCGGGTAAGTGGTACCTATGAATGAACAGTGTGTACATGGGGTATTGGTACTGTAACTCCTGTGCATCGTGGGGCTATTAGAGGGATTAGAAGGGGGTCATGTGTCCCAGAGGGCTGTAACTAAACTAGACCAACCATTACAAACCCTGACCTCTGGGTGGAGGCATCTGCCATAGAACCTAGGCCCCTCAACCTGTCAGTAGTCAAGCAGGCAGGGGTAGTAGCCCTTGGGATAGCGCCACCTGGGGGTTACATCTTGGAGGCTCACAGCTGGGATTTTGTGTCCTCTAGTGGCCACATTAACGAACCACTGTTAAAAAAAATATAAATGGGTACCCCAACAGAAGTGGCTGTGCACCGGTTGGTGGAGTGGTGTACTGGGGAGGAGATCGACCCCCAAAATGCTATGCTTATCCTGGACATCCCCATGGGTATCAATACGGACACTGTACAGTGAGTACTTTCCAAGGTGGAAGGTTTACAAAACCCCGTGGTGGTGGGTCGACATGCTGATCTGCTCACCCAATCTTTCATGTCCCTAGTAGAGTATAAGGACCCCATAGACGGCTCCAAAGTGCCACAGACTGTTACCCCAGAGGGAGCCCTCACTGCCTGGAGAGTGATAATTAAGGACAGTAGAAACCTGGAGGGGAATGAGCCCCCTCCCCCACTATCTGAAACTTTTGAGGAGAAATTTGCTAAATTGTTGCTGGAGGAAGGGAAAACTGTAGAGGACTTGAAGAAACTATTCTTGCCACCTGGGGCTGTTCCTTCTACAACACCCTCTCCCGCTCCAGTACCCATTATGGTGGCTGAACCAATGCAGGCTCCTATTTCTGCACCTGCCATTAGTCACGACTGTTACCGAAGGTTGAGGATCTTCTCTGGCACCCTCTCCACCCCCCAGGAGGAGGATGATTGGGACACCTGGATAGATTGTGTTGCCCCACTGATACCGGAATGGCAGTGTGTGGAGGTTGAGAAACGAAAAAGAATCATAGGAAGTGTGAGGGGTCCTGCCCTAGAGGCCATTAAATTTTTGAGGTCCACAAATCCTGATGCATCTGCCCAGAAGTACCTATCTGTGCTTGAAGGCAATTTTGGGAGCATTGAATCAGGGGAGAGCTTGATGTGGAAATTTCAAGGTACAAAACAGTGGCCAGGGGAAAGTTTTTCTGCATATGTTACTCGTCTGGAAAGAGCTCTGCAGAAGGCTTACCGAAAAGGTGGGGTAGCAGCCAGTGACTTAAACCGTGTAAGGTTGGAGCACCTACTACAGCATGCAAGAGATTCTAAACTGCAGCCCTTCCAATTAAGGCTCCCAGACAGAAGGTAACCCAATCGGACTATTGTGACTTAATAAACCAACTTCGGGAGGTTGAAGATGAGGAGGGGGATTCTAATTCTGGGGTGAGCGCAGCCCAAGTGATCACAGCATTGGAAGGTCCTTGTGAAGTGGGGACCAATGAAGGTGTGCCACCATGGGGTGAACTGCTGAGAGAGATCAGAGAATTCAAAAACAGTCGCTTTATGAAGGCCGCGCCTGCAAGTACAGTCCCCGACCTATATCCGACTGCATCTGCTGTGGGGCGGGGATACCCACCCAGGCATCTCCTGCTGACAACAGCTCAAAACTCGATGTCTTGACCATGGAAGTGGGGAAATTGATGAGATGCCTCCAAATGCTTATCACGCCACAGACAGAGATGGCACGAAGGTGTCCAGTTAGTAGTACCCCCGTCCTGGCTCCCAGTGTGATGCCTCGGCCAGCTCAAACTCAAGAAAGTATGTTTTGCTATAATTGTGGGAAGGATGGGCACATGAAGAGAGAATGCCGGTCCCCAAAAGACACAGACAAAATTGTATATAGGCTACAAGGAGAGCTTCAGAGAACAAATCAGTGGTTAAGAGGTGCATGAAATGATCCCGCTGAGGGTCCCAAAAATGCTAACTCATGTCCCTTTGTGGCAAGGTCAGTTGCCCAGGCCCTCGCTACCGCCTCTCCAGACTGGTCCAGAATAGTGGGTCCCTCCATGGAGACCACTATAAAGGTGAATGGAGTGTCTATAAGAGCTGTATTAGACAGTGGCTCCCAAGTGACAATTATGTTCCAGGATTGGTATCAGAAGTATTTGTCAGACGTACCCTTACAACATTGGAAGGACTGCATGTATGGGGGTTAAGTGAGAAGGTCTACCCCTACTCCGGGTATATCCGAATTTGGCTATCTTTCCCCACCTCCGTGGCTGGAGTGGCAGAGCAAGTAGAGACCCTGGCCTTAGTGTGTCCCCCTACTGGACTGTATGATGGGGTTCCGCTACTAATTGGGATGAATGCGCATATGTTTGGATGGTTGGCGCAGTTGTGTTATGAGAAACAGGGGTCACAGACTGGTAGAGTTTTAAGAATTCTGGCATTGATCAAGAAGGCCTATGATGCCCAGAGAGATGCTGACAAAGTGGAACCAGAGGAACCGGTTGGAATTGTCTGGAGAAAGGATCCTGAGTCTCTGATCCTGGCGCCAAATGCCCAGTGTACCTTACAGGGAGAGGTCCGTATCAGAAAGGATGTCAAGAATAAAATCCTCATGCTGGATGCTCCAGGCGATGGGAAATTGCCAGAGGGACTGCTGGTCAAGCCAAGTATTTTGTCTGCCAGAGCCCATGCTTATGCCAGACAGGTAATGGTCCAAGTTCATAATGTGTCTGATAGAGAGATTTGAGTACATAGAGGTTGCATCCTGGCTAATGTGCATTGTGCGGATACTGCAGTGTTGCCTAGTAACAAGTGTTCGGGGGAGAATGACAGAGTGACGCCCGACTTGTTTGATTTTGGTGACTCCCCGTTGCCTGCTAAATGGAAGATGAGAATCAGTAGAAAGCTTGCCCAGAGAGACCAGGTGTTTTCTTTCAAAGAATGGGACGTAGGATGTGTGCAAGGAGCTGAGCACCATATCCGGCTGCATGATGAAAGGCCATTTCGTGAGAGGTCTTGACACCTGGCACCTGCTGACATAGATGATGTGAGATGGCATCTGCAAGAGATGCTTGCTGCTGGTGTAATACAAGAATCCAGAAGCCCATATGCTTCACCTGTTGTGCTAGTGAGAAAAAAGAATGGGACAGTAAGGATGTGCGTGGATTATTGCACCTTGAACTGGCAGACTGTCCCTGATCAGTATACAATGCCCCACATCCAGGATGCCTTAGACTGCCTGAATGGTAGCAAGTGGTTCTCCGTGCTGGATCTTCACAGTGGGTACTACCAGATCTGGATGGCCCCAGAAGATCATGAGAAGACAGCCTCTATCTGTCTGCTTGGCTTCTATGAATTCATGAGGATGCCTCAAGGGATTTCAGGTGACCCAGCCACTTTTCCAATGACTGATGGAGTGTGCAGTGGGGAACATGAACTTATTAGAGTGCCTGGTGTACCTGGATGATGTTATTGTGTTTGACAGCTCACTGGAGGAACATGAGAGCAGATTGTTCAAGGTGTTGGACCGACTGGAAGATTTTGGCCTAAAACTGTCCATCGATAAATGTCAATTCTTCCAAACATCTGTAAAGTATGTGGGACATATAGTCTCCACCGAAGGAACAGAGAGCAAACCAAGTAAAGTTGAGGCCTTGACCACCTGGCCACAGCCCCACAATCTAAAAGAACTGCAAAATTCCTGGGATTCTGTGACTACTATCGCCATTTCATCAAGGACTATTCAAGAGTGATCCGTCCTTTACTTAATCTTACTCAAGGTTACCCTCCTACCCACAAAAAATACCAGAGGTCAGTTTCTTCTGAGCCTGAGAGAGTGTATTTCCATCCCAATGAAGTATTTGGAGCCAGATGGACACCTGAGTGTGAAGCTGCATTTCATGAGATTATATATCAACTTACCCATGCTCCTGTCCTTGCCTATGCAGATCCAGCGAAGCCCTATGTCTTGCACATTGATGCTAGCCTGCAATGCTTGGGGGCTGTATTGTACCAAGAACATGAGAATGGCCTGAGACCAGTGGCCTTTGCCAGTAGAAGCCTGACCCCATCCGAAAAGAATTATCCTGTACATAAGTTAGAGTTCCTAGCTTTGAAGTGGGCTATTGTTGACCAGTTCCACGATTACTTGTATGGGGCTAAGATACTAGTAAAAACTGACAATAATCCTTTGACCAATGTGCAGACTTCAGCAAAGTTGGATGCCACTGGCCATAGGTGGCTTTCTGTATTATCTACATACAACTATGCTGTTGAATACAGAGCAGGCCTGAACCACATAGATGCTGATGCTATCTCCCGGAGGCCTCTTCCCTGGAATGACTGGGTCAGACTGTCAGAACCTGATATTCGAGCACTCTGCCAGAAGTTTGACAGGGAGGAACAAATGGCCATGGACGCAGTGGACTGTATGGTGGATTGTTTGGGACCCTCTGAGAATTGCATACCTGCTGCTTATTGCCACTTTTCTGCAATAGACGTTGGTGCACTGCCTCCGCTGGACAATGACAGTATTCAGCGGGCTCAATCTCGAGATCCCATGATCAAATCAGCTTTAGAAGCCCTCTATGCAGGGAAAAATGTGTCCAAATTATGCTCCACTGATTTGAGAACTGCATTGTTATACAAGGAAGGCCATAAGTTGAAACTGATCAATAGACTGTTATACAGAGAAACAGTAGACAGAGGGGGACAAATAGACAAACAACAACTAGTGCTGCCCACTGCCTTTCGAGACTCAGTACTGAGGTCCTTACACAACCACATGGGGCACCTTGGTATAGACAGGACACTCGACTTGGTGAGATCCAGATTCTATTGGCCTAAGATGGGGGCTGATGTTGAACAACACATTCGAACTTGTAGTCGCTGCTTACAGAGGAAAGCTTTGCCCCAGAGGGCTGCCCCCCTTGTTAACATCGCCACCAGTGCACCAATGGAGCTGGTCTGTATTGATTTTCTGAGTTTGGAGTCAGATCAAAGAAACATTAGTAATGCGTTGGTGGTCACTGACCATTTTATGAGATATGCCCAAGCTTTCCCCACCAAGGACCAGAAGGCATCCACTGTGGCAAAAGTACTTGTAGAAAACGTTTTTGTTCACTATGGGGCTCCACAAAGAATCCATTCTGATCAAGGGAGAGACTTTGAGAGTCGTCTGATCAAAGAGATGCTTTCTCTGTGGGGAGTGTGAAAGTCCAGAACCACCCCTTACCACCCCAAGGGGGACCCACAACCTGAACGTTTCAACCACACTTTGCTAGATATGCTAGGCAGCCTCCACCCAAAGGACAAGCCTAGATGGAGCCAACAAATTAGCACCCTGGTACATGCCTACAACTGCACCAGAAGTGATGCCACTGGGTTCTCCCCCAACCGCCTGATGTTTGGAAGAGAAGCTCAACTGCCGGTAGATGTATGTTTTGGAGTTTCTCTTGATGGGGTTCGAGCTGACAACTATTTACAGTATGTGCAAAAGTTAAAGGCCCAGCTAAATTATGCGTGCCAACTGGCTCAAACCATGGCTGCCAAAAGAAATCTGGCCAACAAAGAAAGGTATGATAAAAAGGTGAAAGCACAAGAACTCCAGGAGGGAGATCGGGATTGCTAAGAAATCTGGGACTGCATGGCAAGCACAAGATTGCTGACAGATGGCACCATCTCTCCTCACATTGTAGTGGGCAAACTAGATGATCTGCCTGTGTACAAAGTAAGGCCTGAGAATAATTCAAAAGATGTTAAAACAATGCATAGAAATCATTTACTGCCCATTGGACAAATCTTGATTGAGTCTGAGCCCTCAGAAAATGCCCCCTCTGGACCAGTGACTAGAGCTGCTGCTAAGAAAAAATCAATAAAGTCTACACCTACAGAAGCTGAGTTAAAGTGTTCCCCTCCACAAGTCCCAGTTGAACATGATTGTCAGTCCATGTCAGAGGAAAGTGAGTGTGGCTTTGAATACTACCCTTCTTACGAACTGAGTCAGTTGTTTCGGGGCAATCCCCTAGTCAATCCTGGGAGATGAAGCTGGGCCTTCTGGACTGTCTAAGCCCCCAGCTTTGTCCTTGGAGCCAGTGCTCCTAGAAAGTGAAGTGCAAACCATCAAGTTAGATGATATGGAATCATTGCGTATGGTTGAACTGTTTGAGCTTTCAGAGGAGGAAAATGATGGACTGGAACAGACTGGTGATATACCAGAACAAGAAGAGTATTTTGAGTGCCCTGATGGTCCACCGCCAGTGTCCGAAAGCTCTCCATGTGAGCCAAGTGTTGTGGACTCAGAGATTGTAACTCCTGGAGCTGAAAGTGCCCAAAGTTCTAGCCTCTCTACCCCAATGGAGACTCCCCTGACTAGTGAGGACCATGCTGAAAATGAGGCTCAGCGTGCAGAGGCTGTAACAGTTTCCCCTAGAAAGACTGGTTGAGCTGTAAAGCCTGTGGTGCACCTCAGTTATGATTCCCCTGGGAGGCCTGTGGACTTGACTCTCAATGTTGTCCATAAAGGAGTGTATGTGTCCCCGAGCTCATTGCCCAAATTGAACATCAATGCTAACTCCAAGTTACTTGTGTTGCCCTCTAGGTATGGTGCACCTGCCCCGTCCAGCCCCAAGGTAGCTGATAGGGAAGGGCCCCTTCTCTTCAGGTTTCATGTGCAGTAGGTAATAACCTGAGTTATGGTACAATGTGTGTATAATACTGTGAAAAAGTGATGTACTGAAAAGTTTCAGAAATGTGTTTCTGGTAAGGTGATATGTTGACTGATAATTACATGTATAAGCCTAATGTGATACTGATGTAAATGTATATGGTGTATTGAAACTTATGGGGGTACTTGCTTGACACGGACACCAAGGTTTTTCCAAGCCAGGAAGGGTATAACCCCCCTGCAAATGGGGGTTACCAAAAGTCTTCCAGTAGCTTGCCTGAATGCTCCAAGCCTGGGTGATGTTCGGCGTCTGAGCTGCTTAACTGTGATTGCAAGTGAGTGCTATTTGAGCCTTCACGTACTGTCTCTTTAAGAGCTGTCTGCTTGCAGAGTTAATTAGTTTGTATGGGGGGGACTGTGTATTTAATGTTCGAATCCCGCCCGAGATGTGGAGTAATCACTCCATTTTGCAGTCACTGAAGGTGCAAAGGGAGCCCATCTGAAAGCTGTAACTGTTTGCCTGTAATCATTTAAAGCATTAGCAAAACTGTAGTTTGCCTAATCTGCCTTTATTGCAGCTGGGACTCTGTGTGTGTTACCTCTCCATTTTGGACCTAAATTGCTGTGCTGGGCCAATTGGGTTAAGGGAGCCCTAAAATGGAGCCTGTGGACGAATCAGAACTTGGACTCTTAATTTGAGCCAGCCACAAGGGGATTGTATGGGCAGTGACTCTGGGAAATGTAGTTTTGACCTTGGCGCCTTTTTCTACCAACAGAGGGAGTCTTATTGTGAGTGACAGCTGAATCAGCCAACAGAATAGTGTGGAGCTAAAGGAAATGCCCTGCTGTGTGACTGGAAAGATCAGATCAGTTGTGGCAGTGAAGAGGGAAGGAGCTGTGTGCTTCTGCGGTATATAGTTTTGTGCGGGAAGCACGTGTGGGGCCCTGAGTTTCGGTCTGCAGCCTTTGTGAGTGCCAGTTTTGACTGAATCCAAGTTGTGAGGAGAAAGAAGCACTAGAAGTGGGGAAACCAGGCTCACCCTGTAGAAGACTGGCGAAATTGCTGAATAGCGCCCGGTCTGTCAGGAACTGAAGTTGCCGAGTGTGCTTCCAGGTATCTCGCAGTAATTGCGATCAGGATCGAGGAGCAGCCTGCCTGGTATAGTACTTTCCTTTTACATATGAATGTTCGTAGTGCTTGTGGGGAATCGCTATTTCCAATCCCCTGTGCTGTGTGCTGTGTGTTGAAGCTGGAAGCAAACCCCAGCTTGTCTCGAACTAAATCCGTTTGCTATCAGCTGCAGTGGGGTCCAGTCACAAGGACCTTGTCTCCATGCCCTGTTGTTTCTGACAATCCAGAAGAACATCCACCATCCGGTTCTCAGCTTGAGTATTGTGAGTACAAATCAGGGTATTCCCCTGCAGCCTGTTTTCAATCACAAGTGTGTCATCTAATTCTTGTTGCTTCTTTGCTTCATGGACTGAGCCATCAGGCTCCAGATTACAATTGGGTGTTGTGAATATATTTTCTTCTACAGGGCCCTATCCATCTGCACCTGCCGGCCAACCCCGGGCAATGGACCTGGCTAGCCCCCCTCAACCTGGGTACCCAGAGTGTGACTTTTCAGACCCTGTATGTGTGCACAGTACTGTGATTTAATGCCAGTAATTAACCTGATTTCCCCCTCCCATGTTACTGTTCCCTAAATAAATCAGATTTGTTGTTAAACTTTAAACTGTCTGAAGTGTCAGTACCTTCATGCCGAGCACTGTATTGATTTGTGTATGCTGCTTAACCTTATTTTTCAGGGGGTCCTCAGAGACGAACCTGCGAATCAGTCTCGAGGGTAAGTGGTACCTTATGAATAAACAATGTGTACATGTGGGGTATTGGTACTGTAACTCCTGTGCATCGTGTGGGCCATTAGAGGGATTAGAAGGGGGTCTCAGTGTCCCAGAGGGCTGTAACCAAACTAGACCAATCATTACAAACCCTGACCTCTGGGTGGAGGCACCCGCCATAGAATCTTGGCCCCTCAACCTGTCAGTAGTCAAGCAGGTGGGGGGTAGTAGCCCTTGGGATAGTGCCACCTGGGGGTTACAACAATATTATGAATCTGCAAAGTTACAAGGGTGTATGGAAAGTGTGCATGCAACTCATTTGATGGGCTATCATCACCAAATTTTCAACATGGGCATTTTATGACCTCTGCTCATGAACAGTGTCACTGTCATTTTATTACTCTGTCCTGGACAGTGATTTCCCACAGCAACTGCTCTATTCTGCGCCGGAACTGCAAAAACACATTTTGGCCAGGATGGGAAAAATGACAGCTGCACTGTTCATAAGTAGGTGTGGGAAAATGGCAATGTTGAAAATCTGGAGTGAAAATATTATACATTCGCGAAGTTACGAGCGTGCGTATAAACTGCGCAACGCGCGCTTGTAACACAGTCATTTTTATGGAGTATCATTACCAAATTTTCAACATAGCCATTTCAGGACCTCTACTCATGAACAGTGTCACTGTCATTTTCTTAATCTGTCCCGAACACTGATTTCCGACAGCGACCGTGCTAGTCTGCGTCGGAAGTGTGAAAACACATTTCTGTCAGGATGTGAACAATGACAGCTGTACTGTTCACAAGGAGATGTGACACAATGCCAATGTTAAACATCTGGCTTCAAAATATTGCAAATTCATGAAGTTACGCGCATGCGTAGTAACTGCACAGCACACACTCGTAAAACAGTAATTTTGGGGATTTTTTCCACCAAATTTGCAACATAGGCTTTTTGAGAGCCCATCTCATGAACACTGGCACTGTCGTTTCATTAATCGGCCACCAAAGGTGATTCCGCACAGTGACTGCGAAATCACCTTTTGGGCCTGATCATGACAGTTCAAGCATTCATGAGGAGGGGTCCTAAAAACCCCATGTTGAAATTTGGTGAAAAAATTCCCACAAATGCCCGAGATATGCACTAAAGTTGAAAAAACCCTATTCATTACATTATACAGCTTACCGACATTTCCTCAGTTCGCGGTCGGCTTTGAAGAGTGCAGGCGTGCTCGGTCCACCGAAGATCGTCGCTGGTGACTCCGAGGGTATGGGGTGAGGGGGGTGTGGGGAGGCAGCGGCGCAGTGGGTGGGTGCGGTGGTGGGTGGCAGCACGGAGACTACGAGGGACCATTTTGCTTTTCAGGGGAAAAAGCAAAAGACTTCATGGACAGTTTTTCTTTTTCAGGGCATGTGGCATGCTGGGTGGGCTCCCAGAGTGCCACCAATGGCTTTTTGGGGTTAGTAATAGCCGACGGGGATTGGGGCATCCCTGTCGGCACACAAAGGGGAAGGAGTCATTATGCCGACGGGATTGGGTACCCGTCTGGCAGGAATAACAGTGTGTGGGGGCACCAATGGCTTTCTTTTGGTGGGGGCAGCAATAGCTGGTGGGGGATTGGGCACCCCCCTCGGCACACAAAGGGGGGGCTTCATTATGCCGATGGGGATTGGGCACCTCGTCGGCAGAAAAGAAAAGTGCGGGAGAGGGGTGACAGAATGCCGACGGGGACTGGGCCCCCCCATTGGCAAAATGAACAGGGGGGCACTGAAGCCAATGGGGATTTGGGCCTCCATCGGCATATAAACATGGTGGGGGGTTTATATTGTTTGTGAACACGGCGGCAACCGGCCGCCGTGTTCACAAACAATATCAGGCTTGCTAGATCCACCCTGCAATGACGGATCACTCCCTCATTGCAGCAGATGGCTGACGCTGCAATGACGAGGCGGCCCCTGATTGCAGCGGCTGATTTGTCACAAGTTGATGTGAGCGTTCCAAACTTGTGTCATCAGCAGCCTGCAACGTCATTGGGAGAAACAGGACAAGCCTTTGCAGGCTGTGGGGGCAATGGCCACAACAGTGCTGTGCCTCCACAGCCTGCCTCTCAGCAAGCTGTGCAATATGTTTCTTGCACTGCACGCAATCAACATAAAAACAAGATCAGGCACTAAAACCATGGATTAAATAGAGAATTTAATCCACAGACACCTGACAGCTCATAACCAATCAGTTAATGTACCTCAGGTAACCCATGTTAGAAACTAATTTATTTATTTGTAAAGCCAAGGACACACACTGTGATTTCTTACACTAATTTATTTGCAAAGCCAGGGACACACTCTGTGTGATCGCTTGCACTAATTTATTTATTATAGACAAACTTTTATAGACAAATGTGTGTGATCTCTTACACTAATTTATTTATTATATTCCAACAAACCTAATTGTACAAGGACCCTTACAACCAGTAATTTGGGATTTGCAAAGCCAAGGACACACACTCTGTGTGCTCTCTTACACTAATGTAGACCAAAACTGCTACAGTCTGACACAAACTACAACCCTCAATGTAAAACTAACATTCCCAACATTATGTAGGGGTTATTTTTAATGGCAAGTTTGAAGGTGAAATTGGTAAAATAACATTTCCTTACTATGGAAGCATGTAGCACATGCTGAAAGTAAAAGTGGAGCATTTCTGAAAAGCTGATTTTCACTAACCTGTAGCGCTTCTAAAATGTTTCCAAAGTGTAATGTCTAAAGAACAGGGTCTCTACTATACACTATTCTAGAGCCCCTGTTTTGTGGTCATTACAGTTTGAAAACATTTTAGAACCTATGGGGGTGGGGGGTGGGGGGAGTTTGTATTGAATACCAGCCCACCAATGTCCCCTCTTCCACAAATCCATTCACATGACTGCTGCATCTTAAGTAGATAAAACTCCAAGGACTTCAGAATCACTGAAGGGGCACTCCCTTAGTAGCCACTTAAGATGCAGCAATCATGTCAGTGGATTGTCAATGCGTGCCCCCTCCCCCATCTTCTCTTTAGTCAAAGGAATTTGCAGTCAGCAACACTGTCAGTACCCATAAGTGAATAGTGAACGAATTAAATCATGTTTTAGATAATCTGTTTGTGGTTTAATTCATTCAATGGGTGACAAAATGATGTTTGTGTTCAGTATTTGAATGAAAAATTAAATTACATAACTGTATTTTGTCTGTTGACATATATCTGTACCTAGCTGTCACAAGCATCTCTCAATTATGGAGTCATCCTGTGTTTTCCTGTGTTGATTGCTTCTGCTATAAAACATTCATTTTATCACCAGTCTTTATAAAATAATTGCATGCTTGCTGTTTTATTTTATTATTAATACATTAGCGGTAATAAATATTTTGAAGTACTGTCAAAGAAAAAATGCACTTTGGTGGTTATGTGACTTGTTCAGAGTCACATAGTATGCAGCTGGAGGTTGTGAGAATCAAATCAAGATCTGCTAGATGTACAAAACTCATTATTCATTTATTTTAAATTTGTTATAACTGGGAAAGGCAAATCCTTTTGTTTTTGGTTTTAGCAGGCAGATACAGTACTTGTAGTCAAGAAGGAAGAAGTTGTAAAATAATGAGGGAAAGATAATGAGGGAAATATCCTTTATATTTTTGTATTATATTTAAGTATAGAAAGGACTAGTTTGCTCCATCTTCTGTTGATTATGTGCATAAACTACGTATATGAGACCGATATAAACACTATTGCAACTTTAGTGAATGCAACTCTGTTGTGCTTTACCTGGCATTTTCTTCTGAAGGTAAATGCCTGTTGTCTTCAGAATACCATCCTTAATTAACAAACAAGTTATAAGCTGCCTCCTTCTACCAATCTTGTTTTATTTTATTTTTGGGACTGCGGAAGAAATTTGCTGAACACATGGTCCATACATGATTGCAATATCAGTTGATTCCGAAGGCCGATGCCCCTGAAACTGGAATGAAATCTATAAAGAATGACACAGTTCACATTATTTTGCCCAGAATTACACAGTTTACACTACTTTGTGCAGCTGGCGTCAACGTTGTTAAACACGATTCTAATCAGTTTCCTGTCGGAAACAGGATCCTTTTGATCATAGGCGTGGCATTGCTATGAAGTTTAAATGTTGACAAATGTTTAGGATGAATTAATCTGCTGCCTTGAGACTAGAAGCATTTTTTTTATTATGTAGGCTGTAGCCAGGATTTAAGTTCTCTGTCATGATTGTTTTCATATTTCTTTGACATCTGTTGATTTGGAGGCAACTGCAAGGCTTTGTCACAAGAGAGATGAGCAGTCACAATATATTAACTTCATGGCATAACTGGAATATGAGTAGGAAGGCTAGAAACCTGACAGCAAAACCGCATGACCAATTGCTGCACCCTCTACAAAATAAATTAATTTTTAAGAAATCCTGTTTTTAAAACCTTACAGTTGTGCAAAGGGCAGATTGACAATTACAGTGCTATTAATAAACTTTACACACACCATCGACTATATACCAACCAAAGCAGCTGCATCCAGCGTTCTTCTTACACAGAGAAGCAAGTTGTGCTGCAAGGTTTTAGAATTATTAGGCATAGACATTCGTCACAATCAACAAAGTTCTCCGTTTGCAAGAACCCGATTTACCCGATGAACAGGTTTTAAAATAAATTCACAACCTAGAAGAATCAGCTGGTTCAGTAAAAACAGTTGACTATGACACTACAAATATCCTAAAATACAGAAAAAATTGTCAGTGCAACAGATTGCGCTGTTGCTCATTTGAGCTGCTTAGGCAGGCTGTGAGCACCATGAAATTGTTAAATTATGCCCTTGCTGTTAAGGGAAGGGGACAGAAATGGCAGGAATGCAGAAATCTACAAAAAAAAACACCCATAAAAAAAAAAATGCCCACTGTGATATAATGCAGTGCTGCAGTCCATAGGGACAAAATGGGTGGATTGCTTCTTGGGGAAGGGTCAGGCGGAGGAAAAACAGTTCCACGGACGGAAAAGATGACGTCAGCCCTTTTCTACATGCAAAACATCTGCAGGGCTCCGTCCATGCAGCCGTGAAAAGGCTGTCTGCTTTTATTGCTGTTTTAAAATCCTTTCATTTTCTTTTTTTTTTCACATATCCATTTTGTTCAGCTGCCAGCACCCAACATATCCACTTTGTTCAGTTGCCACCACCCAGCACCCAATTTACGCTGGAGCATCACAGCAGTCACACAGGAGGACACTATCTGGCCTCCACTTCCTGAGAGGATAGCCATCCATGGACTACTCAGTCCTCTCTCTGGCTGGCATCTGAGTGACAAAGGTTCATTTGGAAACTTGGTCTGTCTGAGTAGTTAACAGTACTGATGGTACTGTAGCGCTATGAGGCTGGTTCTTTCTTTCATTTTGAAAACCTTTTTTATTTAATTTTTCTCTCCTGTTGTCCCCAAGGGATATACCCTGTAATCAGATAGGGGTGTACCCTCAAAACAGTAATGTTCCCTGCCCTGTAGTAAGAAAGCAAATGGGATATACCCTGTTCGGGTTGTATGAGCTGTCATTGAGACAGCAGGGAGGTTTTTTTAGTCGGCCTGTTACACCACATGGCACCCATCCTTCTCTGCTTATTCTGAACCTGGTCCTTTGGGATGGCCACACAATTAGGACATTTTGACAGCACCATGTTGATCTCTTAGTGGGTTGGAGATCCCTGCAAGGAGACCAACACGGCGCTTAAAAAAATGTATGTGTCCTTGCCCTTGGGCTGTCCTTGAAATGAAAAGTAAGGATGTAAAAAAAAAACATAAAAGCAGACAGCCTTTTTATGTTAGCTTGCGCTTGTGAGCCAGCCAACATACTGCAGTAGTAGCAGATTTGGAGGCGTGGTCACTGTGGGCGAATGCAAGGCACGCATCAGCAGGTGTATCCCTCATTCCCCAATAAGCCAGCATGCAGGTGCTGACTCCAGGCATATGTAAACTGGCCAGCAGATCAAACAAAAGTGCCCCTGCAATGAGAAGCAAGCTCCTCATGCAGCGGCACAGTAACACACCTGATGTGCCTTTACTGAATGTTTTCCTAAACATGGCAGCACTGACTGCCGCCTCCCGACTTCAGGGGTGCCAAATCCCCCTGCTGCATGCTCTGACCCACTTCATTTTCCAACGGGGGAGCTCACTAACTGTCGGCATAATGCCCCCCCAAGTGTGTGCTGAGGGGGTGCTCAATCCCCCTCAGCATCATGTGCCCCCACAACAGTCTTTCTTTGCTGACAGGGGGCTCAATCCCAATCAGCTACAGTGCCCCCTTCCCAGTTTAATTTGCCAACAGGGGAGCCCATTCCCTGTCTGCATAATGTCTTCCTCATTTGTTGTGTGCTGATGGGGGTGCCCAATCCTCCATCGGCTAAAGCCCCCCCAAACACTCAGGTGGCATGCTGGCAGCCCACCCCAGCGTGCCAAATGCCCCTGTTTAAAAAAAAAAAGTTCCGCAATGTTTCTCTTTTTTTTTTACCTGTAAAACAGAAAAGGGTCCCTCGTGGTCTGTCCTGCTCCTTCCCCCAACCCATGCCCACCCTCTGCATACCTTGCCTCCCCACACCCTCACCCCATACTTACCTCCGGAGCTTGGCGTGACAATCTTCGGTGGACTGGGAACATGTCTGTATTCTTCAAAGCTGACTGCGAACTGAAGAAATGCCAGTAAGCTGTATTATGGCATAAATAGGGTTTTTTTCAACTTTGGTGCATATCTCAGCTATTTTGGGGAATTCTGGCACCAAATGTTCAACATGGGGTTGTTGGGACTCCTCCTCATGATTTCAGTCACTGTCATGGCGTTATTCGGTCCCGAAAGGTGATTTTGTGGTCACTGTGCGGAATCACCTTTCGGGACCGATTAACGAAGCGATAGTGCCACTGTTCATGAGGTGGGCTCTTAAAAAGCCTATGTTGCAAATTTGGTGAAAAAAATCCAAAAAATGACTTTTACGAGTGTACGTTGTGCAGTTCCCACACATGCTTGTAACTTTGTGAATTTGTAATATTTTCACTCCAGATTTTCAACATTGCCATTTTTCCAAATGAACAGTACAGCTGTCATTTTATATATGCTGGCCGAAATGTGTTTTCGCACTTCCGGCGCAGAATAGCATGGTCGCTGTGGGAAATCAGTTTTAGGGACAGGTTAACAAAATGACAGTGACACTGTTCATGAGTAGAGGTCCTAAAATGCCTATGTTGAAAATTTGGTGATGAAAGTCCATAAAATGACTGTGTTACAAGCACACGTTGCTCATTTTCTACGCACCCTTGTAACTTTGCAAATCTGCAATATTTTCATGCCAGATTTTCAACACTGGCATTTTCACAACTCCTTATGAACAGTACAGCTGTCATTTTTCACATCCTGCCCAAAATGTGTTTTCGCACCTGTGTCGTACAATGGCATGGTCGCTGTGGAAGATCAACTTTTGGGACAGATTAACAAAATCACAGTGCCACTGTTCATGAGGGGAGTTCCCAAAATGCCTATGTTGAAAATGTGGTTAAAAAAATTAATAAAAATAATTGGGTTACGGACGTGCGTTGTGCAGTTTCTATGCATGCTCATGAATTTTTCATATTTTGGCTCCATATTTTCAACATTGCCATTTTTTTACACCTCCTCATGAACAATACAGTTGTAATTTTTCACATTCTGCCCAAAATGTGTTTACATACTTGTGATGCCAAATGGCGCAGTCGCTGTGCAAAATCACCTTTTGGCTAACAAACTGATACTGCCGCTCTTCATGAGGTGAGGTCACAAAAAGCCCATGTTGATAATTTGGAGTGAAAATACCAACACGTTAGGGTTTCCAACTGTTACACCCCACCCTGTAGAGACTGACAGGCATCAGGGGTGTAACTTGGGATCATCAGCTGTAATGCTCCCGCCATTCTACACCCATTCTACCCCCATGCCCACCCTACAGCCAGTGACAGGCATCGAAGTGAGTCTTGGAGTGTTCGGCCACAAAGTTGGCCCCATTCTCCTATACTGCACCCACCTCAGCGTATTTCCTCATGGAATGGGGTAAGTATAATGGCCAAGAACCCCAAAGTACACTACAACACTTGTCAGTGTCTGCAGGGTAGGGTGAGGTAAAATGGCATGAGCGTTATAGGTGACGACCCAAAGGCACACCCCAACACCTGTCAGTCTCTGCAGGGTGGGGGTGGAGTTGGCATCAGTTCAATACTTCACTGCCATTCCTATTATGCATCTCTAACTCCTGCACTACCAATGCCAATGCCAGCGAGATAACATTCAGCATTGGCAAATGCTTGTGTATTTGTGTGATCAAGAAATAATTACAAGTAAGAAAGGGATAGCGAATAGAGCTGGGCAAGCCAGAGCAGGCTCGAGCCTGGCTCAAACTTAATGCCTGACTTGACTCGACTTGCCCTCTGTAAGCAATTGAGAGCCCAGGTCAAGCCAAGCCAGTTGTGGTCAAAGTAAGTATTTTTGTCAGCTTGAGCAGTTAGAGTACTGTCTGAGACATTCAACTCCTGTGTAAAGAACAGCCTGCATAGGCAAGGCTCGGCTTGTGTTGTGGCTTGTAGAATCAAGCCAGACTCCTGGCTCGGCTCTAAGTGAAAAAATCCTGGCTTTCCCACCTCTAATAGCAAAATGATGACAACAGTAAAAACATTCCCCTAAACTCCCCTGTTGGCATAATGCTGGGGCTATGTGTGGTTTTAATGGAAAACTATGTGATACTGGAAATGTTCTGTATTTCTTTGTGCAGATTGCAGTTGCTGATGGATTGAGTGAGTGGCCTTTCTTACGCCCTATTGGCAAGGCTGTGACTGTTGTGATTGCTTTTGCTTGCAGAGCAGAAACAGGCTTAGTATTTTGGGGAAAAAACACTACTATCAATTCTGAAAAACACTAAATATTATTCATCACACAAAAGTGTGACAAAAATTACCCTCCCTAGCTTGGGATTTAGAAAGGGGTACAAAAAATGTCTCGAGTTCAGATTTTTTTTCCTAGTTTTAACAAGTAGATGGAAGTAGATTCTTTCTCTGTAGCAGCTCAATTCATCTGCCTCTCCTGCCTTAAGCTTCTGCAAGTGCTAGGTCACATGACCTGCCTTCAGTGAGCTTCCAAAGTGTCCTGTGATTGGAAAGGAAATCTCGGGAGATCTTGTAGTCTCATTGCCAGTTCCAGTGGCCGAACAGCGAATAATTGAATACGAATGGTTGGCAAATATTTGAAATCAGGTATTCACACACCCATATTGGATATGAGTGATTGCTGAAGTAAAAGTGGATGCTGTCTTGCTCTGGGTGTGGTTATGATTTATTTTGCAAATTTTATACTGTGGCAGGGGCAGAAATTAAGAAAATATGCTAGCTTGGGAGGCAGCATATCAAAAATGTAATTTTGGTATTCTGCCTCTGGCTCCGGTATTTTGTCTGTTCAAAATAGCAGTGCTATGTATTAAACTGCAGAAAAGCAGCAGTAGCAGCATTGTGGAGTGGCACTGCAGTTGGAATATCAAAATGATAAAACTGTTGTTCCGCCACCAAAACTGGTATGCAAAACAGGGCAGAATACCATTCAATTTTAGCCCTGTGTGGATTTGCCAGTAAGCGGCCCCCAACTGCCTTGGACTTAAACTAAAAACAGTAGGTATTCCCAGGGGATAACCTTTGGACGGTTGGTGTTCAATGCCAAAAAGTGCAAAATCAGGCACCTAGGGCATAGAAACTCAGGAGCTGAATATAAAATGGGGGGAGGGGACTGACTGTCACTAAGCAGGAAAGAGAACTTGGGGTTATCAAATCTGATGACATCAAAATGGCAGGGCAGTGGGCAGGGCCAGTGAGATGCTGAGGTGAATTGGGAGAGATATCACCAACAGGAGGAGGAAGGTAGTGTTACCACTGTGTAGGTCACCGGTGAGACTCCACCTGGAGTACTGTGTCTGTTTGTAGAAGCCGAATCTGAGAAAGGACACAGACAGGGTGGAGGCAGGCCAGAGGAGGGCAACTGAAATGGTGCAGGGGTTACATCAAAAGCCCTGCAAGAAGAGACCAGGATCTCAGCATGTACACTGTAGCAGAGAGGAGGGATATGGGAGACATGATAAGGACCTACATGTACCTCATGGGGGTGAACAGGCTGCAGCAGGGGAGTCTATTTTAAATGATGTGCACCAGGACAAGAGGGCATGCAGTGAAGCTGAAAGAGAGTATGTTTGAGAGGGGTATGAGGAAGTACTGTTTAACAGAAAGAGTGGTAGACACCTGGAACACTCTAACCCAGTTTACCACTTTGCATCCCACCACTAGGCTTCTCAATTTCTTTATCTGTCTCCTGTGAAGCATGGTATCAAAGGCTTTGCTAAAGTCCAGAGAGGCCACATCCACTGCCCTCCCCTAATCTGTTTCCCTGATCACCCAGTCAAAGAAATCAATTGAATTCATTTTGCATGACCTTCTCCTCTGCACCCATGATTCCATGTTGCCTGTGGACTTGCAGCCCATTGGATTCAAGATACTCTACAAACTTTTCCTTTCACTGGGTTTCCACTAATGTTCCCACCACTGAAGTGAGACTGACTGGCCTACAGTTGCTAGCCTTCTCCCTGCTGCCGCTCTTATGTAGAGGGACCCCATCTGCTCTCCTCCACTACTCCAGAATCATGCTTGTTTCTAGTGAACTGTTGAATAAGGCCATCAGTGGGGCAGCTAGCACCTTCCTGAGTTCCTTTAGTACCCTTAGGTGTATCCTGTCCGGCCCCATAGCACTGTCCGGTCCCATAGCACTGTCCACCTTCAGAGCTGCAAGACCCATTTGAACTCCTTCCTCTGAAAATGGACTTCTGTGAAGATTTTCTCTACGTGTATTAGTTATGCCCGTGTCTAAAAATGCATGAGAAGACACTGTTACCATCGTAAGAGCCTCTAGAAATGTCCATATAAAAAAACTGAAGAATGAACACTCCAGCATCCTAGCAGTTAAGGCACCCAACTTCCAGTTGGGGTATCACAAGTCTGCATCTTCAACCTGTGATCCTAGATGGCTGCTGCTGGAGATGCAGACCAGGCTTGCTTTCTGCTCGAGGTAAGGTCTCCTGATTTCCTTGTAGAACTGCTACCCTTGAGTGTCTGGGGAAGAGGACCCATTCTGCGAGAAAACCCGTAGTCTCACACGCTTCCATTTATTGACATAGGTGTGGTGAAGGACACAGATGCATGTGTAGTTGGTTTGAAGTGAGACATTAGAGTGCAGAGGTGAATGAACTCAAATCTGGGGAGACAGAGAGGTCACAAATTGAATTTATTTATTTAGTTTTTTTTTGACTGGGTAAGTGCACTAGACAAATTCTGCCTTTTTTCAGGCACGACCGTGGGGAGGGGGATACAGATGAATGCCAACTGACTTTGAACCAGATTAAGCTGTTGGTGGTATTTTTAGTGAATGAGGGAAATTTGGCCAGGGCACCAGGGAAATTCCCCTACTCTTGCTTCCTGTGAGCAAGGGGGACTCTTTTTCCTGCGGGACTAAGATGGCTGCTGTCCCGGGACCCTGGAGGTGATGCAGCTCTCTGTTTTGTGGTTTCTGCTCCAGATCTCCAGCATACTATGCCTGTTGGTTTGCCTAGTGCTTGCAGTAATAATCAATCGAACTCTGCACCACAACTAGTTGTTCGTACACCTCCTAATTCCCCTCCTGATTTTGAAATTCTCACCCAGATTTTGGACCAGCATTCTCCTACAGTTCTTGGGACCAGTACTAACACTATGTCTCCATCACATTTGAGACTGTTATATGAACAAAACCGTTCTCTCTTACGGCGCTTCGTTCGTGCAGGAGGACGACGCACTGCACTCCGCCCTGCCTACTACCTCTGACCAGGCTGAAATACACTCTGGGCTATCGCACACATCAACAACGGACTTACTTACAGCTCCTACCAGTACCACTTCAGCTACTGCAGGCAGGCTCTCCTCTACGACTACTCACGGAGGTACTTCATTTCCAGACTCTGCATGGTCCCCTGCTTCCAGTCTGTGTGCTGTGGGTTGGACTCAACCGCTTCCTGGTGCACCCTGGTCTTCTCCCCAAGCAGTAAATGCACAGGACATTATGCAGGGAATCACAGTCACTGAACAGCCTGCTGAATCCACTTCCTTCCCTCATTCATGCTCAGTGGCTTCGTTGCTCCTACGTCCTTCCACTTCGACACGAATTTCTGCTGTTGGCCAACCAACTCCTGAAACTTTGGGCCCTATGCAAGCTAAGGATTCTGCTTTGGTACCGCATCCTCCACTGGCAGTACTCTCTTCTTCGACAGCTGATTCTATTCCCCACTTGGATACTCTTCCTTTGCCTACTCTAAGTACAGGTGAGGCTTTGACTGACCGTCCCTTTTGCCTCTGTGACCTGTTTCAGAACTTGGGTGAACCAGCCCGACGTAGGAATGCAGTTTGTCTGAAATATTTTGGTGACCTCTCTACTGCACTTGATAGGAAAACTGTTTTGCATTCCCTGTTGCGTGACTCTATGGGTATTTCAGCAAGTGAATTGTTTGCTTTCATACATGTTAAAGGGGAATCAGTTTATGATTTAAGTTTTAAGACTGTTTCTACTCTAGAAAAATTTTGGTTCAAACATGATGTGGTGAAGTCACAGCCTTTATGGACCCCCTTTATGCTCATTCCTCTTGCTAAACCTACAGTAAAATTGATTACTCTTTTTTTTTTGTAATGAAGGAGTGAGCATAGCGGACATTCAATACTGGCTTAAGCAGCGCTTCGACATTCTCGAGGCTCCTCTTCCTATTTTGGACAAGGACCTTGTCTGGACAGGGGGTTGGAAGGCTAAGGTGCAACTGAAGCAGGATGACAGGGGTATAGCTCATTTGCCAGGTAGTTTTTATATAGGTAGGGATAGAGGTTTATGTTTTTATCCCGGTCAACCCCGCACCTGCCATAAATGCGGTTCTCGGATGCATTTGAGCCATACCTGCAACAAGCCAAGGTGCACTATTTGCTTGGCCTATGGTCATGTGAGTCTCGGTTGCCCTAACCTCCAGAGGTGTAATCTCTGTAATGAGACTGGCTATACTTACCATCAATGTCCATGGGCTGACCATAATCGGTTGGACCGTCCCCCTCAGGATCAGGTAGCCCTAGTCATGGACTCTCAGACTGAGGTTCTTTCCTAGCATGAAGGGGACGGCCTGGTTGTAGTGCCCCCTCCCCCCAGTGAGGATCTTCCCTCTGCTTTTCCTGCTCTTCCAGTGGCAGATCCTGTGTCACAAGACCCGACCCCTCCTGGCACGGACCTGGTGCCTGGGGTTGTTGCCCCCTCTGACCCCGTGCCACCCCTCCCCCTCCTGCTTTGGACCCCTTCACGAAGGTTTCTCAGGGGAAAAAGGGTAAGTCCAAAGGTAAGCGTAAGGCTCCCAGCCCTTCCCCCGGACAATCCATTTTGACCAGGAATCGCTATCAAGCCCTGTCCAAACAGAAGCAGTGGAGTGATATAATGGATGAGGAAAATGACTCTGAATCTTCACAGGCCTCTTCCCTCCATTTAGACTGCTCCTCTGATTACCTACAAGATCCCTCCCCTACTACATCTGACACCAGGTGGCAACCGGCGGTTATTTGACACCTCTTTGCCTAATTCTTCATGTTTTTCTGCTGGTTTTCAGTCTTTTTCTTTCTTCTTTTGCCTGTGGGTTTGGGTCTTCACTGCCTCACACTTAATGTGTGCAGCATGAAATCCCATAGAAAACGTCTTGCCTCTCTACAGTATCTTTTGGATCTCCCGCATGATCTTTATGTACTTCAGGATACTAGGCTGAAGACTTGATATGAGCTGACCCAGGCTTCTGCTGGCTGGACTAGAGGCCCTTCCTACTGGTCGTCTGGTGAGGATACATGTGATGGGTTGGGTATTTTGTTTTCTGGTTTTGACTGTACCGTTACGAGACTGGTTGATATTGTCCCTGGCTGCGCCTTGTTGCTTGATTGCACTTTCCGTCGCCTCCAGCTCAGGATTCTGAATGTTTATGCACCTCAGGATATTGCTGCTCATTCTGACTTATTTCGGTTGTTGCAGCCTTATTTACACACCTCTATACATCTTTATATGGGAGGAGACTTCAATTGTGGTCTCACTGTGGCTGACAGAGGAAGCTCCACACAGAAGCTTTTTGGGGACTCTACTGCATTACGTACTATTCTCAAGTACGCCTCTCTTAAAGACGGTCATTGCGAGGTGCATCCCAAAGGAACAATGACCTATCATAGAGGCCTTCTGGCCACCCGTATTGATTTTATTTTTCTCTCCCAGAATGTTATGGTACAACAGGCGACGGTCATTCCTTGCGAGACCTCGGATCACATGGCCATCTCATTGCTTTGTTTTCCTTCTATGGTTTCTCATCCTTTCTTGTTTCTTCACACTGGAAGTTGAACAGCGCCCTATTGTCTGATGGCAGCATTATTTGAGACTGTCGGGAATTCTGTTAGCCCGAATTTCGGTTCTGGATGCTTACACCTGCCCTTTACATTGGTGGGACGATACCAAATCGGATCGTAAATGCTTTTTTCTTAGGTATGCCAGGAGTAAATCTGTTTCTTCTTATCGTCAGTATTTGTTATTACGGCGACATTTACAGGATGTAATCTCTAGGGCTGCTGAGATGGCACAAGACTGCTCCCCTCTTATTGCTTTCTTGAAGACCCAGATGGAAGTGTATCAATATAACAGGGCCCGCTCATTGCGTCTTGAGGCTACTTGTGGCACCCACTCTTCAAAGGCCTCTTTTGATATATACAGGCGCTGTTCTGACAGGGTGGCAGCCATGCACATTGAACGTCTTATTGACCCTGACTCTTCTAAGGTTTATAATACTATAATATCTCTCCAGCTAAAGGTCTCTTCCCATTTAGCCAGTGTTTTTGGGACTCCTTCAGTGGCTACATCCACTGCTGTTTCCTTTTTTGATTTCCTGACCCCTTCTCCTCCTCCTGATCTTTGCACTAAGTTGACAGCCCCAATTTCCTTGTTAGAGGTGCAGGCGGCTATTAAGAAACAAAAGCGATGTACTTCTCCAGGGCAGGACGGCCTTACTGCTGAACTTTATCAAGCTTTTTCGGATGTTTTTTCACCCATTCTTACCTTGCTCTTTAATACTATCATTGCTACTCATTCTGTTCCTCGGAATTTTTCAGACACAATCGTGTTTCTGTTGTTCAAGAAAGGAGATAGGTCAGACATACGGAATTGGAGGCCTTTGAGTCTCTTGAATGTGGACTATAAGATTTTTACATCCATCCTGCTTCACCGTCTTCTTCCTGTCACATCCCACGTTATTTCAGAAGTACAGATCTGTGCTATTCCTCAACGCACTATTGTTTCCAGTCTTTCCCTGCTTAGAGATGTCTCTGCCTTTAGCTCTCCTTCTTCTCCTCCTTCGCTTCTTTTTTCACTGGATCAGGAGAAGGCATTTGATGGAGTGAATCATGACTACCTCTTTCAAGTCTTGTCTCATTACGGTATTCCACAGTGCTTTATTCAATGGATTAGATTGCTCTATCCCACTGCCTGGATCCATCCTTACATGAATGGTGCCACTTGCCCCCCCTTTTTGAGTCATACCGGTATTCGGCAGGGCTGCCCTCTCAGTCCTCTTCTTTAAGTTTTTCATATAGATCCATTACTTCGTAGACTCTTATGTAACCCATCGATCCCTCATTTGTCCTTTCCTTCTGGGTGCTCTGTCCCTATAGTATTGGCTTATGCAGACGATCTCTGCATTCTCACCACCCTGCACCTACAGGAGGCGGACTTAGTCCTCCTTTTAATGGATTTCGAATATGTGTCTGGTTCTAAACTTAATTATAATATGAGTGTGGCATTGTACCTCCCAATTCCACCAATTCCACATTCACTCTGCCACATTGCGGAGTGCTCAAATTGCTTTCACCGGTTAAAGTTTTAGATTGTCCTTTGTTCCCTGATGATGCCCACTCAAATTGGACTGTTGTTTTGGACAAAGCCATTCATTTGGTTGCATCCTGGAAGGGTCATACTATTGCAAAGAGAAAGCTGGTTTTGTTGTTGAAAACCATAGTTCTTCCTTTATTTCTTCATGTGGCTTCAGTTTTTCCGGTCCCCTTTTCCTTGAGGCTCGCTTGTAGTATTTCTTTCAGGGATTCTGGGGCTGCCGCTTAAATCCGTGAAACGTTCTTACACATATCTTGATTATTGTCACGGTGGGGTTCGGATGTTGAACCCCTTGGTGTTTTTTCACTGTTTGTTTCTTAAGACTGTTATCCCCTACCTATTGAATACACCCCCGGTCTTTTGGATTTCTCTTCTTCATCATCATATTGCTCCATTGTGCGCGACCTGGTGTCTCCCCCCTTTCGAAATCCCTCGGAATTTTCGTAAGTTTATCACTCCCACCTTTTTAAAAATTCGTCAGTGGTCTCTGACCCCTACGGTGATTCTGTCTTCCTCAAGGAAGCACTTATATCAGTTTGTTTTGGGAACATCCTTTTTGGACCTTCTGGTGCTACGAGATTCCCTTGGCGTTCAACTGGACTCCTCTGGAGTTTTTTGCCAACTGACTGATCCACGGATACCCCAAAGGGTTTGGAATGTAACCTGGCTTTCTTGTCATGGCAGACTAGGTGTTCGTGGTAATATGAAGCATAAGGCTCATGAAGAAAGGACTTGTCCCCGGGATACGTGTCTTTCCATTCCAGAGACCATGATGCATTTCTTTCTTGATTGCCCCTATTCACAACCGGTATGGACCCTTCTCCTCCATAAATGGAAGGAAAAGGCCCTTCCTTTTCTCACATATAATATTTTGATTTATGGTATTTATCCCCCTACTTTGGTTCATTACCATCCTAGTACTTTACGTTTAATTTTTGCATTTTGTCGCTTCTATTTGTGGCAGGCCAGATGTGCATTTTACTACAACAGAAAGTGTGTAGTCCTACTCAGATTGTCACTCAGATTTTACAGGGCTTACAGGCTGTTTATAGTTCTGAGAAAACCTTTGTATCGCCTGAAGTTTTTCGTTGCTATTGGGGCTTCTGTTGCTGGACTTTTTCCTAATGATGCAGTATTTTTTTGTGTTTTATTTGCTTTTCTTCATTATAATTTTGTATGATGTACTACTGTTCTTGCAATGTTTATATACCATACAATACTCCCCTACTCTTTTTAGTGGGGATGAGATGGGAGTTATATACTACTACGGCTTCTCACTGTTTGTTATTCATGCATGCTGTAATACTTACTTTTGTTTTTTATTTCATTTATTATGGTTTTGTCTGATGCCATACACCTTTGTATATTTTCTCTTAAGTTTTTAATGAAAGATTCCCCTACTCTTATAGTGGGGATGGGATGGGGGTTATGTACAACCACGGGTTATTTATGTTCGTAGTTCAAGTACGCTGTGGTGCTTATTTTTGTTTTTTGACCTCCTCCATTATGGTTTTGGATGAAGCAATACGTTTTAGTATAATTTGTTTTCACTGCAACTTCCCCTACTCTTTTAGTGGGAATGAGATGGGGGTTGTGTGCCCATAAGGATTATTTTTGTTTGTACTCCACGTATGCAGTAATACTTATTTCTGTTTTTGAATTATTTTCTTATGGTTTTGTGTGAAGTCATATGATTTGTATATTTTGTTTTCAGTTTTCAATAAAAAATTCCCCTACTCTTTGTGACAGAGGGGGCTGCATCCTTGTGGGCTTTCCTCAGTGTGTGGGAGTTTGTCTGTGTGGATGGACATGCGGGAGGCTGAGGAGCCGATCACCTCCTCAGCTTCCGATGGATGGCGTGATCGAGATAGAGTGGGACCCGACTTTGGACCTGAACGTTAGTACGTAAATCTCTCGGTTACCTGATGAAGGTAGCTCCTGTAATATCCCCTAGGAGACAGGAGCTGCATTACCAATCCGCGATGCTGCAGAAATTCAGTTCCAGCTGAATGCGATTGAACATCAGTTCATTCAGAAATGGAACCTGTTGTTGTGAGAATTGCAACAGTACCGGGAGGATGTCCCTCACACCCCGGAACAGGAAGGATCACATATTGCTACTACATCAGTCCTTGTTGCTGAGATGCCGACTGTGGAGACCTCTGAGCTGCCCCTTGTAAAACCCTCCTGCTCCTCCTGTGAAGTTCAGGCTGAATTGGGTGAGTCCACTGTTTTCTCTGCTGCTGAATTTCTACATCTGACTGCTAGTCCTGTGGGAATTGAATCTGCCTCTGTTATTTTGACTGCTTCCTTTCAAGGTCTGAATGTGGGGCGTTTTTCAATAGGCCTCTCGCCGAAAGAGAAACGGAGTTCAATCAGAAGTGCAGTAAGTCATAGCCAATCTACTAAAGGGTATAAAACCCCTCCTTTAACTGTGAATACTTCCATTTCTCCAGAAAATGTGCAGCTTTTGGATAGGGAAACAGAAGCCCCTGCTATTTGGGTAGCTGCAGCCTTAGAAGCTGCAGGGTGGGTAAAATCCCCAGATGGGAAAGCTTGGGATGCTAATTTCCCTAAGGAAGGGGAGCAAGTTCCTTCTCCCCCTGCTACAGCCTCCCTTATAATGCCAGGTCAGTTGCCTGCTATGGGGTCTGATCATGTCTTACCTAATTCTAGCCATGATAGATTGAATGATATTAGGAGGCTGGAAGGAGAAGGCTTACCACCTTCCACTGCCCCCCCCTTCTGCAGATCTGAATGATATTCATGAACGCCAGATGCACAGTCCTGCAGTCCCTTCTCCAACTGAGGCCAAGCAAAGTACTTCTTTATCCATATGGCATGCTAAGGTGAATGAACAGCTATTTCCTGCTATGTTTGGATTATTAAACAAGCCTGCTGCCAGAAGAAATGCAGTACGGTTAAAATTTAGGGGTTCAGTGGATGACATTCCTAATAGACTTTTTGTAGGTTGTGAACTGTTGAAAAAAAGTATGAGATTTTATGCATATGAAATCTATGCACTAATCCATATGTCTGGGGATTCTGTATTTGATGTCAGCTTCAGGCATCCTGCTGGATTAGATAGTTTTTGGAAACAATATCAGGCACAAAAAAACACTACTTTATGGAAGCCTTTTTTGGCCATCCCTTTAACGAAACCTGTTTCTAAAATAATCACAGTATTGTTTCGCAATGAAGGAGTCAACGTTGCTGATATAACCTATTGGTTACAACAACACTGTACTGTTAAAAGCCCTCCTCAGCCAATTCTTTATGATGAACATCTATGGACAGGGGATTGGTGTTATTTGATAGATTTGCATTTAGAGAATAGTTTAACCAAAGACTTGCCGAGCTGTTTTTTTCAGGCCGGGATAGGGGTGTTCTTTTCTATCCAGGTCAACCAAGGGCTTGTTGTAAATGTGGGGCATTGGGGCATTTGAGTAATGTGTGTGACCAACAGAAGTGTGGGCTTTGTGGAGATTTAGGTCATATGGGGCACATTGCAGAAGGCTGATGAAATGTAACCTCTGCGATGAACAGGGGCATACTTTTCACTCTTGCTCTTGGGCCTCACACAATCAGTCTGATCCTGTACTGTGTGCTGAACAGGATGTATATGTAGCCAATGCACAAAAAGAGAAGCAGAAAATGCAGGATTTACTCCTTCAATCTGATTTGGCTACTACTGTTCCACACGTGCCATCTAATGCTTCCCCAGTTCCCGCTGCGGAAGGAAAAGACCAGGCCCAGGCCCTGAAACAAATGGACACTTCTGTCCCAGACCCTCTTAATCCTACTACTAACGGAGTGGGTGCTAATTCTTTCCCTGTTTCCCCACATCTCCCTACTAGCTCTGAGCAAGTAGTTTTTCCCTTGGTAGACACAGAATCCTCTCCACTAGATGTGCCCCTGTCTGGTATGCCTTTGGAGGGACAGGAGTCTACTAATGCCCCCGGGAGTAGAGTGTGAAATTCCCTTTCAGAGGGTCACTTGTTCCAAATCTCTGAAGCCAGGATCTGAAGCCCTTTCTTTCTCTGCTGAGCCTGATCCTGTTGTAGTTTTGAATCCTTTCGCCCCGCCCCCACTTGACCAAGAGGGTGATGATGATGATGGAGTAAATTCAGATTTCCCCTCAGTTGCTTCCTCACTTCTGGAGCCCACCCCTGACACAGAAATTAAGGATAAACCTAAACCTAAAAAGAGGAAAAAAAGGAAGTGATGTAGTCATTACCATAGTCATTGATCCCACTCCACCTTATCTATGGCGAAATAAATTTAATTTCTTACTGTTAATGTAAACAGTATTAAATCACAAACGAGGAGACATATTACTTTTGCCAGCTTAAGTGAGAATTCTGGTTCTATCATCCTCTTAGGCCCTGTACACATTACAACTGAAGATTTGTACCGTTTTAAATAACAGTTTCAAAACGTTTTCAAACTCACCACAGCAGCCCGTCCACAGTATTGTTCACCGAGTTCAAACTCAGTTGTAACACGGTAAACTCCCGTCTGCATCAGCAGCAAGTAACATTTTTAAACCCGGTAATCCTCCGCGATTGTAGCACGGTTATGTTGGCACTGTAATAGAGAGAAAAATCACACGCCCGTCCACACTACAAGGTAACATGCTTTCCTCCTTCAAACCATTTTTAAAAACAGACTTGAGACTAGCTCGCAGCAGGGTTTATGTGGACGGGCGCCGTGTTTGCGCTAGTTAAAACGTTTTAAGCACCTTAAAACGTTTTAACTAGCCTGATGTGTACAGGGCCTTACAGGATACCAGACTGCACTCATTAAAATATTTAAAAGATGCTGAAAAGGATTGGCAGTGGGGTGCTCCTTTCTGGTCTCTGGGAGAGGATGTCTGTGATGGTTTGTGAATATTATTCTCAAATATAGAAGTTCAAGTTTTGCAGGTCCTGGATATTTTGCCTGGTAGAGCTATGCTAATGGATATAATAATTTCCCATTGTGTATACCGCCTTATTAATATTCATGCACCTCAGTTAAAAGCTGAAAGGTCGGCACTGTTTCATCACATTTCTCCTTATTTGCATACATCGAAGCTGGTGTTGTGGGGAGGCAACTTTAATTGTGGTCTCGCTGCTACAGATTGGGGTTGTAAATCTCAGAAATTATTTTGTGACACTAATGCATTACTACGAATCTTGAAGTGTAATCATTTATTGGATGCTTATGATAAATTACAGTTAACGCCTGTGCATACCTTTTATAAAGGTACTATATCATCTAGAATAGATTTCTGGTTTTTATCAGAGAGGCTTACATGTTCCAACATTATGACATTGCCATTAGAAACTAATGATCATACGGTTCTCAAATTATCAATTGGCTCATATCAAAAACTTCTGGTGGGACGTGCTTATTGGAGATTGAATACATCCTTGTTTCGGGATGACAATCTTCACTCACAAATTCATTCCTTTTTTTTGATATGATCAGCAGTTGGCTTTTTGTATGATAGTCCACTTGATTGATGGGAAGACACTAAATGTGATCTGAAGAATCTTTTTATTCAAGTCTCTAAGACTAAAGCCAGGAATTCTTATTTAACCTATCTGGGATATAGGGCCCAGTACATTTTTTTTTTCTTTTTTTTTTTCCTCCAGAGCTCCGGCTGCAAGCCTGCTGTCTGTTGTCCCCCCAGCGCCATCCCCGAAGGTCAGACCCCTCTCTTATGCACCCACGACTTACCCTTCGCGGCAGGGTGGTGGGGAGCAACTCAACCCACCCCAATGGATCTATGCCAGGGAGGTGCCTTCTTGGGGACGGCGCTGCAGGGCACAACGTCATTCTGCCGGGCTCTCTTTTTTTCCACTTTTTCTCCCTTGCAGGACATGGTGTGCAATGACGCCAGTGACTGGGTGCCGCTGCGCTCCCGTGCATGTCCCAGTCAGCGTCTACCGTCCACCCAACGCAGCTCGTGCCACTGACCTCCAACCTCTGCTGGGGTCAGACAAGCACCAGCCGCCCGAATCCTCCTCCGAGAGATGGAGAGCAGTCCATTGACGCCAATCCATCTCCTCCCTGCCGACCACGGCAACCATGCCTGCTCCCCGAACACGGGTCGCCGGCATGGCGCGAGGTGTGGCGTCCAGCACCTCAGCGCCACCGGGCCGGTCTAGGGCCCAGTACTTAAAGCTTTTGTCACAGGCATACTCCTCACCGGGTACTATGCACCAACAGTTTCTAGTTGTTAAAAATAAAATGATTGATTTTCTTAAATCTCGGGAACAAGGATATAAATACCAACAGAAGTATGTAACCTCAGGCACCTGTGAGCAGGTGAACCCATATAATCTTAATGAGCAGGAACTGCCTAGATTATGTATGTCTGCTTTACAGGCCCCTGGTGGGTCATGCATACAAGACATAAGAGGATTGCAGAATATAGCTCAGACTTATGTTTACAAACATTTCAAAAACCTATTTCTGATTCTTTTCCACCTTTTTATCAACGTATTGGTATTCTTCCATTATTGCCCTCAGAAACTGAAGTACTTACGTCCCCTATTTCCATAGGAGAAATCACTCAAGCTGTTGGTCATTTATCTACACATACTAAACCAGGGATTGATGGTATACCTAACGAGTTTTACAAAACATATGTAGATATGCTATCACCATGGTTGCACTTAGAGTATCATGCTGTGTGGCAGAAAAAAGACTCTCGTCTAGTATGTATAATGGTATTATGATTTTTTTATATAAAAAAGGGGATCCCACATTGTTACAAAACTGGAGACCATTGAGTTTACTAACATCGGATTATAAAATCCTGGCCAATATTTTAACTCAACATCTTTCCAAGCTTGCCAATACATTGTTAGTCTCCACACAAACTTGTGCTGTTCCTGGCAGAAACATCTCCCAGAATCTTGTGTATCTCAGGGAACTAATAGATCAGGATCTCAATAATAAACTATCTGGCTACCTTTTGGCGTTAGATCAAGAGAAGCTTTCGATGCAATACGCCAAGATCACATATGGGCAGTTATGCACCATTATGGTATTCCGGTTCAATTTTTGGAGTTGGTTCAAATATTATATAAATCAGCGCAGGTTACACCTTTGGTTAATGGGCATTTGGGCTTCCCTGCTCCTTATCAGGTTGGGGTTCATCAGGGATGTCCTTTGAGCCCTCTGTTATTTGTTTTTGGATTGGATCCTCTATTACGTTTAATTGAAGCAGATACTAATATTTTGGCTATTGTTTTCTCAGACAGTTATTCTTTTCATAAAGTTCTGGCCTATGCGGATGATTGTGTATGTTCTATAGCAGATTTAGATTCAGGAAAACATGTACTTACCCTTTTGAATTCTTTACAAGACTGTATTGGTATTAGGATAAACACTACTAAAAATATTTTAATGTCTTTGGGTATAGCCCCTAGTATAGATGATTTTATCATTCTGGTAGTTACAAATAATTTAAAACTTCTTGGCATATATTTTGGTTCTCAAGAGGCTATACAAAGTAATTGGGACATGGTTTATGATAAAGCTTACCATAAAGTTAAAAAATGGCAATCCTGGAAAATGACACGGAAAAAACGTGTGTTTCTTCTGAAATCATACATTGCTTCTCTTTTCTTGTTCATTTCACGTATTTTTCCATTACCATTTTGCATGCATACGAAAATTTTGAGTCTTTTCTTCAGCTGCTGTGGGGCAGTCGTTTGAACCCTGTGAAGAGTGCACACACCTACAGACCCTGGAAAACAGGTGGACTTGGTATGATACATCCAATTGTTTACCTCTTTGGAAATGTTTTCTATAGCTCAATTAGGCCCATGTTGCTAGAAAATGATGCTATGGGTCGAATGTGTATGTCACTATGGGGCCATCCCTTTTTAACTGCTTGGGGACGGGGTAATTGGCATTCCACAAAAAAAAACAACTTCCTAGTTATGTCCAGTATACCTTAAAGTACATTAGGCTGTGGAAAGTGGAACTTAGTTGGTTCATTTCCCGTGAATGGAAATCCTTTTACACCTATATTGTATCTTCCTGCTATTTTGAGGATCCCCTTTTCAATGTACCTGTTGATATAAATACTGCTTCACTGTTGGCAAGCATAATAGATCCCAGAATCCTGAAAAAAATACAAGACATTATTTGGCTGTGCACTTATCAAAAACTTAATGTGAGGGCCAATCATAACCATAAACAACTGAGTGATAGATTTTGTTAGAAACAATCATGCCAGGGGCAGTTTGAGACAATGCAACATTTGTTTTTTGAATGTTTTCTTACCCGAAATTTTTAAACTGCATTGGCACACTGGTGGGGAAAGCCACTAATTGCTTTTATGTCATACAATCTTTTAGTATTAGGACAGATTCCAAAGGAATGGAATAAATGGCACAAAATCACAGTTGTAGTTTTACTAGCCTGTCTTAAAAGGCATATTTGGCAGGCTAGGTGTTTGAAAGTGCTTCAGAATAAAATAATACAGTTGCAAGATGTTTTTTTTTCATATACAGGAGGAATTGGACACTCTTTATAAATATGAATTCCGAACTTCAGGAGCTGAAGTAGGTGCTTCCTTATGGCATGCATGATATTGGATGGGTAGGATGAGACACTGTTTCCTTTTTTCCTTTTTTTTCTCTACCTGTGCAGGAAAATTGTATATATGGATTTGGTTTTGTTGTTTTTGTACAATGTTGACTATGTATGTCTCTTTATTTTCTGTTTTTTGGTTTTTGTGTTTCAATAAAAATTTCCCCTACTCCTTTCAATAAGTGCCATGGGATCTTTAACATCCATCTGAACCACCACCAATCCAGGCAGATGGGACCTTTGTTTAACATCTTATCTGAAAGATGGCACCTCAGAAGTGCAGCACTCCTCTCATGCTGCACTACAGTGTCAGTACTGGGATATCAACCCAAGTGCCAGATGTGGGAAGTAAACCCACTTGCCACAGGGTTTAGTCCTGGGTCTAGCCCTCTTTAATATGTTCATCAGTGACATAGGAAAAGGAGTTCAGGGCAGAATATGTCTCTTTGAGATGACACTAAGCTCTTTGGTAGGGTAAACAGTGTGGAAGTGGTAAGGGAGTTGCAGATGGACCTGCAAAGGTTAGAGAGATGGTCCAAGTTTTGGCAGTTGAAATTCAGTGCCAAGAAGTGCAAGGTGATTTACATAAGGAGCAAGAACTCCAGCTTAAAATATTGGATGGGTGGGTTAAGCTGGGAACTACTGCTGAGCAACAGGACCTGGGAGTCATCATAAGTGACTCCCATAAACAATCTAGTCAATGTAACATGGCGTACATCAAGGCAACCAGGATATTGGGATGTATTGGGGGTGGTTTGGAAAGCAGGTGAAAAGAGGCATTACTACTTCTCTTTAGTTCACTGGTGAAACCGCAGCTGGAGTACTATGCCCAGTTCTGGTGTCCTTACCTAAGAAAAGTCAGGGATTGGCTGAAAACTTTGTAGCATAGAGCAACCAAAATGATTCATGGCCTGCAGGGTAGGTCTAATGAAGACTGGCTTAAGGCACTGAACATGTACTTACTGGAGACCAGAAGGGAGTGGGGTGATATGACAGAGACCTTCAAGTTTGTGAAAGAAATGCACAGGATAAACTGTAGGGAACTATTTGTACATACGTGCGAACATATGAATGTGCCAGCAGAAACAGACCACCCTGTATATCTAAGTCATCTCAAGTGTGCAGCTAGCACTCCTAGTTTGCAGCTGCCCCACCCCTTTCCTTTGTCATCCCACTGCCACTCCCACCCCACCACTCTCCCCTGTTCCCTGTCCCATGCCCTTTTGAAGCTGTTTACAGATTTACATGATACCACCCATTCTGGTAGGGCATTCCATTTTGCTACCACCCTCCCTGTGAAATAGTGTCTCCTCATTTTCTTCCTAAATCTTCCTCCTCTATTCTTGGCCCATACCCCCTAGTGACCCTCCCCTTCCTTAACTTAAAGACCCCATCCACCCCATCCTTATCTTCAAGGCAACCAGGATGCTGGGGTGTATTGGGGGTGTCTGGAATAGTGAATCTAGAACACAAGGACATGAGTAGAGTCAGGAGGGATGTAAGAAAATTCTGTTTTAGAGAGAGAGAGAGTGGTTGAGCTGTTGAGCAACCTGCCAGCTGAGGTAGTGGGCTTCAAAACCATCAACGACATCAAACACAGTTAGGACAGAGTTACGGGCATAATAGTGACCCTGGGGTATAGCAGTAAGGCAGAAAACATGGGGTAGGGATAGCGGGGACAAAGAACCCCAGACGGACACTAGGTCTCAGGTTAGGATAGGGTATTATGGGCAGTCTAGATGGACCAATGGTCTATTACTGCAGTCATTTTCTATGTTGCTATCAACAGAAAAGAGTGGCCTCTTAGTAGAAGGGTGCAAATGCATGACAACAGGCCCATTTCCCCAATCGATAGTAGATGGGGCACATGGTTTCAACTGTGGGAAGATCTGGACCTTGGTGCCTTAGCAGGTAGAGAGGTGGGATGTTGGTGGAAACAACAGGAAAAATCAGAAAATAAATAAAGATAGGTAGATAGATAGATAGATAGATAGATAGATAGATAGATAGATAAGAAGGAGATAGAATCTCCTCGGTCGTGCCTGAAAATAGGTAAAATTCTTGTCTAGAGCATTCTACCCGGTAAACAAAAAACTGAATAAATATATAGGAGATAAGTAGATAGATATAGTGCTCACTCGCTCTAGTGAGCCCCTCTATAAGGAATTTGTCTTATAGTGAACACCTGTGATGACTCCCATTGTTACCTAATTATGCATATTAACACCTTGCTATAGTGAACAGCAGCTATAGTGAACAAATTGGCTGGCTCCAGAGGTGTTCCTTATAAAGAGGGACCACACCAGATAGATAGATAGACAGACAGACAGACAGACAGACAGACAGATAGATAGAGAGATAGACAGAAAGATAGAGAGATGCATTTGGCTGTCACTTATTTTCAGGTGTACCAAAGGAGATTATGCAAGCTACCTTAGTGACGTGCTCCTTAAAACTATGTGTGTCAACTAGCACAAGTTAGTAGTCAAGGATCTGTACAAAATTCCCAAACAGAAAAGGTCAGAATGACTCACATGTTTCGTACAAGAGCATTTCTGCTTATGTGTCATTGTTGCACACTAAAATATTATTCTCCCTGCAAATATCCTGCAACTGTTGCTCTGCTTTTTTGAAATCCAGCTGTTTGGCCACTGAGCAGCTTCCCACTCTTCCAGTTGAGCCTGGTTCCAGGGACCTCCCAGCCTTGTCTGCTGCTCCCGCCATTGTCTCCACTGATCCACATGCAGCAGAGCCCAAGAACACCAGGCCATCGTTTATCGGCTTGACTCACATTGTGTTTTCAATCCCATCACCACCACCCAGTACAGTGCAGGCACACGCTTTCCGATGGTCACTCCTGTAACCAGCAGTCCCCTGCGATGGAACTAGATCCCTCATCCCCTGCTGGGGTCACTGTGGCAGCAGCACCATATGCCATCCCTCCCTGAGCTGGGAGTGCCATCCTAACCATACTTGCCAACACCGAGTCTGCTGGCCTGGGAGCACAGTGTGCTACCCAGTGGGCCAATGGGAAGTCTTTTTTTTTTTTAACAATGTATTTATCCAAGATAGCCAAGCAGAGCTGCAACCTCTCATTTTATGTGAGGTCCTGCTTCTACCCATTTGACAACTTGGTGGACTGGAGATCTGAGGGGTCACTCCATGTGACACCCAGGTAATTGTTTTTAATATTATTATTTATTTTCTCTCTAAAATAAGTAAGCAGATTTGGGATGGTTAAGGATAGTGGAAAATTGCATTTTCCTATGCCTCTCACAGAAAGGATCAGACTGTATGTGGATATGGCTCTGCTCCTTTGATCTAAAAGAGGCTAGTATTTACCATAAACAAATGGCTGGACCAGTCAGATGGCACTCTGCTGGGCCCTGAGCTGGAGGAACAATGGGACAGAGTCCAAATACACACAATCAGTTCATACCACTCCATGCTATACCAGCCGCTCTAAACTTAAACTTCTTAAGACTGCCCTTCTCTGCCACACAATCTTTCCTCTTCTCTCGGGTAACATTCACCCCAACCCTGGCACACCCCTGTCTGCCCCCCCAACAGCAGAAACCTGTATGGATTGTTGCTCACCTCCATCAACATCTGTAGCCTGCAGAGAAAACTCTGCCCCCTCCAGGCCTGGCTTGCACAACATTCTCCTGATATTCTGGCCCTGACAGAAACCTGGCTTTCAATAGATACCCCCGACTCAGCACTAGTTTAAATGGCTCTTTGATCTTCTGGGCCGACATGCATTGCAAAAAGGGGGGGTGGCTGTGAGTTCTACATAAAGGACTCCATACAAGCCCTCCACATCTCTTTCCTCACCCCTGTCCATGGTGCCCATACCCTCACAGTAAAGTTACTACTGTTTAACCCAGGCAAGACTCTTTATCTTATGGTAGCCTACATCCCACCATGCAACCAAAAACCAGCATTTGCAGAAATCATGTCCATTGTCTCGCAACTTCCTTCCAATAGTGAAATCATCATTGCTGGGGATTTCAATATTAATTGGATGTAATCCTCTTCCTTCACTCACAAGGACTCTGCCACGGCACTCTACCTCTCCCTGATTATTCAGACCCCCACCGGCTCAGTGATAAAACAGGAACCTCCACACTGCTTGACCTCATTTTCACTAATCGCTGCAATGATCTCTCTCAGGTCAAGGTCCTCCCAGACACCCTCAGTGACCACTCTCCGATTATCTGCCAGTGGTCTAACAAAGCCCATGCTACTCCTCCAGTAACCTCATACCAAAGGTTCCTCAAAAAAGGCTCCCTCTCCAAACTCAAGTCCTATCTCAGGGCCTGTGACTGGTTCCCCATTGATTCTGTCCATAACATAGATGCTGCCCTCTCCTATTTCATCAACACTTAATACCACCTGTGACATCTTTGCCCCTTTCTCTAAACAGTATGCAAAAAATAAAGACACCCCCTGGATCTCGCAAGCGCTACATGACCTGATGCGCCACTGGGAGAATCTCTGGTACAACGCACTGGTGACTAGTGATGGAGAGAGTGCACATTTGGGGGGAAAGAGGGTGGTGGTGGGGGAGAGGACGAGAGGATTTGGTGGGGGGAGGTCATGGGAGGTTAAATTGGGGAGAGAAGGGGGATTAGGAGCAATTACAGACATGAACAGTGAGCTTACGAAGGAGGAGAGAAAGGGTGTGATGGAATTGTGCAGAGTGAATCTCTAGCGGAAGGGAGTTCCAGATATCGGGAAACTTGTATAAGAAGGCTGAGCGACCTGATGAAGTGCGCCGGGGAGGGAGGGTGAGGGTTCTGTGAGTGGAGGTGCTGAGGGTATAGCAGGATGGGGGTGGGGTGATAAGAGGGAGGACAAGTAGAGCGGTAAAGAATGGACTCAGAACTTCCCAACTAGATTAGTGATGTCCAGTATACGCCTGGCATGGAGAGAGGGAAAGGAGAGTGAGGAGTATAGGTCACAGTGATGAGTACAGTATGTGGGAGGCAGCCAAGAATGAAGTGGCAGAAGGAATTGAAGAGAGTGTCCAGTCTGGATAGGGTGGTTTTAGGGGCGGAGCTGTAGACTATGTCCCCAAAATCAAGGACTGGAAGAATCATCTTTTGGATGATTTGTCTCCTGGCTTGTTGGGGGAGGCAGCTGCGGTGTCTGTACAGAGCACCAAATATGGATGGTAGAATTATATCATGGATGCAGAGTTAGTTAACAGAGAAAACAAAAGGTCAGAGTTGGTGGGGCAGTCTCAAGTTACATTAATGTTACCAGTGGGGTGCCTCAGGGTTCTGTACTGGTCCAATTATTTTTAATGTCCATATCAGCGATTTGCATTTGGCTTTAGAAGGATTTGCATAACAAATTTGCCGATGATACTAAAATTAATGGCAGAGTAAATAACCACAATGATGCTGCCAGGATTCAGGCAGATCTTGATTCATTATATCTGTGGTCTGAAAGGTAGGAGACGAAATTCAACCCAGATAAATCTGCTGTGCTCCACTTGGGCAACAATACCTTCTACATAACATGCAGCTTAGGCGGAACTGTACTAAAGGTTGTTAAGGAAGAAAGAGATCTAGGGGTTGTTATTTAACAGAACCTGTCTTTCAGATCTAATAGCTCAGCTGCAATTGTGAAGGCCTCCAGAATATTAGGGTGCATAAAAAAACATTTGCAAGCAGGCACAGAGATGTAATTGTTCCACTGTATTGAAGATTGGTACAACCCCACCTCGATTATTGTTCCCAGTTTTGGTCTCCTCTTTTCAAAAGTGACAAGACAGAATTAGAGAGGGTACAAAGGAAATTTACAAAATCCATATATGGTATAGATCATCTTACATATAATGCCAGGTTGCATTCCCTGGGCTTGCATAGCTTAGAATGAAAACGACTGAGGGAAGATTTTATTTTAGTCTTCAGTGTAATAAAAAACAACAAATTAAGGTCAGTTATGGGACTGGAACTTACCTTTCAACTCTAGAAATCATAAAAAACAGCTTCGAGGCAAACTTTTTAGAACTGAAAAAGATCATATTTTACTTAAAGAGTAATGAATTACTGGATAACTTACCCCAGTACATTGTTGAAGCCCCTAGTTTGGATGGCTTTAAAGAGCACCTTTCGTGGTATTAGTGCTCAGAGCCACAAAGAACCCTTACCTGGCTCCAAGTTCGGGGATATAAAACACATTTTTTTATATTGTTGTGTTTTCGGGAGGGAAGGGATCCTATTTTGGCTCTGAGGAGCTGAGCCTCCGATCCCTTCCATTTCCCAGTTTGGAGGCATGCCCCCGCGCTCTCCCATATTTTTACATCACAATGTGCTTGCGTGGGGGACGTGCTCCAAACATGCCTATGGAGAGCACCCCCATGCAAGCACATTGTGATGTAAGAATATGGGAGAATGTGGGGTTGTGTCTCCAAACCAGGAAGTGGAATGGATCAGCGGATCAGCTCCTCGATGCCAAAATATGATCCTTGCCCTCCTGAAAATGTAACAATATAAAAATGTTTTTTATATCCTTGAACTTGGAGCCAGGTAAGGGTCCTTCGTGGCCTTTGGGGGGGTGGTATTTTGTAACAGAGCAAGAAAGGTGCTCTTTAAGAAGCATTTGGATACCTGGGAACACAAATGGATCACCACTGTCTAGTGGGGGAGTAGACTCGAAGCGCCTCTGGTGCACTTCTACTCCTGATTTACCAAAGTACAATGAATAGTAAAGAACGAGAGAAGATAAATTAATGAAATATCAAGTGCCTCATGGCTGAATATCGTATGCTAGTTTCCCTATATACTTAAAAGTTTGTTAAATCATCAGTGTATGTTACAGTGAAAATCTTGTTCCTGTACCTTCCTATTCCATTTTAGATTGCCCTTTCTCCTGTCTTGTAAGAAATCCTCATTTACTTTTTAGCATTTTTTGAAGATTTGAGAAAATAAAGGTGCTATCTTTTCAATATGCTTTCCCCAGGATTTTATCGTATTCTCAACTATATTAGAGCATCCACGGTCCCATAAGGCCAGGATGCAGTGTCTGCCGCATGCTAGTTCACCTTAGTCTCAAGAAAAGGGATGTTAAAAAATGGGTGTTCAAACAGAGCTGGGAATACTGCTGGAAACCTATGGATAGCCATATTTAAAGCAGCGCTTCTTTATAATTTCAAATCTTTAAAAATAAATACTAAAGCAGGGGGAAGGGAATCTCACAAGACAGGAGATACGAGTCAATCTAAAATAGAATAGTAATGTATAAATTCAAAGTGCCCATTGTAACATACACACAAAAGCCAACTTTGACTCTTAAAGCAGCAGCACATTAGCTGTAAATACAGCACTGTCTGCCTTTGGTTCAGTAAGGGTTCTGCCCATTACTAAATTGGGCTGCTTTAGAATTAAAATAACATTACCTACTTTATATCTTGTGGAACTGCTCCCCCCTCCCCGCTGATGATAGACCAATCACAATAGATGTTCTTTTAGTCTAGTCTCAGTAGGGGTGGTCCAGAGAGGTATGTTTTTTTATATCTGAAAAAATAAATAAATAAAAAGCCAATTGATGTGGTAACACTTAAACAGATACACTCCGTTTACCTGTATTGAGCACACTCCTGGCATGTAAATAATACAGGTAGTATAGGTCAAAAAGGATGTGAGATTACTGAAGGGGGTGCAGTGCAGGGCTACAAAAATGGTCATGGGACTGGGAGAGTTGCCGTATGAGGAACGATTGAGAGGGAGCTCAACATGTATTCTCTGGAAGAAAGAAGGGAAAGAGGGGACATGATAGAGACCTTTAAGTACCTGAAAGGCATAAACAAAGTCAGAGAGGGAGGATTGTCCAGCTAAAAGGGGGGAAGGGTCACTAAGGGGCTTAGTCTGAAGTTGGAAGGGAGAAGGTTCAGGAGGGAGATGAGGAGGCACTACTTTACAGGTAGAGTGGTGGCAAGATGGAGCGCACTGCTGGAGGAGTTAATTGAACCAAGGACAGTGGATAGCTTTAAACGGGGTTGGTATAGAATTAAGGGCAGGATTAGTACAGACAAGAACACAAAGGGAGGAAAGACCAGGAAAGGGGGGAAGGAGGGGTTTGGGTGGGGCTGGGGCAGCTGTAGTAATATGAAACTAAGAACTTCACAATTGGGTAGACTTGATAGACCTGTGGGCCTTTTTCTGCTGCCAATTTCATATGTTCATATGTTCATAATATACTGTAGCACTACAAATATTAAAGAGCTACAGACATTTTCAGGAGAACTTTAATATTTAAACACAATTCAGCTTATACTGCATATAATCTTTGTACCTTTTTTCAATTGTTGTAAACTAGGCTTCATTGTTGAAAGAATGAATATTCTCACTAAGCTAATAGTGGAAAAAACTAGATGGACCTTTCTTTTTTTCCTAAAATTGTATGTTTGTATTATCTCAGTAAGGCACTCCAGCGTGTGTGTCATGTGGGATATCACCACTTCTGGCTATAAGGCAATTGGCATTGCCTTGTGCGATACAACTAAAGACATGGCACTATCCCATTGTGCCCTTTTACTTAATAGATATACAAAGATACATAGATGCTGTCAGCAGATAAGGACCGCTAGGCTCGTCCAGTCTTCCCATTTAAGCTGCCTAACAAAGCGTCCAGTGACCCTATCCAGTCATTGGCTTTAGCTTTTTCTTCCTGTTTCTATTATTCCTTTGTTTCTGTCCCATGCATGTGCGAAGGCTGCCACCACATCCTGGGGCAGGCTATTCCATGCATCCACCCCCTTTTCTGTAAAAAAGAACTTCCTGACATTTGCCCTTATGTGGCCACCCCTCAGTCTCATGTCGTGTCCTCTTCTCCTGGCACTACTATTAATCTGAAATATGTTGTCCCCTTCCACCTTGTTCATGCCCTAGAGGTACTTGAATGTTTCTATCAAATCTCCTCACTCCCTCCTTTGTTCCAGCATGTACAAATAATAATACAATAATCTTACATTATAAAATAGATAGGGAAAATCCTGCATCCTGATTGGCTAGGACCAGTGCATTAAAGGAACATAAAGCACTGAAAAAACAAAGTCCTGCCAACCAGGATTCAGCACATAAATAAATCCTTGTACCACCCAGTAGAATTTTGACTTTTTCAAATGGCAGCCATTGTTCACATAGTAATACACCAGTTAAAAACAGTTGTGCCCCGTTGAAAAAACACAGATAATGCAGGGATGTGACATTTTTCCTTCTGGACGTCTTTGAACAAGCCACTTACCAGCTATTTCAGTGTTTTACCCCCTTCCACTGTCGCTTACTGACACAGTTACTCACTAAGCAAAACACAACACAGTGGTAGTTCTTTTTTAAAATCAGAGTGAACATGGGAGCGATGGAAGCGTGCTACGTGGAAGAACTCCCCACATGAATGAGTGGGGTTCTCGTATCGGGGTAGTGAGGCTCAGGAGATGCCCAGGGGTGAAATGGAGTCTGGAACAGGGTCCTCCATGCCTGGTCTCCATACCCAAGGGTTCCATTGCTGGTGGGCAGGTAGCTCGGGCGGCCCCGGAATCCCGTCCGACTTGAGCGGTGTTATGCAATTCCAGATCTATTAAGAACAAAACTACAATAATTGCAGATCTTGTTGGGACAGCAGTTCTGGCTTGCATCACCGAGACCTGGCTGGTCGATAATGCTGGCCCCAAATTGGAGTCTGCTGTTCTGGCCGGGTACTTGGGGATACACCGCTTGAGAACGGACCGTGGGGGGGGGGGGTTAGCTATCTGTTTCAAGATGGAACTGGACCTTACAAGTATGCCAGTTGAGGAGATCGACTCATTTGAGTGTACCGTGGTTGCAGGTGTAGGCTGTAGGCTCGCTCTCATATACCATCCACCCGGGTATGAGAAACGTTCCTTCAGGAAGTAGCGGACTTCATGGTCGACATGGCATTTGAGTCATCCTGGTTGATGATCCTGGGTGACTTTAATGCCTGGGTTGACGATGAACTCTCGAGATTTGGCAGCACTTCCTCCAGTTGGTTGCCTCTGCTACCCATAAATTTGGTCACTCTCTTGACTTGGTCTTCCTCCTGGGGACCGAAACCTCTGACTTGGTGGTGGAACTGGTCAGATCATCACACTGTGGGGTTCAGTTTTTATGCCCCCCCCCCCGTATAGGCATGCCCCTGTAGAGATGGTCAGATACTGCCCTTTACGAGATATGAGTCCTGATGGTCTATCGGCGGTATCAGACCTATCGGTAATTCTGGAGGCAAGTGTGAGTCCAGAGACCCTAGTTCAGGCCTATAACAAGGCACCCTGCCTCCTTTTGTGTGGAGACCCTCAGGGTTTGGTATTAGCCCCAGTGTTGTTCACAGTATACATGCTGGGGGGGGTCATTAGGAGGTATGGTCTGAGTTTTCATTGCTATGCTGATGATACTCAGCTATACTTATCCTTTGCTCCAGGAACATCAAACGCAGTGGATGTGCTAAATATCTGTCTGGCTGAGATTAATGACTGGATGTCCTCCAGCTGGCTGCGACTGAACCCCGACAAGACTGAGGTATTGGTAATGGAGTCGAACAGAGTTCATGATGGGATGGCCTCTGATTCTGCGACTGGCCTTGTGCTAGGAGCTGTGTCATTGATGGCCTCCCCATGGGTGTGAAATCTTAGTGTGATTTTTGGCAGGAACCTGTCCATGGAGGCTCAAATATCCTCTGTGGTTCATTCCTGTTTTTTCCATCTTAGAAACATTGCCAGGATTAAGCCCCTTGTTCCGGCTCTGGACCTCCCTACCTTGATATATGCCTTAGTCACTTCTAGGCTTGACTACTATAATGCCCTCTATCTCGGGGTCTCTGGAGGTTCTCTTCGCAGACTGCAGCTAGTGCAAAATGCTGCTGCCTGGCTTTTGTCCGGGCAAAGTAAATTTTGTCATATTACACCTGTATTGCACGAATTGCACTGGCTGCCTGTCAGATGGAGAGTACTCTTCAAGGTGGGTTTTCTCACCTATAAGGCCCTACACGGGCAGGGCCCTGGTTACCTGTCTGATCTTCTGGTACCTTCCACCTCTGTCCAAAATCTCCGCTCCTCTAGAGGTGGCCTCCTAACAGTTCCAAGAGCGAGATTAAAATCTGCGGGGGACCAAGCTTTCAGTGTCGCCGCTTCCGTTTTTTGGAACTCTTTGCCATCTGTAGTTAGAGAGGCTCCCACTATAATGGCCTTTAAGGGTCGCCTAAAGACCTTCCTATTTGTGCAAGCTTTTGGGGAGTAATTTTTATGTATGTTATATCCTAATTTATAATTTATATGGTATGAAATACTGTATAGTTTCTGTGCGGCACCCAGAGCCTTTGGGATTGGGCATCTTTTTAAATAAATTTGACTTTGACTTTGTTACTGTGGCCCTGGACTCTATCACTCTCGTCCATGTTCGTCCTCTCTCCCTTCACCCTTGGTCCCCATGGTTTGATGGGACCTTGAGGGAGCTGCAGTGACTTGGACGAAGGTTAGAGCGTTGCTGGTGGAAATCCGCCCTGGAGGTTGACTGCCTTAGATTAATGGAACACTATCAATTCTATCAATCGGCCATCACCCGTAAGAAGGCAGAGTTCCTGTCCGGGGAGATTGCTGCTGCCCAGAATCAACTGGCTCAGCTTTTTTGAATAGTGGACAGGTTGTGCAACCCAACCTGTCTTTGGGTTCGAAGAGCTTTTTCACAGATTAAGTGTGATGAGCTTGCTCGGTTCTTTGCGGATAAGGCAGCCAGCATCAGGGTAGAAATCCAACCGGCACACTCTACGGGAGCTGATAGTGGTCTGTATATAGTCACTCCTCCTCAGTTTGCCTGGAGTTCTTTTGACCAGCTGGAAATCATGGATGTTGTGTGGATTGCCCAGAGTATGCGCCCAACGTGCTGTAGTTTGGACCCAGGCCCAACCTCCCTGATTATGGGTTGTTGTGACATTGTTGGCCCGGTGCTAGCAAGGATAGTTTGGTGCTCCTTAGAGTCTGGTGAGTTTCCTAGCTCCCTGAAGGAGGCGAAGTTGACACCTCTCCTGAAGAAAGCTGCTCTGGACCCAGGCTGCCTTGCAAACTACATACAGACCAATCTCTAAACTTGCCTTTGTTTGGAAGGTAATTGAGAAAGTTGTGGCGCTGCAACTGGAGAACCACCTGACCATCCATGACATCTACCAACCTCTCCAATCCGGTTTTCATAAGAGGCATAGTACCAAAACTGCACTGGTTCAGGTGCTCAGTGATCTCTTGATGGTGAGAGATCAGAAGTGCTGTTCTATCTTGGTACTTCTTGATCTGTCTTCAGCTTTTGACACCGTGGACCATGGGGTGCTTCTCAAGCACCTGAGATTCATCTGTGGCCTGTCTGGTACAGTTCTCAGATGGTTTAAGTCCTACTCAGTGGCAAAACTCAGAGGGTGTGTCATGGATTTTTTCCTCTGAGCCATTCTGTCTGCCATGTGGGGTTCCTCAGGGCTCGGTGTTGTCCCCCATGTTGTTTGTGGTGTACATGCTGCTCCTTGGAGACATTGTAAGATGGTATGGGCTGAGGTTTCACTGCTATGCTGCTGATGATACCCAGCTCTACCAGTCTTTTGCACCCAACCAGAATAGTTCGTGTTCAGTATTTAACAATCGCCTTGCTGAAATCCAGGACTGGATGAGCTCCAGCTGGTTGAAGTTGAACTCTGGAAAGACTGAGGTGATAGTAGTGGATTCTGGTCACTGGACAGAGGGGTTGGGGGCTGGCCAACTCACTGGACTTTGTCTAGGGGGTATCCAGCTTCCTTTCTCTGAATGGATGTGAAACCTGGGGGTGATTCTTGACGATGGGATAACACTGCATTCGCAGGTATCGGCAGTCATCAAGTTCTCTTTTTACCATCTGAGGAACATTGCCAGAGTTAAGCACCTTGTTCCATCTGGCAACCTTCCAATGTTGATCCACGCCTTTGTGACCTCGCACCTTGACTACTGCAACTTCCTTTATCTAGGGCTTGCAGGGGTTAATATCCACCACTTGCAGTTAGTGCAGAACGCTGTGGCATGGTTGTTGATGGGGACCCCACGTGCAAGTCACATCACATTGGTGCTGCGCAAACTGTACTGGCTGCCTATTCAGTGGCGGATCACCTTCAAGGTTGGGCTTCTGACCTACAAGGCCCTACATGGACTGGGCTCAGACTATCTGCAAGTGCTCCTGCCTCCTTACTGCCACGGACGACTGCTCCGCTCAGCAGACGAGGGGTTGCTAGAGATTCCCAGGGTGAGTCTTAAGTCATCTGGAACCCGTGTGTTTATGTATGTGGCTCCAGCTCTGTGGAATTCTCTACCCCATCAGATACGTGAGTGCACGACCATGGAGTGCTTTAAGAAGGCCGTGAAGATGCACCTATAGCTGAAAACGTACCCAAACAAACTATTTTACTTTTATTTATTCTGTTATCTGATTATTATGTATTTTATTGTTTTATTTGTTTATTTATTGTTCAGCGCCTTGATACCTGAAAGGTGCTTTATAAATAAAGCTTATTATTATTATTATTATCACCTTGTTCAGCAGGCTGTATCCCAGCCTGAGTGGCCAAGTACAGCAGATGCAGGGGCATCAGTGGTGCCAGGGGTGAGTAGTAATAGTAAATCATTTTTTATTCATAAGAATATTAGAATACATTCAATTGAGCGAGCTCATTTTCAATGAAGTTCCAGGCCGAGTAAAATACATATAGTTACACATGTTCAAATATAAGACAATACACAATATAATAAAACAGTAACATTACAATGGCAAACAGTACAACAATAACATCAGACACATCAGTCAAGTTATTAAAGTGCATTGCAAGAGTTACAGATTATAGCATTGTTAGACCAGGTCGTACACCATCTTTTTAATTCTAAATTATTATTCTGGGCCCCATGACATCTTAAGTTTGAAGGGGACTGATTCCATAATAAGGCTTCCCTAAAGGGAACACACAATCTCCCCAAATTTAGATTACATTTATTCAAGACATACTGGGCTCCCTATGAGGTCCTCAGGCCCTCTCTCACCTCTCTAAATTCAAATAAATCAGAAATATAATCCGGGGCCCCTGTATTCCAAACTTTGATCATTAACTGGAGTAAATGTAGATTTCTTCTTACAGGGGGTTTAAGCCAATTCAGCTCACTAAATAATACACACTGGTGAGTTTTATAAGGTGCATCCAGAATAAAACAAGCCATTCTGTGAAACACTAAATCTACTTTATTTAGGAGGGATCCAATGCCCCCCACCCCCATATAGAAGATCTCCATAGTCAAGGACAGGCAATAATAAGGAGTTAACTACATTCAAGCATAGCTCCCTACACATGTACTGTTTATACCTATAGAGGTCTCCCAACTTTCTATTCCTACCTCCTGCAAGAGAATCTATTTGAAAATACCAGCTCAAGCAAGAATCAAGCCAGATACCAACATATTTATACTGGTCAACTTGCTTAATAATAGTGTCAGCTAAGGTATTGATCTCCATGTGTAGGTCCTGTTTTTTCTTATGCTTGTTTCTAAATAAGAGTAAGGTAAACCCACAGACACCGGTCCAGACAAAAGGCTAGTAGGGGCCAAAAGAGTGGTGGTGGTGGTGCTGGTGACACTAGCCACAGAAGTGGTGTCAGAGCAGTAAGGGCACGGTATGTTGCATTTCATGTTACTATAAGAAGATAGAAAGGTAGGGAGCACACTGTGCAGTACGACTATCAGCAGGGAGCTTTCTGGCAGATTTAACAATCATCTCCTTAATAAGCCACCTAAAGATAAAACATCCCCAGATTTGGAAAGTGTCAGGGTCTGTGCCTGTGGTTCCATCAGACCCACCTCATGGTGATAATGCACTCAGTGGTGTCTGTGGCACTGGGAGTGCCACAGAATGTTCTGCCTCTGAAAAAAATGCTGCTGCTGCTGCTACCACTGCATTTCCCTTACTACCAAAGAGTCCTCCATGTACCCCAAGCACTCCCATCAGGCACCAGTACCCTGCCTTTTGCACACCATCTGGCAAGTGTGGCACATCCCCATCCAAGGTCAGTGCCAATAGTGGAAGTGTTCCCGGCCAGAACTAAATACCAGTCATCCCATGCAACAGCTCAACATATCACACAACTCACTGGTGAAATGATGAAATGGGGTCCGCCACTTGTGGAAGACACTGGCTTTCACAGACTTCTGCAGCACTTGCAGCCACAGTACCAGCTCACATCATGTTACACATTTTCATGCACAGTGGTGCCAAAGATATAAGAGGTTGTGAGAATGACAATTGCCACACTACTCTCTGAGGCTGTGTGTGAAGTTTTGTACTGCACCTCAGACATCTGGAGTAGTACAGACTCCATGCATGCATGTGTAGCTCTCCTTGACTGCACACTGGTGTGTGCAAAACCGTATGCCTGCTTTTGCGGATTTGTCCTTCTTTCCTTCTGTCACTAGCTAACCCTTCACCCCTCTACAACCTGATGGGCTAGTGGAGGGGGATGCAAGGTTTGTGAAAGCGCTGGATTGTCACAGCCACATTTTTGCGACCATGCTGGATCCCCGGTTCAAATATGAGATCCTTCATGTGGCGATGGATAGCCACAGAGTGATTCATTTTTGACAACAGCTGTTTGATGAGCTGACTGGTTGCATGTGAGGACTGGTGACACTGGCAGCTGGCACAGAAGGTCATGAGAAACAAGGAATTCTATATGGCAGGTCTGGTTCCACTGGTGGAGATAGGGAAGAAGTACCTGCTATTGAAAGTAACAGTAATGGGATGAAGTGGGCACTGCTCAGTGCATGCTTATGTCAACAGCAACAAAGGAGGACACAGTCACAGTCTTTTTCTGCAGAAAATATCTTGAACAGCAATTGTGCAGAGTCTCTTGAGCCATTTCAGATTGATCCATTATGCTACTGGGCATACAGTAGAAGATGCATTCATCCCCTCACTTGGCGCAGCCAGCTATGAGATACACCAGTTGCCCCCTACGAGTGTGCTATCTGAGAGGATGTTTAGCACAGCTGGTGATGTTGTTAAGTCTTCTCGTTCAACACTAGATGCTGAACACATCCAACAGGTTCTTTTCATCAAGCTTAGCTTGCCGTTACTTCGGTACAAATTTGAGATACCTCCATAAAAATGGAAATATAGTCTCTCAAGTCTACATCTGTTGACTGTTTTTATTCAAAAAGATAGCCAATGTACTTTTCTCCCTATGCTTTCTTTCTGCAGTGTTTAATGCACACACCTTCATTATATATAGAATAATGGATGGGGAAGTGTGCTTAACAAGAATGTAATGGTTGTCTGAGGTGTGGGATGCTACATAAACCCAGAGGGCAGAGCCTGAGGGGTTTATTAAAGCATCCCACACTGAGAGCAACCATTAAATTTGAGTTGAGAGACACTTGCCCATCTTTTATTTTTTATAATTGCTGGTCAGCAATTTTTTCCAGTGTTGATCTATTGTCCCTGTGTGTCACTCAGTCTGTTGTGATCGGTGTTTGCTTACCAATTGGGCTTGTGCGGTGTGCGTGGAGCAACGGTTCCCTGTGATTTGATTAGCAGGATCAACCAGATAAGAGTTCAACAAAAATAGGCAGGATCAACCCAATAGGTGTTTTAAATTAAGTAAAATAGAACTCTGCAGACTAGAGTTCAAAGATGGTGTGGTGGCTCTGGCGGCTCCTTGATAAGCGAGACAAGGGGCCGCCATGTTTCTGTGACTGTTTAGCTCGCACTCAAATGGAACACTAGCCAATGAGGAAGTGCTTGTGTTTCGAGTGACTCGGCTTGTGCTTGCCATTATAACCCACGGGTTATAACAGCCAATTATAACTGGGCCAGCCCATAGAAAACAATTGCTAACCAGTTATTGTAATATAATTAAATACATTAACTTTTTTCTGAACCAGATATAACTTCTCTTCTTCTTGTTTTAATACATATTATAATGTATCTTACAAACAGTTAGGATGCTGAACAGCAACACAGCTATAAAAGCTCCAAGGTAACGCAAAACCCACTCAGTGCTTATAAATTGCTTTACGTTACGACTTCGTAACAATGAGATTGTGAAACTGGGCACACTATAAAGTACACCACCACTCACCACTCCACTTTTGCATAAAGCCTACATAAACAACATTTCCAAAATCTTCTTGCTTCCCGGTTCCCACATTGTGTTTTGCAGATACAGTTTGTTGAGGGGACTGTTTTTGCTGCTTTTATCATTTTGCTATCCCTTTCTTGCTGGCAGTTATCTCACAAATAAAAAAGGCTGTCTGCTTTTATTGCTGATTTAAAATCCTTTCATTTCATTTTCTTTTTTTCACATATCCATTTTGCTCAGCTGCCAGCACCCAACATATCCACTTTGTTCAGTTGCCACAACCCAGCACCCAATTTACGCTGGGGCACCGCAGCAGTCACACAGGAGGACACTATCTGTGCCTCTACTTCCATTAGAGGAGAGCCATCCATGGACTGCTCAGTCCTCTCTCCTCTGGCTGTTATCTGAGTGACAAAGGACATTTGGAAACTCGGTCTGTCTGACTAGTTAACAGTACTGATGGTACTGTAGCGCTATGAGGCTGGTTCTTTCTTTCATTTTGAAAACCTTTTTTATTTAATTTTTCTCTCCTGTCATCCACCAGGGATATACCCTGTAATCAGATAGGGGTGTACCCTAAAATCAGACAAAAATGTTCCCTGCCCTTTGGTAAGAAAGCAAATGGGATATACCCTGTTCAGGTTGTATGAGCCGTCATTGAGACAGCAGGGAGTTTTTTTTAGTCGGGTCTGTTACACCATATGGCACCCGTCCTGCTCTGCTTATCCTGAATCTGGCCTTTTGAGACGGCCACACAATTAGGACATTTTGACAGCACCATGTTGGTCTCTTAGTGGGTCGGGGATCCCTGCAAGGAGACCAACATGGCACTTAAAAAAAATGTGTGCATCCTTGCCCTTGGGCTGTCCTTGAAATGAAATGAAAGGATGTAAAAAGAAACCCATAAAAGCAGACAGCCTTTTTTTATTTGTGTGATAAAGAAATAATTACAAGTAAGAAAGGGATAGCGAATAGAGCTGGGCAAGCCAGAGCAGGCTCAAGCCTGGCTCAAACTTAGTGCCCGACTTGACTCGACTTGCCCTCTGTAAGCAATTGAGAGCCCAGGTCAAGCCAAGCCAGTTGTGGTCAAAGTAAGTATTTTTGTCAGCTTGGGCAGTTAGTGTAGTGTCTGAAACATTCAACTCATATACAGAAAACAGCCTGCAGTAGCCAGGGCTCAGCTTGTGTTGTGGCTCATAGAGCCAAGCCAGACTCCTGGCTCGGCTCTAAGTGAAAAAATCTGATAGCACAATGACGACAACAGTAAAAACACTCCCCTAAACAAGCCCTGTTTGCATAATGCTGGGGCTATGTGTGGTTTTAATGGAAAACTACGTGATACTGGAAATGTTCTGTATTTCTTTGTGCAGATTGCAATTGCTGATAGATTGAGTGAGTGGCCTTTCTTAAGCCCTATTGGCAAGGCTGCGACTGTTGTAATTGCTTTTGCTTGCAGAGCAGAAACAGGCTTAGTATTTTGGGGAAAAAAACACTACTATTAATTCTGAAAAACACTAAATATTCATCACACAAAATTGTGACAAAAATTACCCTCCCTAGCTTGGGATTTAGAGAGGGGTACAAAAAATGTTAAGAGTTCAGATTTTTTTTCTAGTTTTAACAAGTGGATGGAAGTAGATTCTTTCTCTGCAGCAGCTCAAGTCATCTGCCTCTCCTGCCTGAAGCTTCTGCAAGTGCTGGGTCACATGACCTGCCTTCAGTAAACTTCCAAAGTGTCCTGTGATTGGAAAGGAAATCTCAGGAGATCTTGTAGTCTCATTGCCAGTTCCAGTGGCTGAACAGCGAATAATTGAATACGAATGGTTGGCAAATATTCAAAATCAGGTATTAACACACCCATATTGGATATGAGTGATTGCTGAAGTAAAAGTGGATGCTGTCTTGCTCTGGGTGTGGTTGTGATTTATTTTGGAATTTTATACTGTGGCAGGGGCAGAAATTAAGAAAATATGCTAGCTTGGGAGGCAGAATATCAAAAATGTAATATTGGTATTCTGCCTCTGGCTCCGGTAGTTTATCTGTTCAAAATAGCAGTGCCATGTATTAAACTGCAGAGAAGCAGCAGCATCATTGTGGAGTGGCACTGCACTTGGAATACCAGAATCATAAAACTGTTGTGTCGCCACCAAAATTTGTATGGAAAACAGGGAAGAATACCATTAAATTTTAGCCCTGTGTGGATTTGCCAATAAGCGGCACCCAACTGCCTTGGACTTAAACTAAAAACAGTAGGTATTCACAGGGGATAACCTTTGGACGGTTGGTGTTCAATGCCAAAAAGTGCAAAATCAGGCACCTAGGGCATAGAAACTCAGGAGTTGAATATACCATGGGGGAAGGGGACTGACTGTTACTAAGCAGGAAAGAGACCTTGGGGTTATCATATCTGATGACCTCAAAATGGCAGGGCAGTGGACAGGGCCAGTGAGATGCTGAGGTGAATTAGGAGCGGTATCACCAACAGTAGGAGGAAGGTAGTGTTACCACTGTGTAGGTCACTGGTGAGACTCCACCTGGAGTACTGTGTCTGTTTGTAGAAGCCGAATCTGAGAAAGGACACAGACAGGGTGGAGGCAGGCCAGAGGAGGGCAACTGAAATGGTGCAGGGGTTATATCAAAAGCCCTACAAGAAGAGACAGGGATCTCAGCATGTACACCCTAGCAGAGAGGAGAGATATGGGAGACATGATAAGGACCTACAAGTACCTCATGGGGTGAACAGGCTGCGGCAGGGGAGTCTATTTTAAATGATGATGTGCACCAGGATAAGGCAGCATGCAGTGAAGCTGGAAGAGAGGATGTTTGAGAGGGGTGTGAGGAAGTACTGCTTAACAGAAAGAGTGGTAGACACCAGGAACACTCTAACCCAATTCACCACTTTGCATCCCACCCCTAGGCTTCCCAATTTCTTTATCAGTCTCCTGTGAAGCACGGTATCAAAAGCTTTGCTAAAGTCCAGAGAGGCCACATCCACTGTCCTCCCCAATCAGTTTCCTTGATCTCCTAGTCAAAGAAATCAATCGGATTCATTTTGCATGTCCTTCTCCTCCCCACCCATGATTCCATGTTGCCTGTGGACTTGCAGCCCATTGGCTTCAAGATACTCTACAAGCTTTTCCTTTGGCTGGGTTTCCACTAGTGTTCCCACCACTGAAGTGAGACTGACTGGCCTAGAGTTGCTAGCCTTCTCCCTGCTGCCACTCTTATGTAGATGGACCCCATCTGCTCTCCTCCACTACTCCAGAATCATGCTTGTTTCCAGTGAACTCTTGAATAAGGCCATCAGTGGGGTAACTAGCACCTTCCTGAGTTCCTTTAGTACCCTTAGGTGTATCCTGTCCGGCCCCATAGCACTGTCCGGTCCCATAGCACTGTCCACCTTCAGAGCTACAAGACCCATTAGAACTCCTTCTTCTGAAAATGGACTTCTGTGAAGATTGTCTCTACACGTATTAGTTATGCCCATGTGTAAAAATGCATGAGAAGACACTGTTATCATCGTAAGAGCCTCTAGAAATGTCCATATAAAAAAACTGAATAATGAACACTCCAGCATCCTAGCAGTTAAGGCACCCAACTTCCAGTTGGGGTATCACAAGTCTGCATCTTCAACCTGTGATCCTAGATGGCTGCTGCTGGAGATGCAGTCCAGGCTTGCTTTCTGCTCCAGGTAAGGTCTCCTGATTTCCTTGTAGAACTGCTACCCTTGAGTGTCTGGGGAAGAGGACCCATTCTGAGAGAAAACTCCTAGTCTCATGTCCTTCCATTTGACATAGGTGCGGCAAAGGACACAGATGCATGTGTAGTTGGTTTGAAGTGAGACATTAGAGGGCAGAGGTGAATGAACTCAAATCTGGGGAGAGAGAGAGAGAGGTCACAAATGAAATGCACAGGATTTAGTCCTGGGTCTAGCCCTCTTTAATATGTTCATCAATGACATAGGAAAAGGAGTTCAGGGCAGAATGTGTCTCTTTGAGATGACACCAAGCCCTCTGGTAGGGTAAACAGTGTGGAGGTGGTAAGGGAGTTGCAGATGGACCTGCAAAGGTTAGAGAGATGGTCCAAGTTTTGGCAGTTGAAATTCAGTGCCGAGAAGTGCAAGGTGATTTACATAGGGAGCAAAAACTCCAGCATAAAATATTGGATGGAGGGGTTAAACTGGGCACTACTACAGAGCAACAGGACCTGGGAGTCATCATAAGTGACTCCCATAAACAATCTAGTCAATGTAACATGGCGTACATCAAGGCAACCAGGATATTGGGATGTATTGGGGGTGGTTTGGAAAGCAGGTGGAAAGAGGCATTACTACTTCTCTTTAGTTCACTGGTGAAACCACACCTGGAGTACTATGCCCAGTTCTGGAGTTCTTACCTAAGAAAAGTCAGGGATTGGCTGAAAACTTTGTAGCATAGAGCAACCAAAATGATTCATGGCCTGCAGGATAGATCTTATGAGGACTGGCTTAAGGCACTGAACATCTACTTACTGGAGACCAGAAGGGAGTGGGGTGATATGACAGAGACCTTCAAGTTTGTGAAAGGAATGCATAAGATAAACTGTATGGAACTATGTGTCTGGAATAGTGAATCTAGAACACAAGGATATGAGTAGAGTCAGGAGGGATGTAAGAAAATCTATTTTACAGAGAGAGAGTGGTTGAGCCATTGAGCAACCAGCCAGCTGAGGTAGTGGGAGTCAAAACCATCAATGACATCAAACACAGTTGGGACAGAGTTAAGAGCATAATAGTGACCCTGGGATATAGTGGTAAGGCTGAAAACATGGGAAAGGGGTAGCGGGGACAAAGAATCCCAGATGGCACTAGGTCTCAGGTTAGGATAGGGTATTATGGGCAGTCTAGATGGACCAATGGTCTATTACTGCAGTCATTTTCTATGTTGCTATCAACAGAAAAGAGTGGCCTTTTAGTAGAAGGGTGCAAATGCATGACAACAGGCCAGTTTCCCCGATCAATAGTAGATGGGACACATGGTTTCAACTGTGGGAAGATCTGGACCTTGGTGCCTTAGCAGGTAGGGAGGTGGGATGTTGGTGGAAACAGCAGGAAAAATCAGAAATATAAATAAATACAGATAGGCAGATAGATAGATAGACAGACAGACAGATAGATAGATAGGAAGGAGATAGAATCTCCCGGGTCGTGCCTGAAAATAGGCAAAATTCTTGTCTAGAGCATTCTACCCGGTAAACAAAAAACTAAATAAATATATAGGAGATAAGTAGATAGATATAGTGCTCCCTCGCTCTAGTGAGCCCCTCTATAAGGAATTTATCTTTTAGTGAACACCTGTGATAGCTCCCATTGTTACCTAATTGTGCATATTAACACCTTGCTATAGTGAACAATAGCTATAGTGAACAAATTGGCTGGCTCCAGAGGTATTCTTTATAAAGAAGGACCACACCAGATAGATAGATAGACAGACAGACAGATAGATAGATATATAGGTGAAAGAGTGGAGATAGAGAGCTAGAGAGCTAGAGAGCTAGAGAGCTAGATAGATAGATAGATAGATAGATAGATAGATAGATAGATAGATAGATAGAAGAGATGCATTTGGCTGTTACTTATTTTCAAGTGTACCAAAGGAGATTCTGCAAGCTACCTCAGTGACGTGCTCTTTAAAACTGTTTGTGTCAACTAGCATAGGTCACTAGTCAAAGATCTGTACAAAATTCCCAAACAGAAAAGGGCAGAGTGACTCACATGTATCGTATAAGAACACTTCTGTTTATGTGTCATTGCTGCACACTAAATTATTATTCACCCTGCAAATATCCTGCAACTGTTGCTCTGCTTTTTTTAAATCCAGCTGTTTGGCCTCTGAATGGCTTCCCACTCTTCCAGTTGAGCCTGGTGCCAGGGACCTCCCAGCCTTGTCTGCTGCTCCCACCATTGTCTCCACTGATCCACATGTAGCAGAGCCCAAGAGCACCAGGCCATCATTTATCGGTTTGACTCACATTGTGTTTTCAATCCCATCACCACCACCCAGTACAGTGCAGGCACATGCTTTCCGATGGTCACTCCTGCAACCAGCAGTCCCCTACAAGGGAGCTAGATCCCTCATCTCCTGCTGGGGTCACTGTGGCAGCAGCACCTTATGCCATCCCTCCCTGAGCTGGGAGCACCATCCTAACCATACTTGCCAACACCGAGTCTGCTGTCCTGGGAGCACAGTGTGCTACCCAGTGGGCCAATGGGAAGTCTTTTTTTTTTTTAACAATGTATTTATCCAGGATAGCCAAGCAGAGCTGCAACATCACGTTGTATGTGAGGTCCTGCTTCTACCCATTTGACAACTTGATGGACTGGAGATCTGTGGGGTCACTCCATGTGACACCCAGGTAATTGTTTTTAATATTATTATCTATTTTCTCTGTAAAATAAGTAAGCAGATTTGGGATGGTTAAGGATAGTGGAAAATTGCATTTTCCTGTGCTTCTCACAGAAAGGATCAGACTGTCTGCGGATATGGCTCTGCTCCTTTGATCTAAAAGAGGCTAGTATTTACCATAAACAAATGGCTGGACCAGTCAGATGGCACTCTGCTGGACCCTGAGCTGGAGGAATAATGGGACAGAGTCCAAATAAACCCAATCATTTCATACCACTCCATGCTATACCAGCCACTCTAAACTTAAACTTCTTAAGACTGCCCTTCTCCGCCACACAATCTTTCTTCTTCTCTCGGGTAACGTTCACCCCAACCCTGGCCCACCCCCATCTCCCCCTCCCCACAGCAGAAACCTGTATGGATTGTTTATCACCTCCATCAACATCTGTAGCCTGCAAAGAAAACTCTGCCCCCTCCAGGCCTGGCTTGCTCAACATTCTCCTGATATTCTGGCCCTGACAGAAACCTGGCTCCCAATAGATACTCCTGACTCAGTGGTAGCTTTAAACGGCTATTTGATCTTCTGGGCCGACAGGCATGGCAAAAAGTGGGGTGGCTGTGCGTTCTACATAAAGGACTCCATACAAGTCCTCCACATCTCTTCCCCCCCACCCCTGTCCATGGTGCTCAAACCCTCACAGTCAACTTACTATTGGCTAACCCAGGCAAGACTTTGTATCTAATGATAGCCTACATCCCACCATGCAACCAAAAACCAGCATTTTCAGAAATCATGTCCATTGTCTTGCAACTTCCTTCCAACAGTGAAATCATCATTGCTGGGGATTTCAATATTAATTGGATGCCCCCCTCTTCCTCCCTTTACAAGGACTCTGCCATGGCACTCGACCTCTCCCAGGTTATCCAGACCCCAACCTGGCTCAGTGATAAAACAGGAACCTCCACACTGCTTGACCTCATTTTCACTAATCGCCCCAATGCTGTCTTGCAGGTCAAAGTCCTCCCAGACACCCTCAGTGACCACTCTCCCGTTACTTGCCAGTGGTCTAACAAGGCCAATGCTACTTCCCTAGTAACCTCATACCAAAGGCACTTTAAAAAAGGCTCCCTCTCCAAACTCAAGTCCTACCTCAGGGCCTGTAACTGGTTCCCCATTGATTCTGCCCATAACATAGGTGCTGCCCTCTCCTATTTCATCAACACTTAATAATGCCTGTGACATCTTTGCCCCTTTCTCTAAACAGTACACAAAAAATAAAGACAACCCCTGGATCTCGCAAGCACTGCTTGACCTGATGCGCCACAGGGACAATCTCTGGTACAATGCACTGGACTCCCAACTTCCCCATGACAGACAGTTGTACAGGAAGGCTAGGAATAAATGCACCTGTGCTATCTGCCAAGCCAGGGCATTCTATTATCACCATGCCCTCACATCCACATGGAGCTCGGGGTGTGATTTCTGGAAAAATATTAAAGAGCCCTGTGGGAAAATAGTCCCCCCCCCCCCCGCCAAGCTTAACATCGATGGCTTCAACGTCCAGGACCCCCTAGCCATCTCAGACACCTTAAACGAAATCTTCTCTGACCTCAGCCATGTCCTTTCACCCAACTTGTTTGACCCCCCCTGAGCATGCACACCTGAACACACCCAATGGGATTCTATCCCCCCTTTTCGTCTCCAGATCATCCCCACAAGCACTACCAGAAGATACATATCCAACTTTCTGAGCAAATCCTGACACAGTAGTGACTCCTTGGACTTAAAATTCCTTCGCCTCACACTAGACGAGGTGCTCTCCCCACTAACCAAAATTCTTAACAAGTCGCTCTGCTTAGGACAGTTCCCTGAACCCTGGAAATGTGCTGTCATCACCCATCCTGAAAGGAGGTGACCACACTGCACCCAACAGCTACGGCCCCATTTCTATTCTCCCCCCCCCCAAAAGCCTTGTAAAAAATAGTTTTTGATCAACTTACAGACTATCTCTTCAAACACAACCTGCTATCCCCCTCGCAATATGGTTCCCATAGGGGTCAATGTACTGCCACTTCTCTCCTTGAATATACGTTCTTCAAACACCACGCCCTCAACAACGGCCACTTAGTTGGTTCGGTCTATTGATGTAACCAAGATGTTCAACATCATTAATCACGCCTTATTCCTAAACTCACTGTCCTCTTTAGGCCTCTCCCAAGAATCAGTATCCTGGTTCTCAGACTATTTAGCTGGCAGAACCCAACAAGTTAAGATTGGCTCCACTAGTTCCTCCAGCAGCCCTGTTCTTGCTGGTGTTCCCCAAGGCTCAATACTCGGCCCCCTCCTCTTCAGTCTTTTTCTAAACTCCCTTCCCAATTCCTGCCCTAGTAATCTGCTTCTCTATGTGGATGACAATGTCATCTTCGCGAGCCACCCCAACCCCCATTCTCCAACACACCCTCCAGGACCTATTTAAAGAAGTAGAATCCTGGTTTGTGGCCCACAGACTAATACTCAATTACAAAAAAACCAAATCCATGCTCTTCACCCACCGCCAGAACCCTCACTGTGACTACCGCCTGAGCATCCATAATTCCATAAATGCCCCACTTGAGCAAGTCTCAACTTTCAAGTGCCTGGGTATAACCCTTGATGCATCCCTCACCTTCCACTCTCAAGTTCAGCATCTCTTCTCTGCCCTTAATTCCAGGATTGGTCTCCTGTACCGTCTCAAGCACTATCTCACCCTGGAGGCTCTCCGAATTGCAGTATCCTCCTCAGTCCGCTTCCTCCAGGACTACGGTATAGTGATATATGGCACTGCTGACCCAACGATCCTCTGCCATGTCAAAACCACTTTAAATAAAGCCTGTCATCTTGTCACAGTTTGCGACATGCTCACGTACACTTGTGAGCTCTACAAATCCACAAACTGGCTAAACTTTGACAGTAGGCTAAAATATCATACTTGCCTGCTTGCTAAAAAAGTATTTCTCAGGCAAGTCCCCACCTAGACTCCACTCGCTCTTCAATCCAGACCCTCCTACCAGAGCATCCAGAAGCAACTCCAGGTCCTCCCTCATTGTGCCGCATTGCAGGACCTCCTTATGCCAAAGGGCATTCTTTCACCGGCTGCCTAAATGGCTATATGGCCTCCCTGCCACCATCGCCTTGGAACCCAAACTTGATCTTTTCAAAATGTCCCTCAAAAGTCGTCTCCTTGAACGTATCTCCTGTGATTGCCCCAGCCAAGCCCCAGACACCCTTGAATCCCCATGGGCTCTAATACTAGGGTATCGATATACCTCTTATGTTAGTGTACCTCTAGAGTGTACCTCACCTGTTGACACCGGGTAAATTACTTACCCTAGATTGTGTTAGTGTATCTCTAGAGGGTACCTCACCTGTTGACACTGGGTAAATTACTTACCCTAGATTGTGTTAGTGTATCTCTAGAGGGTATCTCATCTGTTGACACTGGGTAAATTACCTACCCTAGATTGTGTTTACTGTATGACGTATTGTGAACGATGGGTCTACCTGACCTAAGATTTATTAATTTATTGTTTCTTCTCCATTATATGTTGCTGTTTCTTCTCTATAGTAGCAATATGATTTTGTGTATCTCACTGTACCAGTAAGTACTCTTCTCACCTCTGTTCTATTGATGTGGAGCCTTTGCAAAGGAGTCTATGACTCAAAGGTTGTAATTCTTATTATGTATTAAATAATAAAAAAAAATACTAGTTCTGTTTGGGAGGTGGGCTGAAAGATCAAAAAACTGTCCAGGGTATTGTGTAAGAGAGGCAGAATAGATAATGTGAGACAAGGGACAGGCCTCTCTAAGGGAGTTTCTGTCCCTGTATTTCTGTTATGAAAGTCAGTCTTATCTTGGGATATGGGATGCCACACTTTGGTGGGGCAAGTTTAATTATGTAGCTATAAGTTAGCTTAGTGAATTTATTCTGTGAGATTTCTACCTTTTTCAAATGTTTTATTTTCCATTTCTGTAGTGTACTGCATTCAGCATAGTCTTTAGTGTATGTAATCCTGTACCATATATAATTATCACGGATTATTACATATTATTTTTGTATACTTCATGCTTTCTCTGACTATGTGCCTCAGTGATGACCTGGGGTGTGACTTGAATGGGGTGGAGAAACAGTGGGCGAGGCTAAAAAAGGACCATAGGGAAGGTAACAAACCTCTGGGCCAAGCAAGTGAGCAAAAGCAAGAGGAAAAAGAGACTGCTGTGATTCTCAAAAAGGGTGTCAGAAAAGGTAAAGGCTAAAAAGGTGGCATTCAGAGGGTACAAGGAGGCGCAGAGGTAGGAGGGCAGGGAGGTGTATCAGGGGAAACAAAGGAAAGCAGGGAGAGCAGTAAGGAGTGTGAAGGCACAAACTGAAGAGAGAATAGCCCAGGTGGTGATGAAGGGGGACAAGACATTTTTTAGGTATATAAGCAAAAGAAGGAAGACCATGGGTGGGATTGTGAGGTTAAAAAGGGAAGGGGGGACTGTGCAGAGGGGAGCCAAGGAGAAGGCAGACATCCTGAACAAATTCTTTTGTTCAGTGTTCACAAAGGAAGGAGAAGGGGAGGGGCCACAAAAAAGTAACAGGAGTATTGGAGGGAGGGAGGGAGGTGGACACTAGTCCATTTTCAGAGGAGAGTGTCCCGAAAGGACTTGCCAGTCTGAAAGTGGACACAGCAATAGGGCCAGATGGGATGCATCTGAGGGTATTGAGGGAGCTCAGGGAGGTACTGGCTGCACCTCTGATAGTCCTGTTTAACAGCTGATTGGAAACAGGGGTGGTCCCGGAAGATTGGAGGAGGGCAGATGTAGTCACATTTCACAAAAGTGGTAGCAGGGAAGTGGCTGGCAGTTATAGGCCAGTTAGCCTGACATCAATGGTGAAAAGGTTTAATGGAGTCACTGCTGAAGGAAAAGATTGTGGACTATCTTGAATCCAGTGGGTTACAGAACCCAATGTAGCATGGGTGGGGGAGTCATTTCAAACTAATCTGATAGATTCCTTTGACTGAGTGACCAAGAAATTAGATCAGGGTGGAGCAATGGATGTGGCCTGCCTAGATTTCAGTAAGGCATTCAGCAGTATTCTACATAGGAAGCTAGTAAACACTCTGGGTAGCTTAGGAGTGGGTCCAAAGGTGGCAAACCTGGTAAGTAATTGGTTAGAGGATATGTGGCAGAGGGTGGTGGTAAATGGAGTTCACTGCGAGGAAGGGAGGGTGATGAGTAGGGTGCTGTAGGGATCAGTGCTGTGACTGGTCCTCTTTAATGTCTTTTAAAGTGACATTGCAAAGGAGTTGGAAGGGAAGGTCTGCCTCTGCAGATGACACCAAAATCTGCAATGGGACGGACACTTGCAGAGGGTTGGAAAGGATGAGCAGCAATTTGAGAAAACTTGAGGAGCGGTCAACGATATGGCAGCTGATTTTCTACATGAAAAAGTGCAAAGTAATGCACTTGGGGCCCGGAAACACATGGCAGAGTACAGAATGGGAGGAGAGGTACTGGTGACCACCAGGCAGGAAAGAGGCCTGGGCGTAATCATATTGGATGACTTAAAGGTGGCCACGCAGTGCAACAAGGCAGTTAGGAGGGCTAGTGGTATACTGGGGTACATAGGGAGGGGTATCACCAGCAGAAAGATGGAGGTGATATTGCCTCTCTGTAGATTGTTAGTAAGACCCCTCCTAGAGCACTGTGTCCAGTTCTGGAGACTACATCTCCAGAAGGACATAGAGAGAGAGAGTGGAGGTGGTCCAGAGTAGGACAACTAAAATGGTATAGGTCTGCATTAGAAGCCCTATAAGGAGAGACTTAAGGATCTAAATATGTACACCCTGGAAGAGAAAAGGGATATGCTAGAGACATGTTGTGGCAAACTTATGTTTTCCTATACTTAACTGGCAGCCTGAAGGATTCCAGAAAATACTGGGAGGTCAGTCAATTCAGATTCCAAAAGTCACTCGTGGGCCAGCTGTTTTTCAACTGGTTTACGAGAGAGGAAAGAGGATTTATATGTTCCTGAGGATTTTGAACAGTGATGACATTTGACTTTGTTTAAATGTATGTTGTTTGTGATCACTTAGGTTTTTCGTATTTGTAAAGCCTTTGATGTGCATGTTTAGACCGTGAGGGTCTAACTTTATAAAACTTTAATATTCAGAGAGAGAGAGAGAGAGGAAGATAAGGGAGTCAGAGCGTGTTGTATACTGTAAGGGTTCCCAGATCTACAAGGATTTCTGTATTTTATAGGGATTTGGAGCCATCTACAGGGAAATGTGATAAGGCAGTAGGGAGGGCTGGAGGGATATTGGGATGTGTAGGGAGAGGCATCACCAGCAGAAAACAGGAAGTTCTTATCCCTCTGGTCAGACAGTTGGTGAGACCCCATCTAGAGTACTGTGTCCAGTTCTGGAGACCCCATCTCCGCAAGGACATAGACAGGATGGAGGCAGTAAAGAGGAGGGCCTCTAAAATGGTGTAGGGTCTGCAAGAGAAGCCATACGAGGAGAAGCTAAAGGAGCTTAATATGTATACCCTTGAGGAAAGGATGGGGGGACATGATAGAAACTTTTAAGTATCTCAGTGGCATCAACAAAGTCCAAGAGGGTAGCATCATTCAAAATAAAAGATGTGCAAGAACAAGGGGACATAATTTGAAGACAGAGGGGGGACAGCTCAGGGCCATGTGAGGAAGTATTTTTTCACAGAGAGGGTGGTGGAGACATGGAACAGCCTTCCTAAGGAGGTTGTGGGGTCTGAAACTGTCGGAGAATTCAAGAGTACATGGGACAGACATAGGGCAATTCTTGTGGGGGGTGGAAAGAAGTGGGCTGTTGGTTGACTAGGACCTGCAGCTTATCCTGTGGGTGGGGAAATGGGCAGGCTGGGTGGGCCAAGCGGACCTTGTCTGCCATCAAGGTCTATGTTTCTGTGTTTCTGTAAGCTTGCATTGGTTACACAGGAAAACAGAGCAATTTGGCTTCCACAGGAATTGATGTAATCTACAGGAAAACACGGGAAAATCATCCTGGACTTACAGGGAAAATGCCAAATTAGTCTGGGAGCATGAGCTCATGGGTTGGAACTGGAGTTCTCTGGAAGCAAAAGACTGTTTCTTTTCCTTGTGTTCATCTGTAAGTTTTAACCTAGCTATCAAGAAGCTAAGTGAGTACTTCATAACATAGAAACATAGAAATTGTCAGCAGATAAGGACCACTAGGCCCATCTAGTCTGTCCTTAAGCCCTATACTTGTTTGTGACCTCTGACCCTAAGTGGTCAGTGGTTTCTCATCACTCCTTCCCTCCTCAAGGTTCCCTTGTGCCCATCCCAGGCATGTTTAAAACCCTCCACTGTGCTTTCTCCCACCGCCTCCTGTGTCAAGCTATTCCATTTGTCCACCACCCTCTCTGTGAAGAAAATCTTTCTCACATTTCCCCTTAACCTGCTCCCCTCCAATTTCATACCATGCCCCCTCATTCTTGCACTCCTTCTGCACTGGAAGACGTCTGCCCCCATATCGTGTTTATGCCCTTGAGGTATTTGAATGTTTCTATCATGTGCCCCCATTCCCTCCTTTCCTCCGGTGAGTACATATTGAGGTCCTTAAATCTGTCTTTATACGTTTTGTGGTGCAAGCCATGTACCAACTTGGTTGCCCTTGTCTGGACTGCTTCCACCCTGTTGATGTCTTTGCAAAGGTGTGGCCTCCAGAACTGCACTCAGTACTATAAGTGAGGCCTCACTAGTGTTTTATACAGTGGCATTACCCCTTCCTGCCTTCTGCTAGTGATACCTCTGTCTATGCATCCTAGCATTCCACTGGCTCTTCTTGCAGCCTTTGGGCTCTGCTTGGACACCTTTAGGTTATCTAAAATGATGACTCCCAGGTCCCTTTCTTCCTTGGTGATTGTCAACCCCCTCATCCTGTATGTTTCCCCAGGGTTCCCTCTTCCCAGGAGCATTATTTTGCACTTCTTTGCATTGAACCTCAGCTGCCACACCTCAGACTATTTTTCAAACTTCCTCAGGTCCTTCTTCATTTTCTTTACCCCTTCTGGAGTATCTGCCCTGTTGCAGATCTTCGTGTCATCTGCAAACAGACAGACCTTTCCCTCCAGCCCTTCCATAGTGTCAGTGGCTCAGCAGGTAACACACTCACCTCTGAGGCCGGGAGATCAGTAGGCTGTGGGTTCTATCCCCACATGAGGCACTTGGGTTAATATCCCAATACTGACACTGTAGTGCAGCATGAGTGGGGTGCTGCACTCCTGAGGTGCCGTCTTTTGGATGAGACGTTAAACTGAAGTCCCATCTGCCTGTTCTGTTGGTAGTTCAGGTGGATGTTAAAGATCCCATGGCACTTCTCGAAAAGAGCAGGGGAATTTCTCCAGTGCAATGGCCAAATTTCCTCCATTCACGAAAAATACCACCAACAGCTGAATCTGGTTCAAGGTTGGTTGGCATTCATCTGTATCCCCCTCCCCCGGGTCGTGCCTGAAAATAGGCAGGATTTGTCTAGTGCACTTACCCATTCAACAAAAACGAAATAAATAAATAAATAAAATAATGTCACCGATGTAGACATTAAACAGGACTGGTCCGAGAACTGATCCCTGAGGTACCCCGCTGGTCACCCCCCCTCTCCCTGGATTGGATCCCATTTACCACCACCCTCTGTCTCCTGTCTGCTAGCCAGCTTCTAACCCAGTCTACCACCCTGTGTCCCATGTCCAGACTAACCATCTTGTTAAGCAGCTTTTTATGTGGGACGGTGTTGAAGGTTTTGCTGAAATCAAGATAGGTGATGTCCACCCCCCAATTTAATTCCTTCATTACCCAATCAAAAAAAATCTATAAGATTCATTTAACATGATCTTCCTGCTGTGAATCCATGCTGCCTTGGATCCTAGGCACTGTTGGCTTCCAGGTGTGCCACAATTATTTCCTTCAGCAGTGCTTTCATGGTCTTCCCCACCACTGAGGTTAGGCTGACCGGCCTATAGTTCCCCGGCTCCTCCCTACTTCCACTTCTGTGTAAATGAACTACATTTGCCCTCTTCCAATCCTCTGGAACCACTCCTGTGTTGAGTGACTCTGTGAACAAAGCTGCCGGAGGTGCTGGTAGTTCACTACGCAGCTCCCTCAATATCCTTGGGTGTATGCCATCTGGCCCCATAGCTTTATCCACCTTCAGCTTCAAGAGCTCCTCCAGGACTCTCTACTGTGAATGGACTGGTGTCCACCTCTTCCTCCCCTATGCATCTGTTGGCTAATGGTGGTCCCTGCCCCTCCCCCTCTTCAGTGAATACTGCTGCCTTCTCCTGGTCTCCCACCTTATGCTCTCCTTTATCCCCTTTAAGTCTTACTATCCCTCCCCTGGTTTTTCTTCTTTTGTTGATGTACCTATAGAATGTCTTGTCCCCTTTCTTCACTGTCTGCACTAGTCCCTCCTCAGTCCGCGCCTTAGCGCTCCTAATAGCCTTACCTGCTTCCCTTAGATACTCAAGGTACACCTCCCTGTCTTCCTCCCCTTTGGGTCCCCTTATACTTCCTGAAACTCACCCTTTTAATTCTTATTTTGTCTGCTACTCCTTTTGAGAACCATAGCAGTTTCCTTCTTTTCTTCCCTTTGGACACCAACCTGATGCATTGGGTCATCACTTCCACTATGGTGCCCTTTAGTTTTCCCCACTGCTCCTCAACCCCCCCATACCTCCCCTTTCTGTAGGGTTACTCTGATACACCTACCCATGTGCCGTATGAATAGTGGCTGTGGTGAGATTCTATCCTAAAAACACCTTAAGTGAGAGTGAAGCTGAGTGGTGGCAGCCTATCGAGGTAACCATTCAGTCATCGGAAGGGTTGTGAGGACTGGAAAGCATGGTGCAGACTAAGATCTGGATGAAGATGTCTGTGACACTCTAAGATGTAAGCTAAAAAGACAGAGAACCTCAGCACAAAAGCACCGATGCAGGGGTTACCCATAAGGGGCACTGGCAACAAAGCCAGGTTTTTAAGAATTTGTATTTCTTAAGCCATGTTCACACAGCCAGAATTTACCTCGGCGCCATGTAGATTACTTCGGCTATCCTCCCTGAAATGCTGTGGAGCAGTGATAGACGGCCCAGCTGAGAAGCGCTGTAGGTCCATCCCAGAAGATCCAGCATTTTATGGAGGGTTCCGGCGGGGAGGGGGGTGATTGAGAGCAACTGCTAGTGTCACAGTAGGTCACGGATGGGTCTTTTGACCTGAGTTCAGCTAAAGATTGTGTTTGATAGTTTAAACACAGCTGAACTCGGAAGTGGTTGTTTTTTTAAAACCGAGGGCTAGAAATTCAAGAAAACATGGTCTCGGAGTTGAGTCGTGACACTGGGCATGCGTATGTGCCTGTGCATACGTACATACCTAGTGTCATGGCTCACCTCCTAGACAGTGTTTTCTTGAATTTCTAGCCCTTGGTTTTAAAAAACAACCACTTCCCCGAGTTGAGCTGTGTTTAAATTATCAAACACAACTTTTAGCTGAACTTGGGTCTTAAAACAAGTGGTTTACAGTGCCTAAAGAACCACAAGTGTAGGCTGGGAAAAGCCTGTCACAGTGTTGTGTGTGGTGCGGGCTGTTCATACAGACACACAAACCGGCTGAAAATGGCCGCAACACTATGCGATCCCTAGAAAAGAGGGATCGTGGTCATACCAGAATGGCAACCTAAAATGGTGGCGTTCAGACATGCTCAGCAGCCGTGATCTCACTGCTGTGCACCACCAGCAATGCCGTAGAATTGCCCGTGTGAATGGGGTTTTAGAAACCTGGCTCAATGATGTACTTTACTGAACATATTGTAAAGACAACATATTATCAACTCTGTAGTTACCTGTACAGTATGTTTTGTATCTTTTGCTTGACATTTATTTGGCTGAGATAACTAACTGAGCTGCAAGGCAAGGCAAGGTAACTTTATTTATAGAGCACTGTGTCCCTAGGGCTCATAGTGTTCCAAAAGAGAACAATTAGAATAAATTGTATAGTAAAGCAAAATAAGTACATCCGAAAAAAATAAAAATATCTGTAGTATCTTGTTCTTAGAGGGGTCCTGCATCTACTCCATTTTACAACTAGATGAATTGAAGTTACACATAGAGGAGCAGATTATAGCTAGAACACAACAATCCTGTTTCATGCAAAATTATGGAGGGGCTTTTAAAAGAATCCTTATTGGATACCAAAAATATTGGTGGTCCAATGGATAAAGCACAGCACGGGTTTACAAAGGGGTGTCCATGTGTTACTAACTTAATATCTTTTTATGAGCCCATCAGTGACCTCCTAGAGTCCCTAGACCATAGCATTCCATGTGATGTCATTTATTTGAACTTCAGTAAGGCCTTCGACTATGTTCATCATGGTAAACTAATTACTAAACTCGACCAGTTAAATATTTATTTATTTATCTGAAAAGGTTTCACCAGGAAAGGCAACATGAGCTGTAAACAGCTCATTTCCAAGGCCGTCCTGGGGGGAGGGGTTACATAATGGGGGAGCAGGCAAAAACATAGTAGAATAATAAATACAGTTCAACTACAAATCCATAAAGTGAGGTACTAACAAAGAACAAATCAAACCTAGCCAAACAGACAGTATTGTAGTAAAAAACAAAGTAGAAAGTCAGAGGCGTATGGTGAGACCTACTGGGGTGGATAGACAATATCAAATATAACATATGTAGTGGAAATCAGCAATAGGAAGCCAGTAAGGTATAGGCCAGATGGAGATCAAAGATGTGGCAGACTGAGCATAGGGATTGCTAAATGCTAACTGACCTAGAGATCACACGGATTCGCAAGTGCTGTGAGGATATAGAAAAACAGAGGTTGGGAACAGAAGTGGTGGCGGGGGGAGGATGGAAGGGATATGCCCTACTTTCCTTCTTACAGGCTGGAGGAAGGAAGAGGAGGGAGGGGGGCAAGCCAAGAGCTTTTCTTCATTCAGGGTGCAGGGTACCTCGCAAGTGGACAGGACCGCTGGCAGGAAGAAGAAGAGAGAGGGGAGGAAGGTAGGGAGGGAGGGGAGAGGAGAGGTGAACCGAGAACTGTTTCCTTCAGGATGCTGAGAACCTGCAAGGGACAGGACCTGGCTTGGAAGGACGGGTGGAGGGAAGGGCAAGCCAAGGACTTTTCCCCTTTAGGATCCCCTTTGGGCATCATCATCACAAATGACCTGAAATCATCCAAGCAGACCACTAAAGCAGTAGGTAAGGCTAGGGGGATGTTGGGGGCATCATCATCATCACAGATGACCTGAAATCATCCAAACAGGCCACTAAAGCACTAACCCCGACTATCCCACCTAGTTGCACTTCGCTAGCACCTAATTTGCTACTTCCCTCTCCTTCCCTCCTCCCCCCAACCCCTTTCCCCCTGACCCTTTCCCAGTCATGGACCCTACCTCTTTTCCCCAGGGCTCCATGCCCTCACCATGCTCGCAACCCCCATCCTCCCCCTCCCTCATCCTCTTTCTGACAAGGTAACCCTAACCCGTGGTTACTGCAAGCTGAACACCCCTCTTCCCCCTCACTCTTAAACCCCCACCTGCCTCTTCCTCCCCCTCTCCCATGCTATTGCTCCTGCTGTTCTGTCATTGTCTGTCTGCTAAGGCTCTATCCCTATCCCATGTCCTTTAATAGTTATTTTGCCATTGTTAATTATTTTAGTTCTTTGTTACCCTGTGTTTACTATTGTACGTTCGCCTTATTTTCCTGACGTGGAACCTTTGTAAATGAGCTTGTAGCTCAAAGGTTGTAATCTGAGAATTCAATAAACAATAAACAAAAAGCAGTAAGTAAGGCTCGGGGGATGTTGGGGTGTATTAGTAGAGGTATCACAAGTCATAAGAGAGAGTTAACAATCCCTCTTTACAAGACACTGGTTAGGCCCCATCTGGAGTACTGCATGCAGTACTGGAGGCCACACCTTCACAAGGACATTAACCAAATTGAAGCAGTCCAGAGAAGGGCAACCAAAATGGTGCAGGGACTGCATCAGAAAACATACAAGGACAGATTAACGGAACTCAATATGTATACCCTAGAGCAAAGGAAGGAGAGAGGTGATAAGATTGAAACATTCAAACACCTTATGGGCATTAACAAGGTGAAAGAGTCTAACATGTTTCAATATAAGCAAAATAGCAGGACAAGGGGATACATCATGAGATTAGAGGGAGGCCAATTAAGGGGTAATGTGAGGAAGTTCTTTTTCACAGAAAGGGTGGTGGATGCATTGAATGGCCTACCTCAGGAAGTGGTCAATATGAATACAGTGCAGGGCTTCAAACAGACATGGGATAAGCATAAGGGAGCTATATAGATAAGTAAGAATAGATAGGCCATTGACAGAGCAAATGCCGATGGCACATTCATAAGGTAGAAAAAGAAACGGGCAGACTGGATTGGCCTTGCAGTCCTTATCTGTTGTCAACTTCTATGTTTCTATGATGCTGGAAGCCCAGCAAGGGGACTGTGCCCGGCAGAGAAGGAGAGGAAAATAGGGGGAAGATAATCCAGAACTGATCCCCTTCAAGATGCTGAGAATCCTGCAAGGGGACAGCACCCAGCAGGGGAGAGAAGGAGAGAAAGGGGGACGGGAAAGGACAGGCCAGAACATTTCCCCTTCAGGATACTGGGAACCCTGCAAGGGGATAGGGCCCAACAGAAAAGGAGAGAAGGAGAATGGAGGGGAGAGCAGCCAAGAACTATTCCCTTCAGGATGCTAAGATCCCTGCAAGGGGCAGGACCTGGCAGAGAAGGAGAGAACAAGACCTGGCAGAGAAGGACAGCAGAAGAAGAGAGAGGTAGAGGGGGCAGTAATGGGGGAAAGAGGTGTGGAGGGTAAGAGGGCGGAGACTATGGTGCAGGAAACTGCAGCTAGGGGTAAACTAGTGATGGGGAGAGTGGGCATTTGGGGGGAAGAGGGTGGCAATGGGGGACAGGATGAGTGGATTTGGTGGGGGGAGGTCATGGGAGGTTAAAATCGGGAGAGAAGGGGGATTAGGAGCAATTACAGACATGAACAGTGAGCTGACGGAGGAGAGAAAGAGTGTGACGGAATTGTGCAGAGTGAATCTCTAACGGAAGGGAGTTCCAGATATTGGGAAACTTGTATGAGAAGGCTGAGCGACCTGATGAAGTGCGCCGGGGAGGGAGAGTGAGGGTTCTGTGAGAGGAGGTGCTGAGGGTATAGCAGGATGGGGTGGGTGATAAGAGGGAGGACAAGTAGGGCGGTAAAGAACCGACTCAGAATTTCCCAACTAGATTAGCGATGTGTGACATACGCCTGGCATGGAGAGAGGGAAAGGAGAGTGAGGAGTAGAGGTCCCAGTGATGAGTACATGGGGGGCAGCCAAGAATGAAGTGGCAGAAGGAATTAAGGAAAGTGTCCAGTCTGGATAGGGTGGTTTTATGGGCGGAGCTGTAGACTACGTCCCCAAAATCAAGGACAGAAAGAATCATCTTTTGGATGATTTGTCTCCTGGCTTGTTGGGGGAGACAGCTGCGGTGTTTGTACAGAGCACCAAATATGGATGGTAGAATTATATCCTGGATGCAGAGTTGGTTAAGAGACAGAAAACAAAAGGTCAGAGTTGGTGGGGCAGTCTCAAGTTACATTAATGTTACCAGTGGGGTGCCTCAGGGTTCTGTACTGGGTCTAATTATTTTTAATGTATATATCAGCGATTTGCATCTGGGTTTAGAAGGATTTGCAAAACAAATTTGCCAATGATACTAAAATTAATGGCAGAGTAAATAACCACAACGACACTGCCAGGATTCAGACAGATCTTGATTCATTATATCTGTGGTCTGAAAGGTAGGAGATGAAATTCAACCCAGACAAATGTGTTGTGCTCCACTTGGGCAACAATAACATCTGCATAACATACAGCTTGGTCGGAACTGTACTAAAGGCTGTTAAGGAAGAAAGAGATCTAGGGGTTGTTATTTAACAGCACCTGTCTTTCAGATCTAATAGCACAGCTGCGATTTTGAAGGCCTCCAGAATATTAGGGTGCATAAAAAAACATTTGCAAGCAGGCACAGAGATGTAATTGTTCCACTGTATAGAAGATTGGTACAACCCCACCTTGATTATTGTTCCCAGTTTTGGTCTCCTCTTTTCAAAAGTGACAAGACAGAATTAGAGCGAGTACAAAGGAAATTTACAAAATCCATATATGGTATAGATCATCTTACATATAATGACAGGTTGCATTCCCTGGGGTTGCATAGCTTAGAATGAAGATGACTGAGGAGAGATTTTATTTTAGTCTTCAGTGTAATAAAAAACAACAAATTAAAGTCAGATATGGGACTGGAACATACCTTTCAACTCTAGAAATCATTACCAAACAGCTACGAGGCAAACTTTTTAGAACTGAAAAAGATCATATTTTACTTAAAGAGTAATGAATTACTGAATAACTTACCCCAGTACATTGTTGAAGCCCCTAGTTTGGATGGCTTTAATGAGCACCTTTCGCGGTATTAGTGCTCACAGCCATGAAGAACCCTTACCTGGCTCCAAATTCTAGGGTATAAAAAAAAAATTATATTGTTGTGTTTTTGGGAGGGAAGGGATCCTATTTTGTCTCCGAGGAGCTGAGCCACTGATCCCTTCCACTTCCTGGTTTGGAGGCATGCCCCTGCGTTCTCCCATATTCTTACATCACAGTGTGCTTGCGTGGGGGACGCACTCCAAAACATGCCTATGGAGAGCACCCCTGTGCAAGCACATTGTGATGTAAGACTATGGGAGAGTGTGGGGACGTGTCTCCAAACCAGGAAGTGGAAAGGATTAGCGGATCAGCTCCTCGATGCCAAAATATGATCCTTGCCTCCTGAAAATGTAACAATATAAAAATGTTTTTATATCCTTGAACTTGGAGCCAGGTAAGGGTCTTCGTGGCCTTTAGGTGGTATTTATGCCAGAGCAAGAAAGGTGCTCTTTAAGAAGCATTTGGATACCTGGGAACACAAATGGATCACCACTGTCCAGTGGGGGACTAGACTCGAAGCGCCTCTGGTGCACTTCTACTCCTCATTTACCAAAGTACAATGAATAGTAAAGAATGAGAGAAGATAAATTAATGAAATATCAAGTGCCTCATGGCTGAATATTGTATGTTAGTTTCCCTATATACTTAAAGGTTTTTTTAATCATCAGTGTATATTACAATGAAAATCTTGTTCCTATACCTTCCTTTTCCATTTTAGATTGTCTTTTCTCCTGTCTTGTTAGAAATCCGTATTTCCTTTTTAGCATTTTTTGAAGATTTGAGATAATAAAGCAGCAATTTTTTCAATATGCTTTCCCCAGGATTTTATCGTATTCTCAACTATTTTTGAGCATCCGCGGTCCCATAAGGTCAGGATGCAGTGTCTGCCTTATGCTAGTTCACCTTAGTCTCAAGAAAAGGGATGTTAAAAAATGGGTGTTCAAACAGAGCTGGAAATACTGCTGGAGACCTATGGATAGCCATATTTAAAGCAGTGCTTCTTTATAATTTCAAATCTTTAAAAATAAATACTAAAGCAGGGTGAAGGGAATCTCACAAGACAGGAGCTATGAGTCAATCTAAAATAGAATAGAATGTATAAATTCAAAGTGCCCATTGTAACATACACACAAAAGCCAACTTTGACTCTTAAAGCAGCAGCATGTTAGCTGTAAAATACAGCACTGCCTTCCCGTAAGGGTTCTGCTCATTACTAAATTGGGCTGCTTTAGAATTAAAATAACATTTCAAAAATAATCTTTTTTTACCTACTTTATCTTTTGTGGAATTGCGCCCCCACCCCCACCGCTGATGATAGACCAATCACAACAGATGTTTTTTTTAGTCCAATCTCAGTAGGGGTGGTCCAGAGAGGTACGTTCTTTTATATCTGAAAAAATAAATAAATAAGAAGCCAACTGATGTGGTAACACTTAAACAGATACACCCCATTTACCTGTATTGAGCACGCTCCTGGTATGTAAATAATACAGGTAATATAGGTCAAAAAGGATGCGAGATTACTGAAGGGAGTGCAGTGCAGGGCTATGAAAATGATCATGGGACTGGGGGAGTTGCCGTATGTGGAAAGATTGAGGGAGCGCAACATGTATTCGCTGGAAAAGAAGGGAAAGAGGGGACATGATAGAGACCTTTAAGTACTTGAAAGGCATAAACAAAGTCAGAGAGGAAGGGTTGTTCTGCTTAAAGGGGGGGAATGGTCACTGGGGGCCCAGTCTGAAGTTCGAAGGGAGAAGGTTCAGGAGGGAGATGAGGAGGCACTACTTCACAGACTGAGTGGTGGCGAGATGGAACACACTGCTGGAGGAGTTACTCGAACTAAAGACAGTGGATAGCTTTAAGCGGGGTTGGGATAGAGCTAAGGGCAGGATTAGTGCAGACAAGAACACAAAGGGGGAAAGACCAGGAAAGGGGAGGAAGGGAGGGGTTTAGGTGGGGCTGGGGCAGCTGTAGTAATATGAAACTAAGAACTGCACAATGGGGCAGACTTGATAGACCTGTGGGCCTTTTTCTTCTGGCAATTTTGTATGTTCATATGTTCATAATATACTATAGCACTACGAATATTAAAGAGCTACAGACATTTTCGGGAGAACTTTCATATTTAAACACAATTCAGCTTATATTGCATATAATCTTTGTACTTTTTTTTTAATTGTAAACTAGGCTTCGTTGTTGAAAGAATGGATATTCTCACTAAGCTAATAGTGGGAAAAAACTAGATGGATCTTTCTTTTTTTCCTAAAATTGTATGTTTGTATTATCTCAGTAAGGCACTCCAGGGTGTGTGTCCTATGGGATATCACCACTTCTGGCTATAAGGCAATTGGCATTGCCTCGTGCGATACAACGAAAGACATGGCACTATCCCATTGTGCCCTTTTACTTAATAGATATACAAAGATACGTAGATGCTGTCAGCAGATAAGGACCGCTGGGCTCGTCCAGTCTTCCCGTTTAAGCTGCCTAACGAAGCGTCCAGTGACCCTATCCGGTCATTGGCTTTAGCTTGTCCTTCCTATCTATATCATTCCTTTGTTTCTGTCCCATGCATGTGCGAAGCCCACCACTGTATGGGCTGCCACCACCTCCTGGGGCAGGCTATTCCATGCATCCACCACCCTTTCTGTAAAAAAAGGACTTTCTGACATTTCCCCTTATGTGGACACCCCCAGTCTCATGTTGTGTCCTCTTTTCCTGGCACTACTATTAACCTGAAATATGTTATCCCCTTCCACCTTGTTAATGCCCTTGAGGTACTTAAATGTTTTTGTCATGTCACCTCTCTCCCTCCTTTGTTCCAGCATGTACAAATAATAATACAATAATCATACATCATAAAATAGATAGGGAAAATCCTGCATCCTGATTGGCTAGGACCAGTGCATTAAAGGAACATAGAGCACTGTAAAAAACAAAGTCCTGCCAACCAGGACTCAGCACATAAATAAATCCTTGTACCACCCAGTAGAATTTTGACTTTTTCAAATGGCAGCCATTGTTCACATAGTAATACACCAGTTAAAAACAGTTGTGCGCCGTTAAAAAACACAGATAATGCAGGGCGGAGAAATTGTTCCTTCTGGACTTCTTTGAACTAGCCTTTTGCCAGCCATTTCAATGTTTTACCCCCTTCCACTGTCGCTTACTGACACAGTTACTTACCAAGCAAAACACAACACAGTGGTAGTTCTTTTTTAAAATCGGAGTAAAGATGGGAGCGATGGAAGCATGCTGCATGGAAGAACTCACAGTCTTCCCACTGTGCGCATGTAAGAACTTCAGCTTGCTCAGTGAGATGCTCACATTTGCTTCTCTTTCTTTTTCCTTTTTTTTTTTGTTTATTTATTGCAGCCAACCTGATTCCATACCAGTCTCCTCATTTTTGGCTTTGAAACAAACACCCAGCCCATCGTACACCAATACAGTTCTCTGTCCTCTGCTGCTCCAACTCCCCAGCCACAAAAATAAAAAACAAACATGCTCTTACCACCGTTGCTCCAAGTGCCCTGCACTGATACTGCTGATCGGCTCAAGAAGGCCTCTCAGCAGCAGCTCACTCAGATGCCATCTCTGTTCCATTCCCCCCCACCCACCAGCTCCTCTCTTTAACAGGCCAGCATAATCAGCTCCACTTTACCTTATTGAGAAGCAACATAAATTTTTTTAAAGAGAGACTGCTGCTAACCTGACAAAATGTACACTGCTCTGATGTCAGATGGGAAGGGGTGGTTGGGAAACAATGTGTGCATGTGGGGGGACACCTCTGCCAGCAGATCGCTAAACAGCCCACTAGTGTCCTGGAAACTGTGGAGGGGCTATTTTTCATAATAGTTTATAACATTTAATGACTGTGTTGGATATTTTTAAGCTTTGTACACACACACACACACACACACACATATATATATTTGTACATTTGTCAACTTACCCATTTTATAAGTGCTGTAAGACACTCCAGGAGTTTACATTACACTGTAATAACCACACACCCAGGGCAGCTCACACTCGGCCTGCAGCCTCATGCCTAACTACACCCCTGGGAGTGAGGTTATCACAACATAATGCACACCATGTCATTTCTTATTACTTGCATGCACATGATTATTAGAAAAATAGTTAAAGTCAATAAAGGTACAGTAGAAAGTACGAAAGTGCTTGTACAATATTAGAACAAGACAACAATAAACAATATTGTTCAAGTGCCAAGGTCACTGGATTGGGCCCCTGACAGGAAATGGAGGAGACATAGCTGAGAAAGGTTCGCAGTCATAGGCAAGGATGAAATAACATGTTATGAGTGAAAACTTATGCAGATTATATGAGGTGCTGAGATATCAGGAGGCTGTTCCAGTAGGGTCTGCAAAGAAGACGTGGGTCTCCCACCAACCATGGAGAAGCTGTATGATGGGACAGAGAGAAGGCAAGCAGAGGAGAAATAGAGGGAAAAAGAGGAATGGGAATAGCAAGAGTTCTAGGTTTAAACAGCAGCCTTTATTCACAGACATTAACTCCAGTGGTAACTCCACTTTATTTTCCTTACCCGATTCAGCAATCCCCCATGTTGTTCAGTTCCACATTGTGGAACCTGGTTAGTTTAGGCAAAGTAAAGTGGTATAAACACTGGAAGTAATGTGCCTCAGGGAGGCAGTATAGCGCAGTGGTTTAAGGCTCTGAGCTGCAAATCTGGAGACCTGGGTTTAAATCCCACAGCCCCCTTGCATATACTGTGTGACCCTGAGCAAATCACTTAACTTCCCTGTGCTCCCAGGTTGCACCTGTAAACAAGCTTTCAGCTTAGTGTGTCTCACCTGGTTAAACAATTAAAATAAAAATGTTTGTGAATATGCTGTAGTCTAGTGCTTTTCTTAAATCTGTACATGATTTCTTTGGGTAGATTTGGAATATCTTATGGCAAGTGACAAGGTAATCAAATATTTTATAAACTCAGAATTAACCATCTCAAATGTGTTATTGTACAGTTACAATACTTTACACATATTATATTGCCATATTTTTTTGTTGCATTGTGTGTTTTCATTTAATGAGAAGGCTTTAAGCCTGAGGTTCAATGGGTAGAGCAACTACGTCACTCCCCTATCAGGCCTTAAAAGGCCACTCCTCCTGGACTGTTCCAGGATTCGTTTCTCATTGCAGACGGAGGCGCTGCTCTCCAACCCCTGTCTCTTTCTGGATTTGGCATTTTTGCTTTCCCCATGTTCTGGCAGCTGCCTGTTTGTTTCTCTCAGCCCTATGCATTTTCCTTGTTCCGGTGGATGCTGCCAGTTCACTTTTCCCTGCTCTCCCTCGCTGTTCTGTCATTCCACTCCTTTGCGGCCTCCCACTCCCTAGCTCTCACCTCCCTCTGCCCCATACCTTGCTGCCTGTGTGGCTCGTTCCTCTTTGGTCTCGCTGGGGGTTTTCTGTGTGGCCTCCATTTTCCTTGCTCATCTGTCCCATATCACTCCTGGTTCTTTCCTGCAGCTATCCTGGGGCAGCCCCCCTCCTTCTGGGGCGCCACGTCATCCCGATGTGCCTGCTCACCTTTCCGGCTCCTCTTCTGTGGCTAGTTACTTGTTTCTGCTTCTCCTCCCTGGGTGTCAGCATCACTTGCATGTCTTGCCATGCCTCTCGACTCTCTTGGCTCTCGCTTCTCCCTCCCTGTACCTGGTGCAAGGTTCGGCAGTGACCTGACCCCGCTTCTATCATCCATCGTTTGCTTTTCTGCCCACCTGCCTCAAACCCTGCAGCCCCATTCATTGGTCCCATCGCACCGCCTGGGGTGAATAGCCTCTCGCCTCTCCTCTGGCTGCTGTGCTCGGTTCTCCCTGCCTCAGGACTGACTTTTGCTACATGTCTTTCACCTTGGAGCTCTCTGTGGTATGTCTCAAGTGCTTTCTTCTTTTCTTTTGTTCTCCCTTCAATGTGCATCATTTAATACCGTGTCAGACTGGCCCACCAGGATACCTGGATATTCCTGGTGCCCCCCCACCCCTCTGGGTTGCTGGCAACCTTTCCAATTCTGTAACCTGGTGTTCATCATCCGTTCTCTACTTCATTAGCTTTTGTTTGGTGCTACAGGTACATGTCTGTGGCCACGTCCTGTCCTGTTGCCAGGGCATTTCCTTCTTTAACTACATTTCCTCAGGATTGCTTTGCTCTGCATGTGGCATCATGTCTCAGTGGTACAGTATTCTGTCGGCACCCCTCCTACTGTTAGGGCTATTTGTGGATGCACGACCTGTTCCTTCATCGACCTCAGCTGCTGGCCTTGGTCCTTCTCTCTGCCTCTATCTGCTTAATCGGGAGTGTCTACCTCTGTTGACTCCACGTGTTGCCCTCCTCCTCCCGTTCCTTCCTCCCTCCGTTCTGCATCCTTCTCTGACCTTTTCTTTCTTTTAGTGTTTTCCCTATCCTGCCATCACCTTCCCTAGTCATATCCTCCTCTTACCCTAGTCTGTCTGGTGTCCACGTACATGCGAACATACGAAGAAGCCAGCAGAAGGCCATTTGGTCTATCAAGTCTGCTCGTATTGCAGGGTCCACAGCTTGAGCTAATGTCCCTGCCCTCCCTCCACACTCATCCCATCCTCTCTACCCATGATCCTTACCTTCTCCCATGCCTATCCCAGCCTCTCTTAAAGCTGCCCACTGTCTTCAACAAGGCGACCTCTTCCAGCAGTGCATTCCAAGTGTCCACAACCCTCTCTGTGAAGAAGTGCTTCCTGACCTCCTTCCTAAACCTCCCACCTTCCAGCTTAAGACTGTGCCACCTCGTGTTATGGTTGCAACTCAGCTTAAAGAGACTCTCCTTATCAACCTTATTCATCCCTTTCAAGTACTTGAACATCCCAATCAAGTCCCCTCTCTTTCGCCTGTCTTCCAGGGAGTACATGTTCAGTGCCCTCAACCTCTCCTCGTATGCCTTACCCTGATGAATGGCTGTCATCTTTGTAGCCCTCCTCTGGACCTTCTCCAGCAGGTTAAAGTCCTTTTTGAGGTGTGTGCACCAGTACTGAACTCCATACACTAGATGCGGCCTTATCAGTGACCTGTACAAGGGCTGTATAACCTCCTTTCTCCTACTACTGATCCCCCTAGATTTGCATCCCAGCATCTTGTTTGCCTTTCCTGCTGTTTTCTTGCACTACGTGGAGTGCTTCAGGTCGCTAGTGATCATCACTCCCAGGTCCTTCTCCTCCTCTGATGCAGATACTCAGACTCCACTCAGGTAGTACACATCCTGGGATTCTTGGTTCCAGTATGCATAACTTTGCATTGCTTGGCACTGAAGCCAAACTGCCAGATCCTGGACCACCTCCCCAGCTTTTCCAGATCTTCCTGTATGTCTTGTATCCCTTCAGCTGTGTCCACTCTCCCACAGAGCTTGGTGTCATCTGTGAATAGGCGCATTTTGTCCTTAATGCCATCCCCAATGTCACTGATGAAGACATTGAACAACACCGGCCCCAGCACCGAGCCCTGTGGGACCTCACTGGTTCTCTGTCTGGTGCCAGATAACTCTCCCACCTCAACCACCCTCTGGGTTCTGTCCCTCATCCAGTTTTCTACCCATCTGGCCATCTTTTTCCAACCCCAAGATCCATCAACTTCCTGGTCAACCATTTGTGGGGCACAGAGTCAAAGGCCTTGCTGAAATCAAGATAGAGGACGTCTACCGCTTGGCCCCCGTCTACTGTCTTAGTGACATAGTCAAAGAAGTCAATCAGATTTGTTTGACATGATCTCCCCTCCATGAACCTATGCTGCCTCTCATCCTGCCTGAGTCTGGTTCTCCTTTACTAAGTCTGACCTCAGGGTCTACGTATTCATATTGATTAATCGAGCATACCTCTCAGATCTTATGCTACCTCATTGAACTGCTGCACTCCTGTGGTTATTATCACCATCGGTCTTCTCACGATTGCATCTGCGTATCCCTCACTCATCCGACCTTTATGTGGGTCTAATCCTTCATATCAACTACTCAAGCATAACCCTCTTGGGTCCATGCTACCTCAAATCGACCTGCTCTCCACTCAGAGGCATGCCTTCATGTCTATTGCCCCTCTGCTCGGGGATGGAGGCTTCTCTCTATCATCATACATCGTTCATTTCCTACCTCACCTTAACCGTACCAGCTTCCACGGCTTCACTTTATCATCGTTCATCTTCCTCTTCATATTTCACTTTAACCACACTGGCTTTCTAGGCCTTATTTCGTGATCGTACATCATCTATTTCATTCTCACTTTGAACCATTCAGGCCTTCAAGGCTTCTTTCCATCATTGTACATCCTCTCTGCTTTTGAGTTCCTGGTTGCAGAGACATCACTCACATCCCTCAACAGCTGTTCATTTAGAAGGAAGGAGAGAGCTTTCTCTAAATTGGACTTTTGCTCCTTCCCTGATCTCGACTTTAAATTGCCGTAGCTGAGCAGTCGCTAATCAAGACGTCCTTCAGCCTGGAGGGAAGGTGACCTAGGCCTTGGTTCTCCAGAGGTTTCTTCCTCAATGGTTTTTTTTCCTGTCCTATGGGCCAATGGTCATAATCATAATATTTGTCTGGCCGATGGCCATAATATTAGACAGGGTTAGTGCTTTCATAGGTTCCATAGTTAGGTTCCGCTGTTGGATAGCGTCGGATGGTGGCCTTATCTGCTCCCTCTCTCCTTAGGAAGTCCACCCTTCTGCATTTTGTCAGCTTTCATTTCATTCATTGTCCTCATAGTATCCCATTCTTCTTCTGTCCTTCCCATCTATGTCTCTCTCATTGCTTTCTGGTCTCGCTGTCTTCTGATTTCTCGCCTCTTCGATGCTCGACACCCCTTTTGGGTATTCTTTTTGGGCTTCTTCCTAAGCTACCTTTAGCCTAGGGAATAATTCCTGAGGCACCTATGGGGGGTCTCTCCTCTAGGGTTCCTTGTGTCGTACCCCTACAGGGTGGTTTATCCCACAGATAGAGAGGCGAACAGCCACAATATATCAAAGTCACACAAGCATACATCTCATCCAATTGCATAAGCACAATTGAATGGGAAAGCTTTAAGCCTGAGGTTCAATGGGTGGAGCAACTACGTCACTCCCCCATTAGGCCTCCTGGACTGTTCTGTTCCAGGATTCGTTTCTCATTGTCCTACCATCCACCCCTCCTCCTCCTCCAGTGGCTCATCTCTTTTTCCTGTGGGCTTCGTCCTAGGCTACCTTTAGCCTAGGGAATAATTCCTGTGGCACCGATGGGAGGGCGGCCCTCCCCTAGGGTTCCTTGCATCGTACCCCTAAAGGGTGGTATATCCCAGGGACAGAGAGGCGAACAGCCATAATGTATCAAAGTCACACAAGCATACATCTCATCCAGTTGCGTAAGCACAACTGCATTATATTGTTTGTTGTAATTGTTTTCTCATTTTGCAACAAAACACACATTTATATTGGGAGAAAGTCTGCACATTTTTCAAAATGATAGTATTGGCAAATGTTACAAGTCTTATATTTGCCCCACACACACACACACATTTCAGCCAGCTGGATCCCATTCTCTGCAGAGGCTCAAAGCAATAACATATTTTACCTGGTTACATGAATACACAAACTCTGCAGTGATGTTCCAGTGAGTCACTGCCGTGACAATCCCAAATTCCTGCGCACGTGCTATGCATATTTGTTGTGTGACTGTGTACAGTGTTGGCAAACAGTCAATCACTTAGCAACTCACCTTGCTTTACTGGAGACTGAACATTGCGAAACTTGCCACTCCGTGTAACTAGTCTGCAGCATCATCAAGGTATAGCTGCTGCTGCTGTACTCATGCCATGGATTTTTGGAAGGACTATATATTTAGGCTCTCACCTCAGTCAAGGACACATGCCTCTAGTGACCCTCTGCTGATTAAGCAACCTTTCCCAGTAGAGTTTTCTGGCATGTGCTCCCAAAGAGGAACATGCTGTCTGAGATGCAATCATAGGACTCAGATCCATTGAGACTGAGAGGGAGACCCAATTTGGTTTATCATGAAGGGATCCATGTGGCCCCAAAAGCTTGTGTACTGTAACGTCTATTCTGTGTTGGTCCAATAAAAGGCATCACAATCTTCAACAAACCCAGTTCTTCATAATAGGAAATGCCCAGAAAAATAGTAAAGATTCTTGAACTCTCATGCTTAAAAATGAATTTTATCATTTTCAAACACTGTAAACCAGCAACCTTGGCCATGAAACTTGAGACCTATAGATGGGGAAGGGGTGCCAGTGATCAGACCTTGGAAGGGCTAACTGATTTTTTTGCATTTTCTTCCTTGCTGAAATGCTGGAATGTAGACATGGTCATGAGAGCCTGTGTGCCAAATTGCTTATCTCCATGGCTTCCTCAAACCGAACATTACACGTGCATGTTGTCATCCGCAACCCATTGGTCATAGTACTGGAATTCAGAAGGTCTAGAAGCAGTCTATGGCCGACTCTGTTTCCCAAAGCTGGTAGGTATAATATCTGGTAACACACCCAGTTCCCAAATACATGGCAGCAGGGACACTATTTTTACGTTTAAATAGGGTTTTTCTGGGTTTGCTTTACCTCCGTCAAGTTAGCCAGCCTTGGAGTGGGTCCCAAGTTGGTAGCCTAGATAATAAATTGGCTGGACGATAGGACACAGAGGGAAATAGTAAACGGAGTCCACAGTGAAGAAAGGAGGGTAACTAGCAGGGTACCACAGGGTTCAGTACTGTGATCGGTCCTCTTTAATGTCTTTATAAGTGACATTGGAGAGCACCTGGAAGGAAAAATATGTCTGTTAGCACAAGACACAAAGATCTGCAACAGGGTTGATACACAAGGTGGGGTGGAAAGGAAAAAAGGGACTTGGCAAGGTTGGAGGATTGGTCAAATGTATGGCAGCTCAGTGCAAAGAAGTACAAGGTAATGCACCTGGGAAACAAAAACCCAGGGGAAGAGTACACAGCCGGGGGTGAGATACAAATAACAACAAAAATCGAAAGGACCTGGGAGTAATTATATCAAATGACCTAAAGGTAGGCAAACAATGTGAGAAGGCAGTACAGATGGCTGGGGGATACTGGGATGCATAGGGAGAGGCATCAACAGTAGAAAACAGGAAGTTGTTATCTCTCTGTACAGACGGTTGGTGAGACCCCATCTGGAGTACATAGACAAGAGTGGAGGCTGTTAAGAGGAGGGCAGCCAAAATGGTGCAGGATCTACACCAGAAGGCATGAAGAGAGACTAAAGCAGCTTAATCTGTATACCCTCGAGGAAAGGAGAGAGAAGAAGAAGAAGAAGAATCACTATTTATACAGCGCTTTTCATACACAGTATTCCAAAGCGCTTTGCAAGCAATGCTAGACTGGTAGTGAAGTGACTGAATGTGTGGTGGCGGCCATATCGCACATCATCACCCACACACAGCCTGGATAATTGCATGAACCGGTTTATGGGAAGGGGAATGTTGGCCAGGACACTGGGAATGTTCCCTGCTCTTTACGAAGAGTACCCTGGGTTCTTTTACTTCCACCTGGACACCCACCAGGGCAACACCAGGATGGGCAGAAGGGACCTTGGTTTAACATCTCATCCGAAGGACGGCACACCCCAGCAGTACAGCACCCCCCCCCAACATACTGCACTCGGAAGACAGCAATTTTTTTCTTTAGGTGCAAGTCCATCCCAGTGTGGGCGAGAACCCGACCTTCTGGTCCAGAGGCGGATGTGCTACCAACTGAGCCACGCTGACACCTTGGGGAGGACATGATAGAAACTTTCAAGTGCCTCAAGGAAATTAACAAAGTCCAAGAGGGTAGCATCTTTCAGAAAAGAGATGTGCAAGAACAAGGGGGCACAATTTGAAGATAGAGGTGGGACGGCTCAGAGGTAATGTTAGAAAGTATTTTTTCACAGAGAGGGTTGTGGATGCATGGAACAGCCTACCTGAGGAGGTTGTGGAGTCAAGAATAGTGGGAGAATTCAAGAATGCAAGGGACAGACATAAAGCAATCTAGTGGGGGGTAGGAGGAAGTACGCTGTTGGTTAACTAGAATCTGCAACTTATCCATCAGGTAGGAAAATGGGCTGACTAGATGGGCCAAGTGGTCCTTATCTGCTGTCAAATTCTATGTTTCTCTGGCCCATATCCTGGGTTCCCAGAGCCTTTTTTGCTCCTCACCTGATCTCCTTCATGCCTCTATTTTTGTGGTTAAACATTTTATTAATTTCTGCATGAACATAAGCAGACCACATTTTACAGAAACATGTTCATATCAACTAGCAAAACCAACTAGAACAGAAAACAGAATACCATAAACATTCTAATTAATGAAATATGCTCTTGAAAAAATGCAGTGACATAATCAGCATCACCAACTTCTTACATTGACAGTTCCTGTAGATAGAAACAGACCTCAATTAAATAGCAACAGATGTACGGCCCGGTGGCGCTGAGGGCTGAGGCGCTGAATGCCACACCTCGCGCCACGCTGTCGGCCCGGGTTCAGGAGCGAGCCCAGGTCGTCTGGGGTCAGTGGGAATGGGGAAGGATGGAGTGCCCCAGGGCTGCTCTCCTTCCTCGGGGAGGGGGTTTTTAATGATCCAAAGCACTGGCTACCCCTGGCACAGGCTGGGGACATTACAGTGCTCGGCGGCAGTTTGCAGGGTATTGGAGCTGCAGCGGACATCCTCCAGGTGCACATGGGAGCGTGCGCATGCTGGGCTGGACATCATTGCACATCCGAGCTCCGGGGTGGAAACATGGCAAAAACTCCCCTACCGTCGGGTGAGGCAACGGTGAACATCTGTAGTCTGACCACATGCCCAAGGTCTTCCAGTTCTCCCTGGGATCTGGGGCCTCTCCATGGAGCTAGGAGAGCCTGGATCCCACTTACCTGATGTAGCACTCGAATGGTTCAGGCGGGCGGTTGAGTCAAGAGCTGCAGATGGGATCCCGAGAGATGCCCCAAAGGTAGGGTGTATAAACAGAACCTACAAAAAAGGAAAAAAGAGAGATAGCAACAGATGATCATTATTTAGGAGGAACCCATATAACATAAAAATTCTAGGCAATATTAAGGACAACTAACAACTTTGCTACCAATAAGGGGGCAGGTGCTCTGATAGGGCCTAAGTCAGTAGATGTGTTACACTGAGCGGATACTAAATATGGTCCCCATATAGCACGGTATTTCAAAATGTGAGCTGCAGCATCACAGGGCATGTCATGATCAGCTGACACACCCAAAGCTGCTTGTCATGCAGTGAAGGTTGTGGCTTCCAAGGATCTCAGTTTTAGAAGGATGGCCCATTTAGCCACAGTGTGGACTGCTAGGAGCCATGCTTTACTAGCCAAGATGTAAGAGGTTAGGTTCAAGGTATCACCCAGAGTAAATAGAGGTGGGGAGAAAGGGACCAGCCCACCTTGCACTTCCTGACATGCTTTATAGACCTTATTCCAGAATTAACTAATACCTGGGCAATTCAATAATATATATAGGGAACACCAGCCCTCTTCCCCACGTCTTCAGGAGGTGTTCAATGGAAGATGTCCCAGTTTCTTATGAACCAAGGGAGTCCTATGCCACCTGGACAGTGTCTTACTCTGTACAGAGTGGCTTCAGGTGTCTCTACAGGCGTAATGCGCCCCCCCCAACAGTGTTTCAAGTACTGGTCTGTGACCACAGGACCCAGTTCTGCTTCCCATGTCTGCCGGGTGTTCACAGTATGGTCAGGTATAAAATATCTGTTGTCTGTGTACATCTTTCACATCGTACCTGATGTGCTCATCTTTCACACCGTGATCATGCTTTCAGCCTCATTGCCAGGAACCCTGAGGTTAGAGGATAGCTGGACACATCGCTCTTTCCAGAGTTGCAGATATCTCCAGTGATCTTGGACTGGGAGGCCAAATCATCTTCTCAGGCTATCAGATGAATCAAGCACTCTGTATAAAGGGACAAGCAGATCATGTACCGAATAAATGCCCTTAGTCTCTAACTCAGTCAGTTGATTACCATACCCCCTATGTGGCACCTGGGATTATTCTACAGTGGTTCCCACGCCTTAGATAACAAAGGGGTTTTAAGCAGTTTGCTTAGCACTTTCTAGACCTTGCAAGAAGCCAGCAACATTGAGTAAGACTGCGGCTATGTTCTCTAGTGAGAGTATAGCTGTACAGAAGATAGGGTTCTCCACCTAGCAAGCCCATCCCCATATGCTGGGAGACATTTTTCTATATCTTGTGGAACCATAGTGCCATCTGCATCCCCGCTGAAGCCAAATAATACAAAGCTCCCACCAACCTCTATTCCAGTGCACACAATTTTTTTTTTTTTTTTTATTTATTTATTTAGTTTTTGTTAACCAGGAAAGGAGGACTAGCCAACTCAAAACTTTTTTGGCCTCATCCTGGTGGGAGGTGGAGATACAGATGGAAACCAACTGAAATTGAAGCAGATTAAGCTATTGGAGGTATTTTTAGTGAATGGGGCAGATTTGGCCAGGACACCTGCCGAATCTTGGGGGGGTTACCCTCCATTATGAAGTTCCCAAATACCCTCGATTAATCTATTGGAATCTGTTGGATAAATTGGAGGAAAAGGAGGTTACGAGCTGAGTTTCACAGGGGTCTGTCCTGGATCCAGTCCTCTTCAACATGTTCATTAGTGACATTACTGAGGGAATCCAGGGCAGGCTGTGTCTCTTTGCAGATGACACAAAACTGTGGGAGGGTGGATAGTAATGAGGGAATAAGGAATATGCAGAGGGATCTGCAAAAACTAGAAGGGTGATCAAAGGTCTGGCAGTTAAAATTCAGTGCCAAAAGTGCAAGGTAATGCACCTAGGGGAAAGGAACCCCAAGACAGAGTACTGGATGGGTGGGGTGAGACTTAGCTCTACAGAAGAGGAACAGGATCTAGGAGTTATCATCAGTAACAGTTATCATCAATAGCAACAAGACCTATAGCAAGGCTAACAGGATGTTGGGATGTATCGGGAGGGGTATTGATAGCAGAAGAAAATAGATAATACTTCCCCATACACCTCCCTGGTGAGGCCTCAGAAAGGACGGGGATAGGTTGGAAACAGTGGTGCACAGAGTAACAAAAATTATTCGGGGCAGCAGGGTTGATCCTATGAGGTGTGCCTTAATGCACTAAATATGTAGTCACTGGAAATCAGAAAGGAGAGGGGAGATATGCTAGAGACCTTCAACTTCCTTAAAGGAATTAACAAGGTAAACTGGGGGGAATTATTTACCCTGAATACCAACTCGAGGTCATGTGATCACAAGTGGAAATTAACAGGAGGGAGGTTCAGGAGGGATGTGAGGAAGTACTTCTTTACAGACAGGGTGGTGGAACTTTGGAACAGTTTGTCAGCCAAGGTGGTGGGCGCAAACACGTCAGGGGATTTAAGCAGGCATGGGATAGAACGAAGGGAGTAAGTGGTCGCACGGGGCAACAAGACCGGGGAGGAGAATGGGGATAGTATGGGGAGGGTTAGTACCCTGGAGGAACAATAGGTTCTGGGGAATGTTCCTGGGATTATAGGAAATATGGGCAGACTGGATGGACCTATGGTCTTTTTCTGCTGTCATGGGCTGTGTTTCTGTCTGCATCACAAAAACCGGAAGTTGACTGCTCAGGTATAATAGCTTGGTCTGTGAAACCATTTTCAGATCCTTTACTTGCCCTGCCATGGACAGATGCCGTGCTTTCCACTGATTGCACACCTACCATATTTCAGTAATATGGAGAGCACAGTTGTTGTTTTGCTTTTATAAACCTTTTATTTATTGAAGGCAAACAATGCATGGCAATTACAACACTTTACAGAAACAGTGATTCAGATTGATACAGACACAGACAGGACAAGATTTCCATACATCCTAATAACCCTTTACAGATTCCATCAAGCTTCACAGTGCAGATGGGCAAACCTCTAATAGCAGAACACCTCAAGGTAGGAATAAGCTGTCTTTAGATACATAGATACATAGACACTGTCGGCAGATAAGGGCCTATGACCCATCCAGTCTGCCCATTTGAGCTTGCATGTTCCCTTTACATTTTTCTAGAAGTCTGCTGCCTCTGTCCTCTGACCTCCAGAATGCCCTTATGTCTATCCCAATGCATTCTTAAATCTTGTGATTGTTTCAGCCCCATCACTTCCTTTAGCAAGGTGTTCCACTTGTCCACTACCCTTTCTGGGAAGAAATTCTTCCTCACATTTCCTCTGAATCGCCCTCCCTCCAACTTCATCCCATGCCCTCTAGTCCTGGAACATCTTTTTCGCTGGAAAATAGTGTATTCCTGCACGCTGTTCCTCCCTGTAAGGTACTTGTGTGTCTCTATCATATCCCCTCTCTCCATCCTCTCCTCCAGGGAGTACATATTCAAGTTCTTCAGCCTGTCCTCATAGGACCTGTGATGCAATCCCTGTACCTTCTTTGTTGCCTTTCTCTGAACCTTTTCTACCCTATATATGTCCTTACATAGGTAAGGTCTCCAGAACTGCACACTGTACTCCAGGTGGGGCCTCACTAGTGTCTTGTGTAGTGGAATTATGACCTCCCTTTTCTTGTTGGCGATGCTCCTGCCTACGCATCCCAGCATCCTATTTGCTTTACCTGCTGCCTTGTTGCACTGTTTCCCTACCTTGAGGTCATCAGAGATGATAACCCCAAGGTCCCTTTCCTGCTTGGTGCATGCTATATTGTCACTGCCCAACTGATATGTTGTTCCAGGGTTTTTGTGCCCCATATGCATTTTCTTGCACTTCTTTGCATTGAATTTCAACTGCCAGCCCCTTGACCATTCTTCAAGCTTTTGCAGGTCCCTCCTCATTCTGTTTATACCCCCTGGCATGTCCACTCTGTTACAAAGCTTCATGTCATCAGCAAACAGGGAAATTCTGCCTTCTAGGCCCTGCGTAATGTTATTGATAAAGACATTGAATAGGACCAGTCCCAGCACTGATCCCTGTGGTACCCCACTGGTCACTCTTCCCTCTGTGGAGTGACAGCCATTTACCACCACCCTCTGTGCCCTGCCACCCAGCCAATTACCCACCAAGCGCACTACTGTCCTGCCCACTCCCATATTCCCCAATTTGTTTAATAGCCTTCTGTGTGGCACAATGTCAAAGGCCTTGCTGAAGTCCAGATAGGCCATATCCACTGCCCTGCCCTGATCCACCTCCCTTGTCACTCAGTCAAAAAATTCAATGAGGTTGGTCTGGCCTGACCTCCCCCTGGTGAAACCATGCTGCCTTGGGTCCTGTAGTCTGCTGGCAACCAGATGTTCACCAATCTCTCGTTCAGTAGTGCTTCCATGATCTTCCCCACTACTGAAGTCAGGCTGACTGGTCTGTAGTTCCCTGCTTCCTCTTTGTTCCCACTTTTGTATACGGGGACTACATCTGCTGTCCTCCAGTCTTTTGATACCTCCCCTGTTTCCAATGATTGGCTAAACAGGATTGCCAGAGGTTCAGCCACCACCTCTCTTAGTTCCTTTAGGACGCTGGGTGCACCCCATCTGGCCCCATTACTTTATCGACTCTTATTCCTTCCACTTCTTTTAGGACTCTTTCCCATGTAAAGAGACTTGTGTCCATTTCTGCGCCTTTCCCATCCCTTGTACTCCCTTCAGTCCCATTACCCTCCTCTTCCTCAGTTAAGACTGAGCAGAATTACAGTATGTCAGCTTTACTGTTGTCATCCTCCATGCAGCCCCCATCCTCCCCCTTCAATCTCACTATCCCTCTCTTCACTCTTCTTTTTTTATATATGTACCTGTAAAAGGTTTCGTCCCCTCTACCCACTGATTTTGCGATGTGCTCTTCTGTCTGAGCTTTGGCTTCCCTTACTGACCTCCCTGCCTCCCTTTGCTCCTCCTGGTACTTCTCCTTATCTTTTTCTGCTTGTGTCTTTTTGTATTGCTGGAATGCAATCTTTTTGACTTTCACTTTCTCTGCTACCTCCTTGGAAAACCATAACGGCTTCCTTTTCCTTTTCCCCTTGCTAATCTGCTAATGCGTAATTCTGTTACTCTTGTAATCCCTGTTTTAAATATTGCCCACTGTTCCTCCACCCCTGATTCCCTCCCCACTCCCATTAGTGCCTCTTTCAAGCATGTTTCCATTTTCCCAAAGTTTGCCCTTCTAAAATCCAGGATACATGTTTCTGTGTGGTTTAGTTCTGTTCCTTCCATTGATTTCACACCACAGTGACCAGTGGTCACTGTTTCCCATGTGTTCCCCCACTGTTACCCCTATCACACTGTCCCCGTTTGTGAGCATGAGGTCCAGTATTGCCTTCTGCTGAGTTGGTTCCATGACCAGTTGCTTAAGGAAGGCACCTTGAAGGGAGTCCAGGATAAATCTGCTCCTGGTTGTTGTTGCTGCTGGGAGGCTCCAGTCCATGTCTGGAATACTGAAGTCTCCAGCCAGCACCACCTCCCTCTTGTCTGCCATCCTTTGGATGGCTAGCATCAACTCCCTGTCTGTTTCATTCTCCTGGGCTGGTGGTCTGTAGGCCACCCCTGTGAGGATGGCTGGTCCCATTTTTCTTTCCAGCTTAACCCACAGTATCTCTCCCCCATTTTGTTCCTCCTATATCTCTGTGGCCTTTTGCCATCTTTCACATAAAGTGCCACTCCTCCTCCCTTCCTGCCTGCCCTGTCTCTTCTGAATATGTTGTAGTTGGGTATGGCCATCTCCTAGTCATGGTTATCATTACACCAGGTCCCTGTGATGGCCACAGTGTCCAGGTCCGACTGCACCATGGCAACCTCCAGATCCTCCATCTTGTCGCTAAGGCTCCTGGCATTGGCACACATGGCTTTCCATGATGTGAGCTCCCTGGACTGTCTAGCTGTTCTATTCCAGCCCCCTCCCTCGTTGTCCTTTATTCCTGGTTCTCCATGCTGTCTTCCCTTCTGTTGAATTTTGCCCCGTTTCTGCCTATCCACTCCTTATCTCTATCTTTTGCACACTGCTTTGTAGAGATATCCCATCTTCCTGTTCACTGGTTCCACTGCTAGCTGTGAGGTTGGGCAATGAGGTATCCTCCTTGCTGGCCTGCCACCCCCCCCTTGGCTAGTTTAAATGCTTGTCCACAATGCATTTAAACTTATCATTGAGTGCTTGGATTCTCCTCCAGGACGGATGCAGGCCATCAGGCTTGAACAAGCCCCCATCCCTCCAGGTGGGTCTCCAGGTACTAATTAATCCAAACCCTTCTTCACAGCACCAGTTCTTCAACCACGTGTTAAAGTTCCTGGTGCATGCATCCCTACGCTCTCCCATGCCTCTCACAGGTAGTACTTCCGAGAAGGTGACAGATGTAGCTACTTGCTTTAGACCCCTCCCCAATTTTCTAAACTCTTCCTGAACTTCCTTAGGCTCCCTGTTTGCCAGGTCATTAGTACCTAGGTGGATAATGACATCTAGCTCACCCTCCCGTCTTGCCTTCCCGGTGATCCCCAGGATCTTCCTCCCATCACTCCACGCCGTGGCACCTGGTAGGCACCTCACCTCCCTGTCCTCCCCCTTATGTTTTCCTAGCTGGATCCCTCTTATGATAGAGTCCCCCACCAGGATTTGCTTCCTCCTCTGGGGTCCACTGCTCCCCCCACTGAGGTCACCTCCTTGGTTGACCTCCACATCCTTCCCTTCCACTTTTCTGGGTACCTCTGTTTGGTTGTCCCCATTTTCCAGTACAGCATATGAGTTCTGGAGTGGAATAGGATTTGGGATGTGCTTCTGCCTGACCACCCTAACCCGCCCCGAGCCCACCATCATCCAAGTGCTCCTCATCCTTGGCTTTGTTAGATCTGAGAGCATAAGTCATATTACATGTTAGAGAGAGTTTTTTTGTAACCTGGATCTCTAAATAGGTAGTCCCGTTGATTTCTCTCTTTGGACCATGTTTGAAAAACCATTCTTCTTGACACCCACCATTCAGAGGGAGCACATTAGTCCTTCTCCAGTTCTCCCTGAGCCCATCAATGAATGCAAAGCTCTGCAGAATGTGAAGGAGGCCAGTCACCCCTGCTTCAGGTTCTGCCATAGTAACCTACCTTATAGCATCTAGGGTACCTTAAGCATTAGAAATAGGGATAGGGCAGACTGGATGGGCCCCAAGGCCCTTATCTGTTAACATCTATGTATCTATGTACATACAAACTAGTGGCATAGTCTGTGTGCAATATGGACCTCCTTGATCTCCTGAGAGGTATGAATGGCTATAGCCAGTGGCTTAGTTGACAAAAACAAATAGTAGGGAAGACAAAGGGCATCCCTGTCTCATCTATTTCTGTAGGGATTAATATAAAATCCCATTAATGAGGACTTGGGCCCTTGGCCCATGATACAAAGTTTGTGCCCAAGTAAGAAACCTATCCTGTCCTGAAAACCTTCAGAGGCTCCCGCAGATACCCCCAATCCACCAAGTCAAAGGCTTTTTCAAAATGTATAGCCAGTGTCATTGGAGTGGGTGATTGCTGTGAGTGCAAGGTGAGATTAATAAGCAAGCAGAAGTCATCAGTACTATGCCTCCCCTTGGCAAACCCATCCTGGGACTTGTGAATCAGAGAGGGAATCAACCAATTAACTACAAAAGAAACAAAAGCAACACACTCCGGAGCTATAAAAACACGCAAGTGCTGGGCAGTTATGCAGGTCATTTGTCATTCAAACCCATCTCAGTCATAACAGTCAGCCAGGATAAGCAGACTGGAGCATCCTGAGACATAGCAGAAGTGCGCCATGATAGGGTGGAGAGTTCCAATGCATTGCACCTGGCTTGCTTGTTATCACTGAGACTGGTCTGAATTAAAAATGTTTTGCATAACTTCACAGCACTCCAGCGATTCTATATCTTTGCAACCTAATTATGTGGATAGGGCAAGGCAGTTGTCATCTGATGAGGGGGTCATCCTTTTCCTCCTACAGCCTAGCTAGTGATATAGAGTAGTGATGTCAGGTTTGTGTCTTGTAAATCATGAAGGCATATGTATACATTCAAGGACTCACCTTACCAGTGTTTCTGGCAAGCCGACTTCTGTTTTTATTTATCACCAGACATCTTAAAGTTAGCAGGAGCTGCACTATCTGGCATGCAGTCATGTTCATGCATACAGAGGAAGAGACCTGCACATTCCAAAACACAATATTCCTCCCACTTGCCGGGCTCCACTATTTAGAGTGAGAGAGGAAGAAACAGTATGCTAATAACTAGTTGAGATGGACATTAATGCAACTGGGTTATGCAGATGCCCATACTGAAAACCCTTTTAACCCTTTCATTGTAAGTGTTACCAATGTAAAGGGAGTTCTGTTCTTTATACACCACAGTCAATGCAGCTGATGTTCCTCCGTGTCACTCCACCCACCTCAGAATGGAAGCATGTCTGCATGCCAGCTCCTTTTTAACACTAAGAGGAAGCCAGATATATGGATGCATGGTCCCTCCCCACCTGGGAGAGGGTGTAATCAGACACTCAGTCCTCCCCTTCTGATCCCAATGTTCCAAGCTTATGGAGTGAAACTGGCTTGCTAATATACTGAACAGTCCCAGACTGCTTGCTGTCTGGGAGCTGGTTTGAGTCTTTCCTTCTGTGGTACCAATGCATCCCTGGTTTCCATTAATTTTTTTTTCCTGTCCCCATCTCTGTTTTTGGGCTGCCACAGCAGCACCATTTCCCCCAGCTGAGAGGGTGAGTGGGTGGGCGAGTGGCTGCACCATCACAATCTGCACCACAAAACAGCCCCAGCAAATGAGTGCCCCCATACCTTAGCAGACTCCTCCCACTTTCTTAACAATCCTAGTAGATGGTAGGGGTTTATGAGCCAGCTGGAGGCATTACACCATTTGTGCTCAAATAAAAAAAAAAATAAGATAGTCTTTTACTGGTTCTAAACCTTTTCCTGTTTGAGTGACAGAAACAGAGTTCCTGAAGAACTTAATTCATTCCTTTCCTTAGGGTATATATGAGTCAAAACATTCTGTGTCTAACCTTATTCAAAATGGCCACCTTGAGCTATGTGCATTTTGACTATAGTGTACCGTCTTACATAACATTAAAACTACAGCACAATAAAAATTGTACCAGTGGGTTTGAAGAGCCACAGACATCACAAGAGATACCGGAAAAACATAATTTGCAGACACATTGCAGTTTATGTTTCATATATCTTTGGTATTTAGTGTCCCCTTTCCATAATAACAGTGCGCATTAAAGCAACAGTATTTGTTAGTCAGCAAACATTTGCATCATATAGTTTTTAGCAAAAATATATTATATATGGGCTGGATCCTAAACTTCTTCACCTTTCAGCTCCTGCCACTGCATCTCCCCTTATCTCCTCAACCTTTCCTTCTCCCTCTGCACTGTTTCTCTGCCTTGGAAGATTGCCAGAGTTCTTCCTCTTCATAAAGAGGGTGATCCTTCCTCCCCAGGCAATTTCCATCCTATCTCCCTCCTCCCCTCTCTTGCAAAGCTGGAAAAGGAACTTAGGATGGCAGAGAAAGGGGAGATACTGTTGATGGGGGACCTTAATATGCCAGCTGTCAACTGGAGCACCTTTGCTGCAGCCACATTCAAAAGCAGGGCCATTCTCGATGCCCTTCAGGTGGCATGCCTCAGACAGCTAGTTTTGGAACCTACTCATGAGGGAGCAATCTTAGACCTCATACTCTCAAATGGGGACAGTGAGAGGATCTCAGATCTAGAAGTGGGTAGCCATTTGGGAACAAGTGACCACCAAACAGTGTGATTCATGATAAACTCAGCTACAGAGTCAAGCCATACAAAAGTGAGGGTTCTGGACTTCAGGAGGGCTGACTTTGGCAAGACGAGAGAGTGCCTTAGAAAAGCACTAGCAAATAAGCTAGAAGGAGCGGTGGAGCAACAATGGGGAAATATCAAAACTGCCATCACAGAGGCAACAAGCCTTTGTGTGAAGCAAATAAACAAATCAAAACAAAAGAAAAAGCCACTCTGGTTCTCAAAAGAGGTGGCGGTGAACGTTAGGCAGAAAAAGATAACATTTAGGAAGTATAAGGAAACACAGAAGGAGCAGGACAGAGAACTGTACCAGTTAAAGGAAAACTACACCCAAAACTTAAAAAAATATATGCTGTGCAGAGTGTTTTAATTTGTATGTGAATTTCTAGTGTTTCCTTCCCTCTGTCTGGTATTAGGAGTTTTTCCTAAATTAGCCTGCTAGCTTTAGGGTAGTTTTACAACCCCTGGAGATCTCCATATCAAATAGCTTTATTGTATTTCTTTGCCCTACAATGCACCTTGTTTCATGTGATGGTGATGTAGCAGGGCCCATAAATCCAGCAGAAAGCATTGCATTACAATCAGTTCACAACAATAGAGATGGCTATATTTTAAAATCAGTAGAATTCAGCTTGGTGACCACCCTCATCCTAAAGGTTTTACTGTCCTGAAAAACTTTGATGCTGGTAATTTTTGTGCAGCTTGTAAAGCTTCCAAGATATTTAGTTTGTTTGGCATGTGTGTACTGAATGTTGGGTCTCTCTTACATCACAGTCACATGAGACAAGATGCACTGTGGGAACAAGAAATACAGTTACGCTATCAGGTATGAAGATCCCCAGGGGTCATAAAACTAGCATAAAGCTAGCAGGCTAATTTGGGAAAAACTCCTAATACCAGTCAGAGGGAAGGAAACACTAGAACTTCACATACAAATTAAAACACTCTGCACAACATATATTTTTTCAAGTTTTGGGTGTAGTTTTCCTTTAAGGCCAAAGGAATCAGGGAGGGTAGTCAGAATAGCAAAGGCCCAAACTGAGGAAAAGATAGCCAACTCAGTTAAGAAGGGGGATAAAACCTTTTATAGGTATATCAGGGAGCGTAGAAAGACAAAGGGAGAGATAGTGAGACTGAACAGAATGGACGGTGGGTGGGCAGAGAGGGACAGTGAAAAATCAGGGATACTGAATGAATGCTTCTGTTCAGTATTCACAAAAGAGGAGGTGGGGGAGGTGTCAAATCCAATTAACAGAAGCACTCTGGGAAGGGTGGATCGATCCCAGTCCTTTCACAGAAGAAAGGATTCTGAAAGAACTCCTAAAACTGAAGGTGGGCAAAGCAATGGGGCCAGATGGAATTCAGCCCAGAATTCTAAAATAATTAAGCAGAGAACTAGTGACACTACTGACTACCCTTTTTTTAACAAATCATGGGAGGATGGTGTGCTACCTGAGGACTGGAGGAAGGCAGATGTGATTCCCCTTCACAAAAGTGGGACCAAGACAGAGGCCGGAAATTACAGACCTGTGAGTTTGACCTCTGTGGTAGGGAAAGTGATGGAATCACTTCTGAAGGAAAGAATTGTTGAGTACCTAGAGGCCAGTGGGCACAGGACCCAAGGCTGCATGGGTTCTGCCAGGGAAGGTCATGTCAGGCAGTTTGATGATTTCTTTGACTGGGTGACCAAAGTAGTAGACCAGGGAGGAGCTGTGGACATGGCCTACCTAGACTTTAGCAAGGCATTTGACACAGTCACACACAAAAGATTAATAATCAAATTAACCAGCCTGGGAGTGGGTCCCAGGGTGGTAGCCTGGGTAAAACATTGTTTAACCCCCAGGTGGCTCTATCCCAAGGGCTACTACCCCTGCCTGCTTGACTACTGACAGGTTGAGGGGCCTAGGTTCTATGGTGGGTGCCTCCATCCAGGGGTCAGGGTTTGTAGTGGTTAGACTAGCCTGATCACAGCCCTCTGGGACACCGTGACCCCCCTTTGGTTCCCTCTAGTGGCTCACACAGTACACAGGAGTTACAGCCCCAATACCCCACGTATACACACTGTTCACTCATAAAGCACCACTTACCTTCGAGACTGATTCTGCAGCACGTCTCTGAGAACCCCCTGTAAAATAAGGTTAAACAACATACACAACGAAATACAATACTGCTTCCATAAGTACTAACACCACAGACAGTATATACAGTAGTATAACAACAACAGATCTGATTTATTTAGGGGACAGTAACATGGGAGGAGGAAATCAGGTTAATTGGTGGCATTAAATCACAGTACTGTGCACACATACAGGGTCTGAAAAGTGACACTCTGGGTAAACAGGTTGGGGGGGCTAGCCAGGTCCATTGCCCAGGGTTGGCCAGCAGGTGCAGATGGATAGGGCCCTGTAGAAGAAAATATATGCACAACACGCAATTGTAATCTCGAGCTGGATGGCTCAGTCCATGAAGCAGTGAAACAACAAGAATTAGATGACACACTTGTGATTGAAAACAGGCTGCAGGGAAATACCCTGATTTGTACTCACAATACCCAAGCTGAGAACCGGATGGTGGATGTTCTTCTGGATTGTCAGAAACAACAGGGCATGGAGACAAGGTCCTTGTGACTGGACCCCACTGCAGTTGATAGCAAACGGATTTAGTCCGATACAAGTTGGGCTTTGCTTCCAGCTTCAACACATGGCACACAGCACAGGGGATTGGAAACAGCGATTCCCCACAAGCACTACGCACATTCATATGTAAAAGGAAAGTACTATACCAGGCAGGCTGCTCCTCGGTCCTGATCGCACTTACTGCAAAATACCCGGGAGCACACACAGCAGCTTCAGTTCCTGACAGACCGAGCGCGATTCAGCAATTTATCCAGTCTTCTACAGGGTAAGCCTGGTTTCCACACTTCTGGTGCTTCTTTCTCCTCACAACTTGGATTCAGTCCAAACTGGCACTCACAACGGCTGCAGGCCGAAACTCAGGGCCTCACACACGCTTCCCGCATGAAACTATACACCACAGAAGCACAGAGCTCCTTCTCTCTTCATATAATCCCCTCCAAGTGAGAGTCCCAGTTCTGATTTGCCCAAAGTAGGCTCCAGTTCAAAGGTCCCAAATACTGATTGGTCCCATTCAGCAGTTCTGGACCCAAATGAGGTAGCAAGCAGACAGAGTTTGTGCTGTAACAAAAGGCAGGTCAGACAAACTGTATTTTCATTATCACTCTAAGTTCTGGTAAACAGTTACATCTTTCAGAAGAGCTCCCTCTGTGCTCTTAGCGACTGCAGAAACGGAGTGATTTGGCAGTAGCTTGAGCGGGACTCAAGCAGGGAAATACACAGACCCCCATCCAAATTAATTATGTCTGCAAGCAGACAGCTTTATAAAGAGACAGTATGTAGAGGCTCAAATAGCACTCGGAACCACATTTAAACAGCTCAGATGCTGAACATCGCCCAGACTTGGAGCATTCAGGCAAGCTCCTGGAAGACTTTTGGGAACCCCCATTTGTGGGGGGGGGGGGTTAAAATTGGCTGGACAACAGGACACAGAAAGTAATTGTAAATGGAGTCCACTCTGAAGAAAGAGGGGTTACTAGTGGGGTACCGCAGGGTTCAGTACTGGGTCCAGTCCTTTTTAATGTCTTTATAAGTGACATTGCAGAGGGACTGGAAGGAAAAGTATGCCTCTTTGCAGATGACACAAAGATCTGTAACAGGGTTGATACACAGGGAGGAGTGGAAAGGATGAGAAGGGACTTGGCAAGGTTGGAGGAATGGTCAGAAGTATGGCAGCTTGGATTCAATGCAAAGAAGTGCAAAATAACGAACCTGGGAAACAAAAACCCATGGGAAGATTACACAATGGGGGGGGGTAGTAACAGCAACAAAAATGGAAAGGGACCTGGGAGTAATCATATCAGATGACCTCAAGGTTGGCAAGCAATGTGAGAAGGTGGTAGGGAGGCCTGGGGGTATACTGGGATGTATAGGGAGAGACATCACTAGTAGAAAACAGGAAGTTGTTATCCCCTGTACAGACAATTGGTGAGACCCCATCTGAATTACTCGTCCAGTTCTGGAGACCCTCATACGAACAGTAGAGAGGATGGAGGCAGTTCAGAGGAGGGCAACTAAAATGGTGCAGGGTGTGCAAGAGAAGCCATATGAGGAGAGACTAAAGGAGCTTAATATGTATACCCTTGAGGAAAGGAGGGAGAGGGGGGACATGATAGAAACGTTTAAGTACCTCAGTGAAATCAACAAAGTCCAAGAGGGTGGCATCTTTCAGAAAAAGAGATGTGCAAGAACAAGGGGACTCAATTTGAAGATAGAGGGGGAACGGCTCAGGGGCAATGTGAGGAAGTATTTTTTCACAGAGAGGGTGGTGGATGCATGGAACAGCCTACCTGAGGAGGTTGTGGGGTCTGAAACTGTGGGAGAATTCAAGAATGCATGAACAGAGATAACGCAATTTTTGTGGGGGGTAGGAAGAAATAGGCTGTTGGTTAGATAGGATCTTCAGTTTATCCTCTAGGTAGGGAAATGGGCAGGCTAGGTGGGCCAAGCGGTCCTTATCTGCTGTCAAAGTCTATGTTTCTGTGTCTACTCTAAGCCTGATGACTTCCTCTGTTCATCCAGCTTCCTCTCCCCTTTCCAGTCTGAGTTCCCGGAGCACCACACCACTGTTTGCTCCTTGCTGATGACACTGACTATATCCTTACAGGGATGTATCAGAGGTTTATTGCTGCAACTATTTTTATCAGTGTTGCCAAAGCCTTTGACTCAGTAGCTCATCCATTCCTGGAGCAGCTGAGCTTTTCTGGCCTCTAAGCTGCCGCTGTTGAATGGCTCCGTTCCTAACTTACAGGCCGTCAACAGTCAGCACAGGTAGGAGGTGTCCTGTCATTTCCCTCGACCCATCCAGGGTCCCACAAGGCTCCATTCTGGATCCCATCCTCCTTTCCATTTTCCTGAATGATCTCCTCTCTGCCTATGCCAGTGCACATATTCACATGTGTGCAGATGACCCAGTTATCTATGTCTCTGGTCCTTCTACCATACTGGTGGAAGGCTTGCTGCAGCAAGACTTCCACAAATGTCTTGCACTGGTTCCACTCCAGGCAACTCCAGGTCAACACTAAAAAAAAAGTGTCCAAGTTCATTGGCCGCAACCAGAAATTTGCTACACTCTCCTCCCTCCTTGTCTTCCCCACCCTGGATGACTCCCTCCTTGAAGTTGTTTCTTGCTTTAAGTATCTCAGTGTGTGGCTAGATTGTAAGCTAGACTTCTCTGCCCACATTGATGCCATCCACTCCGTGCGCCACCCCAAACTTGGTGCCTTGAACTGCAAAAAAAACTGCTCGTCTCCTCATGTCCACCAGCAGCTTATTACCAAACTGGTGCTTTCGCTTTTTGAATATGCAGATATGGTCTACAGCACTGTCCCCTATTCTTTTCTTACCAGACTAGACACTCACTGCAACACCTTTTGTCTGTTTGCTACAAGCCTTCCCCCTCATACTCACCACTGTTCTTTTACTCCTCCCTATCCATCCTCCCCCTACCCTCATGTTGTCAGTCCCACTGTGCCTCCTTCCTCTCCAAATACTGGTTTGAGACCTGGCCAGGGGTCAACCTTAACTTTCTTTTGCACTAGCCAGCAAGACAAGTTGATTCAGAATTGTACTAGCCCACAAATGGTTGCACTAGCCCACAATTGTAATGGTAAATTCTGATCACTTAGGAAAGAATGCAAGCAAATACTCTGATTACTGCACATTTATCCTGCTCCCACATTGCCTCCGGCCCCAGCAAAAAAAAAGTCTGCAATGCCATCTCATACAGTGTCCGCCCACCACCCCCCATTGTTTCGTACCATTTATTTATTTTATTTATTCAGGATTCAGATAGCACCTTTGAGTCAAAGACTCATTTAAAAAGCCTCCACATCACAAAAATTGACAGTACAGTTGGCTTCCTCTCTTCCTCTTTCTGCAGTCTCTCCCCCCCTGGAACCAGAGGATAACACAGCAGCAAATGTTCAGTCAAGTAGACCTAGCTCTGCACACACACTAGCTGGCATCATCATGCACCTCACCACACTCTCACCACCACCCACAGGGCAATGAACAGAGTCAGGCAGAGAAAGACACTGTCAGCCTCCACCTTGTGATCAACTGGAGCCCGGCACTTCTGTAATTTTCGTATAGTGTTAAGTCAGCCAGGAGCACATCTACATAGAAACATAGAAGTTGACAGCAGATAAGGACCGCAAGGCCCATCCAGTCTGCCCATTTCTTTTTCTACCTTATAAATGTGCCATCGGCCTTTGCTCTGTCAGTGACCTATCTATTCATAGTCATTTGTATTGCTCCCTTATGCCTATCCCATGCCTGTTTGAAGCCCTGCACTGTATTCATAGCCACCACTTCTTGTGGTAAGCTATTCCATGCATCTACCACCCTTTCTGTGAAAAGAATTTCCTCACATTCCCCTTAATCGGCCTCCTCTAATCTCATGCTGTGTCCTCTTGTCCTGCAATTTTCTTATATTTAAACATGTTAGACTCTTTCACCTTGTTTATGCCCTTAAGGTGTTTAAATGTCTCGATCATATCACTCTCTCCCTCCTTTGCTCCAACGGTATACATATTGAGCTCCGTTAATCTGTCCTCATATGTCTTCTGATGCAGTCCCTGCACCATTTTGGTTGCCCTTCTCTGGACTGCCTCAATTTGGCTAATGTCCTTGTGAAGGTGTGGCCTCCAATACTGCACGAGTACTCCAGATGGGGCCTAACCAATGTCTTGTACAGAGGATTATTACCTCCTCTTCACGACATTGTGATACCCCTACTAATACACCCTAACACCCCCTAGCCTTACCTACTGCTTTAGAGGTCTGCTTGGATGATTTTAGGTCATCAGTGATGATGATGCCCAGTCTCTTTCTTCCTTTGTGACTGCTAGCAACTCCCCTCCCAGCCTATAAGTGGCTTCAGGGTTTCTCTTCCCTATGTGCATGATTTTGCACTTCTTTGCATTAAATCCCAGTTGCCACTCTTCTGACCATTTTGCTAGTTTATCCAGATCTCTTCTCATTCTGCCCACCCCATCTGGATCATCTACTCTGTTGCAGATCTTGGTGTCATCTGCAAACAGACAAGCCTTACCCTCTAGTCCATCTGCGAGGTCACTAATGAAGATGTTGAATAGGACTGGCCCCAGGACTGATCCCTGAGGTACCCACTTGTGACTTGCATCTCTTCTGACTGTATACCATTTACCACCACTCTGTTTTCTGCCAGTCAACCAGTTTGCCACCCAGTTGACCAACTTCTGACCCACCCGAGCCTACCTAGCTTATTTATCAATCTTCTATGTGGAACAGTGTCAAAAGCTTTGCTGAAGTCAAGGTAGGCGACATCAACTGCTCCCCTTGGTCCACCACTCTGGTTACCCAGTCAAAGAAATCTATGAGATTAGTTTGACAGGACCTTCCTTTTGTAAACCCATGCTGTCTTGGATCCTGTGCCCCTATGGATTCCAGGTGTTGCACTATCCTTTCCTTAAGGAGTGCCTCCATAATCTTGCCCACTACTGAGGTTAGACTGACTGGTCTGTAGTTCCCCGCCTCCTCCCTGCTACCACTCTTGTGGAGCGGGATCACATGAGCCCTTCTCCAGTCTTCTGGGACCTCTCCTGTGCTCAGAGACTCACTAAACAATTCTGCTAATGGCTCTGCTAGTTCCTCCTTTAGCTCCTTAAGTACCCTGGGATGTATGCCATCAGGTCCCATTGCCTTATCCACCCTGAGCTTAGCAAGCTCTTGTAGGACCCTTTCTTTTGTGAAGGGAGTAGTGCTCACCTCCCTCCCCCCTGTGTCCATGATGCTGAGCTGTGGGCCCTGCCCTACCTTCTCTTCAGTAAATACTGAGCAAAAGTATCTATTTAGGATAGATGCCTTTACAGGGTCCTCCTCCTCCATGCTCCCTTTTCTCCATTAAGCTTAGCAATACCCCTCTGGACTTTCTCCTTTCACTAATGTATCTATAGAAAGTCTTGTCACCTTCTTTTACTGTTCGTGCTAGTGTTTCCTCAGTTTGGGACTTTGCCTGCCTTACTGCCTTACCTGCTTCCCTTAGGGCAGTTTGGTATGCCTCCTATCTTCATCCCGCTGTGTCCCTTATATTTTCTGAAGGCCAGCCTTTGGCTCTGACCTTTTCTGCTACTGTATTTGAGAACCAAAGTGGTTTCCTTCTTCTTTTGCACTTCCTTTTCTGTCTAACACAATGGGATGTTGCTTCAAGTATTGTATCCTTAATGCTTGCCCACTTTGCCTGTACCTCCTCACCTGTGTTTCTTTTTGCCAGGGCTAGCTTAACTCTGTTGGCCATCTTATCAAAGTCAGCTCCTGAAGTCCCATATTTTGCCTTGGAATGGGATGATTTAGATGTAGTAGCCAAATTGAACCATACCATGTGATGGTCACTGGACCCCAGGTGACCTTCTACCTGGAGATCTGTGATCCCTTCTTTGTTAGTCAGTACTAGATCTAGGATAGCCCTGTCTCTTGTGGGTTGCTGTACCAGTTGTTTGAGGCCCTCCCTGCAGGAATCCACTATGAGTCTAGTTCTGGCAGATGTTCCTGCTGGTATTGACCAATCTATATCTGGCATGTTGAAGTCTCCCATTATCAGAACCTCCCTTTAGCTGTCATGTTTTGTATATCTTCTAACAGTAATGTGTCTATGTCCTCCCTCTGGTCTGGGGCCTGTAGACAACCCCAGTTCTTATGGCTGTCCCATTTCCTGTTTCCAGGGTGACCCACAGTTCTTCTGGCTCCTTATGTGTATTCTGAATTTCTGTAGCTTTGATATTTTCATTAACATACAGGGCCACTCCTCCCCCCCTTTTTGCACCTCGGTCTCTTCTGAACAATACATAGCCAGGTACTGAAGTCTCCCAAGTGTGGTTACTGGTAAACCATGTCTCACTAATTGCTACTATGTCCAGTTTAGCCTCTGACATTATTGCCTGCAGGTCTGGGATCTTATTTCCCAGGCTGTGAGCATTTGTGTACATGATTTTCCATTGGCCAGATTTTGGTGTGTTAGTTGTTGGGTGAAGTTTGGCATTACCCCTGTGCATCGTATGGGAAGATAAACCTTTTTTCTTACCTGGTGATGCAAATGAATGGCAAACACGCTGAATTCCTGTTTGACCACTAGCTGAGGGGGGAGGGGTGTTCTTCCCATTCGGCATATGGGGTGCTGCACCCCTCTCCCCATTTGCTAGTTTAAATATTCTGCAAAGACGTCAAACTTCTGCCCCAATGCACTGACTCCTCTTTAGTCAGATGCAGTCCATCAAATTTAAAGAACTTTGCTCCCAGAACTGTTGCCAGTTCCTACAAATCTATGTCCTTTTTCCTGGCACCAGTCCTTGAGCCACGTGTTTAGCTCCCTATCTCTCCTTCTCTGACCTTCCGTCCATCTGTTCCCCTCTCCCAGACTGGCAGGATCTCAGAGAAGGAGATGCCAGACTAAATAGATGATAGTTTGTCACCCAGCTTAGTCAGGTGTTCCTTGGTCTCCACAACTGACCGGCTGGCGAGATCATTAGTCCCTATGTGTACTAGGACATCAATGTTTTCTCCTGCTTTGTGAACAATTTTAGCAATGCGGTCAGTGTCTCTCCATGCTGATGTACCTGGAGACATCTGACCATCACCTGGCTGGAGATGGGTATCAACTCCCGAATCATGGAGTCTCCTATGATCAGAAGTTTTTGGATTTCCTTTGTGCTTGTTTAGTTTTGGTTCCTGATTTGGGTGAGTATTGTTGTGCTAGCTCCTGTGCATGATGTCCTCTCTGCAGTGTCTTCTGCCTCTTTATTTGATTTCAGAGATAGAGGCAGATACCTGTTTGTAGCGTTTATATGGTTTTGGAGGTAATGTGTTGGAGAGCAGAGGTGATGGGGCACCTGATTTGCTCCTCCTAACCACCTGCCAACCTCCTGGACCAACTACCTCTCACGGTCGAGGTTTTTCTGTTGGATGCTGGAAAATGGCGGTGGTTCTTATAATGTATTTCCTCTTCAATATGAAATTTGAGGCGTGCAATCTCTGCCCATGCTGCCCGGAGCTGAGACCGAAGATCTCCAAAGGCCCAGCATGTAGGACAGTGTCCTAAATCCTGTAAGACTGTCCTTCTGAAAATTGTTCCACAGTACCTGCAGTTAATGAAATCCATTCCAAATAAGTTGCTGGGTTTGTAACCTAGTCAGAGTAATTAGAAGGAAAAAAAAAGGAAAAAAATGCAAGTAATGGTTTAATTGTGCTTTGTTTAACTTGTTATAACAAGTTAAATTACTAGTGCCTATAGTAGAGATCACCTTGTGAGGCCCACTGATCCGCCCCTTCCTGCTCTGCCACAGGAAATGTCACAACTGTGGTACCTTATAAAAGGAGTGTAGCGTGGGGTGGTTGAGGATGGGGTGGGTGGCTGGGCCCTTCCCTGCCTAAAAAGAAGAACCACGACTGAAAGAACAAGGAGGTAAGAGCAGAAACAATCAGTCAACAACAAATGGAGTAACCCTGAAAGCTTATCCTAATGTTAGAATAAAACTGTAAAACCTGTAAAGCACCACCTGTAATAATTTCAGAGAAGATATACCCTGTAAGAAACACTTTGCTCCAGAGAAAAATAAAGCAGTAACAGAAGATATACCTTGCAAAAGACAATTTGAATCAGAAGATTACAGCAGTAATCTGTTAGCACACACCTGTAGGCACACCTTGTAATAATGCAGAAGAAGGTATACCAGCAACAACAATTTGAATCAGAGAAAAATAAAGCAATGAAATGTTAGCCACAAACAGTAGCAATCCCTGTGAGTAAAAATCAAAACACCACCACACAGTAAATCTGCTTAGCCAAACTAAGTCTTAATCCTTCTCCCTTGCTCTGGTAAGTTTCTCTACTCTGCCTTTCAAGCAGTCTTAGAAGGAAAGAAGCTCAGGTGAAGCTAGGTGCCTTGGCCAGCAAACCAAGTCTTCTACCTACAAGATATCAACTAACCTGACTTTTTAACCCTTCTTTCTGTTGGAAATTACTGACAGTTTGCCAGCTCCACCCCCACATACACACCTAATCCTTTGGAAGAGCTGTGGGAGGAAAAGCAATTAGCTCCTTCAATGTGAGAAGGAGACTGAAACACCTCTGAGACAACAAACCTTTTCAACAAACAAGAATAAAATAAAACAGTGTCAAACAGTAATTTTGCTTAGCCCAATGATAAAAAAAAGTCACAAAAATGTAAGCTCCACCTGTAATACAGTAATTTCAGAGAAGATATACCCTGTAAGAAACACTTTGCTCCAGAGAAAAATAAAGCAGTAACAGAAGATATACCTTGCAAAAGACAATTTGAATCAGAAGATTACAGCAGTAATCTGTTAGCACACACCTGTAGGCACACCTTGTAATAATGCAGAAGAAGGTATACCAGCAACAACAATTTGAATCAGAGAAAAATAAAGCAATGAAATGTTAGCCACAAACAGTAGCAATCCCTGTGAGTAAAAAATCAAAACACCACCACACAGTAAATCTGCTTAGCCAAACTAAGTCTTAATCCTTTCCTTGCTCTGGTAAGTTTCTCTACTCTGCCTTTCAAGCAGTCTTAGAAGGAAAGAGCTCAGGTGAAGCTAGGTGCCTTGGCCAGCAAACCAAGTCTTCTACCTACAAGATATCAACTAACCTGACTTTTTAACCCTTCTTTCTGTTGGAAATTACTGACAGTTTGCCAGCTCCACCCCCACATACACACCTAATCCTTTGGAAGAGCTGTGGGAGGAAAAGCAATTAGCTCCTTCAATGTGAGAAGGAGACTGAAACACCTCTGAGACAACAAACCTTTTCAACAAACAAGAATAAAATAAAACACAGTGTCAAACAGTAATTTTGCTTAGCCCAATGATAAAAAAGTCACAAAAATGTAAGCTCCACCTGTAATACAGTAATTTCAGAGAAGATATACCCTGTAAGAAACACTTTGCTCCAGAGAAAAATAAAGCAGTAACAGAAGATATACCTTGCAAAAGACAATTTGAATCAGAAGATTACAGCAGTAATCTGTTAGCACACACCTGTAGGCACACCTTGTAATAATGCAGAAGAAGGTATACCAGCAACAACAATTTGAATCAGAGAAAAATAAAGCAATGAAATGTTAGCCACAAACAGTAGCAATCCCTGTGAGTAAAAAATCAAAACACCACCACACAGTAAATCTGCTTAGCCAAACTAAGTCTTAATCCTTCTCCCTTGCTCTGGTAAGTTTCTCTACTCTGCCTTTCAAGCAGTCTTAGAAGGAAAGAGCTCAGGTGAAGCTAGGTGCCTTGGCCAGCAAACCAAGTCTTCTACCTACAAGATATCAACTAACCTGACTTTTTAACCCTTCTTTCTGTTGGAAATTACTGACAGTTTGCCAGCTCCACCCCCACATACACACCTAATCCTTTGGAAGAGCTGTGGGAGGAAAAGCAATTAGCTCCTTCAATGTGAGAAGGAGACTGAAACACCTCTGAGACAACAAACCTTTTCAACAAACAAGAATAAAATAAAACACAGTGTCAAACAGTAATTTTGCTTAGCCCAATGATAAAAAGTCACAAAAATGTAAGCTCCACCTGTAATACAGTAATTTCAGAGAAGATATACCCTGTAAGAAACACTTTGCTCCAGAGAAAAATAAAGCAGTAACAGAAGATATACCTTGCAAAAGACAATTTGAATCAGAAGATTACAGCAGTAATCTGTTAGCACACACCTGTAGGCACACCTTGTAATAATGCAGAAGAAGGTATACCAGCAACAACAATTTGAATCAGAGAAAAAATAAAGCAATGAAATGTTAGCTACAAACAGTAGCAATCCCTGTGAGTAAAAATCAAAACACCACCACACAGTAAATCTGTTAGCCAAACTAAGTCTTAATCCTTCTCCCTTGCTCTGGTAAGTTTCTCTACTCTGCCTTTCAAGCAGTCTTAGAAGGAAAGAGCTCAGGTGAAGCTAGGTGCCTTGGCCAGCAAACCAAGTCTTCTACCTACAAGATATCAACTAACCTGACTTTTAACCCTTCTTTCTGTTGGAAATTACTGACAGTTTGCCAGCTCCACCCCCACATACACACCTAATCCTTTGGAAGAGCTGTGGGAGGAAAAGCAATTAGCTCCTTCAATGTGAGAAGGAGACTGAAACACCTCTGAGACAACAAACCTTTTCAACAAACAAGAATAAAATAAAACACAGTGTCAAACAGTAATTTTGCTTAGTCCAATGATAAAAAAGTCACAAAAATGTAAGCTCCACCTGTAATACAGTAATTTCAGAGAAGATATACCCTGTAAGAAACACTTTGCTCCAGAGAAAAATAAAGCAGTAACAGAAGATATACCTTGCAAAAGACAATTTGAATCAGAAGATTACAGCAGTAATCTGTTAGCACACACCTGTAGGCACACCTTGTAATAATGCAGAAGAAGGTATACCAGCAACAACAATTTGAATCAGAGAAAAATAAAGCAATGAAATGTTAGCCACAAACAGTAGCAATCCCTGTGAGTAAAAATCAAAACACCACCACACAGTAAATCTGCTTAGCCAAACTAAGTCTTAATCCTTCTCCCTTGCTCTGGTAAGTTTCTCTCTGCCTTTCAAGCAGTCTTAGAAGGAAAGAGCTCAGGGAAGCTAGGTGCCTTGGCCAGCAAACCAAGTCTTCTACCTACAAGATATCAACTAACCTGACTTTTTAACCCTTCTTTCTGTTGGAAATTACTGACAGTTTGCCAGCTCCACCCCACATACACACTAATCCTTTGGAAGAGCTGTGGGAGGAAAAGCAATTAGCTCCTTCAATGTGAGAGGAGACTGAAACACCTCTGAGACAACAAACCTTTTCAACAAACAAGAATAAAATAAAACACAGTGTCAAACAGTAATTTTGCTTAGCCCAATGATAAAAAGTCACAAAAATGTAAGCTCCACCTGTAATACAGTAATTTCAGAAAAGATATACCCTGTAAGAAACACTTTGCTCCAGAGAAAAATAAAGCAGTAACAGAAGATATACCTTGCAAAAGACAATTTGAATCAGAAGATTACAGCAGTAATCTGTTAGCACACACCTGTAGGCACACCTTGTAATAATGCAGAAGAAGGTATACCAGCAACAACAATTTGAATCAGAGAAAAAATAAAGCAATGAAATGTTAGCCACAAACAGTAGCAATCCCTGTGAGTAAAAAATCAAAACACCACCACACAGTAAATCTGCTTAGCCAAACTAAGTCTTAATCCTTCTCCCTTGCTCTGGTAAGTTTCTCTACTCTGCCTTTCAAGCAGTCTTAGAAGGAAAGAGCTCAGGTGAAGCTAGGTGCCTTGGCCAGCAAACCAAGTCTTCTACCTAGGATTTCTTTGGGAAGAGAGCTGCACAAACCTAAGAGATTTGGGAAACAGAAAACGTTAAGACATTTTTTATTTTTAAAAGTATTGATTTTAACATGCTATGCCCCAACAATAACAGATTTTTTTTAAAACATTCTCCTTTCATCAGGCCAGGGTAAACAGTACACAAGCATGATACTGTACTACCCCTGGGTCTATATAGGATGATCTATGCACCCCAGGAATGCTCATTTTAACCTTTCAAATTATGTGTTCCAGTGCAACATGGACCCCCTTGATCTCCTGAGATCTATTTTGTACCATACATGCTCTAAAGCTTTGTTTTCAGGATGAAAGGACATGCTGAGTAGGATAAGGATGGGACTTCATGGATGGCATTGGCTGGCAAGGTCCATTCAGAAGAGCTGGGGACCCCTTCACTTGCCAGTAATGGCAGCTATGGGTCTATGGTCTGCAGTGATATCCAGGGAAAGTACAGAGCTCAGAGATTTGGAGGGGAGAGGGAACAGCTTTGGTGAGGCTGGGCTAAAACCCACCACCTGCAGATCAGACCACATTTACCTCTTAGCATTTTGTCACTGAAATGTTGATACAGGCACTCAAAATGTAGGGAAAGTAGAGAGTTGAGAGATTTGGAGGGGGAAGGGAGCAGCTATGGTAAGGCTGGGATAAAACCCACCATCTGTAGAGCAGACCCTGTATGCCTCTTATCATTTATTCACTGAAATGTTGGATAAAGACACTCAAAATGTAGGGAAATGATGGACACTGGTCTTAATAATGTGGAACGAATTGTCAGATAGAGGCACATTCAGAAAACTGGAAGCTAGTGATTTAACAACTTCTACCCTTGATCACACCCTGGACACTAGCTGAACGTGCTAACAGTGGAATGATAATTACTCACATTGAGCCTTTTGTGGGGTCCTCTTCTTGAACTGCCAGATAACTATGACTCTTAATTAGGTGTTAATCACATAGACTAGGCCATCTGCAGCACTAAGAGAGATTAGTAGGAGGACTAGACTAGAGCCTGCTAAAGCAGGGACATGTTTAATTTAGTAACAGCTATGGAAAATCTGCACTAGTCAAGACAGACAAGCACAGGATTAGCTGCACTAGCCCTGTCCAATTCGCACTAGGTTTTGGGCTAGAAAAACAATGTTAAAATGGAACCCTGGACTCGGCCCTCTTACCTGTCTTCACTCCTCTCTCCCATTCCCTCTGCTTTATAATCCCTCTGCTCCAGGATCCTCGCACCTTCTCCCTCCTCCACCCTCTGTACAGTCAGCCTTCACCTATTGCTTTCCCTCCCTCCCTCTGGAACCTGCTCCCCTCCTCACCACTCCATATCTCCCTCTTCCCCTTGAGCTTTAGGCATCAGCTAAAACTTCTTGCCACTCCCTCCAGCTCTTGTTACTCCCCTCTCTGATCCTTCCGTTTTGCTATGGTAAATGGTTTGTCTGATCCTTTTAATTGTTTTACTGTATTAAGTTGTACCATTTTTACTTTGTTTTGTGCCAATCATTAATACCGTTTATGCTTTTATTTTTGTATTTTCTGTTCCCTATCCCCAGGTTACACCTAGAAACGAATATTTGCTCAGTGTGCCTCTCCTGGTTACCAGTTTTAAAATATATAAATACATAATTACTATACATTTTCATTTTCTCACATATTTAAAAACAGCTTTTGTAACTATTTTTGTAATTAAGGACTCAAGTTATTAAAGATGGCTGCCACAGGCAATGTTTAAAATAATGTTTAAAATAAGTCTAATTAATCATTCATGAGCTGAACTAGTTCTCTGATTGGCTGCCATGCCAATTTGAAACTCTTAGAAATGACCCCTACACTTGGTTCAGGCACTGTACCCTGACAGCAGCGGTGCCAAAACAAAACTGTTTTCAGCGCTAAAAATGTGAAGAAAAAAAATTCTCATTACAGTACTGTGATTAGACATATAATCGCAATAATGATCTCACAGTTGGTCATTTCCTTTGATTAATGACTGGCTGGGATGGGTTGGCCCTCCCCACCCAGCCAGTCATTAACTGCCAGGAAATGACTGTCTCTTCAGGGGATCCATACTAAATCCCGATGAAAAAAATCCTGACATGAAAAAGACAGACAGCAAAATCCTGAATGCAAAAAATACTGACATAATAAAACCCCGACATAAAAATTCCTGACATATGTAGAAAACAGCAAATTGCTACTCACCACTCTGATGTGACGTTATCCAAGTGCGAAGCGAAGCGAAGAAGCCAGAAGGTGAAGGAAGGAAACATATTCAATTCAGTGCTTCAGAGTAACTGGTAACTGGTATTTTTCTTTTAAACTTAGATTGTAGGCTTGTAGTGACACTATACTTTCTTTCTGTGTTGTCTTTACTTATAATTGTTTTTGGGCTGTTGAAAATTTAAAAAATAGTGGTGGTGTAATTTTGTGCTGTCTTTAATTGCTGCAAATTTTATCTTGGCTTGTCTGACTGTCCTGTAGCTGGGTGAAGGGTGTTAATTGTCTGGCCTCTGACCTCAGCTATGTGATAACTGGAGGTGGGGCTTAGTCACAGTTAAAGCAGCAAACAGAAGTTCATCTTCTCAGAAGAAGCCAGAAGGTGAAGGAAGGAAACATATTCAATTCAGTGCTTCAGAGTAACTGGTAACTGGTATTTTTCTTTTAAACTTAGATTGTAGGCTTGTAGTGACACTATACTTTCTTTCTGTGTTGTCTTTACTTATAATTGTTTTTGGGCTGTTGAAAATTTAAAAAATAGTGGTGGTGTAATTCTGTGCTGTCTTTAATTGCTGCAAATTTTATCTTGGCTTTTCTGACTGTCCTGTAGCTGGGTGAAGGGTGTTAATTGTCTGGCCTCTGACCTCAGCTACGTGATAACTGGAGGTGGGGCTTAGTCACAGTTAAAGCAGCAAACAGAAGTTCATCTTCTCAGAAGAAGCTAGAAGGTGAAGGAAGGAAACATATTCAATTCAGTGCTTCAGAGTAACTGGTAACTGGTATTTTTCTTTTAAACTTAGATTGTAGGCTTGTAGTGACACTATACTTTCTTTCTGTGTTGTCTTTACTTATAATTGTTTTGGGCTGTTGAAAATTTAAAAAATAGTGGTGGTGTAATTCTGTGCTGTCTTTAATTGCTGCAAATTTTCGCCCCCCCTCACACCCCTTCCCCCAACTCTTAATTATATGCCCTGATAAATCTGATTGACAGGAGCTAAACACAAGGTATAGTAAGAGGTGTGAAGTAGGAGGGCATAAGGGGAAGAAGACCACCCTCAGCATGAAAAGTTTTTTGACTCATTTATTTATTTATTGGTTTCTTTTTCCTTAAAAATATATATATCTGAGGATCAGTTACAGGATTTTTAGTACTGTAAATAAATAAAAAGAGAACTAAGAGAGCTTCAGTAGCAGATAAGTAGTGGAATTGCAGTATAATGTGGGGAGTGGTGCAATGCAGTGGCTGTGGGGCAGCCATATTCAGGCAGACCTTCTGGACACTGAGGTGCTGCCCTATCTGCATGCATCTCTCGGTACCTGCGGGATGAGGTAGCCAGACTCAGAGCTGAAGTAAGCTGGGTCAGGAGTACCATCACCCTGTCCAGGAACCACCCAGTCCAATGCAGCTGCCTCAAAGGATGCCGAGACGAGGAGCACTTGGATGACAGTGGGGTCAGGGAGGTTAGAGCAGTCAGGCAGAGGCACATCCCAGATCCTATTCCTCTCAAGAACTCATATGCCACTGGCAAATGAGGACAACCAAATAGAGGTACCCAGAGAAGTGGAAGGAAAGGGATGTGGAGGTTAGGCAAGGAGGTGACCTCAGTGGGAAAGCAGTGGACCCCAGAGGAGGAGGAAGTGAATCCTGGTGGGGGACTCCATCATAAGAGGGATCCAGCTAGGAACACAGGAGGGGGGACAGGGAGGTGAGGTGCCTCCAGGTGCCACGGCATGGAGGATGGAAGGAAGATACAGGGATCACTGGGAAGGCAAGACAGGAGGGTGAGCTGGATGTTATTATCCACCTAGGTACTAATGACTTGGCAAATGGGGAGCCAAAGGAAGTTCAGGAAGAGTTTAGGAAACTGGGAGGGGTCTCAAGCAAGTAGCTACTTCTGTCACTTTCTCAGAAGTACTACGGTGAGAGGCAAGGAGAGCATAGAGTGCATGCACCAGGAACTTTAACTCATGGTTGAAGAACTGGTGCTGTGAGGAAGGTTTGGATTCATTGGTGACTGGGACCCATCTGGAGGGATGGAGATTTGTTCAAGCCTGACGGCCTGCATCCATCCTGGAGGGGAATCCAAGCACTCAATGATAAGTTTAAATGCTACATTGACAAGCATTTAAACTAGCAAAGGGGGTGGCAGGCCAGCAAGGATGATACCTACTTGCTCACCCCCCACAGCTAGTAATGGAACCAGTGAACCAGAGGAGTGGCTATCTCTGCAAAGCAGTGTGCAAAAGATGGAGATTAGTGTCCAAAAGGTGGATAAGCAGAAAAGGCAAAATTCAGCAGAAGGGCAGACAGCAGGAGAACCAGGATAAATGACAACCAAGGAAGGGGCTGGAGTAGAACAGTTAAGCAGTCTAGGGAGGTCAAGTCATGGAAAGCCATGTGTGCAAATGCCAGGGGCCTTAGCAACAAGATGGAAGATCTGGAGGCTGTCATGGTACAGTCAGACCTGGACATTGTGGCCATCACTGAAACCTGGTGTAATGATAACCATGACTGGGAGATGGCCATACCTGGCTACAACATATTCAGAAGAGACAGAGCAGGCAGGAAGGGAGGAGGAGTGGCACTGTATGTGACAAATGACATAAGGGCCACACAGATCCAGGAGGAACAAAATGGGGGAGAGATACTGTGGGTTAAGCTGGAAAGGAAAATGAGGCCAGCCATCCGCACAGGTGTGGTCTATAGACCACCAGCCCAGGAGGAAGAAACAGATAGGGAGCTGATGCTAGTCATCCAAAGGATGGCAGACAAGGGTGAGGTAGTACTGGTTGGAGACTTCAATATACCGGACGTGGACTAGAGCATCCCAGCAGCAGCATCAACTAGGAGCAGATTTATCCTGGACTCCTTCAGGGTGCCTTCCTCAAGCAACTGGTCATGGAACCAACTCGGCAGAAGGCAATACTGGACCTTGTGCTCACAAACAGGGACAGTGTGATGGGGGTAACAGTGGGGAGCACCTGGGGAACAGTGACCACCAGTCATTGTGGTTTGAAATCACAGAAAGAGCAGAACCAAACCACACAAAAACACGTATCCTGGATTTTAGGGGGCAGACTTTGGGAAAATGGGAGATGCTTGAAAGAGGCATTAAGGGAATGGGACAGGAATCAGGGATTGAGGAACAGTGGGCAGTATTTAAAATGGGGATTATAAGAACAACAGAGTTATGCATTAAGCAGGTTAGCAAGAGGAAAAGAAAGGGAGACCATTATGGTTTTCAAAGAAGTAGCAAAGAAAGTGAAAGCCAAAAGATTGCATTCAGGCAATACAAAAAGACACAGGCAGAAGGGGATAGGAGAAGTACCAGGAGAAACAAAGGGAGGCAGGGAAGTCAGTAAGGAAGCCAAAGCTCAGACAGAAGAACACATTGCAAAATCAGTGGTTAAAGGGACAAAACCTTTACAGGTACATAAGTGAAAAAAGAAGGACAAAGGGAGGGATAGTGAGACTGAAGGGGAGGATGGGAGCTGCGTGGAGGATGACAACAGTAAAGCTGACATATTGAACAGGTATTGCTGCTCAGTCTTTACTAAGGAAGAGGGGTAATGGGTCTGAAGGGAGTACAAGGGGTGAGAATGGTGCAGAAATGGACACAAGTCCCTTTACACGAGAAAGGGTCCTGAAGGAACTGGAAGTAATAAGAGCTGATAAAGCAATGGGGCCAGATGGGGTGCACCCCAGGGTCCTTAAAGAACTAAGAGAGGTGGTGGCTGAACCTCTGGCTATCCTATTCAGCCAATCACTGGAAACAGGGGAGGTACCCAAAGACTGGAGGACAGCAGATGTAGTCCCCTTATACAAAAGTGGGAACAAAGAGGAAGCAGGGAACTACAGACCAGTCAGCCTCACCTCGGTAGTGGGAAAGATCATGGAAGCACTACTGAAGGAGAGATTGGTGGAACATCTGGTTGTCAATGGACTAGGACCCAAGGCAGCATGGTTTCACCAGAGGAGGTCATGTCAGACCAACCTCATTGAATTTTGACTGGGTGACTAGGGAGGTGGATCAGGGAGGGCAGTGGACATGGCCTATCTGGACTTCAGCAAGGCCTTTGACACTGTGCCACAGAAGACTATTACACAAACTGGGGAATATGGGTGTGGGCAGGACAGTAGTGTGGTGGGTAGGTAACTGGCTGGGTGGCAGGACACAGAGGGTGGTGGTAAATGGCTGTCACTCCACAGGCGGAAGAGTGACCAGTGGGGTACCACAGGGATCAGTGCTGGGACCGGTCCTATTCAACATCTTCATCAGTGACATTGCACAGGATATAGAAGGCAGAATTTCACTGTTGGCTGATGACACAAAGCTCTGTAACAGAGTAGACACACCAGAGGTGTAGACAGAATGAGAAGGACCTGCAGAAACTTGAAGAATGGTCAAGGGTTTGGCAGTTGAAATTCAATGCAAAGAAGTGCAAGATAATGCATATGGGGCACAAAACCCTGGCACAATATATCAGTTGGGGGTGAGGATATAGCATGCACCAAGCAGGAAAGGGATCTTGGGTTGTCATCTCTGATAACCTCAAGGTAGGAAACAGTGTGACAAGGCATCAGGTAAAGCAAATAGGATGCTGGGATGTATAGGCAGGGGCATCACCAGCAGGAAAAGGGAGGTCATAATTCCGCTATACAAGACACTAGTGAGGCCCCACCTGGAGTACAGTGTACAGTTCTGGAGACCATACCTACGTAAGGACATAGACAGGGTAGAGAAGGTTCAGAGGAGGGCAACAAAGATGGTGCATGGGTTGCATCACAAGTCCTATGAAGACAGGTTGAAGGAACTGAACATGTACTCCTGGAGGAGAGGAGGAGAGAGGGATATGATAGAGACATACAAGTATCTTACAGGGAGGAACAGGGTGCAGGAAAACACTATTTTTAAGCGAAAAGATGTTTCAGGACTAGAGGCATGGGATGAAGTTGGAGGAGGACGATTCAGAGGAAACATGAGAAAGAATTCTTCACAGAACGGGTGGTGGACAAGTGGAACACCCTGCCAGAGGAAGTGGTGGGGGCTGAAACAATCACGGGATTTAAGAATGCATGGGATAGACATAAAGGAATTCTAGAGGTCAGGGGTAAGGAGAAATAGACTTCTAGGAAAACAAACTGAACTTACAAGCTCAAATGGGCAGACTAGGTGGGCCATAGGCCGTTATCTGCCGGCACTGTCTATGTATCTATGTATCTATACAGTTCATTCAGAAGTGAAGTAATCCAAGTAATCTAACGAAAGACACTATTAAAAAGTACATAGAAACATAGACTTTCACTTTGATGGCAGATTAGAATTGTTTGGCCCATCTAGTCTGCCCATTTCCTTACCTACAGGATAAGCTGCAGATCTTATTTAACCAACAGCCTATTTCTTCCTACTCTCCACAAAAATTGCCTTATGTCTGTCCCATGCATTCTTGAATTCTCCCACAATTTTAGACCCCACAACCTCCTCAGGAAGGCTGTTCCATGCATCCACCAACCTCTCTGTGAAAAAATACTTCCTCACATTGCCCCTGAGCCATCCCCCCTCTATCTTCAAATTGTGCCCCCTTGTTCTTGCACATCTCTTTTTCTAAAAGATGCTACCCTCTTGGACTTTCTTGATTCAACTGAGGTACTTAAACATTTCTATTATGTCCCCCCTCTCCCTCCTTTCCTCAAGGGTATACATATTAAGCTCCTTTAGTCTCTCCTCGTATGGCTTCTCTTGCAGACCCTGCACCATTTTAGTTGCCCTCCTCTGAACTGCCTCCATCCTGTCTAGGTCCTTGCGGAGATGGGGTCTCCAGAACTGGATGCAGTACTCCAGATGGGGTCTCACCAACTGTCTGTACAGGGGGATAACAACTTCCTGTTTTCTGCTGGTGATGCCTCTCCCTATACATCTCAGTATCCCCCCATCCCTCCCTACCACCTTCTCACATTGCTTGTCAACCTTAAGGTCATCTGAAATGATTACCCCCAGGTCCCTTTCCATTTTTGTTGTTGTTACTACCTCCCCCCATTGTGTAATCTTCCCCTTGTTTTTTGTTTCCCAGGTGCATTATTTTGCACTTTTTTGCATTCAATCCAAGCTGTCATACTTCTGACCATTCCTCCAACCTTGCCAAGTCCCTTCTCATCCTTTCCACGCCTCCTTGTGTATCAACCCTGTTACAGATCTTTGTGCCATCTGCAAAGAGGCATACATTTCCTTCCAGTCCCTCTGCAATGTCACTTATAAAGACATTAACAAGACTGGACCCAGTACTGAACCCTGTGGTACACCACTAGTAACCCCTCTTTCTTCAGAGTGGACTCCATTTACAATTACCTTCTGTGTCCTGTTGTTTAGCCAGTGTTTTACCCAGGCCACCACCCTGGGACCCACTCCCAGGCTGGTTAATTTGACTATTAATCTTTTGTGTGGGACTGAGGCAAATGCCTTACTAAAGTCTAGGTAGGCCATGTCCACAGCCCCTCCCTGGTCTACTACTTTGGTCACCCAGTCAAAGAAATCAATTACATTCATCTGACATGCCCTTCCTGCTGTGAACCCATGCTGCCTTGGGTCCTGTGCCCCACTGGCCTCTAGGTACTCAACAATTCTTTCCTTCAGAAGTGATTCCATCACTTTCCCTACCACAGAGGTCAAACTGACAGGTCTGTAGTTTCCTGCCTCTGTCTTGGTCCCACTTTTGTGAAGGGAAATCACATCTGCCTTCCTCCAGTCCTCATGTACCACACCATCCTCCCATAATTTGTTAAAAAGGGTAGTCAGTGGTGTCACTAGTTCTCTGTTTAATTCTTTTAGAATTGTGGGCTGAATTCCATCTGTAACCCCCCTGCAAATGGGGGTTCCCAAAAGACTTCCAGGAGCTTGCTTGAATGCTCCAAGCCTGAATGGTGTTTGGCGTTTAAGCCATTTATCAGTGAGTGTTTTTAGAGCCTCTGGTACTGTCTCTTTAAGAGCTGTCTGCTTGCAGACATAATTAGTTTGTATGGGGACTGTGTGCTTCTCTGCTTGAGTACCACTCCGAGCTGCCAATTCACTCCATTTTGCAGTCACTAGAGTGCAAAGGAACCTATCTGAAAGATGTAACTGTTTGCCAGAAATCATTTGAGTAATAATGAAAATACAGTTTGTCTAACCTGCTTTCTTTGCAGTCAGAACTGTGTTTGCCTAGTTCCCCATTCTAGTTTTGAACTGCTGAACTGGACCAATCAGTGTGGGTTAGGTAGCTCTAAAATGGTGCCTTAGACGAATCAAAACTTGGACTCATAATCTGAGCCAGCCACAAGAGGTTGTATGGGCAGTGACTCTGGGAGATGTAGTTTAGACTTCGATGCCTTTTGGACCAACAGGCAGTCTATTGTGAGTGACAGCCAATCCAGCCAAGAACTGGGAGGAACTCAAAGGAAGTGCCCGGTTTTGTCTGCTGGAGTTTCAGTTGAGCTCTGGCAGTGAGAGAGGAAGGAGCCCTATCTTTTTTCGTGTGCAGTTTTAGTCGGAAGCGTGTGTAAGGCCCAGAGTTCCGGTCTGCAGCTTGTGTAACTGCTTGTTAGGACTGAATCTGTCCTGTGAAGAGAATCAAAGGATATCTGAAGAGTAGAAACCAGGCTCACCTGTAGAAGACTGGAGAAATTGCTGAATTGCACTCGGTCTGTCAGGAACTGAATCTGTGTGTTCTCCGGGTATTGTGCAGTAATTGCGATCGGGATAGAGAAGCAGCCTGCCTGGTATAGTACTTTCTTTTTACCATATAAATGTGTGAGGAGGCTTGTGTAGCTCAAGTGAATCCTGCTGCCATTAAAGGACTTTTGCCTGTGACTGTTTACCGTATAAATGTATGAGGAGGCTTATGTAGCTCGAGTGAATCCTGCTGCCATTAAAGGACTTTTGCCTGTTACTGTTCACCATATAAATGTGTGAGGAGGCTTGTGTAGCTCAAGTGAATCCCGCTGCCATTAAAGGACTTTTGCCTGTTGCAGTTTGCCATATAAATGTGTGAGGAGTCTCGTGGAGCTCAAGAGTAGCCCTGCTGACATTGAAGGACCCTATCTTGTTTGGAGGTCGTGAGTACTAATTCAGGGTCGCTCCCTGTTGAATTGCCACATTGAATCCAAATGGAATTACTGTACTGCTGACTGTTTAACTAATTTTTCTTTTCTCTGTGTGAAAGGCCCCTACCAGCTGCCACGGTTTGGACTAGTCACTAGGGCTTGGGTACCCAGGGACAGTAACTGGTAGGGATAGGCCTGTGCACAGAGCCATAAATAGATGAGTAAAGTGATAAGCTAATTAACCTGATTCCCCGTCCTTGTTATATCCCCTAAATAAATCAGAGCTGCTTGTTTCTGCAAAGTTATACTGCCTGAGGTATTTGTCTATGTTAAAGTATTGTACTGTGATTGTTGCACTGTATCTTATTTTACAGGAGGTCCCAGTGCCTGAACCAGTTCTGGGGTAAGTGTATACTGTAGAGGTAATTCTGATATATTGTGTGGGCCACTAGTGGGAAGAAAGGGGGTTGCAGTGTCCCAGAGGGCTGTGACCAAGTTAGTTTAACTATTGCAAACCCTGACCTCTGGGTGGAGGCACCACCATCTGATCCAGGCCCCTCAACCTGTTAGTGGCAAATCAGGCAGGGTAGTAGCCCTGGGATGGCGCCATCTGGGGTTACATCTTGGAGGCTCACCACTGGGATTGTGTGTCCTCTAGTGGCCATATTTACGAACCACTGTTAAGAAAAAAAAAATGGGTACCCGACAGAAGTGGCTGTGCACGGGTGGTGGAGTGGTGTACTGGGAGGAGATTGACCCCAAAATGCTATGCTTATCCTGGACATCCTCCGGGTATCAATACGGACACTGTACAGGAGTACTTTCCAAGGTGGAAGGTTTACAAAACCCTGTGGTGGTGGGTCGGCATGCTAATCTGCTCACCCACACTTTCCTGGCCTAGTAGAGTTTAAGGATCCCATAGATAGCTCCAAAGTGTCACAGACCATTTACCCCAGAGGGAGCCCTCACTGCCTGGAGAGTGATAACTAAGGACAGAAAAAGACCTGGGGAATGAGCCCCCACTGTCTAGAAACTTTGAGGAAATTTGCTAAATGGTTGCGGGGGAAGGAAAACTGGAGGACTTGAAGAAACTGTTCTTGCCACCTGGGGTGTTCCTCCCCAACACCTCTCCGCTCCAGTACCCATAATGGTGGCTGAACCAATGCAGACTCCTATTTCTGCACCTGCCATTAGTCACGACTCTTACCGAAGATTGAGGATCTTCTCTGGCGCCCTCCCAACCCCCCAAGGGGAGGATGTCTGGGAGACCTGGATAGACTATGTTGCCCCCCAAGTGCTAGAATGGCAATGCTCGGAAGCCAAAAAGCGAAAGAGGTTAGTGAGAGCCTCCGAGGTCCTGCCTTGGGTACCATCCATGCTAAGCGGGCCAGTAACCCTGAAGTGACTGCACAGGTTCCATCTTGAGGCCTTGGAGAACGTATGGAGCCAGATTCTGATGAGGATCTATGGTGGAGAGTAAGAAATGCACAACAGTACCAAGGGGAGTTGTTGTCTGTGTATGTATCTCGGCTGGAAAAATTGTTGCAAGAATGCCTCAGAAGGGTAGGTTGCCAGCGATTGAACTGGACCGAACCAGGCTGGACAGGATCCTTAGTATGCCCCTTCTCAGAACTGCTGTTGCTTCAGTTACACCTGGCAAATCGACTGGAATCCCACCCTCCTATGATGAGTTAATGAGAGAAATTGAGAAGTTGAGAAAAAGCGACGGAGGGACCCGCACCAATAGCTGCGGCTACGACCGAGTGACTGAGGTGGCCCATCAAGTGAAGTTCAGGGGCAGAGGTTGGCAGTCAATGGAGTGCTCTGACAAGAAAAGATATGCCACAATGGAGAACTGTTGAGAGAGATCCGGGAATTCAAAAACAGTCCCTTTATGAAGGCCACGCCTGCAAGTACGGGCCCCGACCTATATCCAACTGCATCTGCTATGGGGGTGGGGATACCCACCCATGTATCTCCTGCTGATAACTGCTCCAAACTCAATTCCTTGACCATGGAAGTGGAGAAACTGACGAGATGTCTCCAAATGCTTATCACGCCGCAGACAGAGATGGCACCAAGGTTTCCAGTTAGTAGTACCCCCGCCCTGGCTCCCAGTGTGGCGCCTCGGCCAGCTCAAACTCCAGAAAGTATGTTTTGCTATAATTGTGGGAAGGATGGGCACATGAAGAGGAATGCGGTCCCCAAAGACACTGACAAAGTTGCATATAGGCTACAAGGAGAGCTGGAGAACAAATCAGTGGTTAAGAGGCACAAAATGATCCCAGTAAGGCACCAAAATGCTAACTCACGTCTTTTTGTGGCAAGGTCAGTTGCTCAGGCCCCCGCCACCACCTCTCCAGACTGGTCCAGAATAGTGGGTCCCTCCATGGAGACCACTGTAAAGGTGAATGGAGTGTCTACAAGAGCTGTATTAGACAGTGGCTCCCAAGTGACAATTATGTTCCAGGATTGGTATCAGAAGCATTTGTCAGACGTACCCTTACAACCATTAGAAGGACTGCATGTATGGGGGTTAAGTGAGAGGCCTACCCCTATTCGGGTATATCAAATTTGGCTGTCTTTCCCCACCTCCGTGGCTGGAGTAGCCGAACAGGTAGAGACCCTAGCATCAGTGTGTCCCCACTGGACTGTATGATGGTGTCCCTTTGTTGATTGGAACAAATGCTCATATGTTCGGAAGGCTGGCACAGTTGTTATGAAAACAGGGTCAAAGACTAGTAGAGCTTTAAGAGTTCCGCTTTAATTAAGAAGGCCTATGAGACACAGAGAGATGCTGAAAAATAGAACCAGAGGAACCGGTCAGAATTGTATGGAAGAAGGATCCTGAGTCTCTGATCCTGCGCCAAATGCCCAGTGTACCTTACAGGGAGGTCCGATTATCAGAAAGGATGTTAAGAATAAAATATTAATGTTGGATGCACCAGGCGATGGAAAATTGCCAGAGGGACTGCTGGCCAAGCCTAGTATTTTGCCCGCTAGAGCCCATGTTTATGCCAGAAGGTAATGGTCCAAGTTCAATAATGTGTCTGAAAGAGACATTTGAGTAAATAGAGGTTGCATCCTGGCTAATGTGCATTGTGCAGACACTGCAGTGCTACCCAGCAGCAAGAGTTGAGGAAGAATGACAGAGTAACGCCTGACTTGTTTGATTTGATGACTCCCGTTGCCAGCTGAATGGAAAGTGAGGATAAGTGAGAAGCTTGCCCAGAGAGACCAGGTGTTTTCTTTAAAGGAATGGGATGTAGGATGCGTGCAAGGAGCTGAGCACAATATCCGCTGCATGACGCAAAGACCATTTCGTGAGAGGTCTCGCCTGACACCTGCTGATATAGATGATGTGAGACGGCATCTGCAAGAGATGTTAGCTGCTGGTGTAATACAAGAATCCAGAAGCCCTTATGCTTCCCCCATTGTGGTAGTGAGGAAAAAAATGGGACAGTAGGATGTATGTGGATTATCGCACCTTAAACCGTGAGGACTATCCTGATCAGTACACAGTGCCCCACATTCAGGATGCTTTGGACTGCCTAAGCGGGAGCAAGTGGTTCTCTGTGCTGGATCTCCGCAGTGGGTACTACCAGATCCCGATGGCCCCAGAGGACCGTGAGAAGACAGCTTTATCTGTCAGCTTGGCTTCTATGAATTCATGAGGATGCCTCAGGGATTTCAGGTGCCCCAGCCACTTTTCAGCGATTGATGGAGCGTGCAGTGGGGACATGAACTTACTAGAGTGCCTGGTATACCTAGATGATGTAATATTGTGTTTGGCAGCTCACTGGAGGAACATGAGAGCAGATTATTTAAGGTATTGGACCGACTGGAGGACTGACCTTAAACTGTCCATTGATAAGTGTCAATTCTTTCAAACATCAGTAAAGTATGTGGGACACATAGTATCCACCGAGGAATGGAGACCGACCAAGTAAAGTAGAGGCCTTGACCACCTGGCCACAGCCCAAAAATCTAAAAGAACTGCAAAGATTCCTGGGATTCTGAGGTTATTATCGGGCGCTTCATCAAAGGACTATTCAAGAGTGATCCGCCCTTTACTTAACCTTACTCAAAGGTATCCCCAACCCACAAAATACAAAAGTCAGCGTCCCTCAAGACTGAAAGAGTGTATTTTCATCCAGTGAAGTATTTGGGGCCGCTGGACTCCTGATTGTGAGACTGCTTTTCATGAGATCATATATCAACTTACCCATGCTCCAGTGCTGGCCTATGCCGATCCAAGAAAACCTTATGTCCTGCACACTGATGCTAGCTTGCAAGGGTTGGGGGCTGTGTTGTACCAAAAGCACGAGAATGGCCTGAGACCAGTGGCCTTTGCCAGTAGAAGCCTGACCCCATCCGAAAAGAACTATCCTGTACATAAGTTAGAGTTCCTAGCTTTGAAGTGGGCTATTGTTGACCAATTCCATGAGTACTTGTATGGGGCTGAAATACTAGTAAAACTGACAATAATCCTTTTGACCTATGTGCAGACCTCAGCTAAGCTGGATGCCACTGGCCATAGGTGGCTTTCTGCATTATCTACATATGACTATGCTCTCGAAGACCTGAGCAGGTCTGAACCACATAGATGCTGATGCTCTCCCGGAGGCCTGTTCCCCAGAATGATTGGTCCGATTGGCAGAACCTGACATTCGGGCACTCTGCCGAAGTTTGACAGGGAGGAACAAATGTCCCACGGACGCAGTGGACTGCATGGTGGATTGCTTGGGACCCTCTGAGAATTGCATACCTGCTGCTTATTGCCACTTTTCTGCAATAGACATTGGTGCACTGCCTCAGCTGGACAATGACAGTATTCGGCGGGCTCAATCCCACGATCCCATGATCAAAGCAGCTTTAGAAGCCCTCTATGCAGGAAAAGATGTGTCCAAATTACGCTCCACTGATTTGAGAACTGCACTGTTATACAAAGAAGGTCCTAAGTTGAAACTGATCAATTAACTGTTATACAGAGAAACAGTAGACAGAGGGGACAAGTAGACAAACAACAACTAGTGCTGCCACTGCCTTTCAGCGACTCAGTACTGATGTCCTTGCACAACCACATGGGGCACCTTGGTATAGACAGAACACTTGACTTGGTGAGATCCAGATTCTGTTGGCCTAAGATGGGGCTGATGTGGAGCAACACATTCAAACTTGTAGTCACTGCTTACAGAGGAAAGCTTTGCCCAGAGGGCTGCCCCTTGTTAACATCACCACCAGTGCACCCATGGAGCTGGTCTGTATTGATTTTCTGAGTTTGGAGTCAGATCAAAGAACATATCAGTAATGTGCTGGTGGTCACTGACCATTTCATGAGATATGCCCAAGCTTTCCCCACCAAAGACCAGAGAGCATCCCTTTGGCCAAAGTACTTGTAGAAAACTTTTGTTCACTATGGGGCTCACAAAGAATCCATTCTGATCAAGGAGAGACTTTGAGAGTCATCTGATCAAAGAGATGCTTTCTCTGTGGGGAGTCACGAGAAGTCCAGAACCACTCCTTACCACCCCAGGGACCCACAGCCTGGAACGTTTCAACGCACTTTGCTAGATATGCTAGGCACCCTGCACCCAAAGGACAAGCCTAGATGGAGCCAACAAATTAGCACCCTGGTACATGCTTATAACTGCACCAAAAGTGATGCCACTGGGTTCTCCCCTACCGCCTGATGTTTGGAAGAGAAGCTCGACTACCCGGTAGATGTGTGTTTTTGGGGTCTCTCCTGATGGGGTTCAAGCTGACAACTATTTACAGTATGTGCAAAGTTAAAGGCCCAGCTAACTCATGCGTACCAACTGGCTCAAACCATGGCTGCCAAAAGAAATCTGGCCAACAAAGAAAGGTATGATAAAAGGTGAAAGCACAGGAACTCCAGGAGGGAGATTGGATATTGCTAAGAAATCTGGGACTGCATGGCAAACACAAGATTGCTGACAGATGGCACCATCTCCCTCACATTGTAGTGGGCAAACTAGATGATCTGCCAGTGTACAAAGTAAGGCCTGAGAATAATTCAAAAGATGTAAAAATAATGCATAGAAATCATTTACTGCCCATTGGACAAATCTTGATTGAGTCTGAGCCCTCTGAAAATGCCCCCTCTGGACCAGTGACTAGAGCTGCTGCTAAGAAAAGATCAAGAAAGTCTGCACCTACAGAAGCAGAGTTAAAGTGTTCCCCTCCACAAGTCCCAGTTGAGCATGACTGTCAGTCCATATCAGGAAAGAAGAGAGTGACTTTGAATACTATCCTTCTTACGAACTGAGTCAATTGTTTGAGGGCAATCCCTAGTCAATACTGGAGACAAGCTGGGCCTTCTGGACTGTCTAAGCCCCCAGCTTCGTCCCTGGCCAATCTTGAAAGTGAAGTGCAAAGCATCAGATCAGATGAAATGGAATCATTGTGCATGGTTGAACTGTTTGAGCTTTCAGGGAGGAAAATGATGGATTGGGGCAGACTGGTGATACACCAGAACAAGAAGAGTATTTTGAGTGCCCTGACAGTCCACTGCCAGTGTCGAAAGCTCTCCATGCGAGCCAAATGTTGTGAACTCAGAAACTGTAACTCCTGGAGCTGAAAGTGCCCCAAGTTCTAGCCTCTCTACCCCATGGAGACTCCTGACAAGTGAGGACAATGCTGAAAATGAGGCTCAGAGTGCAGAGACTGTAACAGTTCCCCAGAAAGACTGGTCGAGCTATAAAGCCTGTGGTGCACCTCAGTTATGATTCCTTGGGAGGCCTGTGAGTTGCCCTCAATGTTGTCCCATAAAGGTGTATGTGTCCCGAGCTCATTGCCCAAACTGGCGTCAGTGCTAACTCCAAGTTACTTGTGTTGCCCTCTAAGTATGGTGCCCTTGCCCCGTCCAGCCCCAAGGTAACTGATAGGAAGGCCCTCTCTCAGGTTTCATGTACAAGAGGTAATAACTTGAGTTATGGTACAATGTGTGTGTAATACTTGTAAAGAGTGACGCATTGCAATGTTTCAGAAATGTGTTCTTGGTAAAATGATGTATTGACTGATGATTACATGTGTGAGCCTAATGCAAATGTATATGGTTGCAGTTGAAACTTATGGGGTACCTTGGCGCTTACGTCAAGCTTTCCCAGTCCAGGAAGGGTGTAACCCCCCTGCAAATGGGGGTTCCCAAAAGACTTCCAGGAGCTTGCTTGAATGCTCCAAGCCTGAATGGTGTTTGGCGTTTAAGCCATTTATCAGTGAGTGTTTTTAGAGCCTCTGGTACTGTCTCTTTAAGAGCTGTCTACTTGCAGACATAATTAGTTTGTATGGGGGGACTGTGTGCTTCTCTGCTTGAGTACCACTCGAGCTGCTGCCAATTCACTCCATTTTTGCAGTCATTAGAGTGCAAGGGAACCTATCTGAAAGATGTAACTGTTTGCCAGAAATCATTTAGAGTAATAATGAAAATACAGTTTGTCTAACCTGCTTTCTTTGCAGTCAGAACTGTGTTTGCCTAGTTCCCCATTCTAGTTTTGAACTGCTGAACTGGACCAATCAGTGTGGGTTAAGGTAGCTCTAAATGGTGCCTTGGACGAATCAGAACTTGGACTCATAATCTGAGCCAGCCACAAGAGGATTGTATGGGCAGTGACTCTGGGAGATGTAGTTTAGACTTGGCCTTTTTGGACCAGCAGGGCAGTCTATTGTGAGTGACAGCCAATCCAGCCAAGAACTGGGAGGAACTCAAAGGAAGTGCCCGTTTTGTCTGCTGGAGTTTCAGTTGAGCTCTGGCAGTGAAGAGGGAAGGAGCCCTGTGCTTTTTCGGTGTGCAGTTTTAGTCGGAAAGCGTGTAAGGCCCAGAGTTCCGGTCTGCAGCTTGTGTAACTGCTTGTTAGGACTGAATCCATCCTGTGAAGAGAATCAAAGGATATCTGAAGAGTAGAAACCAGGCTCACCCTGTAGAAGACTGGAGAAATTGCTGAATTGCACTCGGTCTGTCAGGAACTGAATCTGCTGTGTGTTCTCCTGGGTATTGTGCAGTAATTGCGATCGGGATAGAGAAGCAGCCTGCCTGGTATAGTACTTTCTTTTTACCATATAAATGTGTGAGGAGGCTTGTGTAGCTCAAGTGAATCCTGCTGCCATTAAAGGACTTTTGCCTGTGACTGTTCACCATATAAATGTGTGAGGAGGCTTGTGTAGCTCAAGTGAATCCTGCTGCCATTAAAGGACTTTTGCCTGTTGCAGTTTGCCATATAAATGTGTGAGGAGTCTCGTGGAGCTCAAGAGTAGCCCTGCTGACATTGAAGGACCCTATCTTGTTTGGAGGTCGTGAGTACTAATTCAGGGTCGCTCCTGTTGAATTGCCACATTGAATCCAAATGGAATTACTGTACTGCTGACTGTTTAACTAATTTTTCTTTTCTCTGTGTGAAAGGGCCCTACCAGCTGCCACGGTTTGGACTAGCCACTAGGGCTTGGGTACCCAGGGACAGTAACTGGTAGGATAGGCCTGTCACAGAGCCATAAATAGATGAGTAAAGTGATAAGCTAATTAACCTGATTCCCCTGTCCTTGTTATATCCCCTAAATAAATCAGAGCTGCTTGTTTCTGCAAAGTTATACTGCCTGAGGTATTTGTCTATGTTAAAGTATTGTACTGTGATTGTTGCACTGTATCTTATTTTACAGGAGGTCCCAGTGCCTGAACCAGTTCTGGGGGTAAGTGTATACTGTGAAGGTAATTCTGATATATTGTGTGGGCCACTAGTGGGAAGAAAGGGGGGTTGCAGTGTCCCAGAGGGCTGTGACCAAGTTAGTTTAACTATTGCAAACCCTGACCTCTGGGTGGAGGCACCCGCCATCGGATCCAGGCCCCTCAACCTGTTAGTGGAAAATCAGGCAGGGGTAGTAGCCCCTGGGATAGCGCCATCTAGGGGTTACACATCTGTCCCCATTGCTTTGTCCACCTTCAGTTTTAGGAGTTCTTTCAGAACCCTTTCTTCTGTGAAAGGACTGGGATCAACCCCCCTATCCAGAGTGCTTCTGTTAATGTAATAAAATATCTCTGGTTACTACCTGATGTGGTACTCGTGTACCTATATTATGACTACTGTGATCTACCTATTACCAAGCGTGTACCACCAGTGAATGCCTGTAACACTGGTTGCTTTTTTAATCTAAGTGTTATGTACTGTACTGTTTGTTTGCTGTGATGTATTGCTCTCTTGATGAGGTGCCTTTGTAAATGAGTCTATGACTCAAAGGTCTGTAAACCGATGATCTATTAAATAAATAAATAATTGGATTAGGCACCTCTCCCACCTTCTCTTTTGTGAATACTGAACAGAAGTATTCATTCAGTATCCCTGCTTTTTCACTGTCCCTCTCTGCCCACCCACCATCCATTCTATTCAGCCTCACTATCCCTCCCTTTGTCTTTCTACGCTCCCTGATACACCTATAAAAGGTTTTCTTCCGTTTCTTAACCGAGTTGGCTATTTTTTCCTCAGTTTGGGCCTTTGCTATTCGGACTACTCTCACTGCTTCCTTTGGCCTTAACTGGTACAGTTCTCTGTCCTGCTCCTTCTGTGTTTCCTTATACTTCCTAAATGCTATCTTTTTCTCCCTAACCTTCACCGCCACCTCTTTTGAGAACCATAGTGGCTTTTTCTTTCGTTTTGATTTGTTTGTTTGCTTCACACAAAGGGTTGTTGCCCCTGTGATGGCAGTTTTGATATTTCCCCATTGTTACTCCACCCCTCCTTCTAGCCTGTTTGCTAGTGCTTTTCTAAGGCACTCTCCCATTTTGCCAAAGTCAGCCCTCCTGAAGTCCAGAATCCTCACTTTTGTATGGCTTGACTCTGTAGCTGAGTTTATCGTGAACCACACTGGTGGTCACTTGTTCCCAAATGGCTACCCACTTCTAGATCTGAGATCCTCTCACTGTCCCCATTTGAGAGTATGAGGTCTAAGATTGCTCCCTCACGAGTAGGTTCCAAAACTAGCTGTCTGAGGCATGCCATCTGAAGGGCATCGAGAATGGCCCTGCTTTTGGATGTGGCTGCAGCAAAGATGCTCCAGTTAACATCCGACATATTACATCTTTAATTGGCGAGTTAAAATTTAAAAGTTACTGTTTAGAACTGTTTTTTAATAGTTATATGTAAAGGTTATGTGCAGTTCCTCTGAGAAATTCCAGTGTTGATCGTTGCCGTTTCATGCTGATCACATTTGCAATTTTTGCCTCCCTAGTGTAATAGTGCTTTTTGGCAGGTGCCCTAGGCAAGCTCTGTAGTATCCATGGCCCTCAACAAAACTTGCCGACTTATCACAGGATCTGACCATCTCACCCACACATGTGATCTATACGCTCAAACTGGGTGGCTCCAACTCTCTTACCGCATTAAATACCAAACATGCCTTATGGCTAAAAAATCAATTATGGGCCTTGCCCCTCCTGGTGTTCAAGCTCTCATCTGGCCTGCTCTGAATTGCCGCTCCACTAGGGGCTCGGAATCTCAATCACTACTCATCCCAAGGTGCTGGACTATGCTGAGCCAAAGATCCTTTGCTTATAGAGCTCCTAGCTGGTTAAATGGCCTAAACAGTGACATCTCCTCCATCCCTAAGCTTGGACCCTTCAAATCTAAACTTCGCCTGCACCTAACTACCTCCAGCTCATGTGACTGTCATCCCTAATCTTTTTGTATCTAGCACTTACTCTCCCCATCCTCCTCCCCCTACCCCCCACACCCCCCCATACTACACTTTCTACTTGCACTTTCTGTGGTATGTGAGACCCTGACAGTAGCCACAGGCTGCATTTTTGTGCGTATTGCTAAACTCGGGATAATATTGTGTACCCAGTCCTTTGTTAATCAATCTGTCCACTGAATCCATTGTACTCATGTGTTTTTACCACTGTAGCCTGCTATACTGGCATAATGTAAACTCCGGTAACCTGTCAACATGTCACATTGTCCTACAATCTATCATACCTCACCTGACGTGGAACCTTTGTAAAAGAGTCTTGGCTCAAAGGTATTTGTAATCCTAGATTAAATAAATAAATAAAAAGTAAAAAATCTTCTCACATGTTGTCTCAGTAAGCATTTCCTCCTTTTGCAGTTGTGCAGTGAATCTGTATGTGCCCACATGAGCGGAGCCTATTAATGCACCTAGTCGGCGGTGCCATGCTTCCACCTTGTTTTGTGTGCGTGGTATTCCATTGTTGACCTGGTCATGAACAGACCAAAACTCAGGTGGAAATAGAGATGGGTTTCTGATAGCAGCTCTGTTCCTCATTTGCCTCCTGACTTGGCCCAAAATGTAATTTTCTTTGAACGAGGCTAAGAGTGGAGCACTGTTGTCTGGCATAACACTTTTAAGTTAGTTGAAGGCTGCTTTTATTTCCTCAGGTGGCAGAAAAGCCAAAGCAACAAGATGCCTCATGAACAGACTGAACTCTTAAGTTGCTGCCATGCTGTGAAGCTAAGCTGAGTCCCTGTATCCTTCTCCAGACAATTTGCCCCAAATGAAACAAACACCCCTTATTAGTTGTAACCGGGAACTCAATTTTGCAGGCATTTATTGCTGCCTGCTCAGAATCGGTTATAATGTACTCGGGTAACAGAATAAGATCTGACTGATCTGCCAGGTCTTGCAGATCCTGAAATAGTCTTTGATAACTTGTCTGAGACTTGGCAGTCATTAGGCCAAAAACAAGTGGTACAATACTTGAGGTCTCTTCAGGCCCAACAGGGGGCATATATGGAATACAGCTGTCTTAAAATAGAGGGGACAGTATGAAATGTGCCGTCCATGATCCAATACTTAGCTTGCTGTAGGTGCTCAATATTTGATGTGGTGGTGAACAGCAGAGACCGCTCATCACCACATGTTGAATCCTGCAATAACCATGGCTGCCCATTGATACTTTTCAGCTTCTCTGGGACTTCAAGCTGTGCAAGAGATCTTGCTTCTGATGTTAGATGTGCTTTCCAAGCTCTTTTAACCATCTGTAGCAATGCCTGTTTTCTTAGCATACTCTGGCACATGTCCGAGGCACTGAGGACACAGCTTCTTGTACTGATTGTGCAGGATTGTCATGAGTTGCAACAGCGCACTGCTTCAGGGCTGACATAGCCTCTGCCATCAGTGCATCTGCAGCATCTGGAGAGTGGTTCAATGTTTGTGGAATAGCAATGGGAGAGATGGAGTGTATAATGCTTATGTAACTTGTAGTACCGTTTGTGACTTTACTCTATTCCCATCCTTGAGTAGTAGGTATGTAGGTAGTAATTTCTAGGGAATAGAAGGCCCATGAACAAGGGTGAGAAGAGCACTGGAGAAGGAGGAGGAGGGGATGGTGGTGGACAAAAAAACACTCCCTAAGAAAGGGAGGTGCATTAGCGGAGGGCTTAAATAGAGGTTGTGGGTGGAGCTATTCAATCAGTCAATCAATCAAAATCTTTATTTAACCAGGCGGACACCATTGAGCAAGCTCATTTTCAAGGTGGACCTAGGACAAAAATAGGTAATACAATATAGGTGAGAACAACATACGATTTCAAGTAGTATTGTGTACAACAAATTACAGTTTAGGTGAGATCAACATACAATGTCAGTTATGTGTACAATAATTAGGGAAAGGCAGTAAATGCAAGTAAATGGTACAAAAGATTGTAGAAAAACAGACAAACGTAGGGGTTGAAAGTCACAGGTAAGAGAATATAAAGTGGATATAAAGTGTAGATGTGGGGATGGGAGTGAAGGAGAAAGGAGTGGGTATGGCAAAAAGAGTGGAGTCAACAACAGAAAGAGACCTAAAGTCTTGACAGGGCAGGGGCAAAGGTCAGAGAATAGAGCAAGCAGCTCTGAAGGAAAAGGGATCTAGGTCAGGAGGACCAGACACAGGATTCCTTGAAATGGAATGTATATAAGGTTTTGAAAGCTGCCAGACTAATGGGGTAATTGATTCTTAGATTCTTTTGATTCTTATTCCATAGAAGGGGCCATGCGTGACTAATAGAAGCCCCACCAAACCGGGATTTGGCCGGACACTTTCAGCGAAATATAAGAGGCACTTCTAAGGGCATACTTACTTAAAGAGCAGAGAGGTAAGCAGTCCGAAATGTAATTAGGCAATTTATTTAGGATGCTTTTGTAGATCCAGATCGCAGCATTTCTCTGGCGTCTAAAGCTAAGGGATGACCAGTCTACCGCCGAGTACAGGGAGCAATGATGGGTGGAATAGGGAAGGTCCGTTATAAACCTTAGAGCTCTATGATAGAGTGTATTAAGTTTGGAAAGAGCACCTGCAGGACCCTGGCTATAGAGGAAATCAGTGTAGTCTAATAAACAGAGAAAGGTAGTTTGGACTAGCCTCAGTTTTGCATCCCTGGTGAGGAGATTCTTTATCCTATAGAAAAGGCCTAGTTTCATTCTAAGTTTCTTTATCAGCTCTTCTATGTGAACAATGAAGAAGAGTCTAGGATCCATCCAAACCCCCAAATATTTAAATTTTGATACGTACTCCAACTGTTCACCTAGTATTGTAGTAACTGGGGGGAGTAGCCCCGTTTCGGCTGGATTTGCTAGATTAGGAAAGGGTGACAAGAACATCGCTTTTGTCTTCTTGGCATTTAGAAGCAGCTTCTGCTTTAGAAGCTGAGTCTGTAGCCAATTGAAATTGTCCTGTAGTTCAGAGTATGCCACTTGGGGGGGAAATCCGCTAGAGTACAGTACTGTATCATCTGCAAATAGATGAATGTGAGCCTTTTTGATGGTAGCATCAATTCTGTTGCTGTAAAATGCAAAGAGCAGGGGACCCAAAATGGAACCTTGGGGAACCCCTCTCTGAAGGGCTTTCAAAGGAGAGACTTCACCATCCACTTTTACTTTGTGTGAATGGCCAGCAAGGTAATTGCAGAACCATCTGAGAGAAAGAGCATCCAGTCCAATGGTTTGAAGGGATGTGAGGAGCAGACTATGCTCAATGGTATTGAAGGCCTTACTTAGGTCCAGGAAAACTGCACAGATGAAATTCTTATTATCCAACTCACTCTGTCAATCATTAGTGACTTTGTCCAAAGCGGAAGTAGTACTGTGTTGTGCTCTGAACCCTGATTGTAATGGGTTGAGAAGTTTTGACGATTCCAGATGGTTCTTGAGCTGGGTGTTCATTTTTTCCAATAACTTAGCCCTACACTGAACCTTGGGCCAAGTCCTCCCATTCAGCGTTTGTGGAATAGCAATAGGGAGAGATGGGGTATATAGTGCTTATGTAACTTGCAGTACTTTGTATGGCTTTACTCTATTCCCACCCTTGAATAGTAGGTACAGTATGTAGGTAGTACTTTATTGGTAATAGAAGGCCCCAAAAGATACCTCCTCCAGCTCATGGAGAATATGACCCCCTGGCACTCAGGAGAGGAAACCTCTGAGGACCCGTGGCAGAGGTCTGCCCATCCTCTGGGTATACTAAAAGGAGAAGGACCTAGGTTCTAGTAACCATAGTTAATCTGAGGTTGGTGAGCTGCTTGGAGAGAAGATTATGCATCCTCGATCCATGGATGATGCAGATTGAATGATGATCCTGAGGCTAAAGAGTAGATCTTTTCTGAATGAGTGATAGAATCTGAAGTGTGAAGTAAATCCAGGTGAAGGAGAGCGAAGGAAGTCCAAGTGTAGAAATGATGAATAATGCTTGTCTCATGGAATTGCAAGGGCGTAATATGCAGAGGAAGCATGACTTGACCGATAAGTTACTAGATGGGGAATGGTGGAAATGCTATGGTACAAGAAGTCATTGGTGAATGATCCAACTTGTGACAGGTTTAAATGTCAAGGTATGGTCTGGAGGCAAGGAATTCAGTAATGAATGAGGAGTCACTAAGGAAGCAGTTGTGAAGTAGAAATGAGTAGAAGAGAGTCTTTGAGTGCCCTGGAGATGATGGTTCATTCTCGATCCAAAGACAATGCAGGCTGAATGATGATCCTGAGGATGAAGTTACTTCTTTTCCATAGGGATGGTAGAATCCTATGTGTGGAGCAGATCCAGTTGAATAAGGGCTAATGTAGTCCATATTTCCAAGGTGATGAAAGATGCATGTCCAAAGGGATTGTAGGGGTGTAATGAGTTGGAAGAAAATTATTTGATCAATATAAAACCAGACAGTACACTGTGGATTTGCAGTGATTTGTAAAGTTATGGGTGACTTATCCAATTTGTGTAAGGTTTGATGTTCAGGGTAAGTCTGGAGGTAAAAAATCGATTAGTGAGTGATAAATCGCTAAGTAAGCATCCCAGAGTAAAATGAGTAGAGGAGAGTTTGAGTGACTGATGAGAGTAATGCCATTAGTGATCAGTACACAAATAGAAGAAGATTTGCGGAGTGATCCAGATGGAAGTCTAATGTATATGGGGAAAGATAGGAAATTCGGTATAAGGGAAGGATGGCTTCTTTGATCATAATGTTTGTGACTTTATATGTAAATAATCTGCTGGTACATTACCTAAAGTAAGTGTGGTTATTTTTATGGTGTGATCGGCTAGGAGATGCACAGTGGTGGCATAGGTTGGTTAAGTTTACTGGTAATCCTGATGCCGAAGTACTTGAGAGAAGCTTGGGGGAAGATGTAAGGAAGAGTCTATAGGCTGGATTGGTAGTGAGATTGATTAGTGCAGGATGCCATAGGACCTTAGTGCTACGGCTGATTAATACCAATTGGGAGGCAAGACTGAGTTGGTGAATTTGTCTTGACTGTTACAGATTGGCGGTTAGAATTCAGGAGAGCCAGTGCTCAGGGATGCTCTTTACTGCTGTAGAGATTAACAAAGGTAATTTGAGAAAAAAAAGGAAGAAGGGTCAGCTGGAAGAGCGATTAACCCGGCTGAAGGTACTAGGTGAAAAGGTGCAAATGACTGTATAAGGAATGGCGATGGCCAGGAGCGAAAATGATGGTTTGGATGGCGTGGAGTAGGTAATCAGCTACACAGTAGAGATCCCATGATGAATATTCTGGAAGACATCTGTGCAATTCTTAAAACAAGTAATGACTGTTGAGGAGTAGGAGTCGAGTAACATGGTGAACAGAGACAGTGTTGGTAGGAGAGGCTACAGAAGGTAAAATTGATGGTTCTGTAGTTGGATGGGTTATCCTGCGATTCCTGGTATCCACAGAAGTTATGCTGATTATGAAGTCAGAACATAGCAGAAGGATTTACATCCTTTCCATGTATGAGGATAGCCAGTGAGAAGAGACAGACCAGGAAGTCACTGTGATTGAATGGACAAGGATCGGAGGGTATATCTAATAGAGACGGAGAAATCATCCTATTGTACAGGTAAATGGTATTCTATGAATGATTGTGAGGAGCTGATTGGGCAGTATAACAACACTACGGTGATGTAAGAGTCTATGAGGCATGTTAGCCAAGGGATGTTTGCTGGCAGTAGTATTTCTCCAGAGTAGTGAACAAGTGATACAATGGGTAGTGGAAGGGTACTGTTGGAATGGCCAGAGCAGGAGTATGAGATGGATCTTATGGAAGAGCGAATGACCGGGTAGGAATACTGGTCGGAGATAGGGTATGAGGCTCAAAGAGCCACGGCAAACAATACAAAGCCCAAAGCTTGCAAGGCGAAGATAAAAAGGTAGCCACCCAAGTGGGAATGAAGTCCAGAGTGAATCCCGATAAACTGAAGGAATGATCCAGGGAAGGTGATGGGCTAGTTGATGCCAGATGACAAACTGTGCAGGGAGGAACAGGACTGGTTCAGCCCAGCAGTGAACAGCAGCAGGATGCAGGAAGGCTCTAACAGTCACTAGAAGATAGTCCAAGGAGTCCAATGTGTGAAGCGCAGTACTCAGAGCAACTGGGTTGAAGGACAGAGGTCCTATTTCTGACGATGATGGAAACCAGCCAGGGAAGGGACAGAAGCTGCTGGTGTGACGACAGATAAAGGTTCCCACATCTGAAGGAGAAATGAACTTAAACATCGACTGGACGGGTGACCTGCAGCAAAGAATTCCCAGAGGCAGTCAAGCTGAAGTGAGAAAGATGCTGGAACAGCTGGCAAGATCTAACTCATGTGGGACAGGTGAGAAGGGGTCAAGGACGAAGGACCATAGATGAGTGGGATGTCAGGCAGTGATGAAGGATGGCAGTTAGTCAGAGCATAAGAGCCCTAAGTCTGGAGGAAAGTGGTAATCAGGTAGGATATGAAATTAGCTTAAGGAGGACCAACGGTCCATATGTAGACTCCAATCCAAGTAGATGAGGCAAGTTGACAGGCATGACACTCCAGATAATACAAACGAGTTACTGAGGTCTGTTCCAGATGGGAAGCGACAGCCAGGAAAGAGATGGAAGATACAGTGTCCCAAGGGATCCATAGACAAGGTACAACTCTCTGATGTCGATGAGGTGTTGAACAGTCGATGTCAACAGGTAGAGCCAAAAGTGGAAGGCAGGTGGAGTGTGCTGGTCCTTGTCCCGATGAGAGACAGGGACCCTTGACCAGGGAGGTCAGTGTGATAAGATCTGAGGGGAGACAGCAAGCATGGAAGAATGGAGAATGTGAGCAGGATGAGGTCCAGTTCCAGAAAGGGTGCAGCAACTGATAGCAGGTCAAGAATAAATATGGATCAGTCGACTGGTGCAGACTAGGTAGTCTGGAGAAGGCAAAGTTGACAAAGTCATGTTCCTGAAGGGGAGAAGCATCCAGGTATCAGGATGAGAATGCATAAGTAGAAGCTATTGAATGAAGACTCAGACATCCATCGTGACAGCTGAGGCAGAATGATCATGATTTGAGGCAGCTAAGCAGGTAAAAGATAATGAGGGCATGTGAGGTAGAGAAGTTCCATTCCCGAAGGGAAGCAGCAACTGGTATGCGGTAGAGAAGGCTTGGTATGACTCAGTAGATTGTAGACAAGGCTTCTATCCCTGGTAGTCAGGGCAAGCTAACCTTCACTTAATGCTGTCCAGCAGAGTTAGGGATGAAGGATGTCGGGTAGGTAGGAAGGAAGCAGGAGGTAATAACTGTAACAGAATCCCATCCCTGGTAGATAGGGGAAGCCTACCTTCACTCAGCACCTCAGAAGGCACAAGTTAGGAATGGAGTCTGGAGTACTGCTGGTATGGGCTCGCTGAAACCACAAAACGCTGCTGTAGAAAGAGAGTAGAGCAGAGAACAGAATTGAGACAGGCAAGATGACCAGTACATGAGTAGGATAAGACAGACGGAGTATGCTAGGAATGGTAGGTGCTTAATCAGGCCTTGTGCTAGAGAAGGTCAGACTGAGGAGATGAGAACCTTGAAGGGGAAGGACAGCTCCATCATAAATTCAAGCAGGGTCCAGGGGAGAGGATTATGAGGGAGCAGGCAACAGAAGTTATAGGGAGTAAGAGCAGGTGGTCTAGGATGACTAGGGTCATAAGAATAGGGGCACCCCTTCCCCCCGTAGCCACCAGTATCCTATAGTGGCCAGTCATACGACACCCCCAGACCAATACTGACCCCCCCTCCTACCACCACCACTAGTGCCATACGTAACAGAGCAGTGGGAGCATGGGCTGCCCGCCAGATGCTACGAGCTCTTATTCATAGTGGGGAAACAATGAAACTGAAGGCAGGTGTGCGGACAGCAAGTACTGCTCAGGGCACTGGGTATGAGAATGGATGAACTGACACTGTAGGGCAGATGGATGCCAAATGAACTTTGGAAAAATGGTTCTTGGAAAGGGGAGAAAAGAACAGGGGAGAAAAGTGAAAACAAATGAAATGGCAGTAACAGTCAGGGGGCACTGTAGCGGGATGTTGTCAAGTTACTCAGAAACGGGTGCCACAGGAAGTGTAGTGATGAATTGGCAGCGCAAGTGTATCACAGATTAGCTGAGATGTGATTACGAATGCGCAGACTTGGAGTGCAATTTGAGCATGGTGTGGGATAGGATCATAAAAGTGGCAGAGTAACTGGCAAGTTGCCTGTAAGGGGCCACACAACATAAGGTGGATAGTAACAGGGTGCCAAGTCCTTCAGTGTATGTATGCCATAGTGGGTGTCCTGCATAATAGGTGACCACAAGCCCATTGTTTCCAGCAGGGACGTGGGAAGTATGCAGCAACTATAAGAGCAGTTCGAATGTGACAAGTAAGTAAGGGCTTGAGCAGTCCAGGCCTTGGAGCCAGAATCCGTACAGCCTGGGTAAACTCTGGAGTCCCCTTAAAATAGTAGTGGAGGGTGAGCAACACGGTGGGAGTGAGGTGCGAGGAGGATTGACGATGAAGCACAAAGGGAATGCACGACCCATTGGAGAGGTACACTTCTCCCAAACTGCGGGTCATTTCGGTTGTAATAGCATGTGTAAGGCATGGCAAACCCCAGAAAATGCGATGTTGTACCAGTTGAGAGTTGCCTATTGTTAGGCACGATGACAATCCCACTAACCCACTGCCCAGTGCTGCAGCCACAGGGGAAGCACTGTAAAACAAACTGAGAGTGTACTTACTGGCAGAGAGTGGAGCAGTCATTGATAAAAGTGAGGAGAATCCAAATGAGTGCTAGAAGAGACGGCGTGCAGAAGAGCTGGAGAGTTAAGGAGGGGACCAGGATGCCAGCAGGGGATGGACAGGAAGCGGGCAAGCATTGGGAGGGGAGAGGAAGGAAGCCACAGTAGTGGAGAAAGAGCAGGGGATGCTCAGAAGCGTGGGCACGAGGGGCGTCATGAAAGCCCAGAAAGAAACACAGAGAAGGGAGAACCCAGGCACAACCGGGAAAGGTGGGGAGTGAAGGACAGGAGCTGGGAGGTGGCAGAAACTGCCAAGGAGGAGACAAAATGGAAAAGGGAAAGCAGGTAGGCAACAGAGGGAAACAACAAGGAGAGAGGAGAGGGGGAGGACGAGCAAGGAGAAACAACCAGATAACAGCAGCATAGCACAAAAGAGGCACAGCCACACGAGCCACGCAGGCAGCCTAGGGACAAAAACAACTCCCTAAGCAAGGGAAGTGCGTTAGTGGAGGGCTTAAATAGAGGTTGTGGGAGGAGCTATTTCCCACATTGAACCTCGGGCCAAGCCCTCCCATTATGTTCAGCCTCACTCACCAAAAGATGTTGACCTCCCTGCAATACTGTGATAGCTCGTCTGTGACAATTCATTGATTTGCGGCTCTGACAACCCAGTAGTGCCACTTGCTGCGATTTCTCTCCCTAACCAACAAATACCCACTGATGCACATTTTCTCATGACCTTTCTGTGACGGCACTAAACAGCACACCAATGCTTCTTCAGCCATTCCTGCAATTTGCAATTTTCCACTGGCAAAATTGCATGGTGCGGTAACCAGGTTACTGATATATCAGAATCTTGCAGCTGTGTAGTGACATGTGCATGTCACTTGTCCATCTTTACTCTATCTTTACCCTTTGGGGGAGAGAAACAGAAATAGGCATACAGCCCAAGCAAGTTAGCAGGTATACAATAAGAGGGGGCGAAAGGATCAGAATACAGAATGTGCCGACTTAGCTGTCAGTGCAGAATTTGACAGAGTGACAGCCTACAGTGTTGCTTGTATCAAGGTAACTGACTGACAGTACGCTGTAGGGATTGAGAGTATTAGGATTCTTTCCGGTCAGACTAATAGTCATTGGGGATTCTTCCGACAGTATTTTCTATATCAGGATTTTTTGCTGGATTAAGTACCTAACCCCTGTTCAGTAATTATTACTTAAATCTTTTCCGGTAAGGGTACCTTTGGACTGTACATACTGGGTTGATACAATGGTACTGGCTCATGTTTCAGATGGGCCATCATTTTTTCATAGTGGGTATTGCAAGGGAGCAGGAATTTCAAAAAAAATCCAAGGTAATGCATCTCTATTTAGGAATGAAATAAACTGTGGCATATTGATGTTTCTGCCAGAAATACATTATTGCAAAAAATACAGTAATTAAATGATGACTTAACATATATTTCTATTTTGACATTTAAAAAAGGGATCATTTCAAAGTATGATGTCAGAAGCAGAGGACTGTGATGTCTGGCGTAGACCAGCAGCCAGAGCAGATGTAGTCTGGGAGCAGTGATCCTGTTTTCATGGTTATGTTATGTGCACAGTCAGAAAGATTAAGGGGAAGCTAAATATAGAAAAATAAGTTAAAAAGTGTCTACACTTTTTTTCAGAGTTTCAGTTTTGGAGCCTCTTTCAATGATCCATTGAAAATGATCAGAAATTATATTTGCTGCATTATTTGTTTAGAAAAAACATGCTCAAGTTCTTCTGGATGAGATGATAAATATGATGTCCTGGCTTCCTGCCTAAAGGTTTGTTGCAGCTGAGGAATAATTTTGTCCCCTGGGAACCTACAAACCTCTGTGATGTGAGAAAACATTGCGGTCTAGAATATTCCAAACATTTGTAAGTGCAGCTTGGTTGCTCCAGCACTTTTTCTAGCAGATAAATGCCTGCCCAGAGCATCTAACAACACCATCACAATTTATAACTATTGTACGCTGTGGTTTTCAAGTCTTTCAGCCAAGTTTTCAGGCTGTTTTTAAGGACAGCTGAACTTTGTTTTCTCAACCTGTCCCTGACACAAGACTTTGAGGAGACTTTTTCTATAAAAAAAATACTACATAGAAACACAGAATTTATCAGCAGAAAAGGACCACTTGCATCACCTAGTCTGCCCAAGTCTTCCCTGCTCATTCTACATCTGCAGACCTTATGTGGTCTTTGGTGACCTTCCCTCCTCCCTGCCTCTGCTGTAATATACCCAGTGTTTATCCCATGCATGCATGCATGAAGCCCCCCCCATTTTAACCTCCAACACTTTGGCTGGCAGTCTGTTCTAGGAATCTACCACCCTTTCAGTGAAGAAATATTTCCTCACATCTCTCCTGAACTCCACTCCCCCCACTGCCCACCACCAAGCCTCATGGCATACCTCCTGGTTCTGGTGCTCATCCCCTATGGAAGATGTCCCCTTCCTGCACCCTAGTCACCCTTGCGAGGTACTTGTAGGTCTCGATTATGTCACCTCTCTGTCTCCTCTTTTCAGCATGTACATGTTGAAATCCCTCAAACTCTCCTCTTAGGGCTTCCCTTGCAAACCCTACACCAGTTTAGTTGCCTTCCTCAGCACTGCCTCCACCCTGTTTATGCTGTTTCTGAGGTGCAGTCTCTAACATTGTACACAGTACTCTGGGGGGCATACCAGGGAGCAATACAGTGGCACCACCACCTTCCTCCTCCTGCCAGAGATACCCCTTCCTATGCAGCCTAACTTCCTACTAGTCCTGCCCATGGTCTTCTCACACTGCACTGCTAACCTTGATGCCACTGATCTTTAAACTTGCCACTATCAGATTGTCAAACACTGTTTCCTTATCCCTGTATGAGTGACCTCACTCTTCTCTAAGTCCCCTACCTCTATATTCACCCTTACTCAGCTACCTTCCCCATCTCCCACATCACTCCCAGCTTTACCCGGAATGAACCATTCCACACTTTTCACCCTCAGTGAGACTGACTACTACTATCCATACCTCACCCACCCCAAACCTCCTGGCCACCTTTTTACCTTTCACTGCTAACTATCTTGATCTGTTGAGGACCTCATCTGTCTGCCTTCTCCACTTCATTCCCCGCCATCCATGGCCGACTCCTCCCTCTTCAGCTAGCCTCGATTTTCCATGCCCTACACCACATGTTCTCAACTCTTCTATTTACCACTGATGTTGTAATCTCACCTATTGCAAACTGTGATACCTGTCTGCCAGCATTTTTGTTTTTTCTTTTTCTCTCCAGTGTTTATTATGTAAGTCCCAATATGATGATCCGCAATGTCCTAAATTTATTAATTATTCTTTGTAAATATTTTCCAACATTTGAGAAGCCTCCTTATGTACATATCGTTGTATATACAGTATATTGCCTCGCTTATTTGTACATGTATATATATATATATATATATATATATATATATATATAGTCTTTGCTTATATTGTATGTTTTGCACACTACTTGTCCCAGGACCTCCTTGTAAATGAGCTTGCTCAATGGAGTTATTTTCCTGCCAATAAACTTTGACTTTTGACTTTGACCTTGATGTCCTCTGATGTAAGAACTCTAAAGTCCCTTTCCTGTTTAGTGACAGGTACCTTCCCCCTCATCATATACTCTGCACTGGGGTTCATATGCCCCAGGTGCATGATTTAGCACTTTTGCATTGAACCCCAAATGCCATGTCTTTGACTACTCCTCAGATTTCCCTAGATCCCTATGTATTCTCTCCACCCCCTTCTGAGTGTCCACCCTATTGCAGATTTTGGTGTCATCTGCAAAAAGGCATACCTTCACCTCCAGCTGTTCTGCAGGGTCCCTAGTCAATAAATTCAAAAGGACTGGTCCCAGCACCAAACCCTATGGTACATGGCTGGTCACTCTCCCATCAAAGGGGGGAGGGTGAGGAGAAAGGACTGTAGATCGGGCATGGTCTGCGGTAATAGTATAGGTGGGGAAAAATGGACAGACTAGATGAGCCAAGCAGTCTTTATCTGCCATCAAATTCTGTTTCTATGTCCTTAAAGTGAGTGCCATTAACCATCACCCTCTGTCCCCTTTCCGTTAACCAGTTTCTAACCTAATTTACCAATTTGGACCCCACGTCTAAGCTAGTCAATGTCTCAGTCAGACTCCTGTGCACACAGTGTTGAAGGCCTTGCTGAAGTCCAGCTAGATTATATCCATTGCCCTCCCCCTGGTCCACTAACTACATCTATAATATTGTGGTATTAATTATAACTGCATTATTATGTGTCACAGTTATCATACCATTGAAATGTAATACCCTGGCATCCCTAGAGAAATACCTGCTGAAGCCCAGTGCCCTACTTGGACAGCAGAAGGATTTGCTTACACTTCTGATGAAAAAGAGACCTGGGTTTGAATCTTGCAACCACCACTTATTCATTGCGTGACTCTGGGTAAGACATTTAACTCCTGTGCTTAACCTCACTGTAGTGTCCTACTAATATACCTCTGTGCTCTTTGAATCTCCCTCTGTGCTGAACACATCAGCAACGTTCTCATCCCCTTCATGTCCAGGACTGCAGTGCACTTTGGGATGCATTTTGTATGAAAGACACTTTATAAAATCAGATTCCTATCTTTCATTTTTTAATTTGTGGAGGTGTGACACTTGATTCCTGTGGAGGGAGGGAGGGTGCAGGGTGCCTGACATTGGTGTTGTCTGTAAAGTAAGTTGCTTCCTTGCCCTCCCATCTGAAGGGTGGGAGAGGACTCAGCAACTCCAGCAATCAGAGAGGTGGATGGGGAAGGCATCAAAACTGGGAGAGGGTGATAAAAAATGATAAGTAAGAACCTCAGTACTAAAATACCCCCCCACCACACACACACACACACACTTCTATTTCTTCTTTTGCGGGTAAATGCCACTTTTACATTCCTTACCCCGACATTGTGGTTGAGGGGCAGCCAACACCAGTGCCACTCTGTGGTCAACCAGCAGGGGATGTGTGAGTGATGGGAGGACTATAAACCTGCCTCCCTGGGAACTGAGTACCACACCTCCATGGCACACTCAGCCCCTTCTCGGTCCATTCACTGACCCCAGTCTTGCCACAAAGGGTTGTTCCTCAATGCCCAAAGTAACAGTATTCAGAGCTGCACACTGTAGGGCTAGACGAGGTGAGCTGTTGAAATCTTCCAGTGCTTTCATTGACACTAAACAAGTTCGTGAGCAGCATCCTTGGGGAATGCAGGAGGAGGCAGATGAAGTTGCCAGTAGGGATGCTGTCTCCATAGCAGCAGGTGTTGCCATGATGTTGTTGGAATGTCCCAATGTCCTACAGCAGTGGCTTTATCTGTTTTGTACTACAGTACTGTTTTCGGCTTTGTACATCTTGACAGCTCAGTCATGAATAAGAACCCCAGCCGTATCTGTCCTTGCTTCAAGCCTCAAACAGGAGAAGCTCTTTTGGGAATAGAGTCCTGCCTGACCCTCCAACCCCCTCTGGCAGAAATTACTTTGAAAGACAGACAATTAATTTGCCATGGCCTAAATGAACAAAGTGATAAACATGATGCATAGAGACATAGAATTTGTCAGCAGAAAAGGACCAATTGGCCAACCCAGTCAGCTCAGATGCAAAAGCTGATCTTGCTGTCTGTCTGTCTATCTAGCTATCCATCTATCCTTTGCAAAAACTGCATTACTGCACCAGTTAGGGTTCAAGTTAATGCCACAAAAATAGGGAAATATGGCATTAGGGTTTCACTAACTGTAACTCCCCACGCCCCAGCAAAAGGAAACAACATTATGGTTTGGGTCTCTGGAGTCTTGGCGAATTAGTGGTGGGGTCTTTCTTGGGGTCTCCAAGAAAACAAGGTAAGATGTTATCTCTTTTCTTCACACAGGGTCCATAGAGCCCTGCATGAAAAAAAAAAAGCTAGGATAGATTCTGTTGGCAACATGTGGCAAGACATAGTTCTCTACCGTTGAAGACTGTATCACTATGAGGCATTTGTCTGGAGCTGCACCACGTGTTTCACACAAGAAGCTGTGGGCTAAGAGGGAGGGGTGAGCGTTAGGGTTGACAACCCCAAGGAAAACCCCATCACTGATTCACCAAGGCTCCAGAGACCCCAAACCCTAATGTTTTTTTCACTTTTGCTGCTTGGAGGTGGGGAATTAGGGTTGGAAACACTAATGCCATATTTTCCTACTTTTGTGGTGCTAGCTTAAACTCTAACTGGTGCATTAATGCAGTTTTTTGCAAAGAATGTCCTTTCTTTTTGAGATAGTGGAATTGTATCAAGACCTGCATGAACAGATGCAGATGTGCAGGGCGCTTTGGGCACTGTGCCAAGGGAAGAGTCCATCCACCAGTAGAAGTGAAGGGTCCTGTGGGCCCTGCAGTTCCGTGCAAGCAGCCGATTTCAAGAATTCACGAGGCTGTCTGGTGAACTGCAGAAGCGAATGGCCCCTCTGGGTCCTGCAGTTTCATGTAGCTGTAGACACAGATGCACAGGGCCAAGAATCCATCTCTCAGCTGAATCACAGGGCCGTCTGGCACCCATGGGTGCAGAGATGCAGGGCCCTATACCAAGAAAAGAGTCCTCTTCACTATATGGTGCTTGGGCCCATGCAGGCAACCCAGCACCTACCCTTCCTAAGCTGGGGGGTGGTGCCTTGCCCCCGGTCTCAGCCCATTCAGCTGGGTCAGTGAATTCACCCTTGAACTCAACTCAGTGGTACGGGATCACAAAGCACTACCCACTGGGGTAAAGCCTGATGCTACACACTAAGTTTCTTAATAATGGTTTATTTTTTTGTTGGTTTTTTTTATTTTGACCCCAGTTTTATAGATAGTACTTTTAGGACTCCCCCTTATAAACATGACATGTGACATTTATAGTATATTGGCTGAAACATCATTTTGCACCACAAGTGCAAAAGCATGTCATTTCCAGGATTAAAAAGAACTATACCTGTCATGTTTATGAGGTGGTGTGGAAAAAGGCTATGTTGAAAGTTTGGAGTCAAAATATGAAAATTAGTGAAGGTATATGTGAACATTGGAATATTTCAATGTTCACTCACAACTTGGCCATTTTATCATATTTTTACACCAGATTTTCAGCATAGCCTTCTTATGAGCCCACTTCATGAACCTAGTAACTGCAAATGTTCAAATCCCCACTGAAACATCATTTTGTGCCACAGGTGCAAAAAGACATTTTGGCCAGGATTTGAAAAAAACAACAGCTGCCATGTTCATGAGGCAGTGTGAAAAATGGCTATGTTGAAAATGTGGGTTCAAAATATTGAATATTACCAAAGTTATGAGCAAGTTGTCTTTTCATATTTTGACCCCACATTTTCAACATAGCCTTCTTATGACTCCACCTCATAAACCCGGTAGGTGAAAATGTTCAAATCTCACCCAAAAGGTGATTTCATGCAGCGATCACAGAATTGCCTTTAAAGACACATTTGAATAATGTCACAACCTTGTTTATGAGGTGAAGTTCCGAAAAGACCATGTTGAAAATCTGGTGTTATAATAAACAAGCATTTGTCAATGCTGAATGTTGTCATGCTGGCATTGACAGTGGCGGAGGTGGAGACGCATAGCGCTGTGATTTTGTTAATGTGTCCCAAAAGGTGATTTTGCACAGCGAGTATGCCATTGTGCGGCAGAGCTGCAGAAACGCGTTTCGGGCAGGCTGTGGAAAATGGCAGCTGGACTGTTGATGACGAGGTGTGCACAAATGCCAGTGGAGAAAATGTGGCATGAAAATATTGCAGATTTAAGCAACAAACCATGATAGGGTGTGGGTTATGCTGGGATTTACCCACGCCTGGTGTGGTTTGGTCACTCGGCTGCACCTCGTGACCAAATCCACACCAGAAGTGGGTAAATCCCAGCATAACCCACAACCTTGAGTGGTTTATTGCGATTATACGCTTCCTTTTTTTATTGGTGAAAAAAAAATAAATTAAAATCCTTTTTTATTTGTATTTTAAGTTAATTTTATTGATTTTATTGCTCCACTGGAAAAAATAGTTCTTTGTTGCCAGGGAGACCCTCCCTAGCTGCCTCATTTGTTCAAAGTCCCCCACACCCAATCCCATCCCATAAATACACCAGAGAGACCCACTTCCATACATACTTACACAGACACTTGCTATTGCTTGGGAGGCTGCTGTCGTTTTTCTGTTTACTTGTTTTCAGAGAGAGAGCTTGTGAGGCTTTTTTTTCTTTTAAACATTCACAGACTAAAAGCTGTGAGTCTGCAGCGTGAGCCATCATATGAACCACCAAGCGATTTCAGTGAGCGCTGATGACAACCATGCTGTGGTTCCTATGTGTGTTTAGCAGTTTGCCATTCACTGGATTTTTTGCGGTCTGCGTTTGGTGCCATTAATGCTCCTGTCTCTTCAACACTTCTCCGTTTACTGGATTTTGCAGTCTGCGTCAGGTGCCATTAATGCTGCAGTGAAATGTGGCAGGTCAGGAGCGAGCCTGGGTCATGGAAATTGAGGCAGACAGTGCGACTATGCAGCAGGCGGCAGTCCGTGGTTAATATTAGAAGAGCATTTTTTTTTCTTCCTTTTTAACACAAGTTGGTTACAGGAGAAATGGTACCAATGTTTGGATGGAGCAGAGAGACACAGATAGTGGGGCCTTAATGGAGTGAAACCTTTAGGTAAGCTGAGTCACGGGGAGAAGCGGTCAACTGAAAAGTACATATAGTTTCTCTTGTGAAAGTTGGAGACTTATTTGAATCTCCTACTACTGCTTTTGTGTTGTGGTTTAGCAGGGAATTGAAATGGCAGCTTTCATCTGTACGAGACTACCAGTAGTTCTCGCTTTAGCAGGGAAAAGATAGTGGCTTTTATGTTTTGTTTTTGGGCTCGGACTGATTTTGTTTCGATTTGGCTGACTGGCACATTTTCCCGTGGGTTATGCCGGAATTTACCATGGGTAAGAGGTGCCAGTCAGTCAATCAAAATAAAGAATTCTCAGACCCCATTTTATAATGACGAAGTTACAAGGGTGCGTGGAAACTGCGCAATGCATGGTTGCAAAAAAGTCATTGTATGGACTTTTGGCACCAAATTTTCAACATAGGCATTTTAGGACCTCTGCAGATGAATAGCGTCACCGTCATTTCCTCAGACTGTCCCAAAAAGTTATTTCTCACAGTGACCGTGCAATTCTGCACCGGATGTGCGAAAATGCATTTCAGCCAGCTGTACTGTTCATAAGGAGGTATGGGAAAATACCAATGATCAACAGCTGGAGTGAAAGAATTACAAATTCACAAAGTCATGAGCGTGCGTGCAAACTGCGCAACGCAGGCTCGTAAAACACTCATTTTATTGACTTTCGTCCCCAAATTTTCAAAATAGGCATTTTAGGACATCTGCTAATGAACAGTGTCACTGCCATTTTCATAATGTGTCTCCGAACATGGGCTTTCCCACAGCGACCAGCTGTTGTCTTGAACTGTGAAAACAGATTTTGGTCAGGGTGTGAAAAATGACAGCTGTACTGTTCATTAGGAGGTGTAGAACAATGGCACTGTTGAAAGTCTGGAGTGAAAATATTATAAGTTTGTGAACACGAGCTTGCTTGCAAACTAACAACGCTTAGCTAGTAACACAGACATTTTATGAGTGTGTCACCAAATTTTTCAAGACAGGCATTTAGGACCTCTGTTCATGAACAGTGTCACTGTCATTTTCATAATGTCCCGAATAAAGTGATTTCAGACAGCAAATCAGAAGTTATTCTGCGCGGAAGTGTGAAAACACATTTCAGCCAGGATGTGAAAATAGACAGCTGGACGGTTCACAAGAAGGTGTGGTAAAATGCCAATATTGAGAATCTGGTGTGAAAATTTGGCGAATTCGCTAACTTAAAAGTGTGCATAGCAACTGTGTAATGCATGCTTGTAAAACAGTCATTTTTATTTTATATTTCCAACCAAATTTGCAACATAGGCTTTTTGAGAGCCACCCTCATGAACAGTGGCACTGTCATTTTGTTACTCAGCCCGGAAAGGTGATTCCGCACAGTGACTGCAAAGTCACCTTTCGGGACTGAATAATGCCATGACAGTGCAAGAATTCATGAGGAGGGGTCCCAAAAATGCCATGTTGAAAATTTAGCCAAAATCCCTAAAATGCCTGAGATATGCAGCAAAGTTGAAAAACCCTATTTATTCCATTATATAGCTTACTGGCATTTCCTCAGTTTGCGGTCGGCTTTGAAGAGTGCAGGCGTGTTTCCAGTCCACCGATGATCGTTGCGCCGACTCCAGAGGTAAGTATGGAGTGAAGGGGTGCGTAGGAGGCAGGAAGCACAGGGGTGGAGTGCGTGTGGGGCCAGGAGACTACAAGGACTGTTTTCATTTACAGGTGGAAAAAAAAATTGCGTGACAATTTTTGTATTTCAGGGGATTTGGCACACTGGGGTGGGCTCCCAGCATGCCACCTAAATGTTTGGGGTCTGTAGCCAAAGGGATTGGGCACCCTCTTCAGCACACAACATGGGGGTGGAGGAAGTTATGCCGATGGGGATTGGGCACCCCCATCGGCACACAAAAGTGGGGGGCAAGCCGAGGGGATTGGACACCTTGCCATTTTAACAATGGGGGTTTATTGCCCGACGGGAGTGGGCTCCCCCCATCGGCACACAAAAGAAAGCGGGGGGGTAAACCGACAGGGAGATTGGGCACCCCCAAAGTTGGAAGTTGGGCGGCCGCCAGCCCACCTTGCTGATAATGTCGGCGAGCACGTAGGAAGGGTCCGCTGCATCTGACAAGCTTTGCTCGGATTGCATGGACCTTTTCTTAGATGTGCTCGCCACATTATGTATGCATGGTGTGATGCCGGCATGCAGGCTGATTGGGAAATGAGGGATGCACCTACTGCTGCGTGCCCTGCATTCGCCCAACAGCGACCGCACCTCCAAAGCTGCACTGTCCCAACATGTTGGCTGCGCAAGTGCGCCAACACAAAAAATGACAAAGCTATGAATAAAATTTCAAACCCCACTGTAGTACATTAAACTGGACTTACCATATTTTCTCATATTGCAGTAACCAGTTCTAGCAGCAAGATGTGTCTTCTATTGGACAATGGATCTATGTCGTGGGACACGTTCAGGTGAGGGAGGGTGTGTGTGTGGGGGGTATAGGGTGGTGGGTGCTGAGTGGGGGTTGGGCTGTGATGTGTGGGGGTGTATTGGGAAGTCAAATTGGTGAGGGATCATTTTCTTCTTTGCAGGTTTAGTTAGAAAAAAAGAAAAAGATCAAAGAGGAATTTTTTATTTATTTATGGGTGGCTTGGGCTTTAGCCGATACTGGGGATTGGGCACCCCAGTGTTGGGATAGTCTTCCACGGCATCGAGAGAGGGCCCCCCAGTACTACTACCTATTTTGCGAGGAGACAACCTGGAGGTGAGGGATACAAAGAAGCAGTATCAGGGGTTGGTAGCCTGATCCACGTTATATAATTTAGAAACTGAATTTATTGAGGAGGGGGGGGCAGGAGACCAGGTGGGTGTTTACAAAGAAGTGAGCCAGCAACAGCATTCCATCTGCAGCTGCAGGAATCAAGAAAGTCCCATTGTTCTCATGCAGAGAACGTGGGTGAACAGCTCCTGTCGCTAAGCTGGGCACCCTGGATTGTTGGGGTGTCCAGAAAAGGTCATATTAAGCTAGGTCTCAGGTGTTTGCTTTTAAAATAGAAATAATTTTTATGTATTTGTGTTTATTAGTTGGGGGATAGGGGACAAGATGGCAGCTGTAATGACACGAAAATGTTATTGCATTTTGTGAGAAGCAGGTGGTGAGAAGCCAAAGAGTGTCTTGGGACACATGCACTGAGCATGCACAGAACAGCTAAACAGCAAAATTTACATCCTTAAAACTCTGGAACAGTTTAATATTTTTTCATGAAACCTTTAAAAGGCACTACCTTAGCACAGCTCACTTCTACCCTGAAAGTTTCGGGAAATAAATCCATGCATCTAGGCTGTACGTGAGAGCAAAACCAAAAACCCATGTTAAGTATAGGACAATAATTGGCCATCCACAGGAAAACAACATATGGGGACCTCAGAAGCCGCACAAGCTGTAATCACAAAACTTCCAACATATTTAGACCTTGCCTCCTAGACAATGCATGCCAAATCTTAGGCAATTTTGTTGAACACCACCAAAGCTATTAAGGTGCAAAGTTAGGGGTTTAACATAGAACCTGTCAGGCAACCCTAACTATAGTGGTGCTACTGCGACAGAGTATGTATATATATATATTATATATTAGTATTCTGTGATAATTTGCATATGCAGTCCATGATGCTTTGCATTGTGGGGGCATGTGTGATTTTGTATTTCTTTGAAATTTGGCTTCCCAGCCAAATGCCCTTTAGGGTAACCCTTGCCTCACTGCTTGCACACAGAGGTTCTTTGTCTCATATATATATATATATATGTGATATGCCATGGCCCCAGTGAAAATATGCTTGATATTTTCTCGAGTGCACTTTGACCTTATGTGGTCATGAGTGGCGGAGCCACGAGGGACCCCATAAGGTCAAAATGCACGAGGGGAAATATCATGCATATTTACACTGGGGACATGGCATATTTAATTTAAGTAATGGCTGTTTTTTGTTCTTTAGTTCTTCTTCTTTTATTTTTGTTTATTTGTGTGAATTTAATTTTAGTGCTGCTTTACAGTTTGACTGCCCCCGTGGTTTCCATGGCGCTGATAGTTGTTGGTAGGGGCGATAGCATGGTATATAGGGTTCAAACATGCATTGCTTGCCAAATGTTAGTTTTTGATTGGCTGAGGTTTATTTGTGGGTGGGATGAGAATTTTTTTTTAAATGGCTGCGTTAGGTCCTGCTTAGCGAGGGAGACAGATTGTGTTGTGGTTGCTGGGTTTTTATTTTGTGCGGATTAATTTTTTAAATGTGTATCTGGTTGAGCTGCTTTTAATTATTGGCAGCTTGTTTAGGTACTATGGAAGAGGAGTTTGCTGCCAGCTACCAGAGTCACTGTGAGCCATTTGGAGGTATGTAGTAAAAGTTGGCACTGGGAGAGAGAGGTATTTCATGTTTTCTTCAGGTTCGGGAAGGCTGGGTTTTAATATTGTGCAATTTTCTTTTTTTTAATAAATGGAATGCTGTGCAAAAGAAAAATAAAGAAATTAACCTCTCAGTGTGAATGCCGGTTTCACAGTGAGAAGGTCAGAACTGTGCATCCTAAGAGCTGTATTTGGTGCTGGGAGAAAGTGAAAGTGTTCTGTGTGGTATACAGGAGAAATGAAACTGTTAGTGGAGCTGGCATGCAAGTGAGCAGGTGAATTTTGATTGTAGTGCTCATGCTGCCAGCTCCCACCAATCAGATGCTTTGTGAGCAGTTGTGCTGAAGTGCAGTTTGTGTCTGGTTATTACCTACAGTGAGAATAAATGACCTAGAGTGAGAATAAACGCGATATTCTCACTGTAGGTCTGTGCAGGCAAAAATACTGCTGTTATTTGCCTGTTTCTATCCTCACCCAAATTGCATAAATATATATAGTAGATATTAGAGTATATGTATATATTTAGGGAGAGAATAAATCAATACATAATAGGCAACTGCAGTTTACAAGGATATGTACCCATCAAGGAGCTAATTAGGGCTACTATAAGCCACAAGCCCAAAGGGTGAGTGTCATTATTGGCCTAATTAACCCCCCAGATGTGTATGTATCCTTGGAAAGCACAGTTGCCAATTGTCTGTTTTTTTTATAATACATTGGGATGTTTTTGTTTCATGTCAGATTGCATTTGTAATTGTTCCCAGCTCTTCCAGGTTGCTTTTGCGCATGTGTGCACCTGGAAGAGTGTGCCCATGTCAGAGTGCGACTGTGTCCATGCTTGATGCATGCATTCATGATTTTGCATGCTTTGTGCTACATACTATGAAAGGTTCAGAGTGGCGGAGGTGTTTCCTTTGAAGCAGAGCATTTGTGTGGCAGCTTGGCAGTGTAGTGAACACGTGGTGTCAGTTGTTTGGATCCTGGTGGCATTCAAGTGGTGTGTGAGCAGCAGAGGATGGCATCTGGATAATGGATAGACTATCTGCAGCATCGTGTAAGAGGTGGCATGGGGTGAGAGCTGTGGAGCATCAAGGGATGTTTCTGATGGGAGACTGGGAGAATTTTTTGGTTTATGGGAGCCTTCAGGAACTATCTTTATTTTTGTTTCAGGTTTTTGTAGGGTTTCGGTGGTGTAAGTTTTATTTGTAGGCATTTTTGGCTGGATTTAGTTTGTGCCATCTTGTGTGTTGCATGTTTTTCCTAGGTTGGAGGGTGGTATTATTAGGTATTTCAATGAGCGTGGGAATATTTGTTTATGGATATGTCCAGTACGTGTTAATCGATGTGCTAAGTGGTTTGATTGGTTGGTAAGTTGTTTGTTTTGGTGGTCATAATGTTGGTCTTTGGGTATTTTTTTTCACAGCATAGTTTTCCTTCTGGAGATACACAGCTTTAATTGGTAGATATACAGTTGTAACTGGGAAGTATACTTCTTTAATTTGTGAGGTATACTGGAAAATACATGATAGTGGGGCCTAGGGCAAAATAAATCCTCATCCATGTTGTGTGTGTCTGTGTGTCTGTGTATTTATAGGGTGCAGTAGTGCCCCTGTATGTAGTTAGGGTTGAGTAGGGCGTTTGGCGTTAAACCCCTAACTTTGCACTTTAATGGCATTGCTCTGGTTTGATTAAATTTCACAAAATTTTGAATGTGCGGTCTTTGGGGGATGGAGGGCAAGGTCTGTTGATTAGTAAGTTTTGTTCCAGCTGAATATGCAGATTTCGAGATCCAGATAGTGCAAAAAGAGGAAAAATTGGGGGGGGGTGCTTTTTTTTTTTTTGCTCTCACCTACATCCTACTTGATTTAGAATTTTGTTCTGAAATGTTCTGAGTAGAAAGGGCTTGTCCTAGAATGGTGCTTTTCATTGGTTTGGTGAAAAAATATTAATCCGCTCCAGAGTTATAAGGATTTGAAATTTCAGTTCTGAGCATGCTCAATAGTGTCTTCCAGATAGCTGTTTGAAACTATAGAAGAATTTCCTTCTCACAAAGGAAGACTCTTCTTTCATGATGAAAAACTCTTCTTTCATATGGCAACCATCTTTTTCTGTTTTTTTTTTTAAACTGAAAACCTATAAAAATGATGCCCTGGATAAAAACAGACACATGAATCTAGTTAAACGGAACCAATTTAGCTTGATTCTGGAGTTTGTTTTATGAGAAACAGCCCTGAAATATAGTTTTGGGACATCCACAAAATCCTTACCAATACTTGTTTCGTGAGACAAAATTCTTGTTTTGTGAGTCTCATGAAAGAAGAATCTTATCTCGTGAAAGAAGAAGTGGACTTAGGTTTTTTTCCATAGTCCTTTTATGAGTAGACCTTCTTCTTTCATGATCACAAAAGAACTTATGAAAGAAGAATGTCAGCTCACAAAAGAACTATGGAGGAAAAAACTAAGTCCACCATCTTCTTTCATGAGTCGAGATTCTTCTTTTGTGAGTTCTTTCCTCTACCTTTCTCTACCATTACATCGCCAGGCCCACTGCACCTCCATCATCGCTTAACACTGGTTTTAACTCTCATCCCTCATGCCTCTCCTCACTTCTCTCCTCTGCTCTCTCCTCTTCTTACTCCCTGCACTCCAGGGATTCCCGCACCTTTGCCATTTCCCATCCTCAGTCGAGTGCTGGGCAGTCTGCCTTCTCCTGTTGTTTCCCCTCCCTCTGGACCCTTCTCCCCTCTTCCCTTCAGCTCTCTCCCTCTTGCCAGGCCTTTACACATCAGCTGAGGCTTGCTCCTGCTTCTCCCTCTACTTGCCTTACCCCCTGGCCCTCTGTCACTCTCCTTCCAGTCCTCTTGTCCCCCTTCTCCCCCTATTTCTCCCCTATTTGGACCACCTGTGTCCTTGTTTTTCATTCTGTGCCCTAATACTTGAGGTGCTTAATCCTAGCTCATTAGTGCGATTAACCTACTGCTGCCAAGTCAGTTACCCATGGTCTGCCTTTTTCCCAAGCTTGATCACAAGCTGTGCAAGGTCAAGTGGGCCATCCTGTTTTAAAGTTGAATTGAAAACATTTTTATTTAGCCAAGTCTTTCCTGATGAGATTTAATTTTTGATTATAAATAAGCTTTAACTTTCTGACAGTATGTAAACTGCTTTGACTTCCTGAAATTTGCACTGAACAAATAAAGTATTGATTGATTGATTGATCCCACCTATTGTAATATGGTTTCATCTGCCATTGTATTTTTGTCTGCACACTCTGGTGTTTGATTTGCTGTTCATGTCTGTACACCTTCTCTCCCCAACCCTGGGTTGCACCTGGAAATGAACCTCAGCTTAGTTTGCCTTTCCTGGTTATGAAATTTTAAATAAATAAATAAATTCATAAATATATAAATGCATAAATTATTTCATAATAATGAAAGAAGAAGGTTGGTTCATGAAAGATGTATGAAAAAAACTAAGTCCACCATCTTCTTTTGTGAGCCAAGATTCTTCTTTCATGAGTTCTTTAGTGACTCATGAAAGAAGAAGGCCGGGCCATGAAAAAAGGAGGGGGTGTGGTTAGTTTTTTTTTCACTGTTTTTTCATGAGGTCAAATAAAAGAACCATTCTTCTTTCATGTGATCTCACAAAAGAACTGTCCATGACCAGGAACTTCTCTCTGTTTGTCTGTCTGTCTGTCCGTCTATCTATCTATCTATCTATCTATCTATCTATCTATCTATCTATCTCTTTTCAATTTTTTAAGTGGACTGGGGTGCCCAACTCTGGTACTGCTTCTTTCTCCCCCCTCCCCTCCAGGTTACCCACCCACTTTCCCATGTTTAGTTTCTTTATAATGTAAGTGGACCATAGTGCCCATCCCCCAGTACTGCTTCTCTTGCCATCCCTCCACTCCACATCCCCCCTTTCTTTAATATATGTGGTGGCACCAGGGAGTCCACACCCAGGGCTACCAAAAAACCATCCCAACATTGGGTGGCCTCCCGGTGGTGGCACTTTCACTAATGAGTGGTACACCTCCTCATCTGTCAAATCAAGGAAAAGGGTATGTTTAAAATTAGCAACAATATGGGATAAATAGGGGAAAAACAAGAAATAGGGGTACTTATTTTCAAAAAGTGCAGATAAGCAGGGATACCACTTTATATTTTGAGTGCCTCCACCGGGGGTGGCCACTGCCCAGTGTCGGCTTTTGTCCCCCTACAATAAAGAAAACCCTTCCTCATTGATCTTTTTTTTTTTACACCTGAGAAAAAGAAAATGGAACATCAGCGATCTGCTCTCCCAGCACTTCAACCTACCCACCCCATCCCCCCACTCAGGACCCAACATTCCACCCCACACACACCCTCACATCTTCACTCACTGGTCATGTGCCACAATGCCTTCTCAGTATGACAACAGCAGGATTTTCTTGAAATTTGTAGCTGCAGCTGGAGTCATGCTGTGGGTTTCAGTTACAACAGTGACATGCCGATCCCCTGATGTGTCTCTGTGGCTCTCTCTCGATCTGTCCATCTGTCTGTCTGTCCAGCTATCTTGCTAGCTATTTAGCTATCAATCTAGCTATCTATAATTTTTGTTTAGCGAACCAGGGAGCCCACCCTGGTATTGCTTCTTCCCCTCCCCTCCAGGTTGCCCATTCTCACTCCCAATTCTTTTAGTTTAAATTACTAGGCGGACTGTGGTGCCCACTGCTTCTCTTTCCCCCTTCCCCTCCAGGTTGCCCACTTACCCTTCTAATTATAATAATAGCAGACCAAGGTGCCCATACCCATTACTGCTTTCCACCCCTCTCCTCCAGGTCTTGCCCCTCACCCAAAGAAATAGGTGGCGATACCAGGATGCTTACCCTGGTGCCACCAAAGATCACCCTGACACTGGGGTACCCAGTACGTAGTGTCAGCTTGAGTCCTCCTAAAATAAAGAAACCTGTTCCTCATTGAGCATTTCTTTATACCTGAATAAAAGAAAATGGTCCACAAGCAATCTTGCCCCCATCACCCCCTCACGGTGACCCCCTACTGAGCACCCACCATCCCACTCCAAACACCCTTACTAACCTGAACATGTCCCAATGCAATACATCCTCTCTGTGATTGAAGACACATCTTACAACCGGAACTGGCGATTGCAATATGAGAACGTAAGGTAAGTATGCTGTGATGCATTTTGATGGGATTTAAACTTTTGTTCATCACCTTATCACTTTTGAACATTTTTACACCAACTTTTCTACATGTCCTTTTTGAGACCCCACCTTATGAGCAAGGGCAGTGAAATTATGGAAATCTGTCCTGAAAGGTGACTTTGCGGTCCTTGTGCAAAATCACCTTTAAGGCAAGATCTGAGCAGTTTTGTCACCCTTGTTCATCAGGTGGGGTCATAAGAAGGCTGTATTGATAATTTTGGGTAAAATAGTAAAAAAACAGCAACGTTATGAGAATATGTTTAAATGTTTCAATGCACACTCATAACTGTTAATTTTCACTATTCTAACCCCACATTTTCAACAGTCATTTTTTCGCAACATGTCATGAATGTGACAGCTGACATTTTTCAAATCCTGGTTAAAATGTGTTTTGCGAACCTGTGGTGCAATATGATATTTCAGCCAAGATGTAAAAATTATCAGCTACTGGGTTTATGAGGTGGGTTCCTAAGAAGGCAATATAGAAAATTTGGTGTCAAAATATTAAAAAAACAATAAAGTTATAAAGGTACATTGACATTTTATGCACGTTCATAACCTTGGTAAGTTTTTGACATTTGTTGCTGCACGGAAGTGTAGGGTCAGCAGGGCCCTGCAGGTTTGTAGATGAATGGAGTCTAAACTTGGCACAAGGCCCAGATAGCCCGGGCCTGCAAGTGTGCATCTGTGCACGCAGGTCCTGAAGGGACCTGCATGAATGAGGATACAATCTGAAAAAGGAAGAACATTCTTTGCAAAAACTGCATCAATGCACCAGTCAGGGTTCAACTTAATGCAACAAAACTAGGGAAATGTGGCATCAGGATTTCCAATCCTAACTTCCCCACCTCCGCTCCCCAGTGGCAAAGGGAAAAAAAAATATTAGGGTTTTGGGGTCTCCTGAGTTTTGGCTAATCAGCGGTGCTGTCTCCCTTGAGACTGTCAATCCTAATGCTCACCACTTCCCCCCAGCCTCCTGTCTGAAGCATAAGGTACAGCTCCAAGCCAGTACCTCATACTGATTACCTCTTCAAAGGTGGAGAAGTATATCTCACCCCATGTTGCCAACAAAATTTGTTGTAGCGTTCTTCATGCAGGGCCTGAGAAAAAGAGATTATATCTGACCATGTTTGCTCAGGGTAAGGGGTGAGCATTAAGGTTGACAACCCCAGGAAAGACCCCACTACTGATTCGCCTAGACTCAGGAGAATAAAAACCTTAATGTTTTTTCCTTTTGCTGCTTTTGGGGGGTGGGGAGTTAGGGTTGGAAAATCTAACACCACATTTCCCTACTTTTGTTGTGTTAAGCCGAACCCTAACTGGTGCATTAACAGTTTTTTCAAATAACGTGTACCAGATAATGGACTGCAGGGTGTGCAGTCATGCTCTGATATATACATGCTTTGAGTGTTTTGTGAGGCATGAGGTTACAGACCACGTGCGTTCAATCACCCAAGACATGTGTACAGTAGAGCGCAACTGCACCCCCCTGTAGTGGATTATCTGTCTTATAAAATGTCCAGAAGGTTCTAAGGAATGGAAAGAAGGGCAGGCATGTAGTTATTATGAAATAATGAATGGTCATGTGGTGTGTTTCATCCAATTAGGAGACTGGATTTGCACAGATTTTTCTTACCCATTTCATAAATATATATTATACTGACATGGTATTGCCAGTGTAGTTAGGGTTCAACAACCATTTCTATGATAAACCCGAAATTTTGCACTTTAATAATCTTGCAACCATATGACTGATGCACACGAAATTTTTCATGCACTGTCAGGTACCATAGATCTCTTGATGTGGCAAGTTTTGTTTCAGTCGGATGTGCAGTCGTGGAGATGTGGAGTGTCAAAAAATTTGAAATCTACCATTTAGGTGCAAATCCTTTGCCGTGCTGCATCTCCGAAATGGCTTGGGGGTCTGGTCTGAAGGTGTTAGGGTATATGGGTTATGGGTTGCAGATGTGCCTTTTGAAAGTTTGCCGAAAAAATATGAATCTGTTCAAAATTTATTAAAATTTGAAGTTTCTCATTATATCATATGGGAAAAAATATATGTGCCATTGCGAAAGCAGTTTCAGATTTTGCAAAAGTACTTTTTAATGCCACAAATAGGTTCTGTAGTGTCATGCTGCCACCATCTTGTTTTCAATTAGCAATGGGGGAAACAATGCTGTAATTAAATAAATACTGTCCCTTGGTAAACACCAACAGTTGTGTTTACCTAGTCAGGGCCCTAGGAACATGATTCTGGCATTATTGTTTTAACATAGTGGACAGAAATATGTTTTTTGCGATCGGCCGTTGGTAGTGTCACAAATCTGTGGCACTATTTTTGTGAAACTGCCACAAATTGTGACAGTTTTCATGCAACTAATGGCACTGTTGCATGAAAATGGCTGCAAATTTGCGGGCACTTTTCTCGAAAACTGCCAAAATTTGTGGCACTACTTCAATGACCATCAACACCTGAAAAAAACAAAAAACTTTTCTGGCCACTTTTTGAGCCAAACAATTACAAAATTGTGTTCCTCGGCTGCCATTTAGGTAAATACCTCTTGGTGTTTATCTAATAAAAGGAGGTTTTCTCCTTTTACTGCCTCCAAGGGAGCAGAGGCATGGTTTAATAATAAATGTTTTGCTGACATCAGGGTGCCTGATCCCTGTGTCAGCATCTACTCCCCCCCAGTAGTGTGGGACACTGAGGAGCCCAACCCCAGTGTCCTGAAATACAATAATTAATTTTTTTACAGTTTATTTCCGACACCGGAATGCCCACCCCGGTGTTGGATTCCACCCCCTAAGCCCATTGTAAATTTTGTTTGTCGACATCGGGGTGCCCAATACCCATGTCAGCATATACCTCCCCCCAGTAGTGTAGGACACTGGGGAGCCCACCCTCAGTGTCCTGAAATACTTTTGGAAGGGCTTAAGCCCAAGGTTCATTGTGGGGAATAGCTCCTCCCACAAGCTCTACTTATGTCCACCACTCACACACCTCCTTGCTTAGGGTATGTTTTTTTTCCTGAGCTCCCTGCTTGGCTTGTGTGGCTGTGCCTTCTCTCTCCTTCTCCCTCCTGCTGCTGCTGTCTGGTAGATTCCTCCCTTCTCCTGTGCATCTCCCCTTCCTTCCTCATTATTTTCTCCATTCTCCTCCCATTTATATTGCTTACCTCCTTTTTATCCCGTTTTATGTTTGGTCGTCTGCGCCCCGGCCCACTCCTTTCTGCCTCCCCATTCCTTTTCCCCGCTTATTCCATCTCCCGCTTGTATCTGGGTTCTCCCCCTCTGTTTCCTTCTTTGGGTTTCTCTGCCCACCTTCCGTCACCTTCTGTCATGCTCAGGTGCCTTCAAGCATCTCCCAGCACCTTACTGTACATTTCACCGGGACTTGCTTCCCATGCTCCTACAGAAGCATGCCTGCTTCCTATCTGTCCCCTGCAGGCCGCTGCTATCCCCTCCTCTGCTCCCCTGTTTCCCTTCATCACTGCAAGCACGCTGTCTGCTCCACGGCAGTTCAGCACTTTCCTTCTCACCAGGCACTACTCTCCAACTCATGTACCTGAGCTGCCAGCAGCCTCCTTCCTCCATAGCCATTACCAATTACTTGGCTCTGTATCTAGGCCTCTGCCTACCAGATGGCATGCAGTGAATTCCTCTTACCATGAGTACTACCTTCCTCGGACATATCAGCGGAGGGGGGGGGTACCCCAAACATTGAACTCCAGGCACAGAAGGTAATTGTAAATGGAGTCCACTCTGAAGAAAGGGGGGTTACTAGTGGGGTACCGCAAGGTTCAGTACTGGGTCCAGTCCTTTTTAATGTCTTTATAAGTGACATTTCAGAGGGTCTGGAAGGAAAAGTATGCCTCTTTGCAGATGACACAAAGATCTGCAACAGGATTGATACACAAGGAGGTGTGGAAAGGATGAGAAGGGACTTGGCAAGGTTGGAGGAATGGTCAGAAGTATGGCAGCTTGGATTCAGTGCAAAGAAGTGCAAAATAATGCACCTGGGATACAAAAACCCAGGGGAAGATTACCCAATGGGGGGAGGTAGTAACAACAAATATGGAAAAGGACCTGGGGGTAATCATATCAGATGACCTTAAGGTTGGCAAGCAATGTGAGAAGTCAGTAGGGAGGGCTGGGGGGATACTGGGATGTATAGGGAGAGGCATCACCAGCAGAAAACAGGAAGTTGTTATCGGTCTGTACAGACAGTTGGTGAGACCCCATCTGTGCAAGGACATAGACAGGATGGAGGCAGTCCAGAGGAGGGCAACTAAAATGGTGCAGGATCTGCAAGACAAGTCATACGAGGAGAGACCAAAAGAGCTTAGTATGTATACCCTTGAGGAAAGGAGGGAGAGGGGGGACATGATAGAAACTTTTAAGTACCTCAGTACAAAGTCCAAGAGGGTATCATCTTTCAGAAAAAGAGATGTGCAAGAACAAGGGGACACAATTTGAAGATAGAGGGGGATGGCTCAGGGGCAATGTGAGGAAGTATTTTTTCACAGAGAGGGTGGGAGAATTCAAGAATGCATTGGACAGACCTAAGGCAATTCTTGTGGGGGGTAGGAAGAAATAGGTTGTTGGTTAACTAGGATCTGCAGCTTATCCTGTAGGTAGGGAAATGGGCAGACTAGATGGGCCAAGCGGTCCTTATCTGCCATTAAAGTCTATGTTTCTATGTTTCTAGATCATGCAACAACACAGTGCTGCAACAGCCATTCAATCAGTGTTCACATTCTAGCAGCAATCAATGCTTAACTGTTCAACCAGTGGCTGTCTTTGATCACCATGACAATTAGACTGTCCTCCACTGCAATCATTTATTATGTTTGCTTGCACACATGTGCAAGAAACATAGTGCCACCATACGAAAATTCGTAGGTGTGCCTCCCCCACTTCCAATGCCCTGGTCCGTTTTGCAGGCACGGCTGCATCACGCCAATGACTGTCCGAGCTGTCTATGACAACGTTCAGATGCAGTGGCATACAGTTCAGAGGAAAATACCGCCACAATCAGTGGTGGTAACGTGTAGGCAATTTGCATACTGCCAATGGCAGTATGCAAATTGCCTACACATATGTCTTTACTGCATCTGAACTGTCATAGACAGTTCATTGTCACCCTCCCACTTACGTCGCATGCTGGAAGTCCACCCCAGCTTGCTCATGTGCTCCCCTCCACCCGCGTGCACTGTATGACCGATGGGGGTGCCCAATCCCCCATCAAATCCACTGCCCCCCCAAACAGACCTTTAGGTGCCCTCAGCATGGCAAACTTCAGTATAGCTGATGGGGGTGCCCAATGCCCCCGTCAGCTCCACTGCCACCCCCCAAAAAACAACCTTTCAGCCGCCACTTTGGGAGCCCACCCCAGTGTGGCAAAAGTCCCGCATCATCTTCCTGTAGAAGATGCCACGCTGGTAGCCCATCCCAGCATGGCAAAAGTTGGTATGGCTGACAGAGGTGCCCAATCCCCCATCGACTCCACTACCACCCCCCCAAATATCCTTTCAGCTGCCACACTGGGAGCCCACCCCAGCACGGCAAAAGTCCCGCATCATCTTCCTGCAGAAGGAAAAAAAAACCTGTAAAAAAAAAAAAAAAAAAGGTCCCTTGTTGACTGTCTGACCCGCTCCCCCAACCCACGCCCATCCTCTGTGCACCCATCTCCCCATACTTACCTCTGGAGCCCAGCGCAACGATTTTCAGTCGACCGGGAACACGTCTGCACTCCTCAAAGCTGACCGCGAACTGAAGAAATGTCGTTAAGCTGTATAATGGCATAACTGTTTTTTTTTTCAACTTCGGTGCATATCTCGCCCATTTTGGGGTATTCTTTCACCACATTTTCAACATGGGGTTCTTGGGGCCCCACCTCATGAACTCAGTCACTGTCATTTTGTTATTCAGTCCTGAAAGGTGATTTTGCGGTCACTGCAAGGAACCACCTTTTGGGACCGAATAACAAAATGGCAGTGGCACAGTTCATGAGGAAGGCCCCCCAAAACCCTAAGTTGAAAATTTGGTGAAGAAATTCCCAAAAATGACTGTGTTACGAGTGTGCATTGCACAGTTCCTACGCACGCTCGTAAGTTTGCGAATTTGTAATATTTTCACTCCAGATTTTCAACATTGCCATTTTACCACACCTCCTTACGAGCAGTATAGCTGTCATATTTCACATCTCATCCAAAATGTGTTTTCGTGCATGTAGCGCACAATGGCGCAGTCGGTGTGTGAAATCAATGTTTGTGACAGATTAAGAAAATCACAATAACACTGTTCATGAGCAGAGGTCTCAAAATGGCTATGTTAAAAATTTGGTGAGAAAAGTCCATAAAATGACTGTGTTGTGAGTGCGCATTGCGCAGGTTCCACGCACCCTCATAAGTTCATGAATTTGTAATATTTTCAGTCCAGATTTTCAACACTGGCATTTTTCCACACCTCCTTATGAACAGTACAGCTGTCATTTTTTATGCCATGGCCGAAATGTGTTTAGCACTTCCGGCACAGAAATGCGTGGTCGCTGTGGGAAATCACTGTTTGGGACAGATTAAAAAAATCACAGCTGGAGGGCCAGTCGGGGGGAGAAGGAAAGAAGCGTCCACTGATAGCTCGCCTTCTCTGGGGGGAAGGTGGGGATGTATTTCAGCATCTGCTGACCCCTAGCGGAGGCTGGGTGTACAGCATGACACTCGACCCATGATGTCTATGGAGCAATGGACATCTGGCGCTTGCCGTGACGTCAGTGGCATGTCGCTCCTCGAAAGAAAATGGGAAAAATGGTGCCAGGGCTGATCGGGTGATGGCCTCCCCAGATCTCCAGCTCTGGGCTCCCGTATCTTCATCTGCCACCTCAACAACACCCAGGGTTGTGAAGTATGGCCAGAAGGCTCATCCCTCACGTAAGTAGGTTTAGCACGTAAAATCACGTTTAGCAGTGTCAGTGGCTCAGTAGGTAGCACACTCGCCTCTGAGGCCAGGAGATCAGAGGGCTGTGGGTTCAGTTCCCACATCTGGCACTTGGGTTAATATCCCAGTACTGACACTGTAATGCAGCATGAGAGGGGTGCTGCATTTCTGAGGTGCCGTCATTCGGATGAGACGTTAAACCGAGGTCCCATCTGCCTGAATTGGTAGTAGTTCAGGTGGATGTTAAAGATCCCATGGCACTTATCGAAAAGAGTAGGGGAATTTCCCTGTCCTGGCCAAATTTCCCTCATTCACTAAAAAATACCACCAACAGCTTAATCTGGTTCAAGGTCAGTTGGCATTCATCTGTATCCCCCTCCCCCGGGTCGTGCCTGAAAATAGGCAGGATTTGTCTAGTGCACTTACCCGGTCAACAAAAGCTAAATAAATAAAAAGTAAGGGACCCACCCAATGAAGGGATACATCGGGGATACCTGGGTAGGCTGCAATGTGGGGTGGTGGGGTCAGGAGACTGCCAGGCTGGGAAGATCCCCTGAGGGGCCCGAAGGAGTGATCGGCTCTGGTACGGGGGGGTGGAAAAACAAATAATGCAAACAAAAATAAAAAATCACTGTGACACTGTTCATGAGTGGAGGTCTCAAAATGCCTGTGTTGACAATCTGCTATAAAAAAAATCCCCAAACTAATTACATTACGGGTGTGCGTTGCGCAGTTTCTACGCATGCTTGTGACTTCACCAGGTTTTTTTTATTTTCACTGCAGATTTTCAACATTGCCATTTTTTACACCTCCCCATGAACAGTACAACTGTCATTTTTCACATCCTGTTCGAAATGTGTTTTTGCACCTGTCATGCCAAATGGCGTAGTCGCTGTGCAAAATCAGCTCTCGGCTAACGAACTGATACTGCCACTGTTCATAAGGTGGGGGTTACAAAAAACCCATGTTGAAAATTTGTAGTAAAAATACTGATGAACGCCTGGGGTGTTAGGGTTTCTGACCATAACGCCCCACCCTGTACAGACTGACAGGCATCAAGGGTGTGACTTGGGATTATCACCTGTAATGCTCATACCAATCCACCCCCACCCACACCCTGCAGCCAGTGAGAGGCATCGAGGTGTACCTTGGACTCTTCAGCCCCAAAGTTCACCCCATTCTCCTATACTGCACCCATCTCACTGTATTTCCTGATGGAATGGGGTGAGCATAAGGCCAAAAGACCCCAAGGCACACCGTGACACTTGTTGGTGTCTGCAGAGTAGGGTGTGGTGAAATGGCATGACTGTTATGCCTGACCACCCCAAGGCACACCCCAGTGCCTGTCAGTCTCTGCAGGATGGTGGTGGGGTTGGCTTCAGTTAAATACTTCACTGCCATTCCTATTATGCATCTTTCACGCTCCTACACTACCAATGCCAATGCCAGCAAGCAAACATTCAGCATTGACAAATGCTTGTTAATGTTGCTGGTGAAGGCTGTTTAATGAGTGATTACATTTGAATGCTGTTTTTGGCAGTACCTCACTGACCAAGGCTCACTCTCATTTCTGCTGGGTGAGGGAAGAGGACATTATGAACATGCCCAAGCATGCCATGTAGCAGTTGATTGCTTTCTCGCTCGAGGCGGAGGAGGTGACTACCGCATGCTGGTATCGGTAGTCCAACCAGAGTCGTTACTACTTCAGGCATCCTTCTCCACACAGGAGCTGCTGTTTGAATGTTTAGCTTTCCTGTGGCATTCTGCATATATGATTACCTTGTATAAAGGCACCTGAGGTACCAACTTCTCTATTGAAACCGCTTAGTGCACCACAAGTCATGTGGCTCAATAATGGGTTTTTAATGTTCTTTTATTTCTACAATTAAATAATGTATAACACTGTGCAAAACATGCTGTCCATTTAATTCAGTGCAGTAATGATGCCTGTGAACATAGCGAGGATTTATTGACAGCTGAAAGAAAGAATTCTGCAGTACTACACATTTTAAGAGGTGATCAGTTGTAACATTTTATTTCTCAAGTATTGTTCTTTTTCTTTTGTTCATTAGAAAGTCTTCGCATGTTGAGGGAAATCTGCACTACAGCTTCTGTCCTCAGGATATTACCGGGGGGGGGGGGGTACTCCCATTGTACCATCCCTAGGGTTGCTCCCACTTTACCACCCCTGTTACCTACAACCTCAGTTACCTGCACTCATATCAGTACTTCTCCCTGGTACGTACGTACGTACGTTCATGATGGGATCCTCCTCTGCACTCCATTGTTATTGCTTCCAAAGCCAGCCCCTCCTTTCCACATATCACTCCTGTTTGTGTGCCCACCATTCCATCTTCCCTACGTCTGTCCTACCATACCTATGTAACGTTCATTCATGCCTGTCTGCAATGCAGTTTCCTCATTTACTTTCTTTCTACAGCAGCATTCTGCGCTTTCTGCTAGCCCACACCAGCAGTACTCCGGACTCCATCCCTAACTTGCACCTTCTGATGTGCTGAGTGAAGGTAGCTTCCCCTGTCTACCGGGAATGGGATTCCATTACAATCACTTCCTCCTACTAATTAGCAACCTGACATCCTCCTTCCCTAACTGTGCTTGGTGGCATCAAGTGCAGGTTAGCTCACCTCGACTACCAAGGATGGGAGCCATGTCTGCAATCTACTGTGTCATACTATACCTTCTATACCTAATACCAGTCACCACTTCCCTTCGGGAATGGGACTTCTTCACCCCACGTGCCTTCATCATCCTACCTATGCCTAACTGCCTCAAGTTATGATCATCTCACTGTAACCATCAGGGATGGGTGCCTGAGTCTATGTTCCACTGCTTCAACCTTACACATTCTCTGACTGATACCCGGATGCCATGTCCCTTCACAAACAGGACCTTGTCCTACTTGCCTTCTCCATCCTACCTTGCCTGCAACCTCGAATCAAGGTAATATCACACTGACTTCCATGGCTGGGAGGCTGAGTCTACATTCAACTGTTTCCACCTTCTGCATCCTCTGCCTGATATGGGTTGCCACTTCCCTTCAGGAATGGGACCTCTATACTCCATTTCCCTTCCACCTCTGAACTCTGCCTGATGGCATCGACTGAAGGTCATCTCGCACCGATTACCAGGGACGGTAGCCTGTTTTTGTGAATCCTTTGGTTCAATACATTCTCCGTCTCATACCCGGTTGCCGCTTCCCTTCTGGAATGGAACCTCATTACCCTATTTACCACCAACCTCCTACCTCTGCCTGGTGGTATCGACTGACGGTCATCTCACCCCGACTTCCAGGTATGGACGCTCATATCTGCAGTCAACTGTTTCAGCCTTATGCATTCTCTATGTGACCACCAATTGCTGCTTACTTCCAGAACCAGAACCAATTAGCTCTTTTGCCTTCACCATCATACATTATCTGGTGCGTCATGTTCAGATCATCTCACCTCAACTACCAGGGTTAGGAGCCTGTATCTGCAAATGACTGTTCATCCTCATGCATTTTCTACCTGCCACCTGCTTGACACTTCTCTCTGGGACTGGGACCCCTATACCCTGATTGCCTTACATCCTTCCTCAAAAGTCTCCATCCATGCCATTATACAGCTTACTGACATTTCTTCAGTTCGCGGTCAGCTTTGAAGAGTGCAGACGTGTTCCCAGTCCACCGAAAATCATTGCGCTGGGCTCCAAAGGTAAGTATGGGAGGTAGTGCACAGAGGGTGGGTGTGGGTTAGAGAGCAGGGTCAGACAGTCAATGAAGGACCGTTTTTTTTACAGGGGTTTTTTTTTTCCTTCTGCAGGAAGATGATGTGGGACTTTTGCCATGCTGGGGTGGGCTCCCACTGTGGCAGCTGAAACGGCATTTGTGGGGGGTGGTAGTGGAGCCGATGGGGGATTGGGCACCTCTGTCTGCCATAGACCCATCATACTCAACCCCACCTTGGCCTCCTTTCCATCTTGATTTGGACCATGCCAGCTTGTTCAGTCTCTACCTCAATCCAGTTCGATTACCTCATGGACTTCCTTGCTGCGGGTTGCCTTTTCCAACTACTGTGCAAGTTCATTTTCTCCTTTGCAAGTGGGAACCTCACCCCTCTTTGCTGCGGCACCTTCTGGCCTCTGCACTCATTGTTCAACTTCTTCTCAGATGTGAGACTCATGTATCTCAACTTCGCTGCTCTTGGTACCTGGCTTCACTCCTTGGCCTTCCATTGATCATCCTCTCATAGCTTGCTGCAGCCTTCCACATTCCGATGCAATTAGCTTGGGAGCTGACTTGGTCCTGTTCCTTCCCACACTTGCAATGTCAGTACAGCTTTGCCTATGCCATCTTCCTCCTGGAATCCTTTCTCCAGTCCATTGAGATTCACTCCGGACTTTCCTTCCATCCTTGGATAGCTGCCTTCTCATCTCCACCTTGGTGGCTCGGGGCTCCTTCCCAGATGCTGTAGCTCCTTGGGCATTTCATACCTATCACAGACCACTATTCCTACCCAGTCAATTACAACTCCCGTTCATCTACTTCATACTCCTATCTTGGCCATCCTAGCAGTTCCCATCCACTACTCGATGGAACACTTGTTAATTTCACCTGAAGAAAACTACGCCTAGCAAACATCCCTTGGACAACATGCCTTATAGACTTTTATGTTACCATAGAGTTATCTATACAGCCTAATCATCTCCTCAGGATCAGTCCCAGAATCCCATTCGACTGGACTATAGAAAGACCTCATCATCTCTACTGGATGCTCCTTACGCATCCTGTCCATTCAAGCACTGCAGCTTCCCTATCTACCATGTCTCACAGGCCATCTTTGTACAAGGAAAGGACCTAATTCATTCAGTCATGCACTGACTCTGTAACCATCATTGTTGCTACGGATAGCAGGAACTGCAAGATACCTCATAGCACTACTGACATTATCTGTTTTACTTTCTGCAGCCTCTCATACCAGACTCTCTTGACCATGTTACTCAACTTCTGCTTTCTCAATAGCCATTGGTTGTCCTAAGATCTTCACAGCTATCTTCCCAGAACTTCCGTGGTTGGATCTCCTGTGCATAGATGCCTTACTAACGTCGTTCTATCCAAACCACTCTTTTCCAGCTCCTGGACATCATCATACCTTATACAGTCATCTGCATTCCTTCATCTTATAACCATCGGTTAAGTCAGCTGCCATCCAACAGTCCTTCTAGTTCATACTTCATAATTTATCTCTGTTACTCCCTCCAGTGAATACTTTTACCGAGAACAGGCTTCCTTTGATTCTCAGTCTGAAAATCCGCAACCGATATGGCGATTTCACTATCCCAGTCTTGCCTCTCAGCAGATTTTGAATCAACTATAGCACTAGGCACCCTTGGCAGCCTACACTATCCTCAACTCCACTGCCACCCCAGCTTATAGACTGTTCCATATACACGCTTCCAGCCTTCCCACAAGTATTTAGACATTGTATTATCTGCACAGTTAAACAGTCATGGCCATCTCAGCACATATCATGGCCAATTATGCAACAGAAATAGCCATATTTACTTCAGCTAATGGATCAGCAAGAGCCTATAATTATGACATCATTATCCAAATCAGGTATCAAATTCCCTGTACTGAACTTCCAATTATTCTCTATATATTCTGTTACCATCTAGACTGCTATGCCAATCTTCCCCTATTGGTCTAAAATCACTTATATCATTACTCCTACCAGGTACTCAAAAGACTCTGTTCGACTCCTTCATCCACTTCATTGATACTTACATTGCAAATTATCACTCACCACTAAACATCTCACCTCCAGACTCTACCATGAATTTCAAACCTTCTACAAGTTGGATCATTTGCCTATGACTTCATAAACAATTGCATTTCCCACCATTCACAGTCTGGTAGCATATTGATCAAATCATGCTCTCCCTGCTCATTCATTCTTGTAATCCTGTTGGACAATCATCCATCATTACCTTGGAAACCGGACCCATTCACCCTTCTTTGACTGGACCTGCTTCACTCTCAGGATTCTAATGCTTCTTCACAAAAGACCTAATTCTTCAACCTCAGTATCGTCATTCCAAAAATACATCATCCATGGATTGAGGGTGAACTATCATCTCTCCCAGCAGCTCACCGTCCTCAAAAAAATTAGCTAGTGATTGCTAGGGCCTAGGTTAAGCAGTATTGAGAACATCTCCTCTTTGAATGCCCTGAGGATGGGCAAACCAATGGCCATGGGTCATCAGATGTTTCCTCCACCTGGGGGGGGTTTTCTCTCCAGAGTGCTAGTGGTCATACTCTCCATGAGTTGGAGGAGGTATCTTTTTGGGCCTTCTATTCCCTACAAATTCCTACTTACATACCTACTACTCAAGGGTGGGAACAGAGTAAAGCCACAAAAAGTACTACAAGTTACACAAGCACTAATACTCCATTGCTATTCCCCAAACATTGAATGGGAAAGCTTAAGCCCAAGGTTCAATGTGGGGACTAGCTCCTCCCTCAAACTCTACTTAAGCTCACCACTCACACGCTTTCTTGCTTAGGGTGTGTTTTTTATCCACCTCCATCCCCACCTCCTCCTTCTCCGGCACTCTTCTCACCCTTGTTCCTGGGCCTTCTATTCCCTACAAATTCCTACTGGCATATCTACTACTCAAGAGTGGGAAAAGAGAAAAGCCACAAAAAGTACTACAACTTACACAAGCACTAATACACCTTTACTATTCCCCAAACACTGAACATTTTTTTACTATTTTTTCTGACACCGGGATGCCCCCCCCGGTGCCAGATGCCCCCCAAGCCTGTTGTAACCTTTATGTTTGCCAACATTTGGATGACCAGTCTCTGTGTTGACATTATGAAGACCCCCCCAGCACTGTGGGACATTGGGGAGCCCACTCCCAGTACCCCAAAATAAAGATTTTGACCCAGTACAAAAAATGAAAACTGTCCTCCTATCTTTTTTTTAATCCTGTAAAAAAGAAAACTGTTCCTAGTCATCTTCCCGTCCCCCCTCCCCCATCCTGAGCCTCCCACTGAGCAACCCACAACCCTCCCCACCCTATACTTACCACTGGAGATTGTCTTCTGTCATCTTCTGTGGATCGGGCCATGTCTGCACTCTTCAAAGCCGAACATAGACTGAAAAATCAAGGTAAGTGCTGTATAATGGCTGTCTATTGTGTCTTGAACTTATGTTGATACTTCAGCCATTTTTTGGTATTTTTTCACCAAATTTTCAACATGGGCTTCTAGGGACACCTATTCAAAATATAAGTCTCACTCTACCCAGGTAGAGTGAGACTCATATTTTGAATAGTTACTCATATCCATTGATTGTCTCACTCCCCCTATTTTTCTTTAAACCTAAAAAGGAACCTTGAGAGACTTTACAGTGGATTTGCTTCTAGGGACACCACCACATGAACACTGTCATTGTCATTTGAGTCAGTCAATTAAAATCTTTATTTATCCAGGCGGGCACCATTGAGCAAGGCTCATTTGCAAGGTGGACCTGGTTATGAATACATCAAAGTACAGTACAGAAGCAGGTATACAAAAAGCAATAATATACAAGGAAGAAAAAGTATATACAGTGTATACAGTACAGTATAAGGTTGAAATAAATAAAAAAATAGCATTATTTTACAATTGAAAAAGTCAGCAGATGTACAATCAACCATAGGCATACAGGGTTATAAGCAGAGATCTTTTGAGCAAGGCAGCTGGCGACTATACATATAGGGTAGAGAGGCCATGTATGGGGTGGCAGGTTAGAGACGTAAAGAAGAGGAGGGATATATTACTGACAACTGGGGGAAAAATTGAGCTAAAACCACAGAAAGTGACAATGGCTGTCGTGTACTTGTTTATTATGATAATGACGGAGAAGGGGTAGATAATTGGGACACTACTATGGATGGGGTGGGACTTTAGCCAGGCTGGAGTGAACAGGGAAGGGTGGGTACAGCAGGAAGCGTTAATAGGGAAAGAGTGAGAACCAGGGGTAGAAACATGGCGAGTGTCTGGATGGAAAGGTGGAGTTGTGGAATTAGTGGGCTAGTAGTGAGGAAAACATTTGCAATGTGCTTTCATGTAGCGATCATAGAGCACCTTGAAGATATTCAGGCTAACAGGGCAGCTCAGCTTCAAGTTTCTTTGTAAACCGTTCCACAATGTGGGTAAAGAGAAGCTTAGAGCAGCTTTGCCAAAATGAGTTTTGACCCTTGGAACTTGGAGGGCAATTAGGGAATAGCTCCTTAGAGCGTAGGTGCCTAACACACTCCAGGGAATACAATCTAATAAAGAGTACTGAAAGAACTCCTAAAACTCAAGGTGGACAAAGCAATGGGGCCTGATGGGATTCACCCCAGAATCCTAAAGGAACTAAGAGAGGACCTAGTGACACCACTGACCACACTTTTTAACAAATCATGGGAGAATGAGGTGGTACCTGAGGACTGGAGGAGGGCAGATGTGATTCCCCTTCACAAAAGTAGGAGCAAGGCAGAAGCAGGAAACTACAGACCTGTAAGTTTGACCTCAGTGGTAGGGAAAATGATGGAATCACTTTTGAAAGAAAGAATTGTTGAGTACCTAGAGGCCAGCGGGGCACAGGACCCAAAGCAGCATGGATTTACTGCAGGAAGGTCATGTCAGATGAATCTAATAGATTTCTTTGACTGGGTGACCAAAGTAATAGACCAGGGAGGGGCTGCGGATATGGCCTACCTAGACTTTAGCAAGGCATTTGACACAGTCCCGCACAAAAGATTGATAATCAAGTTGGCCAGCCTGGGAGTGGGTCCCAGAGTGGTAGCCTGGGTTGCAAACTGGCTGCACAACAGGACACAGAACGTAATAATGAGTGGAACACATTCTGAAGAAAGGGGGTCACTAGTGGAATACCTCAGGGCTCAGTACTGGGTCCAGTCCTCTTTAACGTCTTTATAGGTGACATTGCAGAGGGTCTGGAGGGAAATGTATGCCTCTTTGCAGATGACACAAAGATCTGTAACAGAGTTGATACACAAGCAGGTGGTAGAAATGATGAGAAGGGACTTGGCAAGGTTGGAGGAATGGTCAGACATATGGCAACTTAGATTCAATGCAAAGAAGTGCAAAGTAATACACCTGGGAAACAAAAACCCAGGAGAAGAGTACACAATAGCAGGGGAGGTACTAACAACAATAAAAATGGAACAGGACTTGGGGATAGTCATATCAGATGATCTAAAGGTTGGTAAGCAATGTGAGAAGTCAGTAAGGAGAGCCGGGGGATACTGGGATGCATAGGAAGGGGCATCACAAGTAGAAAAAGGAAAGTGGTTATCCCTCTGTACAGACAGTTGGTGAGACCCCATCTGGAGTACTGTGTGCAGTTTGGAGACCTCATCTACGCAAGGACATAGACAGGATGGAAGCAGTCCAGGAGGGCAACTAAAATGGTGCAGGGTCTGCATCAGAAATCATATAGAAGAGAGACTAAAGGAGCTTAATATGTATAGCCTCGAGGAAAAGGAGGGGGCATGATAGAAACTTTCAAGTACCTCAGGGAATCAACAAAGTCCAGGAGGGTAGCATCTTTCAGAAAAGAGATGTGTAAGAACAAGGAACACAATTTAAAGATAGAGAATGTCGGCTCAGGGGTAATATGAAATCTTTTTCATGGAAGAGTGGTGGATGCATGGAACTGCCTTCCTGGGGAGGTAGTTGGGGCTAAACAGTGAAATTCAAACATGCATGGGACAGACACAAAGGCAATTGTAGTGGTGGGGTGGCAGGAAGTAGGCTGTTGGTTAACTAGAATCTGCAGCTTATCCAGTAGGTAGGGAAATGGGCAGACTGGGTGGGCCAAGTGGTCCTTATCTGCCGTCAAAGTCAAAGTCTATATGAGGGGAGCTTGTTGGTCACTGCTCTGAAGGCCCATAGGGTGGCATTTCTATTCCTTCTATAGTGAAGGGAAGTCCAGCCTAACGATGAGTACAGAGAGCAGTGGTATGTGGAAAGTGGAAGGCCAGTAACGAACCTGATAGCTCTGTGGTAGAGGGTGTCCAACTTAGCCAGTGCAGAGGCAGTGCAGTAACTGTAGAGCAGGTCCGCGTACTCTATTAAAAATAGGACGGTAGCTTGAACCAGTTGAATCTTGACCTCCTTTGTGAGCAAGTGGTTAATTCTGTAAAATAGTCCTAATTTTTGCCTTAGTTTCTTCTGTAGTTCTTCAAGATGGTCAGTGAAGGAAAGTTTTCGATCGAGCCAAACTCCTAGATATTTGAATTTAGCTACATACTCTAGTGTTTCTCCAAGAACAGTGGCAATTTGTGGGCTAGCCCCCCCATCAGGAATTGCCACATGCAAGGAGGAAGGGGGAGAAGAGCATGGCTTTTGTCTTTTTCAGATTGAGTAAAAGCTTTTTGTTTATGAGCTGGTATTGTGGAAGGTTAAATTCAGCTTGGAGGTCTTCACAGGCTGCTTCCGGCATGGGACGACTCAAGTACAGTACAGTGTCATCCGCGAATAAGTGGATGTTGGGTTTTTTGATGGAGTCATTGATGTTGTTAACGTAGACTGCAGAGAGGAGGGAACCAAGGTTAGAGCCCTGGGGCATGCTCCTCAGCATAGGTTTTAATGGAGAAAGAGCACCTTCAGCTTTAACCTGCTGTTTCCGTTCTCCGAGGTAGTCTGCAAACCAGCACATAGATTTATGGTCCAGGCCTAAGGTGCTTAGGGAGGAAAGAAGCAGGCTGTGATCAACTGTGTTGAATGCCTTACCAAGATCCAAGAAAACGGCACAGACATGCTTCTTGTTGTCAAGGTCTAGGAGTCAATCACTGGTTTCGTTAATCAGACCTGTAAGGTGATTTCATGGTCGCTGTGCGAAATCACCTTTTGGGACCGAGTAACAAAATGACAGTGCCAGTGTTTATGAGGCGGGGTCCCAAAAAGCCCATGTTGAAAATTTTAGTGCAAAAATACCAAAAAATGCCCGAGTTATGTATGGTAGTTGAAATATTTCTACTTACACGTGTAACTTGGAAATTATTTTCACTCCAAATTTCCAACATAACAATTTTTCCACACCACCTCATGCACAGTTCAGCTGTCATTTCTTATATCCTGCCCAAAACGTGTTTCCACACCTGTGATGCGGAATGGCATTTTGCCATGGATAACAACATTTTCACCTATGGGGTTTATGAGGTGGGGTGATAAGAAGATTATGTTGAACATTTGGGGTCAAAATATTGAAAAATGACAAAGTTATGACCATTCATTGTAATTTCAGTATGGCCGCTCATAACTATGGAAATTTTCTATATTTTTACCCCCAAACTTACAACATAACCTTCTTATTACCCCACCTCATGTATGTCATAGCTGTAATTTCAAATCCTGCCCAAAATGTGTTTTTGCACTTGTGCTATGGAATGGCATCGTAGTTGCACAGAATTATGTGTTGGCGGGCATTTGAAAATTTTCTGTACTAGGTACATGTCCTGGGGTAGTTAGATGGCTATGGCAATAATTTGTTCATGCAGCTATGGAGGGATAGGTGTGCAGGGTCCCTTGGACCCAGCGCTCCCACAATAAAATAAGGAAAATCATGAGGCATGGGAGCACAGGGCTTTAAGACACTTGTGCTCTAACAGGGAGATGAAGGTTCCCTGCGCTCCCATAAATAACTATGGCTGTGGTGTTACTTTCACAAAAAGTAAGAAAATTCATTACAAAAAACTCCATTAATGCATCAGTTAGGGTTCATATTATAGTGACAAAAGTATGGAAATGTGGTGTTAGGGTTCCCAACCCTAACACCCCATCCAACCCCCAAACTAACTCTACCACCACACCCTCACCCTCCACACACCAACAGGCATCGGGGTATGTTCTGGGGTCTTCAACCCTAGCGCTTAACCCATTTTCCTATGCTGTACCATCTCAGCTTCCTTATACATGGAATGGGGTGAGTCCATGACCCCAAGACACACCTGATGCCTGTTGGTGTGTGGAGGGTGGGGATGGGCGGTTAGGGTTGGTTGGGGGTGGGATGGGGTGTTACAAACTCTAACACCACATTTCTTTAGTTTTGTTGCTGTAATATGAACATTATCTGATGCACTAATGGAGTTTTTGCAGTTAATAAATAAATATATATATATATATATATATAGCGTATATAGATTATATATATATCTATATATCTATATATAGATATATATATATATATATATAAATAATGGGAAAGGGTGGTATGCAAGGATGTATACCCATTGAGGGGCTAATTAGGGCTACAAGGCCACAAGCCAGAAGGGCAAGTGGCTTTATTACCCTAATTAGACTCCAAAATGGGTATACTTCTGTATTTGACATATTTACCCATTGTTGATTACATATAATACATTAGGATGGTTATTTTTATGGAGATCACATTTGTAGCCATGTTATGCATCCGAAGGCATTCCAGCAAGGAGGGAATGGTGTGTAATGGTGTGTAATGAATGCAAGTAGGAGTTTAGGGGATTTGTGGGTTTGGGAAGATTTTGTTTAAGTGCCTTTTTTTCCAGGCTCTTTTGCAGCATGTTAATTTGTTTAGCTAGCTTCCTAATGATGTGTTGTGTTATTGGTATGGTCCCATTGGGTTTAATGTAAATAGCTTTTATTAGTGTAGGTATATAATTTTAAATACTTAGTGTAGGTATGTACAGTACTTTAAATTATTGTAGCTATACACTTTTAATTGTTTATAGTGTACTGTGGTTTATACTGTGGTATTAGGATAATAGAAGCCTACATGCCCATATAAGTCATCACCACATCTCAGTAGTTATTTACTATACATAATATTAAAGTGAGCATCTAGTTTGATTTTGAATCTAGAAAAAGTTGGTTGGTCTATTACCTGCTGTGGTAGTTTATTCCACAGTCGAATTGCTCTCAGAAGAAAAGCATTGTTTCTGATGTTTGTTCTGGCCCTAAAATCGTAATTGCCCTATTATGTTTGACTGGTGTATGTATATACTTTTAATTAGTGCAAGTATATACTTTTAATTGTTTGATTAGTGTAGATATATTGCCTTGTCTTGCATAACTATTCAAGCAAATGTTCATAAATGCAATCTTCCCTCTTGAAAAAAAAGTATCACGTGGATTAAGACTCTTATTTGCACTTATACCCCAAATCATCTAGCACTTAGCGTTCGCTCATCTCTTTTTTTCCATCTTCCTCTCATACCCTTACCCCCCCCCTTTTTCTCCCCCGTCTTCTGGCCCAGAGAATATACCTCCCTGTATCACTTTATTTCCTTTTCATTTACCACACCAGTATTTACTACCACACAGTGTAAAAGCTATTGCTTTCTATTTACTCTTAAATAAACTCCAATGGTGCCTCTATAGAGCAGTGTTTGTAGGTCTGAATTGCATATCACACTGTGTAAACCTACTTACCATTGTACCGTCTGCTGTATTGCTTGTCTAGCTCTACTGTACTCCAAATGCTGTAAACTGTTTGATTTATAACCACCCCACTCCCTTTCCCCAGGTCACACCTGGAAACCAGCCTTGGCTCAGTGTGCCTCTCCTGGTGAACAAACTGAAATAAAAATTAAAAAAAAATTGTATATATATATATATATATATATGTACACTTATAATTGATAATGTAGTTACAGGTATACAGGGAAATAAACAATAGTCTTTTGTATGAGGAAAATTCCCATTTTTTTTTTTATTCCACAGGCTTGTAAAAAATAACATTTATTTATTTATTTATTGAAATGTTTCACCAGGAAGGGAACACTGAACAACAAGTTGCTCATCTCACGGTGCGTCCTGGGGGAAGGGGTACAGGGAAACACATTTACATAAAACAACATAATGCATGTACAGAATACATACAACAGAAGAATTACATAAGAAATAATAGTTGATGTACATAGTAAGTGCAATACAGGGTACAGTGCAGTAATACACTTGTGAACAGATAAGTGCAATCCTTAGAGTACATAATAACTGAGTGGGATGAAGCATTGAAACCAGCGTGAGGTGGTCAAAGCAGAGCAGATTTTGACTTCTTTTGATGTGACAAGTGGCATAGGAGGGATTCACAAGTGCTCCGGTTGTTTCAGGATACCCTTGGATGTCACAGTTGTTTTCCGGAGTGGGTAGCTCCACATTGTGTGACCCCAGTGTATATTTTTGGACGGGGTGATCATCACCTTGAAATAATTAATTAATTTACTCACTTACACCAGGGCACCAAGAATGACGAAAGTAATTGTAAAGATGGAAAAATTAAAATGAATAAAGGTCTACTGCTGTATAAAAAATACTGTAGATCTGTATTAAATAACCTTTTGTGGGCTTGTATACACAGTATAGTGCTGTACAGCATTCTGGATATCTTCAACAAACATAGTATTAGCCATTTGTTTTTAACCGAAGCACAGTAGTGTTTGTCTTGTATTTGTTTTTAGACTAGCACAGCAAACTGTGTATTCCCTAATACAGTACAGCTTATATAAACATTGTTAATGTACTGTAAGTTCTGTATTGTGAGTGAGTGAGTGAGTGAGTGCAGACTGTGATATGGTCAGGCGTACCAATAAAAACTAGGGAACCTCGATTATATGAACTCCCAGTTAACCAAACCAACTGGATGTCTCCCAAGCAGTTCAGATCATTGGGGTTTTACTGTAGTCATGGGCATGGGTGTCAGAACATGGGGAAAAGTGGGGGTGCTGAGATTCAAGAGGGCACAGGATAAAAAAGGTGCTTTCCCCAAGCAAAGGGACACTTTGAATGCTCATGAGCAAAAGTGCGTGTGTGTGTGTGGGGGGGCTGTAGAGCCCTGCGCAACTAGGTTCTGGCACCTATGGTCATGGGCTTTAGGGTTTGGGGATGAGACGGGGAATTACCTTTCCTGAGGCATTTCCAGGACAAATGTTGTCAACTAGCTAGCATCCAGTCAGAGGACAGAAATCTTACTGTTTTTAGATGACATAATTTTTATTTTATGCCTCACTACTGCAATGCACTTGATCCCCAGTCAGCCCTAGTGTGGCATTCTGGGTCTTGCACATGAGCCCTAGTCTCTGAGATGTCAATACAATGTACTGGACCAGCCTACCAATGCATTTCTTAAAGAGCAACTGACACCTTCAAGAGAACTTTAACAAAACATAATATTTAGACACAGTTCAGCTTGTATAACCCATTACTTCTGTATTTTTCCTCTTTCTTATTTATTACTGAGATCATTTGCATGAAAACAGGATCTTTGCTCCTGAAAAATCATCCATTCCTGTTGCTTTCTCCCTGCCTGCGGTCACAATACAGTGCTTGTGGCATCACAGTTACTCCCATGGCAACAGATTATGATGTCGCAACAGAGGATTTTGACCTGAAATAGGGAGTAAGCCATGCAGACCGATGAACTCTAAGGGATAAAGATCATGTATTCATGCAAATCTCCTTATAAATAATGGGGATGAGAACTCTATAAAATATATATGGAATGCAAGCTGAATTGCACTGAAATATCATGTTTTTCAAAGTTTTCTTTAAGGTGTCAACAGCTGTTTAAACATTTAAATCTTTGCTGATGTGCTTGTTTCACAAATACTTCAAAATAGAGGTAAATTGTTTAGCACATGATGGAGCCACGACTTTCATAACTTTTGCTATGACTTCCATGGTTTCCGTCATTTTGAGCATGACAGTACCATGATATTTTTATGACGAAAGGGTAGCCATAGATATCACAGCCTAAACCTTGTCTGTTTTTAAAGAGCAGCTTCTTACTTTTCTGCTGCTGACCCTCCCCCCAACATATAATAAAGGTTACATGGCTCCAAGTAGACTGCAGTACAAGTTTTCATTTATTTCTGCCAGTACTGTATGAATAAATGTAAAGGATCATGTTTTTACTCTATGGAGCCGAGAGCCAAAATGCTGCTGCTCCCTTATTGAGAGACACGCCCTCATGCTCGCACGCTTTGCGTTGTCAACAAATGGAGAGCACTGGGGTGCGCGCCATAGATTAGAATAGGGATTTTTTTAAATGCTTTTTTTGTTACAATTTTAGAGTTCCAATTATAAAAAATCAAGGCCATCCCTTGATCAACAAGGGCGTTGGTGGATATACTACTAACTGAGCAATGCTAACACCTGAGCTGAGGTGATAAAATAGAACTGTAAAACTGAAAAGGGTTGGTGTCAAAAAATAAATACAGATTTAGTGAACAGACTAGGAACCACATAAAAAGGCAGATTTAACCTGCATGGTAATATTTTTATTACTGCAAGCCGGAAACTAGATTTTAGGAAGAGCGTCCTTCACTGCGCTGCTGCTTTAATATATAACATTGTGGTTGATCAATAATTTCATTGAAAATGTCAAAAATGTCCCCCAAACATACTTGCTTCCTGTGCAACTTCACATGAGACACTCTGTACAATAGGAGTTTTTCATGTGTGGGCAAAGGAAGTCCCCTGATTGTCTGAGAGCATGCCTTCAATCTGTAATGTTTAGCACAACTCGTAAAACCTTGGCCTCACTTTCAGTCTCAGAGTTCCATGAAATGGCTGCTGTTTTGAGTTAAGATTTGTGTGACTCCTTTCCCAGGTTTATACTGATACTGGCTCAGTATGTCAAAATGCACCCACTCCTATAGTAATACTGCTGACACTATAAACAGCCTATTTGATTGCTACCTATTCAGCATGTAACCTCTTGTCATCCTTGAATGTTATGTAACCTGTTTTTTTGAATGTTATGTTACCTGTTTTGTAAATTTTGTCTCTTGTCCACTCGACATGGAACCTCTGTAAAAGAGCCTTCTGGCTCAAAGGTGTTAAATCTACAATCTAAATAAATAAATAAATAAATAAACAAAAGATGGGAAACATTTAGACAGGTGTATCTCCATGCTGTTGACACCTACAGGTAAGTCCATACGGCATTTGGAAATGCTTTTCATGGGCTGTCTGACTTGCAATGACCCAGCACACCTACATTCCTATTCTGGCTTAGGCAGCCTGCTGTGCAGGCAGCATTAATCTCTGCAAATGGTCTACACAGGGCAGAGCCCTCTCTCCTTCCTGGTGCAGGCTCCCCTTGTGTAAAGAAATGGTGATTAACTACATTCCACAAACAGATGCAGTGCGAGGGCAACCCCTTGCACCCACACCTTCTTACCTACGTCAGGAGTCAAGTTACAGGGATGGCCTCAGGCTGGTAAAGTAGCTGACAGCGCTCCTTTCTGTACTGGTATCTCTGCATTCCATGTAGTAACATACTGTAATAACCTGTGAGCAAACGTAATGCATAAAACTTGAAACACGAAAGTTATACGTGTGTTGATGATGCCAGTCTCCCCACCCCAGCATGAGCAACAACACATACCTCTAAGGCAGAAGGAGATGGAGTTGGAAGATACCAAACTGTGAGCTGAATAAATCCTTCTTTTTTTTACCATTCACTTTTTGTCCCCTCTGCCAGACCTGCATCACCTGGGATTGTCCCCCTCCCCAGTTCCATCACCCACCATCTCTGGGGCTTGCTACCTTACCTCCATATTTTACCCTGCAGTGGGCCCTTGTGCTTTCCAAAGCCCCTTCTGACATGATGCTCGATTGGAGGTGGGTGCCGAGCAACTAGCATGGGTCCTGCAGAGGGTCATCACTACATCCTGCTGTGGTCAGATGTTGTTTTCTACTTTTGTGCCCTGGTTCCCCAGGATGGCAAAGACAGCAGAGGAGTTTGCATGCAAAGCCCGTTTATGCTGCTGTCAGGAGGCATTTGCTCACCCATCGTGGTTCATTCTTGCACGACCACCCGTGGTCACCCAGGTGGTGATATTGCAATGGAGCACACTGTCCATCTTACCTGGAGAAAGAGCAGGAGAGCATCCTATTGAATACTCACTCCTCCTCCCTGCCCCATGGCTGTCCCTGAATAAATCCTTCTGCAACTGTGTGATCTGTTGGACTACAGTCAAGTCACACAGCACAACAGCTTCTGCCTTGGTAGCCCAGTACACTTAAACCAGAGACTAAAATTTAGGTAGCATAACCCGGTGCTTAGAATGTCAGAATGTTGTGGGTTCTAGTCCCACACTGGTGACTCGCATACCCAGGACTGCCATTTTGTTCGGGTATTAGATGCTGCTGCCCTCTAGGAGAGATGAGTTCCATCTGCATATTTCTGGTGGTTAACAGGTGGTGAGGGGGCAGTGTAGCCTAGTGGTTACAATGCAGAACTGTGAACCTGTGAGACTCAGGTTTGAATCCCACCACTGCCACTTACTCTCTGTGTAGTCCTTGAGGAAGTTACCTATTCTTCCTGTGCTTAACTAACTCTGACTTGCTATCTTTTCTTTCCTATGCTTAAAAAGCAGCTGCTGCCTTGGTGGAAACTTTTGAAAACAGTACTCAGTTTAGTACAATTTCCATTTTCCTTTTTTTTCCTAAGGATGTTTGCATATGTAACCCCCGTAAAAATAGGGGTTCCTATAAATGTCTTCTTGGGCTGCCTAATGCCCACTGTCAGGATGGTGTCCTGTGTTTGGTAGTTCTAATTGTCTACATGACAGTGCTCCAGTAAGCCTCCGTGCCTAACCCTTTAAGAGAACAACTGTGCTGTGTGAGAAAATTAACCTGGGCTGGGTTCGAGTGATTTAAGGCTCGCGACCAGCCAGACAGTCCGTATTTCTGCTCCATTATGCAGCTGCTATTTGTGCAGAGGGAGCTCTGTTAGGACAAATAATTATTTACTGTTTATCTGCTACAATAATATTGATATAAGAGTTTGTCTATCCTGCTTTCTATTGCAGTTTGAACTTTTGTATAAGAGCCACCATTTTGGCTCTGGACTGCCAGTGTTGGACCCATCGAACCTCAAGGGACCTAAAATGGAGACTGTCCCCAGAGATCTTGTGGGATTGAAATTCTGTAGGAATTGTAGTTTTAATGGTTTGGCACCTAAATGGACCTGGAGGGGTTGCTCTTTCTGTGACAGACAGTTCCCTCAGTCAACCGAACCTTGTGGATTACTGGGAAAGCCCAGAACTGCCTGCAGCAGTGTGCCAGTCGAGAGTTAGAGTTTGGAGAGTAAACAGCTCGAGCCATCGAGCAGCTACTCCTGCTAGGAGCATGGGAGAATTGGCAGGAATGCTCTGCTGGCCTGCCTGTCATATCTTCCTGAGTGAAAGTTGGATTTATCCAATTAAGCGGATCGAGACCTGAATCTGAAGAGAAACAGTGTGTTATTGCTGCCGGCAAGTGGACCGAAGACTTGCTCTAGAAGCGATTGGCCTGCCTGGTACCAAAGTGAGCCTCAGATCGAAAGGTTTGCACAGAGAACCTATGATTTACAAATGGATTTAATCCAAACTGCGGCAAATTACTGTTAAGTGTTATAGATGTACTGAATGTGTTTCGTGGGTACCGATTTTGTTCCCCACGGTGAGTTCTGTTAACGCCAACTGGAGGCTGTTCCAGCACTTTATCACAGACTTTATCCAAACTGCCTGCTCTGCCTGGGCCCTGCCATCTAGGCCTAGACCACTGCCCATGATTCAGAGACATTCTCAGCGAAAGACCTGCTCGAGGATTCGGCCCCCTGCACAACACCACCGAACAGGTAGCGACCACCAGGAGGTGAGTTGTGTAGGCTCTGCTTCCCTCTGGTAATCCAGTACAACATCCTGAGGTCTTCATTTCGTCTGTCCTGTGTCTGGGACCAGGTAGCATGAGTACAAACAGGGTAGCTCCCTGTAACATAAGCTACAATCATTGTGTGTAATCTGATTTTGCTTGTTTTGGGTTTATTGCAATGGACTGAGCCATCCAGCTCCAGATTACACATATTTGGGTTGAGTGCATGCTAATTGTTTTCATTCCTAATGGCACCAACAACAGCTGCAATGCCAGCCTACCCCGGACAACACTTCAGGCTAGCCTGTTCTCCATACTGGGTACCCAGGGTTGTGAGGATTGTGTTAAAGGGACTCACTGTGCATGCTTATTCAGCCTGAATTTAATCAGATCTGCCCAATCACCTGCCAGATTCATGCCCCACCCTTGTTCACATCCCCTTGAGTAAATTAGATTGTGTTTGTTCATGCTTAACCTGGCTTGTGTGTACTTTCTTGGTAGGGATATTGTACTGCTGTTGTATTGTTGCATCAATGATCTTATTTTCCAGGGGGTCTCCAGGGCAATCGCAGAAGATCCAACCCTGGTGGTAAGTGCAAGGAGTGTGAACATATCTGTAGTCATATGGTAATTGTGACTGTCCTGTTGCCAAACTGTTTAGGCAACTAGAAGGGTTGGTGGGTGGTTATAGCATCCCGGAGGCCTATACCAACAGCAGCTACGCTACCCCAAAACCATTCCTCTGGGTGGAGGCACCCGTTCACCGAGCTCAGGCCCCTTAACCTGTGCTTTGTCATGCAGGCAGGGGTAGTAGCCCATAGGATAGTGCCACCTAGGGGTTACATCTTGGAGACACTGCTGGGATTTGCCTCCCCTAGTGGCCACAACCAAAAACTGCACTCAAAAGTTTTATGGGTACCACTGAGAAAATGGCTGTGTATCAGTTAGTCGGATGGTGTACGGGGCATGAAATTGACCCCCAGAATGCTTTGTTAATACTAGATATTCTCCTGGACATTAGCAAAGACACTGTAGGAAGGGTCCTCTGAAAAACTTGAATGTCTGGGAAAGGTTGTAGCGGTAGACCGGCAAGCTGACTTGACTGCCCAAATCCTAACAGCTTTAGTGGAGTGCGGAAACTCCATGAACAGCACTAAAGTGCCCCAAACTATTGTCTCTGATGGGTCCCCAGTTGCATGGAGGGTGGTTACTAAAGATAATGAGGATCCCTCAGAACCCAAGCCTCCGCCTTTGTCTGAGGGACGGACCCTCGAGGACTTAGAGAAGCTATTCAAGACTCCGGGGGTGTCCCTTTCCTGTCTCCTGCATCTGTGCCCAACTCAGCAAGTTATAACTCTTACCGCAAGCTTAAAATGTTTTCTGGTATGCCCCCCACACCTAATGGGGAAGCCAATCTGGAGACCTGGATGGACCCAGCTACTACTCTAGTACAAGACTGGCAATGCTCAGAGGCCGAAAAAAGGGCACACTTGGTGGAAAGCCTCCAGGGGCCTGCCCTACGTGCTTTACATTCCCTGTGGTCCTCTAAACCTAATGCTACCACCAAAGAGTATTTAGTCACCCTTGAAAATGTGCTTGGGGGTACCTCTAGTGTCGAAGCCTTAAAGTGGAAATTCAAAGATGTTAAACAACAGCCATGAGAATTGTTATCAGCTTACCTGAGTTGATTAGAGGAACTGCTTCAAACGATTTTCCAGAAAGGTGGCTGGCCCTCTAGCGAGTTTGACCAGATAAGACTGGAGTGTAAACTTCACTCTGCCCGACATTCCAGCTGGGTGTTGCTCAAACTGCAACTGCACAAAAGGAGATCTGATCCCTTGCCCTTCTATATGCTGATGAAAGAGGTACGCAAAGCTGAGGAGGAGGAAGACTCTCGGGAACCCTGTGCAGCTGTAGCCATAGTGGCTCCTGCTCTTGGGAAGGGGTCAGTTTCAGATGGCCCCCTTTTCAAGAACCCCATAATGCTGGTGCCAGCCTCAGGGAGTCCAGTGAGAGAGGGACTGCTAGTGATAGCCCTCCCTGGGTAGAACTGCTGCTGAAAGAGGTCAGAGAATTGAAATCTAGTGCCCCTACTAGGGCTGTCATTGATAAGAACCATGGCCCCCCTCAAATTGCGTCTGCTATGACAGTGGTAGCCCATGCTCAGGCACCCCCTGAGAAAGGCTGCTTAAAGGCAGATATAAGTGAATTGACTGCCATACTAAGAGAATTCATGAGATGTGCTGCGCTGCCTGCGGCATGTCTAAGAAAGAGAAAGAGACAGAGTCAAGGCCCCTTATGGTCAGTGCTTTGGATCCAGCGCCAAATGCATACTCCTCCCCAATCCCAAATGGTGAATGGAGACCAGCTCCCAATGTGATGTTGCAGCCAAAGCAAACCAAAGAAAGTATGTTTTGTCACAACTGTGGAAAAGATGGGCATATGAAAAGAGATTACTGGTCTCAAAGGGACTTAGAAAAAGCAGTGAACCGACTAGAAACATAGAAACATAGACTTTGATGGAAGATAAGGACCGCTTGGCCTATCTAGTCTGCCCATTTCCTTACCTACAGGATACGCTGCAGATCCTAGTTGAACAACAGTCTATTTCTTCCTACCCCCCACAAGAATTGTCTTATGTCTGTCCCATGCATTATTGAATTCTCCCACAGTTTTAGACCCCACAACCTCCTCAGGAAGGCCGTTCCATGCGTCTAGCACCCTCTCTGTGAAAAAATACTTCCTCACATTGCCCCTGAGCCATCCTCCCTATATCTTCAAATTGTGTCCCCTTATTCTTGCACATCTCTTTTTCTGAAAGATGCTACCCTCTTGGACTTTGTTGATTCCGCTTGAGGTACTTAAAAGTTCCTATCATGTCCCCCCTCCTTCTTTTCCTCAAGGGTATACATATTATGCTCCTTAGTCTCTCCTCAGATGGCTTCTTTGCAGACCTTGCACCATTTTAGTTGCCCTCTTCTGGACTGCCTCACCATCCCTGTCTATGTCCTTCGGAGATGGGGTCTCCAGAACTGGATGCAGTACTCTGGATGGGGTCTCACCAGCTGTCTGTACAGAGGATAACAACTTCCTGTTTTCTGCTGGTGATAGTTTCCTCCTATACATCCCAATATCCCCCAGCTCTCCCTACTGCCTTCTCACTTTGTTTGCTAACCTAAGGTCATCTGATATGATTAGCCCAGGTCCTTTCCATTTTGTTGTTGTTACTACCTCCCCATTGTGTAATCTTCCCTGGGTTTTGTTTCCCAGGTACATTATTTTGCACTTCTTGGCATTGAATCCAAGCTGCCATACTCTGACCATTCCTCCAACCTTATGTCCTTCTTATCCTTTCCACGCCTCCTTGTGTATCAGTCCTGTTGCAGATCTTTGTATCATCTGCAAAGAGGCATACTTTTTCCTTCAGTCCCTCTGCAATGTCACTTATAAAGACATTAAAAGGACTGGACCCAGTACTGAATCCTGCAGTACCCCACTAGTAACCTCTTTCTTCAGGAGGACTCCATTTACAATTACCTTCTAATGTCCTGTTGTCCAGCCAATGTTTTGTTAGCTACCACCCTGGGACCCACTCCTAGAGCTGGTGCTACTTTATGATTACAATCTTTGTGTGGGACAGTATCAAATGCCTTGCTAAAGTCTAGGTAGGCTGTGTCCACAGCCCTCCCTGGTCTACTACTTTTGTCACCCAGTCAAATAAATCAATTAGATTCATCTGACATGACCTTCCTGCTGTGAACCCATGCTGCCTTGGGTTCTGTGCCCCACTGGCCTCTAGGTACTCAACAGTTCTTTTCCTTCAAAGTGATTCCATCACTTTTCCTACCACAGAGTCAAAATGACAGGTCTGTAGTTTCCTGCCTCTGTCTTGCTCCCACTTTTGTGAAGGGAATCACATCTGCCTTCCTCCAGCCCTCAAAGTTGCCACACATCCTCCCATGATTTGTTAAAAGGTAGTCAGTGGTGTCACTAGTTCTCCCTTAATTCTTTTAGAATTCTGGAGTGAATTCCATCAGGCCCCATTCGTTTGTCCACCTTCAGTTTTAGGAGTTCTTTCAGACCTTTCTTCTGTGAAAGAACTGGGATTGACCCCCTATCCAGAGTGCTTCTGTTAATTGGATTAAGCACCTCCCCTCCTCTCTTTTGTGAATACTGAGAGAAGTATTTGTTCAGTATCCTGCTTTTGACTGTCCTCTCTGCCCACCCACCGTCCATTCTATTCAGCCTCACTATCCCTCCCTTTGTCTTTCTATGCTCCCTGATGTACCTATAAAAGGTTTTATCCCCCTTCTTAACTGAGTTGGCTATCTTTTCCTTAGTTTGGGCCTTTGCTATTCTGACTTCCCTCCTTGCTTCCTTCCTTCTGCCTTAACTGGTACAGTTCTCTGTCCTGCTCCTTCTGTGTTTCCTTATACTTCCTAAATGCTATCTTTTTCTCCCTAACCTTCCCTGCCACCTCTTTTTAGAACCATAGTGGCTTTTTCTTTAGTTTTGATTTGTTTATTTGCTTCACACAAAGGCTTGTTTCCTCTGTTATTGCAGTTTTGATGTTTCCCCATTGTTCCTCCACCCCTCCTTCTATCTTGTTTGTTAGTGCTTTTCTAAAGCACTCAACCATCTTGCCAAAGTCAGCCCTCCTGAAGTCCAGTACCCTCACTTTTGTATGGCTTGACTCTGTAGCTGAGTTTATCGTGAACCACACTGTTTGGTGGTCAGTTGTTCCCAGATGGCTACCCACTTCTAGATCTGAGATCCTCTCACTGTCCCCATTTGAGAGTATGAGGTCTAAGACTGCCCCCTCACAAGTGGGTTCCAAAACTAGCTGTCTGAGTTATGCCACCTGTACGGCATCGAGAATGGCCCTGCTCTTGGATGTGGCTGCAGCAAAGGTGCTCCAGTTAACATCTGGCATATTCACGTGCCCCATCAACAGTATCTCCCCTTTCTCTGCCATCCTAAGGATGCCTTCTATCATATTCTTGTCCATTCCCTCCCACTGACATAGGGGTCTGTATACAACCCCTGTACGGATTGTGGTGCCATTTCCAGTCTCTAAGGTGACCCACAGTGCCTCCTCTCCTCCCTGTTTACTCTTTTGTTCTGTTGCTTTTATCTCTTCCCTTCCATAGAGAGCTACTCCTCCCCCTCTTCTCCCTTCCCTGTCTCTCCTGTAGGTTGTGTATCCTGGTATGTTAACATCCCAGTCATGGTTCTCTGTGTACCATGTTTCTGTGACTGCTACAATATCCAGGCATCCCTCTTTCATCAAGGCCACCAGTTCAGGGAGCTTGTTGCCCAGACTATGGGCATTGGTACTCATGACCCTCCATTTCATGATGGCCTTACCCCTTTTTGCCCCATCCCCGTCCTTACTGCCTTTGTTATTTTCTCCATTTAACCCTGCCCTTCTCCCTATCGACATCTCTATCTTGGTGTTTACCTCACTTACTACCCTGATGTTTTTTTGGGGGGCTAGGATTTCCCTGCTCCTTTCCAGTGCCTCCCCCCTTGGCCCGTTTAAATTTTTGCCAGTGAAGCATTTAAACCTATCACCTAGGATCCTGGTTCCCCTCCTGGACAGATGCAGACCATCATGCCAGTATAGGCCTACATCACTCCAGGTGGATCCCCAGTCCCAAATGAAGCCAAATCCTTGAGCTCTGCACCAGTTTTTCAACCACTGATTGAATCCCATGGTGTGGAGCACCCTAGCCCCACCCATGGCATAGACAGGAAGCACCTCTGAGAAGGTTACTGTGTGTGCTACTTGTCTAAGGCCCCTCCTCAACTCCACAAACTCTTTCTGCACTGCTCTGATCCCTTTCTCAGCCAGGTCATTTGTCCCTAGTTGGAAAATGACATCCAGCTCCCTCCCTGTGCAGCTGATCCAGCGATCCTGAGAATACGCTTCCTGTCCCTCCAAGCCATGGTGCCAGGCAGGCGGCACCTTACCTCCCTCTCCCCTTCTCCCCCCAGTTCTACCCCCCCCAACAAAGGAGTCTCCCACCAGGAGTTGTTTCCAGCCCCTGTTGGGTCCCATGCAACCCTCCTTTGGGTCTCCTTTGTGGAGGTTCCCAGCATCCTCCTTGGTCTCCACTGTGGGTGCCTCCATAGAGGAACCACACTTTGCCAGAACAGCATATGAATTGTGGAGAGGTACAACTGGACGGATGTGCCTCTTTTCCACCACCCTCATCCTCCCTGAGCCCACTGTGGTCCAATCGCTCCTCTTTCTTGGCAACCTCTGAGGCAATGGCAGTGGCCCTGGTGGTCCATGGGTGAGAGAGGAGGTCCCCCAAATCCTGGCCAACTCAGCCTGGAGATGAGCAACCTCCTCCCTCAGCCCAGAAAGGGGCCTGCAGATGGGACAACACCGCATCCTCCAGAACGTCTCACGGAATACTGCTACTCCACAACCACTGCACTGCACCACTCCCATCATGTCTTATTTATGGCCCCTTAACTGTTGTTTGGACTACAAGGGGAGCTCCGGAAAACAAGGCAACTGCAGAGAGGTGCAGAAAATGATTGCAGTGGAGGTGTGGGCAGTCCCAAATCCAGTTTCTTTGTAGCTAAGTTGTCTGTCCAAGTTCCTGATAATGTTCCCCTCGACTGGTCTGAAATGGAGGGCCCATCCATGGAAACTCCAGTGACAGTTAATGGCATCTCCACTCAAGCTGTGTTGGACAGTGGCTCGCAGGTCACCATTATATTTCAGGATTGATATGACCAGCACTTATCTGACCTTCTGCTCCAGCCCCTCGAAGGACTGCATATATGGGGGTTGAGTGAGAAATCCTATCCTTACTTGAGGTTTGTACGAATTTGGTTGTCCTTTCCTACTGCTGTGGTGGGGATGGATGAGCAAGTGGAGACCCTGGCTTTGGTGTGCCCGCCAAATGGACCATATGATGGTGTCCCTCTACTAATTGGTACCAATGCCCATATATTTGGGTGGTTAGCTCAACTTTTTCAAGAAAAGCAGGCCAAGCAGACTGGATGGGCCCTGCACATCCCTGCCCTAGTGCAGCACGCCTATGACTTACAGATGCAAACCCAGGAGATGGAGAAGGATGAGCCTGTGGGGGTGGTCTGAAAAAAAGATCCTGAATCACTGGTACTACCGTCCAATGCTCAGTGCACCATCAGTGGTGAAGTGCACCTCAAGACAGATGTTAAAAATAAGATCCTTATGCTGGATGCCCCAGAAGAGGGGAAACTGCCTGTGAGACTGTTGGGCAAGCCTAGCATCCTACTTGCCCAGGCCCATGCCTATGCTCAGCGGGTAGTGGTGCAGGTCCAGAATATGTCTGACAAGATGTTTGGGTGAATCGAGGGTTCACCCTAGCCACTGTGTACTGTACGGATACTGCTGTGCTGTCCAGCAGGAAGTGCCCGGTGAGAGTGATGAGGTGACCCCTGACCTGTTTGACTTTGGGGAGTCCCCCCCTTTCTGCCGAATGGAAAGCCAAGATTAGCCGGAAGTTGTCTCAGAGAAGTCAAGTGTTCTCCTTGAAGGAATGGGACATAGGTTGTGTCACCGGGGCTGAACATTACATCCAACTTCATGATGAAAGGCCATTCAGAGAGAGGTCCTGTCACCTTGCACCAGCTGACATAGATGATGTTAGAAGGCACCTTCAAGAAATGCTGACCACAGGAATTATTGAAGAGTCTCAAAGCCCTCATGCATTCCCAATTGTGGTAGTCTGAAAGAAGAATGGATCCATGAGGATGTGTTGGACTACTGAATGTTAAATCGGCAAACTGTTCTGGAACAGCACACCATGCCCCATATCCAGGATGCCCTTGACTGCCTCAACGGAAGCCAGTGGTTCTCAGTACTCGACCTCCAGAGTGGGTACTATCAAATCCCAATGGCCCAGGAGGACCACGAAAAGACAGCCTTCATTTGCCCCCTGGGGTTCTATGAGTTTCTACGTATGCCTCAAGGTATTTTGGGTGCACCTGCCACTTTCCAGCGGCTGATGGAAAGAGTGGTGGGAGACATGAACTTATTAGAATGCCTTGTGTATGTTGATGATGTCATTGTGTTCGGGCGGACTCTGGAGGAACATAAAGCTAGCATGTTCAAGGTTCTCGACAGGTTAGAGGACTTCGGACTAAAGCTACCCATAGACAAGTGTCAGTTCTTTCAAACATCTGTGAAATATGTTGGGCACATAGTGTCGGCTGATGGGATTCAGACAGACCCGAGCAAAGTGGAGTCCTTGACCACCTGTCCTCAGACTAACAACCTAAAAGAGTTGCAAATATTCTTTGGGTTCTGCACTTACTACTACCAGTTCATAAAAGACTACTCCAAAGTAATTTGCCCTTTGCTAAACCTAACTCAAGTCTACTCCCCTACAAACAAGAAGTATAAAAAAAAGTGCAGTCAAGGAGGAAGACAATGTCTATTTTCAGATACATGAACCGTTTGGAGCCAGTTGGACTGCTGAGTGTGAAGCTGCTTTCTATGAAATCATTCATCAACTCACCCATGCCCCTGTGCTTGCCTATGCCGACACTACCAGATTCTATCCATTGCACACTGACGCCAGCTTGAAGGGTCTTGGTGCCGTTCTGTATCAAGAGTATGAGGAAGGCTTACACCCCGTGGCATTTGCCAGTCAGAGCCTAACCCCATCTGAAAGAAATTATCTGGTACACAGGCTTGAATTTCTTGCATTAAAATGGGCTGTGGTGGACCAATTTCACGAATATCTTTATGGTGCCAAGATTCTGGTCAAAACCGACAATAATCCCCTCACTTATGTCCAAACCTCAGCTAAATTGGACACCACGGGGCATTGCTTGTTATCTGTACTTTCCACTTATGACTATTCAGTGGAGTATTGACCAGGCTTGAACCACATTGATGCTGATGCCCTTTCCAGATGACCTAGCTCTAATACCAAATGGGAGAAAATGTCTGAGCAGTCTGTCAAAGCCCTCTGCCAGAAATTTGACAAAGATGAGCATCCCTGTTCTGAAACAGTTGACTGCCTAGTAGACTGTTTAGGTCCTCCTGACACTTGTGTTCCCGTGGCCTACTGCCACCTTGCAGCCTTAGACCTTAGTGCCCTGCCTCAACTAAACCCTGACAACATACAGTGGATGCAGACACAAGACCCCATGATTAAGCCTCTGCTTGATGCTTAACATGCTGGAAAGGATGTGTCTAAACTCCGATCCTCAGATCCACGCACTACTTTGTTGCTTAAAGAGGACCCCAGACTTAAATTGCATAACCAGCTACTTTATAGAGAAACCATAAACTGTGAAGGTCAACCTGACAAACAGCAACTAGTGTTAACCCACAGCTTTTAAACATTTGGTTCTACGGGCCCTCCATGATCAGATGGGACATTTGGGTAGTGACCGAACCACAGACTTGGCCCGTGCTCGGTTCTGTTGGCCAAAGATGGGAGCTGACATTGAAGCCCATATCAAGACTTGCAGGCATTGTCTTCAAAGTAAAACTCCACCCCAAAGGGCTGCACTCTTGGTCAATATCTCAACCAGCACGTTCATGGAGCTGATTGATTTCTTGTACCTGGAACCTGACCAGAAGAATGACGGAAATGTGTTAATGGTGACTGATCATTTCACATGTTATGCCCAAGCTTACCCAACTAAGGACCAGAAAGCCTCCACAGTGGCCAAGGTCTTAGTCGAGAAGTTCTTTGTCCATTATGGAGCACCTCAGAGAATTCACTCTGATCAGGGGATAGACTTTGAAAGCCATCTGATCAAGGAAATACTCTCACTCTGGGGAGTGCGAAAATCCTGAACAACCCCTATCACCCCAAGGGGGATCCACAGCCTGAAAGGTTTAACCGAACATTACTAGATATGCTGGGCACACTTCATCCCTGGGACAAGTCAAGATGGAGCCAACAGATCAGCATCTTGGTACATGCCTATAATTGCACCAAAAGTTGTGCCACTGGGTTTTCATCCTACCGCCTGATGTTTGGTTGGGAGGCTCGGTTGCCTGTGGACATTTGCTTTGGGGTGTCCCCAGAAGGAGTCAAAGCTGAGAACTATCTACAATATGTTCAGAAGTTAAAGGCCCAGTTAAATCATGCCCACCAACTGGCACAAACAATGGCAGCAAAAAGAAACTTGGCAAATAAAGAAAGGCATGACAAGTGCGTCAAAGCTCAGGAACCGCTACCAGGAGACCGTGTTTTGTTGTGGAACTTGAGACTGCATTGAAAGCATTAAATTGCTGATGGGTGGCACTACCTTCCTTATGTTGTTGTCAGTAAGCTGGAAGATCTGCCAGTCTATAAAGTGCACCCTGAAAACAACCTCCAGGCCACCAAGACAATGCACCAGAATGATTTGCTCCCCATTGGTCAAGTAGTCATTGACTCTGTACCTCCAGACAGTGCTCCTCCCGGGTCTGTAATTAGAGCTGCAGTGAAAAGGAGACAGTCTATTCCTTCTCCAGCTGTCAAGGATTCAAGGCCTCCCCCAAGGCAGGCCCAACATGACACGAATTGCCAGTCTGAGTCTGACAACAGTGAGTGTGAAGCCCATATTACCCATCTTATGAATTGAGTCAACTGTTTCAAGGTCATCCCATGTACAATTTCAGAGATGAAGCTGGATCCTCAGGACTGCCTAACCCTCCAGCCTTCTCCACAGACCCTGTGCCCCCTGAAAGTGAGGTGCAAAGTGTGACTTCTGAAGTAGCGGACTCTGTGTCTGGTAGAGCTATTTGAATTGCCAGAAAGAGAGTCTGCAACAGAAAGCGTCACTGGTGATATACCAGAAACTACAGAACTGTGAGCAAGCGATGATCAAAAACCTGCTATGACAAATGGCAATGATGAAGCAAATGATGTTGAGAGTATTAGTCAAGTGTTGCAAGACTTATATTCTATGGAATTCCCCTGGATGATGAATCTAGGCTTCCTTCTGTCCCCAGTACTGAGAGCAATGTTTTGGAACCAGAGTTAACAGAACAAGGAGCTGAAAGTGCTTCCAATACAGAACAGACAACCAGTGCGGGCTGCGGTGGTACCCCTTTCTTCAGAGGCAGATCCAAATGCAAAGGTTGAAAGAACTGAACTTGTGCCTGCCCCTCCGAGAAAGTCTGGAAGAGCTGCAAAGCCAGTGATATGCCTCAGTTATGACTCCCCAAGCCTGTCTGTGGATCTCCCCTTACATGTAGTCCACAAAGGAGTGTATATTTCTGAAAGCTCTCTTTGAAAACTGTGCTATTCTACCACATCTAAGCTAATAGTGAAACCCTCCAATCAGTGTACTGATACCCCTGCCCCATGCCACCCTAGTGTAGCTAATAGGGATGGGCCCTAAGCCAGGTAGGTCAGTGTACAGGAGGTAGCACAAACAAGAGGCATAAGTGTAATGTGTGTGACCATTTGAATCTGCTAACATGTTTAGAGAAATGTATGCATATGTGTTACTGTGGAAATGCCATCATGAAACATGCATGTATTTTCATATAATGTTTCTTTAGAATGTTAAAGTAAGTATAGACTTGACGCGGATGCCAGGTTTCTCCAGGCAGGGAAGACTGTAACCCCCCTACAAATAGGGGTTCCTATAAATGTCTTCCTGGGCTGCCTAATGCCCACTGTCTGAATGGTTTCCTGTGTTTGGTAGTTCTAATTGTCTGCATGAGAGTGCTCCAGTAAGCCTCCGTGCCTGTCTCTTTAAGAGAACTCCTGTGTGAGGAAATTAGTCTGGACTGGGTCTGAGTGATTTAAGGCTCACAACCAGCCAGACAGTCCATATTTCTGCTCCATTCTGCAGTCAGTACTTGTGCAGAGGGAGCTCTGTTAGGAAAAGTGATTATTTACTTTTTATCTGCTATAATAATAATGATATCGCTCATCCTCCAAGGAGCCATGGCTTGAATGCTGCTGATTTGAATGCTGCTGATTGATACCAGTCCATTCACAGAAGAAAGAGTCCTGAAAGAACTCCTAAAACTCAAGGTGGACAAAGCAATGGGGCCTGACGGGATTCACCCCAGAATCCTAAAAGAACTAAGGGGGGACCTAGTGACACCACTGACCACACTTTTTAACAAACCATGGCAGGATGGGGTGGTACCTGAGGACTGGAGGAGGGCAGATGTGATTCCCCTTTACAAAAGTGGGAGCAAGGCAGAAGCAGGAAACTACAGACCTGTAAGTTTGACCTCAGTGGTAGGGAAAATGATGGAATCACTTCTGAAAGAAAGAATTGTTGAGCACCTAGAGGCCAGCGGGCACAGGACCCAAAGCAACATGGATTTACAGCAGGAAGGTCATGTCAGACTAATCTAATTGATTTCTTTGACTGGTGACCAAAGTAATAGACCAGGGAGGGGCTGTCGTATATGGTCTACCTAGACTTTAGCAAGGCATTTGACACAGTCCCGCATAAAAGATTAATAATCAAGTTAGCCAGCCTGGGAGTGGGTCCCAGGGTGGTAGCCTGGTAGTGAACTGGCTGCACAACAGGACACAGAAGGTAATAGTGAATGGAACACATTCAAGAAAGGGGGTTACTAGTGGAGTACCTCAGGGCTCAGTACTGGGTCCAATCCTCTTTAACATCTTTATAAGTGACATTGCAGAGGGTCTGGAGGGAAAGGTATGCCTCTTTGCAGATGACACAAAGATCTGTAACAGAGTTGATACACAAGAGGGGGTAGAAAAGATGAGAAGGGACTTGGCAAGGTTGGAGGAATGGTCAGACATATGGCAACTTAGATTCAATGCAAAGAAGTGCAAAGTAATGCACCTGGGAAACAAAAACCCAGAAGAGTACACAATAGCAGGGGAGGTACTAACAACAACAGAATTGGAAAGGGACCTGGGAGTAGTCATATCAGATGACCTAAAGGTGGGTAAGCAATGTGAGAAGTCAGTAAGGAGAGCCAGGGGGATACTGGGATGCAGAGGAAGGGGCATCACAAGTAGAAAAAGGGAAGTGATTATCCCTCTATACAGACAGTTGGTGAGACCCCATCTGGAGTACTGTGTGCAGTTTTGGAGACCTCATCTACGCAAGGACATAGACAGGATGGAAGCAGTCCAGAGGAGGGCATCTAAAATTGTGCAGGGTCTACATCAGAAACCATATGAAGAGAGACTGAAAGAGCTTAATATGTATACCCTTGATGAAAGGAGGGACAGGGGGGACATGATAGAAACGTTCAAGTACCTCAAGGGAATCAACAAAGTCCAGGAGGGTAGCATCTTTCAGAAAAAGAGATGTGTAAGAACAAGGGGGCACAGTTTAAAGATAGAGGGGGGACGGCTCAGGGGTAATGTGAGGAAATTCTTTTTCACGGAGAGAGTGGTGGATACATGGAACAGCCTTCCTGAGGAGGTCGTTGGGTCTAAAACAGTGGGGGAATTCAAACATGCTTGGGACAGACACAAAGCAATTATAGTGCGGGGTTGCAGGAAGCAGGCTGTTGGTTAACTAGAATCTGCAGCTTATCCAGTAGGTAGGAAAATGGGCAGACTGGGTGGGCCAAGTGGTCCTTTTCTGCCGTCAAAGTCTATGTTTCTATGTTTCTATTTGATTGGTTCTGCTAGTCGGAGCAAGACGGTGATTATATGCTTCCCCTTATGCCCAGCCTGCTATTGGACAGGCTTGTCCCGGCGGCTTTGGCTCAAAGGTATTTAATCTCAAACTGAAATAAATAAAATAAAAAAAATAAAATATAGGTGTTTGTCTAACCTGCTTTCCATTACGCTTGAACTTTTGTATAAGAGCCACCATTTTGGTTCTGGACTGCCAGTGTTGGACTAATCGAATCTCAGGGGACCTAAAATGGAGACTGTCCCCAGAGATCTTGTGAGATTGAAATTCTGTAGGAATTGTAGTTTTAATGGTTTGGCACCTAAATGGACCTGGAGGAGTAGCCGTTTCTGTGACAGATAGTTCCCACAGCCAACTGAACCTTGTGGATTACTGGGAAAGCCCAGAACTACCTGCTGCAGTGTGTCAGTCGAGAGTTAGAGTTTGGAGAGTAAACAGCTCAAGCCATCAAACAGCTGCTCCTGCTAGGAGCATGGGAGAATCAGCTGGAAGGCTCTGCTGGCCTGCCTGTCACATCTTCCAGTGTGAAGTACTGCCTTGAGAGTGAAAGTCGGATTTATCCAATTAAGCGGATTGAGACCTGAATCTGAAGAGAAACGGTGTGTTATTGTTGCCTGCAAGTGGACTGAAGACTTGCTCTAGAAACGATTGGCCTGCCTGCTACTGAAGTGAGCCTCAGATCGAAAGGTTTGCACAGAGAACCTGCGATTTGCAAACGGACATAATTCAAACTGTGGCAAAGTACTGTAAGTGTTATAGATGTGCTGAATGTGTTTCATGGGTCATGATTTGGTTCCCCACGGTGAGTTCTGTTATGCCCACTGAAGGCTGTTCCAGCACTTTATCATGGACTTTATCTGAACTGCCTGCTCTGCCTGGGGCCTGCCATCTAGACCTAGGCCGCTGCCTATGATTCAGAGACATTCTTGGTGAAAGACCCACTCTGGGATTCAGTCCCCTTGCACAACATTGCCTAACAGGTAGCAACCACCAGGAGGTGAGTCATGCAGGCCCTACTTCCCCTGGCAATCCAGTACAACATCCTGAGGTCTTCATTTTGTCGGTCCTGCATCCAGAACTGGGTAGCGTGAGTACAAACAGGGTAGCTCGCTGCAACATAAGCTACAATCATTGTGTGGCATCTGATTTTGCTTGTTTTGAGTTTATTGCAATGGACTGAGCCATCCAGATCCAGATTACAAATATTTGGGTTTAGTGTTTGCTAATTGCTTTCATTCCTAATGGCACCAACAACAGCTGCAATGCCGTTCTACCCCGGACAATGCTTCAGGCTAGCCTGTTCTCAGTACTGGGTACCTAGGGTTGTGAGAACTGTGTTAAAAGGACTCACTGTGCATGCTTATTCAGCCTGAATTTAATCAGATCTGCCAATCACCTGCTCGATTTGTGCCCCACCCTTGTTCACATCCCCCTGAGTAAATTAGATTGTGTTTGTTCATCTGTAACCTGACTAGTGTGTAGTGTTTTGGTGGGGATATTGTACTGCTATTATATTGTTGCATCACTGGTCCTATTTTCCAGGGGGTCTCTCTCCAGGACAATCACAGAAGATCCACCCCTGGTGGTAAGTGCAAGGAGTGTGAGCTTATCTGTACTGTCATATGGCAATTGCGAATGTCCTGTTGCTGAAATGTTTAGGCCATTAAAAGGGTTGGCAGGTGGTTATAGCATCCCAGAGGGCTATACCAACAGCAGCTACGCTACCCCAAAACCATTCCTCCGGTTGGGGGCACCCGTTCACTGAGCTCAGGTCCCTTAACCTGTGCTTTGTCACACAGGCAGCGGTAGTAGCCCATAGGATAGTGCCACCTAGGGGTTACACATATAAGCAGTATTTCTGTACCTTTGACTTCTTCTGTTCAGACTGCTTCTTTCCTAACTGAAATCATACTCTTCTACTTGGAACATCACCAGTAGAACAACCTAGGTCCTATGGGTTGGTGGCTGTTTTGTCTGGGACTAGTCTGAGTATGTGGAGATGGCAGGCACTGCTAAACATGAGGCACCCTGCTTGGAAGAGGGAAGGGAAAAAGGAAATTGTTAAACCAGAGAAGGCACACTAAGCCAGAGCTTGTTTGCAGGTGCGACCTGGGAGCACAAGAAAGTTAAGTGGCTTGCTAAGGGTAACACAGTATGGAAGTGGGGCCTGTGGAATTCAAATTCAGGTCTCCAGGTTTGCATCTCAGTGCTCTTAACCACTACACTATGCTGCCTCCAAAAAAAACAACTATTCAAAAAGAATAAAAGTGAGGTATAACTTTAAGTCTAGCAGCTCTTTTAGTGAAATGTAACAACAAACATGCAGTTCACTAAAACATATCAAAGAGTCACACACATGATATAGATAATAGCCAGACCTCACGGCTCTGTAAAGACTTTCTGGTCCCCCACTCCACTTGATGACTTGACCATGTCACCAGCGTCACTATGACCAGTCACTTCACCAAGTGGAGGGGGGACCAGGGGTCTAGGACAAGTTTTAGCAAACTCCACCTTTATTACACCTTTGACTAACAGAAGAAAAAGGTAATACTTTGTTCATATTCTTTCTGAATATTTGCATTTTCCAAGCAGAATTTCTCATGTTTAGCAGGTACCTGCCATCTCCATACACTTTGATATTACTGACTCGGGCATGGCACTGCACTTCCTAGGTGCGGCTACCACCCCCCTCAATTTGACTAATCTGAGTTGCAGAATAAGCCTGCTCTGCCATCCTTCTTGGTGTCAGAGTCTCTGCAGGAGTTTGCAGCATCATTGTTGGCCCTGGTTTTGGAATGTCCCATGCTTTTAATGTTTCAGTGCGAAGGTCGACAACCCCTTTGGTAGTCTTGCTAACAAACTTGCCCACATCACAGATTCTCTGAGGCTCAGACAGGTTATTCCCTTAGCCATACTTGAAACAGTGCACTCCCTGGACTTGGTGTTCGTCACATGGTTGGAGTTTGACATCACCTCAGTCGAGCCAGTCATTTGGTCATGTCACTGCATCATGATTTTCAATCTCAGAGACTCCATTAAGTAACATCTAACTGCAAAGATGATCTGATATCATTCTAAGTGGAACCTGTATTCAGATAAGTTGCTGGATTTGCTGGGCACCAAGGGCCTGGCAGAGGCATTCTTCAGGGAGCCCACTACTGCTGTTGGGGCTTATAATATTGCCCTGGTTGTGCCATTTAGTGAGTGTACTGTTACTACACTTCAAAGTGCACCCTAGTTTACTGAGGAGCTTCATTGTTTAAAAGTACTATACATGGTAGCATGCTGATACAGCGAGGGAATTAGAGCGACGGTAATTATGACGAAAGCAAAAATGGCGATGGTAAAGTTTGCCAACAACAATAAGGACAACACTCGCTGTACCCACCCTCCCCAAGGTGCTTCGACCTTGGAGTTGGTTATTAAAGTAAGTGGGGTGCAGGGGGCAAAGCCCCTGCAGAAAAGTAATTGTTGCCCGTATTGTGGTCAGTGAACTTTACCATCACCGTTGTTACTTTCGCCATATTTCATAGGTTTCATAGGTGTATACAAGCTCGTTTAGACTTACGTCCTTTTATGCTTGCCAGTTTAACTCTATATGGGTACATTCTTATTTTGATAGAATCTGTCAAATCTCCTTTTGAATGTATTGACCTCGCCATAATTACTGTTGCAGTAATTCCCTCACTGTATTTACATGGAACCCTGTACATTCATTTATTTATTGAATTTTGTTGACCGGGTAGGCCTACTGAGATTGAAAGTCATTGTTTCAGGGGGGACTGGGGATTAATTACACATATATAGAGACATAAAATAGTATGCAAGCAGGAGACAACGGGAAATACTTATGAAGCAAAAACAAGGTATAAATACAAAAAAATTAGTAAACGTCCGATTACAAAAGATAGGCAGGCAGCTGACAAGGGCATCACAGAGTTAACAAGGAATCAAGTAATAGAAGGGCAGTAGGATGCACAAGATAAGGCAGGTTCAAGTTGCTTCACAATTGTATGACACTGGAAATCAAGTGCTGACCATAATGTAACCTTTCAGCATTTACAGACACACAGACTGCACTCAAGGAGAAGTATCTTGGACCCTGTGGTCGCTGTTTAGAGGGCAGGGGGAGAAGATCTTGGACAGATGCCAACTTGTCCTGATAGCTCATTATGATAGCTACTGGAAGGCTGTCAGGGCCATTTTAGTGTTCTTCAAAACCACTGTTGCTGACATCCAGGACCTGGTTTCCTCCACCAAGCAAGCCTGCAGTGACAGGAAGACAGGAGCGAGGAGTTAGGAAACTGAATACTGTTTGAGTGGTGTAAGTTTAGCCAGGTGGATGATGAAATTGCTGCTGGTTTGGTTCCTGGGCTGCCCTGCATCATCTCTAATGGCACCATCCCTTTCCTTGTTGACAAGCCCCATAAGAAGAAATGCACCTCTTTTGGAGACTGGCCAGCCTAACATTTCCTGAGTAACACACTGGGACTCCATAAAGGTAGCTCTTTGGGGCTGCATTGTTGCCAGTTATGAGATACTTGTTTTACTGTACAAGACAAAGAACCTCACCACAAAAGCAAGGGCTACTCAGGAAGGGCAGTGGCAACAAAATCAGGTTTCAAAGAAATAAAAAAATCACACACTCCCCAATGCTGTTAAGTATCTTGTGACATATATGCAAATCACCATGAAATAATTAAGACTGATTCTGCTTTAAGCAGGAGTGTGTATGGCCAAATGGCCTCTTAATCTTCAAAGGCTTAAAACAGAAGACACAGGCACACATCTAGTCCTTCTCAGGACTCAACAGTGTGTCTCATCTGTATCTCAACCCAAGTGACTCAACTGATTTCTGACCTCACTTGTCTAAATTTGAGAATCTGTAAATCACTCGCAATTAGACTGGGTCCGCTCATCTTATTCCCACTGTGCTGTGGATGCAGGAATCCTTCCTGACACCCTCTGTGACAACCATTCTGAGTACGCAAGGTACATGATCTTAAGGCTCCCCCCCACCCTTAAATTCATTCTTCTCAGGTCCTTTAGGTCACTGGACTTGTCCTGTCTCCTAGCTGAGCTATGGCCATCTGATTTGTCCCCCATCTGCATACATTAAACAACACAATGTCAAACAAGAACACAGAAAAGGCCCCAACCTATTTACAATGGGAGTTCATGAGCAAAGATTGTTGTGGAGGAGAAAATCATAGCTGGCAAAGTCAGCAATACACATATATCAGTCAATATCCATAAGAATTATGCAGGCTATATAGATCATGCTTAAATAATGTTAGTGAATCATTAGTCATCGTCTCAGGGCAAGATGTAGGGCTCAGTTTGCAAAGTTCCAGGCATGGTGCAAGGGGCTTGTGCCACAAGGAATGGTGCAAAGTGCCACTTGTGTCAGAAGATGCAGGGGGATCAGTTTACAAACCTAATCTGCGTCAACCGCAGGCTGCGTGCAACAAAGGGGCTTACACTGTCCGTGCAATACAAAATGGGCTGCGGCACAGTGCTAGGGGGCGTGTAGCAGACATAAGCTGCCACATCCTCTAAATGGGGATTCTTAAAACCCTCCTAGAGGGTGAAATTCTAATTACCCTTAGACCAGCCAGGGTTGGTCTAAGGATACTTAGAATTTCACCCTCTGGGAGGGTTTGACCACTTGCCCCACTCTCGGAGTCCTTCCTGATTTGCCCATATCTTAAAATGTTAGTAAAATCACTCCCTGGTGGTCTAGTGGTTGCCCCCAGCCCTGATATGCCTGTACATTACAATGTTAATAAAATGTTGTCTAGTGTCCCCCCCCACCCCGATATGCTCATATATTACAATGTTAAAATACTGTATTTCCTTGGTGATCTAGCGGATCCCCCCCATATGCCTGTGTAATAAAATGGTAATAAAATCTTTCCCTGGTGGTCTAGTGAACCCCCACTCCCAACCCTGGCAGGTAGTGCCCACCACCTCGTGCTCCCCATCCTGAATCATGACACAGCAACTGACACAGCCCTCCTCTCACCCCCATGGCCGGCCGCTGACTGAACTGTCACTGTATGCACTCATTGATTGACAGCTCACTCTGAGCTCTCAATCAGTGAGCACCTACTGCATACAGAACGTGCTCAGTGACAGTTCAGTCGGTGTCCGGCCATGGTGGTGAGAGGAAGGCTATGCCGGTCACCAGCTCAGGGTTCGGGATGGGGTGAGTGGGGAAATGGGCACTAACTGCCAGGGTGGGGGTCCACTAGACCACCAGGGAATGATTGTATTAACATTTTATCATATGGACATACTGGGGTAGGGGTGGGGACCACTAGGCCATCAGGGAATGATTTTATTAACATTTTAAGGTATGGACACATCAGGGCTGGGGGGCGGGTCCTCTAGACCTCCAGGGATGTGATACGTTTAATAAAGGGGAGATCAGGGCTCGGGGGGACCGCTAGACCACCAGGGACTGGTGCATGGCCACTCAGCAGCTAGCGGCACACTATCCACATGCGCCGTCTGTTTGGTGCAAAGCCATGGTTGCTGCAAGCTGCTGGACTTTGCTTCCAGGACCAGAACCACTAGAGAATTGGCTGCAGGGTCCCTGGTGTACTGGAAATTGGCGCAAGCTGCCATTGTTGCGGCTTGTGCCGCATTTTGAGAATCAAGCCCATAGAGTGTATATAGCTTGCCCCACCTTTTGTCAAAGGCTTTTCACCTATTGCTTAAGCTGGCCACCATTTTGTTTCTGTTTTTGAGGTTGTGCAATAGTTCTTGATACCATTCAGTATTACTCAGTGTTTCTTGATCCAGCCAGTGGCACAGCACTGTCTTTTTAACTGAAGCTGATATTACAGCCATGTGGTATTTGCGTTCTTTTACAGTTAGGCTGATGAACTCCCCTATGACACAAATCTCTGAAGAGAAGGCATCCTGCAGGTCTAAGAGGGGATCAGCCTTATTTCGAATGGAGGACCACAAGCCACCAAACTTCTCGCACTCCCAAAAGACATACAGTAGGAACACTGTACTTTTACTGCATCTGTTGCAAACATCAGATGGAAGTCATCCTATTTTGTGTAGTTTGACTGGCATATAATAAAAATTGTTTAATATATTAAAGGGACACTGTCAACCCCTTTTAGGTCTCAAAGTGTCCCTAGTTTAAAAAAAATGCATTTTATGATTGCCAACATTCTGTAGAGATTGGTGATGTAGCTGGTAGTTTGAGTCTGACTCTTTTTTCTTAGAAAAAATGAAAAACAGACTGCCCATCAAACTGATGTTACCACACAAACACAGATTTGTTTACATTCCTTGATCAGCTCCAACTGCATCTTTCCTGGTCTTAGGAGCACCCACAACACAGTCTAGCCACTTGTGATGCGGAGTTTAGGAGGCTACTGCCTCATGAGTGACTGCACTATTTGAGTGTGTACCTCATGCTCAGGAAGTATACAGTAAGAACAGATCCAGGATTATAAACAAAACAAGGTTGTTTATAAATATACATTAGCATGCATTTCATTTCTACTAAACAAGGAGACAGACAAAACAAACCGCAACATCAATGAATTTTAGAGACGGTAAGCAATCATAAAATGTGAGTTTTTAACTAGAAATGATATAATAAAAAACAGGTTGACAGTGTCCCTTTAAAATTTGTATCAGTTTATCATTTTTAGTGTATAAGTATACACCAGATCAAATTCGCTCCCACTGGAATTGTCGCTCAGGGTATATACTTTGCCACTAGGTATACCGACCATCTGATTAATATGGAGATTGTTCAGATATTAAGTCTTGCAAGGTTGAAATCACATATGGTTGGCTAGCAGCTGTGATTAGTTTGGCCAGGAGTGTGCCATGGTTGTCCGTCCAGGGCAGTGTTCTCAAATAGTGCACTATAGCCTGACATGCTAATCATGTCAGAATCATGGCTCGCCCCTAAAATCTCAGATAATTCTATCTCTATCCCTGGATACTCCTTAGTTAGGCAGGATTGCTCTGGAAGGGGTGGTATTATTGCCATTTATATTTCCTCTGCTATCCGATACACTACTCTCCCATGTATCTCCCCTCAGCCTACGAGATGATCCTTCTAAAACGTTCCCCTCCCACACTCCCTCACTATATTCTTAGCCAGAAGCTACTGTCGCCCAGGCCTCCCTTCCCCTCCTCTCCTCCTCAGTCACTGACCTATTCACCACCATCTCCTCTCACTTAGTGAGCTGCTTGTTCTTGGGAACTTTAATATGAACTGACTCTCTTCCTCCAACTCCAAAATTCTCCATGACACCTCATCTGTAAACCTCTCTTAGCTAATTACTGACCCCACTCGTCTCAGCCTTTAATCACAAAACCACTCACTGCTGGACTGGGTGCTTACAACCCTCCCCATCACATTATTGCTTCTGGCACCCTCCTGGAGGGACTCGGTGACCACCACATGGTATACTGCGTTCGTAAAGTCCAACGCCTAAAAGCTCCTCCTAATGTACTGTTAATCCAGTCATTTAGATCCTTAGACCTATCTGGCCTCCACAAAGACCTGTCAAATGCTGACTGGTCACCCATCTCTGCCTCCTGCTTCATCGACTCGGCCTTCATCTTCTTCCAATCCACCTTTCTATCCATATGAGATAGGTACGCCCCCTTAAGGAAAATGAGAGTCAGAGGCACCTACCTCCCCTGGATCTCTGCAGAATTCCTTGCTTGTCTGCTTGCTTGAGACTCAGCATGGAAGACTCACAAGTCTTCAGGCTCCCCCAAGACTGGCTCAGTTACTGCACACTGCATAATGCCTGCACCAGAGCCATCAGATTAGCTAAAACAGAGCACTTTTTCACTAACTTGCAGAACAACATTAACCACCCTTCCAAGTTCAGGAAGGTTGTTCATGCCTTATTCTCCCCTGAGGCCCAGCCCATGGTCCTCATCCTTAAAGCAAACAATATCCCTATCTCTGACCCTCTTTCAGTAGCCAACACGTTTAACACCTACTTCACCTCATGTGCTTCCACTCTTCCCTACTCTCTCTCTTCCCTCCAGCATCTCCTCTGTCTCCCATACCTAACCCCCCTTCACCACCCCTCCTTTCTCCTTCTCTTCTATCTCACCTGCTGTCACATTCAAAGCTTTCCTAGCCCTCAACCCCCAAAAGGATAATAGTCCTGATGGTCTCAACCCTAAACTCATCCCTCTGTCCCAGCTATTGCTGTCCCCATCTCCTCCTTCCTTACTCTCTCATTCTCCCTCAGAACCTTCTATCCCTGCAGCCTGGAAGCATGCCACCATTATACCCCTCCCTAAAGGTGGTGACTCCTCTATTCCAGGCAACTATTACCCCATATCTCTCCTTCCCACTCTGGCTAAACTCCAGGAGCACCTGGTTTTATCTCAGCTCTCCCCCTTCCTTAACCCCCCCCCTTCTGTACCCTGGATGGGCTTGCCATTGAAGTTGTCCCATCTTTCAGATACCTCAGGGTCTGGCTAGACAGTCACCTCAACTTTTCTGAACATGTGGATGCCATTAGCAAATAACTCCACCCTGAACTCAGAGCGCTTTACTGCAACTGTGGATGTATCCTGCTGCAGACCTATAGAGCCATTGTTCAGAAAATGATCTTGCCTCTATTTGACATTGTCTATAGTGCTGCCTTTAATCCACCCTTCTCCAGACTGGACCCTCTGTACCACTCCTACTGCTTTGCTCTGGACGATCCACCTCATAGTCACCACTGCACTCTCTACACTTTCCTCTCCTTCTCTTCACTTGAGGACAGATGCCTGGCCCACTGCGCTACTTTCATAGCCAAATACTGGCTGGGCTCTCTCCCTTCCTACATTTCCTCTATCTTCTCCCTGCCCCTCCCTCCTCCTATGACCTTTGCAGCTCCTCTTTTCACTCCCTTGCTCTCTCACCCAGGACCTCCTCGGCTGGCCAAGCTGCATTCTCCTACTACTTCCACAAACACTGGAACTCACTCCCAGTACATATCAGGTCTGCCTCATCCTCCCTCTCTCTTGTCCCTCTCCTGTCCAAACTCATCACTCCCTCTTGTAACTGCTACTGACATCCCCTATTTGTCTGTATGTACTGACTCAGCCTGGAAGGCCCTCAAATCATGAGCCCTATTTGAACTTCCCTTCACTTGAGGGCAGACGCCTGGCCCACTGCATCCAGCCCTTCTGTCCTTGTTGTAGATTGGGTGTCTTTGTGCCTCATCTGCCCATGGCAGGTCTTCATCCCAGAGAGACTGAAGTCTGTCTCCCCTTCTTTCCACGTCCCCTGTCACTCCTTTTTCCTACCTCTTCTCACCTCCCTCTCCCTTCATACCCATCTCTCTGTCTTTTATCTTACAATCTTGTCTCCCCCTCTATGTTATCACACCAGTCTGCACCACCTCTCTTCTCAGTTATTACACTACATCCTTGCCTTCACCTACTTCAATTAGCTCTCAAATTAGCTCCCTTTATACTCTCTATTTCATCTGTTTCCCACTCCAGTGTACTATGTGTATTACCTGTTAATTGCCTGAATTGCCACTCTAGTGTACTTATGGGTACATTTTGCATACATATGAGTAACTAACTGTATATTACCTGTATATTCTTTTATATTTGTTTCGTATATTCACATTACACTGTATTTTATTCATACTGTAGTCCCTACTCCCCCTCCCCCCAGGACAAATCTGGAAACGAGCTACATTAGCTCAGTATGCCTTTCCTGGTGAAACTCTTCAAACAAATAAATAAATATACAGCCTGTGTAGTCAGTAAGAATTTGAAGACACATTTATTATTTAGGTGGAATTGGGTTTTAAAGGTGTTAAATGGTATAGGGTGATCCCCTAGCAATAAGGTTTCTATGGTAGGAATATCCATACCAGCCCAGAAAGCATCTTTCATGGAGGTGCTTGCAGTTTTAAAGTTTGGGTTCTTAAATAGGGGCTGAGTAACTTTATGAGCCATGGACATATCCAACAATCTGTCAGTGAACTCAGATGACCATGGCCATCACTGAGGTTTGGCCATCACTGGGGTTGTAAGTCCTTTTGGGATCTTTTGGGGGGCTAGGTGTAGAAGTGCTGTGGGTGTAATACCCTTGATCTGATACAGCTGGTGTTTAACCTTGAGCTACAGAGGAACATAGCCCTGAGCATCCTCAAGTGCCATCGAGGGACATAGCCCTGAGCATCCTCGAGCAGGATATCTAAGTGCCCCCTAAAGGCATAGAGCAACACAGCCCTGAGCATCCTCTGGTGCCATAGGGGGAAATAGCCCTGAGCATTCTCGAGCAGGATATCTGAGTGCCCCCTAAAGACATGGAGGGACATAGCCCTGAGCATCATTGAGTGCCCTAGAGGGACATAGCCCTGAGCATCCTCAAGCAGAACATTTGAGTGCACCCTAAAGTTGTAAAGGGACATAGCCCTGAACATCATCGAGTGCCATAGAGGGAAATAGCCCTGAACATCCTCGGGCAGGATATCTGGGTGCCCACTAAAGCCATAGAGGGACATAGCCCTGAGCATCGTTGAGTGCCATAGTGGGACATATCCCTGAGATCCTCAAGCAGGATATCTGAGTGCCTCCTAAAGCTATAGAGGGACATAGCCCTGAGCATCCTCAAGTGCCATACAGGGACATAACCCTGAGCATCCACAAGCAGGATATCTGAGTGCCCCCTAAAGCCACAGAGAGACATAGCCCTGAGCATTGTCAAGTGCCATAGAGGGACATGGCCCTGAGCATCCTCGAGTGCCATAGATGGACATAGCTCAGAGTATCCTCAAGTGCCATAGAGGGACATAGCCCTGAGCATCCTTGAGCGGGATATCTGAGTGACCCCTAAAGCTATAGAGGGACATAGCCCTGAGCATCCTTGAGTGCCATAGAAGGACATAGCCCTAAGTATCCTTGAGCAGGATATTTAAGTGCCCCCTAAAGCTATAGAAGGACATAGCCCTGAGCATCTTCGAGCGGGATATCTGAGTGCTCCTTAAAGTCATAGAGGGACATAGCCTTAAGCATCCTCAAGTGGGATATCTGAGTGCCCCCTAAAGCTATAGAGGGACATAGCCCTGAGCATCCTTGAGTGAGATATCTGAGTGCCCCCTAAAGCCATAGAGGGACATAACCCTGATCATCCTTGAGTGGGATATCTGAGTGCCCCAAAACGTATAGAGGGACATAGCCCTGAGCATCCTTGAGCAAGATATCTGAGTGCTCCCTAAAGCCAAAGAGGAACATAACCGTGAGCACCCTCAAGCGGGATATCTGAGTGCCACTAGCTATAGAGGGACATAGCCCTGAGCAACCTCGAGCACCATCGAGGGACATAGTCTTGAGCATCCTCAAGCAGGATATCTGAGTGCCCCCTAAAGCTATAGAGAGACAAAGCCCTGAGCATCCTGGAGCGGGACATCTGAGTGTTCCCTAAAGCCATAGAGGGACATAACCCTGAGCATCCTCGAGCAGGATATCGGAGTGTTCCCTAAAGCCATAGAGGGACATAGCCCTGCACATCCTCAAGCGGGACATCTGAGTGCCCCCTAGAGCTATAGAAGGATGTAGCCCTGAGCATTCTCATGTGCCATAGAGGGACATTTATTTATTTAAAATTTTTACCAGGTGAGTGTACTGAGCAGTCTACTGCTCGATTCCAGACGTGACCTGGGGGTGGGAAGCAAGGGAGTCAAGCAGAGTTTATATACAACAATAATACATAAGTACAAACAGCAATGCATGAGTACAGGACATATTGTGCACAAGAATATAGGTGAAAATTTGATACAGAGAGCTTATACAATTGTTGGAAGGATAATTGGCTATACACTGAAAAATAGAACAGAGTATGTAAGCACCACTGCAGCAGTAATAGTACAGCATATTTTACGCAGAGATAATAAGGAAGTGATCCATAACATAGCCATCACATGGGTAGATTGGATTTGCCAGGTGGAATGAGATGGGCCAGTTGGTTGCATATAGCTGGAGTTGCTACACACTGAGAAGTGGTGAAATACCATTCCTGACTAGAGTCCCTGCCTAGCCATGGTAACAGAGTATGTAGTCTAGGTGCATGTACATCTGGAGCAGAAATGGGCTTTGAGGAGTGAGTTGAATTGGTTGGCATAGCTGGCTTGCTGAATGGCCAGTGGGAGAGAATGCCACAGTTTGGGCATGCGATATGAAAATGCTGCCTGCCCTGCAGAGGTGGCCATATGAGGGATACTCAAAGAATGGTAGTCAGTATTCCTAAGGGAGTGCAAGGGTGGGGTGGTATGGACAGGGCATTAGAGAGGTATGGACAGGGACTGAGTCCAGAACTTGGCCGTGAGCCTGGTACAGTGGGATAGCCTCCTATCCTGCAGGGAGGGGATGTGAAGAGTCTAGTAGTGGGAGCAGTGGTGAGTGCTGGGGGGACAGTCATGGGCGAAATGACAGAAGGAGTTAAAAAGGGTGTCCAGTCTGGTTAGGGTGGACTTGGGAGCAGTACAAAAGATTATATCTCCGTAGTCAAAGATAGGGAGGATCCGTTTCTGTACAATTTCCCACAGGGCCAGTAGCGGGATGCAACTGCGGTTCCGGGATAAGGCCCCAAGCTTGGGGTGCAGCTTCTTATGGAGCGCATCGATGCGTACAGAAAAATTGAGATGTTGGTTGAGCCATACCCCGAGGTATCTAAATGAGGAGCAAACCTCAAGCTTTGTCCCATCCAGGGTGTGGAAGGTTGGTGTAGAGGGGAGCTGAGATAGTCTCTGCCTTGTGTCAAAGGTCATGGAGACTGTTTTCTTGGCGTTCAGGAAATATTGATTTGAGCAAAACCAGAGCTGGACTTCACTGAAGTCTAGCTGCAGTCTGGTTGTCACTTCAGAGGTAGAGGGGCCTGAGGTATACAGGACAGTATCATCTGCATACATGTGAATGGATGTATGTGGGCAGGCAGAGGGCAAGTTGTTTAGGAAAGTGGTGAACAGCAGTGGCCCCAGAACTGAACCTTGGGGGACCCGAAATAGATGGGGAGTAGGGAGGAGATGGAGTTACCAATCCTTACGGATTGAGTCTGGTCCACCAGAAAGGAGTGGAACCAATTGGTTGCTGAGCTGGAGAGCCCAGCTAGGGAGAGTTTGGTAAGGAGAAGAGGGTGCGAGACAATGTCAAAAGCCTTAGCAAGGTCGACAAAGATGGCTGAGGTGATGTGGGAATTATCCATGCCAGTGAGGATGGCATCAGTGAGTCTTAGAAGGGAGGTGGTAATGGAGTAGAACTTCCTAAAACCAGACTGGAAAGTGGCGAGGAATGAGGTAGAGTCAAGAAAGGAGGAGAGCTGAGAGAGGGCTAAGTGTTCTTGAAGTTTAGCAAGAGTGGGGAGAAGGGAGATATGGTAGTAGTTGCCTGGGGAGGAGGGGTCACCACCCTTGGGAAGAGGAATGACAGTGGCATGCTTCCAGTCAGTTGGAATAGAAGCTAGAGAGAAGGACAGGTTGAAAAGAGAGGCCAGTGGAGAGGCAATGGCTGGTGCTGACAGGATAAGCATTTTAGCATCCAATCCTGAGGGGCATTTGCCTTTGGAGGGGTTTAAAGCAAGCAGGGCATTGTAAACATCTGCCGGGGAGACCTGTTTGAAGGTGAAAGCATGTGAGCTGGTTGAGCAGATAGTGGAGAGGTGGGCAGGGCTGGTGTGGATGGAGGAAGAGAGGACAGCAGGTATGCCATGCAGCTTGTGAAGAAACAGTTGAACTCAGTTGCTACCACTAGCGGGTCATCTAGAGTGGCATCATTTGTCTTAATGACAGGGGTGGGGAGAATAGAGTTTGAATCACTTTCCAAAATTTGGTAGGGTTGTTTATATTAGATAGGAAAGTGGCTTGGAAGTAATTTGCTTTAGCCTGGCGGATTTGTCTAGTGCATGCATTCCGAAGAGTGCGGTATTTCTGGTAGGCCATGTGAGTGCCGGCAGCTTTATAGGCCTTCCATGTCTGGTATCTGGCTCTGAGACTGGTCATGACTTCAGCGGAGATCCAAGGCAGGTGGGCCCCCGTGCATGGGTACATCTGAGAAGGGCGTAGGAGTCCCAGACTGAGAGGAGCTTAGTCTTAAAAAAGTCCAGTGCAAGGTCTAAGGAGGAGACACTAGAGATGGCAGATCAGTCGATATTTGCGAGGTCATTCAGAAGGGATGCTAGGTCCAGGGATTTGTAGAACCTAACCAGTAGGGTTCGGGGGGGGGGGCATTGGCTGGAAGACTTTCCTTATTGAGAATATTAGATGGTGTTCACTTAGCGAGTCGAGCAGGAGGCCAGCAGCTATTATCCTATGAGGGTGTGCTGTGAGGGACCAGTCAAGCAGGGAGTGGTTCTGTGTTCTGGGGTTCAGGTGAGTGGGTTCAGTGATCAGCTGGGCCAGGTTTAGTGCAGCCACATTGTTTTGAACTTTAGAGCAGGAGGGATCGAGCCAGTTTATATTGAAGTCACCCAGGATGTACAGCTCCCCACCCAGGGCGAGGGATTTAAGGGCCGTTAGATGGTCCTTGATAGAGGATGCGGGTGAATCAGGGGGACGGTAGGAGCCAGCTATGTAAATAGGGATAGTGTGGGGTAGGGAGATTTTTGCCTTTAATGATTCAAAAGCTTGTGAGGCCAGGGGAGGTAGCGACATGGTGGTTGCTTGGAGGGTGGTATTGATGTATATTGCTATGCCACCTCCCCTTTTACCACTAGGTTGGTCTTGGCAGATTACTGTGTAGCTGGGGATTGAGATGCTTGCATCTGTGCAGTAGGGTTTCAGCCAGGTCTCAGTTATGATGAGAATGTCCGGTTTTAGGGATAGGACAATTGGCTGCAGCAGCTCAATTTTAGGGATGAGGCTATAGATGTTTAAATGGGCCATAGGACATAGCCCTGAGCATCCTCTAGCAGGATATCTGAATGCCTCTTTTATTTATTTATTTATTAGTTTATTGAAAATGTTTCACCAGGAAAGGCACACTGAGCAAAAAGATGCTCATCTCACGGTGCAGCCTGGGGGGAGGGGTTACAGTGGAGGCAGGTATACATACAAAAGTTGAATTTAGCAGTAGAGCAGTACAGATAATGAACATAGTTGGGTGGGATTACATTTGAACTTGTTACATAAGGAGAACAGTGCAGAATATGATCATCAAGGACAGGGTATACATATCATGGGTCCACATCTAGGGCAATACATGATTACATAAGTGCCAGTAACAGAACTTGAGTGCCAGTAACAGAACTTGAGCTGAAGCAGATGCCAAGTTGACAGTAGGAGTTGGACAGCGAAGATAGGGGGTAGAGGAGGAGTGGGCTAGTAAACACTAGGTGTGTAGGGGGGTGGTTTAGGTGCGGTGGGAGGAAGGAGAGGGGAGTTAGTAGCTATGAGTAAGGCTGAAGAGCATAGGTTATTCATGAAGGAGGGGGAAAGGAAGGGAAGAGAGATATTAGGAGTGAACAAGAGTGAGTAAGAGTGAGAGAGTAAGTGTGTAGGGCAGTGTATAAGCCAGACAATTAGGTGAAGGCCGAGCCGCTGGTCAGGCACTAAGGGGGGACGGGGGAAGAGAAGCTATCGGGGGGGTCAGGGGCAGTTGCAATTAGGTGCAAGGAAGTTAGTGAGGGCAGAAGATAGGGAGTGTTTGGATGAAGAATGGCGGATCTGGGCTGGCAGGCCATTCCAGAGTTTAGGGAAGAGGTAAGAGAAGGCCGATTGGTCGGCAGTGGACCTTCAGTGAGGGATGACTGATAGTCTAGCATCAGTAGACCTGAGGGCGTGGGTGGGGGTAGGTGGGGAAGATAGGGAGGTTACGAGGTAGGGAGGGAGGGAGCCGAGTCAGAAGTTAGAAGCAAATTTAACACTATGAATTAGGCATTGGTTACTCAGGGATGGCAGGGCCAGGGTACGGTAGAGCTCGCAGTGATGTGAGCCGGGGGGGGGGCATTGAGGGCAAAGTGGCAGAAAGCATTAAAGACAGGGTCAAGTCTGGCTAGGGTGGTCTTAGAGGCGGAGCTGTAAATGACATCACAGTAGTCGAAGGAGGGTAGAATCATTTTCTGGACTAATTCACGTCTGACAGGTATCGGGAGACTAGTGCGGTTTCTATAGAGGGCACCAAGTTTTGGGCGCAGTTTGGAAATGATGGCATCCACATGTGTGGAAAAGGAGAGGTGGCAATCAAGCCAAACTCCTAGATACACTTAAGGCACTGAAGGAGGGCACTTCATCAAGGATGGTGTTATTTAGGGTATGGACGATCAGAGGGGAGGTGGGTTTAGATAGACGCTGTCTAGTGCCGAAAGACATAGAGACAGTTTTCTTGGCATTTAGGGAGAGTTGGTTGGTATTGAACCAGTGTTGGATTTTGTTGAAATCGGTTTGAAGTTTGGAGGTGACTTCTTCGTGGGTCCGGTCTGAGGTAAAGAGGACCGTGTTGTCTGCATACAGGTGGATTGCGGTAGTGGAGCAAGAGTTAGGCAGACCATTTAGAAGGATGGAGAAGAGGATGGGGCCAAGAACTGAGCCTTGGGGAATGCCGGTGGTGATAGGGAGGGGGGGGAGGTGTGGTCAGCTATTTTAGTGGATTGGGTTCTGTTTAGTAGGTAGGCACTGAACCAGTTTGTGACGGACGCTCTAACCCAGTCCCTGATAGGCAGGATAGTAGGAGAGAATGGGATACCATGTCGAAGGCTTTTGCTAGGTCAATGAAAATATCGGCAGTGATTAGCCCTTTATCCATCCCACTGAGGATGGAGTCCGTGAGTCTTAGTAGGGAGGAGGTAGTAGAGTGGTGTTTTCTGAAACCGGACTGAAATGGGGTGAATTTGTTAGTTTCTGAGAGAAAGTGGGAGAGTTGGGATAGCACTAGGTGTTCCTGGAGTTTGGCGAGGGCGGGGAGGAGGGAGATGGGATGGTAGTTAGTTGTGAAGGTAGGATCACCACCTTTTGGAAGGGGTAGGACAGTGGCATGCTTTCATTCGGAGGGAAGTGACTCGGTGGTGAAAGAAAGATTTAGTAGGGCCACGAGGGGAGTAGCGATGGCGGGGGCAGATAGGAAGAGGAGTTTGTTATCGAGACCATCAGGGGATTTTCCTTTGGAGGGGTTCAGGGAGTGAAGGGCATCTAGGGTTTCGGTGGGGGAGCTGTGTCTGAAGGAAAAGGGGTTCCTACCAGATGGTAGGGGGATAAATGTCTGGGGAGCGGGTGTGGTTGCAGGAGGTAGGGAATCTAGGAGGGCCAGGGCACAAGTAGTGAAATAGGAATTAAACTTGGAGGCTACCTTCAGGGGCTCAGAGAGGAGAGTCCCTTGGGTGAGGAGGAGAGGTGGGGGGCTTGTTGTTTGGGGGGAGAAAAGGGAGTTAATGACTTTCCAGAATTTAGAAGGTCTCCCAAGATTTGCATTTTAAGGTGTTGTTAAAATATTCAGCCTTAGCTAGGCGGATGGCCTTTGTGCACTTGCATGCGGAGCATACAGTAGGTGATATAGTCACCTAGGAGGAGCGTGGATTTGTAGTTTCGCCAGGCCTTGTCACGGGCTTGTTGGCAAGCTATCAGCTCAGGGGATATCCAGGGTAGGTGAGACCCACGGACTGTAGCCCGGTGCAGGGGGGCATGTTTGTCCCAGGTGGTGAGGAAGGTGTTCCGAAAGTGCATAAGGACCGAATCCATGTTAGAGCAGCTTGAGCTCAGGACCCATTAGAGTGAGATAGATCTTCCAGGAGGGGGGAGAGGTTGAGGAATTTGTATGACCGTTGGAATATAAATTTGGTAGGGGATTTAACTCTGTGGATTTTGCGGACCAAGCAGATTAGGTGGTGGTCACAAATGGAATCAGGGAGGAGGCCTGAACCGATGACGCGGTGTGGGTGGGATGTAAGCGCCCAGTCTAGGAGGGAGTGATTACTGGACTTATGGTTTGAACGTGTGGGTTCCTCTTAAAGCTATAGAGGGACACAGCCCTGAGTATCCTTGAGTGGGATAACTGCCACTTAAGGCACTTAACTGGCATGTGCTGCAAAGAAGTATATGCCAAAATGTGGTAACTTAAAACCTCCAGAAGCCTTGGGTCAGGCAAGCTTTGTATAGCCATCAGCCATCTCTTATGAGCCCATATAAATTTGGAGATGTAGGAGTGCAAAGTTGTGAACCACAACAGGAGAGGACAAACACTTTGCATGTTTATGAGGTATAAGTCTGGGCAGGATGTTAATTTTAATAATATTAATGTGTCCTCAGAATGTGAATGACAAATGGTTCCATCTCTTCAAATCCTGGGTAACTGTGATCACTAGGCTGTCCAGGTTGAACTTTTTGAGGGAAGTCTGATCTCTACAAAGCTTGAGCTCAAGGTATTGAAGTGTTTTAGGAGACTGGATAAGCCCGCAGTTTAGAATCACCTGCTTAGTTACAGCTACATTGAAAGGCATGACCTGGGCCATTCTCAGATTTAGCTGCTAATCAGAAAGGGCTCTGTGTTCTGCAGTGTTACATAGAAACATAGACTTTGACAGCAGATAAGGACCACTTGGCCCACCCAGTCTGCCCATTTCCCTACCTATTGGATAAGCTGCAGATTCTAGTTAACCAACAGCCTACTTCCTTCAACCCCCCCACTATAATTGCCTTATGTCTGTCCCATGCATGTTTGAATTCCCCCACTGTTTTAGACCCCACAACCTCTCCAGGAAGGCGGTTCCATGCATCCACCACTCTCTCCATGCAAAAGAATTTCCTCACATTACCCCTGAGCCGTCCCCCCTCTAAGTTTAAATTGTGCCCCCTTGTTCTTACACATCTCTTTTTCTGAAAGATACTACCCTCCTGGACTTTGTTGATTCCCTTGAGGTACTTAAAAGTTTCTATCATGTCCCCCCCATCCCTCCTTTCATCAAGGGTATACATATTTCATAAGGGTATACAAGGCAGCATGGTTTCACCAGGGGGAGGTCATGTCAGACCAACCTCATTGAATTTTTTGACTGGGTGACTAGGGAGGTGGATCAGGGGAGGGCAGTGGACATGGCCTATCTGGACTTCAGCAAGGCCTTTGACACTGTGCCACATAGAAGACTATTACACAAACTGGGGAATACGGGTGTGGGCAGGACAGTAGTGTGGTGGGTAGGTAACTGGCTGGGTGGCAGGACACAGAGGGTGGTGGTAAATGTCTGTCACTCCACAGAGGGAAGAGTGACCAGTGGGGTACCACAGGGATCAGTGCTGGGACCGGTCCTATTCAACATCTTCATCAGTGACATGGCGCAGGACCTAGAAGGCAGAATTTCACTGTTCGCTGATGACACAAAGCTCTGTAACAGAGTAGACACACCAGAGGGTGTAGACAGAATGAGAAGCGACCTGCAGAAACTTGAAGAATGGTCAGGGGTTTAGCAGTTGAAATTCAATGCAAAGAAGTGCAAGATAATGCATATGGGGCACAAAAACCCTGGCACAATATATCAGTTGGGGGGTGAGGATATAGCATGTACCAAGCAGGAAAGGGATCTTGGGGTTATCATCTCTGATGACCTCAAGGTAGGGAAACAGTGTGACAAGGCAGCAGGTAAAGCAAATGGGATGCTGGGATGTATAGGCAGGGCATCACCAGCAGGAAAAGGGAGGTCATAATTCCGCATACAAGACACTAGTGAGGCCCCACCTGGAGCACAGTGTAAGTTCTGGAGACCATACCTACGTAAGGACATAGACAGGGTAGAGAAGGTTCAGAGGAGGGCAACAAAGATGGTGCATGGATTGCATCACAAGTCCTATGAAGACAGGTTGAAGGAACTGAATGTACTCCTGGAGGAGAGGAGGAGAGAGGGATATGATAGAGACATACAAGTATCTTACAGGGAGGAACAGGGTGCAGGAAAACACTATTTTTAAGCGAAAAAGATGTTCCAGGACTAGAGGGCATGGGATGAAGTTGGAGGGAGGACGATTCAGAGGAAACATGAGAAAAAATTTCTTCACAGAACGGGTGGTGGACAAGTGGAACACCCTGCCAGAGGAAGTGGTGGGGGCTGAAACAATCACGGGATTTAAGAATGCATGGGATAGACATAAAGGAATTCTGGAGGTCAGGGGTAAGAGGCAACAGACTTCTAGGAAAACAAACTGAACTTACAAGCTCAAATGGGCAGACTGGGTGGGCCATAGGCCCTTATCTGCCAACACTGTCTATGTATCTATGTATCTATGTATATTAAGCTCTCTCAGTCTCTCTTCATATGGTTTCTGATGTAGACCCTGCACCATTTTAGTTGCCCTCCTCTGGACTGCTTCCATCCTGTCTATGTCCTTGCATAGATGAGGTCTCCAAAACTGCACGCAGTACTGCAGATGGGGTCTCACCAACTGTCTGTACAGAGGGATAACCACTTCCCTTTTTCTACTTGTGATGCCCCTCCCTATGCATCCCGGTATCCCCCTGGCTCTCCTTACTGACTTCTCATATTGCTTACCCACCTTTAGGTCATCTGATATGACTACACCCAGATCCCTTTCCATTATTGTTGTCGTTAGTACCTCCCCTGCTATTGTGTACTCTTCTCCTGGATTTTTATTTCCCAGGTGCATTACTTTGCACTTCTTTGCACTGAATCTAAGTTGTTATATATCTGACCATTCCTCCAACCTTGCCAAGTCCCTTCTCATCTTTTCTACCCTCCCCTTGTGTATCAACTCTGTTACAGATCTTTGTGTCATCTGCAAAGAGGGATACCTTCCTTCCAGACCTCTGCAATGTCACCTGTAAAGACGTTAAAGAGGACTGACCCAGTACTGAGCCCCTGAGGTACTCCACTAGTAACCCCCTCTTCTTCAGAATGTGTTCCATTCACTATTACCTTCATGCCCTGTTGTGCAGCCATGTTGCTACCCAGGCTACCACCCTTGGACCCACTCCCAGGCTGGCTAACTTTATTATCTTTTGTGCGGACTGTGTCAAATGCCTTGCTAAAGTCTAGGTAGGCTATATCCACAGCCCCTCCCTGGTCTATTACTTTGGCCACCCAGTCAAAGAAATCAATTAGATTTGTCTGACATGACCTTCCCTGCTGTGAATTCATGCTGCTTTGGGTCCCAGCTCCTGCTGGCCTCTAGGTACTGAACAATTCTTTCTTTCAGAAGTGATTCCATCATTTTCCCCACCACTGAGGTCAAACTAACACGCCTGTAGTTTCCTGCTTCTGCCTTGCTCCCACTTTTGTGAAGGGAATCACATCTGCCTCCTCCAGTCCTCAGGTACCACCCCATCTTCCCATGATTTGTTAAAAAGTGTGGTTAGTGGTGTCACTAGGTCCTCCTTAGCTCTTTTAGGATTCTAGAGTGAATCCCGTCAGAGCCCCATTGCTTTGTCACCTTGAGTTTTAGGAGTTCTTTCAGGACTCTTTCTTCTGTAAATGGACTGGTGTCAACCCCACTACCCAGAGTGCTTCTACTGTTTGGTTTAGGTAACTCCTCCTCTTCTTCTTTGTGAATACTGAACAAAAGTATTCATTTAGTATCTCTGCCTTTTCACTGTCTCCCTCTGCCCACCTCCCCTCTCCTTTATTAATCTTCACTATCCCTTCCTTAACCTTTCTATGCTCCCTAATGTACCTATAAAAGGTTTTATCCCCTTCTTAACTGAGTTGGTTATCTTTTCCTTGGTTTGGGCCTTTGCTTTTCTGACTGCCTTCCCCACTTCTTTCTGCTTTAATTGATACAGTTCCTTGTCGTACTCTGTCTGTGATTCCTTATACTATTTGAATGCAGCCTTTTTCTCCTTAACCTCCCCTGACACCTCTTTTGAGAACCATAGTGTTTTTTTATTCCACTTTGTTTTCTTTATTTGTTTCACACAAAGGTTTGTTGCCTCCATGATGGCAGTTTTAATTTTTCTCCATTGTTCCTCCACCCCTCCTTTCTGGCCATTTGCTAATGGATTCCTCAGGTATTCACCCATTATGCCAAAGTCAGCCCTTCTAAAGTCCAGTATCCTTGTCTTTGTATGGCTTGTCTCCATGGTTGTGTTTATGGTGAAGCACAGTGTGCAGTGGTCGCTTGTTCCCAGATGTCTACTGACTTCTAAATTTGTGATCCTCTCTCCATTTGAGAGTACTAGGTCTAATATTGCTCCCTCCTGACTGGGTTCCACTGCTAGCTGTCTAAGACATGCCCCCTGTAGGGCATCGAGAATGACCCTGCTCTTGGATGTGGCTGAAGTCCATGTTGCCCAGTTAACATCTGGCATATTCAGGTCCCCCATCAACAGTATCGCCCCTTTTTCAGCCATTTTGAGAATGCCCTCCATCATTTTCTTGTCCATTTCCTCCCCTTGAGACGGGGTCTGTATACAACCCCTGTGCGGACTGTGATGCCATTCCCTGTCTCCAAGGTGACCCAGAGTTCCTCTGTCCTCCCCTTTACTTTTTAGTTCTGTAGCTTCGATCCCTTCCCTTATGTAGAGAGCTACTCCACTTCCTCTTTTACCCTCCCTGTCCCTTCTGTAGATTTTGTACCCTGGTATGTTGACATCCCAGTCATGGTTCTCCATGTACCATGTTTCTGTGACTGCCACAATATCCAAGTGTTCCTCTTCCATCAGGGCTACTAGCTCTGAAAGCTTGTTTCCCAGACTATGGGCATTGGTACTCATTGCCCTCCATTTAATGTTGGCTTTATCCTTTTTTACCCCATCCCTGCTCTTATTGCCCTTGTCCACTTTTCCATTTACCCCTGTCCTGCCCTCTGTCAAGCTCTGTACCTCAGTGTTTACCCTACTACCTGCCATGTTTTGTGGGGGGAGGCTTGAACTTTCCTGTTTCCTATCAGCACCTCCCCCCTTGGCTAGTTTAAAAGTTTGTCAATGAATGCTTTAAACCTGTCACCTAGGAGCGTGGTTCCCTTCCTGGACAGATGCAGACCATCATGCCAGTATAGACCTTCATCTCTCCAGGTGGAGCCCCAGTCCCCAATGAAGCCAAAGCCCTGTGCTCTGCACCAGCTTTGCAACCATTCATTAAACTGCATGGTGTGCAGTACCCTAGCCTCACCCATGCCATAGACAGCATGGCAGCTAGGAAGATCGGAGGGTAGCTAATATGTACCAGAATGTCATCTGCATAGACAAATAATTTATAAAAGTCATGCCCCAGCTTGATAGCTTGTATAGATGGATTATACTTAATTTTGAGAATAAGGAGCTCAAGATACAAATGAAACAGGATGAGTGAAAGGGAGCATCCTTGCCTTGTTCTCTTGTGGAGCCATGGGACTCGGCTGTGTTGCATCTGTTCGTATACAGCCCAGGTCTTCTTCCTTGACATCCCTTTGTTTAGAATTCAGGGAGATGAAAATCAGGGGTTGGAAGTTGGACCACTGTCGGCAGAAGTCTGGATCTGCAGAGGACAGACTGACTTTGAGAACTCACTGTGGTGAGTGTCGAAGAGCAATCTCCCATAAGAAGGCAGTATTCATGTCAGAGAAGATTGCTTCAGGGTAGAACAGATTAGCTGAACTCTTTTGGATTGTAGATGGACTACTCCATCCTACCTGTCTGCAGCTAAAAAGAGCAGTTTAAGTAGTCAAGTCCGAAGAGTTCACTTGGTTCTTCTTAGAGTGTCCTCCATCAGATTTGGAATTTCCCGTTTACCCCCCTTGCAGTGACATTTCACGAGCGAGGTCCCCCATAGCGACTACAGCACCTAGCCGCGGTGGTAGACCCACTGGAACCCGGCGCTGCCTGTCAGGGGTCCTGCTCCCATCAGCTCCGGACTGGAGCGAGAATCTTGGTGGGGGTGTGGGGGCACAGCCCTATGTGAGGGGAGTTCGGGGTGAAGCCCCGCTGGCAAACAAGAAATCTGATAGTGAACCGGCAGCCAACTGCAGAATGCGGTCGACCTGCCGATGTCGCTGACAGGGTGTTCGACTGAATTTCTGTCTGACTCCTGTCGTGGATCCGGAATTTCCCTGGTGGGGCTAATACAGCCACACAGTGGTGGGATGGTCACCACCAGGAGTACTCCTCCTGTTTGGAGCAAGTTTATGCTAGTGGAGGTGGAGGAAGTTTGTGAGGTAATCTCAAAGATGCAGCCCACAGTTTGCAAACTGGACCTGGTCCTGACTCATCTCTTGATGGACTTTATGGGATCTATAGGTCCAGTGTTCACAGAGGCTATCTGGTGCTCTGTCTCGGAGGGATATTTCCTAATGCCTTGAAGGTGAAGCTCCTTTTGAAGAAACCATTTCTGTACCTGGATTGCTTGCTGAATTACAGATCAGACTGTAACCTTTCCTTCTTGGGAAAGGTTATTGAAAAAATAGTGGCTCTGCAACTCAAGGCACATCTCACAACCTTTGACAGCCATCAACCTCTCCAGTCAGGATTTAGGCCTAGACACAATATGGAGACTGTTGGTCAAGACGCATAGTGACCTCCTGCTTATGGCTAGAGATAGAAGGAAAATGGTCAGTTCTTGTCCTCCTTGATCTCTCCTCAGCATTTGAAACTGTGGACTATGGTGAGTTATTGGATTGCCTTATGGAGCTATGTGGACTCACTGGTACTGACATCAACTGGTTTGAGTCCTTTCTCATAGGTAGGATGCAGAGGGTGGTGATGAGGAATTTCTCCTACCTCCCAAAGTCCCTATTGTGTGGAGCTCCTCAGGAGTCATACTGTTTGCAGTGTACATGCTGGGAGATATCATCAGACATTATGGTGTGGGGTTTCACTACTATGCAGATGACACCCAGCTGTACTTGCCGTTTGCCACCAGGACACGTGACGTGGTAGAGGTGCTGAATTTATGTTTGGCTGAGATCCATGACTGGGTGTCCTCTAGCTGGCTGAAGCTCAGTCCATACAAGACAGAAGTGCTATTGATTGAGCCTGGTCATCACCAGGGTGCGGAGGCTGTAGAGAAGGTGACTAGTGTGATGCTTGGCACCTTTCTGCTTGCTGCCTCTGCTAAGGTGAAGAATCTGGGGATCATTCTGGATGACAGAGTGACACTTGAGGCTCAGGTGTCATCTGTTGTCTGGAGTGAATTTTACCATCTTAGGAATGTCGCCTGGATTAAAACCTTAATCCCACCCACTGACTTTGCCCTTACTAGTGCCTGCTTTCTTGACCTCCAGACCAGACTACAGCAATGCTCTTTAGCTCGGGGTAAATGGAGTGGTCCTGCATCACCTGCAGCTAGTGCAGAAGACAGTGGCCAGGCTGCTGATGGACCTTCCAAGGTCCTGTCATTTGATGCAAGTCTTACGTGATCTACATTGGCAGCCCTTGAGGTAGAGAGTCACCTTAAAGGTTGGTTTACTGACCTATACAGCCCTGTACAGACTGGGTCCTGGCTATCTGAGTAACCTTCTGACTCCCTATCACACCCAGTGCCCTCTCTGCTCCTCCGAGGTGGGCCTGCTGGTGGTTCCCAGGGCGCGACTTAAATCATCAGAGAATCAAACCTTTGAAGTGGCAGGACTAGCCCTGTGGAACTTGCTCCCAAGATCTTTGAAGGAGACCCCCTGGTTGGAGGTCTTCAGGAGGGGCTTAAAGGTACACTTGTTTAAGGAGGCCTTTTGATCATAGTTAAGAATCCCTTACACCTTACAAATAAGTGTAGAAGGACCATTTGGTCATTATAGTATGCCTCTGCTTGTTGCCATCTAGGATGCTTGGCTGCCTGCTGTCATTTCCATCTGTGTACTGCTCTCTGACAGTTTCCCGAAGGGTTAATTGCAGTTTAAGCACTTGGCTATTTTTCCTTAAAACAAAATTTATAGGAAAATTTGATCAGTGTAGTATGCCTCTACTTGTTGCCACCTAGCATGCCTGTCTGCTGTCATGTCCTACTGTATATTGCCTCTCTGACAGTTTCCCAAGGGGGCTAGTTGTAGTTTAAGCACTTGGCTATTTTTCCTTAAAAAAAAATAGTAGTACAATTGAGTCAGTGCAGTATGCTTCTGCTTGTTGCCACCTAGCGTGCTTGGTTGTCTGTAACTCCCGCCTGCCGCTGACCAGCTCTGGCTCGATGCGAACAGCTCTGTCTTCAAGAGAGCGGATGCACGCTTTGGTGTCTGACATGCGGCAGGTGAGCACTTCTACCACCAGTGTAATTATTTTAAAATCACCCAATAGGTTCATCAGTGTCTCCTTCATGGAACTGAGCTCTTTGAGGAATCAGTGTGGGCAGCTCTGAATCAGTCAAGAGGCTTGGAGGAGTCCATGGTGAAGTGTCTGGCTTATGTCTCTTTGTGGCCTGTAGTCTCTTTGCCACAGTTGCTGACATGCAGGGCAAGTGTTTCAAATTCAGTTTCTGTTCCATATTGTCTACTGTCTACTGATAGAGGAGCAGGTAGACAATCAGAAAAGTAGAGTTTAGCGCTGTTTCACTAAGTTTGGCATACTTTATAGTAATAAAAACGCTGGTGCCATAATGAGCTGACCTGAAAGCATTCTGTTAGTTCAGCTGCATTACGTGACTCCCTGCCATACACTCATGTTTAAAGAAAAAACAGTCTAAATTCTTTCATGGTGATTTGCGAACACTTTCCATGACGCTTTGCTGCATGGTTTATGAATCACTCATCAGTTCCTCTGAGACTGGAGAACTGTTGCACAGGTCCTAGTTGTATTGCCTTGCAGTTTTGTTTCGGCAGTCAGACCACTGCAGAGTCCTGTAAGAGGAGGAGCCCCTTGAACTGGTGTAAGACTTATACATTATAATTATTATAAGGTGATAAGAGTGGAAGAGACACTGAGCACAGTATACTCACTGTTAAAAACCTCCAATGTTAGGGTACTTTATGTAATGTTACTTTAATACTTTCTCTTTCAACACCTTTAGAATGAGAAAATATGTAACTGATAAACTTTCTTTTTGATCTCAACTATGGCAGGAGCTCTCTTCACCATGTATGCCTTGACTTAATCTACGTTGCTAGCTAACCTTATTTATGGCCCAGTAATGCTTTCTATTATAAAGATGGCCCCGGCTAATGCTCATAGTTGAGCCCTCCCTGAAGCCTTTACTACAGAACACTTTAATGCCCTTTAATGCATTTTACTGTACTGCACACAGAGGTTCTTTGTCTTTTAAATAGTTTTTTATTTTAATGGGTTCACCACAACATATCCAAAGCACACTGCCTTAGGGTAGCTGGTCCATTCCACTGGGGTGTCAAACAGACAAGGCATACTGATGAGTCCTAGTAGGACAAAACACGTGTCTATGTCTTCTGTTAGCACCCTTTGCAAACTGTGTGAGAGGCCTTTCGGCACCATGCAATTCTGCTTAAAGTTGGACCAGCATAACATTCTGTGGTGATTTGCATATGCAGCCCATGATGCTTTACATTGTGTGGGCATGTGTGATTTTGTATTTTCTTGAAACTTGGCTTCCCAGCCAAATGCCCTTTGGGGTAACCCTTGCCTCAGTGCTTGCACACAGAGGTTCTTTGTCTTTTACTGTATGATGAAACTTTATAATCCTGTACTCTTTTATCAAAACGTTTAACAATTCAATAAACATCCTTATGAGGGAAAAACAACATTTCCAGCAGGTAGCTACTGTAGGTCATTTTATTTTTAACAACAGGGAGTTTGCTGCCAGTACTTGAAGGATATTAGTCCTGTATCTGACTGCACTGTGATTTAGTTAACCAAAGAATTGGTTCTTGCATCTGTCCAGGCCATTTGCAGTATTCTAATGACCTGGCAAAGTGCAGTTAGTTTCTTTGCCTTTCTGTGGCTCCCAGAAAGGCTGTGCCTTGCATTCTAGTTTGCCCTAGGCGACAATTCTCCCTCCTGACATAACCCAAAGTAACCGGGGCCTCTGACACAACCAGGAAGTCCATATAAGGTGATGACAGCATGGAATGTGAAACACAGCAACGCAAGATTATCTAGGTAGCTCATGTGGATGCTTACTGAAATACTTGAAGGGATTTTAAAGGGGCAGAGTCAAGACTGCATAACACTGATACCCTTAGGCAAACATTGCCTTTTCTTCTAAGCTCATCTTGGTTTGGAATTCCTATTTAAAGTACCCTTGACATAACAGGACAAACGTTCCCAAAACATGACATTGGACTCACATTATGTTTCACATGTTTTCCACATTTCACTCCCCCTTTTTCTTTAAAACTGTGTACATTAACACAATTATAAATCATGTATATAATTTCAGCCAGTCAGTGCACAGAGACAATGCAAGACAAAGGCAAGGCAAATTTTATTTATCCTGCACCCAATCCCTGAGGCAATTGGTGCTTTACATTAAAAGGTAGGGTCAATACAAACACAACACACAGTAAAAATTTAAAACAATAAATATTTAAATAAATCTCAGCATGATTAAATAACTTCATAAAATTAATGCAAGTCATTCACCTTCGTCGGGGAAGGCCAGACAGAAAAGATGGTCTTTTAGCCCCTTTTTAAACAGCTCGACTGTTGGGGCTTCCCTGTTTACAGCTAGTAAAGTGTTCTACAGAGTTGGCCTGGCGACACTGAAGGCATGGTTGCCAGATGTTTTTAGCCTGACCCTGGGAATATCAAGGAAGCCCTGTGTCGAGGAGTGGAGGGAATGGACCAAGGAGGCAGGTGTTAGGAGATCAGCCAGATAACCAGGGCCCAGCCTATATAGGGCTTTAAAGGTGAGCAAACCCACCTTGAAGAGGATCCTCCGCCTGACAGGCAGCCAGTTCAGTGCCCTTAGGACCAGAGTCACATGACTAGACCTTGCCAGGCCCGTCAGCAACCAAGCGGCTGCATTCTGCACCAGCTGCAGTCCCTGAAGTATAGAGCATTACAGTAATCCAGCCCTGAAGTCACACAGGTGTGCATCAGTGATGACAGGTCTTCATAGGTGGAACTAGGGGCTTAATCCTGGTGATCTTCCTTAAGTAGTAAAAAACACTTTTGACCACAGAAGACATCTAAGCTTCAAGTGTCAATCTGTTGTCCAGAACAATGCCAAGATCCCGCACCCTAAGGGAGGCCATTTATGGTGTGGATCCCAGAAACAATCCTGTACCCACTCCAGAGTCACTCCCATCATGCCCATGACCTGGCTCAGTCATCAATACCTCTGTCTTGTCCGGGTTCAGTTGCAAGCAGCTGGAGGATATACAGTCGTTGATCATGGCCAGGCAGTTGTTAATTACTTCCATGGCATCATGTGTCCCCAGGGCAAAAGACAAATACAGCTGGGTGTCTCAAAGGCACTCCACTGGTCAGGCCCTCTGCTCCTACAGTAACAACCTCGAAGTGCAATAGTATGAACAGGGGACGAACTAGGTAACCCTCCTGTCTGTTTTGGGTCCAAATCACCTACCAGCCTCAAGTCCTAGGGTCAAAATGTGAACCTTATGCTAGCATACCCAGTTAACAGGCTCAGATACGTATCCTCTTTGGGGGATGCAGTACAATCCTTCACCCAGGGGTACCCAGCCAGGTTTCCAAAATGTACCCTTACAACTCAATATGAGACCTAGGTATATTCTTACCTTTAGCAAGATTTGTAACACATTTAAGCCCTTAACAGTTGTCAGAATTAAATAATGGTTCAGCATTCACATGCAAAAGAAAACTGGAAGACACAGGCAGTATTTCAAGGAAAATATTGTTTACTAAAAATTGTAAAATATGTAAAATATGAAACACAGAACAAAGCAACGAATAACTTACAGGCACATAAAATAAATGGGAAGTTACAGAACACAAATACGCCTACCACAAATACTTACAAGTTCTTGTTTAGCTAGATGTTACCATAAAGTACCTTGTTTTAGCTTAGAAGCTACAGTAAGTGGCTCTCTCTCTAAGTCCAGAATTAAAAAGCACTGTTTCCCTTAGATGCCTGCCCATTTAAAAATGCATCCCCCACCCCTTTTGGTGAAGTCACAGTTAGATCCTCCTATAACTTTAACTTCGTAACATAAATACCCACAAGGATGTATGTTATTACTGTGAAAATTAGCAACTAACAATTTCCCAAAATACGGTATGACAGTCTTTCATCCTTTTTCAAGAGTGATCTTAGGTTTACGAATGATATAACAAGGATCTGTTACCAAATGGCCTCTTCCTGCAGGAATCATAAAATGCATATTTAGTTTCAACTTCAAAAGGGATATTTTATGATGACATCCCCTGGCATGTGGCAAGAAACACTTTTGTTAAAAAGACAGGATGGGAAACCTTTAATTAGGCTTCTCCCTGGTCTGTTTATCATATCCTGCTGCTTCAGCCACACTGATACCTCTGAGGTCAAAGGTCAAGTTTACTTGCCGACTGGTATGTCTTAGGCAGACCATCACATACTTCTCGCTGAATATAATACAAATATTATACAGTATAACAATACAATATACAGGTGGCAGAGCATCATACTGGGTATCATCTGCATATCAATGAAACCCCACACTGTATTATCTAATGAGCTCTCCCAGGGCCAGCATGTATACAGCGAATAACATCGGCAACAAGATCGAACTCTGACTTACTCCGCATGACAGGGGATTCAGGGAGAAGGACAAATTCCCCATCACCACCTGCTGCTCCCTGCCAGAGAAACAGGACTCAAACCAGTTGATGATAGTACTGGCGGTGAGTCCACAATACTCACAAAAGTGATCAATAAGCACGATGTGATCCACAGTATCAAAACCTAATGAGAGATCAAGAAGAACAAAAACTGACCTGTCTCTTCTATCTCTAGCCCTGAGGAGGTCATTATGCACCATGACTAATGCCATTTCAGTGCTATACCTAGTCCTGAAACCTGACTGGAATGACTCATAGATGTCGAAGGACACGAGGTGTTTTTCAAGCTGTTGCACCACTGATTTTTCAACAACCTTTTTATTTATTTATTTACTTATTTATTGTTCTAGGAATTAATACCTTTGAGCCAAAGGCTGTTTTACAGAGGTTCCACATCAATTGAGTACAAAACAAGTGTAGTTACAAAGAATGGCAAATAAGTTAAGTATTGACACAAGCATCAAGAAATAATACATTACCTTAAAATTGACAAAATTAGTACAGGACAGGGAAACAAAAATACTTTTCTTAAACAAAACAAAAATAGATTATGGGGAAAAAGTCTCAAAGAGAATATACTAATTGAGAGAGTAGGAGGAGAGAAGGGAAGCAGTCAATAGTGAGAAAGAGCCTCACATATGCCTTTGTCAAGATAATGTAGTAAGGAAAGAGAAGAGATAAAATAAAGAAAGATAATTTAATCAAGGCAGTCACAGAAGCTGGAGGCAGCGAGGTGAGTGTGAACTGATTTGAAAACTCCAGGGATGTAGAGGGTGAGATAAGGGTATTTATGACATTTAGCCAGCTAGGTGCACGTAGTAACAAATGATCGTTGTCCCTGAGTAGTCCGGCAACGGGGAACCTGGAGAGGTTGATGATTTGATCCTCTGGTGAGACGGATGCAAGGATTAGGGCGTAGCAGGTCTTGGATACACAGAGGGGTAAGACCCATGATTGTTTTTTTAGCCATCAGGCAGGTAAGATACTTTAAGCGGTTTGACAGTTGTAGCCAACCAGTTTCAGTGTAGAGCTCACATGTGTGAGTGCGTCTATGTGCACCAGTGAGCAGTCGACAGGACTTGTTGAGGGAGGTTGTTATGCGCTTAAGAGAGGTGGTTGAGGCAGCCCCATATATACATAGAAACATAGACTTTGACGGCAGAAAAGGACCACTTGGCCCACCCAGTCTGCCCATTTCCCTACCTACTGGATAAGCTGCAGATTCTAGTTAACCAACAGCCTGCTTCCTGCAACCCGGCACTATAATTGCTTTGTGTCTGTCCCAAGCATGTTTTAATTCCCCCACTGTTTTAGACCCAACAACCTCCTCAGAAAGGCTGTTCCATGTATCCACCACTCTCTCCGTGCAAAAGAATTTCCTCCATTACCCAGGGCCATCCCCCTCTTATCTTTAAACTGTGCCCCTTGTTCTTACATCTCTTTTTCTGAAAGATGCTACCCTCCTGGACTTTGTTGATTCCTTGAGGTACTTGAATGTTTCTATCATGTCCCCTGTCCCTCCTTTCATCAAGGGTATACATATTAAGCTCTCAGTCTCTCTTCATATGGTTTCTGATGTAGACCCTGCACCATTTGGTTGCCCTCCTCTGGACTTGCTTCCATCCTGTCTATGTCCTTGCGTGAGATGAGGTCTCCAAAACTGCACACAGTACTCCAGATGGGGTCTCACCAACTGTCTGTATAGAGGGATAATCACTTCCTTTTCTATTGTGATGCCCTTCCTATGCATCCCAGTATCCCCTGGCTCTCCTTACTGACTTCTCACATTGCTTACCCACCTTTAGGTCATCTGATATGACTACTCCCAGGTCCCTTTCCATTTTGTTGTTGTTAGTACCTCCCCTGCTATTGTGTACTCTTCTCCTGGGTTTTGTTTCCCAGGTGTATTACTTTGCACTTCTTTGCATTGAATCTAAGTTGCCATATGTCTGACCATTCCTCCAACCTTGCCAAGTCCTTCTCATCTTTTCTACCCCTCTTGTGTATCAACTCTGTTACAGATCTTTGTGTCATCTGCAAAGAGGTATACCTTTCCTCCAGACCCTCTGCAATGTCACTTATAAAGATGTTAAAGAGATTGGACCCAGTACTGAGCCGTGAGGGTACTCCACTAGTAACCCCCTTTCTTGAATGTGTTCCATTCACTATTACCTTCTGTGTCCTGTTGTGCAGCCAGTTGCTACCCAGGCTACCACCCTGGGACCCACTCCCAGGCTGGCTAACTTGATTATTAATCTTTTGTGCGGGACTGTGTCAAATGCCTTGCTAAAGTCTAGGTAGGCCATATCCACAGCCCCTCCCTGGTCTATTACTCTGGTCACCCAGTCAAAGAAATCAATTAGATTAGTCTGACAAGACCTTCCTGCTGTAAATCCATGTTGCTTTGGGTCCTGTGCCCTGCTGCCTCTAGGTGCTCAACAATTCTTTCTTTCAGAAGTGATTCCATCCATTTTCCCTACCACTGAGGTCAAACTTACAGGTCTGTAGTTTCCTGCTTCTGCCTTGCTCCCACTTTTGTGAGGGAATCACATCTGCCCTCCTCAGTCCTCAGGTACCACCCATCCTGCCATGATTTGTTAAAAGTGTGGTCAGTGGTGTCACTAGGTCCCCCCTTAGCTCTTTTTAGGATTCTGGGTGAATCCGTCAGGCCCCATTGCTTTGTCCACCTTGAGTTTTAGGAGTTCTTTCAGGACTCTTTCTACTGTAAATGGACTGGTATCAACCCCTACCCAGAGTGCTTCTATTGTCTGATTTAGGTAACTGCTCCTCATCTTCTTTTGTGAATACTGAGCAAAAGTATTCATTCAGTATCTCTGCCTTTTCACTGTCTCCCTCTGCCCACCTCCCTCTCCTTTATTAATCTTCACTATCCTCCATTAACCTTTCTATGCTCCTAATGTACCTATAAAGGTTTTATCCCCTTTTGACCGAGTTGGCTATTTTTCCTCGGTTTGTGCCTTTGCCATTCTGACTGCCTTTCCTACTTCTTTCTGCTTTAATTGATACAGTTCCCTGTCGTGCTCCCTCTGTGATTCTTTATACTTTTTGACTGCAGCCTTTTTCTCCTTAACCTTCCCTGCCACCTCTTTTGAGAACCATAGTGTTTTTTTTACTCCGCTTTGTTTTCTTTATTTGTTTTACACAAAGACTTGTTGCCTCTATGATGGCAGTTTTGATTTTTCTCCATTGTTCTTCCACCCTCCTATTTGGCCATTTGATAGTGCATTCTTCAGGTGTTCACCCATTTTGCCAAGTCAGCCCTTCTAAAGTCTAGTATCCTTGTTTTTGTATGGCTTATCTCCATGGTTGTGCTCATTGTGAGCACACTGTGCAGTAGTAGCTTGTTCCCAGATGTCTACTGACTTCTAAATTTGTGATCCTCTCTCCATTTGAGAGTACCAGGTCTAGTATTGCTCCTCCCGAGTGGGTTCCAGCACTAGCTGTCTAAGGTCTGCCCCTGCAGGGCTATCGAGAATGACCCTGCTCTTGGATGTGGCTGCAGTACATGTCCTCCAGTTAACATCTGGCATATTCAGTCCCCCCATCAACAGTATCTCCTTTTTCAGCCATTTTGAGAATGTCCTCTATCATTTTCTTGTCCATTTCCTCCCTTGAGACGGGGTCTGTATACAACCCTGTGCGGTTCGATGCCATTCCCCATCTCAAGGTAACCCAGAGTGCCTCTTGTCCTCCCCTTTACTTTTTAGTTCTGTAGCTTTGATCCCTTCCCTTATGTATAGAGCTACTCCACCTCCTCTTTTGCCTTCCCTGTCCCTTCTGTAGATTGTGTACCCTGGTATGTTGACATACCAGTCATGGTTCTCGGTGTACCATGTTTCTGTGACTGCCTCAATATCCAATTGTTCATCTTCCATCAAAGCTACTAGCTCAGAAAGCTTGTTTCCCAGACTACGGGCATTAGTAGTCATTGCCCTCCATTTAATGTTGGCTTGATCCTTTTTTCCCCCATCCCTGCTCTTATTGCTGTTATCTATTTTACCATTTACCCCCATCCTGCCCTGTGCTGAGCTCTGTACCTCAGTGTTTACCTACTACCTGCCGTGTTTTGTGGGGGAGGCTTGACTTTTCCTGCCTTTTATCAGTACCTCCCCCTTATCTAGTTTAAAAAGCTTGCCAGGAAGCATTAAACCTGTCACCTAGGAGCTTGGTCCCCTTTGTGGACAAATGCAGACCATCATACCAGTATAGACCTTTATCTCTCCAGGTGGACCCCCAGTCCCCAATGAAGCCAAAGCCTTGTGCTCTGCACCAGTTTTGCAACCATTCATTAAACTGCATGGTGTGCAGTACCCTAGCCTCATTCCTGCCATGGACTGGTAGCACCTCTGAGAAGGTTACTGTGCTTGCTACCCATCTGAGGCCCCCTCCCCAACTCCACAAATTCATTCTGCACTGCACTGATCCCATGCCTAGCTAGGTCATTTGTCCCAAGGTGGGCAATGATATCTAGTTTTCTCTCCTGTGATGCTGCTTCTACAATTGTGAGGATTCGCTTATTGTCCCTCCAAGCCATGGCACCAGGCAGGCAGCTTACTTCCTTCTCTCCCTTCCCCAGTTCTACCCCCCCTAACAATGGAGTCCCCTATCAGTAGCTGTTTCCTTCCCCCTGTGGTGTTCCTTGCCACACTTTTGTGGGTCTCTCTTGTGGATGTCCTCAGCATTCTTCTGGCTCTCCACTGAGGGTGCCATCATAGAGGAACCTTGCTCTGCCAGAATGGCATCTGATTTGTGTGAGGTACGACTGGAAGCCGCTCTGGTCCACCACCCGCACCTCCAGAACCCACTGTGGTCCTGCTCTTCATACTCCGAAACCTCTGACTCAGTGGTTGTGGCAGTGGTGCTCTTTGGGAGGGAGTCCTCCTTAGTCCTTGCTAGTTCAGCCTGGAGGTGGGCAGCCTCCTCTCCAGACTGACAGTTGCCTACAAATAGGACAGCAATGCAGTTTCCAGAATGTTTCCTGGAAAACTGTTGCCCCAACCAGCGCATTGCACCACTCCCCATGTCCCGCTCCCTTATTCTATACAATATGTATTTATATATGTATTATTATTTGTTTTGTGTAACTACTCTTTATGCACGTTGCAGGGTTATTAGAATATGACAGTTCTGCCCCAAGACCTATTGAGGAAGTGATGTCAGAACTGTGGCTATAAAATGCCACGCCTGGGGGTGGGGGTGGGGTGGGTGGGTAGTGCACAGCCACTGGTGACTATTGAAACAATCAGATACACAACTGCTCCACCACCCTGGTGAGTACTGTCCTTTATAGTAATACAACTAACACCACAATTTACTAGACCACGGCTCCAACACAAACCAAAACCACTCTACTGAGTCCAGGGATAAAATGAACTCACTCCTCAGCCAGCAGGACACTTAAAATGTTACAAAATATCCTTCAAAATGCTAGGTCTCAACCCCGCACTCAAGCAAATTCAGTTGTATCTCACTCTGGTTATAAAATTATTACCTTTTAAAGGAATCCTGCAATTCTCTGCTTAATGCCAATAAGGAAAAATAGAACATAGAAACATAGAAGTTGACAGCAGATAAGGACCATAAGGCCCATCCAGTCTGCCCATTTCTTTTCTACCTTATAAATGTGCCATCGCCTTTGCTCTGTCAGTGGCCTATCTATTCATAGTCATTTGTATTGCTCCCTTATGCCTATCCCATGCCTGTTTGAAGCCCTGCACTGTATTCATAGCCACCACTTCTTGTGGTAAGCCATTCCATGCATCCACCACCCTTTCTGTGAAAAAGAATTTCCTCACATTCCCCCTTAATCGGCCTCCCTCTAATCTCATGCTGTGTCCTCTTGTCCTGCTATTTTTCTTATATTTAAACATGTTAGACTCTTTCACCTTGTTTATGCCGTTAAGGTGTTTGAATGCCTCGATCATATCACCTCTCTCCCTCCTTTGCTCAAGGGTATACATATTGAGCTCGTTAATCTGTCCTCATATGTCTTCTGATGCAGTCCTCGCCATTTTGGTTGCCTTCTCTGGACTGCCTCAATTTGGTTAATGTCCTTGTGAAGGTGTGGCCTCCAATACTGCGCAGTACTCCAGATGGGGCCTAACCAGTGTCTTGTACAGAGGGATTATTACCTCCCTCTTATGACTTGTGATACCCCTACTAATACACCTAACACCCCCTAGCCTTACCTACTGCTTTAGAGGTCTGCTTGGATGATTTTAGGTCATCAGTGATGATGATGCCCAAGTCTCTTTCTTCCTTTGTGACTGCTAGCAGCTCCTCCCAGCCTATAGGTGGCTTCAGGGTTTCTCTTTCCTATGTGCATGATTTTGCACTTCTTTGCATTAAATCCCAGTTGCCACTCTTCTGACCATTCTGCTAGTTTATCCAGATCTCTTCTCATTCTGCCCACCCCATCTGGATCATCTACTCTGTTGCAGATCTTGGTGTCATCTGCAAACAGACAAGCCTTACCCTCTAGTCCATCTGCAAGGTCACTAATGAAGATGTTGAAGAGGACTGGCCCAGGACTGATCCCTGAGGTTACCCCACCTGTGACTTGCATCTCTTCTGACTGTATATCATTTACCACCACTCTCTGTTTTCTGTCCGTCCAACCAGTTTGCCACCCAGTTGACCAACTTCTGACCCACCCTGAGCCTACCCAGCTTATTTATCAATCTTCTATGTGGAATAGTGTCAAAAGCTTTGCTGAAGTCAAGGTGGCGACATCAACTGCTCCCCTTGGTCCACCACTCTGGTTACCCAGTCAAAGAAATCTATGAGATTAGTTTGACAGGACCTTCCTTTGTAAACCCATGCTGTCTTGGATCCTGTGCCCCTATAGTTCCAGGTGTTGCACTATCCTTTCCTTAAGAGTGCCTCCATAATCTTGCCCACTACTGAGTGTAAGACTGACCGTCTGTAGTTCCCTGCCTCCTCCTGCTACCACTCTTGTGGAGTGGGATCACATGAGCCCTTCTCTCCAGTCTTCTGGGACCTCTCCTGTGCTCAGAGACTCACTAAACAATTCTGCTAATGGCTCTGCTAGTTCCTCCTTTAGCTCCTTAAGTACCCTGGGATGTATGCCATCAGGTCCCATTGCCTTATCCACCCTGAGCTTAGCAATCTCTTGTAGGACCCTTTCTTTTGTGAAGGAGTAGTGCTCACCTCCTCCCCCGTGTCCATGATGCTGAGCTGGGCCCTGCCCTACCTTCTCTTCAGTAAATACTGCACAAAAGTATCTATTTAGAATAGATGCCTTTACAGGGTCCTCCTCCTCACATGCTCCCTTTTCTCCATTAAGCTTAGAAATACCCCCTCTGGACTTTCTCCTTTCACTAATGTATCTATAGAAAGTCTTGTCACCTTCTTTTACTGTTCGTGCTAGTGTTTCCTCAGTTTGGGACTTTGCCTGCCTTACTGCGTTACCTGCTTCCCTTAGGGCAGTTTGGTATGCCTCCCTATCTTCATCCCGCTGTGTTCCCTTATATTTCCTGAAGGCCAGCCTTTTGGCTCTGACCTTTTCTGCTACTGTATTTGAGAACCAAAGTGGTTTCCTTCTTCTTTTGCACTTCCTTTTCTGTCTTACACAATGGGATGTTGCTTCAAGTATTGCATCCTTAATGCTTGCTCACTTTGCCTGTACCCCCTCACCTGTGTTTCTTTTTGCCAGGGCTAGCTTAACTCTGTTGGCCATCTTATCAAAGTCAGCTCCTCTGAAGTCCCATATTTTTGCCTTGGAATGGGATGATTTAGATGTAGTAGCCAAATTGAACCATACCATGTGATGGTCACTGGCCACCAGGTGACCTTCTACCTGGAGATCTGTGATCAAACTTTTTGTAGAAAGTGTATCTCCCTTCTTACCCAGTGCTCTGCAGTATTATGCTTTAATCAGGTTTCCAGGTCCTAAATGGAGTTGCATTTTGTTCTTTGCAGTAAGTTTGAGCTTCCAACAGACACTTTAAAGTCAGTGTGACTGGCTTCTAACTGTGAAGGATGTCTGAGATAAGCACAGAGCTGAAACCCCACCCAGAGCCAATTGATTGACTAGTGACACCTGTGATGTAAGCAGGCCTTTTCAATGCAGGCAGACTGCTATGTCTGATTCCAATACACAAAACCTTTCAGTGAAACCAGGGCTAAAAAATTAACTTCTCAGCCAGCAGGACACTTAAAACGATACAAAAATATCCTTCAAAATGCTAGGTCTCAACCCCCACACTCAAGCAAATTCAGTTGTATCTCACTTTGGTTATAAAATTACTACCCTTTTAAAGGAATCCTGCAATTCTCTGCTTAATGCCAATAAGGAAAAATACAAATAAAACTTTTTGTAGAAAGTGTATCTCCCTTCTTACCCAGTGCTGTGCAGTATTATGCTTTAATCAGGTTTCCAGGTCCTAAATGGAGTTGCAGTTTGTTCTTTGCAGTAAGTTTGAGCTTCCAACAGACACTTTAAAGTTATTAAGCCATAGTCAATGATTGAGATGACAGAGCTTTGAATAGCAATCCTTAGTGCAGGTTGGGTAAGAAACTGCCGGTTCCGGAACAATACGCTGGTTTGCCACTTTTGCTGTCTTATCAATGTGGGTAGCAAAGGTTAGGCCTTGGTCAAAGGTGATTCCAAGATTTTTAAAGGTAATCACTTGTTCTAGGGTACTTCCCAGATATGTATTGCTAGAGAGTGGTAGTTGCCTTTTCTTGTTTTGCGGGCTAGAGAAAAGCATTGATTTTGTATTTTTGTGGTTAAGGACCAGTTTGTGATCAAGGAACCACTTCTCAACTTTGGTAAAAGCAAATTGAAGGCGGTGAAGTAGTGGTTCCGGGTCTTTGTGAGAGGATAGAATTATGGCATCATCAGCATATAAGATTATTTGTTCGGGGCATTAGTTGGGAAGTGAGTTTAGAAAAATGCTGAAAAGAAGAGGGCCCAAAATGGATCCCCGGGGAACACCTGAGAGAACAGGTTTAGGGTCTGAGACAGCTCCTACGATTTTGACAGCTTGGGTACGTTGTGAGAGATACCTTTTAACCCAGTCTCCAGAGCTTTGAGAGAGGCCAAGGGATTGTAGTTGTTTGTCGAGTAAGACATGGTGAACAGTATCGAACGCCTTTGTTAAGTCAATGAAAACCGCTCCGGTTTGGTAACTGTTGTCCAAGGCATTGTGGATAGCACCAGAGAACTCCAATAGGGCAGTCGTTGTGCTGTGCCCTTTCCTGATGTGTTGTGCCCTTTCCTGAATCCATGTTGCTGAGTGCAGAGGATGTTATACTTTTGAAGGTAGTCCGTGAGTTGGTCTGCCACTATACGTTCGAGGGCCTTTGAGAGAGGTGGGAGTATAGATATGGGTCGATAGTTACCAGGTAGGGACTTGTTACCATTTTTGAATACAGGGGTGACACGTGCTGATTTCCATTTGCTGGGAAATTGACTGTGGCAGAGGGAGAGGTTGAAAATTTTTGTAAGTGGGAGCAGCACCTCATCCAGAGTAAGTGATAGAAGTTTGAGGTTGATAGTATCACTACTTACTCGGGATTTGAAGATAGCCTTCTTAATATATTTGTAGACTTCATGAGCCTTGACTAATTTGAAGTGGAAAGGGGGTTTGATTGGAGAGGTAGTAGGAGGTGTTTGAATTAATAAGACAGGTTCAGAGGAGAAGAAATCCGTAGGGAGAACCCCACTAAGGTCTGTGAAGGTTTCATTAAGGGTCTTTGCCATGATCATAGGGTCTAGGGTAGTGACTCCATCAACAGTCATTAGAGTGGGAGAGGACTTAGTCTGTTTACCAGTGACATTTCTAATGTTGTCCCAGAAAGATTTCCCATTACCCCAGGAGTTGGAGAGGGCATTCGTGTAGTAGGAACTCTTCAACAATCGGATTTGCTTAGTGCAGTTATTGCGAACTCGTTTATAGTTTTGAGAGTCCGTTGAAGAGCCTGTAGCTCTTGCAATAGCCCAGAGGTGATCCCAATCCTTGAGTTGTGCCAGGAGCTTGGCCATGACCCAGGGGTTTGAGAGTGCTTTGATTTTGTGCTTTTTAACAGGAGCATAGATGTCACAGGCGGAATTGAAAGTAGTGATAAAGTAGTCAAGGGCTGAGTCAACATCTTGGGTATTGTAAATTAGGGACCAGTCTTGCTGCCTGAGACATGCCTTGAGATGCGTAAGGTTGCCAAAGGGTAGTGCTCTGTTAAAAATGGTTTTTGGAGGCAGCTTTCAGAACTTATTTGACCATGTACAGATGACAGGAGAGTGGTCACTGAGGGAGTCGGGGAGAACAGCAACATTTCTTATACAGGCAGGGTGACTTGTTAGGATCCAGTCAATGAGGGTGCTTGTCCCCGATTTGTAGTTTTTTCTGGTGGGGGAGCTTATCATCTGCGTACGGTTAGCTGCTAGTATAGCATCCTTGTAGGACCTTACATCAGAGGCGAGCCAGTTGATATTAAAGTCACCAAGTAGAAGGAACTCGGTGTCAGGAGGTTGCCCACTTATGAATTCGAGGACAGTCTGAAGGCCGGGTCCAGGGTCTTTAGGTGGGATATAGACAGCAACAACAGTGAGAACTTTATTTTGTGCACCTAGGAGTAATTTGATAGGAAGGAGTTGCACTGAGGTGTTTGCGGAGGGATAACTGACATAGTGACTAGTGAGGTAGCCTTTTATGTAGATTGCTCAACCGCCACCCCTTTTGGAAGTCCTATCCAATCTGATAATATTGTAACCTTGCAGAGAGATTGCATAGCCAGGAGTGTTTGGTTTCAGCCATGTTTCAGTTATGGCTAGAATGTCAGGGTTGTGTTGGCTTGCAAAGATTTGAAGGGAGGCCAGTTTTGGAAGAAGACTGCAGATATTTAGTGTGGCGATGGTGAGACCCCCTTCGGATTTGGTAATTTTAGTAGAACTGGATGAGACAGGGTCAGGATTAGGATGGACACTTCCAGACATCAGGAGGAGGAGGAGCGTAAGTTTGAGAGACATCCGTCGTAATTCGTAGAGTAAAGAATAACACCTTTGTTGTTTATCATGGTAAGTAAAGTGCAGTCGTCTAGGGTCTGAATGCAAGGTGGTGGCAAGAAGCAGAGGGCGAACTTCACACAAAATATTAGTGTAACTTGTCATCGTTAGCCATCCCTCGACAGAAGGGTGCAATAGGTGATGATAAGGGGAGTAAGCCATAGTACCAGATAGGAGGTAGTGCATGTGGATAGTCGGAGTGTAGGGTAGAGTGGGGTGGGAGGAAATTGGCAGATGGCATAGAAGAGGAAAGAAGAGGAGTGTTAGAAAAGACAGGGAAAGATGACCTTGCCCAAGAATGGCAGGTTGGAGATTAGATGGTAATTCGCCAGGACTTCTGGGTCGAGATATGACTTTTTCAGTAGGGGTCTCATCCACCAGAGTCTCTTTCAAGGGATCCGGAAAGATTCCCTCTGACACTGAACACCAGACAATCCCAGTGAACACCAGGCCTACGATCCTGACACATCTCACCAAGAAACGAGTCGGAGCAGGGTCCAGTTCACAGTAAGTGTGCTTTAGCTTTGAGATCACCTCATTGACCTCAGCCACCTCCACCTGTTTTAACTCATCCCAGACTGACGGAGTGCCACTGCTCCTTCTGGGTCAATCACTGAGAGACAAAGCTTGTCTCACTGAAGAATCCCCACCCAGATGGAGGACTCTGTCAGAGAAAAACAGAGCAAACTCCTCACACAATGTGACTTAAAAAGCTTTTTTCGACTGGAGACAGACAGAATGTAACAATCTGTCCACAGTCCGAAAAGGCTAAGATGGTCTGTTTTTCCCTGTGGCAATCTACCTGGACAAGAACTCTGCCTTCTTATGGTTGATTGTCCCTTGGTACTCATGGTAATGAGCACACAAGGCCAGTTTGTCCCACTCTGAGCAGGTCTTCCGCCAGCAACTCTCCAACATCCGACCCTTGATGTTCATCTCCTTGAGATCTCCATCAAACCAAAGGGATCTCAAATGAGAGGATCTGGGTCATACAGTGTATGGACTGCTGCAATGTTGTCAAGCACTCTGGAGACCACCCTATTATAAGCAGCCACCATCTCACTCACGCCAACCGCACATGCAGCATCTACACTGGATAAGTCAGCCACTGCCAGGAGTCCCTGTGGGGACAATCCCCTTTAAGGGCAGTAGCTGACCATCTCAGCATGGGAAGAACTTCCAAGGGGGCCCCCGAACTGGAAATAACCATGTGCAGTGATCAGACCAAATGATCTGATCAGTCTTGAGGTTGGCAACTTGAAGCCCCAGTGAGAAGACCAGGTCAAGCATGTGGCCATGGTGATGGGTCACAGAAGAAACAACTTGTGTCAAACCAAGCGATGACATCAGCTGGAAGAAGTCACAACCAAATTGCGTGGATTTGTTATCGACCCAGGCATTGAAGTCCCCCAGAATTAAACATCTGGGGGACTCCAACACCTCACCGACGATGAAGCCTGCAACCTCTTGCAGGAAACATCCCCCTGACCCCGGAAGGCAGTAGATAAGGAAAATCCTGCGGCCTGCACCCGGACCCCCATGCACTGCCACACACTTCAAAGACCTGGCTGATCCCACTGGGTGCATGGCGAAGCCCAAGTCATATCTAAAGCAGATGGCCACACCCCCACCCCTGTGTTCACTCCTTGGGCAGTACACTACAGAGAACCCAGAGGGGGTAGCCACCTCCAGTACTGGCCCGGCATCATCACCCAACCAGGTCTGCATGATGCAAGCCAGGTCAGCCGAGGAAATCAAGTCTGCCATAATTGCAGTCTTGTACCTCTTACCCTGCACATGCAGGAACACTAGCAGTGGCCCATTCTACTTCATAGTTGGGGGAAGATGAGCTTTATTTAACTTTTTAAATAAGAAAAAGACTTGAAACTTATTATAAATCACTCTAGCTAACTTGAGTACTTCACAAAACATTATTTGGGCGTGCACTTGGTGTCTCTTATGGTATATGAACATCCTCTCATAAGGTTTGGGCAGCCAGACCTGCTCAGCTTCACTTCGTGGTCCTCTTGTCTAACCCTTAGGCTCGGTGTCCCTTATAGGGAAACTAACGGAATCCCTACTAAAGGAAGGAATAGTGGCTTTCTTAGAAAAAAGTGAACAACTTGACCCCAAGCAGCATGGCTTCACAGCAGGGAGGTCCTGCCAGACAAACCAAATAGAATTATTCGATTGGGTCACTAAAACGATGGACCAAGGTGGAGTGGTGGATGTGGTATACCTAGACCTCAGCAAAGCCTTTGACTCTGTACCACACAGGAGGCTAATACATAAGCTAGAGCACATGGGCATTGGGTCAAAAATAGTAAACAGGATCCAGAACTGGCTAGATGAGAGGATACAGAGGGTACTGGTTAATGGGATACTGTTGGGAGAGGGTAGAGAAACAAGTGATGTTCCACAGGGCTCAGTACTGGGACCGGTCTGCTTCAGTATATTCATCAGTGACATAGCTGATGAATTGGAGGGGAAGGTGTGTCTATCTGCAGATGACACAAAGATCTGCAATAGAATGGACATGCCCAAAGAGGCTCAAAGCATGGAGTCTGACATAAAGAAATTAGAAAAATGGTCAAGAAACTGGCAGTTAAAATTCAACACCAAAAAATGTAAGGTTATGCCCTGGCGTGACACAACCAGGAGAGAAAATACTTTCTAAATGGGAAACAGCTAGCATTAACTAAGCAAGAGCAGGATCTCAGAATCATCATAGCTGATGAACTAAAGGTTGGAAAGCAATGCGAAAAGGTGGCACTAAAGGCTAGCGGCATTTTGGGATGCATAGGGAGGTGAATCACAAGTAGGAGACAGGAGATGATTAGTCCGCTTTACAGGTCTCCAGTGAGGTCTCACCTGGAGTACTGCGTTCAGTTCTGGAGGCTGCACCGTAGGAGGGACATAGCCGAGTTGGAGACTATACAGATGAGGGCGACAAACATGGTGCACAATCTGCATCATGAGCTGTATGAGTCAAGACTAAATCATCTCAACTTATATTCCCTGGAGCAAAGAAGAGACAGGGGAGACATGATAGAGAACTTTAAATACCTAACGGGGATCAACAAGGTACAGGCACAATATCTTTTTCAGGTAAACAATTGTACCCGGACTAGAGGGCACAACATGCGCCTGAAGGGAGAAGGTTCAGAGGCAACATAGGGAAGCTCTTCTTTACTGAAAGGGTGGTGGAACCTTGGAACAGGCTGCCCCCGGGGTGGTGAGGTTAAAGATGGTCAGGGAATTTAAGCTAGCATGGGACAGTGTGGAAACTTTAACATATCCACAAACTAGGTGGGGGAGGGGTGCAAATCCATGGGCAGACTAAATGGTCCATATGGTCCCCATATGTCGTCACATTCTATGTTTCTATACAGGGATTCCTCACTATAACTAATAATTTGGGAGTCACTCATCCTGTTCTTTATAACGGCTTGTTCATCATATTGAGGGACTAATGTTGGGAGCGTGCAATTACACTGAGCTCCAAGAACACTCTGTAAACTCTTAACAAGACCCAACAATGCCCCAAACCCAGTAATAGTGAAAAGAAACATTATATACTTTTTTGGCAAGTTTATTTGGTTTTCAGACTTTAAAGAACAGTCATTCCTGTGATTTGCTTCCCCTGGTGAGAATGTCAGACAGTTCTGGAACGAAATCAGCAGCGGCCACTTCATCGCAGGACAGCTGCTCCCAGTTATACAGACTCTGCATATACCATGACTCTTCTGAAAGCACCACAACGAGAGAGAGAGAGAGGGAGGGAGAGACAGAGACAGAGAGAGAGAGACTGAGAGAGAGATATGAAAGTTGCTTTGCCCTGGATGTGAGTTTTAATACAGACAGTGGCGGAGCTGAGGGGGCTGGGGGGGCGGTCGCCCCTCCTGGCTGCCCCAGTGTGAGTAGTGGTGTCCCACCACCATCTTTATTCAATGTTTAGTGCCCATTGTGGAGCCCATGACTGACTGAATGGCCCCCCCCGGCTCCCAGATGATCCCAAACCTGGCTCCGCCATTGAATACAGACCCAATAAAACTTGAAATAGACACTACCCCACTTGTGAGTATAGTACAGACCTTGTAGACCTGGAATACCCTGTACCCAGTTGTATTTGGTTCAGTACCAATCAAACTTGAAATTCACTCTAAACCAGTATGACCTTGTGCCCTCCTCTGTTAAACAGTCCCTTAACCCCTGCAGAACACTGTCATCTACAATAATGATTGTAAAAATAGATGTTCCAAGTCCCTGTTGGGGTTGGGGGCACCAGGTCTATCCTACTTTGTGGCAACAAACCAGCAGAGTCTCCTGATATGTTTTAGCTAGGCCCTGCACTTCCACAGCAATATACATATACCCATCTACTACATATACCCGCTGGGTTCCCACAGGCAAGTAAGGATGCGATTACAGTATCTCAAAAAGTATAAATGGGTGGGAGCGCTGGTCAAATAAGGATGTGATTATACTATAGACATGGTGGGTTCCAAGACCATAAATGGTTTCAAACATGGCTGGGACAGAGTGAAGGGTTTGACAGTTGCTCAGGTCGCTAGCAGTAGGGAGGGGAGGAGGGGGTTGGACTGGGAGGGATAATATGCTACATGAACAGTAGGTCCCAGGGCAGACTACATGGGCCTGTGGTCATTTTCTGCCGTCATTGTCTATGTTTGTTTGTTTATGTTTATTTGAAAATACTTCAACTGGGATAACCTCTTGAGATTCAGCATCTCATTTCCATGGAGGTCCCAGGGAGGACAGCAGCAGTCAACATGTTAACATAGTGCAGCAGGAATAGTTACAGGCTAAAATATACTGTACATCGGAGAAAAAAATAGTAAAGGTAGCTAACAAAGTGGAGTCACTGCAAACAAAGAGCATGAGCCTTGTAATGCAAGTGCAGTACAGTAAGGGTCAGACTGGAAAGATGCTTTGGTCTCCTTCTAATGTCAAATTCTATGTTCCTAAGTCGGGAATCTAGACATGCATTCAGAATATCCCTCAGGTGTTATTGAATGTGCATTGTCATCTGTCTCTCAGTTCTATCCTCATATACTTTATTTCATAGGTAAGTAATAGCACAAACAGCAAAACTTAAGGTACATTGAATAAACTGTCTCACTTCTGCCCTAAAACCAGTTGTTGGATGTTTGAAATGTTTGTTTTATAAAGCAAATTTGGTCACATTGTGTCATCCACAAACATAGAAGCCCTTGGGCTTAGGAGGCCCATTTTTCCCTACCTGCAGTAACAAGTAGGATCTGCAGTGTGATACCGTAGGTAGGGAAAAATGGGCAGAGCATGTGAGCCAAGTGGTACTTATCTGCCGGAAAATTCTGTTTCTATAGAGCCAGTTTAAGCTCCTCTCTTGTTTTTGCTAAAAACGATTGCTGACCAGTACAGCCTGATGCTTTTTACTTTTCTAAATGTAATCCTAGGTGCCATTCCAGTGTTTTTGTTGAGATCTTGATCATTAGCAATATGGAACATTTCTGTTGATGACGTTACCAGTCTGACCTGCCAAGTAATTATATGCTATACTGAAAGTTCCTATAGTCTTGTTCTTGTTCTCCCTTGTTTTGGGTGTGAGCAATGATGCCCTATTTAGATTTCTGGCTCTTTTACGTGACTCTTATAATAGAGCTGTTCTACTACATAAACCTTTGTATTAAATCTGATGCCTGGGGTTCAAAATCAGCATTGAGAGAACAATTCCCTTGGAGTCACAAGGCACACTTTCACTTACCTTAGTGTTCTGCTGCAGCGTGCACTGCTTGCACGCCACTCCTCTCACACTGGTGCCAACCACAGTTTACATACATGTCATTGTGCACCATTGCAAAGTCAGTGTACCAAACTTCTATGTTGCTACTTAATTTCCACCTGCTTTTGGCGGTGGGGTGGGGGGGCCATGTTTTGCCATCTATCATGAACAATCACACAAAACATAGCACAACATGGATTTCAGGTAGCCTGCAAGCATGGAGGACACTGCTTAATAGGCTTCCTGGGTGGCGGCTCTAAAAATACTAACTACAGCTGTTAATTTAACTCTGGGTTATTACTGGTGTGATATTTCTATTATTTGGGCAGATGGCTACTAATAGATCTAAACATCACCAAGCATAGCTTCAGTTTCGGTCCAGGGCATCAAACAACAGAAGCAAGAACTCTGCTCATGAAACTGGACCCTCCTCACTGAGCACCAGTCCAGAGAGCATGCAGACTGTACCCAGTGCAATGGATCTCACCAGAACGTTAGCAGGGTTACCTGGCACCCTGGCACAAATGCTGTGGGATATGAAGGCCGAATTCCACAATCTTAATTTGCAGTTCACTCATCTGCAGTCCGTGGTCATCACCTTGACTGATACTATGGCCATGCATGCCTCGCAAATCTGTGAACTGGAACGCAGGGTTAGCGACATGGAAGATACTTATGCAGGGGCCTCGGCTGAAAGAAATGGGTTGTTGTCCACAATCGCTGATCTCCATGAGTGCCTAGATGATCAGAAAAACCACTCTCGGCAGTCTAATATTCGCATCATTGGGCTGCCTGAAGGCCTAGAAGGCCATAATCCTAATGTGGGGATCCATCTTTGGCTGATACAGAAGCTTGGCCTACTGGAGGAAGCTGCAAGGTATGAAATCGAGCGGGTGCATCATGTGGGTCCCCCCCAAACCTGGGGATTGCCCTCGCCAATAAAGAGACAGTATTGCAGAAGGCCAGGGAGGCGGGTCCCTTAAAGGTGGACAACGCAACAGTGTATGTGTACCAGGACTATAGCCGGGACCTCCAGACAAGGAGGCAAAAGTAAGCTGTACAGGCTGGGCTGGAAGTTCTCCTTGGCATACCCGGCCTGACTGAGGGTGGATAGACCCGGCCAGAGCCCGAGATTTTTTACCTGCCATAAGCTTGCTGAGAAATGGCTCGAGGAAGAGGAGACCAGGGGAGAACGAGCAAGGCCCAACAATGAGTGAGTCAAACTGAGCAAGTAACTACCTATATCTGATGTTATTTACATTATGAAAGGCATTTTGGCATGAAGGGTTTGCCTTTTTTGTGTTTCGTATCCCTGGGGCTCTTATTTCTACCTCGAGCATGCTGGTGGGCCTGGATGGATTTTTTCGCTCTGATGTGCTGGGTCTGGAGTCAGGAGTGTATAGTCTTCCTATTTGCACCCCTGACCACATCTGTGGATTCAAGTATCGGGGGGGGTATCCTTCATTTTGATAATATTCTTATATTTGGTTGTCAGATCCTTGGCCTTTTAAGTTCCAGCATCAAGTTAAGTGAACTTATGGACTATGACCCCCCTGAGTAATTTTGTGCTAACCTTTTTAGATTGGATACATTCAGCACGGGTAACAGTGGGGCAGGGGACACTAAGGTCTGGAATGCTAGCATGGTATTTGTCTGGAAGTGGAGACCCATAGTATTGGGATGAGAAGGGCTCCATGCAGAACCCTGAGTACACTATACTAATAGTGGCAAACCAATCAAGCTGCTTTAATCATTGCCTTGTTTATGGACTCACCCAGTGTTGAAGTATTGCCTTTTGTTGGCTGTTTATTTTTAGATTTATAGCTGTTCTGATGTTTTGTAATATGGCCTATGTGCCATCACCCCCTTATCCAGCAACATGGCTAGCAGTATGGGCAGGATTTGGTATTTCTGCTTAATGTTTGGAATGGGAATGCTAGCTGGATCTTTCTCACGGGGGGGGGGGCTTCAGTCCCATTGGATTGAAGCTAGGGATTGTTGTGGGCATTCTTGGGGGGGGTGCCAGTTCTTTGCCAGAGGAGAGGGGGGTAACCTGACACCAAAATGTGATGCCCTTTTTGCTTGTGAGAGGAGGGAAGGTGACATACCGGAAGCACCATAACATGCTGAAACTGGTGCATGCTGATCTGGAACCTTCTTTAAGGGCAACATTATTGGCCTATGAATGGTGGCATAATCAGGGGGGAGACTGAGGGAGGTTTCAGGGGTGGATTTTTTGGGGGGGGCTGGAGAATTTTGGAAAAGGGTGTGCTGGTGTACTTATTGCAGACCACAACGTCATACTATTGTAGACTGATGTTTAATGATGGGGAATGATGTTAACTGTATCTCCTGGAATATTAATGGTCTTAAGTCTGTAGTGAAACGTAAGAGGTTTATGGTGGAAACTCGCAGATATGAAGGGGCATTGGTTCTATTACAGGAGACCCACTTCTCAATCTCGGAGTCACAAAAAACTGCAGAATTAATGGGTGGTGTGTGGGTGTCTTCAGTTTTTTCATCTAAGGCACATTGTGCCTCCATATGGCTCCCCGTGGGAAACCTCTGCAAATTGTGGACTAGATGGTGGACCCTTATGGCCCCTATGCCCAGCAAAGGTAGAGGCTCCAGACAAATGGAATTTGCTGGTGGGCTCCATATATGCACCAAACATAGAAAACCCAGTTTTTTTCCAGAAATTAGCCTTACTGGATACAGAAGTTGATATCAGCCCATTTACAGAAGAAAGGGTTCTGAAAGAACTTTTAAAACTGAAGGTGGACAAAGCAATGGGGCCTGATGGGATTCATCCCAGAATTCTAAAAGAACTAAGGGTAGAATTAGTGACACCACTGACTACCCTGTTTAACAAATCATGGGAGGATGGGGTGGTACCGAGGACTGGAGGAGGGCAGATGTGATTCCTTCACAAAGTGGGAGCAAGGCAGAAGCAGGAAACTACAGACCTGTTAGTTTAACCTCAGTGGTAGGGAAAATGATGGAATCACTTCTGAAGGAAAGAATTGTCAAGTATCTAGAGGCCAGAGGGGCACAGGACCCAAGGCAGCATGGATTCACAACAGGAAGGTCATGCCAGACAAATCTGATAGATTTCTTTGACTGGGTGACCAAAGTAGTAGATCAGGGAGGGGCTGTGGACATGGCCTACCTAGACTTTAGCAAGGCATTTGACACAGTCCCACACAAAAGATTAATATACAAGTTAGCTAGCCTGGGAGTGGGTCCCAAGATGACAGCCTGGGTAAAAAATTGGCTGGAAAATAGGACACAGAGAGTAATAGTAAATGGAGTCACTCTGATGAAGGGGGGTTACTAGTGGGTGCCGCAGGGAGTTCAGTATGGGAGTTAGTACTAGCCTTTCATGTCTTTATAGCACATTGCAGAGGGACTGGAAGGAAAAGTATGTCTCTTGCAGATGACACAAAGATCTGCAACAGAGTTGATGCACAAGGTGGGGTGGAAAGGATGAAAAGGATTTGGCAAGGTTAGAAGAATGGTCAAATGTATGGCAGCTTAGATTCAATGCTAAGAAGTGCAAGGTAATGCACCTGGGAAACAAAACCCAGGAAGAGTACACAATGGGGTGAGATACTAACAACAACAAAATGGAAAGGGACCTGGGGGTAGTCATATCAGATGACCTGAAGGTGGGCAAGCAATGTGAGAGGGCAGCAATGAGGGCTGGGGGATATTGGGATGCGAGGGAGAGGCATCACCAGTAGAAAACAGGAAGTTATTATCCTCTGTACAGACAGCTGGTCAGACCCCATCTGGAGTACTACGTGCAGTTCTGGAGACCCAGTCTCTCAAAGACATAGACAGGATGGAAGCTGTCCAGAGGAGGGCAACTAAAATGGTGCAGAGTCTGCACCGGAGACATATGAAGAGAGACTAAAGAAGCTATATGTATAGCCTCGAGGAAAGGAGGGAGAGGGGGACATGATAGAAACTTTCAAGTACCTCAAGGAATCAACAAAGTCCAAGAGGGTAGCATCTTCAAAAAGAGGTGCAAGAACAAGGGGCACAATTTGAAGATGGGGGCAGCTCAGAGGTAATTTAAGGAAGTATTTTTTCACAGAGAGGGTTGTGGATGCATGGAACGGCCTTCTGGAGGATGTCGTGGAGTCAAAAACAGTGGTGGAATTCAAGCATGCATGGGACAGTCATAAGGCAATTCTAGGGGATGGGGGTAGGAAAAAGTAGGCTGCTGGTTAACTAGGATCTGCAGCTTATCCAGTAGGCAGGGAAATGGGCAGACTGGGTGGGCCAAGCGGTCCTTATCTGCCGTCAAATTCTATGTTCCTATGTATGTTTAGACATGTCCAGGTGGGAGGGCCCCTGGATACTGGGTGGAGACTACAGTCAATCAATCAATCAATCAATCAAAATCTTTATTTAATCAGGCGAACATCATTGAGCATAGCTCATTTACAAGATGGACCTGAGTGGTCAAGAAGTGCAGGTGTTATTACATTGACAAGGGTAGCATAAACAGTAATACAATGACAGGGGTAACATAAACAGTAATACAATGACATAAGTGCTAATATATAACAATATACATATGTACAAGGCACATTAAAACTTTTAATCTGTGAGACAGAAGGTAATGGCACATCAGGAGTAATATGTAGATTATAGGACCTAGCAGGCATTTTGAGGGTGAATCTTGGGACTGGAAACGGGAGTTATATCAGCATATAGGAACACGGGGGTAGGTAGGGCCGGGTTTAGGCCTTGTGGAAGCAGTTGCAGAGTTCTGGGAATAGGGTGGTGAATAATCTTTGAAGGATATTAAGGGTAGAAGGTTATTTAGCTTCATGGTTTTTGAGTGAATTCAAACAATTGCTAGTGAGTAGCTGATAGCAGCCCTCCCAAACTGGGTGCAGACATTGGGGACCTTAAGAATGATAATTTTGCTGATCCTTAGGTTGTATGGCCTAGAAGTAATTTGAGTAAAACAGTCTGAGATATAGGTAGGTAGCTTGCCTGATAAAGCTTTGAATATCCAAATTGCAGCATTCCTATTTCTTCTGTGTTGTAATGATGTCCAGTTAACTGCCTTATAAAGGGAGCAATGATGGGTGCTGAAGGGAAGATCAGTAATGAATCTGATGGACCTGTGGTATAGGGTGTCCAGTTTATTTAAGAGTGGGAGTGAACAATGTCCGTACAGAAAGTCAGCATAGTCAGTGAGGGATAGGAATGAAGCCTGGATTAATCTTTTTGGAGTCTCTGTTGAGGTAGTGCTTTATTCTAAAAATAAACCAAGCCTTTGTCTCAGTTTCTTTAGTAGCTCCTCAATATGGACAGAATAGTCAAGCTTGTTATCAATCCAGACTCAAGGTATTTGAAGTTATCAACGAATTCCAGCTCTTCCAAGCAAGGTGGTTAGTTGTAGGGTGGTGGATGGTGGGGTAGTGGCAGAGCAACTCTTTGAGGTAAAGAACATAGCTTTTGTTTTTTGGCATTTAGAAGTAGTTTTTATCCAGTAGGTTGTGTTGTAGGATGGAAAATTCAGATTGTAGCAGTTCACAGGCTTTAGATAATGAAGGATTGCTAACATATAATACAGTATCATCAGCAAACAGATGGATGTTGGATTGAGTGAGGTTAGCATCAGTATTATTAATATAGATGGCAAAGAGATGGGGCCAAGAATAGAGCCTTGGTACACCTCTTAACAGTGGTTTTAAGGTGGATAGGTAGATTCCATTTTTACCAGTTGTGATCTATCTGATAGATAGCACTTGAACCAATTGAGTGAAGGGGAATCCAACCCTAGTGAGCCAAGGGAGGTGATTAATGATTCATGATCCACTGTGTCAAATGCTTTGCTCAAATCCAGGAACACAGCACAGGTACTGTTCTTCTTATCCATAGCAATCTGCCAGTCGTTGGTTACTTTGGCTAGGCCGAAATGGTGCTATGCCTTGATCTAAATCCTGATTGTGCTGTATTTAGGAGGTTATTGTTATCCAGGTAGTCCCTTAATTGTAAGTTTACTAACTTTTCGAGCATCTTGATAGAACTGATAGGATGGAAATGGGCCTGTAATTATTGAGGTCCATAGGATCACCAGATTTGAGTAAAGGAACTACTTGAGCTGTTTTCCAAGTGGAGGAATGGATCCAGTGGTGAGGGAAAGATTGAAGAGATGAGTGAGGGGGCAGATAAGACTTGAGATGCAATCTTGAGGAAGTAGGGGTCCAGGGAGTCTGTACCTGCACTTTTTGAAGTATCTAAATTGGAGAGGAGATCTTCTACTTCTTTCAAGGATATTGGGTTGAAGGAGAAGGTTGATGTAGCCTTTTGACCCACGGTGGATTGAAGGTTCAAGGAAGATCTCAGGAGATTTGCAGGTGAAGAGTCAAATGCTAGTCCAGCTGTGGTGACACGTGTCCTTGACACAGTTATGAACTGATCCAATTCTTCCCCCATTCAAAAATCTCATAATGCAAAAGCACTTGAGGTATTGCAGAGAGATTTTGACTTAGTTGATGCCTGGTGACATCTATACCCCTCGGGGCGTGAATATAGTTTTTACTCCCATGCCCACAATTCTTATGCCCGCATTGATAGGTTATTAATATCTAGTGCCCTGATTACTTCAGTTGTGGAATAGGGTATTTACCCATCCTAATGTCTGACCATGCTCTCTACTTTGTTAAAATCTGTGGTTCGGGGACCTCCGTAGGAGCTAGGGCCTGGAAGCTGGATCCAATACTTCTGTGGAATCAGGAATATTGGTCCTTCATGGGGGCAGCTATAGAGGAATTTCTGAAATTTAACCATGGGGGGGATACCTCACACTCTGTATGATGGGAAGCATTAAATGCCTATATAAGAGGGCAAACTATTGCCTTTGCGACACAAAAAATAGCGGACGGCCACTAGAGAATTAGAATTCCTCAGGAGTAAAATCGCAGCATATGAGAGGGCGCATATTCTCAGTCCCACAGCTACACTCTACAATATAGTGCAGAAGTTGAAATGGAGATTTAATTCCCTCACCAGTGCCCAACTGGAGCATACTATTTTATTAACTAACACAGGGCAATATTTTGATGTGGACAGGGTGGGTAAGTATTTGACCTGGCAACTTAAGAGGAGAGAGTCTGCCAAGGCCATATCACACATTCAAGATGCACAGGGGAACCTGGTAAGAGAAGCTAAAGATTTAGGTGATGCATTTGGCACATCCTATAAATTGCTTTATACCTCAGAGTGTACCCCTAAGTGTAAGGAATATGACCAGCTCTTTTCAGGGGCTCCGTTTAATAGGATAAAAGAGGAGGAAGCCAAGAGCTTGGACTCTCCCCTAACTAAACAAGTAATTAAGGCAGCCTTGAGAGCTCTGAAGAGCGGGAAAGCCCCGGAGCCTGATGGCTTGTCGACTGACTTTTCAAAAACTTTTGAGGGATTTATCCTGGAATCCATGTTTGATACCCTTGAAGAGGGTTTACAGAGGGGAGAGTTGCCCCCCTCCACACGGTCTACCACCATAACTGTGCTACCTAAACCGGGGAAGGACCCAGTCTTGTGCTCCTCGTATAAACCAATCTCGCTGCTTACTGCAGACTATAAGATCCTGGTGAAAGCGCTGGCAACCAGACAGGAGCAGATTCTCCCTTCGATAGTGCACCCAGATAAGTCTGGATTTGTAAAAGGCCGCATGGGCAAACATAATATCAGGCGAACCCTCAATGTTATACTCCGATGGGCTCGTAATAAGAACATGCATGGAGCGGTGGTGGTAGCACTTGATGCATTAAAGGCTTTTGACCGTGTGAAGTGGGGGTACTTATGCTGTACATTGAGTAGATTGGGGTTGGGCCCTGTTTTTGGATCGTAGGTTCAGGCGCAATATCAGGGTCCAACAGCACAGGTCAGTGCTGGGGTTGTCATGTCCAATCGATTTCAGCTTGGTCGGGGTACAAGACAGGGGTGTCCGCTGTCCCCGTTTTTGTATGTGCTATCACTTGAACCCCTGTAGCAGCGCTGAGAATGCATACAGGGATTAAGAAATTCTGGGGGGGGGGGCATAAGATTGCTATGTACTGTATGCAGACAACCAGTTATTATATCTGCAAAATCCTGATGAAGACCAGCCAGCTGTACACAAATTGATGCGATCATTCCGTGCTATTTCAGGACATAAGGTCAACTGGCCTAAAAGTGAGCTTATGCTAGTGGGAGCTTTGAAGTGAGCACAGTTAATTGCACAATTGGGAGGACTACAACTAGTCCACACATTAAAATACTTGGGGGTGCGAATATCTGCTTCAGCAGGGGATCTATATAAGCTGAACTTAAAGCCCCTCCTGACTGAGATTGCGGATGAGTGTTTGAGGTGGACGGCCCTACCTATTTCGCTGCTTAGTAGAGTGGGGGTTATTAAAATGTCGATATTACCTAGACTATTATACATGTATCAAACCCTCCCCATTAAGATTCCTAAGATTCATTTTAAATATTTCGATTCCACTCTACATAAGTTTTTGTGGCAAAAGAGGTAGACAAAAATGCCAAGGGCCCTGTTACAGAGGAAGCCCCAGGATGGGGGTGTAGGACTCCCACATTTAAAATGTTACTATTGGGTAGCCCAATTGGCTTTTATACTGACGGGAGAGTCACAGGATGAATGTCCTTGGGTGGGACTGGAGGAGGACATGTTAACTGGTAACTATAGGAATGACCTGCTGGTAGGGAACCTGAGGGAGGTGGAGCCTGAGTGGGTCAGTAACCCCTTCATGGCAGTCACTCTAGCTATTTGGATCCAAGCCCATAAATGAATAGGATTTGTGGGGGATAACTCCCTTAATCTCAGCATACTTGACTTCATGCGACAGGAAGGCCAGCATACAGCTGGGATGGTGCAGAGACTCTGGGCTTGCTGGAAGAAGGGCCTAGTGGTAATCAACCAGTTATATGATGGAGGACTGATTAAAAGCTTTGCTCAACTATGTGAACAATGGCACATACCAGTAGGGGACTTCTTTGTGTACCTATGAGTTAGACATAGATGAAGAGATAATCTTAAAGTGGCAAATAATTGGGCTATTCCTTCCCCTTTAGAGGAGGAGCTGTTCAATCTGCAGCCGGATGGGAGACCCCTATCAATTTTCTATCAGTTGCTTACCAACGCTAGACCCCAATTACAACATCCCAGTGCGGAGAAGTGGAGTGAAGATCTCTCCCTCCCAATAGACCAAAAGACACGGTCCATGGCTTGTGCACATTATATGCACTGCTCCCGCAGCAACAAGCTGCGATAAATCCAGCTCTTTTTTCTACACAGGGTGTATGCGAATCCTATATAGATGCACAGGATTGATGATTCGTGATCAACTTTATGCCCTAAATGCCAAGTTGAAGAAGCTGATTTCCTGCATTTGGCCCACACATGCCCTAAGGTGGCTCCTTTATGGTACCAAATTCACAATATGATGTTTCAGGTATTGGGATATTCCCCATACAAATCGCCTTTGGAACTGCTGCTAGGGGTAGACCCTCACCATCTGAACAGGAAGCATTTTAACCCTGTGTGGTCATTTGCTTTAATAAATGGCAGGAGAACTATTGCACAGGTGTGGATGTCTGCCAGTGTTCCTATGGTTGCTAAATGGGTGCAGAATGTGAAATCTTGCATGGTACGTGAGCAGGCCCAGATGGGTGCTCTGGGAAAGACACCTCGCTTCTCTGAGATTTGGGAACCCTGGCTATCTGCGGTGGAGGCTGGAGTAATTCCTGACCAGGTAGAATGAGTCCACATGCCTTTTTCCAACTTGGTTGCATTCCAGAGCATCGCTAAAATGCAACTTATAGTAAGTTATACAATCCAGACTCAACTTGGGGAAAGTAGAAAGTATATTTTGCCCTGTCTGATTGATTAAATGTCAATATTAAGGTAAACATATAATCCCCTATTGCTAAAAATGCTATCTATCTGCAGTTATAATGTATGTAAGACCTAGGCGCTGTATTTACACTGAAATATATCAGCCTGAATGCAAAGTAAGCTGTACCGCTCTCATAATAAAAAACATTTTTCAAAAAAAAAAATGGATTTCAGGAAGGCTGATTTCAGGAAAATGGAAGAGTGTCTAAGGGAAGCATTGGCAGGGATAGAGAAAATGGAAGGGGTGGAGGAAAACTAGTCAAAAATAAGGCAGGCCATAGAAAAGGCAACAAACACCTGTGTCAGTCAGATTACAAAGAACAGGAGAAAAGGGAAACAGCTATGGTTTTCAAAGGGAGTAGCAGGGAAAGTAAAAGCAAAGAAGAGTGCTTTCAGAAGGTACAAGACAACACAGAAGGAGGAGGAGGACAGAGTGGCATATCAGGAGAAACAAAGGGAAGCAACGAAAGCAGTTAAGCGAGCCAAGGTACAAACAGAGGAGAACATTGCCAAATTGGTAAAAAAGGGGGACAAAGACGTTCTTTAGATATATAAATGAAAAAAGGAAGAATAAGGCAGGGATAGTAAGGCTAAAAGGGGAGGCAGGGGAGTGTGTGGAAGAGGATCAGAAGAATGCAGACATATTGAACAAGTACTTTTGCTCAGTATTTACGAAGAAGGGGGGTAGGTGACAGGTGGCAGATAGGAGAAAAGGGCATAAAAGAAAAGGAGGTGGACAGTAGAGGGACATTTCTAGAAGGCAGAAGCAAGGCTTGCACTAAGCCCTGCATCCACCACAAAGTTTGATGCAGCTGCGCTAAAGCCCTTGGATGCAATGCAGTCTGATTCTAGTAGGGCTGGTGCAGCTGCAACACTTTTCCCACTTTACGGTAGCTTGCACCAAAGGTTTAGTGCAAGGCCCATAAAAAGGATACCCCAGGGATGCAGAGTTAGACCAGGGGGAAGCTGGTCTGACTTTGCTGCATCTGGGACTTGAGGCAGCCGGCTTTCTAGAATCGCAAATTCCCCTCTGCTTGACGCAAGTTACCACTTGCATCAGACACCTTGCCACAAGTCCCCTGCGGCGATCGCAACCCCTTCTATAACCCAGCCCTAGTCCTTTTTACAGAGGAAAGAGTCCTCAAGGAACTAAAGCAGCTAAAGGTTGATAAGGCAATGGGGCCAGATGGAGTGCACCCCAGGATACTGAGAGAACTAAGGAAGGAGCTCACTACACCACTGACAGCTCTTTTCAACCTGTCTTTGTACATGGTAGTAGTCCAGGGGGACTGGAGGAGAGTGAATTTGGTCCCGCTTCACAAGAGCAGGAATAAGGAGGAGGCAGGGAACTACAGACCTGTAAGCCTGGGTATCCAGTGAACAAGGTGACTGAAATTAGGCGCCTACAAAAACGGTGACTCAATTACAGTGCCCGTGCTCATGACCACCAAACAGGAAGGGTGACTGGATACTGGGGTGGGTGAAATACTGAGACGGGAAGTAGCGGGTATACGCACGTGCACACACATGCAGGGGTGAGAGGCACGGGAGGGATGGTATGTGGGAGGAGGTGTGGCAGACAGCTTCTGAGCTGGTCTGCAAGCATGGTGGGGAGGGTGGTCAGCTGGGAGGTGCAGGGTATAGGGTTCGGGACTGGTACGGTGTGGGCTTCTTTTGCTGGCAGGCGGCTTTAAATTTGTTACGTTTTTCACACCCCCTGACATGCACCCCCCTGGAGTTGAGAATCCATAAAAATGAGACCCGTAGGTCTTGGGCTCTGTTTTTCTCCGTGTTGCGAGTGTGCATCACTGCAATTGATTTTTTGGTGACGTACACTCCCCATAATGGTGATCGCTATTTTGCGATCACCGTTATGACATGGAACCATAAGCCTGACTTCAGTGCTGGGAAAGGTTATGGAAGCACTACTAAAAGAAAATATTGTGGGATACCTTGCGACCAGTGTATTGCAGGATCCGGGGCAGCATGGGTTCATGTGGAGGTGAGATCTTGCCAGACAAACCCAATTGATTTCTTTGACTGGGTGACCAAGAAAGTGGATCAGCAGGGCAGTGGATGTGTCCTAATTAGATTTCTGTAAGGTCTTCAACTCTGTCCTACACAGATGACTGGTAAACAAGCTCAGCAGCCTGGGGGTGGATCCAAAGTTGGTTAAATGGATGCAATGCTGGATAAGTAACAGAAGCCAGAGTGTGGTGGTAAATGGGGTTCACACGGAGGAGGGCACAGTAACAAGCGGGGTGCCACAGTGGTCAGTTCTGGGACCGGTCCTCTTTTAATGTCTTCATTTTCAACATTGCAGAGGGGCTGGTAGGGAAAGTCTGCCTGCTCATGGATGACATGAAAATCTGCAACAGAGTGGACATCCGGGGGGGGGGGGTTGATAACATGAGGGAGGACCTCAAGAAGCTGGAAGAATGGTCAAGGGTATGGCAGCTGAGCTTCAATGCCAAAAAATACAAAATTATGCACATGGGGCACAGGGACTCTGGGGCAATGTTCCATTTGAGGGAGGAGCTGACAAAAACAAAGCAGGAAAGGGACCTGCAGATCATCATATTGGATGACCTGAAGGTAGCAAAGCAGTGTGAGAAAACAGTAGGAAAGATGAGTAGGATGCTAGGGAGCATAGGAAGGGGTATCACCAGCAGAAAGGGGGAGGTGTTGTTAACCCTCTATAGATCAAAGGTGAGGCCTAACTGGAGTACTGTGTCCAGTTCTGGAGGCCCCATCTCAGGAAGAACCAAGATTGGGTGGAGGCAGTACAAAGGAGGGCTACCAAAATGGTACATGGACTGCAGCAGAAGTCCTATGAAGAAAGACTCAAGGAATTAAATATGTACTCTCTAGAGAATAGAAGGGAGAGGGGAGACATGATAGAAATACTCAAGTACCTCAAGAGTACTAATAAGGTACAGGAAGGTAGCATTTTACGTAGAAAGAGATGCTCAATGAAAAGGGGTCATGATTTGAAGATGGAAAGGGGAAGGCTCAGAGGAAATACAAGGAAGTACTTCTTCACGGTGAGGGTGGTGGAAGTCTGGAACAGACACCCAGCAGAGGTGGTAGGTACCAAAACGGAGACAGGATTCAAGTTTGCGTGGGACAGACACAAGGGAACCTTAGTAGCAGGGCTGGGGGGGGGAGGAAATCAAGTAGGGTCTGCAGTGGTACAGTAGGAAGGAAATCTTTAGGGCAGACTAGATGAGTCAGAAGGTCCTTTTCTGCTGATAATTTCTGTGTTTCTATGATCAATGGGCTTTTCCCATTAGCATGAATGCATCTATTGTCCATACAAACATACAAAAAATGACAGCAGATACAGGCCTAGCAGTCTATCTAGTCTGCTTGAGTGTGCAGCACTTCAGTCTTTCAGACTGCAGCTGCCCCCTCTTGCCTCCATCCCATTGATTTTGCCCATGTATCCTTCACTCCCACCCTCTGCCCCTTCACCGTTTGAACCCTACCTCTGAACTTGTCCCACCCCCTTTTGAAGCTGCCCATTGTCCGCAGTGATATCACCTTCTCTGGTAGTGCATTCTACCCTTTCACTGAAATAGTGCCTCTATTTCCCTCCTGAATCTGCCTCCTTCCAACTTCAAACTGTGCCACCTGATTTCCCTTCCACCTTTTAATTTGAAAATGCTTCCGGTGCTTACTTTGTTCATACCCTTGAGGTACTTGAAGGTCTCAATCATATCCCCTCTTTCCCTCCTGTCCTCCAGGGAATACATATTGAGCTCTCTCAGTCTCTTCTCATAAGGTTTATCTCCCAATCCTATGATAATTTTTGTTGCCCAGTGCTGTACCCCTTCCAATAGCTTGATGTAATTTTTCAAGTGGGGCACCAGTACTGCATGCAGGATGACTTCCCCTCTCCTAGAGGTAATTCCCCTGATGATGCACCCCCAGCATTCTGTTGGCCTTTGCCGCTGCCTTTCTGCACTGGGCTGAGTGGTTAATTTCTCCTGTCACCAGTACACCCAGATCCTTCTCCTCCTCTGACTTGGATAACTGCACCCCCCCAACCAGTAATTATTTCTGGGGTTTCTGGCTCCCAAGTGCATTGTTACACCTGGGTTATGCCCTGTATCATCCCACATACACCTCACACTTTGTATTCCTGGTCTACTGTACTGTGATACTGCTATTTTGCACTAACATGTAGATTTTAGGCAACCACCATATAAGCATCAGTGCCAGGAATGTGCTTTGCTGCTAATATATGCTAATGTTTATCAAGCCTGATTCATTATACCTCACTATAATACATTTAACTAGATTATGTTTGTCTGTCATATATATTCCATATATAATCTACCTAATTACTGATAAGATAACTCTGAGGGATCATCAGTGATTATTGTATACTTATATTCTCATATAATTATATGTAGTGTGTGTTTTACACTCAGTTAGTTACTGAGTATAAACACTGAGTTACACTCAGGCAGATATGCCATGTGTAATGGAGCCCTGTCAGCAGTTCTCTTTGTCTCTAAGCAAGGTGACAGAGAGAGAGAAAGCCTTTGTTATGTCTTATATTATACATAAGTAAGAAATGCCACATGTAGTTTGAACCTGTCAGCATTTCTTTTGTCTAAGCTATAATGCTAATGGAAGCATATTTTGTCTCATATGATACTCATTAGTAATTCTGTCTCCTAAGTCATCATCCAATGGAGAATGACTTAGGACCAATACATATTGTTCCTCATATCCATAACTATGAGGTAATCTCTGTTGCTATGTTGTTATCTGTAGTATTTAGCTGTCTACAACCCACTGTAGCTCCTCTAGGAATGCAGAGAGCTGGAGCACGGGGAGAGAAAACAAGATCTTAGAGAACCTAAGATCTACAATCCTGGAGATTATGTACATTCTTCAGGAGAGTTGTGAGAAACCCATCTCCCTTGTGGTTTTCTCTGTCACATGCTTGGCATAAGTAGTATACTAAACTTTATTAGTACTCCTTGCTTGTTTACGAATGTTTCTTGGCAGACTCCGAGACACAAGAATCTGTATTATTATTATTTACCCTACACACTAAGAGTGTTAAGGTAACAGCATGACTTTGCACTTCTTGGCATTGAACTCAAGTTGCCATGCGTTAGACCATTCCTCCAGTTTTGCCAAATCCTCCTGGAGTACTATACTGCCTTCCCCTCTATCAACCTCTGCACTGATCTTGGTGTCATCGGTGAAGAGACTGATCTTACGCTTTATCCCTTCTGTTATGTTGGCAATGAAAATGTTAAACAGCACTGGTCCCGGCATCAAGCCCTGTGGGACCACACTTGTTACCGCCCTGGGCTCTGATACCTCACTCCCCACTACTGCCTTCTGCTGTCTATCCTGTAACCAGCTCCTGACCCATCTAACCAGTTTCCTCCCTGTTCTTAGGTTACTCAGTTTGCTGGTCAGCCTACCATGCAGCACCAAATCAAAGGACTTGCTGAAGTCCTGGTATAGGATGCCCACTGCATCACTCTTGTCCAGTGCTCACATCACCCAATCAAAAAAGTCCACCAGGTTCATCTGGCAGGATCTTCTAGAGACAAACCCATGCTGTCTGCCATCCTGGAGATCATTATCCTCCAGAAATTTTACCAGCCTTTCCTTGAGGATAGTCTCCATTAGCTTTCATGCAATTGAGGTTAGGCTGACTGGTCTATAGTTCCTTGATTCATCCTTGTTCATGTTTGTCAATGTCATGTACATGTTTGGTCCATCGGTACAGTTATTATTAGCTTACATATTTAACAGGTAAAGCAGTGTAGGAGGGGGGAGAGTACAGCATGGCATGGTGTGTCACAGGGCTGTACTGTTGCAGGCAGAACAGCGTGTTTACATGCCAGCCAAAACCACCTGCAATGGTATACAATCCAATCCCATGAAAACAGGGATCATACTGCCCCACATTGGAGCTCTTTGTAATGTTCCCCTTACTGTTTACACTGCCTGACCTGCACCAATGATAGTCATTTGCACCTCTTGCAATGGAGCAGATCTGATGATGTAAACAAAGCTACAGGAATGTACTTCTTAAGTCTGGTGGGATAGACACTGTCAGCTATCAGTAAGGCATTAGATACCATGCTCTTTCTAAACCCAGTTGGTTTTAAGCAGTCGGTTTTTGAGAACATTTTAAAAAATGTTTTTAAACTTACCACAGAAGTCTGTCCACAATATTGGCATTTCAAACTGCATTCAAAAATGGTTGCACCACATTCGCACTGTAGCCCTGTAATGTTTTAACAAACTCAGTCCATCTCTGATGTAATAGTTAGTGATATGACTATACTGGTGACAATGGGCATTGAGAGTTTATATTCAAATATTCCCCATGAGAGAGAGAGGACTAGGTGCCATTAGAGATTATCTGGACACTAGGAGTGAGCCGACCGAAGTACCAACAGACTTCCTAGTTGATATGGCAGACACAGTGCTGTCTTCTATTTCATGTACATAGATAAATTCAACCAACAGTGGAAAGGCACGGCTATGGGTACCAGGTCTGCACCCAGATTAGCCAATTTATATGTTGGTAAGTGGGAGGAACAATACATTTATTTGAGTATAGGTTACCAACAGATGTATTGTTATGGAAACAGTTCATTGACAATTGCCTAATGTTTTGGGAAGCTTCAGCTGCAAATTTGGAGCAATTCTTTTATTGTATTAACAATACAGATCCCAGTCTTGAGTTTGTTTTTCCCAGTAGTGATATTGCTGATAATTGTTTGGATTTGATCATTTTCAAAGATGAGACAGATTTGGAGACCACCATTTATTGCAAACTGATGGAAAAACAGTTTACTGCATTTCACAAGTAACCATCAGAAATCATTGAGAGACACTATTCTAAAAGGACAGATGCTAAGGGCCAGAAGAATTTGCAGTAAACAGATGGGCCCTATTCACAATGCCCTTAAAATGATGCAAGATGTCTGTATCAAACATGAATGATGCAAGTGGCACCTTGCACCAAATGATGCCTCAGGAGCTATTCAAAATGTTAGCCTGCATCAAACACAGGCTGCATGCCCCAAAGGGAGCTTGCACCAGCCTTGCCCCCCAAAAGTGGGCTGCAGCATTGTTCTAGGCAGCTTCTGGCAGATGCAGGTTGCCATATACCCCATTTCAGTATTCACAAAACCCTCCCAGAGGGCAACATTCTATGTACCCTTAGATCAGTATGCACTCCTCATTGACAGCTCAGTTGGTGGCCAGATGCAATGGTATGAGGAGGGCTGTGCCCAGTTACTGGCTTTGTTTCAGGTTGGGGGCAGGGTGGTGGGACACTGCCTGCCATGATGGGGAGATGGGTGGTCATTAGATCACCAGGGCTGTTTATTTCTACATAATGGGGGATCAGGACTGGGGAGGCCACTAGACCACCAGGGTGTTTTTTTTATTAATCCTAACAGGGATTGGGGCTGATTGAGGTCTGCTAGACCACCAGGGTTTTTCATTATGCATCCTAACAGGGATCAGGGCTGATTGGGGTCTGCTAGACCACCAGGGATATTTTTAATACTTCACTGGGATTGGGGCTGGGGGCGTGATAGCCACCAGGGACTGCTGTCTATGGTGCTATTGCCGCATGGCTGCCCTGCAGTTTGCAGCACACCTTCAGGACACACTCTCTGTTTTGAGCAGTGCCAGCATTGGTGCAAACCATGGGGCTTTGCTGCCAACCCTACCCAATAGTGAATCAGCCACAGAGTCCGTGGTGCACCAGTGGTCAGCGCAAGCTGCCTTCGGTGCAGCTTGCACTGACCTTTGTGAATCAGGCCCATAGAATTTAAGAAGCACTCAGATTTGATGGCAAAAAGATTCTTGAGATTGTATATCGAGGTCTGGTGAAAGCAAAAAATACTGACAGAAATTCACTAAGTCAAGGCCGGACTCCACATTTGTTACTGCATTTTGCAGTCAAGCCCCCCAGTCCTGATCCTCCATTATGTAGAAAGAACTTGAGAACTTCTTTGGAGCTGGTGAAAGGGGCTACTGAAAGTTCCTATAAGTGGCCTGTCACGGTGAATTTCTCCTCAGACAGACTTTCAAATTCTGCAGCAAGACGTAGTTGTTGTAAGGAGACAGTGAGATTGCCCCTTTGCATTCAGCTTTCTTTTTTGAGATCCCTAATCTGAAACACCGCTGACCATTTTTTATAATAAACTGATCTATTCCTGGACTTGCCCTTTTGGATTTTGTATAAATATTTTGTTGACTGAGAATCTTCTCTCTTAGGAAAAAGTATTAAATCTTTATCTCTATTTGCACAAGTTGTGTTTGGGGAGGTTGAGGGGTTTGTGTTCGGGTTTAGGGGGATGATCTATCTTAAAGTAATTAAGGGGTACAAATTTTGGTTTTAATTGTTTAGGTAGAGTGTGTGTATGGTGATGTGTGACTAGGATAATTTGTATATCAGGTGTGTGTGTATATGAATGTGAGTGGATAGTTAGTTAGGTAGTTACTAAATTTTGATAACTATTAGAGCTTGTTGTTTTCTTTTTTGGAATATCATAGGCAAGTAATCTAGTTAATCTGGGATGTGCAAGGGTCTGGGGCTAGAACAGATAGCCTATGAGGTGTCCCAACTGTGCGACTTTCGGCCTTTTACTAACCTCCCCATATCAGCGATGACATCGAGGCGCTGTCATGGGGTTGGGATTTGGAGGAATCAAAATGGTTGGCCGTGGCAGAGTGCTGTAGGCTTGACAGAGGTGAGCAGGACAGGAGTGGCTAAATGTAGGAGGCGACCTGGGTTTAGACGGGAACTGGAGAGAGGCCAGATGTGTTTGATTCCCATCCCCAGGAGTCCCGCCAGACCAAGTGGGCAGGTAGCCGGAGGGGTTGCAGCACCTGCCAGTCCCCTTACGGCAGTGCTTTGCAATGCCAGATCGATCAGAAACAAGACTGTAATTATGGCGGACTTGATTTCTACAGTATTTCTGGCTTACATTACAGAAACCTGGGTGGGAGATGATGCTGGGCCAGTTTTGGAGGCAGCTGTTCCTCCCTGGGTACTCTGTAGTGCATGCCCTAGGGTGGAATGTAGGAGTGGGGGAGTGGCACTCTGTTTTAGATCTGACTTGGGCTTCAGTGTCCATGCAATGGGAGCTACCAGGTCCTTTGAATGTGTGACTGTGCATGGGGGTCCTGGTGCAGGCTACATGATTCCCCTTATTTACTGCCCCCCTGGGGTGGGGGGAGAGTTCCTGTAGGAGGTGGCGGATCTCATCATTGGTGAGGTGTTTGAGTCCGCCTGATGTTTGGTGCTGGGGGACTTCAATGCTTGGGGTGATGATGAGTCCTCCAGGCTTGGTTCCAACCTCCTTCAGATGATTCCATCACTGGGCCTGACACAAGACGTTACTTCCGTCACCCATCATGGTGGACACATGCTGGACCTGGTGTTCTCACTGGAGCTTGAGGCAGTTAACCTCAAGACTGATCGGATCATTTGGTCTGATCATTGCATGGTGAGGTTCTCGTTTGGGCCCCCCCTGAGAGCCCTCCCCCTGTTGAGATGGTCAGCTACCGCCCTTTGAGGGGATTCTCCTTGGAGGGATTTCAAGTGGTGGCTGATCTATCTAGTGTAGGTGCTGCATGTGTGAAGAGCATGAGTGAGGCGGTTACCGCCTATTATAGGGTGATGTCTGTAGCACTCCATGCACTTGCACTTGTCCGTGTATGACTCATATTTTCTCACTTGAGGTCTCCCTGGTTTGATGGACAGCTCAAGGTGATGAAGATTAGGGATTGGAAGTTAGAGCATTGCTGGTGGAAGACCAGGCTAGAAGAGGACAAATTGGCCTTGCGTGCCTACTACAGTACTAGGGGGCAATCAACCGTAAGAAGGCAGAGTTCCTATGCAGGGAGGTTGCTGCAGGGAAGAACCAACCACCTATGTTATTTTGGACTGTAGACAGGCTTTTATATCCGGTCTGTCTGCAGCCAAAAAAAGCCTTTTCTGACACTTTGTGTGATAAGTTTGCTTGGTTTTTCACTGACAGGGTGTCCTTTTTCAGGCAGAAAATCCCGTCATGAACTGAATCACGGCTTGTAGTGATCACCTTGGATATGGTGAAGGCACTCTGCCTGTCTGGGGAGAGTTTAAACCGGTGGAGGTGGCCAAGGTCATTGAGGTTGCCTCAAAGCTGAAATACACATATTGTGAACTGGACCTGGTTCCTACGTGTTTTCTGATGGGATGCAATGGCTCCATTGGCCTGGTGTTCACCTTGATTGTCCGGTGTTCTTTGTGGGAGGGGGGTCTTATGGACTCCTTGAGAGAGGCTCTGGTGAGGCCCCTTCTGAAAAAAGCATCCTTAGACCCAGACATCTTGGCGAATTACCAACCTAGCTTCAACTTTCCATTTTTGGGTAAGGTTGTAGAGAAGATTATGGTGCAACAGCTTGAGGAGCATCTCATGACCTTTGATATCTATGAGCTACTCCAGTCTGGATTTTGAGCCAGGCATAGCATCAAAACAGCATTAGTTCAGGTGCATAATGACCTTCTTAGGGCGAGAGAGAGAGGAGATGGGTCAGTTCTTGTTCTCCTAGATCTCTTCTCAGAGTTTGACACTGTAGACCACTTTGTGCTGCTTGATCATATCAGAGAGTACTGTGAGCTTGCCAGCACTATCATCCACTGGTTTGAGTCCTATCTCACTGTCAGGATGGAACAGGTAGTGATAGTGAATTTCTCCTCCTCCCCAAGACTCCTGTCGTGCAGAGTACCTCAGGGATTGATCTTGTCACCAGTGCTGTTTGCAGTGTATATGGTGCCCCAGGTGAGCTCATTAGGAAGTGCAATGTGGGTTTTCACTACTATGCAGATGATACGCAGTTGTATTTGTCCTACCGCATTGATGGCCTCCTCTAGGGTATGAGATCTTGGCGTGTTCCTGGATGACAGATTGACATTTGAATTTCAGGTGTCATCAGTTGTCCAAAATGGTTTCTACCACTTAAGAAATATCACCAGGATCAAACCCCTAGTTCTGCCTGAGGCCCTTCCTACTCTGGCTCATGTCTTTATAACATCAAGGCTTGATTACTGTAAGACCCTTTACTTAGGGGTCTTGGGAGGTACCCTCAGCTGGCTGCAGCTGGTGCAGAATGCAGCTGCTAGGTTGCTGATGGGCCTTTTGAGGTTCAGTCATGTAACTCCAGTGCTGCGTAAACTGCATTGGTGGCTGGTCAGGTGGAGGGTTGTCTTCAAGGTGGGCTTACTCACCTTTAAGGCCCTGCATGGACTAGGCTCCGGCTATCTGGCTGGTCTCCTAGCACCCATCACCCCAGTTCACTCCCTCCATTCCTTCTCTAGGGGCCTCCTTGTGATTCCCAGGACAAGACTGAAAACTGCCAGCGACAGGGCATTTAGTGTCCCCGGCCCTGTACTGTGGAATTCGCTACCAACTGCTATCAGGGAGGCCCCATTGGTTGAGGTATTTAATGGCTGCCTCAAGACCCATTTGTTTTCTCTGGCCTTCCCAGATACAGAGATATAGATATATGACCTATTTTATCTAACACTAGTAAACTGAACTGTGTATTTGTTTTATAACAATTTTTTATTCTATTACAGTTTTAGATGTATTTATGTATTATCCTGTTCTCCCTTAAGTGTCTTTGTATGTGAGGTGCCCAGTGCCAATGGGAATCAGTGCCATAAAAATAAATTTTGTCTTGCCTTGTCAATAACATAGCCAATATTGTGAAAAAAAACACTGGCCAATTCTCAAACGCGATCTTGCCTTCAGTAATGAAAGATACACTACAGCTAGGATCACATATACACTGAAGCACACCAGGATGAAGTGTAGTGTCACAGTTTCCTGCATGACAGAAGGGATTAACTCTCATTGAAATTGCCTTGTTCCCTGCAGTAACTCTACTGCAGAATTCTGTAGAATTGGGGTTCATCCTGGCGGGCTTCACTAGGAGGGGCAGGAACCTTAGAGATTCACTAGTTCACGACTTCCATTGGATGCCCTCACCAGTTAATACGTGTCTACCTCCACCTCCAAAAGGCAAGTTCAGATGTAGCCACTGTGCATATTGCAATAATACAAATAATTTTTACGACTTTCAAACATCCACAGTCTGGTAAGCATTTTAATATTGATCCCTGACAAAGCCAACTTTTCTGCTATTAGAAAGCCTACTGTTCTGTAACTTACTACTGCATGTTTTTTTTATGCTCCAATGTGTGACCACTGTCATTTAATGTCTTCGGTTTATGTGCATATTGTTGTTTCTTCTTTCTGACATGGAACCTCTGCAAAAAAACATCTGGCTCAAAGGTATTGTAATCTAAGAAATAAATAAATTGCTCCACTTCTAAAGTGATTTATATCCTTATCTGCCCATGTGGACTTGCTTATGTGTAGGGTTACCACCTTTCAGGAAGCCCAAAGTGGGACATTTCTTACTGAAACATGATTTTTCGGAGGACAGTACATTACCTTGACCAATGCAACAGACTTGTTTTCTCTTTATAATCAGAATTAAGGCTAAGTATTTCAGTTTCATTTGTTTCTTATCATTTTAAGGTATTTTACTTAAGGTATTATAGTTTTATGCAACATTTAGTGGGAAGTTAGAAAATATTTTTTCTGCTATAAAATCAGGACATGTAGTATTTTTCATGTTTTTTTGCAGGACACAGCTGCCCAAATCAGGACTGTCCCACGAAAATCAGGACAGGTGGTAACCCTACTTATGTGGGACAAACCAGAAGACAGCTACGTGACCAGATTTCTGAGCATAACTCTCCCATTGCACAGTTACATAATAGATGTCAGCAGAAAAAGACCCCTTGGTCCATCTAGTCTACCCTAGATAGAAAAATTAGTACCTGTTTTTGATCTGTAGATCCTGCCTGACTTGCAACCTTACATTCCCATCCCCACAGACTGAATTCCAAGAGACCCCTGCGCCTATCCAATGCGTGCTTAAATTCCTCCATGGTGTTGGCTTCCACCACCTCCATCAGCACCCTGTTCCAGGCATCCACCACCCTTTCCATAAAGAAGTACTTCCTCACATTTCCTCTGAGTTCCCCCCCTCCAATCTCATATCATGTCCCCTTGTCCTAGTGCATCTCCGTTTCTGTAGCATGGATCAACCTGGTTGACCCATATGTGTGATCTGTATGCCTAGACAAACTGGCTGCAGTTCTCAGGCAGACTTCGATACCAATCATGTCTATTGCGATAAAAGTCAGTCTAAGCCTGATGCCCTTGGGGTACAGAATCTTCTCACTCACAATTAAGGTTACCACCTACTCGGTTTTTGACTGAATGATTCGGTTTTCTAGGTCCAGATTCGGTCCTCCTGTTTTCACCATTGCAAATTTGTTTTTTATGGTGGGTCAAGCAGCACCTGTGAGATTCCCCACTAACTGTTTCATTTTCTTCTCATCTGACTGTAAGCAAGTGTCTGACATTTCAGTGTGCTTGCTTGCTTGCAGTGCATGCTAATCAGGAAGTGCCTTCAAGTGCAGGGCACTTATAGAGCCAAATGTGTCCCTGTCTGCTCAGTTGTCACCTCTAACTTCTCACCAGCAAATTGGAAGATTATTCACAGGAAGGGTAAACAATACCACCTTAATTAACACCTTCATTTTTCTGAAACCCTTAGACATTCAGACAGGCACCATATTAGGGTAGCCTCTTGTCCAGTGTAGACTGTACAATGTGTTTCAGAAACTTTACCTGCTAATCCAGTTTTATTCAGAGGTAGTACTTTTTCAGTCATTTTGAATGCTCACATACTTGTAAAACAGATTCTGTTAAATCTTTCACCATTTTACTTGCATGTTCACATTACAAACAAATTCTGATGTCATATAAACCTTTGTATACCAGTAAATCTGAGAGGTGTAAAGTAGGGCTATTAAGACCATTAGCAGCAAATCAACCTAATCCTTTCTAGGCTGCATTGTGAATATGGTCTTTGACTGCTGTGATAAGGTATACTTTTATACCTTTAAATGCTCACCAGTTTTTATGTTTGCTTGCATGCATGTGCAAGAAACAAAGTGCCATCATCAGAGTTTTCGGAGGTGTGTCACCCCCTCTTCCAATGCAGTCAGTGTGTTGGCAGGCGCGACCCCTGTAAGCCAATGCATGCTGGAGCTGTCTATGACACGCTCCAAAATGCAGTGGCATACAGTTGAAAGGGGGAGCTACGCTTCAGTGAGAAGCCTGCTCATGCGCGCTCCCCCTACACACACACACACACACACACACACGCACACACACACACACACACACATATACACGCCGCCACACACACACACACACAGCATGCTCGATAAGATTCTCCTTCACACAACCCCACTGCAAGCTTGTCTTATATAATGCACGGACCCAGCACATCCATTTCTCTTGTTCAGACTCCCAGGTGCATTGCTGTCTTCCTCTGCCCCCTAGATGCACCCCTATGCCTATTTGTCACAGTGCGGAGGATGCTGCTGCCTTTCTACCGAGAGGAGGTCGAGTCCCGCTAGCCCTGGAGAACTGGCACTCCAGTATGAAGCTCACCTACTGTTGCTGCTGCTGCTGCTGAGGGTTGGTGGAAGGGAATCAGTACAACCAGCATTTTTCTGACCTGGTATCCCTGCTCAGCCAAGTGAAATGCATCTCCAAGGCTCCCGCTCTGCTCTTAACATTTCTGCCGTAAGAACTGACATTTACTTGCAACTCTTTGGTGAGCGATTGAAGTTCATTGGTAAAAACTGATGTGCATTTCAGCAAGTATCATGTTTGTAGTGTCACACGAACGGTGCAGACGGATACGAACGCAAAACAATAAAGATGAGTGTTATCTACAGTAAGGTCTTCTCTGTGCTTCATTAGAGACTGCAGGAACCTAATACTAAATGAAACTGGGTGCCACAAATAAGCCACTAAAGTGCAATACATAGTTATGAGGCCAAAACGCAACCATAGCTGAAACCCCAGTACTTCGATTAAAAACAGCTGTTTAAAAAGCATTACTGTTTTTCTCCCCCTTTTTCAACGAAGTTTGCTTTTGGCTTTCCCGTTTCTTCTTGCAATGTACATATGGCTACTGTACTGTTACTTATGAGTCTTTCAGGGCTCTGGGTTGCCCACCTTTCTATTATTCCAGTTTAGGGTTGCCACCTTTGGATGAGATGAAAACCGAATACTAAACCACACCGCCAAACTCGCCCCCAACTCCGCCCCTTTTATGACTTATGAGGGAATCGCTTGGACTCTGACTCGCTTGATTTATTCAGAATTGCCGCTGATATTGCATTGTGTACAACTTCTTTAAAGTACATCATAATTATTATTTTTGGTTTGTTTGATTTAGATTTAAATATTTTAAATTTCAGTGTGTGTTAACATTTGGTGGGGTTAGAGATGGGGTTCAGGGGACTTTCCATCCTGTGTACACAGCTTAGCTGACACATTGAGTGACTACAAGGACACCTCTGACAACCGGCTATTTTGGAACAGGGGGCGTTTTCTGGTAAAACTCTTTCAATAAATAAACTGCACCAGTAATGGTGGATGAGCTGTAATTACAAATATCATCTGCCATTTTAAGATGTGCTGCTGTCCTTCCCATTGCTCCAACCCTAAAGCTGTTTGTAATGTCACAGACATTTTTAAAAGTGGTAGGAACTATTCTATGCTGGTAAATACCCTATTGTATTTCCATATCAGTCATACATACCAGATAGCATGATATGTGATATGTAGCATGGAGGCAGTATAGCGCAGTGGTTTAAGGCTCTGAGCTGCAATTCTGGAGACCAGGGTTTGAATCCCACAGCCCAGACTTGCATACTGTGTGACCCTGCACAAATCATTTCACTCCCTTGTGCTCCCAGGTTGCACCTGTAAACAAGCTTCAGCTTAGTGTGTCTCTTCTGGTAAAAAAAAAAATAATAATGTTTGATTAATTACATAAATTTACAGTGCCATCAAATCTAGATTGTGCTTCTTTCTCCTCACCAGCTACTGCTCTCTTTCTCTCTTCCTTTTCTCATTTCTGTGGCTTAGCATGACATTAGCTACACTATTCTGTGCTGTTCATCTGAGATGCCTGGAATGGTCTTCCTGGAATATCCAGGTAGTATGAAAATTGACAACAATAACTACTGATGAGAGAGAGAGGTGTAGTATTGCTAGAAATTAAATAAAATATTAGATTATTAATTTAACAAATGGGGTAACAAATATTAAAATATAGGACAGACCCTAAAAGAAAAAATGGTGAGCATTTAAAGGTATAAAAGTATTCCTTCTCACAGCAGTCAAAGATCACACTCAATGCAGCCTAGAAAGGATTAGGTTGATTTGCTGCTAATGGTCTTAATAGCCCTACTTTACACCTCTCAGATTTACTGGTATACAAACAAAGGTTTACATGACATCAGGATGTGTTTGTAATATGAACATGCAAGTAAAATGATGAAGGATTTAACAGAATCTGTTTTACAAGTATGTGAGCATTCAAAATGACTGAAAAAGTACTACCTCTGAATAAAACTGGATTAGCAGGTAAAGTTTCTGAAACGCATTGTACAGTCCACGCTGTACAAGAGGCTACCCTAATGTGGTGCCTGTCTGAATGTCTAAGGGTTTCAGAAAAATGAAGGTGTTAATTAATGTGGTATTGTTTACCCTTCCCACGAATAATCTTCCAATTTACTGGTGTGAAGTTAGAGGTGACAACTGAGCAGACAGGGACACATTTGGCTCTTTAAGTGCCCTGCACTTGAAGGCACTTCCTGATTAGCATGTACTACAAGCATGCAAGCACACTGAAATGTCAGACACTTGTTTACAGTCAGATGAGAAGAAAATGAAACAATTAGTGGGGAATCTCACAGGTGCTGCTTGACCCACCATAAAAACCGAATTTGCACTGGTGAAAACAGGAGGACCGAATCTGGACCTAGAAAACCGAATCATTCGGTCAAAAACCGAGTAGGTGGTAACCGTATTCCAGTTTTTGTAATGAATCTTACTTAGGCTGTTCGGTTTCCATTGGTATTTTTCATCGTAGCAAACAGGAGCATTTTTTTGGCTCCGAGTTGCCCAGCTTTCCTTTCTTTTTAACTATTCTTTCTACTATCACCACTCCCACCCCCGTTTTTTTTCACTGTGGGAATTTCCCCATTAAATCATAAATATTTATATTATTCCTTTGTTATTATCATTTTTCTACCTGATCTCTTTTGCTCTGGGTTACCCTTCACTTTTTGGTATGATATCCTGCATTTCTATAATGCTGGCACTTCCAACCTTCTGCACTGTGCTGTTCTATATATACTTACTTACTACTGTACTTGTTTTACTTTAGTTTTGAGGTTACCCACTGTTAAGCCACAATTTTTTCACTGATGAATTGATGTGGTACAAAATGACGATCTGTAACTCACATTTTGGTTTATTTTGGCGTTTTGTAGTTGTGGTCTTGAGCATCATGTGGTAATTTAATTATATATTTTTTTCTGTTTGTGTTGAACCAATATAATGACATCCACTAATATTGTGTCTATATCAATTACGTTGTCAGGTGTGTCAAGCCACCTTCCCTGAAGAAAACTCCTCATAGAGTCGAAGTGGCTTACTAAATATTTATTGCACTGGCTTATTTCAGGCTATTTTGGCATCGAGTTTAATTTAGCATTTGGTTCCAGTCGAAGTGCCGGGGTTTCAGCCACTGCTCTCTTTTGGCTTACTAAATATTTATTGCATTGGTTAATTTAGCATTTGGTTTCTGTATGCATTACATTCCTGGATTCTGTGCTTCCTATTTCTGCAGTTGCATCCTTTGATTCCTGCAGCCAGGGGTTCTGTGCCTTTGTGCTTCATCAGAGAAAACATAGTGCCTACATGAAGGATATGGAAAACACATCGCCCCCCCCCACACACACACACTGTTGGGACAGTATAAGGTGTAGGTTCCACCTGGCCTGCTATCAAAACTGTGACCCTTGTGCACAGGAAGGTTAAGTGACGTGCTCAGCCCTCGCACAGTAGGCAAGCCGCAGTTGTGGGTTTGAAACCCAGCTCTGTTGGGTCACCAGGTTCACCGCTTGGTGCAGGCAAAAACTGAATCTTGGAAGGGCACTCAGAACAGCTACCCAGTAATCCATATAAATATAAATCCAATGCTTGGAATATGTTAAAAACAGCTTGACATCACATTGAAAAAGCGTCTTTGCGACGTGAAACGTATGTCTGTGGCGTAATTGCTGCTTGCTTCAGCTATCTTATTAAAGCTGTTTTTAACATATTCCAAGCATTGGATTTATATTTATATTGATTACTGGGTAGCCGTTCTGAGTGCCTTTCCTGAATTCTTTTGTGTTTGGCTCCAGTTTCATCTGTTGGTGGCCGCCTGTCTGTACATACAAAAACTGAATCTTATCTGTGTGTTTTGGAAATTGTTAAGTTAGATAAGTTTTGACAACTAAGAAACGGTATATGGCATACTTGGTTATTTTGCAAACGTTATATAAGCATTGAAAGTTGAACTCATAAGCACTACATGCATTCAAGATCTGTCCAGAAAAAAGTGTTATTTTCATTGACCCCTTGTAAATCAGAATTCCCAGGCCACTGTTGTACAGTTCTGTGATTAGCCAATGCAATCAGCCTGTTCACTGCATTTTAGTGAGATGTGGTCTCACTAAAAATGTCATCAAAGGTGTCATCCCAAATACAAAAAAATAAACGTTAACCTCTGAGCTGTGCAGAGACCATAAAAACCGCCACTCAGTGGTGTCTGGTAATTAATTCTCGCTGTGCATTTCCTGGCCAAAAACTCTAAAAAATGCGAGTGGGGTTACAAAGGAGATGCGATTTTATCCCTGCATATTATTTTATTCAAATCTGAAAAAGCTAGTCACTTTGCGTTACTGTCGATGCACTGAAGTTTCGCTAGCCACGGAAGGATTATGACTGCCTGCATATTACATAGGTAATGTGCAGGCAGTCAATATCATCCAGTGGCTAGTCAAACTTCAGTGCATCTAAAGTAACGCAAGAGGACTGGTTTTTGCAAGGGTTCACTAATTTGGAACGTTGTGCCTGCAAAACAATGTTCCCGTAGTTCTTGGCTTGGCAACTTATAACTTCAATTAACTTGACAAGTAAGAACACCTTTATCTTGTTCCATCCTGGATATAGTTGAAACGCACTGCCTATACTTTGACTGTAATGCTACGGTCGAAATGTTTATGCTTTGACTGGTACGCTGACCTAATATGTAGCATTGTGAATGTACAGTCATTTGTGTAACTTGTGATGATCTTCCACGGATTCATTGACGGGTGAGCCTCTGCTCAGTGGTCATTCCTGGTCACACACCTTGTTGCTGAATAAAACCATTTACTCCTCCTCCTCTTCCTACTGCTGGTTCATCACTATATTTCAATTGCCTATCCCAGTGGCCTAATTCCATAGGAATCACAGGGGCTCCAAAATCTAATTTCCACTGAATTATAGGGGTTGCAAAGGTTTAGCACCTACCAAATTCTATATAATCTAGCCAAAGAGAAACCTTGTTTTTGGGTTTCTTGGGAGCCGCGAGAAACATCATAGAGGTTGCAAAAAATTATTCTCAACTGTTCTGTCTGTTCCCTGTATTGCATATGTTATTTACTGTAATTGCACAGTTGGTATGGTGTTTTTAGAACATTGTTTCCAGAATGTTTAGAACAATTTGCTGCTGTAATAAGAGTGCACCCTCATTGCAGAGCTAAAACTGACTAGAACCCGAGCTTAGCTGCACTGTCAGCTGTGACGGATAGAGCTGGTATAGCAGGTAAAATCGCAGTTTCCCTTTTAAAGTGTTTGTTTTTTAAGCTAATGGTATTTTGTTATATTTTATAATACTGAGGTGTTAGGAGCACACTGGTTCACACGCTTCTGAGTTGTGATATCACTGAAACAATTAAGCTTCCATGCCAGATAACGTCACAACTACATCTAGGTGTGCAAACCAGCTTGTTCTTAACATTTCGGTGTTACTCTCTCTCTATATATATTTTTTATTAAACCAGTAAAGACACACTAAGCTATGATAGCTTGTTTACAAGTGCATCGTGAGTGTATGTGTGTGTGCGCATGCATGGACCTGTTTTAGTCACAGGGAAAATGTTCACAATGACACCGGGGAAACTCCCTTACTGTTCAGCAATAAGTGCCAAGGGATCTTTAACTTCAACTTGGACAGTGACCAAACTTAGAAGTATATTATTTCTCTGCGATGTATTGAGTGGGGAAAAGTGCACTGAGCTAATGCTTGTTTCCAGATATGACCACTGAAGGGCAGGGGGATATGGAGAGTTGAATTTTGTTACTAAGTAGATAATATTGAATGGCAATTCCTCCAAACCTATTTATGACACTTCTGACCTTTTTGTTCTAATGGAATAATCCACTTTCAGCATGCAGCAAGGCTGCAATAACTGTACTTCCTAAGTGGTTGAAAGTGCTTGGCTATGCCTTCTGCCTCACAACTCAACCATGGCATGCATTCATTGTACTGTTGCCGCACACCCAACCTTGGATTATTCCTTACTCAATTATGCAACCCTTCAGGCAAGAAAAGAGCAGTTAAGAGAAAAAAAAAGCAGGAACTGTAACTTGATGCAAGTATAGGGTGCATTCTCGGATATCCTGCGAGCTCACCTTTGGAACTAGAATGGGAACCAGTAAAATACTGTGCAGATACTTCAAACGTTGTTTTAAATATGAGTTGCTTTTTTTTTTTTGTTTGAAAATACTCCTATACCAATCAAGTGTCAGACCACACTTTTGGAGTTGGGGATCTTCAGCAGAGAGGGTTTTTAAAAACAGGCAGGACTAAATTATGTTTTTAGTAATTGTTGATAAAGCATTTAAAATTCCCTTTTGTTGCCTGAATTTCTTAACTTTCCCTTGCGGTATCAGAACTGTAAGCTCCTGTAATGTCAGATAGAGTCTGTAGCTGTCGGTTTATTGACTGGATTACACGAAAACACTTCTCTGTCTGCTAGAGTTCAACTGTCCCTGCTACTAACACCTAGTCTGAAGTTATAATAATCCTCTGCTTGTGACATCGGAGTTATTGTCAAAGCAACAGATTGTGATGTTATGAACAGAGGATTATAACTTCGGGGGAAGGATTAAGCAAAGGCAGTGGACAAAGCATAAAGGGCAAAAAAATCCTTTTCTAATAAAAATATTTTCAGTCGTGCTGTGGGTGGGAAATTGGCTGAGAGGCAGAACCCAGAGAGTGGTACTTAATGGGGCGTTATTGTGTGTCGGGAAGTGGTGTGCCATAGGGATTTTGTCTTGGGACCAGTCTTTTCAGCGTCTTCATTCTGCCTTGGTTGGTATTTGTTTGTTATTAACTCGGCTATCTGAGCTAGAGACCTGAAAACTGGCATAGTTACTTGTCATTAGGAGTACTTTATGCATACCAAATATCGTAACATTTGAATGAGTAGTATTGAGTTTATCAGAGATTAAGTTCCGACTTTTTTTGTGAAATTGTGTGAAAATATTTCTCTGCTTGTAACTCAGCCACGTTATGGAGTTAGACATCTGGAAATTAGCAGGCATAACCTTCTTGTAAGTGTCTAGAAACTATAAAATATCAAGAACTTTGGTTAAGTAATTTTTAAAATGCGGGGGTTCAAAATGTTCACAGTTTGTGAAATGGTAAGAAAACTTTCTATAAATATGGATGCTTGAAACTTCCATACTATTATAGGTGCAGACCTAAAATTCGTCATACATGAGCAGTGCCGATTAATTTTACTAGTTAACAAAGATGGAGAAATGTGGCTCAGTAGTTTTAAATACACAGTGGAAATATGGCAAGTCACTATACTAATTGGCAAAATTTCCTCAAAAATGTATGATAGTGTATTAGGTAATGCCTCCCAAATTCCAGTTGTGGAATTTAAGTTTGCAAAGCACTTACCACCACTGCATCTGTTAAACTGAGCTATTGCAATCCTGTGGTTCCTTCCTGTGTGGCTGTTGAGTGCTTCCCCTCTGTAGCAATGTGCACTTGTACCTGTTGAGTGACAGACGTCCCAGTTGCCACTTCCCTTGATTTCTCCCTCTCTTGCTTACTGTGGAACCTAATTTGTGTCTTTTACTGTTGGAGTCGTGATAGTCATAATATTGAAGTGTATACCTCATGTGATGTACTGTGCAACCATAGGTAAATCTGTTAACTGCATTGTTGTTGCATCAACAACCCTCTTGTGTATCCTATTGAATCTGAACTTTTATCATTGTTAATGTGTATTGACTTTTCTTTGCTTAATGTAACTAACAGGTTGCTCCTGAAAAAAGGGGGATATTCTGATTCACTGAGCCAACTCAGTTAAGCAAAATTTAATAAATCAATAAATAGTTTGCTCCCCCTTTTTATGTTTGCTTGCATGCATGTGCATGAAACATAGTGCAATCATCCAAGTTTTCGGAGGTGTGGCAGTCCTCTTCCACTTCAGTCAGTGTGTTTGCAGACATGGCCGCAGTTCTCCAATGGCTGCTGGAGCTGTCTATGACAGCAGTCGAAAATGCAGTGGAGTACTGTTGAAAGGAGGAGCTACACTTCAGTGAGCAGTGATAAGATATCGCCTGCTCATGCGCGCTGCCCCTACACACACACACACACACACACACTCACGTATATTGTGTGCTCGCCCCCCCACGCACACACTGTATAGCCGATGTGGATGTGCTGCACCCCCCTCAAAAAGAGTTCCACATGCCACACTGGGTTTGCACCCCAGCGTGGCTACACATCGTATAGCCAACAGGGGTGCCTAATCTCCCATCGGCTCCACTGTTCCCCCCCCCCAGAGAGTACAGGGTGCCACGCTGGGAGCCCACCCCAGCGTGGCAACAGATGCTATTGCCGACGGGGGTGGCCAATCCCCTGTCGGCTCCATGCCTCCAAAAACAGCCGTCCTTGTGTCACATTGGGAGCCCACCCCAGCATGGCAAATGTCCCGCATCATCGTCCTTTTTAAAAAAAAAAAAAAACCCTGAAACACAAAAATGGTCCCTCGCTGTCTCTGCCCCACCCATGGCCCCGCACTGCACACCCTTCCTCCCCACACCCCCTCACCCCATACTTAACTCTGGACTCCAGCGCGACAATCTTCGGTGGACCGGGAACATGTCTGCACTCTTCAAAGCCAACCGCGAACTGAGGAAATGCCGGTAAGCTGTATAATGGGATAGATAGGGTTTTTTCAGCTTTGCTGCATATCTCAGGCACTTGTTGGAATTTGTGCACCAAATTTTCAACATGGGGTTTTTGGGACCCCTTCTCGTGAATGCTCTCACTTTCATGGCGTTAATCAGGCCCGAAGGGTGATTTCGCACTCACAGCGTGAAATCACCTTTCAGGACTGAGTAACAAAACAACACTGCCACTGTTCATAAGGTGGGCTCTCAAAAAGCATATGTTGAAAATTTGGTGGAAAAATTAATAAAAATGACTGTTTTACAAGCGTGCATTGCGCAGTTCCTACACACACTCGTAAGTTTGCGAATTTTCAATATTCTCACTCCAGACTTTCAATGTTGCCATTTTACTACACTTCCTTATGAGCAGTACAGCTGTCATTTTTCAAATCTTGCCCAAAGCGTGTTTCCACCCATGTAGCGCACAATGGCGCAGTCGGTGTGCGAAATCGATATATTACACATTAAGAAAATCACAGTGACACTGTTCATGAGCAGAGGTCTTAAATGCCTGTGCTGAAAATCTGGTGACCATATTCTAAAATGACTTTTACGAGCCTGCGTTATGCAGTTCCTACCCACGCTCGTAAGTTTGTGAATTTTCAATATTTTCACTCCAGATTTTTATCATTGCCATTTTATTACACTTCCTTATGAACAGTACAGCTACCATTTTTCACGTTACCCAAAATGTGTTGCTGCACATGTAGTGCACAGTGGTGCAGTCAGTGTGCGAAAGCAATGTTCGGGACAGATTAAGAAAATCACAGTTACACTGTTCATGAGCAGAGGTCTTAAAATGGCTATGTTGAACATTTGGTGACAAAAGTACATAAAATGACTGTGTTACGAGTGAGCATTGCGCAGTTTCCACCGCACCTCGTAAGTTCATGACTTTGTAATATTTTCAGTCCAGATTTCACCAATGACATTTTTCCACACTTCCTATGAACAATACAGCTGTCATTTTCACAACATGGCCGAAATGTGTTTTCATACTTTCAGCGCAGAGATGCGCAGTCGCTGTGGGAAATCATTGTTCGGGACAGATAAAGAAAATCACAGTGACACTGTTCATGATCGGAGGTCCAAAATGTCTGTGTTGACAATCTGTTGTAAAAAATCCCCAAACTAATTACATTATGGGTGTGCGTTGCACAGTTTCTATGCACGCTTGTGACTTCACCAGTTTTTTTTTATATTTTTACTGCAAATTTGCAACATTGCCATTTTTACACCTACCCATGAACAGTACAGTTGTCATTTTCACATCCCATTCGAATGTGTTTGCACCTGTGGTGCTAGATGCCGAGTCACTGTGCATAAGCAGCTGCTAACAAACTGATATTGCCACTGTTCATGAGGTGGGGGTCACAAAAAATCATGTTGAAAATTTGGGTGAAAATACAAATGAATGCCTGAGGTGTTAGGGTTCCCAACCATACGCCTACCCTCTAAGAGAATGAGCATCAGGGGTGTGACTTGGGATTCTTGCCTGTAATGATCTTACCATTCCACACCCTGCAGCCAGTGAGAGGCATCAAGGTATGCCTTGGACTCTTCGGCCCCAAAGTTCACCCCATTCTCCTAAACTGTACCCATCTCACTGTATTTCCTGATGGAACGGAGTGCGCATAAGGCCCAAAGACCCCAAGGCACACCGTGACACTTGTCAGTGTCTCCAGGGTAGGGTGTGGTGAAATGGCGTGGCCGTTATGCCCTGACGACCCAAAGGCACACCCCAATGACTGTCACTCTCTGCAGGGTGGTGGTGGGTTGGTTTACTTCAGTACTTCACTGCCATTCCTATTATGCAGCTCTGTAACTTTACACTACCAATGCCAATGCCAGCAAGCAAACATTCGGCATTGACAAATGCTTGTTTCTTTTAGGGTCTGTCCTATATTTTAATATTTGTTACCCCATTTGTTGTTAAATTAATAATCTAATATTTTATTTCATTTCTAGCAGTACTACACCTCTCTCTCTTCAGTAGTTATTGCTGTCAATTTTCATACTACCTGGATATTCCAGGAAGACAATTCCAAGCACCTCAGATGAACAGCACAGAATAGTGTGGCTAATGTCATACTAAGCCACAGAAATGAGAGAAGTAAGAGAGAGAGAGAGAGCAGTAGCTGTTGAGGAGAAAGGAACACAATCTAGATTTGATGGCATTGCAAATTTAGGTAATTTATCAAACATTATTATTTTTTTTTACCAGAAGAGACATACTAAGCTGAAGCTTGTTTACAGGTTCAACCTGGGAACACAAGGGAGTGAAATGATGTGTGCAGGGTCACACAGTATGCAAGTCTGGGCTGTGGGATTCAGACCTTGGTCTCCAGAATTGCAGCTCAGAGCCTTAAACCACTGCATCATGATACATGGTTAGACATTAGATGAAGAGAAGAATTGTTTACAGAATCTTCAATGGTGCACCATGCACCAATGCAATTTGCTTAAAGTTGGACCAGCATAACATTCTGTGGTGATTTGCATATGCAGCCCATGATGCTTTGCATTGTGGGGGCATGTGTGATTTTGTATTTTCTTGAAACTTGGCTTCCCAGCCATATGCCCTTTGGGGTAATCCTTGCCTCAGTGTTTGCGCACAGAGGTTCTTTGTCTTTTAAATAGTTTTTTATTTTAATGGGTTCACTGCACTATACTGCCTCCATGCTACATACCACATATCATGCTATCTGGTATGTATGACTGATATGGAAATAAAATAGGATATTTACCAGCATAGAATAGTTCCTACCACTTTTAAAAACTTCTGTGACATTACAAATAGCTTTAGAGTTGGAGCAATGGGAGGGGCAGTAGCACATCTTAAAATGGCAGATGATATTTGTAATTACATCTCGTCCACCATTACTGGTGTAGTTTACTTATTTATTGAAAGAGTTTTACCAGAAAAGGCCACCTGTTCCAAAATAGCTGGTTGTCAGCGGTGTCCTTGTAGTCACCTGATGTGTCAGCTAAGCTGTGTACACAGGATGGAAAGTCCCCTGAACCTCATCTCTAACCCCACCAAATGTTAACACACACTGAAATTTAAAATATTTAAATCTAAATCAAACAAACCAAAAATAATAATCATGATGTACGTTAATCAAACAAACCAAAAATAATAATTGTGATGTACTTTAAAGAAATTGTACACAATGCAATATCAGCAGCAATTCTGAATAAATCAAGCGAATCAGAGTCCAAGCGATGCCCTCATTAGTCATAAAAGGGGTGGAGTTTAAGGGTGTGGTTTAGTATTCGGTTTTCATCTCATCCGAAGGTGGCAACCCTACTCACAATGATAACCATTGCTGCACCCACAGTTCAGACAGCCAACTATTTAAAATTCCCCACTGTTGCACCTCCATGGGTCAAAGGTCTTTTGCCTGTTGCGCCCCAGGATGGCTGAACTTTCTCCTCACTGACATCACAACTTTAACTTCAATCTGACTATTTAAAAGAAGGGTGAGACAACAGCTAACAATGAATGCCAGCTGTGATTGCTTCCTCTGACAAACTTCACAACTACTGCATCTCTGTTTCTTCCTGATTCTGCTTCCTGCCCCGCAGTGCCTGGCACTTACTTCCTATGCTCTTCTCTCCCCCTTCTTGCCTCCTAGAGTGCTCAGTCACCACCTGCTGCCCCCCTCCCTCTTTCCAGTGATCTCTCCTATCCCTTCTCCTCCAAACTCACATATCACCACCCCTAAATGCAACTGGCCTGGAATCCTGCATCCTTCCCTCTCCTTCCATGATGGCCAAGCAACCTGTGCCCTCCCATCTGCCATCTCCACTTTTCTTTCGGCAATGATGCCCTATGGGTTTTATGTTTAGGTTTCCCCCATCCTATAGCCCAATCTGTCAGCTTCTGCCTCACATCCTGCTAGTGTCTAAGCTTTCATAAGTGACTCGGGCGATTGTTCACAGCCTATGATTGAGCCTTTCTACTAGTACCATTGATGTTAAATTGTTTAATTTTGTTCTTACCAATTTGCACAATGCCAATAATGTTTGTTATCCTGACATGGAACCTGTGTAATGAGCTTGTCCTCAAAGGTGTTAATCCGAGACTTCAATAAATAAATAAATAAATGCTGCCCTCCAGTGCCTTATTAATTCACTTGAGGTACTTGAATGTCTCTATCATGCCCCCCCCCCAAGCTCCAGCAAGTACATGTTTAATTCCATTAGCTTCTCCTCATAGCTTTTCTACTTTATCACTACTTTGGAATGAGAAACACAACCCATGAAATGAGACTGCATTTAAACTACAATAGTTTTACAATTTCAGTTTATTGATCAGCTGAAAAGCCATTACAGACACATTGTACATACAAACACATTAAAAAAATCAAGTCATTATACAATATAAGTGCTGACATTATCTATAAAACACGTCGTAGGTAAATAAGTCTTGGGAGCAAGAAAAGAAAAAAAATGAGTATGGCGTTCACAATTGTCTGTTCACTAATATCAAAAGGTATCTAGGAAGAAACTGGAACTGGTCTGGATGTCTGCACCTCCCAAGACCAAAAGGTAATCTCAAAAAAGAGTCAAGCAGATGGTCGGCCCTGTGGCATCAAGGGCTGAGGCACTGGACTCCATACCTCACTTCAGAATGGTGACCCACGTTCAGAAGTAGGTTCAGGTTTCCAGGGGTCAGCTGGGTGGGGAGAGGCTCAAAAGTCCAAAGGACTGCTCTCCTGTCTTGGGCAGGGCAGATTTGCTAGCCCGGCCTATGACTGCCAGCAGGTGGAGGCCTGGTAGTAGATTGATGTGTTTGAATTTATGTATCATCCTTGTGATATGTTATTGTATTGTATGTTTTTATTATTTGTAATTTATTTTTTTACATTTATTTTATTTATTTATTGGAACATCAGTTTACAACCTTTGAGCCTGAGGCTCATTTACAAAGGTACCTCGTCACAGAGAGGACAAAACAGTGCAAACAACATTTTTACAATAAAACAGAGTACAACAAATTTGTAGAAACATGAGGACATAGGACAGATACAATTTTGGTATTACAGGAATTGGCAAAGCACAAGTCGGTTCAGAGTAGTCTGAACAGTTACAAATTTAGTATTACAGGATTGACAGTGCACAAGTAGGTACAGAAAGATTTGTACAGTAAGCTAACAGTGGCGGAAACTAAGCAGAAGTAATCATTGTAGAGACGCGCGGAGAAGAGAATAGGATCATAGATAGTGATAAGCAATGGGTTTGTGAAGCCACTTAGGGAGTTCTGTCAGAGCAATTGAGCTGGAGTAAACTTAGAGGCAGCCACAGCTGCGCATAGTAAGTAGGTGTTTTCGAAGGGTAGTTTTGAAACGAGAGATCATGGAAGTATCAGTGATACTGGTAAAGAGGATGTTATACCAAGAAGGGGCTCTGTAGGAGTATGCCCTTTGTCCTTGCGAGGTTCTTGCCCTCGGTACTAACAGTGCAGTTTTGCAGGAGGTTCAGGTATGCACTAGTGAGTTTGCTCGGTGGATAGAGGCAGTCAACCCTGGTGGGGATAGTCCAAGGAGAGTCTTTTTAGTTAGGAGGCAGGTTTGGTATCTGAGATGTTCATCTAGGTCGAGCAGATTAGCCAGGGTGTATAAATGGCAGGTATGTGTTAGTCTAGGTGCCCCAGTAATTAGCCTACATGCCTTATTTAAAGTGAGGTGGATCTTGTTTAGGGAGGTCTGGTCAGCGGCCCAATAAACTGGTAAGCCATAATCTACTAGGGATAGTACAGAGGATGTGACTGCGAGTTGGAAGGCGTCAGGGGGGAGACAGTTTTTATGGCGGTAAAGGATACCCAGCAGAATGTTGGAGGCTGAGGCAAGGGCAGAGATGTGGCCATGAAATGAGAGAACAGGGCCAAAGGATATCCCTAGGTACTTGTACGAGTAGACTTGCTCGAGTGGGAACTTGGAATTGGCAAGGACCTGAAGTGGAAAATTACTAGCTTTATTTTGGGGGTGGGCAAAGAGCATGGTTTTAGGTTTTTTAAGATTTATTACGAGTCTATGCTCTTTGAACCAGGCTTCGGCGTCATTGTAAGATAATTGCAAGGAGTCCTGAAGGGAGATAGGGTTATGGTCTGAGGCAAAGATAACGGCATCATCTGCATAAAGTAAGCATTTACCAGTACATTCACCTGGCAGGGAATTGAGAAAAAGAGAAAAGAGCAAGGGCCCAAGAATGGAGCCCTGCGGGACACCAGAGTGGATAGGACAGGCGCTGGAGAGTGTCCCATTAATTTTAACACACTGAGCGGGCAGACAAGTAGCTGGAACACCAGAGACAGGCCCAGTGGCAAAGCCTGTGTGACTGAGGGCATCCAGCATGAGGGGGTGGGAGACAGTGTCGAAGGCTTTTGATAAATCAACGAACACTGTGCCCGCTAGAGAGCCAGAGTCCAGAAAGGAGTGAAGAAAATTAGAGAACTCAAGGAGGGCGGTGTTGGTGCTGTGGCCAGCACGGAAACCATGCTGTTCAGGGCAGAGGATGCTGTATTTGGCTAGATACTCTGAGATTTGGGAGGACACAACTTTTTCTAAGGCCTTTGAGAGAGGAGAGAGGATAGAGATTGGCCGATAATTACCTGAAAGAGACCTATCGCCACCCTTATGTATGGGGGTGACTGTGGCGATTTTCCAGGCAGAGGCAAATTGCCCAAGGCAGAGAGATGTGTTGAAGAGGCTGGTGATAGGTGAGATAACCAGGTCCAGAACCCGATGGAGGAGACTGGGATCGAGGGAGTCACTGCCAATAGTATTGCTCTTTAAGGCCTTGAGTAGGTAAGGTCTGACTTCACGGGCAGTAACCCAGTGTAGGTGGAACCACAGGCATGTGAGAAAAGGGTCAGTTGGGGGGGTCAAATAAGTTGCTCAGGAGAACAGGGCTGAGGTCAGTGAAGGATTTGTTGAGGTAGTTGGCAATGTGGGCTGGGTCTGTGGAGATAGAGCCATCAGTGTTGATTTGGGAGGGTGGGGGAGTGTGCCCCATTCAGTTGTTTGATATTGTCCCTGAAGGTCCTGGCACTCCCCCAGGATGAGGTGAGTGAGGCCTGATAGTGATCAGCCTTAGCCTTGTGGATGGCCCAGGTACATTTGTTCTGGGCGGCTGCATAGGCCTACCTATCAGCAGGGTGGCCAGTTTCCATGGCAATGTGCCATAGGTTATCCCTGTTCTTAAGAAGTTGGCACGGGGGGGGTGTAACCCAGGGGTTATGACGTACTCTGGACCGGAGTGCAGTTAGTGGTGCAAAAATGTCACAGGCTTTGTTAAAGGTTTGGGTAAAAAAGGTTAGAGCCGTATCAATATCGTGGGCGTATTGTATGGGAGACCAGTCAATTTGGGCTAGGAGCTGCTTATGGCCTTTCAGCCCGCCTGGTCTTAGCCGTCGCCGAAGGGTGGACTGTGCTGTGGATTTGGGTAAGGAGGTTGACCAACGGAAGAGAATAGGGGAGTGGTCACTAAGTCCGTCAGGAAGGACTTGGAAATTGCAGATTTGGTTAGGATGGTTTGTGAGGACCACATCAAGAAGTGTGCTTGCACTCATTCTAGGATTCACTCTAGTTGGTTGAGTAATGAGTTGTGTTAGGTCAACAGATGCAAAGGTGTCATGGGTAGCAGAAGATGAGGGGCTAAGCCAGTTAATATTTAGATCACCCACAAGGATTTGATCAGAGGAATGGGGTAGGGAGGTAAGATAATCAATTAGTGGAGTCAGAGCCAGCGCTTGATATTTTTGAGGTATGTAGGCAGTAATCAGATAGAGGGGACCCTTTGAAGGATCAGGGGTCAGTTTTAGGGTTACAGCCTGAGCCCTGAAGTCAAGGACAGGGACTGGGAGGGCTAGTCCTATGAGTAAGTCTTTGAAATAGATAGCACAGCCCCACCCCGTCTACCAACATGGTTCTCCTGATAAAAGGAGTAGCCCGGGAGTGAGACCAGGGAGTCAGGGGTAGATTCTGACAGCCAGGTTTCCACTATAGAAATAACGTCAGGTTTATGGACTGTAACCCAACATTGGAGTGAGTCGAATTTTTTAAGGAGGCTACAGATGTTCATAGATGCAACATGAAGCCCAGGAGATTCGACTGATGAGCTATTGAGCAGGGCCAGGTTAGGATGTATATTTCTGACAGGAGTAGAAGGATAAGAATAGCCCTGGACAGGGGTGGTGGAAGGTGAGTTTGCGGGTAAGATGGGAGGAGTAGGGGAGTTTCAGGACGCAGGGGGTAGGCAGGGGGGCACAAGCTGGGAAGGCTAGAATGATAAGTCATCAGTGGGAGCACTGGGGGGAAGCAGAGTAGTGTCTAGGTGGGGGAGTGTGGTGGGCTAGAGCACATAGAGAGAGTAGTGGAGGAAGGAGGCAACACAGAAACCCAGTAGGAGGGTAGAGTAAGAGGGCAAATGGGAACATTAGATTGGTGAAACTGTGGAGTTGTAGGGACACCAGGGTCAGATGATGGCCTATGGAGGAGGAGGAGAGAGAGAGACAAGTCAGTAGGAGGTAAGCAGGCATTTTCAGGGGAGGTTTGCAGGCAAGTAATAAGAAATGAGAGAAGAGGGTATGCAGCCTACCAAAAGTGTTAGTGCCACTTTGGTACAGTGGTAGTGACCCCACCTCTGGTGTGCAAGGTGCCAGGTTCAAAACTTACCAGGGATATTAGGGGATAGCCCAGGGTTATCCATGGTCCAGGAGCAGCCCACTGGCAATGTGAGGGCCCAAAACTGGGGTGCTAAATAACGACTCCTAATGGCCAAAATAGTTATAGGCTAGTGTGGAGTAGGGGGTTTCAGGTGCCCAGAGATTACAGGGTAGGGGGAGAAAAGTGGGTGCAGTATAGTGGGGGCCAGGTGGTAGGAGAGGAGAGACAATGGGGTGGTTAGATAGGAGAGGAGAGAGTGGGATACGTGGGTAAAGAAGACACAGGGATAGAGTGGGGGTTAGCTGGGCAAGATGCTTAACAGCAGAGAGCACAGTGACCCCTAGTGGCTAGCAGGTATAACCTGCAAATGGGAAAGTGGGGACTTAGTATTTTGGCCAACAGGAAGTGATGTAATGGGGTGGACCAATAAATTGAGGGCCGCCCTTGGGTGGGTGGGTGGCTGGGGCAGGTGGGGCAGATGATGCGCAGCATTGTCGGGCTAGCACCCCACAGCAGTATTCCATTGGAAGGTAGCAGAGGTAAGCCTTTACCTCAGGGCCTGTCGGCGTCTGTGCAGCTGGTCTGTTGGCTCCAGGAGGGAGCAGGAGTGAATCTGGTGCTGCTGCATTTCAGGACCTCCGGGAAAATAGGCATTTAATTTCCTTGAAGTTACCCAGTTATAAAACTATAAATAAAAATATTAATAAGTAAAATAGTGCAGGCTAGGGCAGCAGGGAAAGGGAAGGTCTGTGGCCTGGTGATGCATGCATGCCTCCACACACACACACACACACACACACACACATATATACATATCATGCTGTCTGCAGTGGGGAACAGGGAGAAAAATGGAAAAAGGAAGCTAGTACTACAAATCCATCTATGGACCCACACTGTCACCCGGGACCACCTCAGTCCTAACTGGATATGTATCCTGGGGGGAGGATGGCCCTACTCTCCCTGACCCTGCCACAGGGATCCAGGAGGTGTCCAACCAAAGGCAGGTCCCGGGGAAGGCAAGCATCAGTCTGTGGGGAGAGGATAGGGCTGACAAAGCCACCCCAGTTGTCCTGCATGAGAAAAAACCTATATAAGAAAAAAAGACTAAAGCATTTAAACATAATGCATAAAACAGAAAGTAAGACGTGACATTTTACAAGCATCTTCACTATATAAGGAATAATGTATGGGCAACCACACACAACAAGCTTGTGTTTCCATTGAGGGGTTGAGATAACAGTGTTTGAACCTCGAGAGTGAAGTTCAAGAGGTCAGTGCTTTTTCTCAACCCCAAGATGGAAACACAAGGTGAGTTGTTTATGGTCACCTATATTTTTTATAGTACATGGTTCTGTAGAGGGAATTAACAAGCGGTACCGAGCACCAGTATAGAGAGAGAGAGAGAGACAGTGAGCCAAGGAGTGGCTCTGCTGAGTAAGTGCTTCCTACATATATAAAAAAAATTTAAAATCCAGTAGTAAGAGAGTGAGCATGCACCAGTACAGAGAGAGAGAGAGAGAGAGAGAGAGAGAGAATGAGTCGAGGAGTGGCTATGCCTAGTAAGCACTACTGCACTCTGAGGAGAATCCCTTCACACAACCTGAAGATGGGCGTCTTGAACCGTTAGCATGGTCACAAAGGCCAGCTGAGGCCTGCACAACTCACGCTCAGTGAAAACAAAAGCGGGTGCCAGGCACGAGTCCGAGCAAGCAGATACACAGGTTCACTAATGAGAGGTCATGAGGTTTCATTTAAACTGGCTCGGGGGGGGGCACAGTTGAAAATAACTTAATAGGTTCCTCATCATCTCCTCAAAATGCCCCTGGATGGAATGTAATTCTTTTAAATGCCCGCAGCTTGCAGAACAAATATGAGGAGTTCAACATTTTGTTGCATAAAAATAAAATACATATTGCTCTCATTACAGAGACATGATGGAATGAAAATGATAGTTGGGAAAAAGAAATCGAGGGCTATAAGCTTTATTCATTGTGAAAATATCGAAAGGGAGGAGGGGTGGCAATTATATTCAAGAAGATATACCTTCGGAAGATATTAAATGGGATACGTAAACTTGAACTCTTATGGGTTAAATTGTTGCCCACTAATAGTCCCAAAATTATTTTGGGACTTCTTTATAGGCCCCCATCTATGTCACAGGAAGATGATAAGGCTTTGTTGGATATTTTTGGAAATCTTGACCCTACTGATGGGTTATTGATTACTGGGGACTTTAACTTACCCAATATAGATTGGGGTAAAGGTCTAGGTTCATCTCCTCTTGAGAGGCAGTTTATTGATGTTATGGATCACGGGGGATTTAAACAGATGGTACTTAACAATACAAGGGGTAACAATATTCTGGATTTGTTGTTCACTAATATGGGTGAGACAATCAATTCAGTTGAAATAAGTGTACCCTTGGGAAACAGTGACCACAGTTCGGTCTTATTTAATATTAGTGAAACCCAAATGTCCAAACCCACTGGAACAACTACAATGTATAACTTTGGTAAGGCAGAGTTTCATAAAATGAAAATTAAATTAAGTTGCTGGGATTGGGAAACTGATTTTGTTAATAAGCCTATACATAATATGTGGGAATCCCTTAAAACTAAAATTGATAACTTAACCACTGAGTTTATCCCCGTTATTAAAAAATACAATAGTACTAGGGCTATGAAACCTGTTTGACTTTCACCTACAATTAAAAAATTAATTAATAAGAAAAATAGATTATATAAAAAAACAAAAATATCTAAATCACCAAAAATACATGCCGAATATAAAGAATGCCTCATGAAAATAAAGGTAAATATCAGGAAAGCCAAAGCCCAATGTGAGGTCAACCTTGCGGATAGGGTAAAGGATAATAAAAAATCTTTTTTCTCATTTATCAATAAATTGAGGAGGGCCCCCAGTAATATAGGACCATTTACTACTGAGTCAGGACTTATTTCTTCTAACTAACAAATGGCTGACATCCAGAATCAATATTTTTGTTCAGTATATAATACCAAAGATGCAGATTCACATGAAACTATTAGATCTTCTGTACCTGGTTCAATTAATTTTAACCCTAATACTATATATAAACAATTGGTTAGTCTTGATGTCAACAAATCCCCAGGACCAGATGGAATGCACCCAAGGATTTTGAAGGAGTTGGCAGAGGAATTGGTTCAACCAATAACTTATTTTTTCCAAGCATCCATGGATATGGGATTGGTTCCTAGGGATTGGAGATTAGCTAATGTTGTGCCTATCCTAAAAAAAGGATCCAGAACTTTGCCTGAAAACTTTAGACCAATCAGCCTGACTTCAATATTGGGAAAAATAAGAGAGGATTAATCAAGGAAATCATAATAGAACATCAGGAGAGACAAGATATAATTGACCTTAAACAACACGGATTCACCAAAAATAGATCATGTCAGACAAATTTATTGTCCTTCTATGAAAATCTGCAATTGGAAAATGGATGTGGGAAACTCTGTGGATGTAGTTTCCTTGATTCGTAAAGGCTTTTGATAAACTACACACTAATTACTGACAGTCTTTGAAGCCATCAATTTGCCTAGTAATATTTGTAAATGGGTTTCAAACTGGATTCAGGATAGAAGGCAGAGAGTGGTCATTAATGGTGAATATTCTGATTGGGTTCCTGTAACTAGTGGGGTCCCTCAGGGCTCTGTGTTAGGCCCTTGTTTATTTAATATATACATCGCTTCATTAGCAATTAGAAACAATAACATTTGGATGTATAAATTTGCAGATGACTGTAGATTGGGCTTAGTGGTTAATGATGTTCAATAAAAAGCTACCCTACAGCATGCCTTGGATTTAATATATAATTGGACAATCTTAAATAAGTTAGAATTAAATAAAAACAAATGTAAGGTAATGCACTTTGGTAAGAATAATAAGCAAGAACTATATCTATTGGATAATAACACCTCGGGGGGTAGTAACAGAGGAAAGGGATTTGGGTATTACAGTCACTAACGATATGAAATTTAGATTACACTGTAGCAACCAAATTAGGAAGGCAATCCAAAACCTTAATTGCATACTCAAACATATTGTAAGTAGGGATAGAAGGGTATTGATCCCCCTCTACAGTGCATTGGTGAGACCTCACCTTGAATATTGGTGCTCAGGTTTGGTCACCTCAAAATAGGGCTGACATTTTATCAATAGAAGGGTTCAGAGAAAATTAACTAGGCAAATAAAAGGAATAAAGAACAAAAATTACTATGAAAGATTAGTCAGCCTAAATCTTTATTCATTATCCTATCTGAGATTAAGGGTGATTTGTGTTTTTATAAAAACATGAATGATGTAGATTTAATGGGGGAAATTGGGCTTACAAGAAACCTTGGAAGAATTAGTACTAGGAAATATGCTAAACAACTATACCAACAAGCATGGGAGCACAATTTTCGGAAACAATGGTATAGCTGTAGAGTTGTTGGGGTCTGGAATACCTTGCCAATAGAACTTGTAGATAGTACTACTATGAATGAATTTAAGAATGGGATCGACCGTCACTTTGGTAATAGAAAATTCTTAATTTAATTATGCTTGGCAAGCCTTATAAGGTAGAACACTATCTTCTGGCTTGTATTTACCTATGATACCTGTGAAAGAACGTGCACAATTTTGTGTAGTCATTGATTTCCATACACAATAAGCCCTAACCATATGCTATAACAGGATTCCAAGAGCTAGATAGGACTGCTATGATCTCATTATGAGGAAGAGAAATATTTCATAATATGGGAGCTAACCATATTTTTCTCAATTTTTCTCAAATATAGGGCAGAACAAAAATGCCTTTTAAATTGTCAATAACTCTTGATGTACATCTACACATTGGTGTTGTTACATTATTCTGTTTTTGTTTGTACAATAAAATATTACCGTTATAGATTTCCAGTCTAAATCAGGTAAAAATTCCACAGTCTCTAGGATGTTTATTTATTTATTTTTTTTAGTTGTTTTTAACCAGGTATAGCACACTAAGCTGAAAGCTTTTTTACAGGAGCGACCTGGAATTGAGAATTAAGAATTGACAAGTACATTTCTCTACTAGGGTATTGTTTAAAGGTTTTATATGCTATCTGCAATTTAGAGGTTGAAATTTGGGCCATATCCCCTTGCAATGCAGTGTCTTAATTTTTTTATTTTGTGCCGGACCCCCAGTATGCTCAGCCCCCACGCCCCCAGTCCCACGTTCAGCTCCCAGGACTTACCTCAGATGGCGATCCTCCTGAGCTTGCCACCTTGGGCAGGGCCACCGAGAAGGCACATCCCCCAATGGAATACTGAACCAGGTTTATCCTCATTACTGGGATGCCACCCTGGCTTGTCCCCCAAGATGGGGCTGCGGTGTCGAGCCACCCCTTGGAACACTAAACTCGGTCGCTAGCCAAGTGCCACAGGTAGGCTGAGTGGGACTGATGGAGCAGGGTGTCATTTGTGGGGGCCAGCATTTTTGCATACTTAGCCCTTATGGACCAATGACTGGCACATGTCCCCACTGCTTCAGCTGTGGCAACTGCTCCCTCCAGCCTCTGTCAGAGGTCAGTCAAGCGCCTGACACTCACCTACCCTCCCCCCCAGAGAAGGAGAGCAGTCCATCAGATGCTCAGTCCTCCTTCCCCCGGCCGGCCCTCCAACTCCTTGAATCTGTTCCCAAACCCAAGACATCAGAGTAATGAGCAGAAAGCCTAAGTGTGCTGGTGAGCCAGCGATTCAACGTCTTTATATCGCAACTTGATTTTAAGTACAAAGATATCTGGGGCCGGCCCAGTGGCACTGAGGGTTGAGACGCTGGATGCTACACCGGCGACCCAGGTTCAGCAATGAGTCAGGGTCATCAGAGGCCGGCGGGAGGGGAGAGGATGTGAGATGCTGCCGGCTGGCAGCGTTCCACCTTAGGAGGAGGAATCTAGCTCTCTCGGAGCTTGGCCGCCTCCTGGTGGGGGCTGGAGGGACAGTGCCACTCATGAGGAGCTTCGACATAGGTCAACGGGGAGTTTTGAGGGGACCCAGTTTGGAGCTGCGGTGCACATGTGCACCTCCATGCACATGCGTCACCGCTTCCAGGGGTCCCGCGGTAGTAAGGGGAGAAAATGGAGGAAATCGTGGGGACCAACATGGATGATGCCCTCAGACTGACTCTGGGGATCTACCAGGGCACGCATGGTGCTAGAAGCCCCTGAAAGACTCCGAGTTCAGTAGGCTCAGCAGACACAGATGGCGACCTGCCACAGGAGGATAAAAATAATTAACAAAAAAAAATGTACAAAGATATCACTTAGGGATGAGGCTAATCCAGCTATGAAAAATACTGATTTTATATATGGCATTGAAGGGAAAATGTAATCTTCACTGGAGTATGCAATCTGTTCTTCCAGACGTAGTTGCAGACAGTGATACTCTGGGAGCTTAAATATGTCTAATAAAAAAAATTGCTTCTCTTATACTAATTACTGTCTGTAATGAGACTTGTCCTTATTCCGCTCTAGTGTATCCTGTTTTACACATGTTAGCACTCTGAGTCAGTAATGATAAGGCTTAGACAGCAACATTTCTAAAGAAGAGTGGTCAGTATTCCCCCAGACCGCAGCAGCATACAATACAGAGGTTTTCACTTTTGCATTTAAAACACAATTTCCCCCATATTTGTGATGAACATCTTAAATGCGCCTGTCAGTTTGCTTAGCTTCACATGAGATAAAGCTATAAGCAATGTCCAATGTGTATTTGCTGCAAATCTCACACTTAAGTAAGTAGACATAATATTGAATTGTTTCTAAGGGTTTACCTTCCAAAAGTAATTGAGAGGATTTTCTCTTTGCAGGTCTAAAGATCACCATCTTAATTTTTTTCTATTGATTTTCAGCAAATTTTGATGGCAAAGCTCGCAAAATTTATTAACCATCCTCTGTAGCCCCAATCTCAAAGTATAAATATCCATGACATCATCCACATAAACTAGATGTCCAAATGTTATGCCATATACTTCAGGCAAATGAAAAGCAGGCTTATCAATTTCACATAATGTTATATTTATGAACTAATAAAATAAGAGTGAAGCCAGAACATAGCCTTGTCTGATGCTTAGATTAGTACTCTGTTTTTTGGTTAAGTGGCCACACTGATCGAATTGTGTTTTATAACCATGCCATGTAGAGCTACGTAGCTATACTAAGATATGTTATAGATGTGGATCGATTCACGTTTCTCAAGTGGGTCATAACAGTTTCCCACTGATACTACTGAAAGCAGAGTGAGGATCTATAAAACAACAGTGTAAGTCTCCTTTCTTGATGTTAACCTGTTTGTGAATTATGTGTGCTAACACAAAACAGTGCTGAATGGTAGATCGTTTCTCATTAAAGTCATTTGTTTTTTATTCTGTTAGCAGTTTCTCCCTGTTGATTCAGTTCTTAAACTGCTGGAATACTATTTGTGCAAATAGCTTCTGGATGGTATCTATCAGGGTGATAAGCCTATACAGGCAAGGATCAGATAGAGACCCTTTTTATGTTTGCTTGCGCAAGAAACATTTGGTGGCATCTTGTGGTAGTAGCAGGTTTCAGAGGTGTGTCAGTGTTGTGGCCAATGCTGCCCCTGCTTTTTTGGGCTCGTCTGTTGGCACCAACGAATGAGCATGCTGTCTATGACAGCAGTTTTCAAGCATGCCACCAACTTCAAAGAAATTAGCTGCTGCAATCACTGAGCACCCCATCATTGTAGGGCATAGCCACCGATATGCTTGGGGTAGCAACATATTGTTGCTTCCCACCCCTTACATTTTTATGTTCTGTTTGCATTGTCTAGTAGCCAGTGCAAAGTCTATGCCTTATTATACAAATATATCTCTCCATAATATGAATATCCATGTTTTCTATGCCAAGTTACTCCTGATCATAGCAATGAGTAGTTATAAGGCATTGTCCTTTGCTTGCCTTGACAGCAGCTCCCATTGAGTCTGCGTTCATATCTGCCAGCTCAGCTGGACATGCTTGTCTCGCTGTCTATCCTGCGGTTCACGCTTTTTTATTTTCATATTTCCTTCTACACTGAGCTTTATGCACAACTGGGTGTGGCTGTCACTTTTCTTCTCAAGTATTTCTGACATCCCAGGTTCCAGATGGACCAGGAGGTGGCGGGTGAGATGGTTGTTGCCCAGAACCAGTCAGGGGACTGAGGTGAAGTGACTTGGCACAAACCGCTTCAGCGAGCATGATGCTGCTATAAATCAAGGTGTGGACTCAGTGGGTGAGCCGACTGGCTGAGGCTGAGGTGCACTGGAGACCCAACTCGATGTCAGCTCAATGCCTATCCCTTCCTGCAGATGCGTAAATGCGGCAAAATGTAGACGACTGCTTCACAGCGATGAAGTTCAAGTCACTTGCTATTGGCCATGGCTCCCTTCTGTCAGAAAATGAGAATTTGAATTTCATTAGACTGTGTATACTGTGCAGATCAACATATGGATACAAGAACCGTTGTAGCTAATGCTTGGTTCTGCTTCGGTGACATTTGTGTGGGGCTCATGTGTTGAGCTATAAATCTATAGGCGCTATTACTGTAAGAAATGCCTGATGGTGGTAATTAAATATGAAAAGAGGAAATTTCAGGTTTGTACATTTTAAAACACCTTTTTTTCTATAAGTATAGGACATTGCAGGGTTTCTTTTATTTTTACTCCAGTACACAGACTGTGCTTGTGGTTTACGCATCCTCCGACCACTTTCATGAACAAGTCGGGTCACTGTTTATTTAAAACCAGTATATAATATATATTTTGCACTACAGATAACATATATTCTACACATTTAGGGCTTGCAATTGCACCCAATTCCATGTAAAATTCAGACTGCCTTATAGTGACGATGCAGCTCAGTAAAATTTAAACAGGATGACTTAGATGGCGAACCGTTGATCTAATCACACAACTAAAAGCAAGGACCGCCTCTGGCTCCTGGCTCGAGAGTCAGGCACGCAGACCAACATTCAGAACTACAAATGTTCCCGTAATGCCTGTACCTGATCAATCTGGCTTCACAAAAGCACCTACTACAAAGAAGCGCTCACCAACACATGGAGAAATGGGAAAGCATTCTGGAAAAATATTAAAGAAATCTCTGGAAAACAGCCAAAAAACACCCCTACTATGCTACTCATGGATGGGTCTATTACCCTCAATCCTGCCATCATTGCCAATACCTTCAACATGGCCTTCACAGACCGAAGTCATTTTCTCCCCCCTGACTTCTTCAGTGATGACTGCTCCTCCCTCAGCCTACCACCACCACCACACCCACCCTTGCCCACCTGCCCTTCTACTTTAAAGCCATCAAATTGCATGAAGCTTGGAAATACATCCCAAATGCTATCACTAAAACAAGACACAGTGGGGATACTCTTGACCTAAAGCTGCTGTACCTGACCCTTGATGAAGTGATCAGTCCTCTTACCAAGATCTCCAATCTCTCCCTCAGCCTCAGTCAGTTCCCAGACAAATGGAAATCTGCCACCATTACTCCAGTCCATAAATCAGGTGACCTGACCAACCCTGGTAACTACCGACCAATCTCCATTCTGCCACCGCTATCCAAGGCCATCGAGTGCATAGTTACTGACCAGCTCACTGATTACCTGGATAAACACAGTATCCTGTGCTCACAACAACATGGCTTCAGGAAAGGACACAGCACCACAACAGCACTCCTGGAATTCATCAGAGCCATCCACAGTGTGCTGGATAATGGACATCTAACCAGATCAGTCTTTATAGACCTAACCAAGGCCTTTGATACCATTCACCACCACCTACTTCTTGAACAACTCACAAACGCAGGGCTCTCCCCTGACTCCTCTGCCTGGTTCAAAAGTTACCTGGAGAACAGATCGCAAAGAGTGAAAATTACAGGTGTCCTCTCTGAAGCACGACCTGTCCATCCCAGAGTCCCCTAGAGTTCCATTCTGGGGCCCCTTCTTTTTAGTCTGCTTTTAAATAACCTCCCCCAATCATGCCCAGAACATCTCATTCTCTATGCTGATGATGTCATTATCCTTGCCACCCACAAGGACATGCTATCCCTACAGAACAAACTCCAACTCGGCTTCACCTCCATGGAGCACTGGTTCAGGAAAAACAAACTCATCCTTAACTACAAAAAACAAAACAAATCCATGCTCTTCTGTAACTCTCACAATAGGAACAGGCAACATCCAATAACCATTACAAACCACCTTGGAGTAACCATTGAAGAGGTTTACTCCTTTAAATACCTGGGGATCACTCTGGACAAAAACCTGGCTTATGGAGCACATATTGACTATGTAGCCTAGGAGGCTAACCTGCATCTAGGCCTCCTTTACAGATATAGGGTGCCCCTTACCCCTGAAACTCTAAGGATCGCTATCCAAAGCTCTGTAGTCTCTGTTATCGATTATGGCCTTATTATTTATGGCTCTGCCACCTCAATAGCCCTCAGGTGCATCTCAACTGCCCTAAACAAAGCCTGTTGTCCTCTAACTGGCACCCACCGCCTAACCCACACCTGTGACCTCTACACCCAAACTGGTTGGCTACATCTATCAAACCGTATAAAACACCAAACTTGCATCATGGCCAAGAAGATAACCTTGGGTCTTGCCCCACTGGGTGTCCTAGCCCTCTGCAGTCTATATAGTAACCCCGCCACACAAGGGGATCTGATCTTCGGCTCCTGCTGACCCCACGCTGCAGAACATCTATGGGTCAATGCTAATTTGCCTTCAGAGCACCAAACTGGTTAAATTATCTCAACAATGAAATCTCCTCCGTCATCGTGCTTGGGACTTTAAAATCCAAGCTCCGTCGCTTGCTCTCTGCATCCAGTACCTGTGACTGCCACACCTAACCAGCAACCCATACTACTCTCTCAATAATGCCTAACTGCCCAACCTAGTACTTTACCTCCCCTGTCCCTGACTTCCTCCTCCCCAACTCCCCTAATTCCCCCCACCCCTACCTCCCCCTTACCACCCCCCGCACTTCTTCATGTTTCCTCAACAATACCCCTGGCAGCTCATATTCCCCCTGTGTCCTACCCTTGTCTTGTAATGTTGTAGCATCCCCCCTTTTTTGCCCTAGACCTGTGTTTACTGATGACTGTATCCTGTGTTCACCTCCCTCTACTTGTGTATCTGCTGCTAGTACTTGCAGAACCATGTATGATGTAGCAATCCTGCCCACTTTTCTCCCTTGACCAATGTATACCAATATTGTTTGCCTCTTCCCCTATATGTCGATGTACCAACACTAGCCTGTGTATTCTAACTTCAGATTGCTGTATCTGTGTATTATCTTGTACTGCCTCAATTTGTTGTACTGTTTTCAAACTGACGTGGAACCTTTGTAAAAGAGCCTCTGGCTCAAAGGTATTTGTAATCCTAGAACTAAATAAATCAATAGTATAGCTGGTTCCAGTTGTGAGGGCGTATGTATGTGAATGTGCAGCCCTAAATTCTTAAGCACATGGTTATATTTCTCCATTTAGAAAGGGAAAACAAATGTAACTCCAAACCTATAACAAATGCAGTTGAATTACATATTCCGATATAATGTTATACACACCAACCTGTAAAGTTGTATGTAGTGGAAGTGTTCAAAAAAAGTGTTGATACTATGCATAAGATGAGCACATGGGAAAAATATTAAAACTATGGCTTAATTTTAGACAGTGACAGTACACCGGAGTATCCCCTTAATGTAAGAAAACAGTGCATTTCCTTGAGAAAACAATACGCCTCTTTAATATGAGTAAAACTTAGAGGAGGCAGGGACTGTGCCATTCTCTGCTGAATGCAGCACAAAGTAGAAGCTATAGGACTGTAAGATCATTTTCATGGGAAATTGTGATGCAACAGCAGTTGTTCAATACCTTAGTGCCAAAAATAAATCAGTATGTTATAAACTGTGAAAGGAAGACCATGTCTCCACATTTAAGAACATTTTAAATCATGTCAGGCTATTCATTCTGTTGAATTGCTTTCACATTATATTTAGCAACATTTGTGTGCTTTTTTATTATAATAGGCATCAGCCCTAGTAAGAAGATAACACATATTATAGATAGAGACCCATGTTTTGCTTAAATAAGAAATAACAAGTAAGTAAGGTATAAAAAGAAATAACAAGAAATTCAAGGTATAACAAGAAATAACAAGGGTTCGACAAAGGGGATCGGGATAAGGGTTGGGGGTTGGTGTTAGTAAATGCCAGGAGCTTGGGAAACAAGTTGCCAGAGTTCCAGGCCATGCTGTTCGAAGGGGGGGTGGTTGTGGCGACAGTCACGGAGACGTGGGCCAACAAAAATCATGACTGGGACCTAAACATGCAGGGGTACACTATGCTTAGGAAGGATAGAAAGGAGGGCAGAGGTGGGTGGAGTGGCTATGTTCATTAGAGATGACATAGAAATTGCTAGGGTAGAAGAGGCAGAGGGAAACGTGGAGGCCTTATGGGTCACCTTACGATCCCCAGCAGGAGATAAGGTCAAGCTGGGTGTAGTATATAGGCCCCCCGGGATGAGTGATGTTCTGGAGAATGGTTTGCTGGACAACATCATTGGCCAGTGTGGACCAAAAGGTGAAGGAGTGGTGTTGATAGGGGACCTTAATATGCCAGGTAGAAACTGGGGTACCATGTCCTCTAAGGTGGCCAAGGAGCAGAGGCTGCTGGACGGCTTCCAGGATGTGTTCTTAACACAGCATTTGATGGAGCTCACAAGGGAGGGGCATGTCCTGGACGTGGTTCTGGCAGATGAGGATCTGGTAAGGGACCTGGTTGTAGAGGACCCCCTGACTGGGAGTAACCACAATACTGTCTGGTTTCAAATAAGCATGGGGGAGAGGGGTGAGATCTAGGACACTGGCAGTGGACTTCAGGGGGGCAGACTTTGTGGGCATGGGAAATATTCTCAAGGATCACTTGAGAGGATTACATTAATGACAAGTGTGGAAAGGGAGATGGGAGGTCATAAAGCGAAGGGGACTTCATGAGGCAGTCAGGATCTGCAGCTAAGTTGCAATAAGGGAGCAAGGTCACATAAACCATGCTGGTGGTCAGTGAGGTACAGGTAGCGGTCAGAGAAAAGAAGGTGGCCTATAAAATATAAAACAACAAGAGGGGATAGGGATAAGGAAATGTACCATCTTGCATCTAGAAAAGTCACCCGGATGGCGAGGGGAGCAAAGTCCAGTAAAGAGCAGCGGCTGGCACAGGGGATACATGGAGGGGAAAAGGGGTTCTTCCGGTACATTGGGGAGTGGAGAAAAACTAAGGGCCATCTCAGAAGATTGAGATCAGAAGGAGGGTGGGTGGAAGAGGCAAGGGACCAGGCAGAGGTATTTAACGAGTACTTTGCCTCTGTGTTCATTAGGAAGGGGGATGGGATATCTACAAAGCAAGGCATTATGGGGATAGAAGCAGCAGTGAGTGGGATCAGGGGAGCAACAGAAATGGAGCAAGAGGGAGGAGAGGTACCTCAGGGTGTCACATCTGGATAAGGATAAAAAGGCCAGTAAGGTGGAGGGGACGGATGATGCTATCTCCGCCAAAAGGGTGTGGTTAGCCCTCAAGGCCCTAAAGAAAGACAAATCTCCTCGGCCGGATGGTATTCATCCGGGAGTACTATGGGAATTGGCGGACATACTGGCTGCACCCCTGGCGGAGCTCTTCAACAGGTCACTTGAGACAGGGAGGGTACCTAGGGAGTGATGAGAGGCACATGTGGTTCCAATCCATAAAGGGGGGTTGAGGGAAGTACCAGGTAACTATAGACCCATCAGTTTGACCTCAGTGGTGGGAAAATTATTGGAGAGTATACTAAAGGAACGATTGGGGGTGTACTTGGAAGAGGTGGGAGGTCTGGATAGTTGGCAACATGGGTTTGTGCCAGGTAGATCATGTCAAACCAATCTTGTGGAGTTCTACGAATGGGTAACATCAGAACTGGACAGGGGAAAGCCTGTGGATGTATTATTCTTGGACTTCAGCAAGGGGTCTGACTCTGTCCCCCACAATGGTCTGGTGGAGAAACTGATGGGGTTAGGAGTAGGACCTTTGATGGTCAGATGGCTTGAAAACTGGCTAGCTGGATGCACACAGAGAGTAGTAGTCTGTGGGGAGCTCTCGAACCCTAGAGAGGCTGGTAGTGGGGTACCACAGGGCTCAGTCCTGGGTCCGATCCTGTTTAATGGATGCATATCAGACATCAGGGAGGGTATAGGGTGTGAAATGAGTCTCTTCGCTGATGACTGCAAGATGGGAGCAGTAGTTGAGGGAGAAAAAGGGAGGTTGGCCCTGCAAGGGGACCTGGACACCCTGGAAAGCTGGGCTCACACATGGAAATTAAATTTCAATATCACCAAGTGCAGGTGTTGCATCTTGGGTGAGAAACAAAACACAGGTACACCCTGGGAGGGCGCTGGAGGCCTCAATAGGGAAAAAGACCTAGGGGTCATGGTGGATGCATGTATGAATAACTCTGAGCAGTGCAGGAGAGCGGCTAGCAAGGCAAACAGGATGTTGGGATGCATCGTAAGGGGGATCACCTCTAGGAGTAAGGAAGTGATTCTGCCGCTGTACAATGGACTGGTTAGACCACACCTTGAGTACTGTGTACAGTACTGGAGACCACACTTGAAGACGGACATACAGCTCCTGGAGAGGGTACAGAGGAGGGCAACTAAGATGATACGAGGGCAAGGGGACTTGACGTATGAGGACAGACTTGAGAAGCGCTGCCTGTTTTCATTGGAGGAGAAGAGAGACAGGGGGGACATGATTGAGGTCTTCAAGTACCTCAAGGGAATAAACAGGGTAAACATGGAGGGGATCTTTAGACTAAAGCAGGGAGGTATCACCAGAGGGCATGGTTTGAAGTTGGAAGGTGGAAGGGTGAGGGGGGAAAAGAGGAGGAGGTTTTTCACTGATAGGGTGGTGGACCCTTGGAATGCACTGCCTGGCGAGCTGGTTCAGAGATCCACAGTACAGGGCTTCAAGAGAGGGTGGGACAGACACAGAAAGTGGATGTATCAGATGATGGCCTGTCTTAGGGGGGTGGGGATGGATGATAGGGGTTTCTGGAACACAAGGGAGGGGAGGGCCTCGGCACCCAACTAGGGATCTGAGGTTCGAGCAGACTCGATAGACCGTAAGGCCTAATCTGCTGGCAAATAGTATGTTAGAATGTTAAATCCAAAATATAAAAGGAATAATACGAAAAAATAAAACACATGAATAAAGTGAAAAACCCCACTTTTGGGGGGTCAAAATCTAAATAAATGCTTGCAGCAGCTGTTATAGATAAAAAAGCAGGGAACTGCATCCATGAGAGAAAATACAGAACTGTACAAGGTTATGTGCAAAGGTTATGTAGTCCTGCTGCCCTTTTTCTGGTTACCGTTGAAGTCTTGATTTTAACCCATACATGTGTTTTTGGTCATGATTCTAAGCGCTGCTAATGTTCACTGCATTTTTTTATTGTGGCACATGAACATTTCCTTTATTTATTCAGTTGTTGTAACATGTTGCATGTCTGTCTGTTCAGATGTGTTTTGCTGTTGTCTGCTGCTGTTTTGCTTCATCGCCCCACTCCCCTTTCCAGGGGTCACACCTGGAAAGAAGCCTCAGCTCAGTGTGCCTTTCCCAGTTACCAAATTTCAAATAAATGAAGTAAAATAAATGTGCAAAATGTTTTGATTAATGAGGCTGGAACTGAGGCATAAGAAAATGAAACTGGTTTAAATATGCTTTTCACATTTTATCTTTGGGTCCTGCAAATATTTTTTGATTATTTGAGCTCATTTGATAACTGGAAAACAATATGAACAATGTGCAAAAGGGAAGTTTAATTGTTCTTTTCCGTGTGCAGTACTTTACTCTGGTACTGCATCTCTTTGGGGGAGGAGGATGGTGTATGTGCACAGCACCATGTAACTCATCTGCTTGTGCAAGAAATTAGGAACTTATATTACTTAGAAATACAAAAACAAAGTGTTGAAACCACATTACTCCATTTCACTGTAGAAAACTGCAAGTTGTGTGAAACAATAAAACCTGGCCCTGCAGTGTAGAGGGAATAATGTTTTGGGGCCTGTTTAGGTCAAGGCCTGCATTATTTTTCAATAGATTTGGTTTATGTATTTTTAACAAACTGTGCAGTGCATGTATAAAACAAAGATGTGTGAAAGACTTCACATACTGTACACTGTACATGGGCAACAAAAGGCACTTATGCATAACATGTATATGCCCTTTCTTTACTAGAAATAAAAGTTGAAGCTGGCACTATTGAAATCTCAACACAATACTGCAATCTGCTTATTCAGTGAATAAAGTCCAATAAAAACACAGGAAAGCCTTGCAGAAATAAAACTAAGCAGAACTGCTTACCTTTTTCACACAAAAAGAAATTATGTTGTTGCTAAGAGCAATCAAGGAAATAGATAAAACCATGTTGTGTTGTAACTAAACATTGCACTGATCACAAAGTTATCCTTTTTATGTTGCTTGCACGCATGTGCAAGAAACAGTTATTTATTTATTTATTATTTAGCTTTTGTTGACCGGGTAAGTGCACTAGACAAATCCTACCTATTTTCAGGCACGACCCGGGGGAGGGGGATACAGATGAATGCCAACTGACTTTGAACCAGATTAAGCTGTTGGTGGTATTTATAGTGAATCAGGGAAATTTGGCCAGGACACGGGAAATTCCTGCTCGGCTACTGTACTGCTGCCAGTAGGGGATGAGCCATTTCAAGATGGCCTACGAAGTGGACCATGGAAGGAGGAGGGCGACTGCAGAAGCGGGAGAGGTAGCCTCGACTCCTGCTCTAGGTAGACTGGAGGCTTTAGCCGTATAGCTGATTTGGATTCAGACACAGATTTTCAGGACGCTATAGTAAGTTGGGAGCTTTCTACAAATAAAAAAATGATAAATGATGGAACTTCGTCTGAAAATGTGTCTTCCAAACTTGGAAGAGAGTCTTTGGGAGTTGGAGTAATGCAAGATACAGAGGAGGGAGTTTCATTTCAGCAGAACTGCGATCGAACGCGAAGCAGTGCAGTCAGCCTCATTAGGTGCACTGGAAGAGACAGCTTCTGAAGGTGGTTCCGAGGAGCGAGACAGCAGAGTGAACCTTCGGGCTAGGAAGCCTGAATCTAAGTTTTTGACCAGCGAGACGATTACTTTTGACGAGGATCCCAAAGTGATTTCAGGTACTGTGTCTTCCTTGATTTTAAATACGGTGGAGTGTAAACAAAAGGAAAGCGAACCCGCCGTAAAATTAAATTTAAAAACATTCCTCCAGCCTTCTGAAGCCCCGCAGCTCTACGCTGGCTTAAATATCAGCAAACCTGGAGCGTATGTCTACAGCGCAGAAAGCAATGTAGAGGCAGATTTAAGAGACGAGAGAAGTCTCGGTGAGCAGAGTCTGGCTAAGCATAGCTCTAGTGTATCTGCGGAAAATCAGTTGCTCCCTTTGATCTCAGTTCAGGCTGGCAGTTTCATTGCAGCATGCAGCGAGTGCCCACAGCCTGCTGTAATGTTGGAGAGACAAAATAACGAAGCTAAAGCGAATTTAAATGCCGATTCATCTGCCCTGGCTGCAACTTTCTACAATAATGAAGCAGCTCCGTTGAATAAAGTGGCGGGATTTGTACTTAAACACCCAAGCCAGGATGAGTCTTTGGCTGCTCCAGCTGTTATTTACCAATCTTCAGAAGGTTCTCAAGTTGGTGTAACAGGGTTTTTTTTCCCTGACAAAAATAAAAAAAAAAATACTCCAGTGTTAAATGTGCAGGACAGTAAGATAGATTCTCCTCTTTTGTTGGAAGATTCCTGGACACCCGATAAGGCATTACGTGAGGCTGGCTGGACACAGGCTGACACAGGTGTGTGGAAACCTGATCCAACTTGGGCCTCAGAGTTAACTCTCTCTCAACATTCACCGGAGTGGGTTCCTGTTGACCAGCAGCAAAAAGGGTCAAACACTGGGGAAAAAAAAAGTGGAAAAGGAGGTCTCACGTCCTCCTTGCGTTTCTACTGGTTTAATTAAGCCTTCTCCTACATCTCTATATCAGGAAACTCAATTGCAGGAAACTCTACAGAAATCCTCAAATGAAATTCCTTTGCAGCCCCTTCCCCCAACTCAAAAACCTTTAATGTCAGATCTTTTTGCGAATTCTCATAGAGAAGCAGCTCCCAGGTGAAATGCTGTGCGTTTAAGGTATAAAGGGGGTTTGGAGGTTAGGCCAGATAGGCATTATGTGGGAAAACACTGCTAAAAGATTCATTACATTTTTCTCCACAGGATGTCTATGCCTTTATAAATATTTCAGGGGAAGATAATTACGATGTAAGTTTTCATTCTCAGCATGCACTAGATCTTTTTTGGACTAGGTATAATCAGGTTAAGTTTTCACCTATATGGGCTCCCTTTATTGTTATCCCTCTATCTAAGCCCTTGATCAAATTCGTTACAGTTATGTTTTGGAATGAAAGGGTTTGGGTGGAAGATATAACCTTTTGGTTAAAAAAAAGATGTGAAATTTTGAGTGAACCTGAACCCATTTTGGACACGGAACATTTCTGGACTGGAGGATGGAAGTACAAAATTAAATTAAGACAAACTGAGGCAGGAATTGAGCATATACCTAACTTTTTTATTGGGGAGGGACAGAGGAGTGTGTTTTTATAGTGGGCAGCCTCGTGCATGTTATAAGTGTGGGGCCAGAACACATCTCTCTAGTGTATGTGACCAATCTCGATGTGACAATTGTGGGGAGGTAGGGCATTTAACTATGTTCTGTAATAATCAATCTTGTTGTGATTTATGTGAATCAAAGGGTCATGTGTTTAAAGTATGTCCTTGGGCTGCTCACAATATGACAACTTGCTCTAACTCTGAGGTTTTCATTCAAAAAGCACAAGAAGCTACTGCTCATGTACCCCCCTCCCTGGTTTGCCCCCCTCCTACTGCTATTACTCAGGCTAAACCTCCTTTTGTCAAGAAACCAATAGAACTTAAAGGGGAATTAAAAGATATAGTCTTAGATACTAATAAGACATCATTGGTGAGTAGTGTGGAAAAACAAGGACTGGCCTCAAATATGGCCAGTTTAACAAAAGCCAATATGGGCCCTCCTAATGCTTTAGGTTATCCCCCAGTATGTTTTTCAGACGAAGTTACAGAGAAGGTAGGTAACACTACTTCATTAAATAAACCATTGTCAGTGTTGCCTCAAAGAAGATCAGCTAGAAACTTGCATCCTAAACCCCCCCCCCAGTGACGCAAATTGAGACTAGTAACTCATATGCGGCTTTGTTTTCTCCATGGGGTAATATGGAGCTAGAAGTGGAGGATTCCGATTCACAAAAGTCCTCACTTTCAACCAGGTCACAGATAGCAGATAATTATAAGGATAAAAAAAAGAAAAAGAGAAAAAGGTAAGGGATTTGGGGCTCCTTGAACACTCATAGTCTTTATTCATGATTACCCTATTTCAGTTTGTTTTTTGCAGGAGACTTGGATGTACTCCATAGAGCAGCTCGTAGCATTTAAAAGAGAGTGGGTTTGGGACCCATCTTTTTGGTCCTTTGGGGAGGACTCTGCAGATGGTATAGGTATTGTATTTAATTCATATGATTTTCAGTTACACAATTTGATTGACCTGATACCTGGAAGAGTATTAATAGTGGACGGGAAGTGGCAAGGCCTATGTTTTCGTTTCATTAACATTTATAACCCCCAATCAAAATCTGGTAGAGTCAACTGTCTAAGAATGGTACAGCCTTTCTTATTAACTACAGTTAGAGTTTTATGGGGGGTGACTTTAATTGTTCAATTCCGGCTCTCTTTCTTAAAAAAAATATATTGTGATTCTAATGCTTTAAGCAAAATCATTAAAGACGCTGGTCTGATAAATTGTAATAGCTCTTTGCAGGTGGGAACTAGATTTTCTTTTAAAAAGGGGAAAAGCTTCTCTCTGATTGATCATATGCTAGTTTCACCTAATATGCAAATGGAGTCCTTTAAAATATTCCCCTGCGAGTTTTCTGACCATTCATTTCTGTTAAGCGTTTTTCATCTTTCTGATAAGCAAGAGAAAAGACAAATAAGATGGAAGCTTAATAATTCTGCATTAGATCTTCCCTTTATTCAATCAGGGGTTAAATATCTTTTGAGGGCTAGATTGTCAGTTGCTTTGTTATATTCAGACTTAGGGGATTGGTGGTTAGAGACAAAAGCTGATTTAAGGAACTGGTTTAAATCTCAGGGAATAAGATCCAAAAACTACAAATTTTTACGTTATTTAGGTTTCAGGCAACAATTACAGAGACTTATGACGATAGCTTACTCATCCAGGTGGGGTTACTCTGATCAAATCTCTTCGCTAAAAGAGAAAATGAGAGAATTTCAATATAATAGAGGCAAAACTATGCAGGCTATTCTAACCAATGGAGTTAAAAAATCACCCATAGGGGGCCCTTTTGAAATGTGCAAACAATTAAGGGATTCTATGAGGTTGGAGGAGCTAAAAAAAGCTGACAGAGGTTTGGCAACCTCAGTGGAGGACCTCCGGGAGGTGATAGTAGATCATTTTCGCTCTTTAAATTCTCTTGAAACAATCTCAAAAACAGACATGGCTGGCTATTTAAAACAGATATTGGTACCAGTTAACAGGGTTGGATGGTCAGAGGGATGGGGCCCTATTACGCAAACAGAGATCCTAGATTCTATTAGGTCATTGAAACTGAATATTTCACCCGGTATAGATGGTCTTTCAAATAATTTCTATAAAAGTTTTTCAGAAGAACTCAGTCAGTGTCTAGTTTTGTTATTTCAGTTTTTTTTAGGTAAAGCTGTTATTTTCCCTTCATTTTCAGAAGGATTGTTAACTTACATATTTAGATCAGGGGATAAGCAAAATATTGTCAATTGGAGGCCAATTACACTTTTAAATTCAGATTACAAAATCTTTACTAGCATTTTGAATAACCGGTTAAAAAAATATGCAGGAGGAGTTATTTCACCTCATCAATATTGTGGTTTGCCAGATAGACGGGTACAGTATGCCCTTATGTTAATAAGAGATGTTATTGAGCATCTAGCAGATATGGATTAACTAGATGTTTGGTTGCTGCAGATTTAGACAAAGCCTTTGACAGAGTGCATTTACCATTTCTTTTCCTTACCCTTGTACATTATGGGGTCCCATACCAATTGGTGGAAATAATTGAGAAACTATATGACAAAGTTATGGTATTTCCTTTTTTGAAAGGTTTTAAGGCCGAAGGCTTTCAATTAACTACAGGAGTTCATCAGGGGTGCCCCCTTAGCCCCCTTCTCTACACCTTTGCTATTGACCCATTTTTACAATCAGTGTCTTTGGCGCAGAAATGGAAAGGCATTCTTTTTAATGGTCGTAGGGACTCACAGTTAATAATACAGGCCTATGCAGATGATTTGGTATTGTATTTTGAGGATAGTGCTTCAATTTCCCACTTTGTGGCAGCTTTTGAGGCCTATGCTAAAGTCTCAAATGCAAAACTAAACTTAAATAAAACTAAGGGGTTATTCATAGGTGCAAGTGGTGTTGAGGAAAGGTGGCAGGAGGGTATTCATATATCCAGGGATCCGCTGAAAATTTTAGGGATCAAATTCGGTTCTCAGAATATGCCTAAGGATAATTGGGAAGGTGTTATTGCGAAAATTGAGAGTAAGGTCAATAGGTGGAAGCAGTGGAGATTAAATTAAAAAGGGTGCATGTAATCAAACAATTTCTTCTTCCTATTGTACAGTATGTAGCTATGATTTTTCCACTTCCAGTAGTATTTGAGACTACAGTATATAGTATATTTTTCCAGATGCTTTGGGGCAACCGTTTAAACCCTGTTAAAAGAGGTTATACATACTTAAAGAAGAATCAGGGAGGGTTAGGTATGATAGACCCAGTTATTTATGCGCATGTTTTTTAATCTCAAATTCGATTAAGAGAGGATTGAAAGCAGAATTAAGGGCAGAGGGTTCTTGCAATCTAAAATCAATGGGCAAATATTTCAAGAATTGGCAATTATTTGCCCCCAAATTAAGTTATCATCTGCATATTCCGAATATTTTAGGCCCACGGCTCAGAAGCGGTTTAAATGGAAATTACAGAAACAGATAGTTCTGACTCATAATACAAAAGGGTTATATCATTATTTAATGCTTCAGTTACATCCTTCTGAACCTGGATTTAAAATTGCCCTTCAGCTTTAAATCCTAGGGTACTAGCACAAATAAATAATCTTAGGATGCCATGAAACAATGGGAAGCACGAGTGGTTAATTTTTTATGGTAGATTAAATGTTAGAGGCAATGCCAAGTACAAGGCTTTACAGGAAAGACTATGTCCTTACTTGGAATGCATCAATGTGGAAGAATCAATGGAGCATTTTTTTCTTAGATGTACATATGCTACAGGTTTATGGGATTATTTAGCAAAGCTATGGGGGTTTAAGTGGTTATGCAGTATGTCATATGAATTTTTGATTCTAGGAGTTTGTTCAATTATCTCATTAGACTTTCATGTAGAGACTTTAACGTTGTTTTTGGGGTGCTTGAGATATTACTTATGGCAAGCTAGAGTACAATGTGTCCTTTACCAAAAGAAAATGCCCTATTCTTGTGTAAGTAATTTAATTATAAAGGAATTGGAACAAATTTATTCTATAGACGCATTAAGAGCTACGCCTGGAACTTTGCGCAAATGGTGGAAAGGCTTTTTACATTTTATCAAGTTTAAATAAGAAGAGTGTAACTAATATACAAATTATCGAAAGTACACTAATTAATATTATCTGAGCAAACAGTAAATTAGATGGAAATCTTCACTATCTCTTTATTAATTATATTATTTGTTTTTTTTGTTGTAAAGTTGATTTGCTGTGATACAAACGATCACCGTATTTTTTTTGAAAAATTGATTGTGTTTTATTTTTCCTTTCTCGGAAAAGTGTTGATGTATATGTTTTGTTTTGCTAATAAAAACTCCCCTACTCTTTTCGATAAGTGCCATGGGATCTTTAACATCCACCTGAACTACCACCAATCCAGGCAGATGGGACCTCGGTTTAACGTCTCATCCGAAAGAACGGCACCTCAGAAGTGCAGAACCCCTCTCATGCTGCACTACAGTGTTAGTACTGGGATATTAACCCAAGTGCCAGATGTGGGAACTGAACCCACAGCCCTCTGATCTCCCGGCCTCAGAGGCGAGTGTGCTACCTACTGAACCACTGACACTGCCAAGTGCCATCATAGTGCCATCATCCAAGTTTTCGGAGGTGTGTCAGCCCGTCTTCCAATGCAGTCAGTGTGTTTGCAGGCGCGGCCCCAGTTCCCCAATCACTGCTGCAGCTGTCTATGACAAGCTGAAAATGCAGTGGCATACAGTTCAAAGGGAGAGCTCCGCTTCAGTGAGCAGAGCTCTCCCCCTCACTCACACACACGTGCAAGTACATGTATTGCGTGCTGATGCGCTCCCCCCACACACACACTGTATGGCCGACAGGGGTGCCCAATCCCCCATTGGCTCCACACCCCCCAACAGCTGTCCAGGTGCCACGCTGGGAGCCCACCCCAGCGCTGCAAAACCTGTTATAGCTGACAGGGGTGCCCAGTCCCCCGTCGGCTCCAAGGCTGCATGCCTCCCCAAAAAGCTTTCCCCCGGTGCCACGCTGGGAGCCCACCCCAGCGTGGCAAATCTTGTTTTGGCAATCAGGGGTTCCAATCCTTGCTGCCATGCTGGGAGCCCACCCCAGCGTGGCAAAAGTCCCGCGTCGTCTTCGTAAAAAAAAAAAAAAAAACTGTGAATAAAAAAAGGTCCCTCATAGTCTCCTTGACCCCCTCCCACAACCCGCACCCACCACTGTGCACCTGCCTCCCCACCCCCTCACCCATACTACCTCCGGAGCTCGAGCGATGATCACCGGTGGACCGGAACACGTCTGCACTCTTCAAAGCCGACCCACGAACTGAAGAAATGCCGGTAAGCTGTATAATGGGATTGATAGGGTTTTTTCAACTTTATTGCATATCTCAGGCATTTTTTGGAATTTTGCACCAACTTTTCAGCATGGGATTTTTGGGACTCCTTCTCATGAATGCTGTCACTGTCAAGGCATTATTTGGGCCCGAAGGGTGATTTTGCAGTCACTGTGTGGAATCACCTTTCCAGAATGATTAATGAAATGACAGTGCAGTGTTCATAAGGTGGGCTCTCAAAAAGCCTGTTTTGAAAATTTGGTGGAAAAATTTCTAAAAATGACTATTTTACGAGCATGCGTTGCGCAGTTCCTACGCACGCTCGTAAGTTCACGAATTTTCAATATTTTCATTCTAGATTTTCAACATTGCCATTTTACCACATCTTCTTATGAGCAGTACAGCTGTCATTTTTCACATTCTGCCCAAAACGTGTTTCCGCCCATGTAGCGCTCAATGGCGCAGTTGGTGTGCGAACTCAACATATGGGACACATTAAGAAAGTCACAATGACACTATTCATGAGCAGAGGTCTTAAAATGGCTGTGTTGAAAATTTGGTGAAAAAATTCCTAAAACTGACTGTTTTACGAGTGTGCATTGCGCAGTTCCTACGCACGCTCATAAGTTTGCGAATTTTCAATATTTTCACTTCAGATTTTCAACATTGCCATTTTACCACACCTCCTTATAAGCAGTGCAGCTGTCATTTTTCACATCTTGCACAAAACGTGTTTCCGCCCATGTAGCGCACAATGGCACAGTCGGTGTACAAACTCAATGTATGGGACACATTAAGAAAATCACAGTGACACTGTTCATGAGCAGAGGTCTTAAAATGGCTAGGTTGAAAATTTGGTGAAAAAATCCTAAAATGACTATTTCTGGCGTCGTTCTTGCCAGTTCTCTACGTACGTAAGTTAAATTTTCAATATTTGCACTCAATGACTTCCAAATACCTAAACAGCACATAGAAGCAAGCAACATTCGGCATTGACAAATGCTTGTTTAAGGTACCTTGCAGCAAAAAAGATTGCTAAACATCAAACTACAATAAAAATGCTAAATAGTGTGTGTGTGTGGGAGGGGTCAGGCACATTTGTAATCATTTTGATCAAAATAAACTACAGTGATGAAAAGCTGCATACTATCTTTAAAAATATATTTTTAGAAACATATGCTATCAATAGAACTATAGGTTCATGTCGTTATACTGGCTATACATAAGGAAAATATTAAACAGAATTAAAATCATTTGCTTGATGATTATAATTTGTCAAGCTTTTTGCAACATTTCATACAACTGATTGCATAGGATATGCTTAACGATGTTCCATTATCTTGTTTTACTCACTTGTAGGAAATGTATTCTTGTTTGTCATTCACAAAAGTGAAAATAAAGTTCTCCACAAATGACAATCAAGCAACAACAAGCTATTACTACAGCTTAGTGATTATGGCTGCAAAGGTATGTTCTAGAATACAGTTGAATTTGCATGTGTTTCCCATGATGCTTTGCATTATTGGGGTATGTGCAATTGTTTTTCCTTTAAAAGTTGGTTATATGGCCAATATCCTCCGGAATAACCCATGCCACAGGGCATTTGCTCTGTGGTTCTTTTGTATATCTTTTCCTTCTCTATTTTGGGGTCCCCGTGACCCAAATAAATAACATCACCCTTAAGAGGTGACTGGCTCACTCTCCCTAAGCTAAGACACAGATATGGCACACTGATAAGTCCGAATGAGGATGAAATACATGCATGTGTCTGCTGTTCTTAACCTTTGCTGATTGCGCTGTGAGGCCTTTTGGCATCATGCAATTCTGCTTAAAGTAGAGCCAGTCCAAATTCTCTCTTGGGGATTTGCTTATGTTTCCCATGATGCTTTGCATTATTGGGGTATGTGCAATTGTGTTTCCATTAACCAAAGATGATGCTTGGTGAAAAGGACTAACCAGGAACTTGGCTGTTCAGTATAAAATTGTGCCAAGTAATTTCTAGAAAGGTATTGGCCAAGATTACAGTATGAAACATTTTTCATAGTATTTACTGTGACGAAACCTGTATTTAAACATCACTCCACCTTTATAAAATGGGTAGGAAAAATCCTGCTTCCTGATTGGTGACAAAAGTTACAAAGCAGTGTGGTTCAGGAATAGGAGCTGCACTGCTTTGCACTGTTCTTAGTATTTTTTACAGCAACCCATTTTACAAGCAGTAGCAGCTGGTGCTTGACAATACCTCTGGGCATGCAGTTCAGGAATAGCACGACTGGGACAGAGTGAAGGGTATAGTGCTTACTCAGGGCAGTAGCAGTAGGGAGGGGAACGAGGAGGGTGGATAGTGCGGGCTAATACCCTGTATGGACAATAAGTCCTGGGCTTAATAGGGAACTACAGGCAGACTGGATGACCACTGGTCTTTTTCTGTCATCATTGCCTGTGTTTCTACATAACTCATACCCTGTCATGGCTTATTCTTCTGTAGTCCAATGCCACAGTTCATACTTTCTTGGAAATCAAAAATATGCTTGTCTTGTCTTCTCTTCTTTTTCCATGGGAAATAATAATAATAAGAATCAGTATTTATATAGTGCTTTTCATGCACATTGTATCCCAAAGGGCTTTGCAATCAATGCTAGACTGGAAGTGAAGTGACTGAATGTGTAGTGGCAGCCAGTTCACACATTAATACCTACACACAGCGTTGGAAATTGCATGAACTGGTTTTATGGGAAGGGGAATATTGGCCAAGACAGTGGGGTCAGGTAGTGATCATGGTGCGGGCAGCCCCACATCTTATTTCTCACAGTGATCTGCTCATATTTCCCCCCTTCTGTCTTACCCCTTCCCTGTATATAGCAGTGCCTTGAAGGAGTGGCCTTCTCAGTCCCCCTCTGGTATTCATTAGCACTACTCCTCCTCATACCAAAAACTGGTGAGCTCATCACCTTGTGCACAATGAATGTTGGTAGTACAGTCCCCAGGTTTTTTGACATATCAGAAATAAACAAATCTTTCCAGTAAGTCAGGCTGATAGCATCAGGGAACAAGGGGAATTATAGGCTTTCCTATCCTTAAAAGATCTAGGCTACCTTTGATTAGGCACTATTAAATTATGGGTGTGCACATCATTATGCATGCCACTTAATAGTGCTTAATCATAGGTGGATTAGATCTTATATAGGTAGGAATGCCTATGTTTCCCCTTGTGCCCTGCTGCTATCAGCCTTGCTTACCAGAAGATCATGTTTATTATTAATATGTAAAAATGACACGTGCAACTGTACTAACCACATTCATGATGCAGAAGGGTAGTGAGCTCACCAGTTTTTGGCATGGGGAGCAGAAGAGAAGAATGAATGCCAGAGAGGAACTGAAGAGGCCATTCCAGCAGGGTACAGCTATATTCAGGCTAGGGGAAGACAGGAAGGGGATGTTTAACAGATCATTGTGAGATCTGAAATGTAGGGCTGCCAGCACTGTGATCACTACCTGACTGTGAATAAGACCAGCCAGCGATGATAAATACTCAGAGTGGCAGGGCTGCACTTAAAGTGTTACTTGAATTCAGTGTAGGGAGATTAAAGACTAGTCTCTAACCAGCTACAAGTCTACCTAGAGCAGCACATTCTCATGGCTGATGTGCAGCATGGTTTTAGAAAGGGCCATGGTACCGACACTGCTCTCATCCGGCTCACTGCGGACATCCTTGCCTCTATGGACCAAGGCTCCCCAACAGGCGCCCTCTTCATTGACCTATCCAAGGCCTTTGATTTGGTCAGCCATAATCTCCTTCTCTCCAAACTCCGGCTCTTAGGACTGGATCACCACTCACTCTCCTGGTTCGAGAGCTATCTGAGTGACCGTACCCAAAATGTCCACTGGAAGGGTACACAGTCTGGACCCAGATCCGTCACCACTGGGGTGCCCCAGGGCTCAATCCTGGGCCCCCTGCTCTTTTCACTGTTCCTCAATAATATTGAGGGAAACTGCTCCCTCAGCAAACTCATTCTGTATGCGGATGACACTGTCATATACTGCAGTGACCCCCAACCTAGTGTCATCTCCACAAAACTGCAGGACAGTCTCTTAACTCTTGAGGCCTGGTTCTCCACAAACTCCCTGAAACTCGATGAAGAAAAAACCAAAGCCGTACTGTTTGGTTCTAGATGCTTGGGCTCTGACAGAAGTCAGCTGCTCCAGATCAGCACAAACCAAGGAAAAAGAGTTGAGGTCATGACCAGCTTCAAATACCTTGGAATCCATCTTGACCAAGAGGTGACTGACAGACCCCATATCGACTCCATAACCCGGTCCACCCACCAAAAGCTTGGCCTCCTCTACCATCTGGAGAACTCTCTACCCTGGGTTGCATGCTGAGCAATTGCCTGCTTCAATCTTCTCCCCTCCATCCTATATGGAGCTCCTCTATTGCAGTTCCTCTGTGAGATGGAATTCAATAAACTTTCCGTACTCTATAACCGAGTGGCTCACTTTACCATAAACTCCTCTCATAGGAGGCATCATTGTGAGGCACTTAAGGAACTAAACTGGCCCACTCTTCGGCACAAACCAGCCTACCCTGTTGCTTGCCTTGCTTTCAAGTTTTCTACCCTAGGTTCCCCTCCCCATCTTAGTGGACTACTCTCCCCCAAAGAACAGTGCCGAACCCTGCGATCATCTGCAAATCATCCCCTGGACATCCCTAGGATATGCTCCAACCAAGGCAAACGTTCTTTCAGATTTGCTGCCTCCCACCTATGGAACTCCCTACCAGCTAGTTTGACTGACTCACCCACCCTTAACCAGTTCAAGTCTGTACTCAAACTATATCTTCTCAATCTCAGTCTCTGTGGCTGCAACTGTTAGCTCCCTAGTCCAGGTCTCATTTGCACTGCACTGCCTTGAACCTCCCTTCATCCTGGATGTATCTCCAAAACTACGATGTCAATTTTCTGTTGTTGTCTAAATTCCCTTCTAATTGGTGTGTAACTCGATGTCATGCATTGCTAATAAGAGCCTGAATGTAAACCTGATTTCTACCCATTTATACTGTTGCTAATGTATATTTGTGGAACTAATGTAACTACTGTAAATAATGCTTGAGCCTGAATGTGAACCTGATTTCTACCCCTGTAAACGCTTGCTAATGTATATTTGTGTAACTAATGTAACAACTGTAAATAATGCTTCTGTATGTCTTTTTCTGTAACTAATTCTGGGTCACCCCTGAAAAAGGGATCTTTGGTCTCAGTGGGTTTACCCAGTTACCAAAATCCAAATAAATAAATAAACCTCAGGTGGGGGGGGGGTTGACGTTTGTTAGGACAGTATTGAGGGAGCTGTGTATAGATCATTCAAGATTTAAAAGGGTGGTAGCCAAGCAGCTCACATTATGGAGTAGTTCACTAAAAAGTACTGGAGAAGATTTGCAGGGAACTGTCCTGCAGGGTTCTGCAGATCACAGGTAAAGGAGTAGACTGACACTGGATGTCTGGTGGATTCGCTCAAAGCATTAGTATGCCTCTCCTGCTAATAAGATTGTTATACATAGTAAGTGCAGTCCTTTTGAGGGCATGAATAGCAGTTTTTCTGGTGAGTCCTAAGGCTTATTGCTTGGCCCTCCATGAAGACCCAGTTGTTATTTAATGAGGCGGGACAAAAACATAACAGGGAAACTGTACATACTGCCTTCACTGTGAAGAACGGTGGTGATCCACTCAATGTTTACTATGGGAGCAGAATTAAAATATTGAAAAAGTGGACTTAAGTGTGATTTGGGAGGTATGTTTTAACAGTGCCAGCTGATGATCTGTATCAGTGTAGGTATGCACAACTCTCTGAGGTATACGATTACAGTCTGAGGTGTAATAATTCTCTTCATGAAATCGCAAGCTGTTATGCAGCCCCAGGCAGTACTAAGAACACTGTATGGATGGTGGGGGTGTTCAACAGAAGGCAGGCTAGGTGCAGGGGTTTCACTTGGAAAAAGAATACAAGAGAAGCTTTTTTTTGTGGATTAACAAGAATGCATGAGCTTTGGAACTGGACCAGGCCAGTACTTCGCTGTGTGACCCTGAGCAAGTCACTTAACTTCCTTGTGCTGCCAGGCCACATCTGTAAACAAGGCTTCAGCATAGTGTGTCTCACCTGGTTAACAAAAAAAAATTTAGGGCATCACATAACCACTAGATCATCAGGTATTTGAAATGCTGTACTATTCTGCAGTTTGCCAAAGAGAAAGTCAGCTAGATTGCAAAACATTTTCCTCAAGTTAAAGTAAATAAAATGAACAAAATCATAGCCTAACGTGTACTGATCAAACTAACCCACATGTTAAGACATGGTGTTGAACATTCTGGTAAACAATTCAAAACAAAGAGGGAAAGAAGAACTAGTTAGCCTATAAGAATCTATATTGGTCTGTGGCTCTGGCACTGATGATGTCATCGCATCTCATCACTTAACAAAGTTGGCAGACATCTTAGGGAGAAGGCAAAGCTGTTTTTTGTAAGTGAAAGGCTGATGTTTACATTTTTCAAAAGCTATGAAACTGCATTTAGGTTATTTACAGAAATGCAGTTTTAGCATAAATGTAAACAGTAGCCTTTACTTTATCTCGCAATGAAACCAGATTTTGGAGTTTGCAGTTTTGAAAAACTGCTTGTTTAGGTACCCTTTAAACAGATGGTGTTTCCTGCCATGGCCTGAACAGATACTGCCTGAAACCACTCTGTGATGGGCAGTTCTGACAAAAACTATACGAAGTTAAGATGCTTAAAATCATCTTCCAGTATAAGCTACCACTTCATTTAAAATATATATGTGTGATTTTTTATTTAAATGAAAGCAGATCTATGATGTATTTATGTTCATTATTCATGCACAGTAAGAACAGGTTACTCATTTGTAAGAGTTGTTCATCTACACTTATTGGCATGTCCCCTTTCCCTTTAAGAATCCACCGGAAGTCTTCAAGCTGACTCTTCCCACCCATCCGGGTGGTATATACCTTGGCTCCGCCCCATGATACCAGATCTTAGCCCACCGGAAGCCAGGTGTTGTGCGTCTGCAGCCAGGGAGGTCGGGTGGGTCAGTGTGGATGAACAACATATACCACTCCTAGAACTACTGTTACAGGTGAGTAACCTGTTCTTCTAGGATCATGGATATATTGTTCATCTACACTTATTGGCAGACTCCTAGCAGTTCTCCAGGAGGAGGGAGGCAAGGCACACACACCCTACCTAGGGAACAGAGATTGGAGAACTGAGGCCCCAAAACCAGCATCCCGGCATGACTCAGGGTCGATGTGGTAGTGGGTGATGAAGGAGTTTGCTGTCTCCCAGGTAGCAGCCTGACAGATTTCCTGTATAGGGATGTCCCTGGAAGCAGCCACTGATGCAGTAGTATGACGGGTAGAATGAGTTCTTATCCCTCTGGGGGGATCCTTGCCCGTCAACTCATAGCACAGACCTATGCATGATGTAATCCATCTTACAATAGTCCGCTTCACTGCAGGTCTGCCAGAAGTGGCTTTAGCATTGGTGAAAAACAGCTGGTGAACCTCTCCCTGAATTTCCGCCGTCCTCTCCTCATAGTAGGAGAGAGCATGTCTCAGGTCCAAAGTACGGAGCCTGTACTCGGCCTCTGAGGTGTAAGTTGGGTAGTATACCAGCAGAGTCAGCACCTGGTTAAGGTGAAACTTTGACACCACCTTCGGAAGGAATTTCGGTTGGGGGCACAGGACAACCTTGCCCTTGTGGAAGACCAGATAAGGGGAGTCCACCGAAAGTGCCTGGAGCTGTCCTGTCCTTCTGGCTGATATGATAGCCACCAGAAAGACCATCTTCCATGACAAGTGTGACAACTCACACTTGTGCATTGGTTCGAATGGCTTGCCCATGAGCTTTGCCAATACCAGCAGTAGATCCCATGGAGGTGGAGGTTCATGCACCAGAGGGGATATGTAATCCAGGCCTCTGAAAAAGTGCCCAAGCACTGTCTCCTGCACCAACGTTGGCTGACTGGCCCATGCCCGGTAAGCAGAGATGGCTGCTAGGTGCACCCTAAGGGTCGATGACCGAAGACCCCATTTGGAAAGAGACCAAAGGTAGTCGAGAATGTTAGTTACTGAACAGGAAAAAGGGTCCAGTCCCTTGCCCAGACACCAAATGGAAAACCTTTTCTATTTGAAGGCATAATATATCCTGGTTGACTCCTTTCTAGATGCCTCCATCACAGTGTAGACATCTTCGGAAAGACCCAAAGCCTGGAACTCTAGCCGCTCAGGTACCAGGCTGTGTGGTGCAAGGATTGAAGGCCCGGATGGAATACCTTCCTCTGATTAAGTGAAACAGCCTCAGCCTGGTGTTTTCCCTGGAGGCAAACAGGTCCACCATCGGTTTGCCCCAATGGGAGAACAGGCTGTAAGCTACCTCTGAATGGAGAGACCACTCGTGGGATGTCTGGCCTAAGTGGCTGAGAGCATCCGCCAGATGGTTCAAGGCTCCTGCCACATGGATGGCTAGGAGATCTACCTCCAATCGGCTCAAGAGGGGCCAGATGCACAGTACCTCCTTGCATAGCAAATGAGAGTGCATGACACCCTGTTTGTTGAGGTAGTACATGGTCGTGGTATTGTCTGTCTGGACTTGAACCACTTGACCCCGGAGCTGAGGAGCGAAAGCTAACAATGCCACTCTGACTGCTCTAAGCTCCAATGAGTTGATGTGGCATCAGGACTCCTTGGGGGTCCAAAGGCTGTGGACCCTTTCGTCCCCCATGTGGGCTCGCCAGCCCATGAGAGAGGCATCGGTCATGAGGACAACCATCGGCTCGGGGTGGACATATGGGATCCCTTCCTGCAACTGGTCTAGGGCGGTCCACCACTGGAGAGCGTCCCACATCTTTTGGGTTACAGTGACCAGCTGGTCGAAATGATCATGGTGCTCAGTCCACTGGGTGGCCAGCTCCCATTGGAGGGGGTGCATGTGCCACTGGGCCCAGTGGACCACCAAGGTGCATGCTGCCATGTAATCCAGAAGACGCAGAAAGTCCCGGGCAGGGTGCGACTCTCAACTAGAAATGATTAGGCAAAGGAGGAAAGAACCTCAGCCCTGTCCACCAGGAGCCGAGCTCTGGCTTGACAAGAGTCCAGCTCTGCCCCGATGAAGCCCATCACCTGAGAAGGCACGAGTTCTGACTTGGCCTCGTTGATAAGGAGGCTGAGTTGGGAGCAGGTCTGGAGGGCCAGATCCATGGACCTCTCCACCTCCTGTAGGGACTGACCTGCCAGAAGCCAGTCATCAAGGTAGGGGTAAATTCTGATCCCCCAATGCCACAGATGGGCCGCCACCACTGCAATGCATTTGGTGAAGACCCTTGGGGCTGATGACAGGCTGAATGGCATGGCTTGGAACTCGTACAGGGTCCCTTCAACCCTGAAGCAGAGGAACCGCTGATGGGATAGATGGATTGGGATGTGAAAGAACATGTACTGCAGATCCAGTTAACAAAACCACATGTTTTGCTCCAAGGATGGAATGATCTGGGAGAGAGTGACCATCCAAAAGGTGCGAGGCCTGAGATATTGATTCAGGTCATGGAGATCTAGAATGGGGCGCCAACCCCCCGTCCGCTTGGGCACCAGGAAGTACCTGGAGACAAAGCCTGGGTCTGTGGGAGGATCTGCCACAGGAACTATTGCCTCCTTGAGGAGGAGCTGAACAACATCATCTCGAAGAGCTGACTGGGTGTGAGCGGACATCCATTCCTCCTGAGGGGTGTGGGCTCAGCTGGGAGGGTACTGCTCAATCTCTAGAGGCAGTCCCTGACCGACCATTTAGAGAACTCACCTGTCCAAAGTGATATCGGACCAGGCGGAAAGGAAGTGATGGAGCCAGCAGCCCCCCATGGGAGGACCCAGAACTGGAGTGATGGGAGTAGGGGTGGCAGCCCCAACCCCGTCACTGTACAGGCTTGGAGGAGACTCCAGGACCTGATCCTTTATGGGCCTGTTGGGGTCCAGGCTTGGGCTGGGGGTGCAAAGCTTGAGCCTGCTGCTGATGCTGGTGCTGCTGTCCTCCTTGAAAGGAAGACTGCTGGACCGCAGAGGAAGAGTGCCAAAAAAGCTTCTTTTCCTTTTGCTGGTTCTTGCCCAAAGGACCCTTAGCAGAAGTGGCATCCAAGGTGGCATAGGACTGCTCTATGCGCTGAAGGTGACCGGCCACTCCTGGGCCGAACAGGTCGGTCCCAAGGAAGAGCACATCAGCTAATTTGTGCTGAGTATCTGCCAGGAAGGAGGAGAGCCTCAGCCAAGCCCTGCGGCAAGAGGCAACTGTGGCAGCCATCGAGTGAGCACAAGAATCCCCGATGTCCAGGGCCATCTGGAGCTGCTGTTTGGCAACAGCTTGGCCCTGGTCTTGGACCTGCTTAATCGTGGTCTGCATGTCCATGGGGAGATGTGGGAGGACTTTGTCTAATGACCCTAGAAGGGCATGAGAGAAGTACACCATGATGACAGCCGAACTTGTCTGACAAAGGCCCAAGGAGGAAGCAGCGTAAACCTTCCTCGCCGAAGTTGGACTCTTTGTTGGGAGGACAGTCCATGTCGGCAGAACTGCCAGTATGCCTGAACAAAGAGGCAGTCACCAGGCTCTCGGCTGAAGGGTGCTCTGTGAACCCCACTAGGGACCCCATGGGCACCATGTACTTGCAGGCCATGCAGGCAGACAGAGCTGAACAAGAGGCAGGGCACTGCCCGAGTTCAAGTGCTGGAGCAACAATGGCCTCGGCCACCGGAAAGGCCTCCGTCAGGGTGTACTCTCTTTTTAGGATATCTGTAAGAGGGTACTGTACTCCACCTTTTTCTGGATGGGTGCCAGGGATATCCCTGTGGACTCAGAGATGAGGCAAAGGATCCCTTGGAAGGAGGAAGGACCTTCCTCCATCCCTAAGCCTAGGATGAGAGTGGAGCTCATGTCCAAATCTGAGGAGTCAGGATACAGCGGTCTGCTGCCCAAGTCACCCTTGACACACCGAGGGCGGTCATGGGTGAACGTGACCAATAAACGCCTGGGAAGCCCGGTGTCCAATCTGTCTTTTTTTGAAGTAGCCCCTCCCACTGGCTGCTTAGGTGGTGGTTCCACCATGATGGGTGGAGAGACCAGTTTAGGCTGAAGAGGTAGGTTTGCCAGCCCCGTGGGCAGGGGAACCGATGGTTACAGCTCTGGAGGGGTCGGCTTCAGCCTAAGAGGTGAGAGCTGGAGTAGGCTTGTGCCCAGACAAGATCAGCTGTTGCCACATGAGGTCCTCGTAGCGCCGACGGAGTTTCCGCTGGATCCTCTCCTCATCCAAGGAGGACTAGGACAACCAATGGCGTTGTCTCTTCTTAGAGCGCTTATGGTTCTTCCTCGGCCGTTCAGCCACGGGGGTTCTAGACCTCGACCGAGATCTGGCGGGCTGACTCGGTTGCTCTGCAGACACTGGCAGGACCAGTCACTTCAGGGGGTCTCTCGGTCCCAAGAGACGAGACGAAGGCTTACTCATTTCCTTCTCCTGCTTACTGGATCGGGAGGACTACGAGCCTGCATGTGCCTCTCCCCAGGTGGGAAGAGACCGGCACATCTCCCGGAAGGAGCCAGAGAAAGAAAAGCCTAGGTTAAGAGGAACGAAGAAGCCCCAAGAGTTGGCGGCACGAGATACTTCTTCCTCGAATGCATGCATGTGTTCCAATCTTGGGTGGGGAAACCCTAAACACAGGTGCACCCTGGGAGGGGAGGTGCTGGAGGCCTCAACAGGGGAAAAAGACCTAGGGATCATGGTGGATGCATGTATGAATAACTCTGAGCAATACAGGAGAGTGGCTAGCAAAGCAAACAGGATGTTGGGATGCATCGTAAGGGGGGATCACCTCTAGGAGCAGGGAAGTGATCCTGTCGCTGTACAGTACTGGAGACCACACTTGAAGAGGGACATACAGCTTCTGGAGAGGGTACAGAGGAGGGCAACTAAGATGATGTGAGGACTAGGGGATTTGACGTATGAGGACAGACTTGAGGAGTTCTGCCTGTTTTCATTGAAGGAGAGGAGAGACAGGAGGGGCATGATTGAGGTCTTCAAGTACCTCAAGGGAATAAATAGGGTAAACACGGAGGGGATCTTTAGACTAAAGCAGGGAGGTATCCACAGTGGAGGGCTTCAAGAGAGGGTGTGACAGACACAGAAAGCAGATGTATCAGATGATGGCCTGGCCCAGTGGGGTAGGGATGGATGATAGGGGTTTCTGGAACACGGGGGGGGGGCCTTGGTACCCAGCTAGGAATCTGAGGACTTCACCGGAGGGTTTCTTTTCTCTGGTCTCCCCAACTTTAAGTGTGCCAGGTGGTCATCCAGAACATTGGGATGGAAGGCCAAGCAAAAGCTGCAGGACGAGGTGTCATGGCCAACACCTAGGTAGTAGACGCTCATGAGATGGGGATCAGTGCATGACATCTTCTGGCTGCAAGGACACTGGTGAAATCCATGGAAAGATTTTTCTTCCATAATCGAAGACGCAAAGGAGCGATCGCTAAGTTGAACAAGTTTTAATTCCGTAAAACCGAAGTTTTGAAACCCAGAGCCTACGAAATGCATGAGCACAAGGGAGCCAACCTGGATCTTCCAGTGGAAAGGAAAGTCTGGCATCATGGGGTGGAGCCAAGGTATATACCATCTGGGTGGGTGGGAGGAACCAGCTTGAAGAATTCGGGTAGATCATTAAAGGGAAAGGGGACATGCCAATAAGTGTGGATGAACAACATATCCACGATCCTAGAACATAGTATTTTAGAGTAAGAAGAGACTCTAGGTCCATCATGTCTGTCTCCCACTTAATAAGCAGTAATGAATAAGTATGCTTTGTAAACATGTACTAACCTATAGGAATTCCTGAGTCACTTTTCTACCTGGGGTGCCATGTCTCTGAGTCCCTTGCTTAGCACAAATGTCTCCAAGCTTCCTTTAAAGGCCTGTATTGTCCTCATGGCAACTGTCTCCACTGGTATGTTGTTCCATAGGTTCACAACCCTCTATGAGAAGAAGCGACTCCTAATATTACCTCTGAATTTATCAACTCTGAGCTTTGAGGCAAGTCTTGGCATCTTACTGGAGGACACCAGATGAAGCATTTCTGTTTGATCTTGGTGATGATGTGGGAGATTGAGATCATGTCCCATCTGATCATATTCTTTTCTACAGTGAACATCATAGAAACATAGAAATTGTCAGCAGATAAGGACCGCTAGGCCCATCCAGTCTGCCCGTAAGTCCTGTACTTCATTACAGCTTTTGACCCTCCCCCCACTTAACCTCCATGGTTCCCCTATGCCTGTCCCATGAATGTTTAAATCCAACCACAGTGCTCGCTGTGGTTGATCATCCACTCATAACTTTGTCCCCCATAATTGCGGTGGCTTTACATTGCACTCTTGGCTGCCTCAATGTCCTCTATGTTTTGAGGAGCCCGGAACTGCACACAGTACTCCAGATGAGACCTGACCACAAGGCCTTGTAAAGTGGAAGGATTACATCCCCTGCCCTGGTGGTCACCCACCATCAGATGTAATCCAGACTTTTGCCAGCCATCTTAACAGAGGCAACAGAGGCTGTGTATTGAAAAATAGCAGGACAAGAGGACACAGCGTGAGGTTAGAGGGAGGCCGGTTAAGGGATAATGTGAGGAAGTTCTTTTTCACAGAAAGGGTGGTCGATGCATGGAACAGCCTACCTTAGGAAGTGGTGGAAATGAATACAGTGCAGGGCTTCAAGAAGGCATAAGGGAGCAATGCAGATGAGTATGAATAGATAGGCCATTGACAGAGTAAAGGCCTATGGCACATTCATAAGGTAGAAAAAATGGGCAGACCGGAAGGGCCTTGTGGTTTTTATCTGCCGTCAACTTCTATATTTCTATGTTTCTATGTATTTCAGATTTTATTATGAAAAAGGAATGCCTCTGTGTTTAATAACTGTTTTGCCCTCCCATGTTAAGTGGTCTGTGATCTGCGGTGCCCTCCTCCTTCAATGTGCCAGACCACCCCTGCCAGCAATGCAGGCTTATCTCCTTGCCCTATGCAGACACAAAAGAAGGAGAAAGCCCCTCATGAGGGACAGAAACAGAGCCTGGGGCAGTACAGACAGCTAAGAGACCCAAAGAGAAGATAGCTCAGAATGTGGTACTGATGGCAGCAAATGTGGATGTCAAAGCAAGACAGAGGGACAGAGGATAACCAGATGAGGAGAGGGAACAAAAGTGAAACATAGCAAAAAGATACAGTAACACCAATAGTAGAAATTGGTGAATATAGGAATCAACATATCACTCTTCATATAGCTCAACCTTTGGCTTTGGTGCTTATGAGCATGGGATACGTTCACTCCCTGTTGCAATTACTAATGTGAAATTATTGCTTAATTAAAGTCCTAGAAATGTTTGCCTTTCTTTATCCCAATCCCTAACAATATGGTTGAAGAGAAACTGTATATTGTTTCATGGACTGAATTTGGTTCCTTATATACATGGAAAATCTGGAAGTTCATGCCATTGCCTTTGTTTAGCAAATGCTACCTGTTTTACACAAAATATAATGAAGGAACTTTTTATGCTTGTATTGCTTAATAACATCAATTAATATAGTAGCATATGTGGTAACCAAGCACGATGACATCTGTGTACATATTAACATACAGGGCGTGTGAATATTCATCAAAAAATCATATTCAGTGTCCTTAGTTATTTGATCTTTTGTTATTCAGTCTGAAATAAGTTTAAAAAAAGTTTGTTTTTTTAAAAGCTGTGCCTTTACAATTGTTCCATCCAGTGACATCATTGGTTGCAATTAGACAGTGACTCCTTATGGCGATGACACTACTTGAATAAGTTGCTACTTCAACTGAAATTGAGCATATTTAGGAGTTGCTCCACTTTCGTCAACGCAGCAGCCCACTGAAGTAGTGATGTCAGCATTAAGGGCCGCTGACTGTAACCGATGTGTCACTGATTGGAAGGAACATCTGTAATCGGGCAGTAGAGGATTACACCTTGAGACGTTTTAAAAGACGAGGGAGAGAAAACAAAAAACAGAGATGTACACAAAGAGAACAAGGGGTAAGCAAATATGAACTAGGAAGGCTGCAGCGGTCTGGGAGTAGGAATAATAAAACACTGGTGACCTAAATTATATCATTAGAATGGTGTGCATCTAAACAACCTGGGAAGGAGAAACAATAAAACACACACTGGCACTTTATCAGTAATACTTGACACCTGTAGTAATGCCACAATATTTAAAAGAAGAGGTACTGTATAGCACCACCAGACATGGCATTCCACATAATTACCTTACGCTTAGAGTGGAAAAGGAGGATGCCCATGCGGTGACAGGAAAGAGTGAGGGGGGGCATCAGGAATTGAGACACACATGAGAGGAGTAATGCCAGAAGCATGGAAAAGGTCCTGGGAAATGGAGATCTGGCACACTTCAGGGTAGCTCGCCAACAGTAGGAAGTGTGTAGTGAGACTACAGAGAGGGTGTGGGAAATCCAGGATAGTTTCCCCTCAAGGGACACATCTCCAAGGCTCTCGGTCCAGTGTTAGGTTACCGTGAAGACAAAGAAGGAGACCCTAGAGGGAGGAAACTGGAGAAGTGCCCGTGCAGATGATTTAGCACACAATGAAGCAGTCAAGGCCCCGGCAGTAAGAAAAGTTCCCATACAAGGTAGAAGATCCATCTCCAGGTAACCTGAGGCAGTGGGCACATCAGCACAGCTACAGCTCTCCAGCTGAGCAGGGAGGATGATCTATAAGGGCATACTAGCTGGTGGACCCTGGTTTTGTGCACAGACATGCATGGCTGCTAGTCGAGTGGCATCCTGACTGCACATTGTGAGGGTTTGTCCAGGATTCATGGGGTGCAGACACAACATGAACCTCTTGGAGAAAGACCTAGTGAAAATGATCTGGTTCCATTTTTACTGCAGCATGGTTTTCAACACAGTGCCCCACATACACTTGCCAAAGAAGTTGGAGGCTCTTGATGCAGTTCAGGACATAGTTAACTGGGTAGGAAACTGGTTAAAAGGCAGGCATCAGAGGGTAGTGGTCACCAGGGTCAAGAAAGAAGAGAGGGAGGTCATGAACTGAATGCCTCTGGATCTGTGCTGGGTCTGGTCCTTTTCAATATGTTTATCACTGTCACTGGAGAAGGTATCCGTGGACAAGTTGCATCTTTTTGCAGATGACACTAAGCTCTATGGGAGGGTGGATAGTGACGAGGGAATCAGAGAAATGCAGAGCAACTTATAAATGCTGGAGGAGTGGTCTAAGGTTTGGCAGCTGAAATTAAGTCCCAAAAAGTGCAAAGTGATGCATCTAAAGAATAAGAACCCCAGGACAGAGTACTGGATGGATGGGGTGAGACTTAGCACTACAGCTGAGGAATGTGACCTAGGAGCTATTTTAAGTGACACCCTCAAGCAATCAAGCCAGTGCAACAAGGTCTGTGATAAGGCAACTAGGATGCTGGGGTGTATAGGGAGGGGTACTTACAGCAGGAGAAAGGAGGTAATACTACCCATTTATGGATCCTTAGTGAGGCCACACCTGGAGTACTGTACCCAGTTCTGGAGCCCTCACCTTAGGAAGGACAGGGACAGACTGAGACAGTGCAGCACAGGGTAACAAAAATGACTCACAGCCAACAGGGCAGGTCTTACAAGGAGCTCCTCAAGGCACTGAACATGTACTTGCTGGAGACCAGAAGGGAGATGTGCTAGTGACCTTCAGGTTCCTAAAAGGATTAAACAAGATGAACTGCTAGGCACTATTTAGCTTTAATGCTAGTTCAGGTCACAACAAAATGAGCGACAACTGACAGGAGTGAGGTTCAGGAGACATAAGGAAGTATTATTTTACATAAAGGGTGTTGGAGCTGTTTTTAACAGTCTACCAGTTGAAGTGGTGGGTACCAAAACAGTTGATGATTTCAAGCATTGTTGGGGCATAGTGAAGGGTAAAGTGGTCACTCAGAGCAACAGAATTGGGAAAGACAATAGGTTAGAGGAGGGGGAGGGCTAGGACCAGTGGCGGAGCCAGGTTTGGGTACATTTGGGAGTCAGGAGGGGCCATTTAGTCAATCATAAGCTCCACAATGGGCACTAAACAGTGAATAAAGATGATAGTGGGCCACCACTACTCACACCGGGGCAGCCAGGCAGAGCGACTGCCCCCCTCAGCTCCCCCTCTAGCTCCACCACTGGCTAGGACCCTGGATGGACAGTAAACCCCAGGGTTAGACAGGGAACTTCAGCAGACTGGATGGACGGCTGGACTTTTTCTGCTGTCACTGTCTACGTTTCTATGTTTCTAACTGTAGGGAAAGGTTAGAGGCTGGGAAATGATTTGGGGTATAAGGGACCATCCTGGCCACCTGGGGAGGGCTAGAGTTGTTTTTTGTAATTTTTTTTGCTGAGTTCCTTGAGTATGTATACCCCAAACAATGGATGCTATTTCTTGGCTCTATTGTTTGTGGTACACAGGACATAATACCACTTACTCACACAACCCTAATTATAACATTGTGTGGTGGTGATGAAGGGGATACGTGGTTCATCTTGTCTAACCCTGCCGTCATTGCATGAACTACTGAATGTGACTATGAACACCCAACCAAATTTATCAGCATCTGTGTGTAGTAAGGCCCTTATCCTCCCCCCCTCCCCAATTTGAGATGATGTCCTCCAGTTCTGGTAACTCCTGACAGTTCAAATATCTGCATTAACTGCAATGTGTGATCATGTCCTCTCTGAGTCTTTTTCCAAGCTAAATATTTTGACTGACTCGCAGTCCCCTTCCCTTCCTTCCATGAGATCCACTGCAGGTCAAGCTGCTTTCTCCTTCCATTTCCCTAGCCTATGGTCATCTCTTTCCCTTGCCATCTACTCTGCCTCATCTCTCCATTCCCTCAAATCCCTCCTTCCAGACATCACACCTCACTCCTGAAATTGCTCATGAATCTTTGTTGTGGAGCTATGTGGTCCAGATCCCCCCATGATCACCTACCCATGAGCACTTTTTAGCCATTGTGTAGTGTACTTTGTTCAAGTGTGGATTCTGTGAATATGTTCCATCAGTCATGATAAATGTACTGACTTTGTATCTTTTGCACAACTGTTATTTGTTATATAATTTATTGCACCTTATTGTACTGTACTCCTCCCACCCTCACAGGACACACATGGAAAAAAGCTGTAACCAGCTCAGTATGTCTTTCCTGGTAAAAACTTTAAATCAATGAATTAATGAATGACTAATGTACAATCTCTCATCATAGCTCTTGTCCTCTAAGCCCCATATTAACTTGATGACCCTGTGTTGGACCCGCTCGATCTCGTCAATTTTCCCTCTGTATGCAGAGGCCAGCAATGAACAGTACTCCAGATGCAATGTAAACAAGACAATAAGTATAAGATGAATCAATTCTCTTGATCCGCTCCTTACACCCCCACTCCCCAATGCCAAACCCCTTGCTGTAGACTTATCTCATCTGGAGTTTTTCTATCCAAAAGAAAAAAATGTTTTATCTCAGTCTGTTAGGAGGATAAGAATTGTAATTTGCCCAGTAGGAACCAGCCACATGATCCCTTCCCTTTCCTGGAATGAGCACTCTGCCTCGTGCTCTGAAATTTTGTGTTGTCAGTCTGCCGAGTGTGGGTATGTGCACCATAGGGGTGTCTTCTGAATGTCTATTTTTAATAAAGTAGCATTCCATTTGGGTCCAATCAAAGTCATTTATTATGTTTGCTTGCACGTGTAGTGCACAAGAAACATGTTGAGGTAAGTAGAGCATTGCAGAGGTGTAGCAGTGTGTGGCCAATGCAACCCACGCTTTCAGGGGCCTGTCCCTCAGCTACCAAGCAACAGAAAAACTGCCGATGATGGCAGTTTCAGTGACAGCGCCGGACTTAAAAGAAATGTGCCTCTCCAATCAAGGACACTTTCATCATTCTTGATTGCAGTGGCAGCTCCCCCCGTCTCACAACCAGGAACACAGGCAGCTGACAAGACTCTCCGACCATGCGCATTACAGTGTACAGTAATGCACACGGGTGCAGTTTTCTTCTTGTCGGCTGCTGTCATGTGCCCCTAGCCCTAGTGTGCCTTTCCTGGCAAAACATTTATAATTTAAATTGGCAGCTCCTGCCACTGTCCATATACTGCCAGGGAAAGCCGACATTGGGGCGCCCAGTCCTGTGTCGCATATCCCCCCCATTAAGTGGTACACTGGAGCCCAACCCAGTGTGCCAAAATATGGCGGCTCCTGCCGCCTACCACACAGTCCCCATAAGCTGACATGGGGTGCCCAATCCCCATGTCAGCATCCCCCTCTTAGTGTGTCTTTCCTGGTTAAACAGTTTCCCCTTTCTTTTCCAACACCAGGATGCTCACTCCTAGTGTTGGATGTGCACCTCCCCAGCCCATCAACACCTCTTGCTGACATCAGGGTACCCAATCCACGAGTCAGCATCCCCCCTCCCCACCACTACTGTGGCATACTGGGAGCCCACCCCAGTATGCCAAACATTTTGTTTTTTTATTCTGTAAGTGAAGAAAACTGTCCCTTGCTGTTCTTTTTTTTTTAAACCTGAAAAAATAAAATGGTCCCTCGTTGTCTTCCCGGCCCCTCCCCACCCTCCCTCTGCGCATCCCCCTTCCCCGCAGCCCTCACCCCATACCTATCTCCAGAGGTCCAGCACTGTGATCATCTGTGGAGTGGGAACACGTCTGAACTCTTTAAAAGCCAACCACAAAATGAAGAAACTCACGGTAAGCTTTATAATGGCATCAATGGGGAGTTTCAACCTAGGTTGATATTTCAGCCATTTTTTGTAGTTTTGGCCCCAGATTTTCAACTTGGGGTTCTTGGGACCCCACCTCATGAACACTTGAATTGTCATTTAGTTTCTCGGTCCCGAAAGGTGATTTCATGGTCACTGTGCAGAATGACCCTTTGGGACCAATTAATGAAATGACAGTGCCACTGTTCATGAGATGGGATCCCAAAAAGGCCATGATGCAAATTTAGTGAAAAAAATCCCAAAAATGACTGTTATGAGTGTGCGGTGTGCGGTTTCTATGTATGCTTGTAACTTTGCCAGTTTTCAGTATTTGCACTCCAATTTCTAACATTGCCTTTTTTTCACACCTCCTTATGAATAGTACAGCTGTCATTTTTGCATCCTGCCCAAAATGTGTTTTCGCACCTGTGGCACAGAATGGCACAGTCACTGTGTGAAATCAACTTTTGGGACAGATTAACAAAATCACAGTGCCGCTGTTCATGAGGGGATGTCTCAAAAAGGCCATGTTGAAAAATTGGTAAAAAAATGACTGCGTTACAAGCATGCATTATGCAGTTTCTATGTATGCTCGTAACTTCACCAGTGTTTCATATTTTTCACTCCAGGTTTTCAACATTGCCATTTTTTCACACTTCCTCATGGACAGTACAGCTGTCTTATTCACATCCTACCTGAAATGTGTTTTCACACCTGTTGTGCCAAATGGCACAGTCGCTGTGTGAATCACTTTTGGGGATTGAGTAATGAAATGATAGTGCCACTATTCATGAGGTGTGGTCCCAAAAAGCCCATGTTGAAAATTTGTAGTGAAAATACCAACAAACGCCTGGGGTGTTAGAGTTTTCAACCATAAAGCCTCACCCTGTAGAGACTGACAGGTGTCGGAGTTGTGTCTTGGGGTTGTCGACTGTAATGCTCATGCCATTGCATCCCCACTCCCACCCTGCAGCCAGTGACAGGCATCAAGGTTTGTCTTGGGGTCTTCAGTCCTAACATTCACTCCATTCTCTTACACTGCACCCATCTCAGCTTATTTCCTTATGGAATGGGGTAAGCATAAAGGCGGAAGACCCCAAGGCACACCATGACACCGGTCTGTGTCTGCAGGGTAGGGTGGGGTGGGGGTGAGGTGGAATGGCATGATCTTCATGCCTGATGTCCCAAAGCCACACCCCAATGCCCGTTCTCTCTGCAAGGTGGGGTGGGGTTGATGTTAATTAAATACTTCACTGCCATTCCTATTATGCAGCTGTCTAACTTTTGCAGTACCGACGCCAGTACCAGCAAGCAAACGTTCAGCATTGACAAATACTTGTTTGTAAATAGGGTAAACAATGCTACCCCTCCCGGACAGAGGAATTTCACCTGTTTGAAGATTGCATTGCATATGTCCTGATGAGAAATGTACCATGATAAAGAGTTAACACTAGCTTTTATATTTTTTGCAATTTCAGTATCTACACTTACTCTATTTTGCTCAATATCTGATAGGAAACAGACTACCAAAGTTGGCTTCCCACTCTGATGGGAGGCAGTATAACATGGTGGTTTAAGGCTCTGAGCTGCAAATCTGGTGACATCCAGCAAACCAGATTGGGTTTGAACCCCACAGCTTCCACTTGCATACTGTGTGACCCTGAGCAAGTCACATAACTTCCCTGTGCTCCCAGGTCGCACCTGTAAAAAAAGCTTTCAGCTTAGTGTGCTACTCCTGGTTAAACAACAACAACTAAATGAAGGGGGGGGGGGAATGAAGATTCTATCATTGCTGAAAAATTATTATAACCCTTAGAAACTAATGCAACCACCTCTCTGGTCTTGGGGTTTAAATTGCATCATTTGTTTACAGGGCGGGACACATACATGAACTTAAATGCTTTCACCTACTTGACCTCCTGGGTCTGGGTTAACCTTTTGTGTGCGCGAATGTTCTCAGGATCACTGCGGGCTGTAAAATTAAGGAGGTTAGCAGGCAGAACACTTGGAAACTATTAACTGAATGTCCAATCCAGCATACAGTCTAAACAATCTTCATTTAATACAATAAAACTCATGAGCACATCAGGAATTGTATAAAAATAAAGTCCCAGCTGGTGAAAAACACGTCTTTGTGGCCCCCATTGGGGGGAGAGTCCATTTTAATAGTCCAGCATTCCTTTTGGGAGATACTACTTCAGGGCATACAGCCCCCACAGAATCAGATTCCTTTTTTTTTGGGCTGCACATAACACAGGAGCACACTTTAGTTTCAGTTATCAGCGGATGATTTAGCACACCGACAGCATGGGGCAAATCTACACAGGGGCTCTATCTTTGGATTTTTAATTAAGGACCAGCACAGAAAAATGGACAGGGCACTGGAGCTTACAGTGTATGTAGCACAGTCTGGGGCTTTCTTCCATAAGTGCCTTCTGACCCCTACACCTTTGTTCTTGCATTACTGCAGCATCGAAGGGAAGGTCTACAGTAGCCAGACTGGGTTCCCATATGTCCCTTACTCTGTGCAGTTATACAACCAGCTCAGGGGTCCTTAGGCATACAGTACTCTACCATAGTCAGTCTTTAATCCAAGCTAGCTCAGGACCTGTATAACGTGGCTCACCACACCGTGGCAAGGATAGGCCAATCAACCCACCAGGAGTTCCTGTTGCCACAGATCTGGTGTTTCGCCCTCTCCCAAGCATGACTCCCATGGTACAGCGGGTCCCATGCATACAGAGGGTCCCTGGCAAAATACAGAATATCCCATTACAGGGTTCCACCTGCTACCCAACAGGAGGGGGTCCCAAGGTACCTACTACTTTTTAATTTCAATTCACATTTTACCCCAGATGCTGTTCACTTAGGTCATTTCCTTTGATAAGAGACTTGGTCCTTGGAAGATATGACAGTTCCAAAGGCTGTCCACCCCATGGGGGGCGGGGCATGATGAGATCGCTGCCACCAAGATCCTACTGTTTGATGGAGGGTCTAATTCCAAAAGCAACCCTTTCAGCCCCTCAGTGAGTCTGCATGTGACTTGTTCAGCTCCTGCTGAGCAGTAAACTCACTGTTTCTGCCTAAATGACCAGCCCCCTAGGAGCTCACAGCCAGTCCTTCTGAGTGGGAGGTACAAAGGCAAGTTGAAGTTAAATCATTACCGGTCAAATAACAAAGCATCGGGGTTGGGGGGGCAGAAGTCACACTGGATTACATTAATAACCAAAAAGAGTTTATGTTTTTATTTATAATTGTATTCTCTAGTTCACTATTTTGTTGGAAATAAGCTTTCTAAAATAACAGCTTAGAACAGCTAGTCCAACTCTTGCATCATCTCCACCTGTGGGATGGTGTAGTAGAACTTAGAATTTTTTTTTAAGTGAAAAGTCTCTCTCCGTGCTGGTCTTGCACTGACGGTCTTCCCCTAACAGATCTTTAGATATTGGAGCCCTGGGTGGTGCTCCTACTATTCAACAGCTAAGTTCTGAGTTACAGCCATGTATTTTCAGTTATAGCTCTCATTTCTGTGTTTTACTGGTATTTGTTTGTTAAAATCCCAAGAACTGAAAAAATAATCTCATTGTACTCTATTCACAGAGACAGTGTTTGCAATTTATTTATGTATTGTATAATCGGATTTACAACCATTGAGCCAGAGGCTCGTTTACAAAGGTACCTCATCACAGAGAGGACATACAGAGTCAACATACCTACAGAATGCAATCATACAGAACAACATAGTTTTACATAATTGTTTGAACACAAAGAGTAATTAAACAACATTTCAGACTTGACAGGTTAGTACCAGCAGGTACTGGCAGTGGAGAGGGAGGCCATGGGGGAGTGAGGGGGTTGGGGTGAGAGGAAGTTTGGCCCAGAGGGTTCTGTCAGTAGTATTTTGAGAGCAGCAGAGCATCTGTTAGTGACAGGTGCAGCAGCGGGTGCTGAACAATACGGCAGTTCTGAAGGGGGCAATTTTGGTGGTGTTGGAAATGGCTGCAGGTAGCGAGTTGAACCAGGACGAGGCTCTGTAGCTGAACGACCTCTGTGACCTGGTGGTCCTAGTTCTGGGTACTAGTAGCGTGATCTTGTTAGTGGTTTGGGTAGTGACTCTGGAAGGTGTAAGTTGGGTGGAGGCAGAAACCTTGTGGGGGGGGGAGAGCCCAAGTAGAATCTTCTTAGTTAGTAGGCAAGTTTGGTTGCGGAGGCGTTCATCGAGGCTAAGGAGTTTGGCCATGTCATAGAGCTGACAAGTGTGTGTGAGCCTAGGGGCACTGGTCACTAGTCTGCAAGCCTTGTTTAGGGTGAGTCGAATCTTGTTGAGGGCTGTGGAGTCAGCAGCACGTAGACTGGAAGGCCGTAATCGACAAGGGACATTACTGAGGACATAATGGCAAGCCAGAGGGCATCAGGTGGGAGGCAGTCCTTGTGACAGTAGAGTATGCCAAGATGAGCGTTAGCGGTGGAAGCGAGGGCTGTAATGTGGGCATGAAAGGTGAGAGCCAAGTCAAAGGTGATCCCAAGGTATTTGTATGAGTAAACTTGTTCAAGTGGTTGATGAGTGCTGGGGAGAATTTGGAGGGGGTTGTTGCTGACTTTGTTCTGGTGGTGGGCAAAGAGCATTGCCTTAGCTTTTTGAGTTTAATGACTAGTCTGCTGTCCTTAAACCAGTTCTCAGCATCATTGAAGGAGCATTGGAGGGAATATTGGAGGGAGGGAGGTGGGATTTCTGTGGGCAGCATAAATAACGGCGGCAGCATCGTACAGGAGAATATTGCCGGAACAGGCACTGGGCAGGGTGTTTAGGTAAAGGCTAAAGAGTAGTGAGCCCAAGATAGAGCCTTGGGGAACCCCTGAGTGGAAGGGATGGGTTTCTGAGAGTATCCCATTGTTTTTGACACGCTGGGAGTGGGCTGATAGGTAACTCGCCCACCAGGCGAGGGAGCCAGCAGAGAAACCTGTATGGTTGAGGGCTTTTAGTAGGAGGGGGTGGGAGACAGTGTCAAAGGCATTAGAGAGGTCAATAAACACTGCTCCAACTAAGGAACCGGAGTCCAGGGAGTAGTGCAGGAAGTTGGAGAACTCCATTAATGCTGTACTTGTACTGTGACCAGCGTGGAAGCCATGCTGTTCCGGGCATAGAATGTTGCATTTTGCTAGATATTCGGTGAGTTGAGTGGCCACCACTTTTTCTAAGGTTTTTTTTGGGGGGGGAGGATGGAGATTGGACGATAATTGCTGGGGGAGGACCTGTCACCTCCTTTGTGAATAGGTGTGACTGTCGCTGTTTTCCATGCTGTGGAGAATTGCACCAGACAGAGGGATCGGTTTAGTAGGTCAGTGAATGGTATCAGGACATCATCCAGGACCAGCTGGAGTATTTTTGGATCCAGGGAGTTGCTGCTAGGACTGTTGCTGTTTGGCATTTTAAGCAGGAGTGGTCTGGCTTCCTAGATGGATACTTTGCATAGCTAGAACCGGGGGTGCTGAGGATCTGAGGGCGGTGGGTCAGGGGTTGGGTCGAAAAAGTTACTTGGGAGGACAGGGCTAAGATCTGTAAAAGAGGAGTTAAGGCAGTTGGCAATGTCAGCGGGGTCAGTAAAGGTGGAGCCATTGACCGTAAGCTGGGCTGTGGGGGGCATGATTTCCCATTCATTTCTTTTATATTGTCCCAGAAGTTCTGAGCACACACCCCATGAGGAGGTGAGGGTGGCCTGGTAGTGATCTGCCTTGGCTTTTCGGATGGCCCACGTATATGTGCAGCATTATATTTTATTTAGTTAGTTTTTGTTGACCGGGTAAGTGCACTAGATAAATCCTGCCTATTTTCAGGCACAACCCGGGAGAGGGGGAGGGGGATACAGATGAATGCCAACTGACCTTGAACCAGATTAAGCTATTGGTGGTATTTTTAGTGAATGAGGGAAATTTGGCCAGGACACCAGGGAAATTCCCCAACTCTTTTCAAGAATTGCATGGGATCTTTAACATCCACCTGAACTACCACCAATCCAGGCAGATGGGACCTCGGTTTAACATCTCATCTGAAAGACGGCACCTCAGAAGTGCAGCACCCCTCTCATGCTGCACTACAGTGTCAGTACTGGGATATTAACCCAAGTGCCAGATGTGGGAACTGAACCCACAGTCCTCTGATCTCCCAGCCTAGGAGTCAAGGGTGCTACCTACTGAGCCACTGACACTGCCTATCTGTCAGCCATCCGGCCAGTCTCAGTGGCTATATACTAGAGGTTATCCCTATCCCTGGGCAGTTGGAGTAGGGCAGGGGTGACCAAAGGTGCATTTTGCCTTTTGGAGCGGATCATGGTAAAGGGAGCAAAAAGATCACAAGCCTTGTTAAAGGCTTGTGAGAAGAGGTCGAGGGCAGCGTCAATGTTGGTTGCACGGCGGATGGGAGACCAGTCAATGAGAGCGAGCAACTGTTTGATTTTTTTTAGTCCGCCAGGGCGGAGACGCTTGTGGCATGTGGCTTGGGCTACAGGTTTGGGGGTGGGGGAAGACCAGAGGAATAGGAGAGAGGAGTGGTCACTTAAGGAGTCTGGGAGGACTTGAATATCCTGAATCTTTTGGGGGTGGTTGGAGACAATGACATCTAGGAGGATGCAAGTCCCTGTAGTTTGGTTACGTCTAGTGGGTTGGGAGATGAGTTGGGTCAGGTCTAATGCAGCGAAGGTGTCTCTTATTGGTGAGGCAGAGGGACTGAGCCAGTTCACATTAAGGTCTCCAACTAGGACTTGTTGTACTTTATGGGGCAGGGCAGAGAGATATTCAGTGAGAGACAATATCGCTGGGGTCTGATTCCTTGGGGGTATGTAGGAGACTGTGAGATAGAGTGGGCTTTTGGATGGGTCTGGGGTAAGTTTGAGGGTAAGGGCCTGGGCACCATCTACAAGCTTGGGGGCAGGGGGTGCGTGGTCAATATGGTGTCACGAGCGTAAAATGCACAACCACCTCCACGTTTACCTGCCCGATCCTCACAAAATAAGGTGTAACCTGGAAGGGAGACAAAGGAGTCTGGGGTGGACTTAGTTAGCCAGGTTTCTACTAGGGCTATGATGTTTGGTTGGTGTAGTATGACCCAGCACTGAGTGGCAGTGAATTATTTCAGCAGGCTGCATATGTTCACGGAGACAATGCGGAGTCCATTGGACCTAGTTGGTGGACTGGTGGAGAGAGGGCCTGGGTTAGGGTGGATATTACCAGAGAGGAGTAATAGAATGACCAAGATTCTAGCCCTGGGGTGGCAGTTTGTTAACTTTTTGGGAGTACGTTGAGAGGCAGGGCAGGAAGTAGGGGAGCAAGGGGTGGGCAGGGTTTGGAGGGTCAGGAAGACACAAAGGCGGTGGAGCCAAGGGGTGCCAGGGTGGGTGGTGGGGTTGGTGAGGCACCTAGGAGGTGGATGCAGGGGTCCAGGGCGCACTGACATGGTGGGGGGTGAGTGGGTTACACTGGTGAGGTATGTGGGTGCAGTTGACAAAGGGCATGGAGTAAGGTCTGGCTAGTGGAAGATGAGCCCCAGGATGCTTATGAAGATGAGACTCATAAGGTGGAGGTGAGCATTCATGGTGCCAGGTAGCCTTGGAGGCAGAGCAAAGTGGCTGGGGGGGGGGCAAAGCTTTAAGAGCTTTAAGAACCAAGAGAAGATTTTGTTGGCTTGGTGGTACAGCTGCTGACTTTGGTCTCAAGAGTACAGGGCTTGAGACCTACGGTGGGACAGCAGAGAGTATTTTTAGTCGATTATGGAGCCAAAAAGCTTTAAGAGCTTTAAAAACTAACTGAACTTTATGTGGGCTTGTTGGCCTAGAGGTAGAGCTACTGACTTTAGTGTCAAGCATACAGGGTTTGAGACTTGAAGTGGACAGTAGAAAAGTATTTTTAGCTGACTATGGAACCAAAAGCTTTAAGAGCTGTGAAACAGAGGGGGTAAATAGCATGACTCATTGGTTAGTGGTAGAGTTGTTGGCTTTGGTTTAGTGGTAATATTTATTAAAAACACTGGTGGAGTGGTCGGAAAAGTGGCAAATGAGGTTCAATGCGAAGACGTAAAGGGTTATGCACTTCAGAGCAAGGAACCCAGGGAGGAGCTACCAGTTGGGAGGGGTTCAGATAGAGGTCACAGAGGAGGAGAAGGACCTAGGGGTGATCATAATGGGTAACATGAACAACTCAGCTCAGTGCAGGAAGGTGGCAGCTAAGGCCAATAAGATGCTGGAGTGTATGGCAAGAGGAATCTCATCCAGAAATAGGGATGCAATCCTGCTGCTGTACAGGTCACTAGTCAGGCCACATTTGGAGTACTGCGTGCAGTTCTGGCATCCCTTTCTGAAGAAAGATATCAGATTGCTGGAGGGGGTGCAGCATAGGGCAACTAAGATGATCCAGGGGCTGGAAGGCAAAATCTATGAGGACAGGCTGACTGAGTTGAATATGTACACCCTGGAGAATAGGGGGGATATGACTGAGACCTTTAAATATCTGAAGGGGATTAACAAAACAGGCACAGAAGGGATATTTAAGCTGAGGAGAGGAAGGAACACCAGAGGGCATGGTCTCAGGTTGGAAGGTGAAAGATATCGGAGAGAGACGAGGAGGCATTTTTTCACAGAGAGGGTGGTGGAGAAATGGAACACTCTACCCAAGGCAGTGGTATCCTGTAGCACAGTGGGCAGTTTTAAAAGGGTATGGGACAGGGTGCATGGGGGGGTAAAGGTGAAGGGGGAGAGGAGGGTGGGGCAATTGCAATATAAGTGTGCTAGCTGCACATTCGAGCAGACTAACTTGATAGACCACAAGGTCTGTTTCTGCTGGCAGATTCGTATGTTCGTATGGGTCCCATAAATTTTGTTCTTACTTTTTTCCCTTGTTTTCTGGCCTTTTTATGTTGCTTGCACACATGTGCAAGAAACATAGTGCCATCATCGAAGATTTCGGAGGTGTGTCACCTCCTCCTCCAATTCAGTCAGTGTGTTGGCAGGCGCGGCCCCTGTCAGCCAATGCATTCTGGAGCTGTCTATGACAAGCTCCAAAATGCAGTGGCATACAGTTGAAAGGGGGAGCTACGCTTGAGTGAGCAGCAATAAGATATTGGCTGCTCACGCACAGCCCCCCCACAGACACCCACACAGGCGTGCGCGCCCCACCTCGCGACGCACTGTATAGCCGACGGGTGCCCAATTCCCGTCGGCTGAGCTGCTGCCCCAGTAGTAAGCACGCTGGGAGCCCACCCCAGCGTGGCAAGCTTATCTCAGGCTGACGGGGTGCCCAACTCGTCACAAACGCCCAACCATCCTTGTGCCACGCTGGAGCCCACCCCAGTGTGGCAAACGCCCCGCTGTGTCCTTTTTTTTTCCTGCAAAGAAAACGGTCCCACATAGTCTCCCCTGGCCCTCCCACAACCCACACCCACCCACTGCGCACTTGCCTCTTCTACACCCCTCACCCCATACTTACCTCTGACCTCGGCACGATTGGTGGACCAGGAACATCGCCTGCACTCTTCAAAGCCGGCCACGAACTGAGGAAATGCCGTAAGCTGTATAATGGGCTAGATGGGGGTTTCAACTTTGTTGCATATCTCAGGCATTTTGGGAATTTTGGCACCAAATTTTTAACATGGGGTTTTTGGGACCCCTTCTCATGAATGATGTTACTGTCATGGTGTTATTCGGGGCCTGAAGAGTGATTTCGCAGTCACTGCGCAGTCACTGCGCAAAATCAGCCTTTGGGCCTGAATAACACCATGACATGATATCATTCATGAGAAGGGGTCCCAAAAACCCCATGTTGAAAATTTGGTGCCAAAATTCCAAAATGACTGTTTTACGAGCGTGTGTGGCGCAGTTCCTACGCAGGCTCGTAAGTTCACGAATTTTCAATATTTTCACTCCAGATTTCCAACATTGCCATTTTACCACACCTTCTTATGAGCAGTATAGCTGTCATTTTTCACATCTCACCCAAAACATGTTTCCGCCCATGTAGCGCACAATGGCGCAGTCGGTGTGCGAAATCAATGTACGGGATAAATTAAGAAAATCACAGTGACACTTTTCATGAGCAAAGGTCTTAAAATGGCTATGTTGAAAATTTGGTGAAAAAATTCCAAAAAATGACTGTTTTACGAGCGTGCGCTGTACAGTTCCTACGCACGCTCGTAAGTTTGCGAATTTTTAATATTTTCACTCCAGATTTTCAACATTGCCATTTTACCACACCTTCTTATGAGTAGTACAGCTGTCATTTTTCACATCTCACCCAAAACATGTTTCCGCCCATGTAGCGCACAATGGCGCAGTCGGTGTGCGAAATCAATGTACGGGACAAATTAAGAAAATCACAGTGACACTGTTCATGAGCAGAGGTCTTAAAATGGCTATGTTGAAAATTTGGTGAAAAAATTCCCTTCAGATGTTCTGCAATATTACTAATGAAGACATTGAACAGAACTGGCCCCAGGACCGATCCCTGCAGCACCCCACTGGTCGCCCCCTCTCCCTAGACTGCATACCATTTACCACCACTCTCTGCCTCCTGTCTGTTAGCCAGTTTCTAACCCAGTTTACCCAGCTAATTTATCAGCCTCCTATATGGGATGGTGTCAAAGGCTTTGCTGAAATCAAGGTAAGCGTTGTCCACTGCCCCACCCTGATTCACTTCCTTTGTAACCCAGTCAAATAAATCAACCAGATTTATCTGACATGATGTCCCCACTGTGAATCCATGTTGTCTATGGTCCTGGGTTCCGATGGCATCTAGATGCCCCACTATCCTTTCTTTAAGCAATGTCTCCATGATCTTCCCCACTACTGAGGTGAGGCTGAATGGCCTATTGTTCCCTGCCTCCTCCCTGCTGCTGGACTTGTGTAGAGGGACCACATGTGCCCTCCTCCAATTTACTCATGTTGAATGACTCAGTGAACTTGGCTGCCAGAGGTACTGCTATCTCCCTTCGCAGTTCTGTTAATATCCTTGGGCGTATGCCATCTGGTTCCATCGCTTTGTCCACCTTCAATTTAGTGAGCTCCTGCAGGACTCTTTTGCCTTTGAATGGACTATTGTCCACCTCTTCACCCCATTGGCAACTGCTGTACTGCTGTAGCCCTTGCCCCTCCCACTTTTCTGTGAATACTGAAGGGAAAGACACAGTGGATGTCTTGGGAGGAAGGCATAAAACTGTCACTTCCAAATACCTAAACAGCACATACAAGCAAGCAACATTCGGCATTGACAAATGCTTGTTACTTGAGGCTTTGTGTGAGAACTGCCACTGACTCACAACAACTGTGGTTGTTTTCTGAGTACTCTGCCCGCATTTAAAGCACTCAGATTTCACTGCTGAAGTGAAATTTACAAGTCAACTCACAACCATGGTTGACATTTGAACTGGCTCTCAAGGACTGAGGTCAGACTGTTTACAGTGGTGCCCTTCCTGGTCTCATACTGTATGTCTGAATTAGGAAAACACAAGAAAAAGACTGAGCCCACTGGTTTTAAAAGGTGTACAGTGTGGCATTAATTTTCCTAAGGCAGACAGGCATGCAAAGTGTTACATATGTTTTAGACAGAGCTTATCTTTCTCTGTTAGCTCGATTCTTTGTCCAGCTCTAAAAAGTGTTCCCCTGTAAAGGTTGCAAACCCTTTGAAGAAAATGTCAGCTGAATCAGTTTCCCCTAAGAATTGTAGCCTGTAAGGCAGAATCCTCAAAGAACTATTTAAAAGATTCAAAATCCACATCTGATGTTCATTTAGATAAGGAGAAAGACAAAACAAATATTTGTCAATGTCGAATGTTTGCTTGCTGGCATTAGCAGTGGAAGTGCAGGAGTTAGACAGATGCAGTATACGAATGGCAGTGAAGTATTGTTGAACTGACACGAATTCCACCCCCACCCTGCAGAGATGAACAGGCACTGGGGTGTGTCTTTGGGTAGTCACCCATAACGGTCACGACATTTCACCTCACCCTACCCTGCAGACACTGACAAGTGTCGAGGTTGCCTTGGGGTGTTCGGTCTTTACACTCACCTCATTCCATAATGAAATATGCTGAAATGGGTGCAGTATAGGAAAACGGGGTGAACTCTGGGGCCAAAGAGTCCAAGGTGCATCTCGATGCCTGTCACTGGCTGCAGGGTGGGGGTGGGGGTGGAATGGCGTGAGCATTACTGTCGACAATCCAAAGTCATACCCCTGACGCCTGTCACTCCCTACAGGGTAGGGCGTTATGGTTGGAAACCCTAAAGCCCTGGGCGTTTCTTGGTATTTTTACTCAAGTTTTCAGCATGGGCTTTTGTAACCCACCGCATGAACAGTGACACTATTAGTTCATTAGCGGAAAGATGATTTTGCACAGCGACTCCGCCATTTGGCGCCACAGTTGCGAAAACACATTTCTAACAGGATGTGAAAAATGACAGCTGTACTGTTCATGAGAGGTGTGAAAAAATGGTAATGTTGAAAATCTGGAGTAAAAATATAAAAAAAACTGAAGTCACGAACGTGCGTAGAAACTGCACAACGCACACCCATAATTTAATTATTTTGGAGATTTTTTACAGCAGATTTTCAGCATAGGCCTTTTGGGACCTCCACTCACTGTGATTTTTTTAATCTGTTCTGAAAACTGATTTCCCACAGTGACCGTGCTATTCTGCGCCGGAAGTGCGAAAACACATTTCGGCCAGGATGTGAAAAATGACAGCTGTACTGTTCATGGAAAAATGCCAATGTTGAAAATCTGGAGTGAAAATATAAATTCGTGAAGTTATGAGGGTGCAGGGAAACTGCGCAATGCACACTTGTAATGCAGTCATTTTATGGACTTTTGTCACCAAATTTTAAAAATAGGTATTTTAAGACCTCTGCTCTTGAACAGTGTCGCTGTGATTTTCTTAATCTGTCCCAAACACTGATTTCACACACCAACTGCGCCACTGTGTGCTACATGTGTGAAAACACATTTTGGGTGCGATGTGAAAAATGACAGCTATACTGTTCATAAGGAGGTGTGGTAAAATGGCAATGTTGAAACTCTGGAGTGAAAATATTAAAAATTCTTGAAGTTATGAGGGTGCGTGGGAACTGCGCAATGCACTAAATGCATGGTCATTTTGGTTTTACCATGAATTTTCAACATGGGTTTACTGAGGGCCTATCTCATAATCTGTGGCACTGTCATTTCATTAATAAGTCCCGATAGGTGGTTCCATGCAATGACCGAGAAATCACCTTTTGGGACCGAATAACAAAATGACAGTGACTGAGTTCATGAGGTGGGGTCCCAAGGACCCCATGGTGAAAATTTGGTGGAAAAATTCCAAAAAATGGCCGAGATATCCACCTAAATTGAAAAAACCCTATTTATGCCATTATACCACTTACTGGCATTTCTGCAGTTTGTGGTCAACTCTGAAGAGTGCAGACGTGTTCCCAGTCCACCGAAGATCATCACACTGGGCTCCAGAGGTAAGTATGGGGTGAGGGTGTGTGTGTGTGTGTGTGGGGGGGGGAGATGGGGTACACAGAGGGTGTGTGCAGGTTGGGGGAGGGGGAATGAGAGACTGTGAGGGACCTTTTTCCTTTTTTTACAGGTTACATCAACGTGGGACGGTTTGGGCACGCTGGGGTGGGGTCCCAGCATGCCGGCACACCTGGGTGTTTCTTTTGGGAGGGTCTGGAGCCGATGGGGATTGGGCACCCTTGGCCCTGTCGGTCATCAGTGTGTGGGCAGAGCGCATAAGCATGCTGAGGTGGGCTCTCAGAGAGCTACCTGCGTATTTGTTGGGGGGGGAACTGGAGCCGATGGGGATTGAGCACCCGGCCATACAGTGTGCTTGGGGGGTGTGTGCATGAGCTGAGGGGGATTGGGCATTCCCATGGCACACAACAAATGAGGGGGTGCATCATGCCAACGGGGAGTAGGCTACAGTAAATGAACTGGGAAGGGGTCATGCTGACAGGGGGATTGGGCACCCCCATCGGCTTTAACAGACTGGGAGAGGTGGGCGGCGGCTGTCCATCAGCTTCATGGGGACTTTGAGAGGCCAACAGAGAAGCAGTCGCCATGTGTATTGAAAGGAGTCACCAGAAAATGCAGTTGTAATTAGCTGCTGCAGTCAGGGACCACCCGCAAACAGATTTTGCTGATTGTGTAGTGAAGGGGTGCTCCCTGATTGCAGCGGCAAGTTTCTTTGAACATAGCAGAATGCTCTTTAACTGCTGTCATCAACAGCATGCTCCTCTATTCGCCGCGGCAGAGACCAGCTCCAGAACGGACTTCTGCCATTCACCACAACACTGCCGCGCCTCCATAACCCGCTTGTGAAGGATGTGTTTCTTGCACATGCGTGCAGGCAAACACAAAAATAAGAGTTTACACCATAGTAAGGTACATACCAGTATTTTCAGTTACCTGTAATCCGATCTCTGTTTGTATGGTTTACACTGGCATGGATTCTGTATATGGAGCATTACCACCATCTCCCCATTCATGTATTGGTGACTGTCTTGTACAGTATGTCCTGCAAGCCCATTGGTCCACAGTGTGGACCAATGGGCTTACAGCTCACACTGTAAGCTGTCATTCAGCAGGCAGCTTGGTGGTATGTGGTTGGGTAGCAACTGCCCACTGATGGGGGGGAGCTGGGTGGGCAGGGGGTCCTGTGTGTGTTGGGAGGTGCCACTGGACCACCAGGGATAAAAGCCAATATGGCACACCAGCGATTGGTGCATTGGGTGGGGTGGGGGGACCACTAGACTACCAGGAAGGGAGAATATGTTATTTTACGGTGATCGGTGCATTGGGTGGGAGGGGGTTACCACTAGACTACCAGGGCTGCATTTTATGCATTTTACCACGATCAGGCTACAGGGATGGAGGGGGGGGGGTTACCACTAGACTGCCAGGGCTGCATTTTATGCATTTTTACCACAATCGGGCTACTGGGAGGAAGGGGGTACCACTAGACTACCAGGGATTGTATTGATTTAATATTACCCACGACTGGGGTTATGTGAGGGAAGGGGTACCACTAGACCATCAGGGAGTGTCGATCAATGTCTACCGCGATTGTGATCACTTGCTAAGCCACCCCTCCCGACATCCTTGTTATTATTTCCAGTGTAAAGAAACAAGCAATAAAGCAAACTCAAAGGGGCGGTATATTTCAAAGAAGGAGATAAGTGGCAATCTGAAATAAAATAATTTGTTTGTTTTAAAGTTATCGCCAGGAAAGACATACTGAGCTGGTGACAACTCTTTTCCAGATGTGTCCTGAGGGGAAGCAGTAGAGAAGATACAGAAAAAGAATCAGAACTAAATGCACAACGGGCAAATATGTATTTATTTTGAAACATAGAAACATAGAATTTGACGGCAGATAAGGAACGCTTGGCCCACCCAGTCTGCCCATTCCCCCTACCTAATGGATAAGCTGCAGATCCTAGTTAACCAGCAGCCTACTTCTTTCTACCCCACCCACTAGCATTGCCTTATGACTGTCCCATACATGCTTGAATTCAACCACTGTTTTTGACTCCACATCCTCCTCCGGAAGGCCGTTCCATGTATCCACAACCCTCTCTGTGAAAAAATACTTCCTTACATTACCTCTGAGCCACCCCCCCCCCCAACTATCTTCAAATTGTGCCCCTTGTTCTTGCACACCTCTTTTTTTGAAAGATGCTACCTTCTTGGACTTTGTTGATTCCCTTGAGGTACTTGAAAGTTTCTATCATGTCCCCCCTCTCCCTCCTTTCCTCGAGGCTATACATATTAAGCTCCTTTAGTCTCTCTTCATATGTCTTCCAGTGCAGACCCTGCACCATTTTAGTTGCACTCTCTGGACATCTTCCATCCTGTCTATGTCCTTGCGGAGATTGGGTCTCCAGAACTGCACACAGTACTCCAGATGGGGTCTCACCAGCTGTCTGTACAGAGGAATAACAACTTCCTGTTTTCTACTGGTGATGCCTCTCCCTATGCATCCCAATATCCCCCCAGCCCTCCTTGCTGCCCTCTCACATTGCTTGCCCACCTTTAGGTCATCTGATATGACTACCCCAGGTCCCTTTCCATTTTTGTTGTTGTTAGTATCTCACCCCCCATTGTGTACTCTTCCCCTGGATTTTTGTTTCCCAGGTGCATTACCTTGCACTTCTTAGCATCGAATCTAAGCTGCCATACATTTGACCATTCCTCTAACCTTGCCAAGTCCCTTCTCATCCTTTACACCCCACCTTGTGCCTCAACTCTGTTGCAGATCTTTGTGTCTTCTGCAAAGAGACATACTTTTCCTTCCAGTCCCTCTGCCATGTTGCTTATAAAGACATTGAAGAGGACCAGTCCTAACAATGAACCCTGCGGTACCCCACTAGTAACCCCCCTTTCTTCAGAGTGGACTCCATTTACTATTACCCTCTGTGTCCTGTTCTCCAGCCAGTTCTTTACCCAGGCTATCATCTTGGGACCCACTCCCAGGCTGGCTAACTTGTATATTAATCTTTTGTGTGGGACTGTTTCAGATGCCTTGCTAAGGTCTAGGTAGGCCATGTCCACAGCCCCTCCCTGATCTACTACTTTGGTCACCCAGTCAAAAAAATCTATTAGATTCGTCTGGCATGACCTTCCCGCTGTGAATCCATGCTGCCTTGGGTCCTGTGCCCCTCTGGCCTCTAGGTACTCAACAATTCTTTCCTTCAGAAGTGATTCCATCATTTTCCCTATCACTGAGGTTAAACTAACAGGTCTGTAGTTTCCTGCTTCTGCCCCGTTCCCACGTTTGTGAAGGGGAATCACATCTGCCCTCCTCCAGTCCTCAGGTACCACCCCATCCTCCCATGATTTGTTAAAGAGGGTAGTCAGTGGTGTCACTAGTTCTATCCTTAGTTCTTTTAGAATTCTGGGATGAAACCCATCAGGCCCCATTGCTTGTTCACCTTCAGTTTTAAGAGTTCTTTCAGAACCCTTTCTTCTGTAAATGGGCTGGTATCAACTTCTGTATCCAGACTGTTTCTATTGTTTGTTTTAGGTACCTCCCCCTCTTCATTTGTAAATACTGAGTAAAAATATTTGTTTAGTATCTCTGCCTTTTCACCATCACCCTCTGCCCCCTTCCCCCCTTTATTAAGCCTCACTATCCCTCTCTTGGTCTTCCTTCGCTAATTTGCTTTTGATAACCGGCTAAGTGCACTAGACAAAAACCTGCCTATTTTCAGGCACGACCCAGAAGAGTACATTACAGGGAGCAAGAACATTACAGTAACCAGGACTGAGTATAAAACAGGGAGTTACAGTGGCAAGGGATTAAATGCAGTAGATCAACAACAGTAATTGCAGTAAACAGGACTGACAGTGATATAACTTTGGTACAATACCTACAGTTTCAGTAAATAAAATCAGTGAAGGCCGAGATTAAGACAATAGTACAAAAGAATACAACAGATAATTAGGAATGCCAAAAATGTGGACAATGGTACTATACAGGCAGTCACAGTCATTACAGAGCATTGGAGGCTAAGAGCAGGACAGTAGTATATATGTTTATTTGTTTTTTGTTTACCGGGTAAGTACACTAGACAGCAATGTTGCCTATATTCAGGCATGACCCGGGAGAGTACAGACGGGAGACCAGAGTCAACATTAAAGAGTATTCATGACGCAGCACGAGGTGAGAACAAACATTTGAACAGTATACAGCCAGGTACAGTCATTATCAGTGATGACAAAGAGAAACAGATAACATTACATTAATTATTTTCATCTGATGATACATCAGTGACTAAACTGAAATGACAAACAGCAAACAAAACTTAAATGAAGTAGTATATAAGCGCATTAGCAACACTTAGGCAATTTAAACAAATTATGTGCACTGGCAAAGATAGAAATAGAAGGTTGCAACTTGAAAGCAAACAGGAGGATGTAATACTTGCACAGTGCAGAAATGCAAGCAGAAAGTAGCTAAGCTAACCAGTAATAGTCTCTTTGGAGCAGGGGAAAACAGGATTGGTAGTAGGATATGGGGCAAGGAGTTAGAGTAGAGAAGGTAAGTGAAGGCGAGGGAGAGGAGAAGGGAGTGGAAATAGACTAAGATAAGTAAAGGGGGGTTAGGAGCATTTGCAAGGGTAAGAAGAGAACTTTTATTATTCCTATTATTATTAGCATTATTACTGGTTCCATCTAGGGTGTGGAAGAAGGCGAGGATAGTTTGGGGAAGAGGTAGGAGAAATCAGTCTGGCCAGCTGAAGAGGTCTCAGTAGGGAGTGCGATGGAGCAGAAACCAGAGTTATGAAGGTAGTAGTGGGAAGGAAGGGGAAGGGAAATGAGTGAAGTGAGATTAGAGGGGAGAGAGCACAGCCAGAATTTACCAGTAAAGAAGGAACAATGAGAAAGGCTCCTTGCTTCAAGGGAGGGAAGGGAGAGTGAGATATAATGGGAGCAATGGTGAATGAGGGATGTGCAGTCCAAAGAAAGCCACTGAAGGAGTGAAAAAGGGGATCCAGTCTAAAAAGGGTAGACTTAGAAGCAATCTGTAAACAACATCTCCATAGTCAAAAATGTGAAGAATCATTCGTTGGACAGTTGCTCTACGAGACGCCAGGGGAATGCGATCACAGTTCCTGTATAATGCACCTAGTTTAGGTTGCAGTTTTTTGTGGATGGCATCCACATGTCCAGAAAAGTTGAGGTGATGATCAAGCCAGAGAAACTAGATACTTTATTTATTTATTTATTTATTTATTTATTTATTTATTCTTTCAGAGAGACCTTTGAGCGTGAGCTCTTTTACAAAGGTTCCAGTTCAGGGTGGACAAGTATGACAATACACAATACAATGGTTACAGAGAGCCTGCTCAGTTGGCATACAAGAGCAGATTACATCAGAGTTGGACAAATTATGAACAAGGAGTATAACAGAACTAGAAGATTTTTAGTAACTGGATTAAATGCACCAATTTTAAACCCCCCACCCACCCGCAGTGACCTCCAGGATCAGTTGTTAGACTAAAGTTGATAAGTCTGAGAAGTGGTTAGGAGATTACTCTGATGGTAGTGGGCTAGTTGTAAATAAACCCAAAGGAAGGGTTTGAATTACTCCCAGAGGGCGGGAAGAGGGGACGGTGGGAAGGGGTGCAATGGGGGGGGTTGTGGTGGGAGCAGGACAAGATTCCTTGCCTAGTTGGGGTTGGGGAGGGGAAATGTGGAGAGACATAACTGCATACAGATAAGAGCTGATATGAGTAGCTTACTTACTTACTAGGCTAGGCTGGGAAGGGGACAGGGTTCTTTATGTAGCCCCACTTGGGTGGGACCTAAGTTGAAAGCCTAGATTATCAAGTGACTCCTGTGCTACAGGTGCACTTTACGCATGACATGAGATGCTGTTTGAGGCCTGCCTTGAATTGAGATACTCTGTTTGTAAAGTCTTAGGGAGTTCATTTAACCAGTAGGGGGCCTGGTAAGCGAAGACATGCTGCCCTAGAGAGGTGCGTCGGAATGGGATAGACAGTGCTCCATTCTTCTTTTCTCTGGTGAGGTGAGGTATTGGAGAGGCCCCAAGCAGGTTTCCTATGCAGGGTGGGGTTTTATCGAGGAGTGCCTTCTTTGTCAGGAGACAGGTTTGGTATTTGATCCTGTCTTTTAGGTTGAGCCAGTTTGTACGCTCATACAAGGCACAAGCGTGAGTGTATTTATCCATGGACAGGGTGAGGCGACATGCCTTATTCAGTGCCATTTGGACCCTTTTGAGTGCAGTATCAGAGGCTGCACCACAAACCACCAGCCCGCAGTCAATCGTAGAGAGAATGGAGCTGGAGACAGAGGTATGGATTGCTTCTGGGATGATGGATTTCTTATGTCTCTAGAGGACTCCGATTTTTGCGTTAACCGCTCTAACAAGGGAGTCAATGTGGTGTGTATAAGTGAGTGAATCATCAATGGTGACCCCTAGGTACTTAAACACATGTACCTGCTCAATCTACTCACCAGCCGTATTAGTGATTTCTAGCGAAGTGTGTCCATGCTTGTGGTGAGGGCTAGAATGAAGCATGGCCTTTGTCTTCTTGTAATTCAGTAGCAGCTTTTGTCTACTGAACCAGTCCTCGAGTTTACTGAAGGAGTCCGTTAGTTCAGATTGTATGGCTGCATGAGAGGTGCTGCTGCTTAGCAACATGGCATCATCTGCATATAAGATAAGTTTAGTGTCACAGGCCAGGGTAGCTTATTTACAAATAAGCTGAAAAGTAGGGGCCCTAGGACTGATCCTTGAGGGACTCCTAGGAGTACATCTTTGGAGCTGGATAATGTCTGCCTGATTTTGACTCACTGACTCCTGTGTGTCAGGTAGTCATCGAAACAATTTAGAGTATTTGGTGCTATACCTAATCTTTGGAGCTGACGTAGCAGTAGTGGGTGGTTTACGGTGTCAAAAGCTTTGGTGAAGTCAATGAAGATGGACCCCACCAATTTTCCTTCATCCAGCGCCTTGTGTGCAAAGTCAGAGTATTCCAACAGAGCTGTGGTGGTGCTGTGTTTTTGCCTGAAACCATGTTGGTTTGGGCAGAGCAGATTGTACTTGTTTAGGTATTCTGTCAGTTGACTTGCCACGATTTTTTCCAGTGCTTTGGATAGAGGGGAGAGGATAGATATTGGCCTGTAGTTGGCCACCAGTGCCTTATCACCATTCCTATGCACTGGCATCACCAGGGCTTGTTTCCATACCTCAGGAAATTGAGCTAGAGCTAGGGATTTATTGAATAGCATTGTTATGGGGGGTGATCATAACATCGAGAGTGAGGGATAGTATCTTCATGTCCAGTCCGTCACTCCCCAGTCTGGTTTTGCCTAGGACTCCCCTGACCACTGTTAGGACCTCCTGCACCATTACCTTCTTAAAGTAGAAGGCAGGGTGGTTTGTTTCGGGCAGGCTGGCGCTGCCTAAGTACTCTGCAGGCAGAAGGTAGTCTGGCGGCGGCAGCACTGGGGACAGGTCACTAAAGGCTTGGTTAAAGGCATCAGCTATGGCTAGTGGGTCTGAGGAGGGTGAGTTATTTATATTGACCGTCTTAGGGTGCTGCTTCTGGTCTTTCCAAGGATGTGTTTAATGTTGTCCCAGAACCGCTTTCCATCACCCCATGCGTGTTAAGTTGGGTCTTATGGAAGTTAGCCTTAGCGAGCCTGATAAGCTTGGTGCAGCAGTTTCTGGCAGTTTTGTAGCACTGTAGGTCATGCTTGCTGCCTGAATTTAGGGCTGTTTCCCAGAAGCAATCCCTCTCCTTTAGGAGGGAGAGGAGTTTGCCATCAATCTAGCCATTGACCAACCCCCGAATTTTCCATTTTGTGCATGGTGCATAGATGTCACAGATGGAATTGAAACCCTCAGTGAGAAAGCTAAGGGCTTGGTCCAACGTAGGCGCCTTTCTTATAAGAGACCAATTGTAGGCAGACAGGGAAAATTTGAGGGGATCCAAGTTTGCCTTTCTGCAGAACCCTGCTCTCTATGATGTGGGGTGGGCATTTGGCAAGTTTAGTGGTCCATATAAAGGAGCTCGGGGAGTGGTCACTCAGCATGTCCGGGAGAACCCTAATATCAGAGAAACATGTAGGTGAACTAGCTAGGACCCAGTCAATGAGGGTGCTGGTGCCGGCTTTGTAGTTCTGCCTGGTGGGTTTTGTTACAAGTTGCGTGAGAATGTGTGAGGAGACTATGTCTCTGGAGGGTGCTGCCTCCTTACTTAACCAGTTGATGTTAAAGTCACCAGTTAAGATGAGTTCAGTGCCCTTCTTGAGAGCACTGATTTCTTCTATGACAAGGGGAAGCCCTTCCTTGGCTTTTTTGGGGGGGAGGTAGGTTGTGGCGATGGTGAGGGTCTTGCCTTTTTTGCCCAATTGTATTTTTGCCACTAGTAGCTCATAATCCTCTGTGACTTTGGCGATAGGGAGGATGGAGCAGTTAAGTGAGTTTCTGGCAAATAGGAGGCAGCCGCCACCTTTCTTGCTTGTCCTATCATGACGGAGCATTTGGAATCCTACAAGGTGGGAACAACATTCATCGTGGTGCCACCTAGGGTGTGGAAAGAGGGGTGGTCAGAAAGCCTAGAGAGCTTCTACCTAGTGCCAAATGTCATGGAGATCTTTTTTTTTTTAGCATTGAGGGACAGCTGATTTGAATGGAACCAGTCCTGGACATTATCAAAGTCTTGCTGGAGCTTGACCATCAGATCGGAGGGATGAACCAGAGGCATATAGAACTGTATCTTCTGCGTGCATATGGATGGATGCAGAGATGCATGCAGTGGGGAGATCATTCAGGATAACTGAAAAGAGTATTGGATCAAGTGAGGCAAGTAAGGAAGTCTGGCGAGCAAAGGCACAGAAGGAGCTGCAGATAGCTGAAGGAATTAAGAATGGGCAGAAGGCTTTCTTTCACTATATAAGTGAGAAAAAGGCAAAAAGGAAGGGATGATTGTTAGGCTTAAGAAAGGGGTGGAGTGGGTTGAGGATAATGGAGGAAAAGCAGAGATACTAAATGAATACTTCTGTTCTGTCTTCACCAGGGAGAAGGACGGACCAGTGCCTTCAGGAAGGAAAACAGGAGCAGAGGGGAAGGGGAACACAGATGTAGTGATAGAGGATAACAGAGTCAGGGAAGTCTGCTGGCATTGAAAGAGGACAAATCACCAGGTCCGGACAGAGTACATCCAAGGATACGAAATGTAATCCCTAGGTGACGCTATCCCAAGGGCTACTACCCCTGCCTGCTTGGCTAGTAGCAGGTTAAGGGGCCTGAGTTCTGAAACAGGTGCCTCCACACAGAGGTCAGGGTTGGTAGAGGTCAAGCTAACCTGGGCACAGCCCTCCAGGACACTGTAACCCCCTCTTTCCCCTCTAGTGGCCTGAACACTGTACAATAATCACTTTCACAATACCCCTGGTACACCACACAAGTACCCACACTATTTGCACTTACCACCAGGGCTGGTTCCTCTGGCTCGACCCTGGGGACCCCCTGTAACACAAGGTTAAGCACAGCAAATAGCAACAGTACAGTACTTTAAGCACAAACTGGAACCACAGTCAGATTACATGCAGAAAAAGTTAGATCTGATTTATTCAGGGGACTTGAACAAGGGAGGGGCAAAATCAGGTTAATTAGCTTAAAGGTTATATCAATCAAGCAGTTATGCATGCGCATTGAGTCCCCCCACACAGTCCACCTCCGGGTACCCAGGTAGAGAAGAGATGGGCTAGCCAGGACAGTTGCCCGGGGTTGCAGCTGGCTGGGGCCCTGTAATGGAAAACACAACATTCACAGTACACAATATTTGTAATCCGGAGCCAGAGGGCTCAGTTTGTAAAGGAAATGAAACAACAAGACAATCAGATGACACACTCAGATTAAGCTGTTGTTGTAGGGAGCTACCCTGGTATTTACTCACGATACCCAAGACTGAACACAGGCTGGATGAAAATCGAGACTGCAGGTGGTTGATCTGGAATGCCAGGAGAAGCAGGGCCCACACAAGTCGCAGAGGCATCATTCCTGTTCAGGGGTGGAGCAGGGGGCTGATCCCCAGGCAGGTCTCCCGTCGATGGCTTCTCTGTGCAGTGGGTAGTCTGGCTGGGCCAGTCTGGCAAAGTCCAGACCGCATGGAGACAAGTTCGGAAGCAGTCTGTTTTGGGCTGGATACAGCTTCCAGCAAGCAGAACACAGTTCACACAGTGGGGAACTAAACTCAGAACCCACTAGCAGCTCATAGCACATTTACATGTACGGGAATTCTACTGTACCAGGCAAAGCGCTCCCCGGGCACAATCGCAAAGTCTTTGCACACACTGAGAGCTTAGGGATAGCGGGAACTCCTGACAGGCCAATCGCATTCAGCAAAAATATTTGGTCTTCTTCAGGTTGAGCCTGGCCCACTTCAGTAGCTTACTTTAGTCACACAAACTTGGATTTAGTTCAAAATAATTCTCTTCTCTCCCTGTCAGGAGCAGCACACCGGCATGCAGGCCAAAAACTTAGCCTTTTCAGAGTTCTCCCATGCGAATCCATTCAGGATTGCTGCTCAGAAACACTTCAGCTCCTTCTTGCTCAGCTTCCAGCTTAGTTCTGACTGAAAACTGTAAGCAGCCCAGGACTTCCCCAAGATCCAAAAGATTTGGTTGGCTGATTTGGCTGTCAGTCAAAGCAAGAATTCCCCCTTCAGTTGCAAAAAAGAAGCAGAAAAAAAGCTCCAAACTAAAGTTCCTACAGATTTTGAATTCAGACAGCTCCTGTAGCCTGGCTACATTTTAGGTCCCACCAGTACTGTTTGGTCCAATTTGCAGTCCAGGACCAAGATATTGGAGACAAAGTAGTCCTTGCTACAAAGAAAGCAGGTTAGACAAACTACATTATCATTATCACTCTAAATGATTTTCAGTAAATAATTACATCCTTCAGCAGAGCTCCCTCTCAGATTACTTAAGCTGCAATTAGGCAGCTCTTAAAGAGACAGTACACAGAGGCTATACAAGCTCTGTAATCACATTTAAATTGCTGAAACGCAGGACACCATCCTGGCAGTGAGCATTTAGGCAAGCTCAAGGAAGACTTTTTGGGAACCCCCATTTGTAGGTGGGGTTACACTAAAGGAACTGGCTGAGGAGCTGGCAGGGCCACTGGCAGACCTATTTTTTTTTTTTACTTTATTTCACTATCGTCACGGCCCCCTGGTTATCTCTCAGGCATCTAGTCCTTGTCCTGCCCGCCTGAGGATCCTCGAACTGTGCCTCCTGTCCCCCCTCTCTGCAGCCAGCACCCCCGGTTTAACCCATCCGGGGTAGGTCGCCTTCCTCTTTGGGCACTCTTAGTAAGGCAGTCTCCAGCTGCAGATGAGAAGCAGTGGGGGAATTGAAAGGCCAGTCGAGGGAACCCGGTGTAGGACATGGAGGACAGGTGCTATTGCCAGGTCCACGGTGCCATTTTTTTCCTTGTTCTGCACGTTCATTCCCACATGCGTGGACACCCCTGATGCAAAAGCTCAAGCTGTGGACCCTGCAATATGAGCAGACTTGATAGACCAAATGGCCTTCGTCTGCTGGCTTCTTTGTATGTTCGTAAGTATAGGGCCTTGGGGGACACCAGTGGTGATTGGGAGTGGAGCGGATAAAGAATCACAAATTCTAACTGATTGAGACCTACCTCCAAAGTAGGAGCAGAACCAGTTAGTAACAGGTACTGTAAGTTTGTCAAGGAGAAGGTGATGAGATACAGTGTTGAAGGCTCTGGCCAAGTCGGCAAATATGGTGGAAGTGGTAAGGCCCTGATCCATGCCTAAGAGAATGTCGTCAGTAAGCCGTAGGAGAGAAGAGGAAGTGGAGTGGGATTTATGGAAGCAAGACTGGAAGGGGGTAAAGAAGGAGGATGAGTCAAGGAAGGGGGAGAGTTGAGAAAGAACTAAGTGTTCTTGCAGTTTAGCAAAGGTGGGAAGCAGGGAGACAGGACAGGATAGGTCACCACCTTTAGGAAGATGTATGACAACAACATTTTTCCATGCATCAAGAACAGAGGCAAGGCAGAAGAAGAGGTTTAGAAGGGAGAAGAGTGGAAGAGCAATAGCAGGGGCAGAGAGATAGAGGAGTTTAAATAAATAGAATTACAGGTCAGAATTTTCACTGTTAACGTACAGTGCTGTTTTAAACCCCAAAACAACAGCTAGGGCAGTCCAACAAACACAGGTGCTAAAGATCACTTCGAACCCAGTTGAAAAGGTTCAACACTCAGACCCTGTTAGGTCCAAAAGGAAACATTTTTAGAACTGTTTCTGCCCCTTTCTACTTAGTTTGTTAGTCTACTCCATATTAATCTGTTTGTATCAGGAAGGTACCATTGTAGATATTGGGGGAGAACATTTCTTATTTCTAACCCCAAAAAGTGCTAAAAGGTTCTTACTGTCATGCCTATTTTTAAATCTGGTAATAAGCATACATTTGCATATCAATCCTATGGTAAGAAAAATAATATAATAATTGTTTATTTGCTTTTCAATCCCCTAAAACTGTTTTTCATGTGGAGGTTCTTTTTGGAACTAAATTTTGAAACCCTGCTCACCACCTTCCCCCCAACCCCCAGGTTGCTAAGTTTCTTTATAAAATGGGCCGAGAGTTTTCTGCATCCTTATTGGCTAAGAAGTATCATTTCCTGTGTCCTTATCAGCACATATTGTGCCAAATGGTACTTCTTATACCAACCAGAATGCAGCACAGAGATCCACGCCTGCCAGGAAATGTAAAATTTTCTGGCAGCCATGTTAGTACTGTAAAAGCAGTACCTGTCCTTGACCTAACAGGAACAATATTATTTTCCCAGTTTAGAAATGATCTCAGTTGCTGTTCTGGCCTCTATATCCAGGTCTGCATCTGTAATGGTTTCTCCAAGGTCAGGAATTTTATTTCCTAGACTCCTTGCTTTAGCACACATGGTTCTTCATTTTTTTGTTCTTCCCTCCTCCTGCATTTCCTTCCCTTCCTGGTTAAATTAAATCCTTTGCCCTTCTCTTCCCCCTGGTACTGCCCCCCCCCCTTTTCTGTCTTCCTTCTGCCTAACCAGCTTCTTTCAACTCTCAGCCTTATATCCACCTACTGATCCTCTGGTACTTTTTCTCACCCTTGTCCCTATGTTTCCCTTCCCCTGGGGAGTTTATTTCCCCAGGACTTCTCCTCTCTGCTGCATCATTTTCTGGGGGTTGGGGGGAGGGAAGTGGCATTCACTACCCTCATTTTACTGACTCCCACGTTGGCGTCCCATGTTGGCTATTTTAAATGCCCATTGAAGTATCATTTAAACCTTCAAACGAGGACTGCCACTCCACTCACATATGGATGGAGGCCATTCTCTTTTGTACAGGCCTCAGTCCTACCAGGTAGGTCCCATTTCCCAATGTAGCTAAAACCCACCTCCCTGCACCATGCATTCAACCACTCATTGAAAGCAGTGCAGTGTTTCCTAGCCTCCAACTGGCAGTATACAGGTAGTACCTCAGTTAAGGCCACTGAATAAGCTACTTACTTCAAGCCCCTCCCCAGCCCCCTAGACCTTTCTTGTAGCACCCCTGTTGCATCCTTTGTCAGGTCATTTATAACCAGATGAACAGTGACATCCAACTCCCTCTTCTGCCACACCAGGTTTCGCTTGTCTTCATCCCTCTATGCTAAGGCACCAGTTAGGTAACTCATCTCCCTCGTCCCCTCCTGCCCTGCTGCCAAATATACCAAATCTGCCTTATCCAAAAGGTAACATGCACATTGTTGCATAAGTAAGCAATATGACACAAGGGTGTGTGCATTAGACATTTCTAACTCATGGCCAGGGGCGTAGTGAAGCATCCACCCCCCCCAACTATCAGCAATCAAATGGTTGGATATCAGCAAAGTGATACAGACTTTGTCACCCATATACACAGTCAAATGTTGACAATACCAAATGCACCACTCTTTGCCGCATCCACCCACATACTCTTGGCTAACAACAAAATGCTGAGAACTCATGCGCGCGCACAGACATACACACACCACACACCCTTGAACAGAAACAGCAGTTGACCATAGCATTACTAAGTCAGCAGTTCCAGTATAATACAAATGTTGTGGTATGTGCATCCTACACTAGAAACGCATGAACAGAAGTAGTCTTCTATGGAGCGAATTGACAACTGCACTTCTCCCCCCCAATCAAAACTGGAAAACTATTGGCTATTTACAGATCTCTACAGACTATGTTTTGTACTCACCTACATAAACACACACACACACACCACACACACACACACACACACACACACACACACGTGGCAACTGTTGAGCATAGCATACATCCCACCAAACAGGTAACAAACTTTCATAAAAGCTACAAGATAAGGCTGACCCAGTGGCTCAGAGGGCTGAGGCGCTATGCACTTTACCTCTCACCAAGATGATGACCTGAATTCAGAAACATGCTCAGCTGGCTGGGGGGGGGACTGGCAATTGTCAGACAGCTAGAGGCATGCTGACACGGCAACTGGCTGCCAAAGGTGAAGGCCTGGGGGTAGTGCCAGAAGCATGAGCGATATCGAAGGGAGGGACCACAAAAGTACTTGCTTATGTGCCACAACTGCAGGGAATTCAAGTGGAGGGAATGGAAAATGGTTTGCATATGCTTCATAAAGTCCTGCCCGCCAACCTCCATCCCGTGGCACCACCTGGACCTCTGGCACAATTCTGGATGGGAGTCACTGCATTGGGGGAGGGTAGCCTTCCCCTTCCCAGTCCCACCACAAGGGGCAATCCATGGGGGGGCTTTAGGTTCGGCAATCTGAGGGAGGTAAGTGCCGGATGGAAGAGGCGGAGGCAGAGCTGAGAGCCCACCTTCATTGACCGCAAAGGCAAAAAGCTTCATGGAAAAAAGTGCTACAGTATCTGTAACCTTAATTCACACACATGCACACACACACACACACACACACTCACACACAATGTAAAGGGCACATCCAAACCACTACATGGGGCAGTGTAGGTAATATGTAGAGGGTCTCTTACTTGGGTGCTTTGGAGCCAGAAGTAGTGGACTTGAAGGGATGAAGTCCATCAGACCTGTAAAGTAAAATGTAGGAAAGTAGTCACAGAGGATCCATAGTTCTTAGGGAGTAAATAGGAATGATAGGACAGGTTAAACGTAGAATAATACTTATCTGATGGGAAGCAGTCAGCATCATGCCAGACTTGTTAAAGGAAAGAGAAAAACAATTTAATATTTAAAAAATACAGTAGCGAATGCAGAGACAGAGAGTGGAGAAATGCAAAGGGAGTATAGAACTTGTATAGTTGCTGCCTGTAACTCCAGGTGTTTTGTATCTCACCTGTATGTAATCCCTGTCCTAAAACCTCACTATTTGTTGTCTCCCCCCCTTTTTTGACGAGGTACCTTTGTAAATGAGTCGCTGACTCAAAGGTTGTAAATCTGATTCTTCAATAAATAAAAATTAAAAATAAATAAATAAATAAATAGAACAACACAGGAATTTAAGAAAGTAGCTTTAGAAAAAAAGTTACAGTTAAGTCAAATTAGGAAGACAGGTGCAACCCCTCTACAAATGGAGGTTGCCAAAAAGTCTTCCTTGAGCTTGCCTAAATGCTTACTGCCAGGCTGGAGTCCTGCATTTTAGCAGTTTAAATGTGACTGCCAGAGAGTGCCTGTATAGCTTCTGTGTACTGTCTCTTTAAGAGCTGCCTGGATTGCAGTCATAAGTAATCTGAGAGGAAGCCCTGTTGAAAGATGTAACTATTTGCTGAAAACCATTTAGAGTGATATGATAATGTAGTTTGTCTAACCTGCCTTCTTTGCAGCAAGGACTGTTTTGTTTATCTCCACTATCTTGGTCCTGGACTGTGAATTGGACCAATCACTTCTGGTGGGACCTAAAATGGAGGCGGACTACGGGAGCTGTCTGGAGTCAAAATCTGTAGGAATTGTAGTAATGGGTTTTTGGTGCCTTTTTCATCTGAAGGGGGAGACTGTTGTGACTGACAGATGAATCAGCCAACCGAACCTTTTGGATCTTGGGGAAATTCCTAGGATTGCTGCAGTTTGAGTCAGATCTAAGTTGGGAGCTCAAGAAGCAACATGCTTGAGACAGTCAAGCAGTTGTCTGAGTAGTTTTGCGTGGGAGAACTGTGGAACGGCCTGCGTTGTGGCCTGCATGTCTGTCTGCTGCCCCGGAGAGGGAGACGGAGAGAAGAGAATTATTTCGGACTAAATCTGAGTTGTGAGGACTATTTAAGCCACTGGACTGTGACCAGGCCTTAACCTGAAGAAGACCGAAGATTTGCTGAATGCGATTGGACTGTCAGGATTTCCAGCTGCTTTTGAATCCCTGGTTTGTGCAGAGACTTTGCGATCGTGACCGGAGAGCGTTTTACCTGGTACAGTAGAATTTCCTTACGTGTAAATGTGCAGTGTATTGAAAGTGGGTCGTGATTTGGTTTCCCACTATGTGAACTGTGTTCAGCTTGCTGGAAGCTATATCCAGCCTAATTGGACTGAATCCGTATTCATCTCCATTCAGCCTGGGCCATGCCACACTGGCCCTGTCAGACTACCCCACTACACAGAGAAAGCCACCGACGAGAGACCTGCCTGGGGATCAGCCCCCTGCTTCATGCTTGAACAGGAATGACGCCTCAGCGAATCGTTTGGGCCCTGCTTTTCCTGGCACTCCAGATTAACCACCTGCTGTCTCGATTTTCGTCCAGCCTGTGGCCAGTCTTGGGTATCGTGAGTAATCATCAAGGTAGCTTCCTGCAACAACAGCCTAATCTAAAAATGTGTGATCTGATTGTCTTCTTGTTTTCTTTTCACGAACTGAGCCCTCTGGCTTTGGATTACAAATAGTGTGTGTTGTGCATGTTGTTTTTTTTTTCTATCACAGGGCCCCAACCAGCTGCAACATTTCTGGCTAGCCCACCATTCTCCATCTGGGTACCCAGGGTGTGTGACTGTTTATGGACCCTGAATTGCATGCATAACTGTTTGATTGATATAGCTTTTAAGCAAATTAACCTGATTACACCCCTCCCTTGTTCAAGTCCCTTAAATAAATCAGATCTAACTCTTTTTCGCATTTACCCTGACTGTGGTTCCAGTTTGTGCAAGAGTACTGTACTGCTGTTATTTGCCGTGTATAACCTTGTTTTTCAGGGGGTCCCCAGGGCCGAGCTAGAGGATAGCCCTGGTGGTAAGTGCAGACAGTGTGGGTACTTGTGTGGTGTATCAGGGGTATTGTGAACATAATTATTGTGCAGTGTTTAGGCTACTAGCAGGGAAAGAGGAGGGTTACAGTGTCCCGGAGGGCTGTGCCCTGGTTAGCTTGACCACTACCAATCCTGACCTCCGGGTGAAGGCACCCGGTACAGAACCTAGGCTCCTTAACCTGCTATTAGCCAAGCAGGCAGGGGATGTAGCCCTTGGGATAGCGCCACCTAGGGGTTACATCATGGAGGCACTGCTGGGATTTTGTGCCTTCTAGTAGCCAAAAATTACGAATTATTGTTAAAGATTAATGGCTACCCAGTAGAAATGGTTGTACACCAGTTGGTGGGGTGGTCTACTGGGCAGGAGATCAACCCCCAAAATGCTCTGCTTATACTGGATATTCTCCTGAGTACCAGTAAGGACACTGTAGAGAGAGAGTACTCTCCAAAGTTTAATGTTTAAAAAACCCTATCGTGGTGGGTTGACAGGCTGATTTGATCGCCCAAACTTTCATAGCCCTAGGAGAGTGTAGTGACCTTGTGGACAGCTCTAACGTGCCACAGACTATTGCCCCACAAGATGTTCCAGCTGCCTGGAGAGTGATAACAAAAGACAGTAAAGACCTCAGGGAGGATGAGCTCCCACCATTATCTGAGTCTTTTGAGGATAATTTTCTAAGTTGTTGCTGGAGGAAGGGAAAACCATAGAGGACTGTAAGAAACTATTCCTGCCACCTGGGGGTGTTCCTTCCCCAACAACCCCTCCCACACCAACGCCTGTTACTGCTCCGCCTTCTGTGCCCATGCCAATTCTGGCCACTATATCTATACCTGCCATTAGTCACGACTCCTACCGAAGGCAGAGAGTCTTGTCGGGCACCCTACCCACCCCCCAAGGGGAGGATAACTGGGAGACCTGGATCGACTATGTTGCCCCCTTGGTACCCAAGTGGCAGTGTGCGGAGGCTGAGAAGCAGAAAAGAATCATAGAAAGTTTGAGGGGCCCCACCCTTGAAGCCATTACATTTTTGAGGTCCACAAACCCTGATGCATCTGCTCAGAAGTACCTATCTGTACTTGAAGGCAATTTTGGGAGCATTGAGTCAGAGGAGACTTTGATGTGGAAATTCCAAGGCACCAAGCAATGGAAGGGGGAAAGTTTGTCTACGTATGTTACTCACCTGAAAGAGCTCTGCAGAAACTTACTGGAAAAGTGGGGTAGCCGCTTATGATTTGAACCGTGTGAGATTGGGGCACATACTGCAACATGCCAAGCATTCTAAACTGCAGATCATCCAGTTAAGGCTCCAGGATAGGAGAGGTAACCCACCTGACTACTGTGACTTGATAAAAGAGCTCCAGGAGGTAGAAGGTGAAGAGGGAGATTGTAATTATTGGGTGATTGCAGCCCAAATGATCATGGCAACGGAAGGCCCTTCCAAAATGGAGACCACTAAGAGTGTCCCTCGGTGGGCTAAATGGTGGGGGGATGAGTTGTTAAAGGAAGTCAGAAAAGCACAACCGGGTGCGTTCGCTGAGATATCCCCTGCTGACATCGACCCTGGTCCCTGTCAGAACGTGACTGTTATGGGGGCATCCCCTACTGGGGGTGGCTTCTCGGCTGAGCTCAAGGAATTGACTGCCACCCTAAAGGAACTTTTGAGACATGGTATGCTACCTGCAGAAGTCAGATCACAATCTCCCATTGATGCTCCAGCATCCCCTGCTATGTTTTCCCCAAGGATGCCCTGAGAGCGTGTCATTTGTCACAACTGCAGCAAGGATGGCCATATGAAGAGGGAATGTCAGTCTCAAAAGGACTTAGAGAAAGTGGTGAACCAGCTTCAAGGAGAGTTTCAGAAAAAAAGAGTCAGTGTTCAAGGGGTGCATGAAATGACCACAGTAAAAGCTTCGGCCATCCTAACTCAAACCACTCTGTGGCTAAATAATCTGTCCAGGCCCCTGCTGTTGTCATTCTAGACTGGTCCAAGATAGTGGGCCTTTCAATGGAGACTAATGTGGCTGTGAATGATATTCCTACTCAGGCTGTGCTTGACAGTGGGTCGCAAGTAACCACTGTGTTTGAGGACTGGTATGACAAACACTTATCTGATGTGCCCTTACAATCCCTGGAAGGCCTACATGTGTGGGAGCTGAGCGACAAGTCTTATCCATATCTAGGATATGCCCGCCTCTGGTTGTCTTTTCCTGGAACTGTCACTGGCGTAGAGGAGCAAGTAGAGACACTAGCCCTAGTGTGTCCCCCACCGGACTGTATGATGGGGTTCCCCTGTTAATTGGAACAAATGCCCATATGTTTGAGAGACTGGTGCAACTGTCATGAGAAACAAGGGTGACGCACTGGGAGGGCTCTGAGAATTCCAGCTCTTATCAAGATGGCCTGTGATTTGCAACAGAAACCTGAGGAAGTAGACCAGGATGAACCGGTGGGGAGTCACCAAAGTCAAACAAGTCTGGGATCACTCTTTCCTTCTTGCCAGAGTGCTTGTCACTGGGCAACACTGCAGTGTCGGCACAGTGTACCATAGCTAGGGTGCACCCTCTGTTCACCTGCATCTCCCAATCTGATACATTGTGAATCTGGACCATCACTCATTGTGCGTATGCATGGGCATGAGCAGGCAAGATGCTGGACTTGACTAATAATCCATCTGGCAATTTTTCATCGCCTGGCACATCCATTGTGTGGAAGAAGGAACCTGATTCAGTGGTATTAGCCCCTAATGCCCAGTGTACCATTCAAGGGGAGGACTGCCTCCGAAAAGATATCAAGAACAAAATACTGATGTTGGATGCACCAGGCGATGGAAAATTGCCAGAAGGATCATTGGTCAAGCCCAGCATCTTGCCTCCTTGTGCCCGTGCCTATGCATGACGAGTGATGGTCCAGATTCACAGTGTGTCAGATCGGGAGATCTGGGTGAACAAAGGGTGCACCCTAGCTATGGTACACTGCACAGACACTGCGGTATTCCCACCAGCAAGCATCCTGGAGAGAAGGAGAGAGTGACCCCAGACTTGTTTGACTTTGGTGACTCCCCGTTGCCAGCTGAATGGAAGGCTAGAATTATCAAGAGACTTGCCCAAAAAGACCAAGTGTTTTCATTGAAGGAATGGGATGTGGGATGTGTCCAGGGTGTGGAGCATCACATACTCCTGCTCGATGAACGGCCATTTCGAGAGAGGTCCGACACCTAGCTCCAGCAGACATAGATGATGTGAGAAGACACCTGCAGGAAATGCTCGCTGCTGGCATGATACAAGAATCCAGGAGCCCATACAACTTTCCCATTGTGGTTGTGCATAAGAAGAATGGGTCTGTGAGGATGTGTGTTGATTATCGAACCCTGAACCAGCAGGCCATCCCAGACCAATACACTATGCCTCATAGACAAGATGCCCTGGACTGCTTGGACTGCTTGAATGGGAGCAAATGGTTTTTGGTGTTGGATCTTCACAGCGGATACTACCAGATCCCAATGGCCCCAGAAGACCATGAGAATACAGCCTTCATCTGTCCATTGGGGTTCTATGAATTTCTGAGGATGTCACAGGGGATATCAAGCATCCCGGCCACCTTTCAGTGACTGATGGAACATGCAGTGGGAGATATGAATGTGCTGGAATGCCTGATGTACTTGGACAATGTTATTGCATTTGGGAGCACCTTAGAGGAGCATGAGAACTGACTGTTTAAAGTCCTAGACCAACTGGAAGACTTCAGCCTCAAGCTGTCCATTGACAAGTGCCAGTTTTTTTCAAACCTCCATGGAGTATGTGGGGCACATAGTATCTACAAAGGGGATAGAGACTGATCCCAGCAAGGTTGAAGCACTGACTACCTGGCCCCAGCCCCATAATCTAAAAGAACTACAACGTTTCCTGGGGTTCTGTGGCTACTACCACAGGTTCATAAAAGACTATTCCAAGGTGATTCACCCACTCTAGAACATTACCCAGGGTTACCCTCCTACCAATCGTAAATACAAAAAAGGGGTCATTAAAGAACCAGAAAAAGTATACTTCCACCCAGGTGAACTCTTTGAGCCCCGCTGGATGCCTGACTGTGAAGCAGCCTTCCATGAGATCATATACCAGCTCAGACATGCCCCCATCCTCGTTGATGCTGACCCCACCAAACCCTATGTGCTGCATACAGACGCTAGTCTGCATGGCCAAGGAGCGGTGCTGTATCAAGACCATGAGGATGGCCTGAGACCAGTAGCATTCACCAGTAGGAGCATGATCCCATCCAAGCGAAACTACCCTGTGCATAAGTTGGAGTTCCTTGCGCTAAAATGGGCCATCGTTGACCAGTTTCATGAATATCTCTATGGGGCAAAGATATTGGTGAAGACTGACAATAACCCATTGACCTACTGTATGTACAGACTTCAAGTAAGTTAGATGCCACTGGGCACCGGTGACTTTCTGCATTATCAACCTATGATTATGCTGTCGAATACAGACCAGACCTGAACCATATTGATGCTGACGCCATATCATGAAGGCCCACTTCCAAGAGTGATTGGGTCAGGCTGTCTGAACCTGACATTCGAGCATTGTGCCAAAAGTTTGATAGAGATGAACAGATGTCTGCGGACACAGTGGACTGTTTAGTAGATTGCTTGGGCCCATCTGACACCTGCATACCAGCTGCTTATTGCCACTTCTCTGCTCTAGATATTAGTGCACTACCTCAATTTGACAATGACAGCATTCAGTGGGCTCAGTCCCAAGATCCTACGATTCAGCCAGCACTTGATGCCCTGCGTACTGGGAAAGATGTGTCTAAGTTACGTTCCACTGAGTAGCGAACTGCTTTATTGTTTAAAGAAGGCCCCGGATTGAAGTTGCTCAATCAGTTATTGAATAGAGAGACAGTAGATCGTAGTGATAAAGTAAACAAGCAATAATTGGTCCTGCCACGGCCTTTAAAGATTTGGTACTGAGGTCTCTACACAATCACATGGGGCATCTCGGTATTGACAGAACCCTTGACCTGGTACGATCTCGCTTTTACTGGCCAAAAATGGGGGCCAATGTTGAGCACCATGTAAAGACTTGTAGTCACTGCCTACAAAGAAAAGCCCTGCCTCAGAGGGCTGCCACCCCCTTGTTAATATTACTACCAGCACCCCCATGGAACTAGTCTACATAGACTTCTTGTGTTTAGAACCTGATCGGTGTAACATTGGCAATGTGTTAGTGGTTACAGATCATTTCACACGGTATGCACAAGCTTTCCCCACCAAAGATCAAAAGGCATCTACCGTGGCCAAGGTGCTAGTGGAAAATTTCTTTGCTCAGTATGGTGCCCCCCAGCGGATTCATTCTGATGAAGGCAGAGACTTTGAGAGTTGACTAATCAAAGAAATGCTCTCTCTGTGGGGTGTGGGTGAAAGTCAAGAACCACCCCTTATCACCCGCAGGGGGGCTCTCAACCAGAATGCTTTAACCGCACCCTACTAGACATGCTAGGCACCTTCCACCCAAAAGACAAGCATAAATGGAGCCAGCAGATTAGCACCTTGGTACATACATACAATTGCACGAACAATGATGCTACCAGATTCTCTCCCTACTGCCTCTTGTTCAAGAGAGAGGCCCGGCTGCCTGTTGCTGTCTGTTTTGGGGTCTCTCCAGATGGGGTCCGAGCCAAAAACTACTTGCAGTATGTACAAAATCTGAAAGCTCAATTGCACCATGCCTATCAACTGGCCCAGACAATGGCCGCCAAGAGAAATCTAGCCAACAAAGAGAGGCATGATAAAAAAGTAAAGGCTCAAGAGCTTCAACCTGGAGACTGTGTGTTGTTAAGCCATTTGGGATTGTGTGGTAAACACAAAATTGCTGATCGGTGGCACCATCTTCTCCATGTAGTAGTTAGAAAGTTGGATGATTACCCATGCACAAGGTGCGCCCAGAGAACAACTCCAAAGCTGTCAAGACCATGCACCGTAACCATATTGCTGCCTATTGGCCAAGTCACGATTGAGGCTGAACCCCCAGAAATTGAGCCCCCTGGACTGGTGACTCATGCTGCTGGAAGAAAGAGACAGAGTCAATCTACCCCAGTGGTCACAGATTTAAGGTTTCCTCTGCAGCAGGCCCAGAATGATAGTGATCGTCAGTCCACTTCTGACGAAAGTGAGTGCTACTATGCCTATTACCCCTCTTATGAAGTGAGTCAGCTGTTTTGAGATAACCCCATGATTAATTGTGGGGATGAAGCTGGGCCTTCTGGACTACCTAACCCCCCCAGCTTTGTCCTTGGAGCCAATGCTTCCTGAAAGTGAAGTGCAAAGTATCACGTCTGAAGATGCTGAGTCTCTGTGTATTGTGGAACTGTATGATTTGCCTGAGGGAGGGGCTGATGGAATTAACCTTTTCTAGTGACATACCAGAATCTGAAGAACACCATGAGAGTGCTAACAACCCCTCTTCAGTTCCTCAGAGTTTGATTGTGCCTGAGCCTTTGCAAAATGAGTCAAGTGTTGTAGAAACAGAACCTGCAGAGCAAGGAGCCAACAGTGCCCCAAGTTTGGACATTCCCATCCAGGCAGAGGCAGAGGCCTTCAGAAGTGACAAGAGTTCCCAGGCTAGTGCTGAGAGTACAGAGACTGTAGTTGTCCACCTCAGAAAGACTGGCCGAGCTGTCAAGCCAGTAGTACGCTTCAGTTATGATTCTCCCGCGAGACCAGTAGATTTGTCTGTCAATATGGTCCACAAAGGGGTTTATGTTTCTCAGAGCTCACTGCCTAAACTGAGCCTAAGTGCCAATTCCAGGTTGATTGTTCTGCCTTCTAGGTAAGGTGCCCCTGCCCCATCTAGTCCCAAGTTAGCTGATAGGGAGGGCCCCCTTTTACATTGTTCAATGTACAAGAAGTTATTACATGACTCAGCATAGTAATGTGTAAATTACCTGTGTGAAATACGCATGATGTGTTGTCAGAATGGATATAGTATTGTGAAGTGTAGAGAATATGTATAGTAAAAGTATAAGTTTACGTTGACTGATGTATCAGATGTCACTTGCATAACATGCTAATGGTATAAATGTCTCGTATAGTTTGCATTTGCAATATTGTGATAGTACAGACTTGATGGGGACACCAAGTTTTCTCCAGGCAAGGAAGGGTGTAACCCCCCCCGCAAATGGGGGTTCCAAAAGAGTCTTCCTTGAGCTTTCCTAAATGCTCATTGCCAGACTGGTGTCCTGCAATTTAGCAGTTTAAATGTGATTACCAGAGAGCCTCTGAGTACTGTCTCTTTAAGAGCTGCCTGGATTGCAGACATAAGTAATCTGAGAGGGAGCTGTGTTGAAAGATATAACTATTTGCTGAAAATCATTTAGAGTGATAATGATAATGTAGTTTGTCTAACCTAGTGTAACCCCTAGATGGCGCTATCCCAGGGGCTACTACCCCTGCCTGATTTGCCACTAACAGGTTGAGGGGCCTGGATCCAATGGCGGGTGCCTCCACCCAGAGGTCAGGGTTTGCAATAGTTAAACTAACTTGGTCACAGCCCTCTGGGACACTGCAACCCCCCTTTCTTCCCACTAGTGGCCCACACAATATATCAGAATTACCTTCACAGTATACACTTACCCCCAGGTCTGGTTCCGGCACTGGGACCTCCTGTGAAATGAGATACAGTGCAACAATCACAGTACAGTACTTTAACATAGACAAATACCTCAGGCAGTATAACTTTGCTGAAACAAGCAGCTCTGATTTATTTAGGGGGATATAACAAGGACAGGGGGAAATCAGGTTAATTAGCTTATCACTCTAATCATCTACCTATGGCTCTGTGCACAGGCCTATCCCTATCAGTTACTGTCCCTGGGTACCCAAGCCCTAGTGGCTAGTCCAAACCGTGGCAGCTGGTAGGGGCCCTTTCACACAGAGAAAAGGAGAATTAAACAGTCAGCAGTACAGTAATTCCATTTGGATTTAATGTGGCAATTCAACAGGGAGCAACCCTGAATTAGTACTCACGACCTCCAAATAAGATAGGGTCCTTCAATGTCAGCAGGGCTCACTTGAGGTACACAAACCTCTTCACACATCCATATAAAAGAAAGCACTATACCAGGCAGGCTGCATCTGTATCCCGATCGCAATTACTGCACAATACCCGGGAGAACACACAGCAGATTCAGTTCCTGACAGACCGAGTGCAATTTTCAGCAATTCTTCCAGTCTTCTACAGGGTGAGCCTGGTTTCTACTCTTCAGAGATCCTTTGATTCTTTTCACAGGACTGATTCAGTCCTAACAAGCTGTTACACAAGCTGCAGACCGAACTCTGGGCCTTACACACGTTTTTTGACTAAAACTGCACACTGAAAAAGCACAGAGCTCCTTCCTTCTTCACTGCCAAAGCTCAACTGAAACTCCAACCGACAAAACCGGCACTTCCTTTGAGTTCCTCCCAGTTCTTGACTGGATTGGCTGTCACTCACAATAGACTGCTGCTGTTGGTCCAAAAGGCACTGAAGTCTAAACTACATCTCCCAGAGTCACTGCCCATACAATCCTCTTGTGGCTGGCTCAGATTATGAGTCCAAGTTCTGATTCGTCCAAGGCACCATTTTAGAGCTAGCTTACCCCACACTGATTGGTCCAGTTCAGCAGTTCAAAACTAGAATGGGAACTAGCAGACACAGTTCTGACTGCAAAGAAAGCAGGTTAGACAAACTGTAATTTCATTATTACTCTAAATAATTTCTGGCAAACAGTTACATCTTTCAGATAGGTTACCTTTGCACTCCTAGTGACTGCAAAATGAAGTGAATTGGCAGCAGCTTGAGTGGTACTCAATCAAAGAAACACACAGACCCCCATACAAACTAATTATGTCTGCAAGCAGACAGCTCTTAAAGAGACAGTACCAGAGGTTCTAAAAACACTCACTGATAAATGGCTTAAATGCCAAACACCATTCAGGCTTGGAGCATTCAAGCAAGCTCCTGGAAGTCTTTTGGGAACCCCCATTTGCAGGGGGGTTACACTAGCTTCTTTGCAGCAAGGACTGTTTTGTTTATCTCCACTATCTTGGTCCTGGACTGCGAATTGGACCAATCAGTTCTGGTGGGCATACCTCTCACCTGTACCACATTACGAGGAACGTTCCTCATTTTACTTCAAAAAAGCTGCTTGTTCCACATTGTGAGGACTTCTTCCACATTCAAAGTCAACATTTTAAAGCAAAAATCCATAGTAAATGATGGAAAAAATAAATTATTCAATTAATAACAGACTTTCTGAACATAAATGCAACATTTTAACAGTGTTTTGAGCTTCTTAGGTAAAGATTTGATTAAGTGTTCCACATTTTGCCCATTTGTTCCACATTTTGACAGGCAATGTTCCACATTTGGGGGACAAAAGGTTGAGAGGTATGCTGGTGGGACCTAAAATGGAGCCGGACTACGGGAGTTGTCTGGAGTCAAAATTTTTAAAAATTGTAGTTTTGGGCTTTTGGTGCCTTTTTGCACCAGAAGGGGGAGCCTGTTGTGATTGACAGATGAATCAGCCAACTGAACCTTTCGGATCTTGGGTAAATTCCCAGGCTTGCTGTAGTTTGAGTCAGATCTAAGTTGGGAGCTGAAGAAGCAACATTCTTGAGACAGTAAAGCAGCTGTCTGAGCAGTTTCGCGTGGGAGAAATGTGGAAAGGCCTGAGTTGTGTTCTGCATGTCTGCCTGCTGCCCCTGAGAGGGAGAGGAGAGAAGAGAATTATTTAGAACTAAATCCAAGTTGTGAGGACTATTTAAGCCACTAGACTGTGACCAGGCCTTAACCTGAAGAAGACCGAAGATTTGCTGAATGAGCTTGTCCTGTTAGTATTTCCAGCTGCTTTTCAATCCTCGGTTTGTGCAGAGACTTTGCGGTCATGACCGGAGAGTGTTTTGCCTGGTACAGTAGAATTTCCTTACATGTAAATGTGCTGTGTATTGAAAGTGGGCCGTGATTTGGTTCCCTACTGTGTGAACTGTGTTCTGCTTGCTGGAAGCTATATCCAGCCTAATTGGACTGAATCCGCAATCATCTCCATTCGGCCTGGGCCATACCATGCTGGCCCTGTCAGACTACCCCACTGCACAGAGAAAGCCACCGATGAGAGACCTGCCTGGGGATCAGCCCCCTGCTCCACGCTTGAACAGAAACGATGCCTCAGCGAATTGTTTGGGCACTGATTCTCCTGGCACTCCAGATTAACCACCTGCTGTCTCGATTTTCGTCCAGCCTGTGTCCAGTCTTGGGCATCGTGAGTAATCATCAGGGTAGCTCCCTACAACAACAGCCTAATCTAAAAGTGTGTCATCTGACTGTCTTGTTGTTTTCTTTTCACAAACTGAGCCCTCCGGCTCCGGATTACAAACAGGGTGTGTTGTGCATGTTGTTTTTTCTTCCATCACAGGGTCCCAACCAGCTGCAACGTTCCTAGCTAGCCCACCATTCTCCATCTGGGTACCCAGGGTGTGTTACTGTTTATGGACCCTGAAGTGCATGCATAACTGTTTGATTGATACAGCCGTTAACCAAATTAACCTGATTATTCCCCTCTCTTGTTCAAGTCCCTTAAATAAATCAGATCTAACTCTTTTTTTGCATTTACCCTGACTGTGGTCCCAGTTTGTGCAAGATTACTGTACTGCTGTTATTTGCTGTGTATAACACTGTTTTTCAGGGGGTCCCCAGGGCCGAGCCAGAGGAAAGCCCTGGTGGTAAGTGCAAACAGTGTGGGTACTTGTGTGGTGTATCAGGGATATTGTGAATGTAATTACTGTGCAGTGTTTAGGCCACTAGCAGGGAAAGAGGGGGGTTACAGTGTCCCGGAGGGCTGTGACCTGGTTAGCTTGACCACTACCAATCTTGACCTCTGGGTGGAGGCACCCATCACAGAACCTAGGCCCCTTAGCCTGCTACTAGCCAAACAGGCAGGGGCAGTAGCTCTTGGGGTAGTGCCACCTAGGGGTTACACGGAGAAACAAGGAAAGAAATAAAAACTAAACTAATAGGAAAAGAGAAGAGACAGCCAGCCCGTCAGTGCAGTGGTTGGATTTCCGCTTGCTGCTCCGGCAACCGGGTTTGGGAACAGTCCCTGGTCATCGGAGGGTTAGCCGGGGAGAAGGATGGAGCATACAATGACTGCTCTCCTTCTCCGGGGAGGGGGGCAAGTGTCCGGCACTTGATGGACTCCCTGGCGGAGGCCAGGGGCACCACAGCTACCAGCACCTGTATGTTTCGGGGGAGGGCAGTGTGGACACTGGATGTCATTGCATGTCCCCGCCCCAGGAAAAATGGGAGGAAAACTTCCACCGGCTGCTCAGGATGAAGCCACCCTGGCACCTAGTCTCGATGGCTCTCCACAGCACCACGGACTAAGTCCCGGTTCCACAGCACCATTGATGCCCCAAACCCTGCCCTGGGGGGGGGGAGCCAGGGAGGCAATGTCAGCTACTGCCGACACCCTTCCCATCAGAGATGGGCATGATATGGCGCCGTGGCCCTGCCCTTGTGGGCAAGTCAGGGAGTATCCATGGCGGCTGCTATAGGAGAGTGAAGCAGGTCACTGGTGCAGGGGCTGAAGGGAAGAGCAACCTGCGGCCAAAAAGTATACTAAATTTTAAAAAAGGAAAAGAGAAGAGAAAGTGTTGTTGTCATGGGGGGGGGGCACTCATAAAAACCACTGACTGCTACCTAGATAGCCTATTTGCCAGTAATTATAAGTAGTAGCCTGAAAAGGGGAGGGGGTAGTGGGAAAACTTTGGGCTAGTGGCCCAGCTCAATTAAAATGATTTATTATTATTGGTGAGCCAAGGGCTAGAGGTGTGTATCATGGAGTTAGAGATTTATATAATACCCTGGTGGATTACTGGACTAGTTTTCCTAGTGGACAATGTATTAAAATAAATAATCTTTTCCCCTGGTGTGTAGTTTTGGGGGGTGGGATCAATAGGTCCCAATGCTGTTCCCCATTTTATCTCATCAAAGCCCCCTATTCCAAACTGAGAGGATCATCCCACATTCAGTGTTAGAAATTTGATGCAAAGATCCCTAGCAATGAATGTGAAAAATGTATTATTATAGTAACAGCACACTTTGTGCATTTCACTCACATACCTACAATGTGCTGTATGTTAATGTCCCACATTTTGCCAACTTGTGCATTTTATGTCATGATGTTCCACGATCTGGGAGTGATATGTTGAGAGGTTTTGCTGCAGGCAGCAAAATCCACAGTGAGGCAGACAAGCTATGGGTAATGCCGTGGTTAGCGTGACCCACTGCGCTATGAATATAAAGTTTCACGGAGCCAGGTGCCACAGGCAGCAGCTTTCTACTCCCAGACTGTACGTAGCTCAGGCTGAGGCCTGCTCCATGTGGGTGGGAGTTAGGGGGATAGCATTTCATGTAGAGCAGGCCAGTGTCTCCCTTCACCCTTGCGAGCCGAGCCGCTGCTCCGACGGTTACAGGGTATAGGAGCAGGAGAGGCAGTTGGAAGTTCCTATGTAACCCTCCTACAAATGGGGGTTCCTGAAAAGTCTTCCTTGAGCTTGCCTAAATGCTTACTGCCAGGCTGGTGTTTGTGTTTTTTGTGTATTATATCTTTATTAATTTTCATACATCACAATACACATATCACAGTAGACATACAAACGTACAAACATTAAAACCGTAAAAGAACACCGATGCAATCATTTATACATTCCATTAATTCTTTCCCATCACTTTTTAGTAAATCATAGACAGTGGGTAAATAATCCTATGACTATAGCAGTTATTCCCAGTTTGGGCTGCTCTATTTAATAACAAACATTTGTGGTCTTCATCTGTACTTACCTAACCCTGCCCTTAGCACCATCTCCTACTCTGGGCTTAAAGATGCCAAAAAGGGAGTCCAATTTCTAATAAAGGCTTCCTCTCGATCCCAAAGCACATGGGTTAGTCTTTCCAGAGCCAGGGTTTGTACTACCATCTGCCTCCATTTTTTGGTACTAGGCCTAACATGGGACACCCATGTGTTCTGTATACAATGGCGGGCCAATATGAGTAACACCCTAATCCATCGAGGGAGTAGGGTCCATTCATCTCCCTTCTCTACTTCCATTCCAAAGAGGCACAGCAAAGGATCTGTTTTCAACTCTGCCTGCTATCATGGCAATTTCCCTCACCACTTCCCCCAAGAAGATTTGCAGTATCGGGCAGGTCCAGAAGCAGTGAATATATGTGCCTCTTCAAGTTCCACACCTTCCACACAAAGGAGATATGGATGGGTGTGCCTTATGTACTGTTACTGGCGGGTAATATAACCGATGGAGGAATTTATAATATTCCTCCTTATACCTGTTACATACCATAATCCCTGAGTGTATTGGGAGCAGTATACCCCAGTTTTCTTCAGTAATAGGTCTTTCCAGATCCCTTTCCCACAACATTCTTGTTTTTCCTGTTCAATCTGGAAGTCCTTGTTTTCCTATCTTGGCTGCCTTCCCAATAAATCCCTTAGTGTCCCATTCAGCCTGATATATCAGGCTTTCTTCCCCATTCTGCTTGAATTCACCCTCTTTTCCTCTAGCTAAACTACTCACAAAGGCCCTAACTTGTAGGTACCAGAATAGATGCTGTCTCCCTATACCCAATTCCCTCTACATAGTTTCGAATGTGCAGATGTCTCCTTGTACCATCAGATTTCCTATACTTCTTATTCCCTTCTGTTCCCATTCCTGAAAACCCTTATAACCCTGGAAGGAAAAAGGGGTTGTTTGCCACTGGCAGCAGCATAGTTTCACCTTGTCGTGTACCGCCTTGTTTTCTAATCTGTCCCCAAGCTAATAAAACTTGCTCTACCAATGGGTTACAGTAGCCCCTGCTTTTATATGCCCTGGCACCCCTAGTGTGTAAATATGCTATAAGCCTTCCCACAGTTCCCATCTGTTCTAATTCTGTCCAGCTAGCTTCTTTGGGTAGATGCACCCAGTCTGCTATGTATCTCAACTGGGTCGCCATGTAGTAGTTGTTTAGGTCTGGGAAATTCAGACCCCCCTTGCACCCTTCCACTTTTAGCCACTGCAGACTAGCCCTTGGACGTTTGCCCTTCCATATAAAACTAGAGAAGGCCCTCTCCACCTTAACTATATCCATCTTTGTAAGTCCCATATGCAACATCTGTAGCGGGTACAGGATTCTAGGAAGGATGTTAATCTTGATTATGTTCACCCTTCCCAGCCAAGATATCGGTAGGTGTTCCCATCTTCTAAGGTCTGCTCCTATCACCTTCAATAGATCAACATAATTTAATCTATATAGGGACCCCAATGTCTTGCCCACCCAAATGCCCAGGTAAGTAAAGCCCATCCCCACCAGTTTCAATCCCCAGTGCTCTGCTTCTTTCCCTATCTCTGAAAACACTTTAAGTCAGATTTCTCCAAATTAATCTTATAACCTGAAAAGGACCCAAACTCTTCCACCAAAGCTAGCAGCAGAGGCACTGATTGTCTTGGATTCTTGACAAACACAAGCATGTCATCCGCGCATAGAGAGCGAGTTTGTGCTGAGACCCCTGTGCCCCCTCAATACCCTCGATCGCCCCACTGCTCCATATTGCTATCGCCAATGGCTTAAGCGCCATTGCAAATATAAGAGGGGAAAGAGGGCAGCCTTGCCTGGTGCCCCTCTCAAGCTTAAACATTCCCAAAAGTTCCCCATTAACCATAATATGGGCTCTAGGTGCCACATACATAACCCGTACCCACCTAATGAATGGTTCACCCAGACCAAACCGGGGACATTACTTCAAATAAGTATTCCCATTCAACTCTATCAAATGCTTTTTCAGCATCCATAGATATGATACCCATGTCTTCCTTCCCTTGATTTGCTCTCCATATAATATTAAGGAGGCGACTCATATTATGATATGATTGACGTCCCTTAATGAATCCGGTTTGGTCTGGGTGAACCAACCTCGGAAGCACAGTCTCCAACCTGGAGGCCAGTACTTTCACCAATATCTTCAGATCACAATTGAGCAGAGAGATATGTCTGTAAGAGGCACAGTCCTCTGCATCCTTTCCTGCCTTAGGTATTAAACATATATTGGCATCATAGCACGTGTTGAGCAGGTTAATCTCTCCTGTTGCCTCATTTTGGTGAAAAACCCCACTCAACAACTCCCCTACCTGTCCTCCCATTAATTTATAACATTCCGCAGGGAAGCCATCTGGGCCACTAGCTTTACCATACTGCAGTTTCTGTATAGCACTCATTATTTCTGCTTTAGTGATTGGCAGACTCAGCTGTTCTTTCTGGTCCTGTGTGGCCTCCGGTAATTGTATCTTATTCAGGAATCCCTCCATTTGTTCGTACTTACCCAGATATTCTGCCTTGTACAGTTGTTCATGAAATACCCTAAAGCTTTCCTTTATTTCTTTCGTGTCTGTATGTACGTACCCTGCTCCATCCTTTACCCGTGTAACATGTGTCACCACCCTTCTCACCTTCAGCAGTCGGACCAGAAGTGGGCCAGGTTTATTCTCCCATTCATAAACTTGCTGCCTACAGAAGAACCATGCCTTCCCCACCTCATCTTTAAGATGCGCATTCAGGGCTTCCCTAACTGTCTCTAAAAGCTTGACTGTGTCCCTCCACTCTCCCCATGCTACCTTCTTTTCCAGTTCCTTCAATTTCTTCTCTAACGCCATTCTTTTCTCTCTTCTTTGCTTCTTTAACCTAGTCATATATTCTATAATTACTCCTCTCATGTAAGCCTTACCCGCTTCCCAAAGGGTTGTCTCAGAGACTTCTTCCGTAGCATCGTTCTCTATGTAGAACTGCCACTGCTCTAACAAATGTTCCTTAAACTCTGTATTTTTGGCCATGTATGTTGGGAATTTCCACTGAGGGGGGCTTCCTCGTCTGTCCCTATTTTTCAACTTCAGAATAACCATCGCATGGTCAGAGACATGTATAGGACTATGTTTTATATCCTGTACTCTATCATACCATCCTCTGGGCAAGCACATGTAATCGAGCCTGGACCACGTCTTATGTGGGTTAGAGTAAAAAGTATACTCTTTTGCTGCTGGGTTGGCTGTGCACCACCCATCCATGAGATCCAGTTCCACCACACCCACCTGCCATTGTTGCATTGCCTCTGACTTCTTCCCTTTCCCCTCTGAATGATCCATTGTTGGATCCATCATCCAGTTAAAATCCCCACCTAGGATAAGACCTGGGAGTTGTTCTTTTACTAACAAATCCAGTAAGGACATGTAAAACTGCGGCTCATATACCACGGGGGTGTAAATACAGCCAAATGTTATCTTTTCTCCTTTAAGTTCTCCTGAGATAAAGATATACCTCCCCTCTTTGGGATCCTTAACCACCCTAGTAATTTCCAAAGGGAGCGTCTTGTGCACCAATATTGCCACACCCCTTTTGTGCGCTGAAAAAGATGCCGCAAAACATTTACCTATCCAGGTCCACGTTAGCTTAGCATGCTCAACATCAGTCAGGTGGGTTTCTTGAATTAAAGCTACCTGGGCTCCAACCCTTTTCAGAGCCAACAGCAGAGATGTCCTTTTAACTGGATTTGCAATTCCCTGTACGTTCCATGAAACTACATTGAGAGTTTGTGTCTTATCCATATTCGTATATATGGTCTTTCAGGAATTTCCAACCATTGCTAGAATCAGACCCTTCTGGTCTCATTAAATGCCACACATGATCCCCACTCCTCTTCACACTCCATGCACATATCATATCAATAGCTTTGTACCATATAATGATTGCATCAACACACTTAACAATAGTAACAATAACAGTGTTAACATCTATTACAACTTCCCACAACAGTCCCCTCCCATTACTACAACTTTTAACAAACCCCCCTTCTCCCACTCCACCCCTCAGGTTATTTAATCTTCCCTTATCTTCCCTTCCCCCCTCGTTACTTCGTTTCCACAACCCCCCCATAACAAGTGAGTATCCCATTTCTCATTTCTGTACCCATCCTACTGTGTTTCTGTAGTAATACAAACCCCGCCCTTCTCTCCACTTTCCCCTCCCTTATTGATACTATTTGCCTCAACAGCACGAGTGCCTTATAAGTACCCCCTTTCTGACGTTCGTGTCCTCCGTCCCCGCTTCTGCCAATTTAGTCCATCTTCTACCTCCTTTTTTACTTGTCTCCTTCCTGGCATCTCCTCTTGCCGCTCTCCCCAAGGACCCCCCCCCAGTCCCCCCACCACAGACCGAAAAAGAGAGAGAGTGTAAAGAACAGAAAAGAAGAAGAAAACCCCCAGCCTGCCTGCCCTCCATCCTCCAGCAATGTATGCGCGGCTCTCCCATCGTAAAGGAGCCATCTTCCCCACCACATGTTTAGTGCCCTACGTGTGGCTAAGTTTCCCAAAGTCTTCCCACAAAACCCCTCTAGTGGAATCTACTTGGGCTACCCTTATTTCAAATCCAACCCTAGGAGTCAGGTAGCACTTTCCTCCCCCCAGCTGCATGCATCAAGCTTGTGAGGCGAGTGGCAAAGGACATGGACCGTGCTATCAATTACACGCACTAAGCCCCCTCCCAGCCACCAATACCCCCAATACCCCTTTCAACTAAGTAATTAGTGTTTCTCATTTAGATCAAAGACTCTCCATTTATACACATGACAGGCTTCCATCTATCTGCTCCATTCCATCGAATGCCAGCCGAAAAAATTGTACTGCCAACAAGTAGGCCCCATTATGCATCTCCTAGTTATTGGCCACCCATCTCCACGCAGGTTTCACTTATCCTCTGGATGCAAAGAGCAGGCACACAATACAATTTACCCTTGTAAAGTTCTAACATAAACATAGAAGAAGGAGCCTCTCCTTTTCCGAGTGCTGACGTTAGGGGCAGGGAGAAAGAACAGACAGCCCACAGGGGAGACGACACAACCAGAGACAAAAAATAAGACCCCTCTTCACTCAGCCCAATTTCTGCTTCAGGGAGCGAACAAATTGCTCTGCTTTATGAAAGTCCCCAAACTTTATTAAACGCCCCTTCATGCTTGATTTTTAGCGTAGCAGGGTAAACCATAAAGTTCTCCACTTTAATCTTCCTTAACTGCTGCATTATCCCATTAAATATCTTCCTTCTTTTGAGCAAGCGTGCTGTATAATCTTGCGAGAGAATCAGGTGATGACCTTCATATACTAAAGTCCCCTTTTCTCTGTAAGCCCTCAAGATCTCCTCACGGTCCTGAAAATTATGAAACCGCATATCACTTGCCTTGGGGGATGATCTGCAGGCGGTCGGGGCATCGCTGTACAATGACCACGCTCCATCTTAATGCACCCCTTTTCAGGTTGTAGGCTCAATAACTCCAGTAGGACTCTGGCACAGAAAGCCAAGGCGCTAACCCCCTCTCTTCCCTTTGGCAACCCTCAGAGGCGTAAATTGAGGCACCGATGGTAATTCTCTTGGTAGTCGAATGCCTCTTTAAAGTCAGCCAGCTCCTTTTGCAGCACAACAACTTGTGCAGGTACTGCCGCCATCTCATCTTCCAGCCGGAACAGCCTATCTTCTGCCTCTGTTAGTCTATTCACCTGCGCCGTCTGCTGCTCTTGGACTTCTTGCAGCTTCAAGTCCAATTTTCCTTCTAGCTTTATCAGTCGTGGTTCCAATGCCGCTGTTACCTGCCCGGTAAGCTCCTGGCCAAGCGGGTGACCTCTGCTGCAGACAGTGCAACTAGACCTGAATTTTCTCGTGCCATACCAGCTGTCCATTTCTTGGCACTTTTATTGGCGAGTCATTGGCTTTTTGCCAGGTTGGGCATCAGATATTCATCCATATTTATGCTCGATGTTGGAAGGTATCTAAATTTTATACTTTAGAGGTGTTTAAAGCTTAATAATTACTATTATTTCAGCTATCAGGGGAGAGCAATGGAGAAACGCGTCTGTCTGGCTAGCTGCTCATTAGCGTCCCCCTGTTTGTGTTTTAGCAGTTTAAATGTGATTGCCAGAGAGTGCCTGTATAGCCTCTGTGTACTGTCTCTTTAAGAGCTACCAGGATTGCAGTCATAATTAATCTGAGAGGGAGCTCTGTTGAAAGATGTAACTATTTGCTGAAAATCACTTAGAGTGATAATGATAATGTAGTTTGTCTAACCTATCTTCTTTGCAGCAAGGACTGTTTTGTTTATCTCCACTATCTTGGGCCTGGACTGCCGAATTGGACCAATCAGTTCTTGTGGGACCTAAAATGGAGCCGGACTACAGGAGCTGTCTGGAGACAAAATCTGTAGAAATTGTAGTTGTGGGCTTTTTGCCCCTTTTTGCACCTGAAGGGGGAGCCTTTGTTGTGACTGACAGGAGGATCAGCCAACCAAACCTTTTGGATCTTGGGGAAATTCCCAAGCTGCTTGCTGTTAGAGGCAGAGCTAAGTTTGGAGCTGAAGAAGCAAGAGCTCAATACAGTCTCTGTGGAAAGGCCTGAGGTTTGGCCCGCATGCCTGCCTGCTGCCCCTGAGAGGGAGAAGAGTATCAGTTTGGACTAAATCTGAGTTTGTGAGAACGAAGTAAGCCACTGAGTTGTGACCAGGATCAACCTGAAGAAGACCAAAGATTTTGCTGAATGCGATCGGCCTGTCAGGATTTCCAGCTGCTTTTGAACCCCCGGTTGGTGCAGAGACTTTGCAATCGTGACTGGAGAGTGGTTTGCCTGGTACAGTAGAATTTCCTTACATATAAATGTGCTGTGAGTTGTTAGTGGGTCATGATTTGGTCCCCCACTGTGTGAACTGTGTTCTTCTTGCTGGAAGCTGCATCCAGCCCAAAACAGACTGTATCTGAATTTGTCTCCATTTGGCCTGGGCCTTGACACACTGGCCCAGCCAGACTACCTGCTACACAGAGAAAGCCATCGATGAGAGACCTGCCTGGGGATCAGCCCCCTGCTCCACGCTTGAACAGGCATGACACCTCGGCGAATCGAATGAAAGGAAGTGAAATAAAGAGGAAGTGCTTCAATGTTGGGGTGGACCCTAAGCTCCTAGTTGATGACAAGAGGATAGTGGAGTTAGGGAGCAAAGACTAGGGTGGTTTGAAGCAGGAGCATATATAGGAGGAGAAGAGATAGTGTTGAAGTTTTTTCTGAAAGGAAATGTGGGAAGCAGATTGGCGTAAGGTTAGAGGAAGTGAGTTCCAGTAATAGGGTGCATGACAGGCAAAGGCACGACCACCTTTATTAGTATGATGTCTCGGGATAAGGACAGGGACATTTGCCGCAGAGCACAAAGCGTAGTTGGTTTTCTGATAGGGAAAGAGACAGGCCAGTGATTTAGGAATACAGAATCTAATAATGTTATCAGTAATGGTTCCAAGCACGTAGGATCTTAGCTGTAGTGGAGGATCTGAGCAGAGGAGATAATGATGTTTCAACGTTGGGGAGCAGGATGCAAAGCAACAGCTGTTATTGTAGGGTAACATCCCACCTACAAAGACTCGAGTTGCCAGTTGAAACATACGTTGCAACCCCATAAGTGAGAGAGGGAAGTAATATCCCACGGCCAATGGCGAGTCTAGCAAGAGAAGTGGGTGCATAACTTGTTCGGTAGGCGATACCAAGTTTGGAGTTTACCTGCTTACAGATAGTATGGATGTGGAGGTCGAAACTCAGGGACGGGTCAAGAGTGACCCCCAGATATTTGAATGAGTTAACCACTCCAACAGATGTGCCATCTAGGGAGCAGACATTGAAGTGAGTTTGGGAGTGCTTGAGTTTGAGACTGGAGCCAAGTAGCATAGCTTGTGTCTTTGATTTATTTAAGACAAGTTTGTGATTTACAAGCCACTGTTGTATAAGCTGATAATCACAGGACACCCTGGCATTAATGTCATTAATGCTGTTAGAACTGCAGTACAGAACAATGTCATCCGCATATAGTAGGGAGGATGTATTGAGAAGATTTGTGGTAATGCTATTAATGAAAATGGAGAAAAGCAGAGGACCTAAAATAGACCCTTGCAGTACACCAATCTTAATGGTAGCCTTGTCAGAGAGGGTGGACTTAAATTTCACGTATTGGGACCTGTCTGTTAGATACAGTAACTATCAAACCAGTTAACAACATTTGGCACGAGGCCTAGAGCATTAAGGGTTGCAATGAGAATGGAGTGGTCAACAAGGTCAAATGCCTTGGTCATATCGATAAAAATGGCTCCCGTGAGCCTGCTAGAGTCCATAGCCACTAGGGTGTCAGACGTGAGTTTGAGTAGAGCGGTAGTGGTACTATGACCCTTGCAGAAGCCATGTTGGGTGTCAGTTAAGAGGTTGTGCTTCAGTAGAAAGTCAGTGGTTTGGGTGGCAACTATTTTCTCTAGTATTTTACTTAAGACAGATAGGATGGCAATGGGATGGTAATTCAATGGGTTGAGTGGGTCACCTTTTTTAAGTACAGGGATAATTCTGGCTGTCTTCCAGATATCCGGGACAGTACTTTGACATAGAGAGAGGGTAAAGATTTTAGCAAGGGGGGGGCAGCTATGTGGGGGGCAGCTAGTTTTAGGAGCTTGGGTTCCAGGTTATCCGACCCAACAGCTGCATGCTCTGAGATGTTTCTTAAGTGTCTGAGAACCTCACAAGTTAGGACGGACTTAAATGGAAAGTGGGCCAGGAAGTGTTAGTTGGTGTGATAGGGTTTGACGGAGTAGGGAAAGTGGAAGTATATTGGGTAAGGTCAGCAAATTGCCTACTAAAGAAGTTAGCAATAGTGAGGGGATTGTTACAATGGATGCCATTTATAGACATGTCATTTGGAGTAGATGACTGGGTCGATCCCAAGAAGGACTTTATATGGGACCAACATTTTTTAGGGTCTCTCTGGGAGTCAGTAAGAAGGGCATTGCAGTATGAGCTTTTTGCTTGTTTGTTTCTTTCTTACAGGCATTTCTCAGGGCTTGGTAAGCATTAAAGTCTGCAAGAAGGCCTGATTTTTTATAACGAAACCAGATTTTGTCCCTGTGCCGTAATTTAGATAACAGGTCAGAGTTTAGCCAGTGCGTCTGCCTAGTTCTAACCCGCCTGGTAGCGTGTTGACAGTGGTTTTCTTGTAGTTCTAAGAATTTAGTCAGAAAGATATTTAGGGCAGGTTGAACATCTGATGTGCTATAGAGAGGGGACCAGTCAGTGCAAGTTATATCAAACAAGAAGGCCTGAGGGTCAAAGTTTGCATAATTACAGAAGGTAATGAAGCAGGGCTTCATAGGTTCAGGCCTACCTTTACCTTAGACAAAGAAGGTGGAGGAGTGGTCAGTGATGGCATCAGGATATATTACTTCTACGTAGAAACTGGGTAGGGCAAGCCTTTGGTTCTGGGGTTTCCACTAACTCCGGTGGTGTGGCAATTTTAATGGCAAAGGTGATTCCTTTTAAGTTAATCAAAGAGGTCTGGGAACCCAATGGCCAATATGTCCTTGTACATGGTATGCTAGAAGCCCACCCTGTACTTCTGGGTGCGATTTATGGTTAAGGTTACCACCTACTCGGTTTTTGACCGAATGGATTCGGTTTTCTAGGTCCAGATTCGATCCTCCTGTTTTCACCATTGCAAATTCATTTTTTGTGGTGGGTCAAGCAACATCTGTGAGATCCTCCACTAACAGTTTTATTTTCTTCTCATCTGACTGTAAGCAAGTGTCTGACATTTCAGTGTGCTTGCTTGCTTGCAGTGCATGCTAATCAGGAAGTGCCTTCAAGAGTAGGGCACTTAAAAGAGCCAAATGTGTCCCTGTCTGTTGTTACCTCTAACTTCACATCAGCAAATTGGAAGATTATTCATGGGGAGGGTAAACAATACCACCTTAATTAACACCTTCATTTTCTGAAACCCTTAGACGTTCAGACAGGCAGCACATTAGGGTAGCCTCCTGTCCCAGTGTGGACTGTATAATCTGTGTTTCAGAAACTTTACCTGCTAATCCAGTTTTATTCAGAGGTAGCACTTTTTCAGTCACTAAAACAGATTCTGTTAAAATCTTTCACCATTTTACTTGCATGTTCAGATTACAAACAAATTCTGATGTCATGCAGACCTTTGTCTGCATACCAGTCAGTCTGAGGAGGTGTAAAGTAGGGCCATTAAGACCATTTGCAGCAAATCAACCTAATCCTTTCCAGGCTGCATTGTGAGTATGGTCTTTGCTGTGATAGGGAATACTTTTATACTTTTAAATGCTCACCAGATTTTCTTTTAGGGACTGTCCTGCATGTTAATATTTGTTACCCCTTTTGTTGTTAAATTAATAATCTAATTTATATTCAATTTCTAGCAATACTACACCCCTCTCTCCTCAGTAGTTATTGCTGTTAATTTTCATACTACCTGGATATTCCAGGAAGACCATTCCAGACATCTCAGATGAACAGCACAGAATAGTGTGGCTAATGTCATGCTAAGCCACAGAAATGAGAAAAGAGAGTAGTGGCTGATGAGGTGAAAGGAAGACAATCTAGATTTGATGGCACTGCAAATTTAGGTAATTTATCAAACATTTCTCAAAATATTATTTTTTTTAACCAGAAGAGACACACTACATCTCTACAATAAATAAATAAAATAAATAAATAAACTAAACTGAAGCTTGTTTACAGGTGCAATCTGGGAGGACAAGGGAGTTTAGTGACTTGCTAAGGGTCACACAGCATGCAAGTCTGGGCTGTGGGTTTCAAACCCTGGTCTCCAAGATTGTAGCTCTGAGCCTTAAACTACTGCAGTATACTGCCTCCACGCTATATATCACATATCATACTATCTGCTATGTATGACTGACATGGAAAGAAATAAGGTATTTAACAGCATAGAATAGTTCCTACCACTTTCAAAAAGTTCTCTGGCATTAAAAATAACTTTAGAGTAGGAGCAATGGGAGAGACAGTAGCACATTTTAAAATGGTTGATGATATTTATAATTACATCTCATCCACCATTACTGGTGTAGTTTATTTATTTATTTATTGAAAGAGTTTTACCAGAAAAGGCCACCTGATCCAAAATAGCCAGTTGTCAGAGGTGTCCTTGTAGTCACTCGATGTGTGAGCTAGGCTGTGTATACAGGATATAAAGTCCCCTGAATGCCCTCTCTAACCCCACCAAATGTTAACATACACTGAAATAAAAAATATTTAAATCTAAATCAAACAAACCAAAAATAATAATCATGATGTAATTTAAAGAAGTTGTACACAATGCAATACTGTATTAGCAGCAATTCTGAATAAATCAAGTGAATCAAAGTCCAAGCAATGCCCTCATTAGTCATAAAAGGGGCGGGGTTGGGGTGAAGTTTGGGGGTGTGGTTTAGTATTCGGTTTTCATCTCATCCAAAGGTGGCAACCCTATTTATGATCCAAATACAGATTCCCCTCAGTTTTTGTCACATTTGTTGAGCTTAAAATCCACTGAACACTCAAAGTTAACAATATTGGGAGGCGATTGGAATATCACTCCTCAAACGGATCTTGATAGGTCAGATGGGAGAAGGCATGGCCTTCCCCCTGCACAACGTGCACTGCAGGATCTTATGGATGGGGCAGCCCTCCTAGATGTCTGGCGAATATTGAACCTGAAAGAAAAGCAATACTCCATTTTTTTCCCATCCCCACTGTTCATACTCAAGAATTGATTATTTTCTGGTTAGTTCATTTGCAATGCCTGGAATTCTGGATTTGGTAATTCATGCCAGAGTTATATCTGACCACTCTACCATTGGTATTACGTACTTATTGGGACCGGGTCTCAAACGAGATTCTATTTGGCGGTTGAATAATCAACTTCTTCAGAACCCAGCAATGTTGAAACATATCACTGATTTCATCGCTAATTTCATTGTGACAAATAAGGGATCGGTGGATAGAGTTGACCTGATATGGACAGCATTGAAATGTACTCTGAGGGGGGAATGCATCTGGTTGGCAACTACTAAATCACGCCAACGTAGAGCATGGGTGGAGTCACTTCTTAACTTTATCCGAGTTATAGAAGGGTCTTTAAGCAGGACTTCCACTGCAACAGAGTGGGCCAGGTTACATAACCTTAAAGCTCAATATGCAGAAATGATGGCACGACAGGCTGAGCTCTCCCTTCACCACACTGAGCTTAGGTACCTTGAATCAGAAGAGAAGGCACACAAATTGCTTGCAATTAGAATCAAGCAGGCAGAAGTCTCACAGTTTATCCCAAGTATCTGTCCTACTCGGGACAATCCTGTAGTCACTGACCCAAGGGAGATAACTGAGGCTTTTAGAATATTCTACCAGAACCTATATTCTGTTGACCCACAAGCACAGCTATTGTAGGCAGAGTTGACCCAGTATCTCGATTCGGTACTACTTCCCCAGGTTTTCCCTATGCAAGCGACCCTTTTAGGAGCACACATTACTGTTAGTGAAATACAACAAGCTATAGAACTATTACCTTCAGACAAATCACCCGGTCCCGATGGCATATCTAATAATTTATATAAATCCTGCTGCCCCATCCTGGCTCCAATATTGGAGGAAGTATATTATTTTTGGTATAAGAATGGCCTTTTTGAGTTTGGTTTTCTAGATACACTTATAACTCTTATCCCCAAACTGGGGAAAGACCCTTTATACCCTGAGAGCTACCATCCCATATCCCTCCTTAACTCGGATATTAAAATCTTAGCAAACATTTTAGCCAATAGGCTTACCCTTGTTATGGGTAGCCTTATTAGTAATGAACAGGTAGGATTCATGAAGGGGAGATCCTCAGGGGATCATATGCGGAAGTTGCTGTATCTGATTTCGGCATCCGGGGATTCAGATGTTCCGGGGGCACTTGTCTCCCTGGATGCTGAAAAAGCATTTGACCATGTCTCCTGGGATTTTCTCTTCCTTACCCTCACTTGCCTTGGTTTGTCTGGTGATTTCATCAGGTGGGTACGTTTGTTGTACTCCACACCATCCACCCGAGTCTGGTGTAATGGTATGCTTTCTACCCCATTTTTATTAGGTTGTGGTACCAGGCAGGGATGCCCACTATCCCCACTTTCATTTAATTTGTACCTTGAATCCTTGATTCACAAATTAAAGGCCTCCCAAGAAATTTTAGGTATTAAACTGGGAGATGCCCATTACGCCCTTTCGGCATATGCGGACGACTTACTTTTACATGTTGAAAATCCCCAAAACACCATACCTGCTCTTTTAGCAGCACCGCCCCCCCCCCCTCCACTGGCTGCCCACTTCTCCTGACACATGTCTCTCCCTTGATACGCCTGGGTCTTTTTAAACTGACTATGTATGTCTCTTCGCTTGTAGCATCCACTTCAACTAATCTCTTCACTGGACTATAATGCCTCTACCTTACAGGAATACTAAACCATGCACGTTGTTGTATCTGATATACATTTTTACTGACTTGCTACCCTATTGTTATGTATACCCTTACCGACTGTCTTTTACCTGAACCCAAATGTATTTTTACTTATCCTGTCTATTGCAGGCCTACCTGTACTGTTGTACTCTTGCTTCTACTGTCTATTTGTCTGTATATAAATGCATTGTTACTTGACTTGTGTAATGCAGGTCCACCTTGTAAATGAACTTGCTCAATGGTGTTCACCTGGATAAATAAAGAATTTGATTGATTGATTGATTGATTTAGCAGAACTAGAGGCCTTCTCTAAAGTCTCATATTATAGTTAAATTGCTCTAAGACCCAGGTTTTCCCATTAAATTATAGAACTACTAAAGCAGTACTGGCCACCTATGGTCTATCCTGGGAAACAAAGTACATCACTTATTTGGGTATAAAAATGTCAAGGGATTTGACTTCTATGCTCAAAGAGAATCTAACGGAATTACTAAAAATACTAAAGACAGACGGATAGATGGGGAGCCCTACCTTTCACTCTCTGGGAGAGGATCATCACAATCAAAATGAATGTGCTTCCCTGAATCTTGTATCCTATGGATATGTTGGGCTGCTTCCTTCCTAAGGTTTGGGTCGTCAAATTTCAGAAAATTCTCAATACAGTTATTTGGAGAGGGAAGGGGGTTCAGGCAGGCCTACTTTAAACTAACAGCTCCTAAAATCCAAGGCGGCCTGGCACTCCTTTCATTCTTCACATATTATTGTGCCCATCACTTAAGTAAGCTGGATCAAGGATTTAAATCCTGCCAGTACATCAGAGTATACTCCTCTATGGTTGGAGCTCGAGGGGCATTTAACCTCCAAATACTCCTGCACATTAGTGGCCCTCCTCCATGTATCCCCGGGCACATACCTAAACCACTGAGGGAGACACTGATTGGCTGGTCCCTTAAACCGCTTCATCAGATCCAAAAATATTTCTCACTGAATTGCTACCAATCCTTAGAACAACCAGTCATTGGTAACCCTAATTTTAAAATTGACAATAAACCCATGCATCCCTCTTTTTGGACTATACCCAGACCCCGTAAGCTTTCTGATTTTCTCAATAATGGGGAAAATAATCCCCTTTTCACAATTCCAAGCATGTTATGGGGTTCCAGAATCCCATAAATTAAAGTTTTTACAGATAAGGGAGGCTGTTTCTGCCTTCCTGAAGTACATACCAATACTAACCCCCCCTGCATAGAGATAGATACAACATTGTAGGTGGCCACCCAATCTCATTCTGTCTCAGTTCTCAACAAACACCTACAATCTTTGGATCCCCTGTTGCCCTCGGGTATTTGTTAGTACTGGACTCAGGAGCTGGGGGTCTCTGATAATGTAGGAACCTGGAGAAAACTTTGGAAGAGTAACTATTAGTTTATTAAGCAGGATAGGCTTCGATTAGTTCAGTACAATATTTTGCATGACTTATACTATACCTCGGTCAAGCTTCATAAATTTGGTAAGATTCCTTCTCCAACTTGTTCCAGATGTGGGGAAGCACCAGGTACCCTGTATCATATGATATGGACCTGTTCAGTGGTACAGGCCTTCTGGTCCTCCATTAAAAACAAACTAGATCCACTACTAGGGATAGACACCTTGTTTACTCCGGATGCCTGCCTATTAAACCTATTCCCACATGGTACCCCCAAAATTAGGAAGGCACATCTAGCCCTAGTGGTCTCAGTTGCCAAGCTTATTATCAGACAGCATTGGACAGAGGCAACCTTACCCCCAGTTGTAGAATGGTACAGGGAAGTGCTTTTAGCACTGCAACTTGAGAAACATATTGCATCTATGCATGATATAATTAAATCCTTCAAGAAGTTATGGGGCCCACTTGAAGCATTGCTGTCTATATGGAACCCTTAAGTCTATCATATCTAATTTCTTTAACGATTGACAAGTTCGTGCCCCTTTTCAAGGTAACACTTGGCATTTGGTGGGTGGTGATGGGGTGGAGAGGGAGGGATTAGTTGTAATCTGCCTTTCTTTTTTCTTTTCTTTCTCCTCTGATTTTGTGAGGGTTTATCTCTATCTTTTTTACTTATTATTTGTTAATAGTTAATTATGTTTTATAAAATGCAAACTGTAATGCTGGCTTGATACTCCTGTTTTGTACCCTGTTTGCTAGAAATGTAATAAAGTATATTGAATAAAAAAAAATAATTCATTAAATAATCTATTGATTATGTTGGATGGCTTTTTCCCCACTTCCTGCCATTAAAAAACAAAACAAAACACACACACACCCCTAAGCAGAACTCTAGGGGAGTGTAGTCCGAGGAGGAAAGAGAGAATGCAGTTGCCAGTACTTGTGGTTGTCTCTGCTCACCATTCCCTGACAGAGAGTACAGCTGAGAGGCGAGGAGAAGCAGCAACACTCGAGACATTCACTCTGACCAAACCAAAACAGAGACACTACTGAGACCAGAGCAAAATGCGCATGCTTAGTTGCACACTCACTGGGACATTAACAAACAGACAATGCAGCTGTAATTGGCTGCTGCAGTCAGGGACCACCCCACAGCAAAAACAGGTGATTGTGTAGTGACGGGCGCTCACTGATTGGAGCAGTCAATTGCTTTGAGTATAGTGGCATGCTCATTAACTGCCATCATTGACAGCATGCTCCTTTATTCACTGCAGCGGAGACCAGCCCCAGAATGGACTGCTGCCATTGGCCACAACCCTGCCATGCCTCCACAACCCACTTGTGAAGGAAGCTGATATAGTGTGTTTCTTGCACATATGTGCAAACACAAAAATGACATGCTGAAACTTCAGCTTGTCTACCAACTTACAACATAAAGAAAGTAAGAAAAGAGAGGCACACTGAATCTGAACCACAGGAAACTGTGGTCCATCCTGTACAGACCACTGTCTCGTCTATAGAAGAATTCAATTCAAACAAATGTGGGTTTCTTCCAAAATATGAATTCAAGCAGAAGACAGAAAGACTCACTCCGTCTCTTCCAGCCTGGCAGAATACACTGTAGAGGAGGAAGATGAGGAAACCATATCCCCTGATGTAACTGTGGATGAGAGCACTGCTTCCCTGCCAAGAATTCTGGATAATATTACATCTTATTCTGCTTTTCTCAGAAGCATAGCTGAGATCATGAAGACATTTAGAAGGACAGTGATGGTTGGTAAACAGAGGGGGGTTAGAAAGGATGAGAAGGGACTTGGCAAGGTTAGAGGAATGGTCAAAAATATGGCAGCTTAGATTCAATGCAAAGAAGTACAAAGTAATGCACCTGGGAAAAAAAATCCAGGGGAAGAGTACACAATGGGGGGTATTAACAACAACAAAAATGGAAAGGGACATGGGGTAATCATATCAGATGACCTATGACCTAAAGGTAGGCAAGCAATGTGAGAAGGCAGTAAGGAGAGCTGAGAGATCATGGGATGCACAGGGAGAAGCATCACCAGAAGAAAACAAAAAGTTGTTATCCGTCTGTACAGATAATTTGTGAGACTCCATCTGGAGTACAGCATGGAGTACTGGGGACCCCATCTCCGTGAGGACATAGACTGGATGGAGGCAGTCCAGAGGAGGGCAACTAAAATGGTGCAGGGTCTGTGCCAGAAGCCATACAAAGAGAGACTGAAAGAGCTTAATACAAATACCCTCAAGGAAAGGAGGGAGAGGGAGGACATGATAAAAACTTTCAAGTACCTCAAGGGAATCAACAAAGTCCAAGAGGGTAGCATCTTTCAGAAAATAAAATATGCAAGAACAAGGGGGCACAATTTGAAGATAGAAAAGGGGAGACACAGGGGCAATATGAGGATGTATTTTTTCACAGAGAGGGTGGTGGACGCATGGTACGGCCTTCCTGAGGAGGTTGTAGGGTCAAAAACAGTGGGGGAATTCAAGAATGCATGGGACAGGCATAAGGCAATTCTAGTGGGGGGTAGGAGGAAGTAGGCTGTTGATAAAACTAGGATCTGCTGCTTATCCAGTAGGTAGGGAAATAGGCAGACTGGGTACGCCAAGTGGTCCTTTTCTGCTGTCAAAGTCTATGATTCTATGACACAGCATTCCTCAGTATGCTGGGACTAACCCCTGCTAAGAGGATTAGTATACCGATATATACAACATTCAAGAAAAAAAGTACAAGCAATTGGGAAATATCATCCTCTGGTATGACTATTGCATAAAAGGTGTAAAAAAAATATCAGGTCACCAAAAATGGCTCTGATTACCTTTATAAACATTCAAGTCCAGGGGAAGGGGGGAGTGTGTCCAAGCTGCTGCATGTGAAAAGGCGAAAACTACTCTTTTAATAGCACCCACTGATGAAGATTCCAGGAAAACTGATTCACTATGAAAATATTCCTGTTCCTCATTTTCACTGATTAAGACGGGCTGTCTTTCTGAGCTATACTGCTCATTAACAGGAAGCCTTCTGGAAGGAAATCTCAACATTCTGTGATAGCCGATCCTCTGATGAGAGGTCACAGGCACTGCAGGTAGTGGAAAGTGGTTTGCATGCTGCTAAGCCCCAGCTGCAAATGTCAGTGGACATTAATGACACTGCCATAGGGGTTTAGCCAATTCAGTGGTCACCAACAGGTATGGCTGGCTTAGAACCACTGGCCAATCCCTTGTTCTACAAAACAAAGCAGAGGGTTTTCCATTTGAAGGAAAATCACTGTTTGGGGATCAGGCAGAGAGCTACATGGACAAAGCTGACAAAAATAAAACAACTTTAAAAAATTTGATGGAGACAGAAAATAAAAAAAAAAGGTTACAACAGACCCAGTAGAAAGGAAATATGGGAAGGGGTTTCTACCAGAGACAATACAACACTCATCAATACCAGGCTCAAAGAAGTCCAAGCAGGTTGGCACAGCTGCAAGGCATCTGCTTGCGATGGCGACATCCTGAGTTTGGGAATGGGCTTGGGAGTTGGAGGGCCGGCAGGGAGGTAAAAGATTGAGCATCTAGGGGATGGCGTTTCTTCTATGGGGTAGGGGGGTTTGAGTGTCCAGTGCAATATGGACCCCTGGTGGAGGCTGGGGGATCTGCCACAACTGGCAGCTGGATTAGTGGGAGGCAGGGCAGACGTTGGGTTCTTTCCATAGCTGTCATTGCACATCCCACCTCCTGGAAGCACAGCATCATTACAAATGGTCCTGCTGCCAACAGATGATGCCCCACGCCTGACCCTGTACTGCCGACTGGGCTCCCGCTACCAGGTCACTGACTTAAAGTCTGCCAGTCTGTGCCAGCAGCCCCGCCCCTGTGGGGTAAGTCATTGGGTGTTTGGAGTGCTGGGAGCCTCAGGGTGCAGGGTGAAGCGCGTGGCTGATGGGGCCCAGCGGCAGGCTGCCAAAAAAAAGTCCACGCAGAGCGAGAGGCTACAGAGGTAATAAGCAAGTCACTACCTCTTCTCAGCCAATAACTAATCTGTGATGAGTAAAAGGTTACCAATCCTCAGGAACATGTGGGGGGATGCCTGTCCTACCACCTCCAACACTAACAATCTGTAACAGACCAATGGGTCCTGGAGGTGGTTTCTCTTTTTCCTGTCCAATACAGCCCTGGTTTTTCCTCCTCCTGCAAATGTCCAGGAACAGCTATCCCTTGCCAATACACAGGAATCTGTTTACACATTCTAAGGGTCAGGTGATACATCCAAATTTGGTATCTCTTCACTTGAGAACCTGGTACCTGAAACATAGACTTATCAGAGCTAAACCTGTCAACACAGTTACTAGAAATCCTTAAGGCAGGGCTGAATTATGGCATAGGACAACAAGGACCAGGACTAGGACCCCTACGAACCAGGGGTCCCTCAGCCTTGAGTGGGACACCCTGGCTACAGAAAGTAGACTCCGGCAGTCTAACTTGTAATCATTCCTACCTGGGACACATCAGCTTAATCTCTTAACAAAGCATTGCGTTCCCAGCACCTATTAACAACTTATTAACCATATAGCATGTCTGAGTTAAAGGGAAACACTAGAAAAGGCATAACTTTACCCAGGTGCTACAAAAATGCCTGATTAGTGCTTTCAGACAGTGACATTTTTTTTAAACATTACCTCTAATTGCTTTGTTAGTGATTTAAACAGTGGCCTTCAACGTTCACTTTCTATTGCCGGCAGCCACCATTTCATGAGCAGCAGAGAGCTTCCTGAACTCACTTTATGCTAATATGTCATGCCAACTAATAGCAGAGGTCAAACAGACATATTAGCATACAGTGAGCTCAGGAATCTCACTGCTGTTCATGAGATGGTGGCTGCCAGCAAAAGAAAGTGGAAGTTGTGGGTAACTGTTTTAAATCATTAAAAAAAGTTGTTACTGTCTGAAAGCACTAACTGAGGGCTTATGTAGTGTCTGAGGAAAGCTGTCTCTTTTCCAGTGTTTTCTTCTGCCCCACCTGGAAAGGAAATTTGATTTGCTTGTAGTTGCTGTCGTCCCAGGTTTGACATAATAAACCTTCAAACATTCTTAAAAGATGAACCCCATTTCCTAGCTATAGTATCCAGCCTGACTGAGATATTGGTGCTGCTGCTGCAGCTGCTTCATTTACGTCTTTCTGCTTGCTTTTGCCTGCTGAAAGCCATGGCTGGATTAAGGCATAGGCCAGCAAGCTGATCGCTTGCAGGACTGCAGCAAGCTACTGGGAGCACTCACCACTCATGGCCCCAAGTGTGCCGCCAATGATTCAGACACTCAAAGAGGCAGGAGAGCATCTTGCAGCAGATTTAAATGTTGGTGAGCTTTGTAACTCCATCCCTTAGCCTCCTGATTGGATCACAGTCCTCAAAGAGGTGCAGCTAGACCCTGAGGGTTCTGGTGCTCAGTGGCATCCTGGGAAGGTGGCAATAGTTTGGTGGGGTGGTGCAGTGGCAACTGGAAGCACTCACTAGTCATGACCCCAAGTGTGCCACTGATGATTCAGATGCTCAGAGAGGTAGGAGAGCATCTTGCAGTGTATATCAATTTTGGCAGGCTTTGTAGCTCCGCCCTTTAGTATTCTGATTGTCTCGCAGTTTTTGGTGAGCTAGACTCTGAAGGCTCAGCTGTTCAGTGGTGGTCTCTGGAAGGTGGTGATTGGTCGGGGGGGTGTGATACAGCAGGCTACTGGCAGCACTGACCACTCATGACTCTAATTGTTCTACCACCGATTCAGAAGCTCAGAAAAGTAGGAGAGCATCTTGCAGTGCATTTAAATTTCTGTTGGCTTTGTAGATCTGTTCCTTAGCATTCTGATTGGCTTACAGTTCTTGGAGAGGTGCGGCTAGACCCCGAGGGCTCCAGTGTTCAATGGTGGTCGGGGGTGCTGGGTCAGCAGGCTACTTGGAGCACTCACCACTTGCAACCTCAATGACAGTTTAGATGCTCAATGTAAAGTCAGAAAGTGGGGAAGTCAGAAAAAAAAAGGGAAATATTTTTTCATAGAGCGGGTGGTGGACAAGTGGAACAGACTGGCCACCAAAGTGGTTTGGGACTAATTCAGAGTTCAGGACCTATTGGATATCTTCAAGTAGGTTTCAGAAGCAAACAGGAGGAAGGAGTTAGGGAGAACTCTGAAAGGGGGTTAAGTCCGAGTGGTTTACCATAGGGCAACAGGGCAGATGAGAAGGACTTCTAGCCTTTTTCTTTACTTATTTTCTGTTACTGAGGTCCCCTGATGTCAATTATGATGCTTCACTGGTGACTGGAGCCCTTTTTGTAAACCAAATATCGCAAGTAAGCCCAACACTAGCATGTCTCCCTGAGTGCTACACTCGACCATTGTTTCTTCTCAGTCTCAGATCGAGTAGGGTCTGGGGTAGCACAGTAAGTAGGGAAATTAGGGCTGACTAAGTGGCCCAAGAGGTCCTTACTTGCTGACAAATTCTTTGTTTCTCTCTGTCGATTCTTAAATAGTTCACTTTTAAAAAACAAGAACTTTTGTTTGAATTGGGAGCAATCTCGAAAAAATCGTATATGTAATTGTAACCCCCATGTGGGGGCTTACCTTATTTGCCCCATTCCCCTGTTTCCCCTGATATGTGAACCACTGCCTGCCCGATTCCCATAATGCCCCTGAATCCTCCATCCGGACCCTGCATTGTCTTGCAATCTGGAATGGGGCTGGAGGAGCAAATTCGTGGAACTGCTAAACTGCAGCTGCACAAAGGTGCAAGCCAGCGGTCCGTGCGTGCGCAGTAGCACATTGTTATTTTCTTACCACAATTACGGTAAAATAAATGCCCCTCTGGTGCTTCCGGTCCCCAAATTTAGCTAGTCAGGGACTGGAGACCTGGAGGAGGGCACAAAAGAGCCCTCTAAATGTTTTATTATAGGAGCACCAATAGCGCTTTAGATCTGCCTCATAAATATTAATGAGGCAATATGAATACTAATAAGGGAACCTGCCTAATGCATGGGAACAGTGTATTTTGGCACTAACGACAGGGTAGGGACTACAGTTAAACATTAAACTCTGCCATTGTTTAATAGGGCACTAAAGCTGCTAAAGAACTGTGGGGGCATTTATTAAATAAAATTGTATATTCTGGCTGCACCAGAATTTTAAGTTGGGACATATATGGACTGCCTTCGAATTGTTTTAACAGCAGCCACGTTAGCAGCTTTTGAACTTACCACAGCCACGCAGAAAGCCAGGATTGGGCAAAGAGACTGTTGGGACTGTGCAAAAGACTTGTGGGGGAAATTTCAGGGACAAGTCTTGGCGCCCATTTAAAGAGCCAATCAGGCATCAAAGGAGCCTGATGAATATTCATTTTTCAGTGAGACACTTGTTTTAGCCAATCAGGAGCTGTCTAGAGCTCCCAAAGCCCTAGAGACTTTTGGTTCTGAGTTCAGTTTGGTGGGAACCCCTCCACAGGGAGGGGGGCTCTGGCCCCTTGCTAAAGAAATGTTGCTGCAGAGCTTAAGAGAGGCCTGCCTGGGGTTTGCCAACTACCTATCCACCAGGGCCTACATGTACCTTTCCACAGTTGGAGGAATTTATCTCAAGAATCCTGATTTGCAACATTCAGCTGTGAGGGATCTGTAAGAATCCTGCCATTGCAGTTGTGAGAGACCTGGAAGGATCTGCAACCTCAGCGGTGAGAGCGCTGTAATGACCTGTGACTTCCGCTATGAGAGAACTGTGAAAAAGCTACAGTTTAGCAGTGAGAGCGCTGCCTAGAATGTTTCTAAGTGAGAAAGCCTACTGTGAAGTTCAAGTAAGAGGGAGACCTGCTTGGGGGCTGAGAAGGCAATACTGCCAAGAGCTGTTCAGTTCTGTCTGTTACCTTGCATTGACACAGCACCAGAATAGGGTGGATGTCTGTGTGAGGACTTATTGTTGCTTTTCCTGTTCTACAGTGGTTGTCAGGGACTCAGTCTCCCAAGACTAGGGAAAGAAATGCTTGGGGCTGTGGAGCCATGCCTGCCAAGAGGAACTGTTTGCCTGTGTTTCAGCTTATGAGAAGCTAAAGTGTGACAAATATTTGGTTGCAAGGATGTGAAGAGTATCTTGTCATGGTTGGGAGACTTGCTTTAATCTCCAGTGGTATTGCTACAAGTGAAAAGAGAGACCCTGTTCTGTTCCAGTGAGCAACTCCACGGTGAGAAACGTGATGTCCAGTATCATGAGACTGCTCAAGTAGAAGGTGTATGCCTTCAATGCAAAATTTCAGGCCTTCTGTGAAGCCCATCGCTGTATTCAAGCCTAATTGAGACTGTGTCCAGAGGAAATCCAGAGACAGTGTTCTAATGTAAAAGAGCCATGTTTGCTGTACTGGCCATGTGGCTGAAATGCAAGGTGTAGCAAACTGTGTCTAAATGTGAGAGACAGAGATAGAGAGATAGAGAGAGAGAAACAAAGACAAAGAGAGAGAGAGAGAAACAGAGAGAGGGAGGGAGAGAGAGAGAGAGAGACAGAGAGAGAGAGAGAGAGAGAGAGAGAGAGAGAGACTGCCAGGAAAGTCAGCTTGGGGAATCAGCCCGGTAGTGTCACCAGCTATCCAATGCCATTGCACCTCTCCCTGAGGGGTCACGTCTAGGCATGGGGGTCTGAGGTATGCCAACTCAGGTCCCTATGCTGGTCTGTTTCCAGATTGTGACTTCAGCCCCAAGTGTTCAGAACCTCTTCAAATGCCTTAACTCAGCTAGATGCACTAGGGACTTTAACAACCTCACCTTGAAAGTCCCCTTATGCAGAACCTCCCAGATTAACAGTCCTTTGAATATCGTGCCCCTATCTGGCTAAACTCCCTCAGCATAGAGCTGCAAAAAGGAACCAAACTGGGCCCTTTTAAAACCCAACTTAGAGCGTTCCTTGCCCTGGACAGTATATGTGACTGCATTACCTAGTAGTCCCCACTCCCCCTGCCTCTCCCTCCTTGGTCCTCCCACCACCTTTTCTTCCTTCATTGTCCTCCCCCCCCACATGGCTGTCTCCTCCTCCTCCTATTAAATCCCACTAGGAACCAACACTCCCCACAACCCCATAGACTTCCTTCTGCTTCCTTCCAACCTCCCCTACTACCCTCTCCCCTCACTACCCCCCCTTTTATGAACTGAGATATGCCTCACCCCTTCCTCCCTCTCTACCTCACCCCTTCCTCCCATCCACTCCCCCTCACACTCTCCTTTCACTGACTGTCCTAGTCCTTGTCCTCTCTGCTCCTCCCTCCCTCCTTCCCCTCCCCTTTTCTTCCTCCATTAACCCTTCCCTCCATCTTTAACCCCTCACCCTCCTCTCTCGCCCAAACAGCCCACCCACCTTTATTTTTTTTTTCATTTCCTTTTTTGCTAATTTATCTTCAGATCCATCTCTACTGCCGGTCTCCAGCATGTACCTACCTTCAACGACACTTATTTCTCCTTTTGCTAAATTACCTTGAAATAGAACTGTTACACTGAAACACTTCTGGTTGCCTTTTAATCCCTGTGCCATAATTAAGCAATAATGCCCGACAGGGTGTGTGTTGTGCTCGGATAACATCACGCCTCAGGTGGTTGGACACGAGGCCACAGGCCGACTGCATCTAACGACTGAGGCTGACGTTATCCCAGCACGACACACACCCTGGAGGGCATTATTGCTATTATACAATGACTCGTTGTTATACAGAATAAAAAAAATAATTTTAAAGATGTTTTTGTGTGGAAAAATATTTTTGTTTTTTAAGAGAAAATGAAACAATCAATCAAAAGCTCCATAAAATGCTCATCTGCAGGTTCACAGTGAGGCTGAGACTAAATCTGTGATGCTGTACTGGGATAACATCACGGGTCCAGCCCAAGACTGACCAATCAGAGTCCAGGATTTTTTCTTGCCATTGTATAATTAAGCAATAAGGCACAACAGGGTGTGGTATATCATGGGATATCATCATGCCTCAGGTGGTTGGGCACGAGGCCGCAGGCCGAGTGCATCCAACGACCAGAGAAGTGAATATATCCCATGATATACCACACCCTGGAGTGACTTATTGCTATTATGAACTGAGTTTGACTTTTCATAAATAAAAACATAAAACAAACAGGTTTTTAAACATTTTATGAACAAGTTTTTGGGTGATGTAGGAGTACATTTTAAAAAAATAGTTCTCAGACAGAACACAGCAAGGAGGCTGGTGGTGCTGGAACTTTTTTAAAGCTGTGATGATGTAGCCCTATATCATCATGGCTTCAAAGAGCTCTCTGCCAATCAGATTCCTCTATTTACGCTCTTCAGTTCATAATGTTGTATAATGACTGATTGACCTTGCATGGTCACCTGCTTGTCCATTGTCTGCTCATCCTGCTATACTGTATGTATTGCTTGTTTATTCTTAGGTTACTTGTTTACATTGCTTACTGTTGGTTGTTATTTGATGTAGAACCTCTGTAAACAAGTCTCAGACTCAAAGGTAATTCCGAGATTGTAATAAATAAAATAAAAGAGTTCTTAACTGCTAAAGGAGCCAAGAAATGTTTCCAGCCTGCTAAACTGCAAGAGCCTGCTGTTTGGAAGGGGGGCTGCCGCGAGCCCTTGCTATGCTCCTCAGCCAAGTCAAGTTCTACCAATCGTCTCCACCTCAAATCTACCTGCTACAAGCCATTTCTACATTTGCAAAGACTGACTACAAAACCATGACTAAAAGCAGGAATTGACCTGCAGTCAAAGAACTGTAAATACTGAATATCTTCAAATTAAAGCCACAGCTTATAATTATTAACATATGGTCAGTGGTGCGTCTTCTTTTCAAGGGTGGCTTGTTTTCGAAGGCAGCTATTATTAACTACAGCCAATTTTCAGGTCCTGTCTGTAAAAGCCTATCAGCCTAACAACTGCTTGCCACCTAATTAGCATTCAAACCTGTTTCACATCCCACAGTTAAAAAGAGAAAAGAGAGGGAGAGAGCTGCTGAGATGTACGAGCTGTTAGCTGCAAGACTTTAGCTGAGACAGAGAATGCTCGGAGCTTGAATTAATTTTAGTAGCAGAGTCTACTCAGTGTTTTAACACTGTTTAATTTTAGTTAATCATACTTTTATTTTTATTGTACAATGTTGAATAAAAGAATAAATTCTGTCCAAAGCTCGGGTTTCAAATTTGTTCTCACTTCCGGTAACTTCAGGGATGTCCGCATATGGGACCAACAAGGCAGAATGGCAAACAGTATGCAGTGCAGCTGATTAAATGTTTAAATTTGTTTTGTTTTTGTAGTCTTTTACAGTCTGCTGTGGGATTTTAGTATTATGGATGTTATCTAACCATTGTAGACGTAAGAATTAACTTTATATGGCATCGTGGTGAGAATACTGTATACTGTAAGGCACTGTCATGAAAAACAATACAAGTGTACCAGATGCACCTAATGTAAGCTGCAGTTATTAATCCAGGGTGGCTTTTGTTACAATATTTTGTTGTTCACTGCTGCTTAAGATCGAGGGCAGCTTGTATTGGAGGGTGGCTATTAATCGAAGATATACAGTAGTCGCTATCAAATTTCTGCCAAATTCTGAGATAAATTCTAAAAGCTGCCAAAGGGTGAAGTAGTGTTGCTCAGATGGATCCGGAAAAATCCAGATCCACCAGATACCTGCCCTTTGCGGCAGGATAGTGGATCCATCATATACCTCCACTATCTGCCCGTGTATCCAGCCATTGGATCCCTGGTCGGATCCCACATTATTCAACAGCCAGATCCAGGGACCTGACACTGGATCCCTAGATCAGGTGCCAGGATCTGATGCCAGATCCAGAGATTCAGCATTGGATCCCTGGATCCAGCTCTGGATAACACAGGACCTGACCTGGTATCCAACCTCCATATTCGGCCAGATCCCGGGACAGATCCAACTCGAATAATGCCGCCATCTGCTGGATCACTAGTGGATCCATGGCGGCACTATCCGAGCACCACTAGGGTGAAGTTTACTTGCTTTCCTACAGTATCAAGTTCAGCAAGAATGCTAAGGTAACCCATAGAAAGGTAAAAGTTAATTTTAATTTGTCTTAAGCATGCCAACGACGGCCAACTAGCTGCACCAAAAACAGGCTTGCAACGTTTAGTTCTGGATACCCAGAGATAGAATTGTGGGGTTCTTATCTGGACTGGGCACTGGTACCAGCTGCGGTGTGTGTTTTCAAACCTAAGCAGCCAGATAACTAGAAAGTCATCTAAATTCCATCAAGGGTTGGTGGATGGTTCTGCCTGGAAAGATATTTGAATTTAAAATGTGAAATTATTGTTTCTGATGCTTATCACCAAATGCTAATCTAACTGTTGCCTAACCTCTGCATCCATCCTCTCCATGTGCGTCCCCTTCCCCTGCTACCACTCTTAATAGCTGCACCTTCCATCTCAAATTGACCACTCAGAAAGAAGTCCTACATCTCCTTGGGTGCATCATGGATAACAGCTCACCATGATTTGACACCTTGGAACCCTGCTTCTTAAAAATCAGTGCTCCTGCCATTGCCTCTCCCGTGCGTGACCTCTTCAACAAGTCCTTGCTCTCAGGCACTGTCTCTAGTAAGTGGAAAGCTGCAATAGTAGTCCCTATCCACATGAGTGGCCCTAACTCTGCTTTCAAAAATTATCAGCCCATCTCCATCCTCTGCCCCCTTGCTAAAATCCAGGAGAAAATCATTCACTTTCAACTCCAATCTCACCTTGAGCTCAATAGCTCTCGCTCTCCACTTATCAGCATGGTTTCCATAAATCCCATAGTACCCACATTGCCCTCATCAAGGTAACTTCTGAAATCCTCAGTTTTATGGATAAAGGCTTAGTCTTCGGTGCTATTTTTGTTGATCTAACCAAGGCGTTTGACCTTGTCAATCATAATCTATTACTCCAAAAACTACTATTCTTAGGCCTTGACTCCTTATCCTTGAACTGGTTCTCCAATTACCTCACCGGCCATACTCAATATGCGAAATGGGCCTGCCATACTTCCCCTTTCACTGCCATAATGGATGGGGTCCCCCAAGGGTCAATTCTTGGCCCCCTCCTATTCTCATTGTTTATTAATGAACTTCCTCAGCACTGCAGGGGTACATCAGTTCAGCTATATGCTGATGACGCCATCCTGTACAGGTCCTCCTGTGACCTGACGTGTTTGAACCACCAGTTACAAATGGATTTCCGAAACCTTGAGGCATGGTTTCACCACAGTCTCCTTGTACTCAACACCAAGAAAACTAAGTCTATGCTATTCTATCACTGCACCCCTAAGCTTATTTGTCAACCGCCCCTCGTGATTAACTCCTCCTGTGGTGATCCTCTGGAACTGGTGCAATCATTTAAATACCTAGGTATCACCTTAGATTCCTACCTCAGCTTTGATGTCTATGTTACCAATGTTGTCAAGACGCTACACCAGAAACTAGGCCTCCTTTATTGTCTCCATTTTTACCCAACTCCCTCTTCTCACCTTGCCATAGCATCCTCCTCTCTTCTTCCTCTTATCTCTCATGGAGCTGCTATTCTCCATTCCACTCAGATCACCACCCTTGCCCAGCTAAAAAAAGCATACCATAGGACTGGATGCTTCACTCTTGGTACAAACTCCAGGGAGCACCATTGCTCTGTCCTTGCTTCTCTTGGTTGGCCTTCCTTCGAAGCTAGACTGCAATACCCCACCTTGTGTCTGATCTTTAAACTGGTCCATATGCCCACTCCTCCCTGTCTTAAAAACATTATCCAACACAAAATGGTGAAACAGTCCCTAAGGTCAGCATGCCTCCCACTGCTAGCAGTCCCTAAACCCCGCCTAGTGATTGGCCAGAGAGCCTTCTTTTCGGGACCCTCTCTCTGGAACTCCCTCCTACCTATGGCCCTAACCTGCCCCTCTTTATATCAGTTTAAGCACTCTCTTAAATCCCACCTAGTTTCCTCCCAGTGTTGCACCTGCACTTGAGGTCCCCCACTTATTGCCCTTTTGCTCACCCCGGACCTTCTCCCTCCCTCTTATATGTGACTACCCACTCCCCCTGCCTTCCTTAATGTTGTTCTGCACTCTCACACCTTGCATTGACTTGCTTTTCTCTTTGCTTCCCTCTTTTGGCATTCCTTTACTGTGTCTTATATGCTTACTCTTAGTCATCTTCCTATATCTATCCCTATACTACAACATTTTCTTCCCTAGGTTATTTCTTGAGGGAAATGTTACTTATACTGCATCATGTTTATTTTCACCACACACCTGTAACTACTGCTTTTCTACCTTGTATATTGTCCATTACTATTGACTTCATCTCAGGTTATTTTCTCTATGTGATTCGTAACTTATTATTTATATTTATTTTTATGAATATAATTATTGCCACTGACTACATGCCTTTTTTCTACTGCTGTTATCATCTTATTTTGCATCTCCCTTTGTACCCTCCCCCGGGTTGCCCCTGAAGAATGGACAGTCCATCTTAGTGGCCTTACCCAGTTATCAAAATGCAAATAAATACATACAGTTGCTCATTTGAATAGAGAAGTTAAAAACAGTGATCCCATCCAAAACTGCAACCAGTTTGCTTTCAAATCAAGTTGTAGGTTGCATTCCATGAGGATTTCTGGTCAAACAACCTTGCCCCTCCCCCCCACGGCAGGTGCTCCCTGGAAGAGTTATATTTTCCTTTGTTTGAACTGGTAGACCACCCCTCCCCCCCAACTGAGCCTGAGATTTGCAATATCCCCCTGGCATTCCTGAGATTCTGGCTCACTCCCACTTCATGCAAAAGGTTAATGTGCTAGTGCAATAGTGTTTTAAGCTGCCATGCCGGTTGGCTAACATATTTCTAGTTCTGTACGTACAGAATTTAGATGCCTGAGTATTAACAGCAATTACTCCCTTCTTTGAGTTTGTCAAATTATTGTAATAATAGCAAGAAAGGGATGCACGTGTCAAGTACGCAACCCAAAAATATAGTCTAAAAATACGTACAGTACTTCTTCTTCTTTCTGTATAATGATAGACAAAACTAAGCTCATTAAAATAGTTACACATGCGTAATAATCTGAGTGCAGGGCTAAGTCCAGACATGCCCTACAGAAGGTGAGGCATGCAGCAGCGCTGTCTCTGAGAGTGCACTTTAGTGTGACACCGTGCTCTTCCATAAACCCTTTTGCTCCACCATAGTTGCCAGCAATCTTTCCCCTCCCAACACAATTGCCCAAGCACAAAGCTCTGTAAGGGGATTTATATGCTGTGTGTGTGTGTGTGTGTGTGTGTATGTATGACTGTGTGTGCATGTACATGGTTAATCTGTCTGTCTGCTTGTGTCTAAATTATGTATGCCTGTTTGTGCTTGTGGGATATAGTCATATACAGTACTTCTGTCTGTGTGTTTCAGTATGTGTTTACGTGTGTGTGTGTGTCTGTGTGTTAGTAAGTGTATAATTGTGTGTGTTGTGGTATGAGTGCTGCTGTATACTGATCTTGGTGTGTAGGGGTGTCATGATAATGAAATTTCCATGACACAATAACTGTGAAAAAAATTACTGCAATAACCGTTATACCGTTATAACATAAAAAGTCATTTTTATACAAAGCATCAGGGAGAGTAGGTGTGGAAGGGGCAGTTTTAGCTGAAAATACAGAAAAGAAATTGATTGAAAGGTCTTAATATCACAGTATACTATGAATACCATGGTATTCTGTGAATCACGGTTATTGCTGTATCAGAAATTGCCCACCGTGACTTCTAATACCATGATATACCGTAGAACCAGTATATCATGACACCCCTATTGGTGTATGTTTTAGTGTATACAGGATATATAATTGTATCAGTGTGTGTATTAGTACAGTATGTGTATGTTTGTATTTGTATTTGTGTGTATTAGTAAGTGTATGTTTGTATTTGTATTTGTGTGTATTAGTATGTGTATGTTTGTGTTTGTATTTGTGTGTATTAGTATGTGTATGTTTGTATTTGTATTTGTGTGTATTAGTATGTGTATGTTTGTGTTTGTGTGTATTAGTATGTGTGTATTTGTGTTTGTATTTGTATTTGTGTGTATTAGTATGTGTATGTTTGTATTTGTGTTTGTGTGTATTAGTATGTGTATGTTTGTATTTGTGTTTGTGTGTATTAGTATGTGTATATTTGTGTTTGTATTTGTATTTGTGTGTATTAGTATGTGTATGTTTGTATTTGAATTTGTGTGTATTAGTATGTGTATGTTTGTGTTTGTATTTTTATGTGTGTTTTAGTATGTGTATGTGTTTGTATTTGTGTGTATTAGTATGTGTATGTTTGTGTTTGTATTTGTGTTTGTGTGTATTAGTATGTGTGTATTTGCGTTTGTATTTGTATTTGTGTGTATTAGTATGTGTATGTTTGTATTTGTATTTGTGTGTATTAGTATGTGTATGTTTGTGTTTGTATTTATGTATTAGTATGTGTGTATATTTGTATTGTATTTGTATTTGTGTGTATTTAGTATGTGTATGTTTGTATTTGTATTTGTGTGTATTAGTATGTGTGCATGTTTGTGTTTGTATTTGTATTTGTGTGTATTAGTATGTGTATGTTTGTGTTTGTATTTGTATTTGTGTGTATTAGTATGTGTATGTTTGTGTTTGTATCTGTGTGTATTAGTATGTGTATCTTTGTGTTTGTATTTGTATTTGTGTGTATTAGTATGTGTATGTTTGTATTTGTATTTGTGTGTATTGGTATGTGTATGTTTGTGTTTGTATTTGTGTGTATTAATATGTGTATATTTGTGTTTGTATTTGTATTTGTGTGTATTAGTATGTGCATGTTTGTATTTGTATTTGTGTGTATTAGTATGTGTATGTTTGTGTTTGTATTTGTATTTGTGTGTGTTAGTATGTGTATGTTTGTTTGTATTTGTGTGTATTAGTATGTGTATGTTTGTGTTTGTATTTGTATTTGTGAGTATTAGTATGTGTATGTTTGTGTTTGTGTGTATTAGTATGTGTGTATTTGTGTTTGTATTTGTGTGTATTAGTATGTGTATGTTTGTATTTGTGTGTATTAGTATGTGTATATTTGTGTTTGTATTTGTGTGTATTACTATGTGTATGTTTGTATTTGTATTTGTGTGTATTAGTATGTGCATTTGTATTTGTGTGTATTAGTATGTGTATGTTTGTGTTTGTGTGCATTAGTATGTGTGTATTTGTGTTTGTATTTGTGTGTATTAGTATGTGTATGTTTGTATTTGTGTGTATTAGTATGTGTATATTTGTGTTTGTATTTGTATTTGTGTGTATTACTATGTGTATGTTTGTATTTGTATTTGTGTGTATTAGTATGTGCATGTTTGTGTTTGTATTTGTATTTGTGTGTATTAGTATGTGCATGTTTGTGTTTGTATTTGTATTTGTGTGTATTAGTATGTGTATGTTTGTGTTTGTATCTGTGTGTATTAGTATGTGTATATTTGTGTTTGTGTTTGTATTTGTGTGTATTAGTATGTGTATATTTGTGTGTATTAGTATGTGTATGTTTGTATTTGTATTTGTGGGGCTTAGTCTGTGCATTCTTGTATCTACAGTGTGTGTATGTTGTATCTAAGTGTGTATTACACGTGTATCTGTGTATGTTTTAGTGTGTGTTTAAAACAGAAAGCTGCAGCGCACTCAGATTAGCAAGAACATCCATTTATTTTAATGAATTCCATAAAAAGTCTCAGATTTTCAAGTACAAGAGTGCAGAAGACTGCATTAAAGATACTCAGTAGTGTTCCAACCAGACCCTTGTGCATTTGCCAGTATCTGAATATGCTTTAGTCTGTGTATAATATATATCTATGTTTTATTTATTTATTTGTTTGTTTGTTTATTGAGTAGGTGCACTGATCCAAGGGGCTATATTCAGGCACAACCCAGGCCATAAAGATGGCACAGTATGTGATACATACAGTACAAATACAGATTAGAGATGTGCCAGAAGTAGCAAAGGAAGTAAATACATGGAATACGTTGAGAACAGTTGATACTAGCAGAGTACAAAAAATACAGTTAGTCTCAAACAGGATACAATAGATACAGGAATACACTAGTTACAATAGATATATGTACAAAAAAGTGCAAGTGCTATAAATAAGAGGTACAGGCAGGCCATTTAAGAAGCTCAGCGTGGAGCAGAGGGACAGTTGTTGATATTAAGAGTGGGTGAAAGGGCTGTCAACTAAGGGGTCACCCCACTGAGCAATTACATTTGGCTTTGTCCAGTAACCAGGCTTTAAAGTGAGTCTTGAAGGAAGAGTGAGAGTCAAGGGAGCACAGGGAGGCTGTTAGTTTGTTCCACAGCATGGGAGCAGTAATGGACAAGGCATTGCTACCCAGACAAGTGGAGATCCGAGGGACTTCCAGTGGTGGTACTGTGGATTGCCGGAGGCAACAGGAAGGAGTCTTATGTTTGATCAGGGAGGAGTAAGGGGACAGGTTACTGCTTCTGAGAGCATTGTCAATGTTGCACCCTAGGGCATAGTTGTGTCTGGCTTGTAAGGGGAGCCAGCCTAGGGATTGGTACAAGGTGCAGTGGTGCATGGGGTAAGGTGCCATTAATGCAAACCTACAAATGCTATTGTAGGCAGTATTGAGCCTACTGAGCAGAAATGAGGAGGTGTGGGAGTATATAGGGGTACACCAGTCAAGTAGTGGGAGCAGGTTACCCTGAGCAATGGCGAGTCATGCCTCGGGGTCAGGCAATGATTAAGATGGAAACCAGACCCCTGTTTCTGGTTTATATGCCACACAGTTAAGTTAATGCGTGCATCAAAGGTTAGGGAGGGATAAAGAGTTACAGCTAGGTATTTAAAACATGGTACATTCTGCAAAGGGGGCCCATCAGGTGAAAGGTCAGTTAGGGTGAAGTTTGCTCTGGATAGTTTTAATAAGTTGGGTTTAGATCCCAGGAGCATAACTTTGGTTTTGCTCGCATTTATTAGGAGCCTGTTGATTAGGAAGCATTTGTGCGCAGCCCCGTAGTTTTGGATGAGGATGGAGGAAAGTCCAGTCAAGGTGCTGTCACTGTGAAACAGAACTTTTAGTTTGTGTTTATCTGTATTTGTATGTTTTAGTCTGTGTATACTGTACTTGCATCTCTGCAAGTTTTACTGTGTTTATTTGTATATGTGTGTGTTTAGTTTGTGTACATTTGCCTCTTTGTGTATTTTTAGTGTGTATACTTGTATCTGTATGTTTTAGTGTGTTTACCTGAGATGTGTATGTTTTAGTCTGTGTATACTTGTACTTGTGTATGTTTTAGTGTTTATCTGTATCTGTATGTTTTTGTTGTATATTTGTATCTGTGTGTATGTTTTAGTGTGTGTTTACCTGTATCTGAGAGTTCTAGTCTATGAATACTGTACTTATATATGTGTGTGTTTAATGTGTGATCATGCATATCTGTATGTTTTATGTTTGTATATACTTACATAGAAACATAGAATGTGATGGCAAATACAGGCCGCTGGGCCCATCCGGTGTACCCTTTTTTCTTTTTCTTCTTTTTTAGACCTTCTGTTTTGTTTTGTTTTTTTGCTGCAGACCCAGCTTGAGCTACAGCACCACCTCTTCCCTTCCATTCCTTACCCCTGTGATTCCCTTGTGCCTGTCCCAGTCATTTTTGAACCACACCACTGTCTTCACCTCCACTACCTCTGCTGGAAAGCTGTTACAGGCATCCATCACCCTTTCTGTGAAGAAGTACTTCCTCATATCCCTCCTGAATTTACCCCTCTCCAGCTTCATAGCATGCCCCCTTGTTCTAGAGCACCTTTTTCTCTGAAAAATACCCCCTCCTGTACCTTATTTACCCCATGAGGTATTTAAAGATCTCTATCATAACCCCCCCCTCCGCATCCAGGGTGCACATATTAAGCTCCTTTAGCCTCTTCTCACAGGGCTTTTGATGCAGACCCTGCACCATTTTGGTAGCCCTCCTCTAGATGATCTCCACTCTGTCCTTCCTGAGATGTGGTCTCCAGAACTAGACATAGTACTCAAGGTGAGGTCTTACAAGTGATTTATATAGGGGCAGCACTACCTCCATTTTCCTGCTGGCAATATCCCTTCCTATGGGAAAGGGAAAGGGGAAATTATTTATTCAGGAAAGGCACACTAAGCCAGATCTTGTTCTAGGTGCAACCTGGCAGCACAAGGAAGTTAATTGACTTGCTCAGGGTCACACATTATGCAAGTGAGGGCTGATGGGATTCAAACGCAGGTCTCCAGGTTTGCAGCTCAGTGCCTTAACCACTACGCTATACTGCTTCTTACTCTTGCACCCCAGTGTCTAACTTGCCCTTCACACTGCCTTGTCACACTACCTAGCCACTTCTAGGTCATCTGATATGATTACCCCAGGTTTCTTTCCTGTTTGGTCTTTGTCAGTGTCATTCCACCCATTCTGTACTCTGCTCCCAGGTTTCTAGAGCCCAAGTGCATTATTTTGAACTTTTTTGCATTAAAATCCAGCTGCCATACCCTTGACCACTGCTCCAGTTTTTTTCATATCCCTACACATCCTTTTCACACACACCCCGCTGAGTGTCCACTGTGTTGCAGATCTTTGTGTCATCTGCAAAGAGGCAGACCTTTCCTTCTAGTTAGAAACTAGAAGTTCTAGGAGTTCCTCCATTATGTCACTTATAAAGACATTGAATAGGACAAGTCCCAGCACTGATCCTTGAGGTTCCCTGCTGGTCTCCTTCCCCTCTTCTGAGCGAACTCCATTTACCACTGCCCTCTGTGTCCTTTCTGCTAACCCATTTCTTACCCAGATTACCACTTTAATACCCACCCCCAAGATCCCCAACTTGCTTGCCAGTCTCCTATGTGGAATGGTGTCAAACGCCTTGCTGAAATCCAGGTAGGTCACATCCACTGCCCCCCCTCCAATCTAACTAACTCCTTGGTCACTCAAAGAAATCAATCACATTTGTTTGGCATGACCTTTCCCCTATGAAACCATGCTGCCTTGGATCCTGCAGTTCATTGGATACAAGATAATCCACAATCCTTTCCTTCAGTAGTGATTCCATTAGTTCACCCACCACCAATGTCAGACTGACAGGCCTATAATTGCCCACCTTTTCCCTGCTGCCACTTTTGTGAAGTGGGACTACCTCCAACCTTCTCCACTCCACATGCCGGTCTCCAGTGACCTGTTCAATAGATCTGTCAAAGGTGCAGCCAGTATCTCCCCAAGATCCTCAGCACACCCTTGGATGTACCCTGTCTGTCCCCATAGCTTTGTCCACCATCAGGTTAGCTAGTGCTTCCCAGACTTTCTGCTCAGAAAACAGACTAGTGTCCATCTCTCACCTCTCAAAGCTTATGGTGCCTTTCCGTGATCCCTCCCCTTCCCCTTCTACTGTGAATACTGAGCAGAAGTATTTGTTTAAGATGTCTGCCTTTTCTTGATCCCCCTCTGTACAGTCACCCCTTCCCTCTGTAATCTTACAATCTCTCCCTTTGTCTTCCTTTTCTCGCTAACATATCTAAAAAATGTCTTGTCCCCTTTTGATACTCCCTGAGCTATTCTTTCCGCAGTTTGCACCTTTGAGCTCCTTACTGCTTTGCCTGCCTACCTCTTTTTTTTCCACACACTCTTCCTTGTCCGCCTCTCTCTGGGTCTCCTAATACTTTCTGAATGCTACATATTAACCTTTACCTTTTCTGCTACATTCTTTGAGAACCATAGTGATCTCTTCTTTCTTTTACTTTTGCTTACCTGCTTGACACAGGGGTTCATTGACTTTATTATACCCTCTTTTAATTTAGCCTACTTTTCCTCCACCCTTCCCCCTGAGGTCCTCTCCCCCTGCCAGGTTATTGCTGAAACATTCACCAAATTTAGTGAAATCAGCCCTTCTGAAGTCCAGGACTTGCACCTTTGTGTGGCTGAATTCTACAGCTGTGTTTATGTGGAACCACACTGTACAATGATCATTGGTCCCCAGATGGCTTCCCAACTTGATGTCCTCAGTACTGTCCCTGTTAGTAAGCACCAGATCCAGTATTGCTCCATCACAGGTGGATTCACTGACAGGTATCTGTGAGTATGCTTTAGTGGGTGTTTACCTGTATCTGTATATTTTAGTCTGTGTGTACTTGCATCGGTATGTATTAGTGTTCATTTACTTATATCTGGATGTTTTAGTCTGGGTATACTTTTATCTCTGTGTGTTTTTGTGTGATTACCTGTACCTATGTTGTAGTCTGTGAATACTTGCATCTATACTGTTCAGTGTATTAATACTTGTATCTGCATATTTTAGTGTATGTTTACCTGTATCTGTATGTTTTAGCCTGTAAAAATTTGTATTTGTGTATAGTTTTTGCTCGTGTTTACTTGTAGCTGTATGTTTATCTGTACTTGTATGTTTTAGTCTGTATTCACTTCTGTCTGTATGTATGTCAAGCCATACAAAGGCAAAAGTACTGGACTTCAGGAGGGCTGACTTTGCCAAAATGGGTGAGTGACTAAGGAATGCACTAGCAAATAGGCAGGAAGGAGGGGTGGAAGAACAATGGGGAATAATAAAAACTGCCATCACAGAGGTAACAAGCCTTTGTGTGAAGCAAATAAACAAAACAAAACGATGTAAGAAACCACTATGGTTCTCAAAGGAAGTGGCAGTGAAGGTTCAAGAGAAAAAGAAAGCATTCAGAAAGTACAAGGAATCACAGAAGAGCAGGACAGAAATCACAGTTAAAGCAAAGGAAGCTGGGAAGGCAGCCAGAACAGCAAAGGCCCAAACTGAGGAAAAGATAGCCAACTCAGTTAAGAAGGGGGATAAAACCTTTATAGATACATCAGGGAGTGAAGGAAGACCAAGGGAGGGATAGTGAGGCTTAATAAAGGGGAGGGGTGGGCAGAGGGTGACTGTGAAAAGGCAGAGATACTAAACAAATATTTTTGCTCAGTATTTACAAATGAAGAGGGGGGAGGTACCTAAAACAAACAACAGAAACACTCTGGATACAGAAGTTGATACCAGCCCATTTACAGAAGAAAGGGTTCTGAAAGAACTCTTAAAACTGAAGGTGGACAAAGCAATGGGGCCTGATGGGATTCATCCCAGAATTCTAAAAGAACTAAGGATAGAACTAGTGACACCACTGACTACTGTCTTTAACAAATCATGGGAGGATGGGGTGGTACCTGAGGACTGGAGGAGGGCAGATGTGATTCCCCTTCACAAAAGTGGGAGCAAGGCAGAAGCAGGAAGCTACAGACCTGTTAGTTTAACCTCAGTGATAGGGAAAATGATGGAATCACTTCTGAAGGAAAGAATTGTCGAGTATCTAGAGACCAGAGGAGTACAGGACCCAAGGCAGCATGGATTCACAGCAGGAAGGTCATTGCCAGAGGAATCTAATAGATTTCTTTGACTGGGTGACCAAAGTAGTAGATCAGGGAGGGGCTGTGGACATGGCCTACCTAGACTTTAGCAAGGCATTTGACACAGTCCCATACAAAAGATTAATAGACAAGTTAGCCAGCCTGGGAGTGGGTCCCAAGATGACAGCCTGGGTAAAGAATTGGCTAGAGAATAGGACACAGAGAGTAATAGTAAATGGAGTCCACTCTGAAGAAAGGGGGTTACTAGTGGGGTACCGCAGGGTTCAGTATTAGGACCGGTCCTCTTCAATGTCTTTATAGGCGACATTGCAGAGGGACTGGAAGGAAAAGTATGTCTCTTTGCAGATGACACAAAGATCTGCAACAGAGTTGGTGCACAAGGTGAGGTGGAAAGGATGAGAAGGGACTTGGCAAGGTTAGAGGAATGGTCAAATGTATGGCAGCTTAGATTCAATGCTAAAAGTGCAAGGTAATGCACCTCGGAAACAAAAACCCAGGAGAAGAGTACACAATGGGGGGTGAGATACTAACAACAACAAAAATGGAAAGGGACCTGGGGGAAGTCATATCAGATGACCTAAAGGTGGGCAAGCAATGTGAGAGGGCAGCAAGGAGGGCTGAGGGATACTGAGATGCATAGGAGAGGCATCACCAGTAGAAAACAGGAAGTTATTATCCTCTGTACAGACAGCTGGTGAGACCCCATCTGGAGTACTGTGTGCAGTTTGGAGACCCAATCTCCGCAAAGACATAGACAGGATGGAAGCTGTCCAGAGGAGGGCAACTAAAATGGTGCAGGGTCTGCACCAGAAGACATATGAAGACAGACTAAAGGAGCTTAATATGTATAGCCTCGAGGAAAGGAGGGAGAGGGGGACATGATAGAAACTTCAAGTACCTCAAGGGAATCAACAAAGTCCAAGAGGGTAGCATCTTTTCAAAAAGAGGTGTGTGCGAGAACAAGGGGCACAATTTGAAGATGGGGGGTGGCTCAGAGGTAATTTAAGGAAGTATTTTTTCACAGAGAGGGTTGTGGATGCATGGAACAGCCTTTCAGAGGAGGTTGTGGAGTCAAAAACAGTGGTGGAATTCAAGCATGCATGGGACAGTCATATGGCAATTCTAGGGGGTTTAGGTAGGAAGAAGTAGGCTGCTGGTTAACTAGGATCTGCAGCTTATCCATTAGGTAGGGAAATGGGCAGACTGGGTGGGCCAAGCGGTCCTTATCTGCCATCAAATTCTATGTTTCTATGTTTTAGCGCGTGTTTACATGTACTTGTATATTTTAGTCTGTGTATACATGTATCTGTATGTTTTAGTGTACTGTATGTTTATCTGTATTTGTATGTTATAGTCTGGATTTATTTGTATCTGTGTATAGTTTTTAGTGGGCGTTTATCAGCATATGTATATTTTAGCCTGCATATACTTGCATCTATGTGCATGTTTTAGTTTATGTTTATCTCTGTGTTTTACTTTATGTATACTTGTATCTCAGTGTGTTTTAATGCATATTTTACCTTATCTGTATGTTTTAGTCTATGTATTCTTGTATTTGTGTGTATGTTTTAGTGTGTATACTTGTATTGGTGTATGATTTAATGTGAGGTTAACTGTATCTGTATTTTTTAGTCAGTATATACTTGTATTTGTATATACTTCTGTTTGTATTAACCTGTAACTGTATATTTTGGTCTGTGTCTATTTGTATCTGTATGTTTTAGTGTACATTTACCTGTATCTGTATGTTTTAGTGTATGTTTACCTGTATGTGTTTGTCTTAGTGTATGTTTACATGTATCTGTATGTTTTAGTGTATGTGTACCTGTATCTGTATGTCTTAGTGTATGTTTACCTGTATCTGTATGTTTTAGTGTATGTTTGCCTGTATCTGTATATTTACCTGTATCTATATGTTTTAGTATATGTTTAATTGTATCTGTATGTTTTAGTGTATGTTTACCTGTATATGTATGGTTACCTGTATCTGTATATTTGTGTGTTTACCTGTATCTGTATGTTTTAGTGTATGTTTACGTGCAGCTGTATGTTTTAGTGTATGTTTACTATTACCTGTATCTGTATGTTTTAGTGTATGTTTACCTGTATCTGTATGTTTTATATTCATTTATTTATTGTCCTTCTTTGGTAACTAGGTAAGTTCCACTAGGCACAAGTGCCTGTTTTGAGGGATGACCCAGGAGCACTGGTGAGGTTCAGTGACTTCATATACAGAATGCCCCATGGGGATGTGCAGGCAAGGTCCAGTTGGGCGGGGGTTTTGCCCTCAGTGGGTGCAAGATGGGTTGGGGTGGCAAACAGAGGTGCCTTGAGTGAGGAGTGGCTTAGTCCCGAATCCAACAGTATCATGCACTTGGGGAACAAAAACCCAGAGGAAGAATTCAAGATAGGGAGGGAGGTACTAACACCAACCAATGTTTCTATGTTCAGAGTCACACAGAATACAAGTGGAAGTTGTGGGAATCAAACCCAGATCTGCTGGATGTATCAAGCTCATTCACAGCTCATTTATCCAACCTCTATCCTATACTGCCAGCCTCAGTATACCAATCAAGTAAATCAATTGAGACCCTAAAGATACAATCAAAAGACAACACAATACTAGAACAAGTGACTGAGTATAAATATCTAGGTTTTTGGATAGACCAAAAGTTGACCTTTGAGTACCATATAATGACAAAGTGAAAAAATTAAATAGTAGTCTGGGAGATTTGAGGAGAACAGGTTACTGTATAAATTATCTTATTTATTTATTTAGTTTTTGTTTACCGGGTAGGGTGCACTAGCCATGACAATGACTATTTCCAGGCACGACCCGAGAGATTACAGAACAGTGAAGACGAATATAGAGCATCAGTAGTAACATAACTCTACACTAAGACATCACATTAAATGAACAAAGTTACACGGATTAGAATACATTGCAAACAGGAGATGAAGTAACAAGCAAGGTAAAAATACAGTTTAGAGTAAAATTTAATTATCTAAGAGGGGTGAGAAAGTCTATTGTTAATCAATTGTTAGTCCTGATCCTAGACTGAGATAAATATTTATTGCTTTGCTAGTACTACTGTACTGAAAAAGGCTGAAGTAATGTACCACAGATTGACAAGATCTGCACTGAAAGCAAATAGACGAACCCACCACTGTACATTGAATGAAAGATTGGATTCGCTTACCCTAAAAAGTAAATAAAAAAGATCATGGGTTAGAATGACTAAACAAACACTGGACACAACAAGTCCATTGTATTTATATGAAAAGAAGCAAAAAATAGAACACACATGTGGATGAAGGAAAACCAAAAAAAATGAGGGAGTATAAAATAGACACACCCAAAAGCAGGTTAGGTGAGATGACTTTCTCTTTTGCAGCAGTGAAAATTTGGAATGAATTAAATGTTCAAAAGAGAAATGTAGATATAAATTTAAGTAAACTAAGTACTGCTTTGAAACAAGAATTGGCTGTAAGATGTATCTGTTTCAATTGATGATAGCTTGTTTAAGGTGTAACTGTATTAAATGAATGTTTGCTTGTTTATACATTTTATCTTATGTAACTGTATGGTCGGATATTAAAGATCTAACACAGGAACACCTTGTAAAACAGAACTTGTCCTAATGGTGACTGAAATGAGCTGTCATGTTATATCCTGTCCAAAAATGAAAGTTTTTACTACTTCTACTACTACTACTAGTACGTATAGTTGTAGTTGCTGCCAACCACCCTCCTACTTCTGTTCCCCCTTCGCCCTGTGCCTGTACTAGTGCAGTCCCCTCTTCCACCATTCCCCACCGACAACCTTTGCTCCCATCCTGAACTCAGTATTGCCTCTGCATATTGCAAATATTGTTATCCTCTAGTACCTTATTATACTGTAATTGCAAATGTTATCTTTCAGCACTTTATTGTACTGTAATTGCAAATGTTGTTATCCTCCAGCACTTTATTGCACTGTAATTGCAAGTTTTGTTATCCCCCAGCACTTTATTGTACTGAAATTGCAAATGTTGTTATCCCCCAGCACTTTATTGTACTGAAATTGCAAATGTTGTTATCCTCCAGCACTTTATTGTACTGTAATTGTAAATGTTCTTATCCTCCAACACTTTATTGTACTGTAATTGCAAATGTTTTTATCCTCCAGCACTTTATTGTACTGTAATTGCAAATGTTATCCTCCAGTACTTTATTGTACTGTAATTGCAAATGTTATCCTCCAGCACTTTATTGTACTATAATTGCAAGGGTTGTTATCCCCCAGCACTTTATTGTACTGAAATTGCAAATGTTGCTGTCCTCCAGCACTTTGTTGTATTGTAATGTATTTTACTTCATGCAGTCCTTGTGTTTGCACAGTTGTTATTATGAGGCTTATTTACATACTATTGTGTCATTGTTCTTAGTGGTCCTCATTGTCCTCCTTCCCCCTCCCTGGACACATCTGGAAATGAGGTGTTACCAGCTCTGTTTGTCTTTTCTGGTGAAACCTTTAACATAAATAAATAAATCTGTGTGTGTGTTTTAGTGTGTGCTTACCTCTGTATATGTTTGTCTGTGTATACTTGTTTCTGCTTGTATTTTTGGTGTGTGTTTATCCCTACCTGCGTATATTTTAGTGTATGTATACTAGTATCTGTGTGTATTTTTAGTGTGTTCATTTGTATCTGTATATATTTTAGTGTGTGTAACTTGTATCTGTGTGTGTTTTATTTATTTATTGATTTATTTGTTTATTTAAAATTTGGTAACTGGGAAAGGCACACTGAGCCGAAGCTCATTTCCAGGTGTGACCCAAGGGGTAATCAGGATGAACAATACAAACAAAGGAAGTACAAGTCAGAGCAGCACAACAAGATTAAAGGCACTTTTACATGCCTGAACCATGGTAACGTTGCCTTGTTGGACCCTTGCAGTCCATTTCATTCTGTGCTCCGATTTACATGCGGCTCCTATTTCAGCAAATCTGCCTCCGTTCTTTTTTTATTCCGGTGTCCCCACAGAAGTGTGATCCTTAACTGATTTCTTCAGGAGGTAATGGAACCTCCTGATTACATAGCGGGGTGTACCGGCACACATCGAGGTGAACCATGGCAAGCAGAGAATGCGTTTTGAATGAACATTCACTGTGGTCGTGGAAGAGATCCACTTTACACATGGATGGAAGTAACGTTGCATTGGTTCTGTAATGGTCATTCTGTTACAAACACTGGTGTATAAAAGCACCTTAAGAGTACTTCAATAAATAACAAAGTGTAGTAGTATAAAACATTTTGGGTTTCAAATGAGAGGCAGAATGTGCAAAGGAGTTTTAGTGTGTGTTTACCCATATCTGTATATATTTTAGTGTGTGTCTTGTATCTGTGTGTGTGTTTGCAGTGTGTGTTTACCCGTATCAGTATATATTTTAGTGTAGAACCATGGAAATATAGAAATTAATGGCAGATAAAGACCACAAGGCCCATCCAATCTGCCTATTTTCCCTGCCTACTGCAAAAGCTGTAGACCCTACTTGCTCTCCAGCTTTATCGTCTCGTTTCTATTGCTAGGGTTCCCCTGTGCCTGTCCCATGCATTTTTGAATTCCCTCAATGTGTTTGCCCCCACCACCTCCACTGGGAGTCTATTCCATGCACCCACCACCCTTTCTGTGAAGAAATACTTCCTCACATTACTCCTTAGTCTACCCCTCCTTCCAACCTCATGTCATGCCCCTTATTCCTGAACATCTCCTTTTCTGAAAGATGCTACCCTCAGGTACCCTATTTATGCCCTTTAGATATTTGTAGGTTTCTATCATAGCTTATAAAAACACAAACAAGCTCGCACATGGCTGGGGTGCTCCTGTTTAAACTCAAAACATTGAAACAAACCAAACCAGGCACTCACCACCACTCATAAAACTGATGCTGCAGTAGATCAATCAATCAATCAAAGTCTTTATTTAACCAGACGATCACCATTGAGCAAGCTCATTTTTGAGGTGGACCTGGGTTTGTTAACAAGGAACAAGGGACAATATACATGGGATGCAACACACAAGAAAATAATAATAATACAAATAAAGTGAGATACAATAATACAATATATATAAAGTATCAGCAGGTAGCATTGACAGTAGTATATGTTTGGAACAGAAGATGCAGCTAGTTTTGGGTAGGACACCATTTTTCATAAAAGTAAAGAAATATACATATCAGGTGCACCGAACACAAATAAAACTTAATATAAAAAGATATATAGTGATACGGTATGGAGAATTTAGAGCTGGAACCAGTGTCAAAGGAATGTGGAAGGGACAGATATGGGGTTAGAAAAAGGGGAGAGGGAAGAGTCGATTATAGATGTGATCAGTCTTTTAACAGTAGTAATTAGAGGTGTTTGGACTTATAGGAGTCACTATTTAGGGTAGACAGGCACAGGACTCCTTATTATGATGTAGATATAGAGATTTAAAAGCTGCTAGGCTGATGGGGTGAGTTAATTTCAAAGTTTTTGCAGCTTGTTCCACAGTTGAGGGAGCACAAAGCTGATGGCTGATCTGCCAATGCGAGATTTTGCTTTGTAAACATAAAGGTAGATATATGAGGTGCTTCTCAGGGCATACTTCCCCAGAGTGCACAAAGGTAAACAGACAGAGATATACTGGGGCAGTTTATTTGAGATAGGTTTGTCTGTCCAAACCACAGCATTTTTTTGCTGTCTGTAAGCAAGGGATGACCGTCCCACTGCCGTGTACAATGTACAGTGGTGGGTTGAGTATGGAAGACCCGTGATAAATGTTATGGCTCTGTGATAAAGCGTATCGAGTTTGGCTAGGGTACCTGCAGGTCCCTGACTATATAGAAAGTCTGCGTAATCCAATAGGGAAAGAAAGGTAGTTTGAACCAGTTTCAGTTTAGCATCTCTTGTGAGGAGATTATTAATCCTAAAGAACAGACCAAGTCTTAGTCTAAGTTTCTTTGCTAGTTCTTCTAAGTGATCTGTGAAAGTAAGTCTGTGGTCTAATCAGACCCCCAGGTACTTGAACTTTGGTACGTAGTCCAACTGTTCACCTAGAATGGTAGTGATCTGTGGGAGTGTCCCAGCAATTGCAGGATTTATTGCATTTTGAAGGGGCGAGAGGAACATTGCTTTGTTTTTTTTTTTTCATTTAAGAGCAGTTTCTGGTTTATAAACTGATGTTGCAGCAGATTAAATTCACTTTGAAGGTCTATACAGGCCGCTTCAGGTGTGGGGCTACTAGCATAGAGTACTGTATCATCCGCGAATAGGTGTATTTGTACATCTTTGATGGGGCATCTATGTTGTTAATATAAATGGTGAAGAGCAAGTGACCAAGAATGGAACTTTGCGGTACACCCCTCAATAGGGGTTTTGGTGGAGAAACTTCTCCTTCTGCCTTTACTTGTTGAAGTCATCCTGAGAGGTAGTTGGAGAACCATTTAAGGGATAGGGAATCCAAACCAATGTTCCGGAGAGACGACAGAAGCAGTATGCGATCAACGGTATCGAATGCCTTGCTTAGGTCCAAGAAAACTGTGCAAAGTTTTTTTTGTCTAATTCAAGCTGCCAGTCATTTGTCACCTTGGCTAGAGCACAGATTGTACTGTGCTGTGCTCTAAAACCAGATTGTAATGGGTTGAGCAATTTTTCTGATTCCAGGTACTTCCGAAGTTGGGAGTTCACTATTTTATAGTATATAAAAAATATTTATTGTAAAAGTAACATACCTGACGCGTTTCTGATCTCAATGACCCTTTCTCAAAGGCCAAAAACATGTAGAAACAGCAACTCATTTATACATGAAAATGTCATAATGACATAATTTAAAAAGGACCAATCACTGTACATAAACACGAAAAACATACCCACAAAATAATGACACATAAATACAATCAATGTAATTAATGGTCTGTATCATTTAGAAATGTTTATATTAATTGATTGTATTTATGTGTGTAACCCCTGGGCAGTACCACCCCCCAGGGTTACACCCCTGCCTACTACCCTGGACATAGGCTAAGGGGGTTGGGTTCGCTAACTTATAACATTTTTTAAAAACCTTTGCGCCGTGCCTCCACTCAGGGTGCTTTACGTGGGTGAGATGGTGCTGGGTGTAGGTCCCTGAGCTTCTATACCACCCACGATGACCAGTTACCTTCCCCAGATATGCCCCAATACACAGTTCCCCACATTTCCACATTTTGAATTAAAGACGCTATCTAATAATATGCTCGCACAGGATTTCAAACAGCAAATAACAAGATATTTATTTCAGGGGTAATAAAGGAGCTAGGAAAGGGAAACAGGAGGAGAAGAGGTTATCTTACTGTATTTACACATGTACAGAGATCATTTTGCATTTTGCTGGTGAAGCCTCCAGCTGGGTGGCTACAGATTAAAGGCAGACATAAATCACATTTTACCATTCGACTTAAGACATCCAGAGCCCTGGCTATCTAGCTGCTGATAAATCAGATGTTAAACATAATTATTAATATTATCCACACTGGTACCAGTCCCAGATACAGCAGAAACCCCACAATCTCATACCATACTGGTTAAACAGATACCACAGTCCAAGATATTGCAGGCCTGATGTAGTTGCAGCTGGTCGAGGTGGCCGGCTATTAATTTGAGGGTGGGGGCAACTTGGAACCAGATTTTTGTAAAGCAGCAAATTACGATTTACAACCACAGCAGGGATTGCCCTACACTTTAGCAGACAAAGCAGGGATTGCCCTTCACTTGCAGACAAATCAGGGATTGCCCTGCACTCGCAGACTTCTGAACATTCCAGAACAAACTATGTGGATCTTACTTCCAGAACATTCAGCACAATATTTGAAAGTCCCATCCAATGCAATGAGAGTGATGCTTCTGTCCAACATCCTAAACGCAGTTAAAACATGGTCACATCCAGTACTTTATATACCAAAAGGCATCCATCCAGAGTAAGTTGGCAACGGCACTTTTGTCAAGCATTCCATACTTTAGTCACAGGCAGTCACACCCAGTACATTCTATATACCAAGAACATTATCCACAAGCAGAGTCCTATGCAGCACGTCTAGCCATTTAACACTTATACCAAGCATTCTTAGAAAAAATTCTGTGCAGACATAGGTAAATATTCTTTAAGGTATCTTAGACATTAATATGCTCTAGGGTCTCCTGTCTCATGAAGTGGCAAGCGCGTCTTGGCAGACAGCTCCATGATGGCAGGACTCTAACCCATAGCTACACATTTATATGATTCACTAAGCCCAGCATCTTGCTGCACCTGCAGCTTAGCCATTTGGGTGACAGACAAGATGCATCCATTACTTGAACTAGGCAGTCTCTTATGGGGTTAGTAGCCCAGACTTATGACTTCAATACTTCACACTTAACAGTGCACATTTCTTAATGGGGCATGGAGCCCCCAAGATTACTTGCTTAGGTTCTCCCTCACACCTGGGGGTACGAGGGTCCTCACTCAGGTCCTACACGGGTCTCATCCACAATCAAAAGCACCCTGAAGACTTCTTCAGCTCTCTCACCGCTGAGGTACTTCGCCAGCGCTCTCACCACTGCATGATGTCATCTGGTCTGGTCAGCGCTCTCACCACTGCTGGACATCTGATTCTTCAGTCCACATCTTTCCCCGACATGGGAGGGAAGGCTAGCCTCTGGAGGACAGTACTGACAACCTCCAGACTAGCTGTTGCAGAAAGCACAATTACTGTAACTGGTTAACTGAAGAAAATAACAAATACCCTCTGAAGACTGAAAGGGCTTGATTTAAGCGGCCCAGGCCTGATGGCACGGCTAGAGCCTGAGCCCCTCCCCCATGGGGGCTCCCAGCAGGCTGCAGCCTGCTCTGCTGCTCTCTCTCTCTCTCTCTCAGCTCTGCATCTCTGAGTCTCCCTCTGACTCTCCAGACAAACTGGCAACATTGTCTCTTTATAGAGCTCCTAGCTCAACTACTGATTGGTAGCAGGAATGGGGTGACATGTCTCCAAGTTGCTGAAGGACCTGTCAATCAGAACACTCAAGGCACAATTGGGTTGTGGAATTTGCGCCTAAAATAATGTCCCTGTAAGCCCCCATAAGCACTTGGGTGCTTACCCATGAGATGCAGTGAATGTCCCACAAGTCCTGGCTTTCTATTGCTGAAATTCCAAATGGCTGTACTGCTGGCAATGGCTGCTTAACCCTGTCCCTTATAGCAGATTAGATACAGTCCTGAATAATGTCCTGGTGCAGCCAGAAAGAAGTAATCATTTGCCTCAAATGCCCCACAGTGCTATAGCTTAAAGGCTGTACTTGCAGTCGCTGCACAGATGAAAAACATGTCTCTTTAGCTTTTCCTGTCACTACTGCACTTATGCAGGCTCCCCTTGCAGCAGCTGACAGGCTGACACACAGAGTCCCAGATACTGGAATTGCCAGGGAAACAGTACTCACTTTAACTTTAAACACTTTTCCCCACATGCACAGTATATTCCCAACAAGCAGCAACAGTTCCATTATGTAAAACATTTAAATTCTTTACTTTTCGGCTGGAGCTGAACATAGCTACCCTGGAGGTAGCCAGATACACTGTTATGCATTATTCAGATGACCGGGGCCCTGCACAGACATACTCAAATGAGCCCTGGTCAGAACTCCTTTAATTCCCATCTAAGCGGTCCCCCAGGAGGCTGTCCATGGTCACCAGGTCCCACATAGGTGGAAGGGATCCTGGGACCCACAGCGCAGTCCCTGAGGTGACCACAAAGCAAGCGGCTCCATATCAAAGGCGCTTTGCGCGCCAATGCAACTCCCGCTGCCCTGGAGGCAGCGCTTTTGCAGCGGGAGCCCACGGTCAGCAGTTTAAGCCCAGAGGGGCTGGATTTTCATTTGACTGCAAGCTGGGGCACACACGAGGGCAAACAGGACCTGGGAAGCCAGAAAAATTAGAGGCCAAGTCAGGAGAAGCCCAAGAGACAGTGGGAGAAGGACAAAACAAACTGGGTTAAGGTAAACCCAGACTGGCATTTCTGGAAACCCCCATTTGCAAGGGGGTTACATGTGTCATTATCTTGTTAGTGTGTTTTTCATGATTATGTACAGTATAGTGATTGGTTCATTTTAAATTATGTCATTATGATGCTATGCACTTTCATGTATAAATGAGTTGCTGTTTCTACATGTTGTTAGCCTTTGAGAAAGGATCATTGCAACCAGAAACGTGGCAGGCATGTTACTTTTACAATAAATATTTTTTATATACTGCAGCGTCAGTTTTATTGGTGGTGGTGAGTGCCTGGTTTGGTTTGTTTCAAAATTTTGTCATATCTCCCGTCTCTCCTTTCCTCCAGGGTATACGTATTGAGGTCTCCCAGTCCCTCATATGACTTTTTGTGCAGGCTCTGCACCATCTTTGTTGCACTTCTTTGAACTGCTTCCACCCTATCTATGTCTTTATGGAGATGTGGCCTCCAGAACTGGACACAGTACTTAAAATGAGGCCTCACCGGTGATCTGTACTGTGGCATCACCACCTCCTTTCTTCTGCTGGTGATACCTCTCCCTGTGCACCCCAGCATCCCACTGGCTCTCCCCACAGCCTTGGCACATTGTTTGGCCACCTTTAGGTCATCAGATATGATTACCCCCCTTTAGATCATCTGATATGATTACCCCAAATCCCTTTCCTGCTTGGTGACTGTCAGTAACCCCCCCCAATCATGTAATCCCCCTGGGTTCTTGACCCCCAAATGCATGATTTTGCACTTTTTCGCATTGAATCTCAGCTGCCACACTCTAGACCATTCCTCCAGTTTACCTAGGTCCCTCCTCATTTTTTCCGCCCCTCCCAGAGTGTCCACGTATACACTTGTATCTGTGTGTGTTTTTAGTGTGTGTTTATCTGTATCTGTATCTGTATATATATTAGTATATGTATACTTGTATCGGAGGGGACATGATAGAAACTTTTAAGCAACTCAGTGGAATCAACAAAGTCCAAGAGGGTAGCATCTGTCAGAAAAAGAGACGTGCAAGAACAAGGGGACACAATTTAAAGATGGGGGGGGGCAGTTCAGGGGCAATGTGAGGAAGTATTTTTTCACAGAGAGGGTGGTGGATGCATGGAACAGCCTTTTGAGGAGGTTGTGGGGTCTAGAACTGTGGGAGAATTCAAGAATGCATGGGACAGACATAAGGCAATTTTTGTGGGGGGTAGGAAGAAATAGGCTGTTGGTTAAATAGGATCTGCTGCTTATCCTGTAGGTAGGGAAATGGGCAGACTTGGTGGGCCAAGCAGTCCTTATCTGCCATCAAAGTCTATGTTTCTGTGTTTTTGTTTGTGCTTACCTGTATCTGTATATGCTTTGGACTGTGAATATTCAGATCTGTGTTTATACTACTCATGTGCACTGATAAAATACCAAGATGAAAAGTATTATCTTAACCCAACATAGCAAGACAAATGAAAGTCATTAAGCCTGCTCAGAAGTTTATCTCGCATATTTTGATCATACTGAGCATGCTCAGAAAGTTATCTTCACATGTGACACGCCATAAATCTTTTGACTGAGGTGGATTGTATTCAGCCATTGAACTGAGGGGCGCAGTTTACATTTCATCCTTTTTTCCTTTTGTATCTTTATCATTTCTCTCACAAAACCACCGAAAAACATCTGTTGTATAACCTGAATATGACACAGCCTGACTTAAGATACGATTCTTGTCTTCATTTTAGGCTAGTGGACTATTGCTGTCTCACTTGTGGCTTTGCCACTCATAAGATATCAACAGACCAGCACCCTGTCACAAAGTTAAAAATGATATGTCAGGCCATGTCCTATACCCTATGTATGTTTAAGTGTTTGTTTACTTGTAGCTCTGTGTTTTAGCCTGTGTATACTTGTATCTGTAGGGGCTTTTACACTACCTAATCTGCACCAGTGCCAGTGGTGCATTGAGCTGCACTGGTGCAGATCCAGCAGGGTAAAAAACTGATGGAGCATTGCGAGCTGCTCCACTGTAGTACAGAGCAGTCCCCGATTTGTTAGGAACATAGACCGGAGTGCACTGGTACAGGTGTTTTTTGCAAGCATGTAAAAATGCTGCTTGACCTGCACAGGTGCCACTCCCATTCATTAACTCCTCTACCAGAAATGCCCCCAAGACACACGAAGGTCATCAGAAATGCTGTACAGCCACAATATGTAAAAGGAAAGGTCAGCGGTGTGACAGAGTGGAGTAAGCTGATTCAAGACAGCAGCACTCCAGGTAAACTGTAATGTAAAAGGAGCTACAGTGTATGCTGTATCTCAGTGTACAGTATGTCTTAGTTTGTGTTTACCTGCTTTGTGCATGTTTTAGTCTGCTGTACCTGTATGCACAGACAAAAACATGCATAGAATCACAGAAACGTGGCAGCAGAAAAGGACCCATTGGATCATCTAGTCTCTGCCCCTTACCCCCCCCCCCATTAATCATCTCCCTGAACTCCCCCACCTGCTATACAGCCCCATATGACTGTCCCAAGCTGTCTCTAATCCCTCCACTGTTTCAGCTCTCCCCACCTCCTCAGAAAGCCTGTTCCACACCTCCACCACCCTTTACATGAAGAATCGTCCCCTCACATTGCCTCTGTAGCTTCTTCTTTGAAGCCATAGGCTATGCCCTCTTGTTACAACCCCTTCCTTCCTTTTAAATAAACACCATTCCTTTACTTTGTTGATCCCCTTGACATATTTAAAAGTTTCAGTCATGTCCCCCTCTTCCTTCTCTTCTCCACCATGTACAGATCCAGTTTCTTACATCTCTGCTCATATATCTTCCCTTGCATACCCTGCACCATCCTGGTTACCCTTCTCTGGACTCTCTCAATCCCGTCTATGTCCTTCCATAGATGTACCCTCCAGAACTGGACTCTGTTCTCCAGGTGCGATCTTACCATGGCTTTGTAGAGGAGCATCAGTACCTCCCTCTTCTGCTAGTGGTGTCCCTGCCAATGCATGCCTACATCTCATTGGCCTTCCCCATCGCCCTGCTAAATTGGTTTCCCACCTTAAGGTTAGATGATACTATAATCCCCAGATCCCTCTCCTGTACCGTATCCTTGATGGCCTCCCCACCAAGGGTGTATCTTGCCTTCTGGTTCCTGTGCTCCAAGTGCATCACAGCACACTTTTTGGCTTTGAATTTCAGTTGCCAAGTCTCTGCCCATCCCTCCAGAGTCTTCAGGTCCTGCCTCATGTCTTCCAACCCCCCCACAGTGTCCACCCTATTGCAGATTTTTGTATCATCAGTAAACAGGCACACCCTTCCCTTCAGGCCGTCCGCTATATCGCTGATGTAAATATTAAAAAGGAGGGGTCCCAGCACTGAGCCCTGGGGCACCCCAGTCATCACCACCCCCATCCCGGAGTACACCCCATTCACCACCACTCTCTGGTTTCTGCCTCCCAACCAGTTCTCCACCCACCTGGTTATTTTCCCACCCACTTCTACACTCTCCAGCTTGCTCACCAACCTTCTGTGGGGGATGGTGTTGAAGGCCTTACTGAAGTCCAGATGGGCTACATCCAATGCCCCACCCCCCATCGACCACCTGCATCACCCAATCAAGGAACTCCATCAAATTCATCTGGCAAGATTTGCCTTTCATGAAGCCATGCTGCCTGTCATCCTGCAAGCCACTTTCCTCCAAGTACTCCACCACCCTCTCCTTTATGAGTGCCTCCATGACCTTCCCCACCACTGAGGTGAGGCTGACCAATCAATAGTTCTCTGTCACCTCCCTGCTACCCCCTTTGTGCAGTGGCACCCCATGCACCATCTTCCAGTCTGCCGGCTTGCTTCCCGAATCCAGAGACAAGTTGAATAGCCTCGTCAGGTAGATACAGGTAGCATACACTAAAAACACACAGATACAGGTAAACACCCACTAAAACCCACATAAATACAAGAATGCACAGACTAAAACAGATGCACAGACACAAGTATACAAATACTCTAAAAGCCATGCAGATACCAGTAAACACAAACTAAAGCACACACAGCTACAATTATTTGTGAATGTTTTGGCATATGCTTGTTTATAGCTATATGTTTTAGTCCAGGGGATCTCAGGCCCCAAATGTTGGTGGCTTCGAAGTGTGGCCACTAGACAGTACTGGTGACATCACACCTTATGTCTGCACCCCAAATCCACTGATATAATACATATCTTTTCACACAATGTACAATGAATATAGTCCTTGATGCATTTTCACTTCAAATGTATCCCTCAAGTTTTTTTTTTTTAAAGGAAATAAAGTGTCCATTCCTATAGCTTTGTATTTGGGGTTCTAAAGAGCTCTCTGGCCACAGAAAATTGTGCTGGTGGCCACATGCAGCCACAGTGGCCTTATTTGAAAAATGCTGTGTGTGTGTATGTGTGTGTGCGCGTGTACGAGCGTGCATGCGTGTGTGTGTTTAGTGTGAGTTTAGCTATATCCCTGCATGTTGCAATATTTATATGTAACCCCCCTGCAAATGGGGGTTCCCAAAAGACTTCCAGGAGCTTGCTTGAATGCTCCAAGCCTGAATGGTGTTTGGCATTTAAGCCATTTATCAGTGAGTGTTTTTAGAGCCTCTGGTACTGTCTCTTTAAGAGCTGTCTGCTTGCAGACATAATTAGTTTGTAAGGGGGGACTGTGTGCTTCTCTGAGTACCACTTGAGCTGCTGCCAATTCACTTCATTTTGCAGTCACTAGAGTGCAAAGGGAACCTATCTGAAAGATGTAACTGTTTGCCAGAAATTATTTAGAGTAATAATGAAATTACAGTTTGTCTAACCTGCTTTCTTTGCAGTCAGAACTGTGTCTGCTAGTTCCCCATTCTAGTTTTGAACTGCTGAACTGGACCAATCAGTGTGGGTAAGCTAGCTCTAAATGGTGCCTTGGACGAATCAGAACTTGACTCATAATCTGAGCCAGCCACAAGAGGATTGTATGGGCAGTGACTCTGGGAGATGTAGTTTAGACTTCAGTGCCTTTTGGACCAACAGCAGCAGTCTATTGTGAGTGACAGCCAATCCAGTCAAGAACTGGGAGGAACTCAAAGGAAGTGCCCAGTTTTGTCGGTTGGAGCTTCAGTTGAGCTTTGGCAGTGAAGAAGGAAGGAGCCCTGTGCTTTTTCAGTGTGCAGTTTTAGTCAAAAACGTGTGTAAGGCCCAGAGTTCCGTCTGCAGCTTGTGTAACAGCTTGTTAGGACTGAATCCGTCCTGTGAAAAGAATCAAAGGATCTCTGAAGAGTAGAAACCAGGCTCACCCTGTAGAAGACTGGAAGAATTGCTGAAAATTGCACTCGGTCTGTCAGGAACTGAATCTGCTGTGTGTTCTCCCGGTATTGTGCAGTAATTGTGATCGGATACAGATGCAGCCTGCCTGGTATAGTACTTTCTTTTATATGGATGTGTGAAGAGGTTTGTGTACCTCAAGTGAGCCCTGCTGACATTGAAGGACCCTATCTTATTTGGAGGTCGTGAGTACTAATTCAGGGTTGCTCCTGTTGAATTGCCACATTAAATCCAAATGGAATTACTGTACTGCTGACTGTTTAATTCTCCTTTTCTCTGTGTGAAAGGGCCCTACCAGCTGCCACGGTTTGGACTCAGCCACTAGGGCTTGGGTACCCAGGGACAGTAACTGATAGGGATAGGCCTGTGCACAGAGCCATAGGTAGATTATTAGAGTGATAAGCTAATTAACCTGATTTCCCCCTGTCCTTGTTATATCCCCCTAAATAAATCAGAGCTGCTTGTTTCAGCAAAGTTATACTGCCTGAGGTATTTGTCTATGTTAAAGTACTGTACTGTGATTGTTGCACTGTATCTCATTTCACAGGAGGTCCCAGTGCCGGAACCAGACCTGGGGGTAAGTGTATACTGTGAAGGTAATTCTGATATATTGTGTGGGCCACTAGTGGGAAGAAAGGGGTTGCAGTGTCCCAGAGGGCTGTGACCAAGTTAGTTTAACTATTGCAAACCCTGACCTCTGGGTGGAGGCACCCGCCATTGGATCCAGGCCCCTCAACCTGTTAGTGGCAAATCAGGCAGGGGTAGTAGCCCCTGGGATAGCGCCATCTAGGGGTTACATATATACGTGTATCTACATTTGTTTTAGTGTGTGCGCTTGTATGTTTGCATATTTTTACTGTCTGAATACTTGTATCAGCAAAACATAGTTTCCCATATCACCCCTAATGCAAACAGTCATGGGCAGGACGTGCACATTATCATGATGGGATTCAAGCCCTGTTTATATTTTCCTTTTTAAAATCATTTTGGGTGGTCTGGAGCTCAAAAATGTGTAAGAGTACTATTAAAGTAGTAATGCAACAAAACTGGGCATACAAATTGACCCTACCTTTTTTCATGATAAAAGATACCAGGCATCATTCAGTTTTATTTGGTGGTAAAATGTTCTGGTTATGTCCAAATCTGAGTACTTTATACATGTTTTAATTTAGTTTTTTTCCCCAAGAAAAAAAAGATGGCCATCACATTTGGCATAGAAATAGCACTATAGAGCAAACAAGGGTTGGGATTTAGAAAAAAACAAACATAGGCTGCACAGGGTACATTGAAAAACAGACTTGACAGGTATGCTAATATTTCTCTTAACTGTAGTCCGAAACTAGCTTTTTGGAAAACCATTTTTCATTGCACTGCTTCTATGCAGCCTCAAATAGTTCTGGCTCCTCTGCTCCTTTTCTTGGCTTCAGGCATTTTAGTACCAGTGTAAATACACATATTTTACACAGTATTTTCTCTGGTATGGTGGATGAACAGCACTATGCACCTCTATGCACCAGGACAATCCTTTTCAGACTGTATCTGGCAGGAAGTTGTCAGATCAAGACTGACATGCTGAAAATGAAGAGTCTTAAAATGACTGGACGAGCAGCAGTGCAGAACAGGGCACCAAGGAAAGTAAAAATGTTTTGAAGCCTTCTAGTGAGTGTAAGCGACTTTGGGGTGCCTATGCTTAAAGCAGGACTTCAAGGTGCCAAATGGCCTAAAAAATAACCTGAAACATTTAGAGAAGCAATTGATAAGTACAGTACACATTTTATTTATTTGTAATTTATTTTAACCAGGAAAGGCACAATAAGCTGTGATAGCTTGTAACTGGGTACATCTTGTGTGTGTGTGGGGGGGGGTGTGGCTGTTGCATGAACATGTTTTATTGACAGGAGAATGTTAGTCATGGCATTGGGGAAACTCCACTATTCTTCTTCAGTAAATGCCATGGGATCTTAACTTCCATCTGGACAGTGACCAGGAAGAGGGGACCTCAGTTTAACATCTCATCTGAAGGACTGTACCTCTGCAGAGCAGCACCTCACTCATACTGCACTACAGTGTAGGTTATGTTTTTTTTCTCCAGTTCCCTGGTGTGGGGCTAGAACTGTTGACCTTTCTGATCATCTGGCCCCGGAGGCAAGTGTGCTACCAACAGAGCCACTGGCATTGATGATGAATAACTTGTCAACCTGTTTAAAGGAACACGGTGAACCCCTTATGCTTCTTCTTATTTTTTGTTTAAAAAACACTTTATAAGCCAGACGATTGGAACAATAGTAGTTTTGCCACTGGCATCATTGGTAAACAAGCTTTGGGAAGGAGTCCAGATTATCAGTGGGTTAGTAGTGGATGGAGGTTTGACCACCAGAGGATGATCTTCTCCTTTTCTGGTGAGGGAGGTTTGTACCTGCCACTGAAATAGTACAACAGGTGACCACAGGTTGCAGTGTAGTTCAAAGTACAGGTACATTTATGTGGGAAGGGTGTGTGGACGTTAATGTGTCAGGCTTGTTGGTACCTGATTATATCATGATGGGTGCTGTCAGGGCTGGCTGAAGATGGCAAAAATGTCTGCCAGTTGGTTAGATGATGTTTGGCTCCCCCATCCTCAAGTACCAGTGTAGTCCTCCACTCCCTGCACCTCCTTTGAATCTTTTAGGAACCCTCTACTCATAACATATGGGCAGCCATAGGGACTGTGCCTGACATGAGGCTGAATGCTGGGCCCCACCCTAGGGGTAATCTGATGGGCACCTTGGCCACCCAAGCCTGAGTCCTGGGGGGAGCAGTTGTTGTAGAAATGCTCTGCAGTCAGGCAGTAAGCATCTAACTGAGACCCAATGAGGTACTGATCACAACAACAAGCAGCAAAAAGTATCTTAGAACTCTCTCCCAAAAAGCACATTTTATGATTTCTAACCAGCAAAAAAAATTTGCTGAAGCTGCTTGTATTCTATCTTCTTTCTTTTTCTTAATAAAAGTGAAAACAGTTATTGTTATTAACATATCAAAACCAGTTTGGTTTAAAATCCTTAATCTCATCTCACTGTGGACTGTCTGGCATACATCGCAACGGCTCAGCATTAAAATGCATAGCACTGGCCTTCAAAATTCAGACCAAATGGTCAGAATGTGTAGCACTTTCCTATTTTAAAGAATTATAGGTCTACAAATAAAATACCCCATAGGTTTAGTATTTATGGAATGTTTCTGTCAAGTTTTTTTACTGACTTATTTTTTTAAATGTATCATTTTTGTAATACAACATTTTACAAATATCCCACAGAAGGATAACAGACGTCACTTAACAGTTGAAATAGTCTCTTAAAAAGTATGGTTTTGTAGATCCCTTTCCTCTCAATACAGCACGGAGAGAAGCATTTAATGTTATAAACAATCAAAGACCTAGTGTACTGCCTAAAACAAATACTTTAGTTTTTAAAAGCAGTCAGCCATTTCCTTTTAAATCGGGGGTACGTTTCCTTGTCCCTTTGGTTAATTAGAAGTTTGTTTACCTGTTGCTAGTAAATATGCTGTGTGGAACAGCACTCTGCCTGGCAGCTGACATCTCTAGCTTTGCTCCACCCATTACATCATTAACATTGTGACCTCAGTGACTGTAACATCACTGCTGCTTAGGAACAGCCACTGAGTGCCTGCCAGGTCAGTCACCAGTGATGTCACTGTTAATGAGATCACAATGCTGACAATGTAGTAGGGGCACTAGCAATAGATATAGCAACTGCTAGGCTGAGAGTTATTCCACACATCCAACACAATATTATCATATAAAAAAACTTTCTGGTGAGCAAAAGGAAAAAGAAAAATACTTCAGAAATAAAAAGTTACAATTGACTACTTCTTAAAATGTATGTCATTTTCCTGTCTGTTTTCATTCTGCTTGCTCTTTAACACTGATGGCACTATATTGCAGCTCAGGAATGCTGAAGGGATACAATAAAAGTATATCAAAATAAGAGAATTGCTCTTTACTATTAAGACTCTACTTGGTCAACAATATCCCGCATTTTTAAGAAATAGTACTTTTTTAAGCTAGTTAATTCATTGTTTTGCTTGCTTGTGTTTCTAAATACAGCTCTAACATTATGAAGAGTATCACTGAACCTTCCCAGAACAAGGACACATTTTGAGTGTAAAATTCATAGCACAATGTGAAATTCATAGTTGTTGAGGGGAATGCTTTCTGAATTTTACGGACACCTGCTATAGCCATTTGGGTTGCAGTAGTTTCTTCCTGCTGCATCCTAAAGGACTCAACTGAATGAGGGATGATTTACCAGTTTCATAAAGGGTGTAATAGGAGTAGATCAAGGACTGCAAACAAACACGTTTTATGTGGTACAGCTAATGACAGTATCACAGTGCCCTGGCTGACAACTAGCTTAATGCCCTTCACCAATGCTCTGCCACCAGCATATTGCAAATTTATCACTGAGCTGTTCCTGTCTCATCACTAATTAGGACACTTGCACACACATTGCTAGGCCTCTGCACATACAACATGGAGTTGCTTGAGGCACTTCAAAACATGCTCCTATATTAGAAACAGACTCACTTTAACTCACTACATGCTCTGGGAGATGAAACACATTGCATCCAGTAAAATAAATGTTCTGTACTTTTTAAAAACACTACACGGTCACAGTGTAAGTGATAGACTTCCACAAAGAGAAGCAAAAAAATAACCTATAATGAGGTTTGTTTAAAAACTAAGTAAGCTTGAAGCCTGGGAAAAAGTCAAATTCATTTGGCGAGTTCTATTGAAGCGCTGCTAGTATAATGAAAAGAGCCAAAAAAATGCCTTTCTGCCTTAACTGCTGCCATTGTTGCACTGTAGTTCTATTGGCCAAGAACAGTTAACCCATGGACTCGTACAGCTCTTAAGACATTTTGCATTGTCCATTTGTAACCATGAGCTGTTTTGTCAGTTTAAGCAATTTTTGCCTCCTGTCACAGCTGTCACTGATTTTGCACTACCTTCTGATTGTATTTTGCACTGTTGATACTGATTTGATGCTACCTTTTGAATGTTATTTTGCCTTTTGTATTGAAGTTGAAATTGTAACTTCCTCTCTCCCTGGGTCACACCTGGAAACGAGCTTTGGCTCAGTGTGCTTTTCCTGGTTACTAACTTTTAAATAAATAAATAACTAAATAAAGAACACAGACCTGCCTAGATGCAGATCTTGTTCACTAAAGCTTGTGGGAATGGTCACTCTGGTGCAGCAGACCAGACATATTTTGTAAGTAAACATCCTGAGTTTGACAACAGAAGGAGAGGGAAGGATGCAGAGTAACTCTGGTTGCAGTCTAAATGCTGCATACCTAGCAGAGTAACAAATAAACACGCAAGAGGCTGCTGCTGCAGTCAGAAAGGTGCAGTCTCCAGGCCAGAAGTAGCTGTGAACTAAAGATGAAGAAGAGATTTCAGAGAAATACAGCAAAGGTGGCTAACAGAGCTGAAAATGGGATGTGGCAAATTGCATCCAACAGCAGCTTGTAAGGCTGCAGCACAAGGCCATTCCTGGAAGTAGTCCATCCAAAAAGCCTGTTGTAAATCTACTTGAGGTATGATGTCTATGAACTGTTGCATCTGTAACTGTACTAAAAGTAATGACAGGACTCAAATAGCAATGTGTAATCAGCTTTTATACGCATGGTATCTGATTTCTGTCCAACCAATGCTCTGTATCTGACCTGTGGAATTTCTCTGTAACAGCTGTCCTGAAAATTGATAAAATTCAAGTTTAGTTAAAAAAAAGTCTGTTGTAAAATAAATTCACTTTAACAATACAAGTCCAGTCCCAGAAATTTAGTCTGGCAACATTAGTGCAACAGAAATACAAGGCAGATGGCTGGAGACTGAGTTCTTATGGGTATTGTTGACCACAGGAAAGGGGAAGGTGGTGCATACTGGGGTGATATACAGGCCACCAGGGCAACAGGAATCAGTGGATAAGCAGATGATGGAAGAGATCCTGAGGGTGGTGAATAGGGGTGAGGTGCTGCTGATGGGGAAACTCAACCTGCCGGACGTGAAGTAGGGCACACTATCAGCAGCCTCCACCAGTAGTAGGGCAATTGTAGACTCCTTACAAGTAGCCCTACTCAAACAGATGGTCAGGGAACCAACTAGGGAAAGTGCGGTGTTAGACTTGGTACTAACAAATGGGGACAGAGTGGGGGGGGTATCAGTGGGGGAGAACCTTGGTACGAGTGATCACAGCACCGTGTGATTTACGGTACGCATGTCAGCTGTTGTTCACCAGACCAACGCAAAAGTGCTTGATTTCAGACGGGCCTATTTTAACAAGATGGAGGAATACGTTCATCAAGCACTAGAAGGGGTGGGGAACTCAGGGGGGTGGAGGATATGTGGGATACGATAAAGGGGCCATTGTGGGGGCTATTGGCCTTTACCCAAGGTGGGTGAATAAGAATAAACAGAAAAGGAAGCCCCTGTGGTTTAACAGGGAAGTGACAGAGAGCACTGGAGCTTAGAGGAGCAATGGTTTTTTTCACTTATGTGTCACTTGTACACCACTTTCTAGCGTTCTTTCAGATAAAAGATGATACAAAATACAAACATTATTTCCCTTGATAAATACACAGTTTTGTGAACTTGTCCCCTTCATTTTTCCTTGACACTTAGTACTGCATTGTGGGATAAGTAGGGATATTTACATATATTTCTATTTAAAAACATCCTGTAATACAGATATGCAAATATTTCTACTGTGCTCATAATGTATTACTGAAGGGAAAGAAAAAACAAAGCCGACGACGTTGCACAGCAGTGTGTTTATTAAGGTGTCCATATTTATTTGCCCTTTGGACTTGGTTATTGTACAAAATACAATCCTGCTAACTGGTGCTTTCACTGCTGATTTCTCACTGTACAATGTCAATTTGCATTGCAATTCTGACAGAGGAACAGGGAGAAAGAGAAAGACAGCGATAATTGCTCTTTTGTCTGTCTGTGTCTCTCTCCATTCTTTGTTCTGTCTTTCTCAATGGGGACAGTGACTGCTCCACAGACAGTAGGATTTGAGAAGGGGGGGAAACTGCATCACAATGAAGAGATTTTTGCCTATCTCTTTGTAGCGCCACCTATAGGGAGGAACCAATACATGAGGAGGTTTTCATCTGTCTCTCGGTAGCACCACCCATAGGGAGGAACCGAGACATAGGAAAAATGGTACAAAAAGATGTGGCAGAGGTAGTCATTCTTTCATGCCTCTGTCCGTATCTCTCTCAGTAAGCGCTCTCCCGATGACAAGCGGGCATTACTAAAGGAATAATGCATGACAGGATGTGTGTCGTGCTGGGATAATGCCATGTCTGGGGGGGTTGGGCATGAAGCCGCAGGCTGAGTGCGTCCAATGCCCCAGGTGTGGCGTTATCCCAAACGACACACACCCTGGACTGCATTATTCCTATTATACAATAGCTCGTTGTTATACAGTATATAAAATAAAAAAATAATTTTAAGGAATGTTTTTATTAGGTCCAAAAAAACATCTAGCTCATCATCCAAAAAATCATCATCCAAAAAATCATCTGCATTGGTTCACAGTGCTGAGACTAGACCTGTCGCGTCATGCTGGGATAACGCCATGGGTCCAGCCCCAAACTGACCAATCACAGTCCAAGACTCTTTCTTGCTATTGTATAATTGGGAATTAATGCCTGCTTCATCTTGCGTCATGTGTTGTGTTTCCACCAGTCTAAGTACTTCATTACAGATGAACATTTATTGCCATGTTACAAAAACAAATAAAGAACTGGATGTTTTCAGTGTTTCTAGAGGAAAAATTTCAGTGAAGACCCAACAGAAGACAACCACGTCTGACAGAAAGTGTAATTCACAACAACAAGAAGTCTGACCATAGTGCAGTCTTAGTAATCAAGAGACGTAACAAAGTGGACTTACAATAGGGTGAGGCTTGGAGGAGAGAGCAGAATCTTCAGGGAGCTTTAAACCACTTTTTTGTTCAGTTGTCAGGAAGTGACCTATTAATAATAACTGGAACCATGAAACCAGCGGAGTATTCTAACCTAGCAGCTCAGTGGTTAGAGCAGTAGAATGGTATTCCAGGGGCCTGGGTTCAGTTCCCAGTAGGTCACATTATTTTCACTGAATTGTATTATATGGGCACTGTGATGCCACCGCACCTCTGTGCCCTTGACTTGTTTGTACTGTGTTCATTTTATGCACACATTTGCACAAAAGTGCTCTATTTGTATAGTGTTACTTAATGTTGTCACTGGTGTACTTTAACTACATGCAATCACTTTACCTTCTTGTACCAGTTCCTATTGTACTGTGTTACTATGCCATCTTCATAGCCTGGGCCATGCCTGAAAATGGTCCCTTGGATCAGTGCACCCACCTGGTTAACAAATAAATAAATAAACTAACTGAGACGACTTCAATAATTCGACCTGTTACACGCCACACTGGACTCTGAATGGGTATGGTGACCCAAGCTGGGGGATACCAGCATAGTAGCGAAGAACTCTTAGGTCTGTGTTTAAATCATCATGTATCTGGAGAGAGGTTTACATGCATTTTCTTAACTGTTTGAATTAAACTATTTCTTTTATTTATAACATTTAACACAGTAATACTTAAAATGCAAGTGACTTACCATAACACTGTCTAGTCATGCAACTGTAGATATGGTCATTCAGTTATTTCACAGTGTGTATGCTTTGTTTTGATTAGATTAGATGGAATTGTTTAACAGAACAAAAATGCTTGTTTGGTTCTAATTTGGATTCAGACATCGTTCCTTGTGTCTCCTATTTCTGGTCCAGAAGTTTATTCATGCAGTGGTTAAATAATAACATTGACTCCTTGTAGCTCAGAATTAGATCAGAATTAAAATAACTTAAAGTCTGAAGTTTGAATTATCCTAGTCAGGCGGTGTATTTAAAAAAGGCATCTCTGGTAATGAGTGGTAAGGTTGACGGTTTACCCTTAAATTATCTGTGGTGTATTATAAAGTGTATAAATTGTGTGCATTACAGAATATTCACGTGCTGAAGTGAGGTTGATGGTTCACCCTTAAATTGTTTGGTGCTCAAACAAAAGTATAAAGTGGACATATAAACAACTCAACTGTTATGACAGATGGATTAAATATAAAATATTTAATATTACACAATGTACAAAATATACAGACAGCAGCTGGGGGAATACAAAATTCAGTAGGGAAATCAAAACAAACAAGTATATAAATATGATATGATTGATATGATAGATGATATCTGATACCATACAATACCATACCATACCATACAATACAATACAATACAGGTATAATAGGTATGACAGAAAATGCAAAAACAGAAAAAGACTAAACTGAACCAAGTCTAGATTCATCCACACAGGTCTTTTTTTGAATAGACAGTTGACCACACAGAATGACAATTAAATGTTTTTGGTGCAGGGAGTATCATCCGGGTGCGCTAACCACTGAGCTACTGGCTCACATGGTTGGACCTGAGGTTCCAGGACACACTGCCATTCTCTGGTGTGCATATTCTGCATCTAGAATCAAGATTCATAGATATTTAGTCAGTATTAGCCATTGCTAAGCAATTTAAATTAAAAGCAGTGGCTAATACTGCACCAGAAATAAGTAATTGTCATCTTGATTAGTCCTAGTAGTAGGATATGCATTAGCAGAGAAAGGAAGTGTGTCTGGAACCTTGGGTCCAACCACATGAGCCTGTAGCTCAGTGGTTAGAGCACTGGGAAGGTATTCTGGGGGCCTGGGTTCAATTCCCAGTAGGTCATATTATCTCTTTCTCACTGCAGGTTGTGATTTGACCACACAGGTTACACTTTCCACTCAGGACTCCAAACTGGTCCACTTGCTGCATGATCAAAGTCCCTGGCCCAACTGACTTAAGCTGTTTGTGCACTCCAGGAGTTTTTTTAATTTATTTATTGAAATCTTGGATTACACCAAGGATAAAGACTTTTCTTTCCCACAATTCCACAATAATTGCCTATCCCTTTGATACAGAAGAGGTCCTACTGGCAACATATACACAACTAACATCAGTGATAAAATGGGTCCCTGTGAAACATCACACCTCGGAGAGGAGTGAACTGCAGCAGCTTTACCTACACTTGCCATCCCAGTCCCAATCCATGAAAAACAACCAATCCAGAACCAAGCTGGAACTACCCTGAGAAGTCCCCCATAGTGATCCAATTGGTCCATCAACACACAAGGGTCTACCATATCAAATGCTGTCAGGAAATCAGAGAATATGGCCTAATATCTCACCCTATCTATAGCCAGAAAAGGGCCATTATCACCTGGACCAGGGCAGTCTCCTATGCATGGAGAGGCAAATTGCAAATCTCAAAAATTCTCCAAAGCTTGAAACACTCCAAAACAGTAGCTAACATCCACTGCATCATCCAGTGAGTTCCATAAGGTAGGTGACTACCACAGAAACATAGAAATAACAGAAATGTTGATGGCAGAAGGAGACCAAGGGTTAATCAAGTCTGCCCAGTAGTTCCTGAGAACTTTTTGCAGCCTAGGACAGTAGGACCTAGCCCCTCTACTAAATGCCACCCTGTCCATTCTCCTTGGATTTTAATCCAGTGTTCAATTTATCCCAGCCCAGTTTGAATGCTGTCACCATCTTGACTCCCACCACCTCCGTAGGCAGCCTATTCCAAGGCTCTACCTCCCTTTCTGAGAAATAATGTTTTCTGAGTTCCCTTTTGAAGCCCCCCTCCACCCCCATTGCTTCCATTCATGCCCTCTAGTATTTGGGCTGGAAACCTTGTTGAGAAGCTCAGGGTAGGGTACCCTATTTATTCCTTTCAGGAACAAGAAGGTTTCTCTCAGGTCCTCCCTCTCCCTCCTAGTCTCCAGTGAATACATGTTCAATGCCTCTAAGTGCCCCTCGTACGAAAGCCCTTGTAGGCCCTGAATCATTTGTATCTCCCTTTTCTGCACAGTCTCCAGTCTGTTTATGTCCATCTTTAGGTGTGGCTCCAAAACTGGACACAGTACTCTAGGTGGGGCCTCACAAGGGACCTGTACAGTGGCAGCATCCTCTCCCTACTTCTGCTGTCAAATCCTCTCCCAATGCATCCCAGCATTTTGTTGGCCTTGTTATAAGCTGTGGTGCACTGCCTGGTCTGTTTAAGGGTGTCTCAGATGATAACGCCTAGGTCCCTCTCCTTCTGAAAAGCACTAGCATTCATGCTGCTAGCTGGCAAATAGCAAAGCCACCTACAAGGAGTCATCCTCCTGATATTCTGCTAACCAGAACCACAAAAGAAAACATATGCAATGACTCTTTTGCTCTCTTGCAGCATCATCTGTTAGCATTAGGGAGACCAGAAGAATAATCTGTGAGTACAGTGCCTTCCACTTGTTTGTGCATTGGATGTGTGCACATTCCAGGTGTATGCACAAAAATAGCACATCCCCGTCCCAATCCTATGTACTTAACAATAAGCATTTACGAACATATGAAATTTGCCAGCAGATAAAGGCCTGGAGGTCTATCAAGTCCGCTCGAATGTGCAGCTAGCACCCTTTATCCTGCAGCTGCCCCTCCCTCCCACCCTTCCCTCCATTGACCCTCCCTTGCCCTGTCCCAGCCCCTTTTGAAGCAGTCCACTGTTCTACTGGATGTCACTTCTGCCGGTAACGATTCCACTCCAGCTACAACACTTTTTGTAAAAAAGTGTCTCCTCATTTCCCTCCTGAATCTTCCTCCCTCCAGTCTCATATCATGGCCCCGAGTGTCCCTCCCCTCCCTTACTTTGAACAGCCCCTCTGTACCTGTCTGGTTTATTCCTTTCATGTACTTAAAGGTTTCAGTCATGTCCCCCCTGTCCCTCCTCTCCTCCAGCGAGTACATGTTCAGCTCCCTCAGCCTCCTCTTGTATGGTAAGTTCCCCAGCCCCTTAATCATCTTTGTCACCCTGCACTGCACCCCCTCCAGTAACTTAATGTCCCTCTTCAGATATGGGCGCCAGTACTGAACGCAGTATTCCAGATGCAGTCTAACTAATGACCTATACAGTGGCAGAATCATCTCCCCCCTTCTCAAGGAGATACCCCTTGCAATGCAATCCAGCATTTTGTTGGCCTTTGCAGCTGCCATCCTACATTGTGCTGAGTTGTTCATTGACCCTGTAATGAGCACTCCCAGATCCTTCTCCTCCTCTGTCTTGGCTAGCTGCACTCCCCCCAGCTGGTAACTTTTCCTTGCGTTCTTCACCCCAAAATGCAGCACCTTGCACTTTTTGGCATTAAACCCCAGTTGCCAGGTGTCTGACCAGGTTTCTAGCTTTTCCAGATCATCCTGCAACCCCTGACATCCCCCTAGGTTGTCCACCACTGCTCCCATCTAGGTGTCGTCAGGAAACAGACTGATCTTGCTCTTGATGTCCAATGATATGTCTGCAATGAATATACCAAACAACACTGGTCCCAACACCGAGCCCTGTGGAACACTGCTCGTCACTACCCTTGGGGATGAGAGCGCCCCACCCACCACCGCCCTCTGTTGCCATCCCTGAAGTTAGTTCCCTTCCCATCTCACCAGCTTTGCATCTGCCCCTGTGCCTTCTAACTTACTTCCCAGCCTCCCATGTGGCACCAAGTTGAATGCCTTACTGAAGTCCAGATACAGGACATCCACTGCATGGTCCCTGTCCAGTTGCCTAGTTACCCAGTCATAGAACTCCACCAGGTTGGGTTGGCAGGATCTGCCACATATGAAGCCATGATGTCTGCTGTCCTGTAGTCCTTTGGCCTCTAGGAGGGCCACCAGCCTCTCCTTCAGGATCGTCTCCATTAGCTTACCCATGATGGATGTGAGGCTCACTGGTCTGTAGTTTCCCGGTTCATCCTTGGGGCCACTCTTGTGGAGGGGCACCACACGAGCCATCCTCCAATCCTGAGGTACACACCCTGAGTGTAGAGAGGCATTAAATAGGCCTGCCAAAGGTCCTACAAGGACCTCTGCCAGCTCCTTCAGTACTCTGGGGTGGATGCCATCTGGGCCTAGCACCTTGTCCACCCTCAGTGCCCTCAAACCCTCCAGAATTCTGCCCTCCATGATGTCCCGGTCTGTCAACCCCCCCATTTCTGCCATTCCTCCCCCCTTGGGAATCACCCCCTTCTTCTCCTTAGAAAATACTGAGCAGAAGTTATCTTTAAGCGCTTCTGCCTTATCGCACCCTGCTTCCACCCAACCCCTCTCCTTCCTAATCCTTACTATGTGGTCCTTACAGTTCTTTTTCTCTCTGATGTACCTAACGAAGTCCTTCTCACCCTTCTTAATGCCTTGTGCCAGCCTGAGCTCCATAGATGCCTTGGCTCCCCTTGTCACCTCCTTCTATTCCTTCAGGTACTACTCCCTGTTCTCCTCCTCCTGTTTTCTTGTACCTCCTAAAGGCAGCTCTTTTCCTCCTTACCTTTTCCATGACCTCCTTGCTCACCCAGCTTGGTTTCGTAGCCCTAGCCTTCTTGCTCTGGGCCTTGCTGCAGGTTCTGGTTGCCTCCACTATCCTCAGCTTTATGAGCTCCCACCTCTGGTTACTGCCCATGCTAGGTTGAATTCTGGCCAGGTACCCATTTACCACTTCCCCCATCCTCCTAAAGTAGGCCCTCCTGAAGTCCAGCACCCTTGTGCCAGATTCCACTCCTTCCTTGCCCATATCCAATGTGAGCCATACTGAGTGGTGGTCACTCCCTGACAGCGGTTCTTCCACCCTAAGGTCCCTCATAAACTCCCCATTTGCCAGCACAAGGTCAAGGGTATTCCCTAACCTGGTTGGTTCACTGACCATTTGCATCAGGAAGCTGTCCTGGAAGGCATCCAGTAGTACCTACTCCCTTCTATTGTTGGTTGTTGGGGTACTCCAGTCCACTCCTGGCATGTTGAAGTCCCCCATAATCACCACACTACCCTTCTCACAGGTCCTTGTGATCTGTCCCGCTAGTTCCCTGTCTAAATCCTCCATTTGAGAGGGCAGCCTGTACACCACTCCCATTCTGAGAGTCCTATTCTTGGAATCCTGGATTTGCATCCAGAGTGACTCTGTGCTACCCTCCTCCCCTTCCTCCCTTAAACACTTCAGTTCTTCCCTCACATATAGTGCCATCCCCCCTCCTTTTCCAATCACCCTATCCCTACGAAATAACCTGTACCCTGGTACAGACAGGTCCCAGTCATTATATTGGGTGGTCCATGTTTCCGTGATGGCTGTAATGCCCATCTCTCCCTCTGCCATGAGCGCCTGTAGGTCTGCAGTTTTCCTCCCAAGGCTCCTAGCATTAATGGTGACCACCTTCCACCCCTCCCCCCCCTCATATCCTGCTCTCCTTTATTAGCATCATCAATAGTACTTGCCCTTTGTCTTTTGTCACTGTTATGGGGGTAAGCTCTTGTGGCTTCCCAACCTGTGGTCTCTGCATGTCTCTTGTCCACTTGCCACCCCCCACTCCTAGTTTAAATTCCCAACTTCCTGTATGTACTCTGCTATCCTCTGTTTCAACACTTTCTTTCCCTCCTTGCTCATGTGTAGTCTGTCCTTGGCATAGAAACTACTGTCCTCCCAGGTCCCTCCCCACCCCCAACAGCCCATACCCCTTAGCATGACACCAGGTTATTAGCCATCTGTTAAATTCCTCTATTCTCAGCTTTCTTGTTGTGCTTGCCTTGGGTGGTGGGAGTATCTCTGAAAAAGTTACTGAACTTCCTGCCCCCTCACATAATTGTCTAAGTTCCTCAAACCTCTTCTGGACTATATCTACTGTCTTGTCAGCCAGGTTGTTCGTCCCCAGATGTATAATCAAATGAGGCTTGTCCCTACACCTTCTAGCATATTTAAGAACAGGTTGTCCCACCCTTTCTTTTGTCATTCCTGGCATGGCCTACACCCAAATGCAACTGTGCCTCTCCCCTTTGCTACCCCACCTGACTCCTCTTAGCATTGAGTTCCCCAGCACTAAGATTCCACCCCTCCATTTGCTTGAATGCACACCAAATTTCAGTCATATGCACATTTACCTCCCAACAAGGGCTTCCCAAACATTAGTACGGTTAATCACACCTGTTAAACAGCTGCTCACTGGGCTTCCAGTGGTTAAACACATTTATAAAATAGGCAGGGACAGTCCTAAATCCAGATTGGCTAAGACAGGATTCTACCTATGTCTTTTACTAGGATTATACCACAGGGAAAAATAAAGCCCCAGTACTTGTGTCTTTAGTGCAGTCCAATATCCTTAAGTGCAACTGAGTTTTGAAAAACTTATTCCACTGACATTTTTTTGTCTAGTGCTCAACCACTGCTTTGGTCTGTTCAGAGGACACAAAAGAAAATACACTGAGCTTTACAGAGAAACACAAGGAACATGATTAATTGTAGCTGAGGCCTGTACTCTTTAATGTCTCCATAAGCGACACTGCAAATGGGCTGGAAGGGAAGGTGTAACTCCTAGGTGGCGCTGTCCCAAGGGCTACTACCCCTGCCTGCTTGGCTAGCAGCAGGTTAAGGGGCCTGAGTTCTGAAACAGGTGCCTCCACCTGGAGGTCAGGGTTGGTAGTGGTCAAGCTAACCTGGGCACAGCCTTCCGGGACACTGTAACTCCCCTCTCTCCCCTCTAGTGGCCTGAACACTGTACAATAATCACCTTCACAATACCCCAGGTACACCAGAGACACTCACACTGTTTACACTTACCACCAGGGCTGGTTCCTCTGGCTCGACCCTGGGGACCCCCTGTAAAACAAGGTTAGGCACAGCAAATAGCAACAGAACAGTACTGTGAACACAAACTGGAACCACAATCAGATTAAATGCAGAAAAAGTTAGATCTGATTTATTCAGGGAGCTGGAACAAGGGAGGGGCAAAATCAGGGTAATTAGCTTAAGAGTTATATCAATCAGGCAGTTATGCATGCGCTTAAGTTCACCCACACAGTCACACCTCTGGGTACCCAGGTGGAGAAGAGATGGGCTAGCCTGGACCGTTGCCGGGGTAGGCCGGCATCGCTGCTGGTTGGGGCCTGTGATGGAAAAAACAACATGCACAATACACACTATTTGTAATCCGGAGCCAGAGGGCTCAGTTCATGAAGAAAAAGAAACAACCAGGCAATCAGATGACACATTTAGATTAAGCTGCTGTTGCAGGGAACTACCCTGATATTTACTCACGATACCCCAAGACTGGACACAGGCTGGACAGAGGTCGAGACAGCAGGTGGTTGATCTGGAGAGCCAGGAGAAGCAGGGCCCACATGATTCGCCGAGGCATCGTTCCTGTTCAAGCATGGAGCAGGGGGGCTGATCCCCAGGCAGGTCTCTTGTCGATGGCTTCTCTGTGCAGCAGGTAGTCTGGCTGGGCCAGTCTGGCAAGACCTAGACTGCATGGAAACAAATTCAGGTGCAGTCCGTTATGGGCTGGATACAGCTTCCAGCAAGCAGTACACAGTTCACACAGTGGGGGACCAAATCACAACCCACTTGCAGCTCACAGCACATTTACATGTAAGGGAACTCTACTGTACCAGGCTAAGTGCTCCTGGGTCACAATTGCAAAGTCTCTGCACACACCGGGGGGTTTGGGGTAACTGGAACTCCTGATAGGCTGATCACATTCAGCAAAATCTTCCATCTTCTTCAGGTTGAGCCTGGTCCCACTTCAGTAGCTTACTTTAATCACACAATTCTGATTTAGTCCGAAAACAATTCTCTTCTCCCTCACAGAGCAGAAGACAGACATGCAGGCCAGAAATCAGACCTTTCCACAGTTCTCCCGCGCGAACTGCTATGCAGACGGCTGCTTGAACTATATTGAGCTGTTGCTCTCTCAGCTTCCAACTTAGATCTGTCCTAAACAACAGGCAGTTTGGGGATTTCCCTCAGATCCAAAGGTTCGGTTGGCTGATTCGGGTGTCAGTCAAAGCAAGAGCTCCCCCTTCAGTTGCAAAAGGCGCCAACAGTCCAAAACTACAATTCCCACAGATTTTAATCCACACAGCCCCTGTAAGCAGGCTCCATTTTAGAGTCCCAGAGTACTGATTGGCACAATTCGGCAGTTCGGGACCAAAATGGTGGAGATAATCAAGACAGTCCTCGCTGCAAAGAAAGTAGGTTAGAACAAACTGCAATATATTCTCTGCCCTAACAAATGGTCAGCAAACAGTTACATCTTTTAACAGAGCTCCCTCTGCGCCATTAATGATGGCAGAAATGGAGTGATTATCTGTCAGCCCGGGCGGGACTCAAGCATGACAACACTCATCCCCCCTTCCAGATTAATTATAACTGTAACTAAGCAGCTCTTAAAGCGACAGTTCACAGAGGCTACACAGGAACTCTTTGGCAATAACATTTAACGGCTACACCGCAGAACCCCAACCTGGCAGTAAGCATCTATGCAAGCTCTAGGAAGACTTTACGGGAACACCCATTTGTAGGGGGGTTACAGAAGGTATGCCTTTTTTGCAGGCGATACTAAGATCTGCAATAGAGTTGACACTCTGGGGAGGGGGTGAAAAAATGAAAAAAGACCTAGGCAAGCTGGAGGAGTGGTCAAGATTACCTGCTTTCCCCTCTCCTATATACTGCAACTAGCTTGTGTATATTGTAAATATGTATATGAGCATACGAAATTTGCCTGCAGATAAAGGCCTAGAGGTCTATCAAGTCTGCTCAAATGTGCAGCTAGCACCCCTTATTCTACAGCTGCCCCTCCCTTCCACCCTTCCCCTTCATTGACCCTCCCCCTTGTCCTGTCCCATCCCCTTTTGAAGCAGTCCACTGTTCTACTGGATACCACTTCTGCAGGTAACGCATTCCACCCAGCCACCACCCTCTCTGTAAAAAAAGTGTCTCCTCATCTCCCTCCTGAACCTTCCTCCCTCCAGTCTCATATCATGGCCCCTGGTGTCCCTCCCCTCCCTTACTTTGAACAGCCCCTCTGTACCTGTCTTGTTTATTTCTTTCATGTACTTAAAGGTTTCAATCATGTCCCCCCGTCCCTCCTCTCCTCCAGCGAGTACATGTTCAACTCCCTAAGCCTCCTCTCGTATAAGTCCCCCAGCCCCTTGATCATCTTTGTCGCCCTGCGCTGCACCCCCTCCAGTAACTTAATGTCCCTCTTCAGATACGGGCGCCAGTTCTGCACGCAGTACTCCAGGTGCGGTCTAACTAATGACCTATACAGTGGCAGAATCACCTCCTCCCTCCTCGAGGATATACCTCTTGCAATACAACCCAGCATTTTGTTGGCCTTTGCAGCTGCTTTTCTACATTGTGCCGAGTTGTTCATTGACCCTGTAATGAGCACCCCCAGATCCTTCTCCTCCTCTGTCTGGGCTAGTTGCACTCCCCCCAGTTGGAAACTCCTCCTTGGGTTCTTCATCCCAAAATGCAGCACCTTGCACTTTATGGTATTAAACCCCAGTTGCCAGGTGTCTGACCAGGTTTCAAGCTTTGCCAGATCATCCTGCAACCCCTGCCATCCCCCTAGGTCATCCACCACCGCTCCTACCTTGGTATCATCAGCAAACAGACTGATCTTGCTCTTGATGTCCAATGATATGTCTGCAATGAATATCCCAAACAACACTGGTCCCAACACCGAGCCCTGTGGAACACCGCTCATCACTACCCTTGGATGTGAGAGCTCCCCACCCACCACCACCCTCTTTGTTGCCTTCCCTGAATCCAGTTCCCTACCCATCTCACCAGCTTTGCACCCGTCCCTGTGCCTTCTAACTTACTTCCCAGCCTTCCATGCGGCACCGAGTCGAATGCCTTACTGAAGTCCAAATACAGGACATCCACTCCATGGCCCCTGTCCAGTTGCCTAGTTACCCAGTCATAGAACTCCACCAGGTTGGTTTGGCAGGATCTGCCACATATGAAGCCATGATGTCTACTGTCCTGTAGTCCTTTGGCCTCTGGAGGCCACCAGCCTCTCCTTCAGGATAGTCTCCATTAGCTTACCCATGATGGATGTGAGGCTCACTGGTCTGTAGTTTCCCGGTTCATCCTTGGGGCCACTCTTGTGGAGGCGCACCACATGAGCCATCCTCCAGTCCCGAGGTACACACCCCGAATGTAGTGAGGCATTAAATAGGTCTGCCAAAGGTCCTGCAAGGACCTCTGCCACCCCTCCTTCAGTACCCTGGGGTGGATGCCATCTGGGCCTGGTGCCTTGTCCACCCTCAGTGCCTTCAAACCCTCCCGAACTCTGCTCTCCATGATTCCCCATCTGTCTCCCCTCCCCTGTTTCTACCATTCCCCCTTGGGTGTCACCCCTTCTTCTCCTTAGTAATACCGAGCAGAAGTAATCATTTAGTGCTTCTGCCTTATCGCATCCCTGCTTCCACCCAGCCTCCCTCCTTCCTAATCCTTACTATGTGGTCTTTACAGCTCCTTTTCTCCCTGATGTACCTAAAGAAGTCCTTCTCCTCCTTCTTAATGCCTTGTGCCAGCCTGAGTTCTGTAGATGCCTTGGCTCCCCTTACTGCCCTTGTCACCTTCTTCGATTCCACCAAGTACTCCTCCCTGTCCTCCCCCCTTCCTGTTTTCTTGTACCTCCTAAGGGCAGCTCTTTTCCTCCTTACCTTTTCCATGATCTTCTTGCTCAACCAGCTCGGTTTCCTAGCCCTAGCCTTCTTGCTCTGGGCCTTGCAGCAGGTTTTGGTTGCCTCCACTATCCCCAGCTTTATGAGCTCCCACCTCTGGTTAGTGTCCATACTAGATTGAATTCTGGTCAGGTACCCTTTTACCACTTCCCCCATCCTCCCAAAGTCGGCCCTCCTGAAGTCCAGCACTCATGTGCTAGATTCCATGCCTTCCTTGCCCAATGTGAGCCATACTGAGTGGTGGTCACTCCCTGACAGCGGTTCCTCCACTGTAAGTTCTCTCACAAAGTCCCCATTTGCCAGCACAAGGTCAAGGGTATTCTCTATCCTGGTTGGGTCTCTGACCATTAGCAGCAGGAAGCTGTCCTGGAAGGCATCCAGCAATACCTGCTCCCTTCTGTTCCTGGTTGTTGGGGTACTCCAGTCCACTCCTGGCATGTTGAAGTCTCCCACAATCACCACACTACCCTTCTTGCAGGTCCTCCTGATCTGTTCCACTAGTTCCCTGTCTAACTCCTCCATCTGAGATGGCAGCCTGTACACCACTCCCATTCTGAGAATTCTATTCTTGGAATCCTGGATTTGCATCCAAAGTGACTCCGTACTACCCTCCTCCCCTTCCTCTCTTACACACTTCAGTCCTTCCTTCACATATAGTGCCACACCCCCTTCTTTCCCAATCACCTTGTCCCTACGAAATAACCTGTACCATGGTACAGACAGGTCCCAATCATTGTATTGGGTGGCCCATGTTTCTGTGATGGCTGCAATGTCCACCTCTCCCTCTGCCATAAGCACCTGTAACTCTGTAGTTTTCCTCCCAAGGCTCCTAGCATTAAGGGTAACCACCTTCTACCCCCATCTTGCCCTCCTTTACTAGCAACACCAATAGTACTTGCCATTTGTCCTTTGTCACTGTTATGGGGGTAAGCTCATATGGTTTCCCAACCTGTGGTCTCTGCATGTCTCTTGCCCAATTGCCACCCCCCACCCTAGTTTAAATTCCTAGCTTCTATGTACTCCTCCATCCTCTGTTTCAACACTTTCTTCCCTCCTCACTCAAGTGTAGTACGCCCTGGCATAGAGACTACTATCCTCCCAGGTCCCTCCCCACCCCCCCAACAGCCCATACCCTTTAGCACAACACCAGGTTCTTAGCCATCCGTTAAATTCTCTAATCTCCCTTTCTTGTTGTGCTTGCCTTGGGCACTGGAAGTATCTCTGAAAAAGTTATTGATCTTTCTGCCCCCTCACATAATTGTCCTAGTTCCTCAAACCTCCTCTGGGCTATATCTACTGTCTTGTCAGCCAAGTCATTCGTCCCAAGATGTATAATTAAATGAGGCTTGTCCCTACCCCTTCAAGCATATTTCAGAACAGATTGTCCCACCCTTTCTGCTGTCATTCCTGGCATGGCCTCCACCCAAATGCGACTATGCCTCTCCCCCTTGCTACTCCACCTGACTCCTCTTAGTATTGAGTTCCCCAGCACTAAGATTCCACTCCTTTTATTCTCTGCTTGCTTCCATTCATCTCCCTCTCTCATTTCTGGCTCCTCTTCTTCCTCCTGCACATTATTTCCCCCTTTTGCCCCAATTTCAACTCTCCCAGCAGAACTTCCCCCCACTCCGGTTTGGTCCAGGCATTTATCAATTACTCCTCTAATTTCATCATTTCCTCCTCCTCCTCCTTCCTCTAGCAGTGCAAAACTATTTTCTGAAGACCCTTCACAAATGCCCGCCCCCTCTCTCTTCATAGTAACCTGTTCTCTCCTTTTTACTCCATGACTTTTGCCACTTCTTCACCTCCCCTCACAAGTCCCTATCTCCTCCTTCCATTTGTGTTTTGTCTCCTGACCTGATTTCCCCGGCAATTGTTCTTCCTGGCTTGGGCCCCTTTGTCTCTGCTTTCCTTCTTCTGACCCTCTCCTCACCACTTTTGGCTCAAATCACCCTCCCTTATCTCCCCTCCTTCCTCCCTCCAGTATTGGGCTAAACCCACCCCAGTCTGCCTTGCCTGTCTTAGTTCCTCTTGCAGACCCTCGATCTCCTTTCTAAGTTTCTCTATGTGGTTGCACATTAAACATCCCCCAACACACCAGGCAATTTTTAGAAAGATTGGTGCACCGCAGTTGTTGCAGCCTACCACCCTACCCATTGCTGTCGTTGCCCACCAGCGACCCCCCACCCTTCCAGATGCAGGATACCAAACACTCCCCCAAGTCTCCCCTCTCCCCCCTCTATCAGTGCAAAACATTCTTGATGATACATAATGGTTGCATTCATTTATCTCATAATGTTGGTTACCACTACTATACCACTGCTTGTTGCTATATCCATTCTGCGACAGACCTACCAGAACTCCATGGTCTAAAGTCTACTCCATTGCTGACCCCAGCCCTTCCAATGTCGTATCCTCATTGGACGCCGCAGGACCTCCATGGAACCTTCGACCAAAGCTATCAGACGGACTGCATATTCCAGAATGAACTGTGACTCTAACTGCTTTTCCAATGTAAACTGCTTTCCTGCTTTTCCAATGTAAACTGCTTTCCTGCTTTTCCAATGTAAACTGCTTTCCTGCTGCGCACTGATCTAGCAGCTAACTATCTGTATCACCTCATGTACCCAACTGTACTTGTATTTGAAATTCAACGTGTGTTGAAATTGTATTCACCCTCTGTATTTGTATTCTACTCTTGGAATTGTCTCTATTCCCCGGGTCTCCCCTGAAAAAGGGACTTGACTGTCTCAGTGGGCTCACCCAGTTATCAAAATTCAGATAAAATAAAAAATAAGAGTGCGGCAACTTAGACTCAATGCAAAGAAGTGCAAAATGATGCACTTGGAGTACATTAATCCAGGGGAAGAATACAATTTTGGGGGGGATGGCACTGACAACAACCAAGCTGGAAAGGGACCTGGAGGTAATCATAACAGATTACCTAAAGGTAACAAAGCAATGTGAGAAGGCTGTGAGGAGAGCCGGAGGGATGCTGGGGTGCATAGGGAGAGGCATCACCAATAGAAAACAGGAGGTGGTGATGCCACTGTACAGACAATTGGTAAGACCTCACATGGAGTACTGTGTCCAGTTCTGGAGGCCACACCTCAAAAAGGACATAGACAGAGTAGAATGAGTCCAGAGAAGAGCAACAAAAATGGTGCAAGGACTGCACCAGAACCATATGAATGTAGCCCCTCTCCGGCGCCATCCTGGAGAGGGCCACTGCCCCTGCCTTGCCGACTGTTAAAAGGCTAAAGGGGTCTGGGTTCCCATAACTGTCCTAAGAGGGTCTTTTCCCAAAAGCTAAAATAAAATGGTGGTGCCTCCACCCAGAGTACAAATTAGTGGGTCTGATTGCTTGCAGTACAACCTCCTGGGATGTCATACCAACCCACCTCCCCAACAGTTACACCAGGCATGGACTCACCAAGATTCGAACCTCCCCACATTTAGTTACCATTTACCTTTTCCATTTTAGCCAATAACATGCTCACTAAAATTAGGCTCTGGATTCATCTCTGCTGCAAAACAATAACATCTGGTTTATTTACAGGGAGAGGGCTAGGATGGGGGAAGTGGAATAGAGTTCAAGCATTTTAAAGATTGGTATTTCCCCAAATTTACATTTCCCTGTTTGATTTCAATCGCATATTTCAATCATTGCAGCCACCAGGTCTAACTCAGCTAGCTAACTGCTGCAATGTACTCAAACCCAGACCCACAGGTCCCAGTCCAATAAAAGCCCACAGTCTCATCACTGGGTACCCAGATTTTAGTTGCAGGCCAGAGATGCAACTGGTTGCCGGCATTGGCATGCTTTCCTGAATTAAATTAACTTTTTACATTCCCTTCTTTTATTAAGACCTGTGCTCTACCTCCTGCCCTGGTGGGCATTTCTGAACTATTTAAGTCCCCAGGTGCAGGGCAATTCCTGCAGTTTACTCACGGTTCTGCTGAATCAGTCCTTGGATGGTGCAGTTCGCTGGAGTCCCGGGGGTTGGATGCAAACACAGGCAGAACTGGGCTTAATACTTGAAACAGGAGGCACAGAGGCTGCAGCTTGCTCTTTCTTTTCTTCTTGCTCGCAGATCTTGCAACTTGTCCCCTTCAACCCATTACAGGCCTGCTGTAGGGCACGTGTGCAAGGCCTGCCAACTACAGAGGACCCAGACCCAGGAGTGGCCCTACAGCCCAGCTCCCTCCGATCAGAGTACCCTAGCAGTCGGGTACAAGACTCATGATCCTCTGCAGTGGCAGACCCCACTTGATGGGGGTTAGCGAGTTCCCCACCTGGCCCTGGGTGTCAGCAGAAACATTCAGCAAATTCTCTTCTGCTTCTTCTCTCTTTCTTTCTCTCTCTCTGTCTTTTCTGCCACAGTGTGTAGCCAAAGCAATCTGCTTCTTTTCCTTGCTGTATCGCAGGAGCAGACAACAGATACCCAACCCTGAAAGACACCTGTCAATCCTTCTTTTTTCAGTCTCTCAACTTCAACACAGCCACATTCTCACTCTGGCTCACACATATCTCCTGCACTCAAAGTTCCTTTTCTCACCGTGCAGGTACATAACAATTCTCCATGTGAAGAGGCTTACTCTTCCTTTTCTTCTCTCTGCACATTTATATTCTCTTGCTCCTCATTATTCCTCTGTATTCCATCTTTTCCCAGGCTTAGACGCAACCTTTGTCCTTTTTACCAGGCTCAGGACACAACCTTTGTCTTTTCCCAGGCTTAGACACAACCTTTGTCCTTTTTCCAGGCTCAGGACACAATCTCTTTTCCTCTCTTCCCACCGCTCAGGTGCATCTTCAATTCAATGCAAATTCTTGTACACTGCAGCTTTCCCTTTGTTCCATTCAAGCTGCCTTTATCTCAGCACTGTGGTGCAACTTCAGAACAATGCAGATTTTGCAGAACATTCTGCAACCTGCAGCTTTCCCTTTTTCTCTTGAAAGCTACTTATTCCTTGCTTCTGCTTTCCCTTTTCCTGATAGGAGAGGCACTCCCTGCCCTGGGGCCCATCCTGCAGCCCCATTCTCTCCAGGGGCAAGAGCCTCCCTCCTTCTGGAGGTGCTCCCACCGAACTTACTTAAAACCCAGCGGTTCTTTCCTCTTGGGAGCTTTCTGGCAGCTCTTCATTGGTTGGAGCCACTGTCCTCAAGAAAAACTAATATGTATGAGGCTCCTTCAATGCTTCATTGGTGCAGAAAAAGACGCCAAAACATTCCCCAATATTTTCTCCCAAAAGTCTGTTCACACAGTCCCAGAGTTCTTGGCAAGAATCTTGGCTTGGTGGTTGGCTGGCTGGTGTCACATGGCTGCTAAACATGGTGGCCGATGTAAATAGTGTCCCAACATGTTAACAGTGTCCCAGGTTTTAGTTATCCCTGCAGCCAAACCCTGTACTTTTATTTATTTCCCCACACAGCTGTAGCCACCCCTGTGCCCTGTAAAGTGACTGCACCTTTTAACCATTTCAACCTTCCCCCTCTCAGTCGCTGCTGCTGTTTCTGAAAGTCCCTAGGCAGCACACACAGACTGATGCCAGTCTATATACTGTCCCTCTTTATCCCTCTGTTGCAACCAGTGTATACATTTTTTAGTTTGTTAAATCCCCATGGAACTCTAGCCTCACTTTCCCTGTAGTACCACAACACCATTCAATACTTTTATATTTCCTCATCCCACCTGTTGCTAGCGCCGCTAACCTGTGCCCCTAGGCGCTGGATAGGACCTGCTCATCTTTATTCATGCCACCTCATGACTATTAATGAGGTAGCATCCCAATTCCTGAGCATGACTGGCACTCATAGAACTTTCTTTTGCTGCTTTCCTGCCATATCTCAGATCTTGCCTATGTCTCTGGTCTCTCTCTTACATTACTCTGGGATCAGGACCATTGGAGAGGCACACTGAAAGGCTGCCAAATGGCAGATTCAAAATTGTGCTACTGCTCATGTGCAGAGCTTGCCAGCACCGAAGTGCAATTTTCAAAACTAGCAGCTCTGCAAACCAGCTCCTCTGGCCCCAGTCTCCCTTAAAAAGCATGCGGGGGCTGGCAGGAGAGGACAGAACACAGCGGCAGCAGCCAGAAGACCTGAAAAAAAGAATGGAGGTGGAAGCAAAAGCCCAGGAAATCAAGCCTTTTTCGGGGGCTTACAGTTAAGCCCCTGACGGGGGTTACATGAGGAGAGAGACTGAAAGAACTCAATATGTATTACCTGGAGGGGATATGACAGAGACTTTAAAGTACCTCAGGGGGATAAACAAAGTACTAAATGAACAGCAGCTTTCGTAAAAAAAGATGTGCAAGATCAAGGGGACACTTAGGGGCAACATGAGAAAGTATTTTTTTCATGGAAAGGGTGGTAGATGCATGGAACTGCTTTCCTGCAGAGGTTGTGGGAGCAAAAATGGTAAGGGAATTCAAGACGGCATGGGATTGACAGAAAGCAACCATAGAGTTAGGAAAGAGGAGGTAAGCTGAAGATCAAGTAGGATCTGGAGTGTAAGCAGTAGGTAGGGAAATGGGCAGACTAGATGGGCCAAGCAGTCCTTATCTGCCATCAAATTCTATGTTTCTATGTAACCAAAACATCCATTTAGCTCATACTCCCAACCTGCAGCCCTCTCTGGACTCACATGTGCTGTCTCCCTCTAAATGCCAAGCTGCTGATTGTGAGACCAGCAGGAGTTTTACAGAACACATTACCACTGATGATAGCATGCTGTGGGCAAGACTGAAACAAAATCATGGTCTTGCTGGCAGTCTAGCATAGGGACCCAGTGGCTCACTGTCCTACAACACGGCACAGCACGGTGCCACTAGTGGCCACAGGGCAAGATGCAAACATTGTGGAAAGCGGAGGGACTATATACTATAAAATGTTGTATTTTATTTAATAAATTACATTTTTTTTCAACTGTATCATGTTTATAAACATTTATCCATTTTATAAGCACAATGACACACTCTGGGGTGTGGATTAGTCTGGATAAACACACTTCTAGGGCCGATAAGGCACTTGGCCTGTGGCCTCAAGCCTCATTACACCCTTAGGAATGTGTTTACCCAGACTAGCCGACATACCGTCATGTGTTATTGCTTACGTGAGTTTTAGCCTGTCAGTTCCAGCAGCCATGCAGAAAGCAAGTAGCTCAGAATGTGCACCATTTTATGAATTGCCATGTTTTGAATGAGTCTGATACATTCAAAAAAGGTAAAAGAGAATAGTAAGTGAGAAAATGTGTTTTACAGAGTGGCTCCACTGATTTCAATACATTTTGGTTGTATGCAATTTTGGATGCATGCACGAAAATGAGATGTCGCAATCATATCAATACTTCAGAAATTGATTGTATTTGCAGAAAGTAAAAATAACAAAAGTCTTTGTCGTCTAACCAGCAGAATGGCACCCTCTATGTGCCTTCAATTTTTCAGCCAATTAGCATTCTGGTTCACTTTACAACTCTTTGATGGCTTTATAATGCATTTCTTGTTCTATTCCCATAGGACTGCATTGCAGTGGCAGTAGTTCATGAAGACCTCTTATACCACCAAGAGGTCTTCATGTGCTACACAGACTGCAACTGCAACTTTCCATGCTTTTTTTTTTCTTCAAACCTGAGGTTGGCGTTCTATCAACAGCCAACACATCCGCGTCTGAAAACAAGTGGTAGTACTGCCTCTTTTTGGCACTGAATTACTGCTGAACTGCAAACCACAGTACAGAATTGTGGCTTTTAAAAAAACAAACAAAAAAAAAACACCAGAAACCAATTTTTTAAATAAAATCAGTAGTAAGCAGGCTTGTGCGTACAGTCACATTCCCGCTTGAATACCATATCTCACAACACGCATTGGCACTGTTTCTATACCGAATACATAAGTAGCTCTAACAAGTTAATAAAAAAGTCTGTCAGCCCTTCTTTATTTGTATGTATGTGAGGTGGTGGTGAGGGGGAGGTGACCACCACCCACTTATCACCAAATGGCGTGAATTTCCATATACTGTCTGCATACTCGAGAGAGATGAGAGTTCAGTTAAAAGCCTGTCAGTCAACTAGTTGTGACATGCCAGCTTAGCACCACTAAACTCAAGGAAAAAAAAAGCAGTGCATAATAAAAGATGTAATGGGTTGTCCGAGATTTTTCTTGGCTAATCAAGAGTGTCAACTTAAAGATATCTTTGCATTCCAGAACTGCTCAGCTCCCATTTGCAGTTCTTGAATGTACAAATGTCTCGAGATGACACTGTTGATTAGCCAAGAGACATCTCAGACAAGCCATTTAATTATAATAGACTCAGAGACCTTATGGTTCTCCAAATTAGGCCACCAGAGTCTGTTTCCATGACAGTATGCTGTGATTTCATAAACCAAGGCATTCTGATGTCACAGGTGCATAGCAGAAAGTTCCCAACTGGCTAACAGCTGTGTATTTATTTAATGAGCCCATCTAAGTGGCATCATCTCGTTTTCAGTGCACTTGTGCTTGTAGACAATTCTGGAGTTGAAAGTAAAATTGCTTATGGTCACATGATTAGTAAGTGGCTCTGGTGGGATTCAGACATGGGATCTCTTGTTTCACAGGCCTGCTCTTTCTAAACACTTGACTATGCAGCCTCCATCCCCCTGCCTCCAGACTTGTATAAGAAATTGAAACATTGAACGATTAATGCTCAAGTTTCAATTTCTTACCTGCGTTACCACTGTGAGAACATTGGTATTTGTTCACCTGCATGAACTTGCTAATGACTAATCTTATCATCACTTTGAAGGGCCTGGGCCAGGGTGTGTGTGTGTGAATAGCACAAATCAGATGTGGATGTGCAGTACACTGGAATTTTGCTTAAGTCAGGTTTTCTCTCAGGGCAGTGTTGCAATTACATTTACGAGCGTCTAATCATAGGAATCACTCACTCAGTGTTTACACCTCATGCAGTCATCTTGGCTGAGAGTGACGCCCTGGAAATAGAACCTATACAAATGTTAGCATTTGGAATGTAGGTCCCAACTCTGGAGCCACACTCCCCTCTGGCCATTCCTCAGATCTGTTTCTCCACCTGAAGAGAGCAGTCACCCCGTAGTGAATTCCGGTAACAGTTGGTTCTCCAGTTGGGTTTTTTATTTTGCAATACAGTATTATAAAAAGTGTTATCTGAGTTAATTTTTCAATTACTGTGCATTAGCTAGTTATTTTTTTTCAGTAATTCAGGGGTTCTCCGGTTATTGATTTCCAGGAACTGGCGAATGTCCCAGCTGGCTACCATTTTACTTTCTGCCTATTTTCGGCCACTAAGCCATTTTTTTATTTAGCAGTGGTTTAGAATTTTTAATTGTACAAAGTACTGAGAAAAGAGAGCTTTCACCTTTTGTTTCTCTCTGTGCCTTTTCACCTTAATTAATTGGTTCCTGTTACAGGAACCATGATTTGTCCTTTGGCATAGTTTCCGCAGTACGAGAGTCATTTTTGCTTTGGGCTCTTATACTGTATTGCTTTGGGGAATAATGTTTCTACAATTTCTAGGTTCTCTCAAATTGGTGTGTCACAGAGACCTTGTGGACCTTCAAACAATTGTAGAAATTGTTTCAGCTCCTGGCAAGGGCAGACTGCCACATGCTTTGTTTAAAGTGTCTGGGTCCACAACACAGCTTTATAAATTGTAAGTCCTGTCATATTTTTTGCCTCAAAACCCTTATTTAAAAGGGTACAAATGTAAAAAGAAGCATGCCTTCTCAATCTGCCTCTGAGTCATCTAAAATAATAAAAAAAGCTCTGAGGGAGTTCTCAACGATAGTGGAAAGCACACATCTGAAGGGATTATCTCCTCATGTTCAGCAGCAAATAATGTTAAAGGTGACAAGAAAAAAGATAAAGCTGCACAGCCTTCAGATGGGCTTGGTAAAGAAGGTTCAGGCATCAGTTTGTCCGAAAGGGGGAATGGTGAATCCATTGATGGCAAAAATATATATAAAAAAGCCTCAGAGCAGACACTGCAAATGGTGTCTACCCAAAAAATTTAAAGAAAAGAATGTCAGTGCCATGTCTACTGAATGGAGAAGGGAGCAGGCAGATGGCACAGATAACATGCCCTCATCAGTGGACGTACCAATAATGTAGCAATTCTTTCAGGCAATCCAGACCATGGGAGATTTTAATAAGATATCTACCACCTCCCTCCTTCCCCAGGCTTAGGCTCCAACCTATCTACCTGTGGAGGGGAGGAACAAAAAATTACTCACCATAGTAATTTTGTTTCTTCCCAGTGATACTCGGGTATTCAGAACTCTTGCAGTGTCCCTTTAAGACAGAACTGCCTGGATAGATGGAACAAATGCAAATGATGGAATCTTTTGCATAAGCCACTTTTTCAAATGCTGCCTTCTACTAACTGCTTGAGTTCTAACCTCCTCAGATTTCCTGGGAGCCTGGAAAGACAGGCCCACGAGGAGTAAGTGTAATAATAATAATAATAATAATAATAATAACAACAATATTAATGATGATAATAATAATAACTATAGTAGGAACTCAGTACCCAAAATGGCCTCCAACTGGAGAGAATAACATATGAAAGAATACCGCTGAATGTCAGGAACACCTGAAAAGGGGGAAAAATAATAGTGAACACAATCACAACATATGTACCAGAGTGTGGCACAGATACCCCTGAGAACACAGTGTTTTTAGGAGTGCAGAGGCTACTGGTTCTGGAAGGGGAGGCAGGGTGAGGAATTCTGAATACCTGAGTATCACTGAGAAGAAAAAAGATTACTATGGTGAGTAATTTTTATGTTGGCATACTTGCGCAGCCAACATCTTACAGTAGTGCAGATTTGGAGGCACGGTCACTGTTGGGCGAATGCAGGGCACGCATCAGTAGGTGCATCCCTCATTCCCCAATCAGCCTGCATGCCAGCGCCACACCACCCAGGTGAGCACATCTAAGAAAAGGTCTGCTGCAATGCGAGCAAAGCTCATCACATGCAGCGGACCTCTCGACGTGCTTACCCGACACAAAAATGGTGGCACACTACCGCCAAACTGCCAACCGGAGGTGCCCAATCCCCTGTCAGCTTATCCTGCCCCCAATGGCATATGGCGATGGGGAGCCCAGTCCCCATTGGTATAAAGAGCCCCCATTTGTTATATGCTGAGGGGGTGCCCAATCCCTCAGCTCTTGCCCCTCCCGGTTTCCTTGTGTGTGCAGGGTGCCCAATCCCCATCAGCATAAACTAACCCCCTTTTGTTGTGTGCCGACGGGGGTGCCCAATCCCCCATCAGCTACAGCTGCCCCTCCCAAAAAACAAGGCTCTGTTGGCACGCTGAGAGCCCACCCCAGCATGCCACATGTCCCTGTAAACATAAAAACAGTCCTACGATGTTTATTATTTTTTTTTGTCCCTGCAAACAAAAAATGGTCCCTCGGCATCTCCCTGCCCCCCTCTCACAACCCGCACCCACCAACTGCGCACCCTACCTCCCAACACCCCCCTCACCCCATACTTGCCTCCGGAGTCCAGTGCGATGATCTTTGGTGGACCGGGAACACGTCTGCACTCTTCAAAGCCGACCGCGAACTGAGGAAATGCCGGTAAGCTATATAATGGAATAAATAGGGTTTTTGCAACTTTGATGCATATCTCAGGCATTTTTTGGAATTTTGGCACCAAATTTTCAACATGGGGTTTTTGGGACCCCTCCTCATGAATTCTTGCATTGCCATGGCTTTATTTGGTCCCAAAAGGTGATTTCGCGGTCACTGTGCGGAATCACCTTTTGGGACTGAGTAATGAAACAACAGTGCCACTGTTCATACTAACATACTAAAATGCCAGCAGAATAGGCCTAACGGTCTTTCGTGTCTGCTCATTTGGTCAGCTTCCACCCTGGGTGCTGACCTTGCTGCCCCCCTCGCCTCCTCTGGCTTCTCCCTTCCCAGTTCTGGATATTCTTGCTGCATTGAATTTTGCTTCCAGAACCCTTCCCCTGTACCTGTCCCACCCCCTCTTGAACCCCTTCACTGTCTTTGCCTCCTCCAGCCCCCTAGGCAGCGCATTCCATGGCTCCACCACCCTCTCAGTGAAGTAGCACCTCCTCCTTTCTCCCCTGAATCTTCCCCCCTCCAGCTTCCACCCATGCCCTCTAGTGGCCCCTCCTCCTTCCTTGAAGCACCCTGACTGTTCCTCCCTATTTACCCTCTTCATGTACCTGAAGACCTCTATCATGTCCCCTGGTCCTTCTCTCTTCCAATGTGTACATATTTAGCTCTTCGAGCCTCTCCTCTAGGTCCTGTCCCCCAAGCTCCAAATCATTTGGTTTGCCCTCTCTGGACCCTCTCCAGGAGGTAATGTCCCTCTTTAAGTGTGGCCTCCAAAACTGCACGCAGTACTCAAGGTGTGGCCTCACCAAGCAGTTATACAGAGGGAGTATCACTTCCCTCCTTCTGGAGGTGATCCCCTAGCGATGCATCCCAGCATCCTGTTGGCCTTGGCTGCTGCCCTCCTACAAGTCTCCGAGTTGTTCATCTTGACATCCACCACCACCCCCAGGTCCTTCTCAGCCATCGAGACTTGTAGCATTCCCCCAGGGTGTACACTTGGCCTGGGTTTCTGGCCCCAGGTGGAGTACCTTGCATTTCCCTGCATTGAACCTCAGCTTCCACTTTCTAGACCATCTTTCCAGAGCCTCCAGGTCCCCCTGTAGGGCCACCCTCCCCTCCTCCCCATCCACCACCGCCCGCAGTTTTGAGTCATCCATAAAGAGACTCATCTCACTCTTGATTCCTGTCCTTATGTCAGAGACATAGGCGTTGAAGAGGAGGACCAAGGACTGATCCCTGTGGGACCCCACTAATGACCCTCCTTGGGATGAGACTATCCCCAACTATGACCCTCTGGGTCTGGTCCTGGAGCCAATTGCCTATCCATCTGATTATCTGGTTCCCCACCCCCATTTCTCCCAGCTTATCCAACAGGCCCACATGAGGAACAGAGTCGAATGCCTTGCTGAAGTCTAGAAAGAGGACGTCCACTGGTCTACCCAGGTCCAAGGCACTCGTCACCCAGTCATAGAACTCCACAAGGTTTTTCTGACATGATTTCCCCGGGACGAGTCCATGCTGTCTATCCTCCAGGCACCCTGACTTTTCCAGGTCCCCCCCTAGCCTGAAGGGAGCTCTCAAAAAGCCTATGTTGCAAATTTTGTGACAAAGCTCCCAAAAATGGCTGGTTTACGAGCATGCGTTGCATTGTTTCTATGCACACTCATAACGTCAGCAATTTGTAATATTTTTGCTCCAGATATTCAAACTTGCCATTTTTCCACACCTGCCGGTGAACAGTACAGCTGTCATTTTACATATCCTGCCCAAAATGTGTTTTCGCACATCCAATGCAGAATAGCGCGGTCGCTGTGCGAAATCACTTTTTGGGACAGTTTGAGGAAATGACGGTGACACTGTTCATGAACAGAGGTCCTAAAATGCCTATGTTGAAAATTTGGTGCCAAAAGTCCATAAAATGACTGTATTACAAGCATTTGCTGCACAGTTTCCACACACCCATGTAACTTCACAAATTTGCAATATTTCCATGCCAGATTTTCAACACTGGCATTTTTACACACCACCTTATGAACAGTACAGCTGTAATTTTTCACATCCTGCCCAAAATGTGTTTCCACACCTGTGGCGCACAATGGCGTGGTCACTGTGGGAAATCAACTTTTGGGACAGATTAACAAACTCGCAGCACCACTGTTCATAAGGGGAGGTCCCAAAATGCCTATGTTACAAATGTGGCTACCAAACTTCCCCAAAATAATTGGGTAGCGTACATGTGTTGCGCAGTTTATATGCATGCTCATTGCTTCACCAATATTTCATATTGTCACTCCAGATTTTCAACGTTGCCATTTTTTACGCCTCCTCATGAACAATACAGTTGTCATTCTCCACATCCTGCCCCAAAATGTGTTTTCGTCCCTCTGTCACCAAATGGCACAGCTGCTGTGCAGGACCACCTTTCAGCTGACAAAGTGATTGTGCCACTTTTCATGAGGTGGCCTGACAAGCAACCTATGTTGAAAATGTGGAGTGAAACTACCAACACATACCTACGGTGTTAGGGTTTCCAACTGTAGCACCCCACCCAGTACAGACTGACAGGCATCCGGGGTGTGGCTTGGGATCATCGGATGTAATGCTCACGCCATTCCACCCCCCCACCCTGCAGCCACTGACAGGCATCGTGGTGTGTCTTGCACTGTTAGGCGACAAAGTTCACCCCACGCTCCTATACTGCACCCATGTCAGCGTGATTCCTTATGGAATGGGGTAAGTATACTGCTCAAAGACCCATAGCACACCCCGACACTTGTCAGTGTCTACAGGGTAGGGTGAGGTACAATGGTATGAGCGTTATGGCGACACCAAAGGCACACCCCAGTGCCTGCCGCTCTCTATAGGGTGGGGTTGGCGTCACTTCAATACTTCACTGCCACTCCTATTATGCCTCTAGCACAGGCACTGCCAATGCCAATGCCAGTGCGACAACATTCGGCATTGACAAATGCTTGTTTCTTCTAACCCCAGTAATACTCAGGTATTCATAACTCTTGCAGACTAAAAAGCACTACCTTTGGAGGTGGGTACAGAACCTGCTTTGGAAACAGACTGTGCAGGACTCCTGTGCCATACCTGGCATCACCTCTGGACTGAATGTCTAGACTGTAATGCTTTGTAAAGGTGTGTACTGTTTTCCAGGTAGCTGCTTTACAGATGTCCACCAGGGGAATATCCCCAGCAGCTGCTATGGTAGAAGCGGTGCCCTTTGTGGAATGGGCCCTCAACCCTGCTGAAGGCTTTTTTCCAGCCTTAGAGTAACAAAACTAGATATGCTGAACTATCCAGTGAGAAACTGACCTTTTTGATGCTGGGTTACCCTTTCCCACATCCTCATATGTCCGGGGCAGCTGTTTTCTGTCCTGCCTATGTCCTTGCACCAGAACTAGAGCGTTCAGTGAAAATGACAGGTAAGGTAATGATTTGATTCAAATGGGAATCAGAAGCTTTGTTTGTTATCAGGACCACTTTGTCTCTGTAGAATGAAATGTAGTCCTGTTCAATGCACAGAGACTGGAGCTCACTGATTCTTCTGGCAGAAGTCATTACCACAAGGAAACAGTTTTTCATGTGACATATTTCAAATGAGTTGAAGACATAGGTTCAAAAAGGGGGACCCATGAGCTTAGCTGTACACACATCTAGGTCCCATGCTGGCACTGGTTCCCTGTGTGTGGGGGGGTGCAAATGGGCCAGGCCTTTAAAGAACCTTTTGAAGGTAGGGTCTGAAGCCAGATAAATATTCTGTCCAACTGAAATGTAAGCAGATGCTATGGCCATGTGGACCTTTAAGGTACTGGACTGCAAGCCCAGTGAATGCAAATAGGTAAGATAGTACAGCACAGCTGGGACACCAGTCAGTGCTGGTATTACTCCTCTGGTTGAACACCAAAGAGAAAACCTTTTCCATTTTGCAGCATCGGTTTTTGTTAGTGGATGGCTTCCTGCAACCCCTTAAAATATCCAAGACACTTTCAGAAACATGCAAGCCTTCTAGGATCTCAAAAGCCTTGCTTTGAGCCTGAGTGACTTGAGGTTCAGGTACAGGAGCCTTCCCTGGATGGAGGTTAGCAGATTGTGCCTCCAAGGAAAGTGTGGTTTGGCCACAGACATGGAGAGTAGCAGAGTGTACCATGGATTTCTGGCCCGGTCTGGTGCTATCAAGGTCATTGATGCTGACTGGGACCTGAGCTTGAGCAATGCTCTGTACATCAGAGGAAAAGAAGGAAAAACATACAGGTGCTTCCCTGACCAATTCAGAGCCAGAGCATCCAGGGGGATTGCTCCCAGATGTGGTGGTCAGCCATAGTACTGTAGCAGGTGGTGGTTCTGGTGGGACACGAACAAATCTACCTCTGGGGTGCCCCACCTCCTGAAAATCAGATGTGCCACCTGACTGTTCAAGGCCCATTCATGATGAGCCTGGTTGATTAAAGTCAGGGTATCTGCCAGGGCATTGTCCTTGCCTGGCAGATGAAAAGCCTTCAGGGAAACACTCATAAAGTATGCCAGACTGCATATTTTCATGACTTCTGTGCAGGGGGGGGGCTTGACCTTGTCCCTCCCTACTTGTTTATGTAGTACATTGTGGTGGTATTGTCTGCTCTGACCTGTACCACCTTCGCCTGTACTAGTTGTGTGAAAGCCTTTAGTGCCAGTAACACTGCTCTTAGCTCCAGCAGGTTTATGTGCAGTAGTGACTCTGCACTTGACCATGTGCCTTGGGTGGTGTGAACTCCCAGATGGGTGTCTCACTCTAGTAGGGATGCATCTGTTGCAAGTACAACTGATGAGAACTCTTGCTGAAAAGGAACCCGTTCCCTTAAGTTGTTTTTTTCTTTCCACCATTGGAGGGCCTGTAACAATGTTTTTTGTTACTGGAATTAGTTTTGAGAGAGGATCCTTTCTCTGACACCAGTGTGCCCTGAGGTGAAATTGAATGTCCTTCATCTGGAACCTGGATTCCAGGACTGTGCCAGTGGCAGCTTTTATGTGGCCCAGTAGCTGAAGAAACTGTCTTGCAGTTTTTGGTTTGTTCAGGCTAATGAGCCCGCTATCAGTGGAATACTTCTTGCCCTGCCCAGAGGCAGGTAGACCCTTCCTTGCAGGGTATTTAAGTCTGCTTCTGTGAACTGCAGTGACTGAACAAACTGAAGGACAGACTTTTTTAGATTTATCAGGGACCCTAGCGACTTCAGGAGCCTCTGGGTGAATTGCAGATGCTCCCTCACTTGCTGGGGTGATTTTCCAACCACCAGCCAGTCATCTAGGTAGGGGAACACTGTGACACCTTGTCTTCGAAGGTGTGCCACAACCACTGCCAAGCACTCTGTGAACACTCTTGGAGCTGAAGTGAGACCAAAATGCAGGGTTGAAAAATGGTAGTGACCTGATGGGAGTCTGAACTGGACTTTATGGATATGTGGAAATAGAATTAAGGGGGGAACTAGTGAAACCACTGGCTACTCTTTTTAATAAATCATGGGAGGATGGTGTGGTACCTGAGGACTGGATGAAGGCAAATGTGATTCCCCTTCACAAAAGTGGGACCAAAACAGAGGCAGGAAACTACAGACTTGTCAGTTTGACCTCTGTGGTAGGGAAAGTGATAGAGTCACTTCTGAAAGAAAGAATAGTTGAGTACCTAGAGACCAGTGGGGCACAGGACCCAAGGCAGCATGGATTCACAGTGGGAAGATCATGTCAGACGAATCTAATAGATTTCTTTGACTGGGTGACCAAAGTAGTAGACCAGGGAGGGGCTGTGGACATGGCCTATCTAGACTTTAGCAAGGCATTTGACTCGGTCCCACACAAAGATTAATAGTCAAATTAACCAGCCTGGGAGTGGGTCCCAGGGTGGTAGCCTAGGTAAAACATTGGCTGGACAACAGGACACAGAAGGTAATTGTAAATGGAGTCCACTCTGAAGAAAGTGGGTTACTAGTGGGGTACCGCAGGGTTCAGTATTGGGTCCAGTCCTTTTAATGTCTTCATAAGTGACATTGCAGAGGGACTGGAAGGAAAATCGCCTCATTGCAGATGACACAAGGATCTACAACAGGGTTGATACACAAGGCGTGGAAAGGATGAGAAGGACTTCAAGGTTGGAGGAATGGTCAGAAGTATGGCAGCTAGATTCAATGCAAAGAAGTGCAAATAATGCACCTGGGAAATAAGAACCCAGGGAAGAATACACAATGGGGAGGTAGTAACAACAACAAAAAAGGAAAGGAACCTGGGGTAATCATATCAGATGACCTTATGGTTAGCAAGCAATGTGAGAAGGCAGTAGGGAGGGCTGGGGATATACTGGGATGCATAGGGAGAGGCATTAGCAGCAGAAAACAGGAAGTTGTTATCCCTCTGTACAGACAGTTGGTGAGACCCCATCTGGAGTACTGTGTCCAGTTCTGGAGACCCCATCTCCGCAAGGACATAGACAGGATAGAGGCAGTCCAGAGGAGGGTAACTAAAATGGTGCAGGGTCTGCAAGAGAAGCCATATGAGGAGAGACTAAAGGAGCTTAATATGTATACCTTTAAGGAAAGAAGGAGAGGGGACATGATAGAAACTTTTAAGTACCTCAGTGGAATCAACAAAGTCCAAGAGGTAGCATCTTTCAGAAAAGAGACATTGCAAGAACAAGGGGACACAATTTAAAGATGGGGGGTGGTTCAGGGCAATGTGAGGAAGTATTATTTCACAGAGAGGGTAGTGGATGCATGGAACAGCCTTTCTGAGGAGGTTGTGGGGTCTAAAACCGTGGGAGAATTCAAGAATGCATGGGACAGACATAAGGCAATTCTTGTGGGGGGTAGGAAGAAATAGGCTGTTGGTTAACTAGGATCTGCGGCCTATCCTGTAGGTAGGGAAATGGGCAGACTAGATGGGCCAAGCGGTCCTTATCTGCCGTCAAAGTCTATGTTTCTATGTTAGGACCAGCGATGCCAACCAGTCCACTTTTTGGAATGTTGGCAGAATCGATGCCAAAGTTACCATTTTGAACTTTGGCTTTGTCAGATGCCTGTTTAGTACCCTGAACTCTAAGATAGGCCGCCAATCCCCATTTTCTTTGTGGTACCTTTTGCTGTAACAGGACAGGTTTCACTGCCTTTGACAGTAACAGGTTTTTAACCTCTTTTTCCAGGAGTTTTCTCTCTATATTTGTATATGTGCTAGAAGGAATTTGAAACTCAGAGACAATCCCTGACTCACTACATCCAGGACCACTTGTCTGTGGTGATTTTTTTTTTTTTTTAAGACTGGAAAAGGTGAGTCAGCCTGCCTCCCTCAGGTACTGGGGAAGCGGCCTGGAGAGACATGTCAAGGTGTCTGCTATGTTTGAAGCTGGGCATAGGACTGGGAACCACACCGGGAACCCCTTATGCCCTTGTCCCTGAAGTACCCCATGCTCTGGGTACTGCTGATGTTGAGGCACAGCCATGGCCTGATAAAAAGGCTTGCTGTGAAATGATCTGCCTCTGCTTCCCCCTTCCATAGGAGTTAGTGGATGGGGAAGCTCTTTCTTTTGCTGAATTGCTTCTGCAGATGGTTTTGTATTCATCCACCTTTTTCATGTAAGCCTCTATCTTTTTTCCAGAGAGGGAATCACCCTCAACTGGGAAACCCATAGCCTTGGTTTGGGTATTCTGAGTGAGGTTTGTAGCTCGCAGCCAGGCAAATCCCCTCTGTACCACTGTATTTGCCATCCATCTGGCAGCAGCATCATTAGAGTCAGCAGCCATTTGAAACTGGTATTTGGTTGTTTTCAAACCAAATTTAGCTGTTTCAGCTAGATCATCTGACATTGGAGTCTGGGCCTTGACTGCCATAGCAAGGACAGACTGCCATAGTGACTTTTGGTATGGAGCAGCATAGGCTTGAAAGTTTGTTTTTGCTATGATGTCAATTTTCCTGGAATCCTTGTCAGGAAGATGGAATGCCAGGGGTACCTTTGCCTTGTCACAGGCTGCCACTTGTACCACTCCCTGGTGGACAGGGTGGGAGAATAACATTTCGGCTCCCTCCCAATCCAGCTGATATTTTCTTATCCAGCATCTTATCAAGATGGGGAAAGAGCTTGGAGTTTGAAAATCTTTAAAGTATCTCCTTGAAGAATTTACTTACAGAAAGGAGAAGCTTTTTAGTGGATGTCAGCCACATCATTTCCAAGTATTCAGCTTCCCCCTCATCCTCAATCACTTCACTGGTGTCTCAGAAATGTGAAGTGTGAGGAATAATCCTCAGATGCTCCGTGGGTAGAGCCAAACTCCTGTTCAGGGGAAACCTCAGGTTCAGTAGGGTCCCTGTCCTCCATTTTGTCATAACCACCATATTCTTCCTCTTAAATTATAGGAAGACTGAGCAGAGGAGACAAATTGCATTTCAGGGATCTGCTGCTGAGAGGCAGACAGCCCTTGCAAGCCTGAATGACTTTAAAGGCCTGTGCAAGTTCTTCAAATGCTGTCCAGCAGGGGGTTCTGCGTGTTTAGTTCTCTTTGATTTCTTTGAGGGAACTGGGGAGTCAGCTGATTCAGCAAGCCTCTTAGGTACTGCTTGTAGACCCATCTCAGGGGTAGCAGTTTATTTATTTAGTAAGTCATAGAAATTACAACCCTTTGAGTCATAGACTCATTTACAAAGTCAGCATAGTCATACATTCAGAGATAGTACATTAGTGGGACACATATTTCTAGTAATTACATATAATAACCAAGGTGGCTGAAAGCAGTTGTTGTGGTTTCACCCACAGTAATTTAGGGTGTCGCCTGGTCAGAGCTCGAGGGACCCTTAGGTGGTGATAGTTTCTTTTTAGACTTATCCAGGCATTTTTCAATGGTTTTCTCAGGACATGTATGCAGATTTATCTCTGTTTTTAATGTTCATGTCTTAGCAAAATTTCACCACACTCAATACATGGTATAAAACCGGGATCACCAGTTTTTCTTCTCAGTTTTTTCTAACATTCTCAATGTAAAACTAATAGAAGTTGCAACCGCTAAAAACTGTTTTAAATTTAAAGTTTATTTAGCAGTTGCGGTCGGTTCCGGATCCGATGATGAACCAATCAGAAACCGAGAACTAAGGTAAAAGTGAACCGAGGCTATCGGTTCAGGAACCGATATTAGCGATTCTTAAAACAAGTTAAATTAATAAAATTAAACATAACTAACGGAGATTTTTAGTCAGAAAACTCCAATAAATATAAAATTAACCTCAGTTTACCCCCAGTTATACCAAACCAGGAGAAACTGAGAAAACTTACAATTTAAACACTCAAACTACAGCTTAACTTAAAATTACAAAAAGTAAAAGGCAGCAAATGAAATGTAAAGAATACTTAAATATATGCTATAAGTTTTCTCATGTCAGAACAAGATGATGAGGAGAGGATCTCTGAGCGTCTAGTCTTGACAGGCAGAGAGAGAAATCCGAGGGGTTTAGAACTAAGGCAGTTAGTAGAAGGCAACAATTGAAAAAGTGGCTCATGCAAAAGATTCCATCATTTGCATATGTTCCATCTCTCTGGGCAGTTCTGTCTTAAAGGAACATAGAAACATAGAATTTGACGGCAGATGAGGACCACTTGACCCACCCAGTCTGCCCATTTCCCTACCTAATGGATAAGCTGCAGATCCTAGTTAACCAACAGCCTACTTCTTTCTACCCCAACCCCCTAGAATTGCCTTATGACTGTCCCATGCATGCTTGAATTACACCACTGTTTTTGACTCTGCAATCTCCTCCAGAAGGCTGTTCCATGCATCCACAACCCTCTCTGTGAAAAAATACTTCCTTACATTACCTCCGAGCCACCCCCCCATCTTCAAATTGTGCCCCTTGTTTTTGCACACTCTTTTTGAAAGATGCTACCTCTTGGACTTTGTTGATTGCCTTGAGGTACTTGAAAGTTTCTATAATGTCCCTCTCTCCTCCTTTCCTTGAGGCTATACATATTAAGCTCCTTTAGTCTCTCTTCATATGTCTTCAGTGCAGACCCTGCACCATTTTAATTACCCTCCTCTGGACAGCTTCCATCTTGTCTATGTCCTTGCAGAGATGGGACTCCAGAACTGCCGCATGATACTCAGATGGGGTCTCACCAGCTGTCTGTACAGAGGGATAACAACTTCCTGTTTTCTACTGGTGATGCCTCTCCCTATGCATCCCAGTATCCCCCAGCCCTCCTTACTGCCCTCTCACATTGCTTGCTCCACCTTTAAGTCATCTGATATGACTACCCCAGGTCCCTTACATTTTTTGTTATTGTTAGTATCTCACCCCATTGTGTACTCTTCCCTGGGTTTTGTTTCCCAGGTGCATTACCTTGCACTTTTAGCATTGAATCTAAGCTGCCATACATTTGACCATTCCTCTAACCTTGCCAAGTCCCTTCTCATCCTTTTCACCCCACCTTGTGCATCAACTGTGTTGCAGATCTTTGTGTCATCTGCAAAGAGGCATACTTTTCCTTCAGTCCCTCTGCAATGTAAACATAAAGACATTGAAGAGGACCGTCTAATACTGAATCCTGCGGTACCCCACTAGTAACCCCCTTCTTCAGAGTGGACTTCCATTTACTATTACCCTCTGTGTCCTATTCTCCAGCCAATTCTTTACCCAGGCTATCATCTTGGGACCCACCCAGGCTGGCTAACTTGTATAGTAATCTTTGTGTGGGACTGAGTCAAATGCCTTGCTAAAGTCTAGGTAGGCCATGTCCACAGCCCCTCCCTGATCTACTACTTTGGTCACCCAGTCAAAGAAATCTTAGATTTGTCTGACATGATCTTCCGCTGAACCCATGCTTCCTTGGGTCCTGTGCCCCACTGGCCTCTAGGTACTCAACTATTCTTTCCTTCAGAAGTGACTCCATCACTTTCCTACCACAGAGGTCAAACTGACAAGTCTGTAGTTTCCTGCCTCTGTTTTGGTCCCACTTTTGTGAAGGGGAATCACATTCGCCTTCCTCCAGTCCTCAGGTACCACCCCATCCTCCCATGATTTGTTAAAGAGGGTAGTCAGTGGTGTCACTAGTTCTACCCTTAGTTCTTTTAGAATTCTGGGATGAATCCCATCAGGCCCCATTGCTTTGTCCACCTTCAGTTTTAAGAGTTCTTTCAGAACCCTTTCTTCTGTGAATGGGCTGGTATCAACTTCTGTATCCAGAGTGTTTCTATTGTTTGTTTTAGGTACCTCCCCCTCTTCATTTGTAAATACTGAGCAAAAATATTTGTTTAGTATCTCTGCCTTTTCACCGTCACCCTCTGCCCACCCCTCCCCTTTATTAAGCCTCACTATCCCTCCCTTAGTCTTCCTTCACTCCCTGATGTACCTAAAAAAGGTTTTATCCCCCTTCTTAACTGAGCTGGCTATCTTTTCCTTGGTTTGGGCCTTTGCTGTTCTGACTGCCTTCCCAGCTTCCTTTTGCTTTAACTGATATAATTCTCTGTCCTGCTCCTTCTAAACTAGTCAAGGGGGGAGGCACTGATAAGCAGCAGGAAAATCCCAGCCTCCCCCCTACAAAACAGGGTACTAAATGAGAAAAAGGCCATGGTAGAAAGGTCAGTGGGGGATGCTGTTACAGAAGGTAAAGCCATCAAAAAATGGAGAACAATGAGTTCCAATGCCTGTAGTCTGGGTAACGAGCTTCCTGAATTAGTGGCCTTGATGGAGGAGGAACATCTGGATATCGTGGCAGTCACAGAAACATGGTACACACAGAAGCATGACTGGGACGTAAACATACCTGGATACACTATCTACAGGAGGGATAGGGAGGGTAAATGAGGAGGAGGAGTAGCCCTCTTAATAAGGGAAGGAATCAGAGCAACAGAACCAAAGGGTAAACAGGGAGGAGAAAAAGCACTGTGGGTCAATTTGGAGGCAGGCAATGGCACCACAATCTGCACAGGGGTTGTATACAGACCCCCTCTCAGGGGGAGGAAATGGACAAGGAAATGATAGAAAGCATACTTAGAATGGCAGATAAAGGGGAGATATTGCTGATGGGTGATCTGAACATGCCAGATGTTAACTGGAGTGTAGCTGCAGCAGCCACTTCTAAGAGTGGGGTTATTCTAGATGCCCTACAGGGGGCATGCCTTAGACAGCTAGTATTGGAACCCACTCGAGAGGGAACAATCTTAGACCTGGTTCTCTCAAATGGAGATGGAGAGAGGATCACAGATGTAGAAGTGGGTAGCCATCTGGGAACTAGCAACCATCGAACAGTATGGTTCGCAATAAACACAGCAACAGAGTCAAGCCATACAAAGGCAAAAGTATTGGACTTCAGGAGGGCTGACTTTGCCAAAATGGGTGAGTGCCTAAGGAATGCACCAGCAAATGGGCAGGAAGGACGGGTGGAAGTACAATGGGGAATAATAAAAACTGCCATCACAGAGGTAACAAGCCTTTGTGTGAAGCAAATAAACAAAACAAAACGATGTAAGAAACCACTATGGTTCTCAAAGGAGGTGGCAGTGAAGGTTCAAGAGAAAAAGAAATCATTCAGAAAGTACAAGGAATCACAGGCAATTCTATCTTAAAGGGACACTACAAGAGTTATGAATACCTGAGCATTACTGGGGTTAGAAGAAGAACATTATGTACAAACGAAAGAAGGTGACCCCATGGAATCAGAGGCTACACCTGAGTAATATTTCAAACCTCCTCCAAAGCATAATTAGGATTACTCATCCTTTTCCTTATTTGTCAGACAAATGGTCGATGCCCTCTAAACATCCCCCTACTAGAGACAGAGGAGGATGAAGAGGATTCTGATGGACATGTTAGGAGTAGCTCCACCAGGAAGGCAAGACAACTGTATTTCTATAATGCCCTTTCCCGAAGGCTCCAGATGCTTTTCCATAAATACTATAAAACTTCGTAATAGTTAGTATAACAACAGGCAGTACAATTAAATCATAGCTATCAGCGGTAACCCATGAGGTGGGCGCATGAGGTTGGGCACCATCCGTAATGGCGACACCTTCCTGGTGCAATCCCTTATGATGATGGGAGGGTAGGGCGACCGGATGAGGGGTCGGGTGAACTGGGCAACAGGATGTCACTATGTGTATGCGCACGTGGGGGGGGGGAGTGAGCACGGCGAACATGAGCTGGGGAGCGGAGGGTCTGTAGGGGGTGGTGCTGCGGTGGATGGCTGAGCTGCATTGTGGCATCAGGGGTTAGCTAGTGGCTGGGGTGGGTGAGGTACTGGGTTCGGGTCCGGGCACTAGTGCAATTTTATTGCACCTTGCCCAAACCTTTATTTTTTTTTAATGCTTTCACCCCCCCCCGACATGCACCCCCCTGGAATTGAACATTCTTAAGTTGGCGGGTGCGGGGTGAAGCCCCACATGAGGGGGTGTGTGTGTGGGTGCAGCCCCCCCACAGAAAGCATTAAAAAAATCTTTTGGTGCCTTTGTTCTGTGCGCCAGGGTTGTCAGAGTGCCAAAAAGCTTTTAGGCACTCTGTGCGATAACGGAGATCGCCTTTAGGTATTCGCCATTATCACATAGACCCGCTATCAGCAATAATTTAAAAAGTCAGGGAAAGGCTTCAGCAAAAATATAAGTTTTAAATTGGTCTTAAAATTCCCTACGATGTGAGCAGATCTGATATGTTGTGGCAAAGCATTCCACAAAGTAGGTGCCACAACACAAAATGCTCTGTCCCCCAGTTGTCGCAACCTAGTTACAGGGACAGACAGCATAGGAAGAGTGGAAGGAGCAAATTGGGTGGAAGGGAACTAGGAAATATTTTAAGTAGTCTGGTCCTGAACCGTGTAGGGCCTTGAATGTCATCAAGCATATCTTGAAGGTTATGCACCTCCTCATAGGCAGCCAGTGCAGCACACATAGAACCAGCATAATGTGATAGCTACAAGAGGAGATCACAATCAGCCAGGCTGCAGCATTCTGGACTAGTTGTAGACTTTGCAGCAAACTTCTAGATAACCCTAGGTATCTGCAATAGTCAAGCCTAGAGGTGGCAAAGACAGGCATGATTGTCGCCAGGTCTTCAGGGGCTAGAGGTGGTTTAGTCCTGGAAATGTTACAAAGATGGTAAAAGCCAGCCTGAACCACAGCTAGTTGCTGATTGATTATCAACTTGCATTCCAGGATGACCTCAAGATTCTTAACCACATCTACAACTTTGAGTGGTAGACCACCCAGCAAAGGAAGTAAAGTCAATCCACTCATCATCGCTCGGTCCTGCCTATCCGGCTCTAAAGTCATGACTTCTATCTTACCTGAGTTAAGACATAGTCAGTTAGAGGCTATCCGGTCATTTACTGCAGTCAAGCACCTCTCCAGCACAGAAACTGCATCATGCCCACCAGTAGTGCCAGTCAGGTAAAGCTGAGTATGATCTGCATAGCAGTGAAACTCAACGCCATACCATCTAATGATCTCACCCAATGGCAACATACTGTATATACTGAGAACAGCATGGAAGCAAGGAATGAACCTTGAGGAACTCCACAGGAGAACACCAAGGCCCTGGAAAAAAAAACTTCCCAGAGCCACCCACTGCTTTCTCCCAGTTATGTAGGACTCAGACCAGGTCAATACAGTGCCGGTGAGTTCCAAATAGTCCCTCAGATGATCCTGAAGCACACCATGGTCAACAGTGTTGAATGCAGATAAGAGATCCAACAGGACCAAGATAGCACAAAATCCCCCCAAAGTTGCCATGAGAAGATCATTCTTCACTCTGATGAGGGCAGTCTCCATGCTGTGGCATAACTGGAAACCTGACAAAAGAAGTTCATAGATGTTAAACTGCTCAAGACATGCCACAAGTTGCTCAGCCACCACCTTCTCAATAATCTTCCCTGAAAAGGAGAGATTAGAGACATGTCTGTAATTCCCCCTTACTTCACGGTGAAAGATTTTTAAGAAGGGTTCTCACCACTGATTGTTTAAGGACAGATGGGAAAACACCCCTGCTCAAGGAACACACGATGATCTGGGAAAAAAATGAACCCATAACCTCCCAGTACTCTAAAAGTAGCCAGAAAGGACCTGGATCTAGCAAACAGATGGGTATTGCAAACCTGCAATCGTCCTGAATAGCTCTTCCTCCAAAACTGGCCAAAATGTTTCCCAGGTGGGCAGATCAACAATGCTACCCAGGCTCCAACCATCGCTGGCCCATGACAGACCACTTGAGCAGATATCCAATCTAATGGACATCACCTTGTCAGCACAGAAATCTCTGAACTCATTGCATTTTTCAGCAGAAAAGACCCGAACAGGCCGCAGATATAACTGGTTTAATAATCTGTCCACAGTGTGAAAGAGCTGACAGTTTCTACTTGCAGGAATCATTCATGATGCAAACTCTGTCTTTTTCAGGACGATTGTTTGTTGATACTCACTGGTGAGTTGTCAATATCAGTTTGTTATCCAAGGATCAAGACCTAGTCCAAGAACACTCCAACTTCCTTCCCTTAGTCTTCAACCAGTGTAGGTGTAGCTCATCACCATACCAAGGAGAGCTGTGCCAGGATGTCAAGAGATGAACATGATAAGGTGCTAAGGAACCCAAGGCTGGGTTCACAGCAGGAATGTCATGTCAAACTAATCTGATAGACTGTTTTAATTAAGTGACTAGGGAAGCAAATCAGTGAGAGGCAGTAGATATCGCCTACCTAGATTTCAGCAAAGTCTTTGACACCATCCCACATAGAAGGCTGGTTAACAAGATGGGTAGTATGGGCATGGGCGGCAAGGTGGTGAACTGGGTTAGGAACTGGTTAACAGGCAGGAGATAGAGGGGTGGTGGTAAATGGGGTACAATCTGAGGGGGGGTGACCAGTTGGGTACTGCAGGGATGAGTACTGGTACCAGTTCTGTTCAATGTCTTCATTAGTGACATTGCAGAGGGGCTGGAAGGAAAGGTCTGCTTGTTTGCAGATGACACCAAGATCTGCAACAGGATGGATACTCCAGAAGGGGGTGCAGAAAATGAAGAGGGACCTGGAGAAGCTTGAAAGATGGTTGGATGGTTCTACACAGAAAGGGTAGTTGACGTTTGGAATAGTCTGCCACAGGAGGTAATGGGAGCGAGCACAGTGGAGGGGTTTAAGCATGTCTGGGACAGGCACAAGGGAACCTTGAGAGGGTAGGGAGTGATAAAAAGCCATTGATCACATAGGGTCAATGGCCACATACAATGTATAGGGCCTATGGGCAGACTGGATGGGCCTGGCGGTCCTTAACTGACGACAATTCCTATGTTTCTCTGTTTCAATGTTTAAGGCGCACGTAAGAGCACCATTATAGTGCTCCTTGACATTCTCAGAACCCTGTGCAGAAGAGGTATCATGCCCCAGGTATCCAGTACCTCTAGGAGTTTGCAAGACTCCAAATTATATTTCAGATGGTGCCAGATCATCTCCACAGGGGGAGTAACAAAACAGAGTACCCTGCAAAGGGACGACACAGTATGATGATCCAACCAAAAGACCAGATCAGCCTTGACTGCACTTATGTCAAGACCCAATAAGAAGATTGTCCAAAGTGTAGCCCTGTTGATGTGTACCAGAGGCATCAGCCTGTGCTAGCACCAGTGAATTCATCAACTGGAGGACCTGTTGACCAAGGGGTGGGGTCTCATTGTTGATCCATGCATTGAAGTCACCCAGCACCAAAAGTCTAGAGGCATTCAACACTTGATCAACAACAAACTCCACCAGCTTCTGCATAAAAGCACCCCACTATCCCAGTGGACAGTACATAAGGATGATCATGCAACTAATACATAGGGCACATCTAGCAGAAACACACTCAAATGACCTGAACGTTCCCATGGGGTACGTAGTGAGCTCCAATGTGAATATAAAACAAATGGCCATCACTCTCCCCTGCAGTCCCACCTTGGATAATGTATCACCGAATAACCAAGTGGGATAGATGCCTCTAGCTTAGGGTTGGCGTCATCTTGCAAAAAGCTCCCAGTAACACAAACAAGATCTGCTAAGGAACTGGCAATGTAATAATACATCACCTCTGTTTTATTCATTAGTGACCTAGCGTTACAAAGCCTGGCCCAAAAGGGAGGAGAAGAGCTAGCCGGACCCACTACTTCCTGCTTGTTGACATTAAACAGAGCCCTAGGGAGGGGAACTAGGCAGCATAGTCACTGATCCTGGTTCCATGCCTTCCCTGGGCTCCTCCTAAATCCAACCATCTCAATCGACCCCAGCCCAAATCGTTATACCTAGGACCTCTGCCATGGTTATTGCACTGCCTCCTGAGGATCCCCAGCCCTCTGCAACAGCTGAGAATCTCTGCAGAGAGGGCTAATGGGGAGCTAACAAAAGGACGGCACTACCACAGGTGGTCCTTGGAGTAAACATGCCTCACACATATATCTATGCTTTCTGTTTTCATATCTATGCTTGGTGCACTAGGACCAAACCTAACTGCCAAGGCTAGTTTCGCCCCTATGTTTTATCACCCTACTCTTCCTCATTTGACAAGGCTGTATTTAGCCAATATTTCCTCCCCTTCCTACTGACAGAGCCAGCCATGCTGCCACTTGTATTGATTTTGCATTGGCCTGCATTGTACTGTTCCTCACATTATGTAACTCTGGAACTGATTGTGCCCCAACTTCCATTGGAATCCTCGCTCTCATCTTTATGACCTGTCCCCTTCGCTTCCATCCTTCCCCACCACAGATGCCCAAGTGGCGGTTACACGCTGGACGCACTCAGAAGTGCAAGGCACTGGCCATGGCTTGACGGCACCTCATGAAGCTTATCCTGATAGTCCTCATATGCTCGGGCAATGTCGAAGTAAACCCCGGCCCCCCCAGCCCCATCACCTCCCCCTTGGACTTCGCTTCTGCACCTGGTCTTAAACTAATGTTAATTAACGCACAAAGCATGATCAACAAAATTGACCAACTACAAGTGTGGGCAACTCATACTAAGCCAGACCTTATTGTCATAACTGAATCATGGCTTAAGCACTCCATATCAGATCAGACAATTGCTATATCTGCCTACAACCTACATAGTGCAAATAGGCCCTCACGAGGGGGTGGAGTGGTCATCTACTATAAAGATAAATTTAAAGTATCTGATATATGGACTGCCTCCGCACCACAAGAGTTTGAATATGTATCACTAAAACTCCCATCTCCCATCCTCCGAAGTCTTTCATATCATTGGCTGCTACAGGCCCCCCCTCTGGGGTACTGCAGTCATCAGCACCCTCAAATCTCTGGTAACCCTTAGCAATAATGAGTCCATCATTCTCGGTGAGCTTAACCTCAACTGGCTAACTCCTAAATCAAACAATCTAAACGACTTCTGTGATGAGTTTGACTTCTTCCAACTTATCACAGAACCTACCAGGGAAATTCCAGGAACTGTAGCACCAGCTCTCTCCTTAAAGTCATCCTGTCAAATCACTCACACAAAATCCTGAACACTGCAGTGTTCCACAATGATCTGAGTGACCATGATATTGTTGTTTGTACCAGGGGACAGGTTAGATGCCCACCCTCCACCAAATACACAACCAAACGCAGCTTCTGCAAATTCAACACTTGCCATTACCTCAACGACCTCAGGGCAATTCACTAGGAAAGTCTCTACCTCCCCAAAAGTGTGGACAAGGCCGCTGCGATCCTCATTACCCATATCCTTCACCTAGCTGACAAGTATGCCTCCCTTATCAAAATCAGAACCCCGTAAACTTTCCCACCCTGGTTCACACCAGCCCTAAAAGCTGCACTTTCCACTTGGGATAAAGTATGTGCCCAAGCCAGGTGCATCAAGTTCCAAGCTGACTGGCAGGCTTTTAGAACTGCCAGAAACTCCTGCATCAAACATATCCACTTGGCAAAATCTAACTATTATGTCAACACTCTTGAACAGGCCAAAGGGAGTTCAGCCAAGACATGGCACACTATAAAATCCATAGAAGGGCTCAAAGTGGCCCCCTCCATCCCCACAATATAATTGTCACTGGAGATGTCCTTGAAGAATACAATCTTATCTTAGAGAAAATTAACTCTCACTTTCCTACCACCGGGCCAGCATTTAACTCCTCCCCCTATGTGGAGCTATCCTGCCCCCCCACCGCCCACCACTGCCCCACCTGCATCACTATCGCCGCACCCCCCCTCCATTTACATCCTGTATCTTATAAAGACATTGAAGATCCCCTTCACAGGCTTGATACTAAGAAGGGTGGTGGCTCTGATGGGCTTGCGTCCTTTTATCTTAAGTTTGGTTACTACTACCTCACTGCCCCCATTCTCCACATCTTTAATTTGTCTATCTCTACCACCACTGTCCCCTCCTGCTGGAACTCAGCCCATGTACTGCCCCTCTTTAAATCTGGCAACCCCTCCGACCTGAACATCTATAGGCCTATCTCCATCCTACCTGTTCGCTCCAAAATTCTAGAAAAACTTGTATACACCCAGCTGAAAGAACACGTTGACGCCACTCTGTCCTCAACCCTGCTCAGTGGGGCTTCAGACGTAATCGTAGTACTATCTCTGCCTTAGGTAGTTACCAATGACTGGTTCACCACCTGGGACTCTAAACTAGTTACAGGTGCCATGTTCCTCGACCTGAGCAAAGAGTTTGATACAGTGGATCACAGTCTATCCCTGCTCAGCCTCTCTGACCTAGGTGCTTCTGCCTCCACAGTTTGCTGGTCCTCCAGCTACTTAACGGGGCACGTTCAGCAGGTAAAAGCAGACGGTCTCCTCTCAAACCCCTTCCCATCACTAGAGGCATCCCCCAAGGGTCCATACTCGGCCCCACACTCTTTTCTATCTACATCAATGCCCTCAATTTCAACATCTTCAGTTCTAAATTGCACTTCTTCGCAGATGACACCGTACTTTACACCTCCAAGCTCTCGCTTACTGAAGTCTGTGATGAGATCCAAACTGACTTCCTCCAGCTCAAACAAAACCTCACCTGTTCCAAGTTCTTACTCAATGGTAAAAAACTAAGGTTATGTTCTTCCACCACAATAACAACCCCTCCCCACCAGGACCAGGTTCAGCACCCTAGCTGTCACAACATTCCTAGGGGAACCACTGGAAGTAGTGGACAAGTTCAAATATCTAGGGGTCTGGATCAATAACAAACTATCCTTCAATGCCCACATTGATAGTCTCTCTGCCAAGCTTAAGGCCAGATTAGGTTTCTTTTTTAGACATAGACCCCTCTTCCCTGCTGAGGTCAGACTCAGACCCGTCCAGGCAACATTCCTCCTGCTCTTGAACAATGGTGATATAATATACAACTGTACTTCGGCAACCAACGTTCACAGGCTCAATGTCCTCTTCCACTGTGCCCTTCATTTTATTACTAATGCATCTCCCAGGACCCACCGCTGTGATCTTTATTCATTGCTGAAATGACATCCCTAGCCATCAGAAGACTGCTCCACCTTGGGATATGGACACTCAAAGCACTACATAATAAACTCCCAGACTATGTCTCATCCCTTGTCCACAGCTCTCACTGCTTACTCCCTGCTTACTTACTCCCTAAGGAAGTCTTCCTTCCTCCTCCTGGACATCCCCAGAACTAGAACCTCCCTTGGCAGGGGAGCTATATTGCATTCCCTCCCTGTGGCTTGGAACAGCATTCAAATGGTACTCAAGCTCACCAGCCTGGTCACTATTAGTTTTTTCAAGTCGCTCACCTCTAGGCATTTCAGTGCTGAATGCAAATGCCCGAGGCCTTAGCTGTCATAATCCCCTCCTCCACTCCCAGTCATTCCCTCTGGCCTGCCTTAACTATTGTCCTATTCTTTACCCCTTCTCTTTCGTATTACACTCCTCTCCTTATTATCTTTCTATTTCACATTCTTACACACTCCTACTCATCCCCCTCCTGCATTCCTTGCCTCCTCCGCCTTCTGCCACAGATTGTCACTTTGTCGCTTTATGTTGATTGCCTCATTAATGCCTTACCCCAATACCTGTATCTGTTTTTCTTTCACTGATTGTATAATTCCATTGCCTTAAGCAAAGTATGTACATTTCATTTGTAAGCTTGTTTTTTTCTTTTTTTTATATGCCTGTATCCAGTGCCTTAAGTAAAATAAGTACGTTTCATTTGTAAGCCTGTTTTTATTGTGCACGCCTATACCTGCACTCTACTTCATGTATGCATGTTGATGTTTGCCTTTTCTGTACTAGGATCTACTTGTGAATAAGCATGCTTAATGAAGTTTTCCTACAATAAACATGAATTGAATAAACTTGAATTTAATTTAATTTATTTATTTATATTTATGTAACCCCTAGGCTGCCAACAGAATTAGAATGTATAGGAATTCTGGACTGATATATCAGTCCATGAAATGGTAAGGGTTAAGTCTCTGGATTAACACCTTTGAGCCATTGGCTCTTTTACATAGGCTCCACGTCATGGTACAAAGACAAAATACAAAACAGTGAGTTCCAACAATAAAAGAGAATACAGATACTAGCATACGGTGCAAGCAGTTATAGTGCAAATAGGCCACATCAAGGGCTTAAAACCAGTTGCTGTAGAACTATTTTGACAGTATGAGACTAGTAATTCTTGTTGCACAGGAGAAAATATAGGTGCAGCCCAGAGGCCTTGTCAGGTATTCGGACCACATACAAACAGACAGACTGTGCACAAGCATTGGACAATGTATGCGTTGAGGAGAAAAACAGAACTCTATGGTAAATAAAATCATACTATTGAGGTAGTAGAGATTGTGCAGCACAGAGTTGAAGGAAAGCTGCCAAGAGGTATTTTCAGAAGTATGGGGGGAAAGATACACTACAGATGAAGATTTATGAGGAGGGGGTTGAGAGGCAACAAGAGACTGGAGGCAGCGATATAGTAATGTGGGAATACGAGCGGTGGGATTAGGGTGGAAAAAGAGAAAGGGATGGGTGAGTGATGTAGTGAGGATGGGGGGCAGGGGTATAAGTGATATTGAATTATGGGGCAGAGAGGAGCAGGCCTATTCCATTTCTAGAGGAAGCAATCACATGTGGCACTGGAACTAAACTGAATAAGTTAAAGGAGTAGTCCACCCATAATTTGCAAAAACATATGTTGTGCAGAGTATTTTGATTTGTGTGTGAAGTCCTAGTGTGTCATTCCCTCTGTCTGCTATTAGGGTTTTTTCCTAAATTAGCCTGCTAGCTTTATGGTATTTTTTATGACCCTTGGGGGTCTCCATCTGAGATAACCTAATTGCATTCCTTGTTCCTACAATGCATCCTGTTGCATGTGCTAGTGATGTAGCATAGACCATAAATTCATTAGAAAGCACTGTTTTACTATCAGTTCACAACAGCAGAGATGGCTATATTTTAAAATCTATACAGAATTCAGCTTAGTGACTACCCTCATCGTAAAGGACTTTCTGTCCTGAACAACTTTGTTGCTTGTCATTTTTGTGCAGCTTGTAAAGTTTCCAAGATATTTAGTTTGTTTGGCATGTGTGTGCTGAATCTTGGGTCTCTGCTACATCACTATCACATGAGACTGGATGCATTGTGGGAACAAGGAATGTAATAAAGTTAGTTCAGATGGAAATCCCCAGGTGTCATAAAACTACCACAAAGCTAGCAGGGTAATTTAGGAAAAACTCCTAAGAGAGATGAACATACTAGGACTTCACACACAAAGCAAAACACTCTGCACAGTATATGTTTTTTTCAAATTTTGGGTGGACTATTCCTTTAAATACCTTTGTACATTTCATTGTTTGTACTGGACGTGGAACCTTTGTAAATGAGATACTATCTCAAAGGCTGTTGTAATCCGAGACATTAAAATAAATAAATAAATAAATATCTCCCTTACATATGTTAAGCCCAAGGCCCCTAGAATTCTGCGGCTGCAGAATTTTGCGCAGAACTTGCAATCTACCGCAGAACTTCTGCGGTGCATAGATCACTCTCCTTGGTGAGTTTTATTAATATTTCTGTTTATCCATAGAATCTGTTTCCCTTCCCCTCTTTTTATATCCAAACCCCCCCCCATATGCTCAGAATGTGATGTTATTGCTATAACATCATACATTAGCTAATAAAATGGCTGCATTCTGCAACAGAAATGAACAGTCACTTACCTACCACAGCTCCCACTGCCAGAGACGGTGGCACAGCACATCATGCATGGTGATATTTGCTCAACCTGCACTACAGCCTAATACAATTTTCAGTCTTACATTATTGCACGAGGGCCAACTTAAACAAAACCTTGTCAATAGCACGGACCTGTTAAGTCCATACCTCACTTTGTACAAACCTATTTGTGCCTTTAAGGTATAGAGATGTCATCTGAAATGAATAACTGGTAAAATTAATTTGACTGTCATTTTTAAGAAAACTAAAGTAATTATGTCCAGAAAAGTGGAATACAATAATGTGTAGACCTGTTGAAAGAATAGACCTGTTAAATAAATAATTGCACTGTACACATTTTGCCAGGGTTATTGATTACATATTGTCATTGGTTGATAGAATCACCTAAAAGTTATGGAGAAATGTTGTGTGCAGGGACAGCTGTTGGGCCAGAGGGTAGCATGCTGTGTTTCTGTGCCGGCAACTCAGGTTCAGAGATTAGCTCTGGGAGCTAGCTGGGCAGCACAAGGATTGGTGGAACACATCACTGCTCGGAGCCTGGGAAGGTATGGTGCAGTGTTCTGTCACATGGTGGACACATTGTGATGGGCTGGAGAGCACTATCTCACTATCGGTTCACATGCATGTCATGGCCTGATGATGTTACGCAGTGTGTCAGGGAAAGCAGGTTGACATGAAAAATGAGTTTTGCAATAACTCCTCTATTCCATTTCCAATGGGACCTGTATAAATGAGGATGCAAGTTCATGGAAATAAAAAAATATATATATATATATACACACACACACACACACACATACAGTATCTCTGTCTCTCTCACCACACACACATATTTGTATGTATGTTACAGATTGTATATAAATATAAAAGTTATACACAGTGGGAACCTCATGAGTGGTGTAGAGAAAGCACATACAAATATATAAGTGATAGACAGTGGAAACCTCATTAGTGGGATAGATAGCATGCATATAGAAATACATTATTTATCACATAAGATCCCCTCTGCATATGTCATTTATACAACAGGCTAGGACCTTAAGGGAGATGCATTTGTTTTGCCTTTTTAGGCATAAAATAATTGTTATAAGTCTGTTATTTTTGAACTAGTGTTACTGTGCTTTCCACCATCCTGATTGCTATAACCACTGTCATGAAAGTGAAGTCAGGATGACAAGCTGACACTGTGATGTGGTTGTTTGTTAGTGGCGCAGAACTTCCGCAGAAATTACAAACCACCGCCGCAGAAGTTCTGCGGCAAATGGTAGTCTTGCCGCAGAACTTGGTCCCACTGTGCTGCAAAAAAGTAGGGGCCCTGGTTAAGCCTGATAAAACAAATTTAACCCAACATAGACCTACTATAACTGTATAAGTACCCCTTGGGGGCTAAAACAAAAAATAACCTCCCTAACCCACCAATCACACCACAGACACAGTAACACAGTGAATAGCTAGACATTCAAACCCCCATACATACAACAAATAATTATGTATAAAAGTAGTAATCAAACAAAAATAAAACAAACAAATCTCAAGTCCAAGCTTCAGAGTCCAAGCGTTTTTTAAGCACAGCATTAAAAATCTAGCTTGTATGTCTAGCTACCTACCAGCTGCCACCAAGTGGAGAGCAACCCTTAATGTCACTTAGAAATAAGTTAAGGGCAGTTTATTACACTGTAATTCAAAAACTTGAAAAAACATACTCCAGGTATATAGGAATCAGCAAGCAGAGTAGTCCTGAAAACACAGTTTGATAGAAAGAAAGGAGGAAGGGAATGCTCTCCCACAGCAGCCTCAACACACCCCAAAGTAGAGGTGTCAGTAATTTTATGGGTAACTCAGTGCCACTGAGCACCCTATTAACCATAACAGATTCAACCAGTCAGGAAAAGGGAAGAGATACTCTCACCACCACTTCCACCTCACAGCGGAGGATCCACCCCAGTTCCTTGATGTCAGGCAGATGTTTTAAGCTGCACTATATCCCAGTCAAAGTAAACTCCAGAGGATGCTCGTTCATCCCCTACACCCCAAAATTACATGTGCAGGGTCCATCCTGCTGCTCTGCAGGTACACTACCGCTGGTAATCACCAGGCAATCTGAGGGTCCACCAGGAAATGTGAGGACCCAGTGCAGCAATGAGTCACTGCTGTAGCTTTCTCTGCTGTAACTCTAAATAAAGAATCCAGGAACAGGTTACCCACCTCAGCTCCAGTTTGTGAGAATAACGACACCAATCTCACAATCAGCAAGCTACTGCAACAGCTAAAACTGGGAAAACAGCTCATGGGGACTACACAGATATCTAATAATAACAAAAATAATAATAATAAGCCTTTCGACAACCAAGGTGCCTTAACAATATTAAAACCACTCAATAAATGAAACAAATATCTCAATAACAAAATGAAGCTAATAACATCCAACAATTAGTTACCAAAAGCTTGGCATCATAGGAAGGTCTTCAATAACTGCTTAAATCCTTCAACTGGCATGCACTGCTGTAACCGATGGGTTAGAGAATTCCAGAGGGTAGGGGCAGCATACACAAATGCTCTAGCCCCAGAAGATTTCAAACACACCATAGGAATCTCTAGCAACCCTTCGTCAGCTGAGCAGAGCAATCACCCAGGGCAGTGAGGGACCAGAAGCTCTTTCAGATAGTCCGAGCCAAGTCCGTGTAGGGCTTTGAAAGTCAGAAGACTGACTTTAAAGGTGATCCACCACTGAACTGGCAGCCAGTGCAGTCACGTAGCACTGGCAAAATATGACAGGACCAAGATAACCCCATCAAAAGCCGGGCTGTCGCGTTCTGCACTAGCTGCAAGCGGCGGATTTCCAACCCCGGTAGCCCTAGGTACAGGGAGTTGCAGTAATCTAACCGTGAGGTCACAAAGGTCCACCACTAAGCTTGGTCCTTTCAAGGTCTCCCTCAGAAGCCATCTGACAAGCACTCGCTGCTGCAACTGCACATAATCCCCCACCTGCCCCTTACCTTCACCCCTAGGCTGGGTCTGCTCTGTCTACCTTAGCTGTATATACCTGGGGTCTCATGCAACATCTGCTGACTAATGTAATAAAATATCTCTGGTTGCTACCTGACGTGGTAATCATGTACCTATATTATCACTACTGTGATTTACCTATTACCAAGCGTGTACCACCAGTGAATGCCTGCAACACTCATTGCTTTTTTAATCTAAGCGTTATGTACTGTACTGTTTTGTTTGCTGTGATGTATTGCTCTCTTGACGAGGTGCCTTTGTAAATTAGTCTATGACTCAAAGGTCTGTAAACCGATGATCTAATAAATAAATAAGGTGTGGATCAAAGTAGGAAGGTCACTGGACAGAACAAGGTGCTTAATCCTGGAGATATTCCTCAGATGGTACAAGGAGGATTTGACGACAGCTGACACCTGCGCATGCAGGGTCAGCCCTTCGTCAAATATTACTCCCAGGTTTCGTACCTGTTCAGAGGTCAGGAGTGGCACGTCCCCAAGAAAAAGTCCAGAGGGCGAACCCATACTCGTACCCCTCTGTCCGGCACCCCGGATCCACTACCATTACCTCAGTCTTGTCAGAGTTCAACTTCAACCAACTGGTATCCATCCACTCCTGGATTTCAGTGAGATAGCTATTAAAGACTGAGACAGCTCCATCCTGGTCAGGTGCAAAAGAAAGGTAGAGCTGGGTATCATCAGCATAGCAGTGAAACCTCAGCCCATACCTTCTTACAATGTTTCCGAGGGGCAGCATATACACTGCAAACAACATGGGGGACAGCACTGAACCCTGAGGAACTCCACATGATACTAACATACTAAAATGCCAGCAGAATAGGCCTAATGGTCTTTTGTGTCTGCTCGTTTGGTCAGCCCCCACCCTGGGAGCTGACCTTGCTGTCCCCTTCGCCTTCTCTGGCTTCTCCCTTCCCAGTTCCAGATATTCTCGCTGCACTGGATTTTGCTTCCAGAACCCTTCCCTGTACCTGTCCATCCCTCTTGAACCCCTCCACCATCTCTGCCTCCACCAGCCCCTGGGCAGCGCATTCCATGGCTCCACCACCCTCTCAGTGAAGTAGCACCTCCTCCTTTCTCCCTGAATCTTCCCCTCAGCTTCCACCCATGCCCTCTAGATGCCCCCCTCCTTGAAGCACCTGACTGCTCCTCCCTATTTATCCCTTCATGTACCTGAAGACCTCTATCATGTCCCCCCCGGTCCCTTCTCTCTTCCAATGTGTACATATTTAGCACTTCGAGACTTTCCCCATAAGTCCTGTCCCCCAAGCCCCAAATCATGTTGGTTGCCCTCCTCTGGACCCTCTCCAGGAGTTTAATGTCCCTCTTTAAATGTGGCCTCCAAAACTGAATGCAGCACTCGAGGTGTATCCTCACCAAGCAGTTATACAGAGGGAGTATCACTTCCCTCCTTCTGGAGGTGATCCCCCTAGTGATGCATCCCAGCATCCTGTTGGCCTTGGCTGCTGCCCTCCTACAAGTCTCTGAGTTGTTTATCTTAACATCCACCACCACCCCCAGGTCCCTCTCAGCCATTGAGACTTGTAGCATTTCCCCTCCCAGGGTGTACACTTGGCCCAGTTTTCTGGCCCCCAGGTGCAGTACCTTGCATTTCTCTGCATTGAACCTCAGCTTCCACTTTCTAGACCATCTTTCCAGAGCCTCCAGGTCCCCCTGTAGGGCCACCCTCCCCTCCTCCCCATCCACCACTGCCCCCAGTTTTGAGTCATCTGCAAAGAGACTCATCTCATTCCTGATACCTGTCCTTATGTCAGAGACATAGGCGTTGAACAGGAGGGGCCCAAGGACTGATCCTTGTGGGACCCCACTAATGACCCTCCTTGGGGATAAGACTATCCCGCCAACTACGACCCTCTGGGTCCGGTCCTGGAGCCAACTGTCTATCCATCTGATCATCTGGTTCCCCACCCCCATTTCTCCCAGCTTATCCAACAGGCCCTCATGAGGAACAGAGTCAAATGCCTTGCTGAAGTCTAGAAAGAGGACGTCCATTGGTCTACCCAGGTCCAAGGCACTCGTCACCCAGTCATAGAACTCAACAAGGTTTGTCTGACACGATTTCCCTGGGATGAATCCATGCTGTCTATCATCCAGGCACTCTGACTTTTCCAGGTCCCCCCAGCCTCTCCTTGACAATGCCCTCCATCACCTTACCCACCACCGATGTCAGGCTGACAGGCCTGTAGTTCCTGCCATGACAGAGAAACCGGATCTGAGGAATAAACCTTGGACACCACTCTCTGTGATCTTCCTGTGAAGAACAATGTAAACCACCTAAGGACTGTACCTGACAGTCCACAGATGAACCTCAAATGATCAAGCAGCACCCCGTTGTCCACAGTGTCAAACGCTGATGAGAGATCAAGGAGAACCATAATAGAATGGCTTCTCCAATCTCTAGCCATCAGGAGATCATTGAGCACCCAAACCAGCGCTGTCTCGGTGCTATGTCTCTTTTGAAATCCGGACTGGAGGGGATCATAGATGTCATGCATAGTTAAATGGTCCTCCAGTTGAGTGGCCACTACTGTCTCAATAACCTTCCCTAAAAAGGGGAGGTTAGAGATTGGTCTGTAGTTTGCAAGGCAGTCTGAGTCCAGAGAAGCTTTCTTCAAGAGTGGTGTCACCACCGCCTCTTTCAGTGAGCTTGGAAACTCACCTGTCTCCAAGAAACACCAGACTATCCGAGCTAGGATTGGACTGATAGAATCAGTACAACCCAATATCAGGAAAGTAGGTTCTGGATCAAAACTACAACATGTAGGGCGCAAACTCTGGATAATCCGCATGACATCCATGTAAGCCAGCCGGTCAAAAGTACTCCAAGAAAACCGAGGAGTCGTGGCCCCACCCGGTGACCCACAGCAACACCCATAGAGTGTGCTGGCAGGAACACCGCCCTGATGTTGGCCACCTTAGTCGCAAAAAAAAACAAGCAAGCTCATCGCACACTTCTTGTGAAAATGCTTTCCGGACTTGTAGACAGGCTGGGTTGCACAGGCTGTCTACAGTTCGGAACAGCTGAGCTGGTTGATTTTGAGTAGCCTCAAAATCCCTGGACAGGAACTCTGACTTCTTACGAGTGATTGCAGATTGACAGACTCAGTAATGGTCCATCAATCTAAGACGGTTAGCCCCAAGGGCGGATTTCTGCCAGCAATGCTCTAACCTTCATCTTAATCACTGCATCTCCCTCAAAGTCCCATCAAACTAAGGGGAATGAGGGTGAACTGAGAGAGGATGAACACAGACAGGAGCAATGATATCCAGGGCCACCACAATGGCCAAATTATAAGCCATCACGAGGGCCTCTTGATCACCGTTTACCTCTGAGAGGGATGAGAGATCTAGCACTGTCACTAGGCCTTGAGAACTTATATCTCGCAAAGGACGGTACCTAGTCATCTCCATAGGAGTAGGCCTACGTAGAGGGGTGCTAAAACTAAACCCCATGGTGTAGTGATCAGACCAACCAACTGGGTCCACCCCCAAGTTGGAGGCTTCGATCCCCAGGAGGAAGACTAAGTCAAGACAGTGACCGTGATTATGAGTAGCAGTGGTAACTATCTGTGTAAGGCCCAGTGATGTCATCAACTGGAGGAAGTGCTGACCAAATTGTGAGAGTTCATCATTGATCCAGGTGTTGAAGTCACCCAGGACCATCAGCCTGGGCGATTCAAATGCCATGTCAACGATGAAGTCTGCAACTTCCTGAAGGAATCGCTTCTCATCTCCTGGTGGATGGTAGATGAGAACAATCTGACACACCACACCTGCTACTATGGGACACTCAAATGACTCAGTCTCCCCCACTGGTACATTTGTGAAGTTGAGTTCGGTCTTGAAACAGACTGCTAACCCCCCTCCCCGCGATCCAATATCTGGGGCGCTGTATCACCGAGCACCCGGCCAAAATTGCCACCTCCAAAACGGGGCCAGAGTTCTCATCCAGCCAGGTCTCGGTGATGCAAGCCAGGTCCACCGATTTAACAAACTCTGCAATAATTGCAGTCTTGTTTTTAATGGACCTAGCATTACATAACACCGCCCGCCCAAGTTGAACAAACCTCACTATCGGCCTACCACAATTGGTAGTGCCCTTGGATATGGAAACCAGGCATGGCGGACCATGTTCCAGATTCCATTTCGTCCCAGGGCGTCTTCTGGATCTCACTACCCCAATGCGGTGGCTCCCCTCATTCATTCTCCATTGTTCACAACCCCATGCCCTCCTCCCACGCATGATACCCAGCGCCCTACAGCGCTGGTACATTATAAACTGAAGTGGGGGAGGAAAAAAGGGTGGAGAGCATGAAGAGCAGAGGATGAATAGCGCACGACCGTAGGAATAGATCTCCAACACATTTTGGCAACCCAATTATATACCGCAAAACTAATATCCAGAAAAAACACAAAAAATAAACTAAAACTAAAATAAAATAACCCACACAATCTTAATAAAATCAAATTAAATATCTTTAAACCCTTTCCCCCATCCCCCACATAACCTTAATAAAACAAGTAGATATTTGTCATAGCAGTCAGATAGTGAGCAAATGGTAGCAGTCTTTTAGAGTCTCAGCAGATGTTACAAAATTAACCTGAACCTAAGGAGCTCCCACCTCCTCAGAGATATTGCAATAAACAGTCCCCCAGAGGATACCGCTCACATATCCCTCCGAGAGAGAGGCTAGCAGGTTTATATAAAAGTTTAATCAGTTTAGGTGCTCTCATTACCAAAACAGTCAAACCGGAGATATGTCTTACATATCTCCCTAGAACAGTGAGAGAACTCTTTGAAAACTTTAAGTCAGAGGACATTCTCATTATTGATACTGCACAATCAGGTACAAAATGAAAACAGTGTATTTATTTATTTAAATAGTTTCACCAGGAAAGGCACACTGAGCAACAAGATGCTCGTCTCCCGGTGCGGCCTGGGGGGAGGAGGTACAAGGGGGTTGCATAACACGCAGGTTATCAACTGAGCAAATAACAGAGGCAAGTAGCAGCATATGGATACAACTGCATTAAATGACAAGCAACAACACATGGAGTACATTGGATATTGTCTGGAGCATGTAACAATTACTTGACATATAGCAGCAATACAAGAGAAAATTTAGCACATAGTAATATGCAGGTATAATCAACAGGAGACATAGAAAACATGATGGTGCAGGACAAAAAGGCACAGGACAAAAGTGCATAGGTTGGGGCTATATGTCAGCATTTATAGCAAAGCTAAGGCCGCTGGTCGGGCAGTGGGGAGGGGAGCAATTGGCACATGGCCGAGTCAGGTACAGGAGCAATTAGTGGTGAGGAAGTTAGCTAGGGCGGTAGAAAGAGAGTGGGCAGAGGAGGAGTTAAAAGATTATAGGACAGAGGAATGCTACTTCCCATATATAACCCACTTAAGAAGGCCATATCAAAATGATGTCTGCACCCACCTCAGCTGCTGCCATAGATGAGAAAATGGAAAGAAAATATGATGTGGACAAGCAGGGAGTGGAATACCTGTATGCCCACCCTGATCATCATGGAGTAGTCCAGGCTGCTGCTTGTGAGAGAGCAAAACAAATCACTCTGTATGTGCATCCCATTGAGAAGGACTATAAAAAATTGGCTACTATGAACAAAGAGGTTTATGTTTCAGCTTCCCTGCTTATCATATAGGCAGCTTAATCAGGGCATACAGCACGGCACTGGAAAGCGCTTTGGAACACAATTCTGGTAGTGGTGGAAAGAGCAGATGGTGAATTGGCGCAGGACCTGATCACCACAACGAGATCGGCTCTGGATGCCACAAAATATTTCCACAGTACGGTGAACACTGATGACACTGCTGCTAGAGTTTTGGCCATTGCAGTGTCCTTAAGAAGGATTTCCTGGCTGAAGACTATCATCCTTTCCCAGGATACTCAAAAACAAGGCCATGGATTTCTCCTTTGAGGGAGAGTAATTATTTAGTGGTGGCAAATGAGGGGTCTACATGAAACAAGCATTTGTCAGCACCGAATGTTTGCTTGCACGTTGTGTCAGGTAAGTTTTGGTTGTGTTGCAGAGAATGATGAAGGCAGAGTACTAATTGTACTAAGAGAGAGTTTGCAATAGAGTCAGTGAGTAGTAATGTGTGTCTTACGTATTTTCATTAATTTTCTAAAAATATTTTCCCTTGAGCGTACCTGTTAAATGTGCATGCTAGAGCCATTCTCTGGATGTAGTAGGGTGATGTAATGACCTATTTGTAATGGTAAATAACACAGCACTGTATCAGTATATTTCATTTTAGCACTTATGGCACAAGACTGGGACATTTTAAAACCTTCAAAATCATGTATTTTGCTTCAGAACTGAAAATACATAAGGCAAACATTACTACTCACTGACTCCACTGCAAACTTTCTCTTACTACAATGCTACTCTGTGTTCATCATTCTCTATGTAACCCCTAGGTGGCACTATCCCAAGGGCTACTACCCCTGCCTGTGTGGCTAATGACAGGTTGAGGGGCCTAGGTTCATGGACGGGTGCCTCCACCCAAAGGTCAGGGTTGGTTGCAGTTGGCCTAACCAGATCACAGCCCTCTGGGACACTGTGATCCCCCTCAATTCCCACTAGTGGCCCTTTCAACTCACAGAAGAAACCTTCCTAATTCCCCAGATATGCAGACTTATTACACATATAGTTAACACTTACCCCCAGGACTGATTCTTGCAACATGTCTCTGAGGACCCCCTGTAAAACAAGGTTAGGCAATGCGCACAACTACAATGCAATACTTTTTCTATAGATACTGACACCACAAGCAAAGTATATTTCAATAACAACAGATCTGATTTATTGAAGGGGGTTATAACAAGGAGGGGGTAAATCAGGGTGATTGGCATTAGCCACATAAATTAAAACAGTGTGGTGCATGCAGAGAAAGTCAACCAGTCACACCCTCTGTTTACCCAGGATGGGGAAGGGGCTAGCCAGGTCCGTTGCCCAGGGCAGGCCAGCGATGCAGCTGGTTGGGGCCCTGTGATGGAGAAAAAGATCATGCAAACCACACACAACCAATTGTAATCCAGAGCCAGATGGCTCAGTTTGTGAAGATTTAGGCAAAAACAACCTAATTAGGTGACACACTTTGATTTGATAACAGTTGCAGAGAGCTACCCTGATTGTTACTCAAGGTACACAGGCTGAACACAGGAGGGATGGTGGATTGAAGTTCTGGATGGCCAGAAGCAGGGCTCGCCTGATGTGGTCCTGACGCAGTGCTAGGGCAGGCAAGGGCAAAGGGCAGATCTTCTGGCAGGTCCCTCATCATTGACTCGACTCTGTGCAGCAAGGTAGTGAAGCAAGGCCCCTGTGGCTGGGCTTTTTGGTGAACAGCACGGATTCAGTCCGAGATTTCTGCTGGGCAGCAGCTTCCAGCACTAACACACAAGTCACTTTGGGGGAAACAGACCGCGATCCCCATACAGCATCTAGCACATTCATATGTAAAAAACTGGTACTGTACCAGGCCACAAAGTCCTGACAGGCCGATTGCTTCTCAGCACAGTCTTTGGTCTTCTACAGGTTAAGCCTGGTCCCAAGCAGCAGCAGCTTGCTCTTTCCACACAGCTTCAGATTCAGTCTGATTGAAAGTCCTCCACACCTTCTCCGGGCAGAAATCAGGCTAGCAGGCCTATAGACAGGTCTTCCACGGGTCTCCCGCATGAACTATGCCGCAACAGCCACTCGAACCCACACAGCAGTGTTGCTCCTTCAGCTCCCAACTCGAATCTGGCTTGCCTGCAGATAGTTCAGGGCATATTCCCTAGATCCATAGAGTTTGGTTGGTCGGTCCAGTTGTCAATCACAGGAGGGCTCCCTCTATAGGTGCAAAAAGGCGCCAAGGATCCAAAACTACATTAACCAGAGTTAGGCACCATAAATTACACTCTGGTAGGCTCCATTTTAGAGTCCTCGCCCCCTGATTGGTCCAGTTCATCAGTTTGGGACCAAAATGGTGGAACAGAACAAAAACAGTCCATGTTGCAAGAAGGCAGGTTAGACAAACTGCGTTTTAACCACTACTCTGCATTTTTCCCCACAGTTACAGCTTTCAATTGGGCTCCCTCTGAGCACTTAGCGACAGCAGAAATGGAGCACTTAGCCAGCAGCCCAGGTGGGACTCGGGCAGAGAAACACACAGTCCCCACAGGGAAACTAATTATGTCTGCGAGCAGGCAGCTCTTAAAGAGACAGTACTTGGAGGCTCCAAAAGCACTCACTGCAGTTTCAATTAAATGGCTTTAACATCGAACGCCACCCAGACTGAGATCACTTAGGCAAGCTCCTGGAAGACTTTTGGGAACCCCCATTTGCAGGGGGGTTACACCTACAACACAACCAAACTCTACCTGACACACCATGCATTGACAAATGCTTGCTAACATCTCAAGGGGCACTGCCAACAACTCCCCATCCCATACAACCATCATCAAGCTTCTAAAACCTTTTCCATCAAAGAATCAGGCTAGTAGCCCCCACCTCGCATGGACAGAATGCTACTCAATGCATCATTTTTCTATTGGGGATTCTGGTCTGAAAGTAGATGGAGCCTTCAAGGTGTCTCTTGGCTAATCAAGTGTGTCACCTCATGACTTATTAGGGTTCAAGGACCATATAGCTAAGCAAATCATAACTTTTTTCCAAGGTTTTACCAGATTTGTAAGGCTGAGATTTGTTTCATCATTGGAGCTGCGACAGCACCAAAGAGAGAGATGACTATAAATATGTGCACCTTTCATATACAAAATGTGAAACCCTACCACACACACGCCTGCACGCACACATACACACACACACACACAGCTGTATAACCCACTTAAAATGTATTCTAACTCCAATCAGAGATAAGCTATGAACTTATGTTAATATCAAGGTGCAATTGGAGACATGCCAGGAATGGTTTATAGTGTGATGGGTAACTGGAGATTGTTAATTTAAACATAGCCCACCAACCCACGCAAAAGTACACATTGCACCATTACAACTTGATCAAACAAAACATCAGTGAAAACAAACAGCAGTTGGCATTTTAGTTTTTTGTTGGTTTCATGGTTGAAACAGAAAGGGGGTGGCACTTCATTGCAATGTATGTCTAACAGATGCTTTAATACAGTACTTGGGGTTTAAGACTGAATATACTAAAAAAAAAATTAAGTCTAGCTCATAACATTTAAAGGGAACATTAATATTTTCCTATGCTGTTGCATGTGAAGACCTCTGCTGTATAAGATGTCTTCACATGCAGTGGCTTGAGGCTTCCCCCACTGACTCTAATAGGAGAAAAAAAAATGATGATTTACTAAAAGTGGAGCGAGTCAAACATCTCAGCTCCAGGGTGTCATGATAGGAGCGACTTACAAGGTAAGATAATATTAGAAAGAATTATGCCGGTTTTCATGCTGTCACAATATTGCAATGCCTGTTTTGGGTCTGTGTGAGGGATCCTCATCTCCCGTTATATTTCAAGGGATTATGGGTCACATTAGTGAGAAACTCATTTTTCCACATTTCCTTGTGATTTGTTTTGGAAAACACGGGATACTGGAAAAACGATACAATATCAGTAATAACAGAGAAAATAATCACAGTTATCATGAAACACATTTAAGCAATAAGGCATGACCAGGGGTTAGAGTAACAGTCTGTTAATCATCCCCAGGGGTGTAATGTGGCATGAGGTGCAGCCGAGTGCCATATTGCCCCAAGGGGGTGATTGACTGTTAATCTAATTTCTGGGAGTGCCTTATTGCTATTATAAAAAAATACTCCAAAAGAAAAGTGTTAAAAGTATACTTTTTGAATGTTTTCTTCATTTAGAGGGAGATTTTTTTATTAAAATAGTTCTTCCACCAACAGTTATTATAGGTTCCCCCTAATGTTGTATCACTATATAGCAGATGCATAAGCTTTCCTTTGATTCAGTCATGTGTTTCCCAGTTGTTGTTTTACTTGATGGTCTGTTTGCTATATGCATTCTTTAATGTCATGTCTATGATAAAAGGATAAAAATAAAGTTAAAAAAAAAGAATGCTGGTTGAAAATCAGAATGCAGCATTCCAATCATTCAGCAGTGCTAGAGGATGGAATGCTAACAGGAAGAATCCATGTTCCATGGTGATCAGGCTGTACATGACAGTGTAACATGGATTAATATGAGGCTGTTGGAATCCTAACAACCAATCAGCTTGCAGCATTTCTGAGACCCTTTTTATGTTGTCTTGCACACGCAGCGCAGACAACATATTGTGGTTGCTTCAGTGGAGAAGTGGCATTTTGGAGGTGCGGTCCTGCTCCAGCCAATGGTGCCACTGCTTTCTGAGGCCAGGCTCTGTGGCGCCAATGGCAGAGCATGCTGTCTAACAGCAGTTGAAAAAAAGTGCCACCACCTTCAAAGAAATTAGCCGCTGCAACCAGGGAGCACCACGAGGCGGTCCCTGATTGCAGCAGCCAATCACTGCTGGTGTCCCCAGTCATGGCAGTGGTGACGGGAAAGCCGAGGGACAGCCGCCACCTCGTGCAGTCCTTTAGAAAGCTGACTGAGGGTGCCCAATACCCCTGTCGGCATGCCCCCTCATAACTTAATTTGCCGACAGGGGTGCCCAATCCCCGTCAGCATGTCCCCCCCATTTCTTGTGTGCCAACAGGGGTGCCCAGTCTCCGTCGGCTCCAGTCCCCCCACCCCAAAACACACAGATGGCATGCTGGGAGCCCACCCGAGCATGCCAAAAGTACCTGTTGAAAGGAAAAACTGTCCCATGATGTCTGTAACTTTTTTTAAACCCTAAAAAGTAGAAAACGGTCCTTCACTGTCTACGCCCCCTCGTCCAACCCGCGCCCACCCACTGCATACTCCACCTCCTCACACTCCCCTTACCCCATACTTACCTCAGGAGCCCGGCACGATGATCTTCGGTGGACCGGGAACACATCTGCACTCTTCAAAGCCGATCGCGAACTGAAGAAATGCCGGTAAGATGTATAATGGCATAAATAGGGTTTTTTCAACTTTGGTGCATTTCACGGGCATTTTTGGGAATTCTGGCACCAGATTTTTAACATGGGGGTATTGGGACCCCACCTCATGAATTCAGTCACTGTCATGGTGTTATTCGGTCCCGAAAAGTGATTTCACAGTCACTGTGTGAAATCACCTTTTGGGGCTAATTAACAAAACAGCAGTGCCACTGTTCATGAGGTGGGCTCTCAAACAGCCTGTGTTGCAAATTTGGTGAAAAAATCAAAAAAATGACTGTTTTACGAGCATGCGTTGAGGAGTTTCCACGTACGCTCGTAACCTTGCAAATCTATAATATTTTCACTCCAGATTTTCAACATTGCCATTTTTCCATACCTCCTTATGAACAGTACAGCTGTCATTTTACACATCCTGTTCGAAATGTGTTTTCGCACTACCGGCACAGAATAGCGCGGTTGCTATGGGAAATCAGTGTTCAGGACAGATTAAGAAAATCACAGTGATAGTATTCATGAGTAGAGGTCCTAAAATGCCTATGTTAAAAATTTGGTGACAAAAGTCCACAAAATGAGTATATTACAAGCATGCGTTGCGCAGTTTTCACGTGCACTCGTAACGTTGAAATTTTGTAATATTTTCAATCAACATTTTTAACATTGCCAGTTTTTCACACCTCCTTATGAACAGTACAGCTGTCATTTTTCATATCCTGCCCAAAATGTGTTTTTGCACAACTGGCGCTCAGTGGCACGGTCGCTGTGGGAAATCAACGATCAGGACAGATGAAGAAAATCATAGTGACAGTGTTCATGAGCAGAGGTCCCAAAATGCCTATGTGGAAAATTTGGTGAAATAATTCCATAAAATGATTGTGTTACGAGTGTACATTGCGCAGTTTGTACGTATGCTCGTAAATTTGAGCATTTTTAATATTTTGACTCAAGATTTTCAACACTGCCATCTTGTCACACCTACCTATGAATGGTACAGTTGTCATTTTTCACATCCTGCCTGAATGGTGTTTTCCCACATCTGGCGCGGAATATTGCAGTAGCTGTGAGAAATCAACATTCGGGACAGATTAACAAAATCAGTGCCACTATTCATGAGCAGAGGTCCCAAACACTTTCATGAGATGGGAGTCACAAAAATGCAGTGTTGCTAATTTTTAGTGTAAATACCAACAAACAGCCGAGGCACTAGGGTTTCTAACCATAACGTCCCACCTGTACACATTGATGGGTGTCAGGGGTGTGCCTTTGCATTGTTGGCTGTCATGCTCATACCATACCATCCCCCCAACCCTTAAGCACTGACAGGCATCGAGATGTGCCTTGGACTCTACGGCCCCACATTTCACCCCATTGTCCTATGCTGCACCCATTTCAGCATATGTCCTTATGTAACAGGGTGACTGCAAAGCTGAACACCCCAAGGCACACCTCAGCACTTGTCAGTGTCTGCAGGATAGGGTGAGGTAAAATGCCATGAGCGTTATGGCCGAATGGGGAGAGCATAAGTCCCAAGGACCCAAAGGCACAACGCGATATTTGTTGCACTTTAGGGTAGGGTTAGCTGAAATGCCATGTACGTTATGGCCGATGCCCAAAGGCACACCTCAGTGCCTGTCAGTCTCTGTAGGGTGATGTGGGGTTGATGTCACTTTCATACTTCACTGCCATTCCTATTATGCTTCTGTTCAACTCCTGCGCTACTGATGCCAATGTCAGCAAGACAACATTCGGCATTGACAAATGCTTGTTATGATTATCGTTACACCCCCGCTCCGCTCAGCTTACCACAAGCTTCTACACATGAACTGTAACAACTAGCTAACACTGGGGTGGATCAGCAAGGAGAACAGGTTAACCTCTTGCCCAGGAGCATGACTTAGTTCTGGGTACGCCTCAGTCAGCTGCACTGTACCTGGCCTGTTGGGGACTTCCACGTTATCATCAATCCTTTATCTTTCATGAGCAATCTGTTGATTACTAAGTCCCAGAATTTAGCATAATATGAATTAATTTATTTTGACCATGGTAAAATAGCAGTCTGCAGAGCTGCAGCCTTCAGTTTGCAGTCACCCACATATAGAGAGACAGGCAGATCTTTCAATTGATTTGATCTCTGGAGAGAGATAGACTTAGTTTTTCTAACAGTATACTCAAACTTCTGTACCTAAAGTCCATAAATGAACATGCAAAATCCCTTGAAGGTTTTTCAGTAAATACACTAAAACAGTAATTAAAACTTACTTTTAGCTGCAATCTTAGCATCTCCACTCTTCCCTTAGGATTGTCCCTGCTCTCTCTCACTCTCTCCTACATGTACTAGGTAAAAACTTGTCTCAGCTGACACAGACATACTGGTTTAAATGGAGTCAGAAAGAAGTTCAAAGCAATCTCCAGACAGTGTGGCCAAGTGGTAACCAGAGCCACATCTGCTGCAACGTGAAAGGCTTAGTAGGCAAAGCAATGAATATTTAAAGCAACAGAACTATCATGTGATGTCCAAAAGGAAAAAGTTATTTTCCTTCGCACTAGCAATGAGCTGCATTGGGCAACAGTCCTGTAAGATCAAATGTTATAATAGAGATGACAGACATGTAGCCCTAGCCAAGCTACCAGTTCCCAGCACAAATGATATAGAATATCAGGGCTTACATTGGTCTCCACACTTCAAAATTCCAGCTTGAAACATTAAGGATGGGCAAAAGAAGATCTTTGGACTGGGGGGGGGGCACTTGTGGACTTGACAGCAGAAGTAGTAAGAGTTGACTGATGTGAACTCAGCTTGCACCCACTTTTCCCCCAGCCTTTTTTCTTCCTGTCCCTTATTCCAATTAGGGTTGCCAGGGCTGCACTACAGGCAGGTGGGCTGCTGCCTTCACAGCTGATGTAAATGTCGCTTCATGGTTGGCTGGCAAGGGGCAAAGGAATACAGGATGGCCAGCATTGTCCTGTCCCAGGAGCTGGGCACCTCACCTCCTAGATGTGCTGCCCCCCTGCTGACCTCACTGTTGCATTCAGACACCTGCACACAGACCCTGGTCTCCTAGGTAACAGCAAGATGCTCTACCACTGTATCACTTAGTTGCCTTGTACCTAAACCGCTTTGGACCTGCTTCCATAAGAAAAATAGAAACTACACCAGATACGGGCTACTTGTGAGTATAAACTATGAGTGTGACTTCATGAAATTCCTGGTGCTAAGGCCTGCAACATTTCATAATTAGATTGCAAAGTGATATTCTTGTGCACACTCAAGGTGTCGATTGTTTGGAGAGCATTGTGGTAATCTGGTTACACATCAAGACTTAGGTCCTGTCCCAACTTAAACTTTTAAACTGATAGTAAAGTTAACACAGTTAACAAGTGTCTATCTCAGCTGGTATCTAGACTTGGATCCTTGTTAAACTATTCTTAAGAACAGTTCTCTAAGAGATTTTATCGGACCACGAAGGTAGATTCATTATTGTGAAAGGTTCGCTCTACAATGTGAAGATAACACTAGCAGCGATCTACGCCCCAGTAGGGGGAGACCCAGACTTCCTCATGACTCTGGCTGAAAAGTTGAGTGGACTCTTACCCTCAATGCTAATAATTGGGGGGATTGGAATATAGCTCCCCTCACAAGATTTGGATAAATCTTATAGACCCCTGAAACCACTCTCCTCCTCACAACTAGCCCTGAGGAATTTTATGGACTTACTGGGCCTGTGTGACCCTTGGCGTTTACTTAACCCCACAAGACAACTCTTTTCTTATTACTCCCAAGTACACAAGACCTGGTCCAGAATTGATCTAATACTAGTCAGCAATAACCTTCTGTCGGGAGTACTCCAGTCTGGTATTGAGCCCATAGTGGTATCAGACCACTCGGTGGCTTGGATCCTGGTCTCCCCAAACCCGCAGGTGCAAAGAGACACCGCCTGGAAACTAAACACCCAGCTTTTAAAAGATAGGGGCACAGTCTCCCATATTAGATCCCTCATCACCTCATTTGTAGAGACCAATACAGGTTCAATCGAGAGGGAGGATCTGCTCTGGTGTTCCCTTAAATGCTTCATTAGGGGCGAATTTATTAAACTCACATCTAGGAGAAAAAAACAAAGGGAGGCCCAGATCATGTTATTGTCGAACCAAATTAGGTTGGCAGAGAATAAGTTATCCTCCTCCTCTTCCCAAGCTGATCTAGAAACCCTAATGAAACTCAAAAATGAATACTCATATTGGATAAGGGACAAGGCAGAGTATGCTCTCCTGAAAACAAAGGCCCTCTGTCTCAATCAAGGGGAGAAATCGGGTAAAATGTTAGCTTTACGGTTGAGGGAAATTGAGGGATCAAGATGGATTCCCTCATTATTATCTTCCGATGGTTCCCTTAAAACTTCTCCTAGAGATATTTCATGAATTTTTGAGTCATTTTATAAGGAACTTTACGGCAGTGGTACCTTCCACCTCTTTCATTCCCTTGTGGACCGGTTTCTGTAGGGCCTCCCCCTCCCTACCCTCCAAACTCACCTAGGAGAAGCTCTGACTACTCCTAGCATGGTAATGGAAGTGGAGGAGGTGATTAAGGAATTTGCTCTAGACAAAGCTCGGACCAGATGGCTTCCCTTCCAATTTTTATAAAACTTTTGGGAAGGAATTGGCCCCTCTCCTCGCGAAATTGTTTGAATATATGTTTAACGCTACCACTCTGGACCCGTCCTTGCTGGAAGCCACCATTGTTCTGATACTGAAACCAGATAAATCCCGACCGACCCTGCTAGTTACCGCCCAATCTCACTTCTTAATTATGACATTAAAATCCTAACGAAAATCCTATCCCTCAGACTCAAAAGGGTCTGACTTAACTTGTTGAGTCCTGAACAAGTAGGTTTTGTGCAGGACAGGTCCTCTATAGACCACTTGCGTACTCTCTCACATATTTTTCATGCAGCCCAAGACTCTCAAATCCCTATGGCTCTGATATCATTAGATGCGGAGAAAGCCTTTGATAGAGTCCATTGGGAATTTCTCTGGATTATTTTAAAGAGAATGGGCTTCCCAGAGGTCTTTATTCAATGGATTCAATCGGTCTACCAATCCCCTACTGCCAGAATTTATTGTAATGGGTTTTCTCTTCTCGATTTCCGCTATTTACAGGCACCCATCAGGGCTGCCCCCTGTCACCTTTCTTGTTCAATCTCTATCTGGAGCCTCTTCTTCTCAGAATTAAAAATTCTCCACTGGTCATGGGATGTCTGATTCAACAGCAGTCTCTGGTTCTCTCGGCCTATGCTGATGATATTCTCTTACAACTGACTAACCCCGAAGTGTCCCTAACACATATATTACACATTATAGCCCAGTTTGGCCAGGTGGCCAATTACAAGTTGAATTTAGCTAAATCAATCATATTCCCACTGAACGTCAATACGCTTCAGGTCAACTTTTCTCAGTTTGGTACAAAATGGGCCCCCTCCTCTCTCAAATATTTAGGCATTTTCCTTACTAAAGACCCTGAACTCTTCAGGAAGCTTAACCTAGACAATCTATTGATTAAAATTCAACAAGACACTGTGCTGCAAAATTTCCTGATATAAACCATTTTCTGTGTATTACTCAGTCATTTGTTTTACTAAATGCAAAAGCCTACTGTTTAATTTTTGTTTTAACTGTGTGATTCTTGGAGCCCTGCACAGGAAGCAGGAAAAGGAGACTGTAGTTCTCAAACTCCCACCAAGAACTACAGACTCATTTTTACTATTTTTTATTTCATTCTGTCTGGCTAAACACCTTCTGGGGGACAAAGAAACTGTTTATTACTCAGTTTGCACTTTAAATTGTAAGCTTTTTCACTCAAAACATTTGTGACCCTCATGAACCACTTCCGGGTCATATACTCTCCTTAAAAGAGAGCTTACAAGGGTGGCTGCAAAATTTCCTGATATAAACCATTTTCTGTGTATTACTCAGTCATTTGTTTTACTGAATGCAAAAGTCTACTGTTTAATTCTTGTTTTAACTGTGTGATTCTTGGGGCCCTGCACAGGAAGCAGGAAGAGGAGACTGTAGTTCTCAAACTCCCACCGAGAACTACAGACTCATTTTTACTATTTTTTATTTCATTCTGTCTGGCTAAACACCTTCTGGGGGACAAAGAAACTGTTTATTACTCAGTTTGTACTTTAAGTTGTGAGCTTTTTTGCTCAAAACATTTGTGACCCACACGAACCACTTCTGGGTCATTATACCCCATATATAACAGGCGTGAAGCGTCGCTAAACGCTAACATATGCAAAGACACATGTGTCAGCATCGTGTTTGGTGTGGAGAGTGGACTGTTGAACAATCCAGACAACAAACTGAGTAAACAGTAAGTTGTACCAGTCTAAAAATAACACTTGCTTAAGCGACTATGGCAGACTTCATTAAATCTGAGAGCTGGGAAATTGGTATTAAATGTCTTATGTGTTCCATGTATTCATTTACCACAGAATTTCTGGATCCAAAATCAAGCAATAAATGTATAAAATGTATAATTAATGAAGAACTTCAGCTAGAAATACTTGCATTCGGGAAAGACTTCAAAACTGGAATCAAGTCAAAAAAGTATGGTGAATAGATTTCAACAAAATAATGATCAAATAATCAAAGCACCAATAGAAAATAGTGTAAACCTGGCAGAAACTACAACAGATGATTTAATAAACTTTCGGACAAATACAACCTCAGTTAGGGTAGACCTACATTCTCAAAATACAAACACTAGGCTATTAACTGACCTCCCAGTAACCAATAGAAAAAGAACTAGAGAAAGCAAAAATCCTGTCTTAGATGGTGACTGGGTAACTGTAAATAATACAAGAGCTGCAAAAAAGGGTAGAAGGGCAAAAGCCTTTGAACTACCATTATCAAATCAATACTCAATGTTAAATTTAGATAATGACATAGAGACTTGTCTACATAATAGGACTTTAGAAATTTCTCCCAATAGTAATATGGAAATTCAAACTCAAGAACAAATAACAAATCCTGAAATTAATATAAATCAAACTCAAACAATCAAGCTACATGTTCTCTACCCACCCAACTTTTATATTGGTGACTCCTTGAGTGAAGTTTCTAGACCACAATTTGTAATCCTGACAAAGAAAATAGAACAGTGTCTTCTTTAGAGGTGCAAAAATAGGAGACATTACCAGAATGTTAGAGGACATCATACCCAAATCCTATAACTCAAATGTTATAATCCATGCAGGAGCCAACAATATATTTAGAGACTCAATACACAAAAATCAAACAAGATTATGTATCAATGACAAATAAATTAACTGAACTAAATTGCGTATAACCTTTTCAGAAATTCTCCCAATACCCAAAGCCTCAGAACACCTACAATAAAAATAAAATAAAGACCATCAATAACTGGCTTAGAAATTGGTGTCTAAAACAGAGCTTGATGTATCACACACTGGGAGGAGTTTACTAGGAGGGAAGAACTATTTGCATATGACGGTCTACACCTTAGCAGAAGAGGAACAACTTATTGGGAAAACATATGCAGGTCCACATAGAAAAAATTTTAAACTACATGAGGGGAGTGTCCAAAGAATTTGGAAACTCTAAATACTATTAGGCCCCACCAGCCTAAAACTATCTAACTAAAAATATCATAAAAGTTTGTAAAAACTCTCAATTTAATAATACTGAATTTAACATACTACTCTTGAATGCAAGAAGTCTCTTAAATAAAATCGATGAGCTAGAAGATTATATTCATGCAAAAAAAAATGACATATGTGCAGTGACGGAGACTTGGTTTAGAAATGAGGACTGGGGAACTGAAATAAGGGGATACACAAAATACGAGAAAAATCGTACTAACACCAGAGGTGGTGGTGTTGCACTATATATACATAATAGATTCAAAAGCTATAGTGCAACTAAATACAATGAAACTACATTAAGTGAAATAATATGGACCAAAATCAATCTTACGCATGAACATACTGTCTTGGTAGGCTTAGGTTATAGGGCCCCAAATCTCAACTCAAAAGAAAACTTAGAATTCATAAACAATATTGAAAACAATATATTAGATCAAAACTGTTTATTAATGGGTGACTTTAACCTTCCCAATATTGATTGGATAAATTTAAAAGCAAATACCATTTTGGAAAACTCATTTTTAGATCTAATGTGCATCAACAACATGAGGCAATTAGTAAATTCTCCTACTAGAGGTAATAACAATCTGGATCTGATATTTTCCAATATTGACAATACAGAGGAAAAAGTCACAATAGATCAACCCTTAGTTAACAGTGACCATAACATGGTCCATATAATAATGAATCTACCTCATTCAACAACAACATCTGGCTGTACTACTGTAAAAGATTTTATTAATGCAAACTGTAACAAAATCAAGCAAGACTTATCTAAATGGAATTGGGCTTACGACCTGAAAGATAAGGATATCAACTTAGTTTACAACAAATTTATGTTAAAAATAAACACTTGTATAAAACTTTGGGTCCCCAGTAGAAAGAAATATATCAAAAACAAAAGAGCCCCTTTATGGTGGAATTATAAAATAAAGAAAATTTTAGCTAAGAAACACCGTTTATACAAGAAATATAAAAACAAAAAAACAAGTGAAAATTGGAATAAATACAAGCTAATATCAAACAAAAGTAAAAACATGATTATAAAAGAAAAACATCTAGAATTAAAATTAGCTGTTAATGTCAAAGACAACAAAAAAACCTTTTACAACTATATTGGTTCTTTAAAAAGAACAGTCCTACCATAGGGCCATTACAGGCATCCCAACAACTAATTACTAATGAAGTTGAAATAGCAAATAAAATGAATGATTACTTTGTAAACATTTTTCAAAAAAATACATCTAATCCAGTAATGGAGCATACTATAACAACATCTTTTCCATATATAACAGAAGATGAAGTTAAGGAAGCTATTGATAAACTAAAAAATAGCAGTTCCCCGGGTCCCGATGGCATCCCTCCACTATTTATCAAAAATTTAAAAGATCAACTAATTGGGCCATTAACCTTGTTATTTAACTTGTCAGTCTACACAGAAAAAAGTAACAAATTGGAATAAAGCTATAGTTATTCCTATTTTTAAAAATGGCAATAAACACCTTGAGCAAAATTACAGACCTATTAGTTTAACTGGTGTTATGTGCAAACTTCTAGAAAGAGTACTTAAGGGTAGAATTACTGATCATCTTGACGGAAATAACATATTGGACATTCATCAACATGGATTTACAAAGAATAGATCATGCCAAACAAATTTACTGTACTTTTTGGAACCAGTGAGTAATGCATTGGATAAGGGATTCTCAGTGGATGTAATTTTTTTGGACTTTTCCAAGCTTTTGATTCAGTCTCACATGGGATATTAATATCCGAATTAGTCAAATTAAAACTAGATTCTAAAATGATAGGCTGGATTCAAGCTTGGTTACTAAATAGAACCCAACAAGTGTCTGTTAAGGGTTATTTATCTAATCCAGGCCAGGTCACAAGTGGAGTTCCTCAAGGGTCTGTTTTGGGCCCAACCTTGTTTAACATTCTGATCTCTACAATGTGTCCCCTTAATAATTTCTGCTGGTCAGCAAAGTTTGCTGACAACTGCAAAATAGGTTGTATAATAAAAGATCAAAACGATAATAATGAAATGCAAAAAAACCTGGACCATCTAGTAGATTGGTCCATAGAAAAAAGTCTTTTATTTAATGAGACCAAATGCAAGGTGATGCACTTGGGGAAAAATAATCCTTGTTATCCTTACAAGATCAATAAGACTTACTTGGAGCAAATTACTTATGAAAAAGACTTAGGAGTTATAATTTCCAATGACTTTAGTTTTAACAAACATACAATTTCAGCTGCAAAAAAAGGAAACAGAATTTAAACTGCATTTTAGAAATATTAAAAGCAGGAGGCTAAAGTTATACTGCCTTTGTACTCAAGCTTAGTAAGACCCCATCTAGAATACTGCAGTTCAGTAGTATCACCTTACTTAATTAAAACAAAAACTTATAGAAAATATTCAAAGAAAAACAACTAAGAAAATAAATGGATTGCAAAATTTAGATTACTTAAATAGATTAAAAGATTTAAATCTCTATTCTCTTAACTATAGGCGACTCCGTGGTGATTTATGTCTAACCTATAAAGCCTTCCATAATGACTTAATGTTTGAAACTATTGGTTTAGATAGAAATATAAGTAACAAAAATACCAGATCTCATACACAAAAACTTAAAGGAACTCCCAATAATACAGTAAAAAGAAATAATTGGTTCTCTCAAAGGATTGTTAATCTCTGGAATAATTTACCATCCAGTGTAGTCAACAGCGAAACTATAACTATGTTCAAATCAAATATTGACAAAGAAAAAGGAGACCTTAAATTCTGTTTCCATCCATGAAGGATGGCGTGTTCATAAAAGGTAGAAATACCTACTGAACACATATTTAACTATGAAACTATGAAGACCTTCAGAGATGGTCTGCCCTCCCTTTATCCCTTTGGGGCCATATTAATATTGTTAAGATGAATGCGTTGCCTCGGGTTTTCTATCCAGTTAGACTAATGAACATTTTCTTACTGATGTCCTATTTTCATCACTTCCACAGGTCCATTTCCAAGTTTATTTGGTAGGGCAAACAGCCCAGGAAAGCCTTCTTAAAACTTAATTTACCCAAAGCGAAGGGAGGGCTCCACTTCCCAACTTTATGTTCTATTACTGGGCAAGCCACATGGCAAAAATTGGGAGGTGGTATGACCAGAGGGTGGATGAGATTCTACCAGTTTGGGTACAACTTGAGAAAAAGATGTTAACTGAGTCTGGACTTCCCCCATCCAGACTCCTCTATTATAACCTATCCACTTTGCCTCCACTTTTACAGGGGAGCATCATTGGCACTTCCATCAAGGTGTTGAATCAATGCTGGCACTTCTTCAATCTCTCTCCCAGGAAAGACACTTCCTAACCTCTTACCCTAAATTTAAATATTAGGATTGGGGGTCTCCCGCTTTCTCTAGACTGGCTTCCTCAGCTGAGAGATTGCTGTGTTGATGATTTATTCCTGAATAACTCTCTTTTATCTTCCGGGGAGGTCCTGACCAAGTACAGTATTCCTCAGAAGCACATTTTTAAAGTTTTCCAGTTACGACACCTAGTGGCTTCCAGCTTCGGCTCCAACCCTACACCGTCTCATATTAAACCCTTCCTAAACCAGATACAGGAACAAGCAACTAAGGCCCATTGCATCTCCAAGCTTTATTCTTTCCTATTGGACACTAAGTTCCTGGACTACCTGACTGATTCCAAATGCTGGTCTTCTCTTCTGCCAGATACCCTTCTAGATTGGGAACAAATTTGGGTAGACACATATCGGTATCTCTCTCAAGACAGACATAGACTCACTCAATACCATATATTGAACAACATGTATTATACCCCAGTTAAACTGGCTAAATTAAACAGACTATCTTCAACCCTATGCACAATGTGTGGCACAGTGGAAGGGAACCTGGTACACATTTTCTGGTATTGTGAGAAGGTGGCTCCCTTATGGCAGTCCATCCAATCTAATTTAGACCCTCTTTTGGGCCTGAACGATTTATTCACTATAGAAGTTTGTATCCTAGGTAAGCTTTCCAATATACAAGTTTTGTTTATTTGTTTGTTTATTTGTTTATTGAATATAATCGGAATTACAAACCTTTGAGTCACAGACTGTTTTGCAAAGGCTCCACGTCGGTTACAGGGGTGGAGGAGGACATATACAGATTAAGATGAACAAAAACAGGCAGTATATACATTTTCAGTACTGTCAAACGCAGTACAGGTTTGTTCTTATTAAAACAGAGAGGCAATTAATCAACATTCTAGAAATCCTATGACAGAAACTAGTAGGGTGCAGGTACTTGGGGTCAAGAGAGGCCCTGTGTCAGGAGATGTGTGAGGCAAGGAAGCAAATAGAGTGGGCTGCAAAATTAGCCACAGGTGCATTTAGCACTCTCAAGTAGTAGAGCTTTGAGACCCGTTTTGAAAAGAGAGATGCTGAGGGTCTGTGAGAGAGGGGGGTGGTAACGTATTGAGCCAGAGAGGGGCACGGTGGTGGAATGATCTCTGCCCTAGGGATGTTCTACAAAGGGGGACTCGAAAAGGGATAGTTGTGAGTCTTGTGGTGCGCCTGGGGGGGGCAGCACTGATAATGGGGAGTAGGCCTTTGGGGGCTATCTGAAGTTGTATCTTTTTTTTGCAAGGATGCATGTGTGGTACCTTAGTCTTTGCTGGAAGTTTAGCCAACCAGTCAAAGAATAAAGATCACAGGTGTGGGTAAGTTGGTCGCTGCCTGTTACTAGCCGGCATGTTTGTTCAAGGCTACGTTTATACTGCTTAGCGTGGTGGGTTCAGCAGAGCCATGTATAACAATCCCGTAGTCAATGAGGGAGAGGATGGAGGAATTGACTGCAAGAAGCATAGCCTGCGGGGGGTAGGCAGTGCTTGAGACGGTAGAGTATGCCCACTCTCGAGTTGACAGCGGAGGAGAGGAGTTGGGCGTGACTATGGTAGGAGAGGGAGGTGTCTAATGTGATGCCCAGGTATTTGAAGCTTGATATGTGTTCCAGCAGGTCGCCTTGAGAGTTCTTAATTAGTAGGGCCAACTGACTATGTGGGCTTTGACGATGAGCAAAGATCATGGATTTCGTTTTTTTATAGTTGATGATCAGGCGGTGGTCCATGAACCAGTTCTCTAGTTCACGAAAAAAGCCCTGTAAGGCCAGTTGGAGGGCGCTTGGTTGAGAATGTTTCCAGTACAGTACCGCATCGTCTGTGTAGAGTAGTAGATGACCACTACACGCCTTCGGGAGAGAGTTAAGGAAGAGAGTAAAAAGCAGGGGGCCAAGTATAGACCACTGCGGTACCCCAGAGCAAACTGTTTTGGAGATGGAGAGGGTGGTGTTTATCCTGACTTGTTGAGACCGTCCCGAGAAGTAGTCCCTGAACCAGGCCATTGCCTCAGGGGACACATTAAGCTGTGGAAGGACACAGAGCAGTAGCCGTGACTGACCGTGTCAATGCCTTGGTCAGATCCACGAGAGCCGCCCTGCATTGAGCCTTGGTCGAGGGCCTCATGGAGGAATGAGGTGAACTCCGCAAGTGCAGTGACGGTACTATGGCCAGTCCGGAAACCATGCTGTTCCTGGCTGAGAAGGTTATATTTAGTAAGGTATTCAGTTATCTGGCCAGAGACTATTTTTTCCAGAGCTTTGGAGAGGGGTGGCAGTATAGAAATAGGTCTGTAGTTGTTAGTGTTGGTAGGGTCACCGCTCTTAAAAATGGGAGTGATTACGGCTCTTTTCCAGGTAGAGGGGAACTGACCACGGCATAGCGAGAGGTTGAGAATTTTTGTAAGGTGGGGAAGAGTGACATCCGACTAAGCCAAATGAGTTTAAGATCAAGGGAGTCATTGCTGTAACGGGTGTTGGCTATGGCTTTGGTAATGTAGAGTTTAGCCTCACTGCACGAGATGACTTCGCAGCCGGAAGGGAGGCAGTTGACACTGCTCGGGTTGGGGAGGGTGGGGTGGGGCCAGGTGGGAGACATCAGGGGGGAGGATATGGGAGAGGTCCGAAAAGGAGGAGTTTAGGGCCTCGGCAATGGTGGCAGGATCCTGTGTGTCAACCCCATTAAGGTTGAGTTGGGTAGGGGTAGGGGAGCAGGATTTTCCACTGAGTTCTTTTATGTTGTTCCAGAATTTTTTACCATCGCCCCAGGAGGAGGTGAGGGTTTGCTGGTAGAAGTTCGCTTTAGCCTGCCGCAAGGCCCAGGTACATTTGTTGCGTGCCTCCTGGTAGACTTGTCTATCCTGGGTGCATTGGGAGTTGAGGGCCTTGTGCCAAAGGTTGTATTTATGTTGTAGCAGGTTGAGAAGCGATGGTGAGATCCAGGGGGTGGTTCTGGTATTCACAACTTGCTTTGAGAGGGGAGCAAATATATCACATGCTTCGCTGAAGGTGGTTATAAAGTGGGTGAGCGCAGTGTCAACTGACTGCGTGTTGTAAACGGGGAGCCAGTTGCAGTGAGATAGGTGGGCTTTGAAGTTCTCGAGGCCTCCTCTTTTGAGCCTTCTCTGCCATGAGATTTTTTGGGGGGCAGGGGGCAATTTACCTGACCACCTGCAAGTTACTGGTGAGTGGTCACTGATAGAGTCAGAGAGCACGGTTGCGTGGGAGAGGTTAAGTGACCTGTTGGTGAAAATGAGGTCTAACAGTGTGGAGGTCCTGGATTTATGGTCCCTTCTGGTAGGGGAGGTGACTATTTGGGTAAGATCGAGAGCACGGGTAGTGTCTTTGTAGCTGGCAGAAGCTGGGGATAGCCAGTTAACATTGAAGTCACCCATAAGGATGATTTCACTAGTATTAGGTAGGTGGGAGATAATGCGGAGGATAGAGTCAAATGTGGGTTTTGGTTTCTAGGGGGATGTAGGCGATATGATGTGGAGAGTTTTAGTACCCAGCCTGAGTTTGACTGTTAGCGTCTGGGCTCCAAATTAAGGGTCGGGTGTGCACCTCGTGGCATTGAGCGGGATTTAACATAAATAGCACAGCCTCCACCTCTCTGGCTGGTCCTGTCAGTCCGGAAGAAGGTATAATTACTGAGGGAGACAGCAGTATTGGGAATTTTATCAGTGAGCCAGGTCTCTGATAGGGCTAGTATGTCCGGGGCATGCTGGGCAATCCAGCCTTGGAGAGGGGTGTGTTTTTTAGTTTGGCTGCATATGGTAAGAGTGACTAGCAACAAACTCCCATGTGGTTGTTTAGGAGAGGCCTTAGAGCGGGGTGGTCCTGGGTTTGGGTGGATGTTGCCAGATAATAATAGGAGTAGGAGGGTGTTCCGCAGCAGGGTGTACCTGCACAGTTTGGATGCATAACACTGGGCCTGGTAGGGTGTAGGGCTTTTAGTGCTGGTGGTGAGGACTGGGAGAGTAGGAATGATGCTGGAAAGAAAGGTAAGGGTCGTGAGAGGAATGTTAGTGGGGCTTATATGGGTGGAAAGAAAGGTAAGGGTCGTGAGAGGAACGTTAGTGGGGCTTAGGGTGGTGGGGGGTTGGGGTCTGCAGAGTGGGAGAGCTGAGGTACAGTGCATAGCATGTGTGAGTGGGATGGTTAGCGTGATCGTGTGTGGGTATAGGCCATCAGGATCAATTTGGTATAAGTGTGAGGGTTTGTCGTAGATGGGTCTGCAATAATCAAATAAAGCTGCAGAAGAAGTGCTAATATTATAGTGTAGAGGGCTAGGTGCCTCGGGGGGGGAGGGGTTGGAGAGCAGGGTGTAAGAACCTGGATATCAGTAGGGAAGTAAACAGAAGGGATACCGTTATAAGTTAAGAGAGTGAGAGGTATGTTACAGTGGCCACTAGTGTTCAGTTGGTATAACCTGCTGATGGAAGAATGGGCTGATAGGTTATTTCAGGCAGGTCACCTGACAAAATATAGCTATAAATTGAAAAGCCGACCAAGGGTGGTGGAGGGGGCGGCAGGGTTTTAGCCTGAGCTGCAACTGTCCGAGCACTTTCGCCGTAAACTGCGTGTCAAGAAGGGGAGCTGTGATGGAGTGTAGATTCCACATGGCCTTAATCTCGATGGTTGTCAAAAGATTGGTCCTTAGGCATTGGATGGATCAACTGGTTATCTCGTAAGCAGAATGGATCAGTGAACTTTCTCTCTGTTTTCAGACTGAAAAGCTAATAGCAAGTTCTCAGAATTGTCTGGTTTCGTTTGAGCAGAAATGGGGCAAATTATATGCTCTTTATTTGAAGTAATGTCCTGTTGGGTACACCTCTAGCTACCATGGCAGCCAATATACCTTTATGTATCTCATATGTATCAGAAACAGCTCCCTTTCTTCCTTCTTTTCTCTTTTCTTTTCTCTTATAGAAGGCACATCCTGGGGTTGGGGGGATGGGGGTTTGGGGAGTTGGGTGAGGGAGGTAGGGGGGTATTTCTTGTTGCTTTACCAAATTCAGGGATTTCGGTAAAATGCTGTATATTGTCACTCTGCAGCTGCTATACAGTTTATGTCATTGGCCATAATGTGTAATCCCTGTACTGTTCTCTCAGGTGCATTACCTTTATATAAAATAAAAAAGAATTATAATTTCAAAAAAAAAAGAACAGTTCTCTAGCTCACCTCACTAGACAACGGTTCTGCAGTAAATCAAGATTGCAGACCTCATTCTCAGAAAGTCTGAATAGGGAATGTAAAGTAATCTAAAGGATGGTTCTTCCAAGACATCCTAACCACCAAGTGCATGGTGCAAAAGGCATCTAACAATGATCACTTGTCAGTATTGCCCTCACAGCGAGCCTTAAGAGTGGCCCCATGAAGGAGTTGGGGGGCAAAGATGGCTAGCCTTTTTGGTTATACAGAGGAACAAGGAGACAAAAGATGCATCCCTCCAGAGGGACAGGCATTCCCAATGGCCCCTTGGAGGAGCAGTAGGCCAAAGATGTATACATCTGGTCCTTTCCCTGAGCAGCTGACACCTGCTTGGTACCAGGTCAATACCGCGCATGTAAGACAGTACAGTATGAACCGTGCTGTATGGATAGCACCTGGGATTACAGTGGCTGGGGTAGAACAACGATAGGGAAATACCGCTACCCCTGTTGCTGTATGCTGATTGGGAGAGTCAAGAAGTTGCCATGTGCTGGGTGCCTGGTCGAACCGCTCCCATGGAGGGTGGCTAGGGACACCAGCACATGGCGCTGTTGGGAGACCTGGGACTGTGGTTCGTTCCCCCCCCCCCCAGGTCTCCCCTGCTACAACTTTTGCAGGCGATTTAAAAAAAAAAAAAATCCACCCCTCCCAAGTTTCTCCCCATCCTTGAAGTCTCTAAAAATGTAAACACCCATTGTTTTCTATAAGTGCATGCTTTCAAATAGGTTGGTGTTTTGCCTGACTGTGATTTGTTCAGCGCTGTTTGGCTGCGGCCTTTTTAGTTGCGCTGTTTTGTCCTGCGGTGGAATGACCCCATGCCCACTTGCATTGATCCAGTTTTGCTCCAATATTAAAAAAGTGAGATTGCATTTATGACTTCATTAGATAGCTAATACTGTACTGTAGTTGCACCACGCAAACGCTTTCTCCCCTGCTGAAAACCGTTCTGGCAGAAGCCACCATAGTGAAAAACAATCACTTCGTACTGATTAAAAATTCAAGTAAAAAAATGCAATAAAAAGTTAGAAATATTGACAGCAGTGCTCCTTCAGTAGAACACACTTGCAACTACAGGAGCCCGATATTCAAAAGTTTGCACAGGCACAAACAAGTGTTTGCTCATGCAAACCAGGTTTTGCACCCAGTGTGTGGGTGTAGTCTATTTTTAGACACCCCCATAGCACCAGTAAAGCCCATTAGTGTCCAAGTGCTAACGTACCACTGCATCTATGCAAAGGAGGGGTGGCCATCCCAGGATATGGGAGCAGTGGTATATTCAGAACCTTGCGCCAGAGGTAAGTCCCACAAAAAGAAGCACAAATTACTGCCGTTGCATACTCCCTCTTAATGGGGCACAAGGCCCTGGTGACGGCCAAAGGTACTGCAGCTGCCGGCCCTGGTCTGGCCATCCAAATACTTCTCTTCTCCCTAGTGGCCCTCCCTCCGATTCCGAGCGCAGTACTGCAAGAAGTAATCCCTGGTGCCTAGTGCCCCCCAGTTGCCATCCCGTAAGTGCCTGCATCAATCCCTGGTACCTAGTGGTCCCCAAGTCCTCTGATTTCTGGCTCAGCACTACAAGAAGTAATCCCTGGTGTCCAGTGGTTCCCCCATTGATCGACATCCCGTAAGTGCCTACATTAATCCATGGTGCCTTGTGGTCCCATCTCCTTCTGACTGCTGGCCTGGTAATCCAACAATGTGTCCCTGGTGTCCAGTGGCCCCTCCCACTCTCCAACCTCTGGACCCATAAGTCCAAGACAGTTCTCTGGTGGCTAGAGTCCCGCCCTGCCAATCACCAGTTCCATTATTACAGACAAAGTCCTTTGCCTAGAGATCCCCTCCCCTGCTCCGATCCCTGGCCCCTTCCAATCATGCTGACAGCTGGTGACCTGTGGCTCCCCCCCCCCCGTGTCTGACTCCTGTCCTCAGTACACATACAAAAGTCTCCATATTGAATGCCCTGCTGTCCAAAGCTGACTTAGTTGTAATGTAAGTGAAAGAACGTATAAAATGCCCCGACATCCTGTAGCACCACCCACTCCCTGATGACTGATGATGGGCTGGCAGTATAACCAAGAGGTTAGAGTAACGACTGTGAACAAGCTTGGTACATCCAGCAGACCACACCTTGGTTTTGTTCTCACAACTTCCACTTGCATACTGCGTGACTATGAGCAAGTCACTTAACCGCCAAGTGCTCCCAGGTCGTCCCTGAAAACAGGCACTTTAGCCTAGTGGGCCTTACCAAAGGCTAAAATAAAAAAAAAAATAAAACTGCTCCTGTAGTACTACAATAAACCCCAGTGTCTAATGCCCCCACCCCCCCATGCACAGCGGACACCGTTTCCCCTGCCTGCTCAACCCTTCCGGATGGAAAGCGTTGGTGCAACAGGCAGATAAGGCAATACCTCCTTGGACGGCTGCCATATGACAAAGCTGTGCTTACGCATCCTATGTATAGCACAGGGCACACATCTGCTGTACTGTACAGTACTGTGGATGTGCTTCCTATGCTATACATAGGATGCCTGAGCCCAGCCTTGTAATATGGTGGCCAGCTAAGAAGGTGTGAGGAGAGCTGTGCTGGTCACCATATCTGTCCATGGCACTGGCACTTTGCATCTGGTGGGGTTGAGCAGGCTGGGGTGATGGTGCCAGCTGTACATGGAGGGGGGTGCTAGACACCAGGGATTATTGTAGGGCTACAGGAACAGTCATGGAGAGTTGGGGGTTACTACAAGATGTTAGGGCATTTTCTTCATTCTTTCACTTACTTTACAACTGAATCAGCTTTGGACAGCAGTGCATGCAACGTTGAGACTTTTGTATGTAACCCCTAGACAGCTCTATCCCGAACGCTACTACCGATGGCAGTCTCTGGTGCAGGGCAGTTGGTCTGGGCCAAATCGGCATAGGCCCAGGCAGTATAAGCAAACTGGCAAAGTTTGTTTGTCTTCTGGCTGGTGAAGCCTCCAGCTGGCATAACAGGTTGGGTCATTGGAAAGCAGGTCTCGACCCACGGAACACATTCAGCACATTTCGAGATAAGCAGCACTAACTTTGTACAGTTTGGATACAGTTCGGTTACTATTGCAGCAGATTACCTGAGCAAACCTCTCGATCAAAAATCCGTCTCATACCTTTGAGGGAAAACAGAATTAAGTCTCTACCTTTCAGTTCCAAAGTGGCACACAATTTCAGTCGATTCACTGAGCATAACCTCCAAACTGCAGGCAGGCAGTTCCTGGCAATTAATCCTCACTTTTCGATTACCAATATTGCACACAGAAGTAACTAGGTCTCCGGCAGGCCCGAGTGTCCGCAAAGCCGGCTCAGTAGTTCAAGCTGGGGTCACAGCACAGGCCTGCACCTGAACTGCAGGCTGCTCTCTGCAGTCCCTTTCCATCTGGTCTTTCTGCAGAACTGACTGGAATTCAAACTGCCCCCCTTAACTGAAAGCAGAAATCCTTGGAATCCGATTGGCTGTTCAGGCTGCCTATCACAGTTTTAGTCTTTTTATTAGCTGCAATTTAGTCACCCAAACCTTATCCCTCAAAATCTCCCACAAGGCTATATTACACTACCATGCATCTCTGGAAGAAATCCCAGTCCGTGATTGGCTTAAACACTCCCACAATGGTAGCTGCTATAGAAAATACTGTCCCAGAAGTGCATTTCCACAAGTTTAAAAGTCTAGTGCAGCCAGGAAATAAAGTATATGATTACATTCTCCCCACACATATGTAGCCCCAGCACTTTGCTATCATACAAGCCCACATTCATTAACATATCCCTTGTCCTTCTTCTGTCGCTGCCGCCGATATACTGTCCCCCGAGGTAGCAGGCGGCAACTCATGAACATTAATTAGGCTCATGAATATGTATGAGCCCTCCCATAGATGCCTTTGCTCAGACTTTGTCTAATAGAAACATAGAAACATAGACTTTGACGGCAGATAAGGACTGCTAGGCCCATCTAGTCTGCCCATTTCCCTACCTACAGGATAGGCCGCAGATCCTAGTTAACCAACAGCCTATTTCTTCCTACCCCCCACAAAAATTGCCTTATGTCTGTCCCATGCATTCTTGAATTCTCCCACAGTTTTAGACCCCACAACCTCCTCAGGAAGGCTGTTCCATGCATCCACTACCCTCTCTGTGAAATAATACTTCCTCACATTGCCCCTGAACCGCCCTCCTTCTATCTTTAAATTGTGTCCTCTTGTTCTTGCATGTCTCTTTTTCTGAAAGATGCTACCCTCTTGGACTTTGTTGATTCCACTGAGGTACTTAAAAGTTCTATCATGTCCCCCCTCTCCTTCTTTCCTCAAGGGTATACATATTAAGCTCCTTTAGTCTCTCCTCATATGGCTTCTCTTGCAGACCCTGCACCATTTTAGTTGCCGTCCTCTGGACTGCCTCTATCCTGTCTATGTCCTTGCGGAGATGGGGTCTCCAGAACTGGACACAGTACTCCAGATGGGGTCTCACCAACTGTCTGTACAGAGGTATAACAACTTCCTGTTTTCTGCTGATCATGCCTCTCCCTATACATCCCAGTATGCCCCCAGTCCTCCCTACTGCCTTCTCACATTGCTTGCTAACCTTAAGGTCATCTGATATGATTACCCCCAGGTCCCTTTCCTTTTTGTTGTTGTTACTACCTCCCCACCCATTGTGTATTCTTCCCCTGGGTTCTTGTTTCCCAGGTGCATTATTTTGCACTTCTTTGCATTGAATCCTAGCTGCCATACTTCTGACCATTCCTCCAACCTTGCCAAGTCCTTTTCATCCTTTCCACGCTCCTTGTGTATCAACCCTGTTGCAGATCTTTGTGTCATCTGCAAAGGCATACTTTTCCTTCCAGTCCCTCTGCAATATCACTTATAAAGACATTAAAATAGACTGGACCCAGTGCTGATCCCTGCGGTACCCTACTAGTAACCTCCCTTTCTTCCAAGTGGACTCCGTTTAATATTACCTTCTGTGTCCTGTTGTCCAGCCAATGTTTTACCCAGGCTACCACCCTGGGTCCCACTCCCAGGCTGGTTAATTTGACTATTAATCTTTTGTGTGGGACTGTGTCAAATGCCTTCTGCAAAGTCTAGGTAGGCCATGTCCACAGCCTCTCCCTGGTCTACTACTTTGGTCACCCAGTCAAAGAAATCTATTAGATCTGCCTGACATGACCTTCCGCTGTGAACCCATGCTGCCTTGGGTCCTGTGCTCCACTGGCCTCTAGGTACTCAACTATTCTTTCCTTCAGAGTGACTCCATCACTTTCCCTACCACAGAGGTCAGACTGACAGGTCTGTAGTTTCCTGCCTCTGTCTTGGTCCCACTTTTGTGAAGGGGAATCACTTCTGCCTTCCTCCAGTCCTCGGGTACCACACCATCCTCCCATGATTTATTAAAAAGAGTAGCCAGTGGTTTCACTAGTTCCTCCTTAATTCTTTTAGAATTCTGGGGTGAATTCCATCAGGACCCATTGCTTTGTCCACCTTCAGTTTTAGGAGTTCTTGCAGAACCCTTTCTTCTGTGAAAGGACTGGGATCGACCCCTATCAAGAGTGCATCTGTTAATTGGATTAGGCACTTCCCCTCCTCTTTGTGAATACTGAGCAGAAATATTCGCTCAGTATTCCTGCTTTTCACTATCCCCTCTGCCCACCCACCGTTCATTCTATTCAGCCTCACTATCCCTCCCTTTGTCTTTCACGCTCGCTGATGTACCTATAAAAGGTTTTATCCTCCTTCTTAACTGAGTTGGCTATCCTTCTCAGTTTGGGCCTTTTGCTATTCTTGACTTCCTTCCTTGCTTCCTTCTGCCTTAACTGGTACAGTCTCTGTCCTGCTCCTTCTGTGTTTCCTTATACTTCTGGAATGCTATCTTTTCTTCCTGACTTTCAAGCCACCTCTTTTGAGAACCATAGTGCTTTTTCTTTCATTTTGATTTGTTTATTTGCTTCACACAAGGCTTGTTGCCTCTGTGATGGCAGTTTGATAATTCCCCATTGTTGCTCCACACCTCCTTCTAGCCTGTTTGCTAGTGCTTTTCTGGAGACTCTCCCATCTTGCCAAAGTCAGCCCTCCTAAAGTCCAGTACCCTCACTTTGTATGGCTTGACTCTGTAGCTGAGTTTAACGTGAACCACACTGTTTGATGGCCACTTGTCCCCAGATGGCAACCCACTTCTAGATCTGAGATCCTCTCACTGCCCCGTTTGAGAGTACAAGGTCTCAAGATTGCTCCCTCACGAGTGGGTTCCAAACTAGCTGTCTAATGCCTGCCACCTGTAGGGCATCAAGAATGGCCCTGTCTTGGATGTGGCTGCAGCAAATGTGCTCCAGTTAACATCTGGCATATTCAGGTCTTCCATCAACAGTATCTCCCTTTCTCTGCCATTCTAAGAATGCCTTCTATCATATCCTTGTCCATTCCTTCCCCTGACATGGGGGTCTGTATACAACCCTCTGTGGATTGTGGTGCCTTTCCAGTCTCCAAGGTGACCCACAGTGCCTCCTCTCCTCCCTGTTTACTCTTTTGTTCAGTTGCTTTTATCCCTTCCTTTACATAGAGAGCTACTCCTCCCCCTCTTCTCCCCTGCCTGTCTCTCCTGTAGGTTATGTACCCTGGCATGTTATCATCCCAGTCATGGTTCTCTGTGTACCATGTTTCTGTGACTGCTACGATATCCAGGCATCCCTCTTCCATTAAGGCCATCAGCTCAGGGAGCTTGTTGCCCAAACTACGGGCATTGGTACTCATTACCCTCCATTTCCTGATGGCCTTACTCCTTTTGCCCCATCCCTGTCCTTCTTGTCTTTGTCACTTTCTCCATTTACCCTGCCCTTCTCCCTATCGACACCTCTATGTTGGTGTTTGCCGCCCACTACCGTGATTATTTGGGGGGCTAGGTTTCTCTGCTCCTTTCCAGTGCCTCCCCCTTGGCAGTTTAAAAGCTTGCCAATGAAGCATTAAACCTATCACCTAGGATGCTGGTTCCCCTCCCGGACAGATGCAGCCCATCATGCCAGTATAGGCTTGCATCACTCCAGGTGGACCCCCAGTCCCCAATGAAGCCAAATCCTTGAGCTCCACACCAGTTTTTCAACCACTGGTTGAGATCCCATGGTGCGGAACACCTAGCCTCCCTATGCCATAGATGGGTATCACCTCAGAAAGGTTACCGTAGTGCCACTTGACTAAGGCCCTCCCCAATTCCACAAACTCTTCCTGCACTTCTCTAATCCCTTTCTTAGCCAGGTCATTTGTCCCTAGGTGAACAATGACATCCAGCTCCCTCCCTGTGCAGCTGCTCCGGCAATCCTGAGGATTCGTCCCTGTCCCTCAAGCCATGGCGCCAGGCAGGCACCTTACCTCCCTCTCCCCTTCCTCCCCAGTTCTACCTTCCTAACAATGGAGTCCCCCACCAGGAGTTGTTTCCTTCCTGCAGGGTCCCCTGCCACCCTCCTGTGGGTCTCCTTTGTGGAGGTTCCCAGCATCCTCCTTGGTCTCCACTGTGGGTGCCTCCATAGAGGAACCACACTTTGCCAGAATGGCATAGGAATTGTGGAGAGGTACAACTGGAGGAATGCACCTCTGTTCCACCACCCTCACCCTCCCTGAGCCCACTGTGGTCCAACCGCTCCTCTTTCTTGGCAACCTCTGAGGCAACGGCAGTGGCACTGGTGGTCCCTGGATGAAAGAGGAGGTCCCACAAATCCTGGCCAACTCAGCCTGGAGATGAGCAACCTCCTCCCTCAGTGACTTCTGAGCCACATGGTTAAGGTCACTGGCCCCTATTTAGTCCAGGAGGGCACCGGGACCACTGATGTACTTCGATGGACCACAAATTGAGCAGTTGGCACATCAATGCGTTAGCTGCACATGTGTTGTCACCGGCAGCACCAGAGACATGCCGGCAACTCGCGGCTAAAGATTTTGTCCCGAACTGGGCTCAAACAACAAAAATGAGCTGCAGTAAAGGACTTGGGGGGACCTTGGAGCACCAGGAGGGAAGGAGAACTGTAGCAGGAAGGGTGGGATGCCAGACAGCAGCGGGAGGAAAACTGTAGAGGACAAGGACAGAGGGCAAATAAGGTAAGCCCCCAAGGGGGGGTTACATTCTCTCTCCTGCCTTAAATGCTTGGTGTCCGCGCCAAGACCATAATAAGCGAAACACTTATAGTAGCTGTTTACTATATACACTATTGACTATATACAGCATACCATACTATCACTTTAAATGGCACCTTTATATGGTTTGGTTACTAGCAAATTGGTCAAGACATTTCAGATATCACCATCACATTTTTCCATTTGGTTAACCACAAGAAAATGGCATTCAAAACTTTGTATTATAACCCTCAGGCATCACTTTTGTTATACCAGAATCCAATTCAATTTCAATTTTCAATTTTATTGGTTGGGAAGATACCTTTGAGCCCAAGCTCTTTTACAAAGGTTCCACATCAGTGACAAGACAAAGTAGAAAGTAGTAATCAAGAGAGGAACATACAGAAAACATCACCGTGCTTAACATATGTACAAAAACAATGTGGGATGCAAGATAGAGTGGTGGGTAACATGTGTACAGTTATGGAGGCAGAGAATAGTGCAGCCCCTAGGAGCCTTGTCATCGGGTATGAGGGAGGGGGAATGGTCAGGGAGGTAGTAAAGCAATAGGTCGGTGTTAAGGGTAGGCTGGGGGGGGGCCTTGTCTTAACAAAGTGCAGCCAGGGGGCGCAAGACGAGGGGAGACAAGTGCTGCATCAGTCATGGAATGGCAGAGGGTTGAAGATACTCGAGATTAATTGCAGGAGCATTTAGAGATTGTACTAAGATGTTGTTTGAGGTCCGTTTTGAATTTGGCTAGACAGGTGGTGGCAAGGAAGTACTCGGGTAATTCATTCAGCCACAAGGGAGCATGGTAGGCAAATGCCCGTTGCCTGAGCGAGGTGTGGTGGAAGGGGATGGACAGGGCCCCTCTAGTCCTCCCCCTAGTGGCCTGTTGTGTGTTTGCAGCCACTACCAGATTGCCAACGCAGGATGGAGTTTTCCCCAAAAGTGCTTTTTTCCCTACTGCGCAAATCTGATGAATGACCCTGTTTTTAAGGGGTAGCCAATTTGCGAGTTCATACAGTGTACAGGTGTGCGTATCATGCAATAAATCAAGGGCTTGCTTAGAGCCACCTGTACCCGTTTCAGTGCAGTGTCCATTGCTGCCCCATATATCACTATTCCATAGTCGATATGTGATAATATGGAGCTGTGAACTGCAAGGTAGAGGGCCTCGGGCAATAGGTATTTCCTATGCATGCATGACTCCAGCATGTATATTCAGATAATCCCTTTTACTTTGTACCTACGACTCTTGTTATGCTGAACAAAGGGCTTAATTATCATTCAGGAGGATGCAGTGAAACCTATTTTGGGAAGGGAATTAGCTGTGACATATACCACCTTGTGGACTACATTCATGGGCAAATCTACATGCATACCTGGTGTGTTATACGTGAAGCGTACTACCAGTTTGACACCTCTTTCAGACCTTCAAGGTGAAATGGCACAGGCACAGTCCTTTCAACACTGGCATTTGGGTTGATCAACCTCTGGTTATTGTCCACTAATACGGCATCTTCTGGTGAAAAGGACTCCTCGGTAGTCTTTGGTTGTTCAGAGTTAGCTGTATTACTTGCATTCACAGAAGTGTTTGACTTGACTGACTCTGTAGATGTGGATTAATCATTTGAAGGCAACTCCATAGCATTTAAATCATGTAGCACATTACTAATACAGAATAAACAGTTGAATCAGCATTATCGTCTATGTTATCGGTTTCAGAGATTTCAATTTCATCTGGCACTTCACCAGTCTGGCTCGCGTGGTCAGGGTTTGCATCTTGAGGGTCAGTCAGTTCCATGAGACACAAAGAGTAAGCTATGTCAGACGTTGTACTTTGCACTTCACTCTCAGGAGGTGCAGGATTAGTTAAGAGGGCTGGATGATTAGACAGGCTTGAGATTCCATCCTCATCTCCCATGTTACACAGAGGATTTCCTTGGAATAACTGGTTGAGTTCGTAAGAAGGGTAATAAGCAACCCCACATTCACTATCATCAGATTCAGATAGGGTGTCATTATCCATGAGGACATTACTGGTTGCAGGTTTCGGTTACAAGACAGCAGAAGGGGAACTCAAATGTCTCTTTTTAGCTTCAGACTAGGTCACAGGCCCAGTGTGAGCATTGTCTGGAGGCACAGAGTCTATGATGATTTTACCAATGGCTAAGAGGTGTTTTTGGTACATTGTTTTCACAGCTTTTGGATCATTTTTGGGATGCACTTTGCAAACTGGCAGATCATCCAGCTTGCTGATGACAATGTAGGGGGTGTGACTCCACCGGCCAACTATTTTGTGTTTTGCTTGCTTACCTAGATTCCACAGTAATACATGGTATCCAGGCTGTAACTCTTGAGCTTTAACACATTTGTCATGTCTCTGTTTGTTGGCTAGGCTTTTCTTTGCAGCCATTGTGTGTTCAAGCTGGTAGGTGTGATTGAGCTGGGCTTTCAGTTTTTGCACATACTGTAAATAATTGTCTGTTTGAGTTCCATCGGGTGACACTCCAAGACAAACATCTACTGGAAGGCGAGCATCTCTGCCAAACATGAGGTGGTATGGTGAAAAACCAGTAGCATCATTTTTTTGTTCAATTATAGGCATGTACAAGTGCACTTATCTGTTGGCTGCACCGAGGCTTGTCTTTGGGATGCAAGGTGCCAAGCATATCAAGTAAAGTACAGTTAAATCTCTCTGGTTGCAGATCTTCTGGCAGATGATAGGGAGTTGTTCTGGATTTTCTTACACCACATAGGGAGAACAGTTCTTTAATTAGTCTGCTTTCGAAATCCCGGCCTTGATCTGAATGGATATGCTGGGGTGGCACCGTAATATACAAAAAACATTTCAATAAGAACCTTGGCTACAGTTGAGGCCTTTTGGTCTTTTGTTGGATAGGCCTGTGCAAACCTCGTGAAGTTATCCATAACTACTAATACGTTAGCAATTCCTTTAGAATCTGGCTCCAAACTAAGAAAATCAATGCAGACGAGCTCCATCGGGGCACTTGTAGTAATATTAACCAGAGGGGCTGCTTTTTGTGGCTGAGCTTTGCATTGAAGACAACTACTGCAGGTTTTAACCTCTTTCAGCGAATTACCTTCCCCTACCCCCTATGCAGTAACTCCTTCATTATGCTAAACGTTCCAACCTCCCGTTCCCAGTTTGGAAACATGGCTATAAGCTGTGCCCTCCTGGCTGCCTGGAAAAAAGCCCAATCCAGGCTCAAACTGCAAAGCCTGATCCCCCTAAATAGCTTCAAAAGATTTGTTTATGACAACCTACGGGACTTCAGTGACTGCATTTCATAAAGTGCCTTCTCCCTGCCTGGTCTATTGCAGTGACCGCTCTATCCTCTTGTCCACCCCGCTCCCTTACCCCTAAGTGACTTTCCATTATTCTTCCATTCCCCTTCCTCCTCTCTCCTTTCCTCTCTCCATATTACACTACCATTACCACACAATCTACCCTTGATCTGTATCCTAACATACTAAAATGCCAGCAGAATACATGGAGGCCTTATGGGTCACCTTATGAACCCCAGCAGGAGGTAAGGTCAAGCTGGGTGTAGTATATAGGCCCCCCAGGATGGGTGATGTTCTGGAGGATGGTTTGCTGGACAACATCATTGCCCAGTGTGGACCAAAAGAGGAAGAAGTGGTGTTGATGGGGACCTTAACATGCCAGGTACAAACTGGGGAACCATGTCCTCCAAGGTGGCCAAGGAGCAGAGGCTGCTTGGCGGCTTCCAGGATGTGTTCTTAACACAGCATGTGATGGAGCACACAAGAGAGGGGCATGTCCTGGACGTGGTTCTGGCAGATGGGGATCTGGTAAGGGACCTGGTTGTAGAGGATCCCCTGACTGTGAGAGACCATAATACTGTCTGGTTTCAAATAAGCATGGGGAGGGAGATTTAGGACACTGGCAGAGGACTTCAGGGGGCAGACTTTGTGGGCATGGGAAATATTCTCAAGGATCACTTGAAGGGGATTATATCAATGACTAATGTGGAAAAGAGATGGGAGGTCATAAAACGGGGACTTCATGAGGCAGTCAGGACGTGCGCTAAGGTGAAACGTAAGAGAGCAAGGTCACATAAACCATGCTGGTGGTCCAGTGAGGTTCAGGTAGCAGTCAGAGAAAAGAAGGCGGCCTACAAAAAATATAAAACAACAAGAGGGGATAGGGATAAGGAAATGTACCATCTTGCATCTAGAAAAGTCACCTGGATGGTGAGGGGCAAAGTCCAGTAAAAGCAACGGCTGGCACAGGGATACATGGAGGGGAAAGGGGTTCTTCCAGTACATTGGGGAGTGGAGAAAATTAAGGGCCATCTCAGCAGATTGAGATCAGAAGGAGGGTGGGTGGAAAAGGCGAGGGACCAGGCAGAGGTATTAAACGAGTACTTCACCTCTGTGTTCACTAGGGAGGTGGATGGGATATCTACAAAGCAAGGCACGATGGGGATAGAAGCAGCAGTGAGTGGGATCAGGGGAGCAACAGAAATGGAGTAAGAGAAAGGGAGAGGTACCCCAGGGGTGTCACATTAGAATAAGAATAAAAAGGCCAGTAAGGTGGAGGGGACGGATGATGCTATCTACACCAAAAGGGTGTGGTTAGCCCTCAAGGCCCTAAAGAAAGACAAATCTCCTGGGCCCGGATGGCATTCATCCGGGAGTACTATAGGAATTGGCGGACATACTGGCTGCACCCCTGGCGGAGCTCTTCAACAGGTCAGTTGAGACAGGGAGGGTACCTAGGGATTGGTGAGAGGCACATGTGGTGCCAATCCATAAAGGGGGGTCGAGGGAAGTACCAGGTAACTATAGACCCATCAGTTTGACCTCGGTGGTTGGAAAATTAACAGAGAGTATACTAACGGAACAATTGGGGGTGTGCTTGGAGGAGGTGGGAGGTCTGGATAGTCAGCAACATGGGTTTGTGCCAGGCAGATCATGTCAAACCAATCTTGTGGAGTTCTACGAATGGGTAACATCAGAACTGGACAAGGGAAAGCCTGTGGATATATTATTCTTGGACTTCAGCAAGGCGTTTGACTTTGTCCCTCACAATGGTCTGGTGGAGAAACTGATGCGGTTGGGAGTAGACCCTTTGATGGTCAGATGAATTGAAAACTGGCTAGCTGGATGCACCCAGAGAGTAGTGGTCAGTTGGGAGCACTCAAATCCTAGAGAGGTCGGTAGTGGGGTACCACAGGGCTCGGTCCTGGGTCCGATACTGTTTAATGCATACATATCAGACATCAGAGAGGGTATAGGTTGTGAAATGAGTCTCTTTACTGATGACTCCAAGATGGGAGCAGTAGTTGAGGGGGAAGAGAGGAGGTTGGCCCTGCAAGGGGGGACCTGGACACCCTGGAAAGCTGGGCTCACACATGGAAATTAAATTTCAACGTCACCAAGTGCAAGGTGTTACATCTTGGGCGGGGAAACCCTAAACACAGGTACACCCTGGGAGGGGAGGCTCTGGAGGCCTCAACAGGGGGAAAAGACCTAGGGGTCATGGTGGATGCATGTATGAATAACTCTGAGCAGTGCAGGAGAGTGGCTAGCAAGGCAAACAGGATGTTGGGATGTATCGAAAGGGGGATCACCTCTAGGACCAGTGAAGTGATTCTGCCGCTGTACAATGGACTGGTTAGACCACACCTTGAGTACTGTGTACAGTACTGGAGATCACACTTGAAGAGGTACATACAGCTCCTGGAGAGGGTACAGAGGAGGGCAACTAAGATGATACGAGGACTAGGGGATTTGACGTATGAAGACAGACTTGAGGAGTTCTGTCTGTTTTCATTGGAGGAGAGGAGAGACGGGGGGACATGATTGAGGTCTTCAAGTACCTCAATGGAATAAATAGGGTAAACATGGAGGGGATCTTTAGACTAAAGCAGGGAGGTATCACCAGAGGGTATGGTTTGAAGTTGGTAGGTGGAAGGGTGAGGGGCGAAAAGAGGAGGAGGTTTTACCGAGAGGGTGGTGGACCCTTGGAATGCACTGCCTGGTGAGCTGGTTCAGAGATCCACAGTGGAGGGCTTCAAGAGAGGGCGGAACAGACACAGAAAGTGGAAGTATCAGGTGATGGCCTGGCCCGGGGGGGTGGGGATGGATGATAGGGGTTTCTGGAACACAAGGGGGGGGCCTCAGCACCCAACTAAGGATCTGAGGTTCGAGCAGACTCGGTAGACCATAAGGCCTAATCTGCTGAAAATTAGTATGTTAGAATAGGCCTTACGATCTTTCGTGTCTGCTCGTTTGGTCAGCCCCCACCCTGGGAGCTGACCTAGCTGCCCCCCTCCCTCTCTGGCTTCTCCCTTCCCAGTCCCAGGTATTCTCGATGCACTGGTTTTTTGTTTCCAGAACCCTTCCTCTGTACCTGTCCCAGCCCCTCTTGAACCCTTCTACTGTCTCTGCCTCCACCAGCCCCCTGGGCAGCGCATTCCATGGCTCCACCACCCTCTCAGTGAAGTAGCACCTCCTCCTTTCTCCCCTGAATCTCTCCCCTCCAGCTTCCACCCATGCCCTCTAGTTGCCCCCCCTTCCTTCAGATCACCCTGAGTGCTCCTCCCCTATTTACCCTCTTCATGTACCTGAAGACCTCTATCATGTCCCCCTGGTCCCTTCTCTCTTCCAATGTGTACATATTTAGCTCTTCTAGCCTCTCCCCATAGGTCCTATCCCCCAAGCCACAAATCATTTTGGTTGCCCTCCTCTTGACCCTCTCCAGGAGTTCAATGTCCCTCTTTAAATGTGGCCTCCAAAACTGCACACAGTACTCAAGGTGCGGCCTCACCAAGCAGTTATACAGTGGGAGTATCACTTCCCTCCTTCTGGAGGTGATCCCCCTAGAGATGCATCCAAGCATCCTGTTGGTCTTTGTCGCTGCCCTCTTACAAGTCTCTGAGTTGTTCATCTTGACATCCACCACCACTCCCAGGTCCCTCTCAGCCAGAGACTTGTAGCATTTCCAGGGTGTACACTTGGCCCGGGTTTCTGACTCCCAGGTGCAGTACCTTGAATTTCCCTGCATTGAACCTCAGCTTCCACTTTCTAGACCACCTTTCCAGAGCCTCCAGGTCCCCTTGTAGGGCCACCCTCCCCTCCTTCCCATCCACCACTGCCCCCAGTTTTGAGTCATCCGCAAAGACACTCATCTCACTCCTGATACCCTTCCTTATGTCAGAGACGTAGGCGTTGAACAGGAGGTGCCCAAGAACTGATCCCTGAGGGACTCCACTAATGACCCTCCTTGGGGATGAGACTATCCTGCCAACCACGACCCACACTATCCCACACTATTGTCACTCAACACTCCCTGCCCTTATCTACAGCTATCCTTGCTTTGCCTTCTATCTCTACCTCCTCTCCCCACCACCTCCATAGTGCTCTTGCCCCAGCCAACATAGCCACCGTTATATTCATTTTTCCCACCCTCCACCTTGTTTTCTGCTCCCTCCTACCTCCATCCTACCATTCTCTGTCCCCCCTTCCCTCTGACCTTATCCCACCCTGCCTGTGCCACTATCATTACTTTCCTTGCTGGCCTTGTAGTCGCTACTTCCCTTTCGAGGTACTATCTTGTTACCCAGAGCTAACCATTTATTTAACTCCTAGCTTTAGTGCGCCTATGTATATATGATGTAAATGTTATTGTCCTATTTTCTTCTCATGGATTATTCATGTGTTTAATGCATATTACTTTGTATATGCTTGAGTAATATCCCTGTCGTCAATCAGGACCTCTTTGTAAATTAGCCTGCTCAACTGAGGTTTTTTCCTGCCAATAAACTTGAACTTCAGCTTCAACTTGTTCAATGTCTAAGCCCATCTTAGGCTAGTAAAAGCATGAATGGGCTAGATCCAGAATCATTTCACTACCCAGATGTCCCATTTGGTCATGCAAGGCTCTAAATACAACATTTTTGAACTTAGATGGCAATACTAGCTGTCTCTTCACAACTTCACCTTGGCTGTCAGTAAGCTCTCTGTACAATAGCTGCACTCAAAGCTTGAATTTAGTTCCTTCTCGAAGAAGTAAGGCAATTTTGGGGTCACAGGACTGTATTTTGGAGACATCTTCCTCCTTTCTGAAAGCACTGACTACTGGTCTGATCATTGGATCATAGTACTGTTCTTTTCAGATGTCAACTGGAGTTAGCTGTGGTAAAGAACTGAAGTCTAAGGCTGCAAAATTACAGTAGGCAACTAGTATACAAGTCTCTGGAGGTCCCAAGCAATCTGCCAGACAGTTTACAGCTTCGGAGGACAGAGTTTCTTCCTGGTCAAACTTGTGGCATAATGCTTTTACAGATTGTTCAGGAATATGCACCCACTGTGGGCTGGAAGCAAGTCTTTGTGAGAGAGCATCGGCATCAATGTTATTCAAACCTGGTCAGTACTCCGCTGCATAATCATATGTGGACAGGGCACAAAGCCATCTGTGTCCAGTGGTGTCTAACTTGACTGTTGTTTGAGCATATGTTAATGGATTGTTATCTGTTTTGACTAGGATTTTAGCACCATACAAGTACTTGTGAAATTGAACCACTATTGCCCACTTTAATGCGAGAAATTCAAGTTTGTGTACAGGGTAATTTTTCTCGGAGGGCATCAGACTCCTACTAGCAAAAGCCACAGGGCATAGTCCTTCCTCATACTCCTGATAGAGCATAGCCCCAAGTCCTTTCAGGCTGGCATCTGTATGTAGTTCATATGGTTTGGTTGGATCTGCATAGCCGAGTATGGGAGCATGATTGAGCTGATAAACGATGTCATAAAATGCGGTGTCACAATTAGGGGTCCATCTAGTTCTGAAATGTTCATTAATCTTGAAATAAACCTAGTCCTGTTCTTTCACAGTATTCTTTTTATATTTCTGGGTGGTAGGTGGGTACCCTTGAGTCAGATTTAACAGAGGGCAGAAGACTTTGGTTTAATCTTTTACGAAACGGCAATGGTACCCACAGAAGCCCAAGAACCTCTGTAGTTCTTTAAGATTGCTAGGCCGTGGCCAGGTAGTTAAAGCTTCCACTTTACTTGGATCAGTTTGTATATCTTTCGAGGATACGATGTGGCCCACATACTTTACAGACTTCTGGAAAAACACACTTATCAATGGATCATTTTAACCCATGTTCTTCTAGCTGGTCCAGGACCATGAACAAGTGAGCCTCGTGCTTTTCAAGTGTTCTGCCAAACACAGTTAATTCGTCCAGATAAACTAAACATTCAAGCAGGTTCATGTCTCCCACAGCTTGCTCCATTAATCTCTGGAAGGTGGCTGGAGCCCCCAGAAATGCCTTGGGGCATTCGTAAGAATTCATAAAAACCCAAGGGGCAGATGAATGCAGTTTTCTCCCAGTCTCCTGGTGCCATCAGGATTTGGTAATACCCACTTCTGAGGTCTAAGATGGAAAACCACTGGCTCCCCATTGAGGCAATCAAGAGTATCTTGGATATGAGGTATTGTGTATTGGTCTGGTATGGTTCTTTGGTTAAGGGTCCTGTAGTCCACACACATCCTCACTGAGCCACTCTTCTTTTGGTCTACTACAATGGGGATGCCTATGGACTATGTGAGTCCTGCATAATTCCAGCTGCTAACATCTCTTGGAGGTGGCGAACATCGTCGACGTCAGCTGGTGCCAATCTGCAGAACCACTCTCAGAATGGCTTCTAATCGTGGAGTCTGATATAGTGTTCAGCACTAGTGATTCATTCAACATCCCATTCCTTTAATGAAAATACCTTGCTCTGCTGTTCCAACTTGTGGCTAATCCTGTCTTTCCATTCACCAGGAATAGGAGACTCTCCAAAGTCAAACATATCTGGAGATTCTTCATCATCCTCTTCCCTGTGGCACTTGGTTGGCAGCACTGCAGTGTCTGCACAGTGGTAGCACCCTATATGAGTGAGTATTATTGAACAGCTCAGTATGAGCGACTCAATAATATCGCTTCTACTTTCCCAAATGGTACAAGATATTGAGCTAGCCTGTATAGCAAGTGTAGCAGGGAGCTACACTCGCTATAGCAGGATAAAGGAAGGTTTTTGGCCAAGCCCTGCTGAGCTGCCTGTTTGGTGTAGTACAGCTGTACAGTGGTGTACAGCCACCACCCAGGAAATCAGTGGACCTGGGTTTGGGTCCTGGTGCAGGATACATTTTTTACTGCTGTTTTTTTTTCTCCATTGCTTCTAAGTCTGATCCTCCTGGAGTTGATAATCAATTAGAATCAGTTAGTTGGGGGGAGCAGGGGGCATAGCCCCCCACATAAAATAATGTTGTACTGTTTTGCAGTGAGAAGGGTAGCGACTGTCACTGTTTGCAGCGGTCGATGTAATTTTGGTCACCCCTTTTGATGTCGGGTGGTTTTTCATTTGTGGTTTGTGTTCTGCGAGATAAGGGAATCACCGTTATCATATAAAACACTGCACAGTATACCTAGGCTAAGATACAACCCCGGGGGATTTCAAGGTTTCTGTTGGTCACATTGCAGAGTTGCACCACTACTCTCCTGGCATAGGCATGGGAATCAAAAGTCCATTGGGAAGCTTCCCCTCTTCTGGGGCATCCAGCATGAGAATCTGGTTTGTGACATCTTTTTTGATACACTCCTCTCCACTAACATGGAACTGTGAATTAGGTGCTACAATGAGGGGTGAGGGGTCCTTTTTCCCAACATACCCCACTGAACCATCCATGTCATCCTCTTTGCTCTGCAGGTGCATCTTGTAAGATTTTTTTCACTAGGGCATGAATTGGTAAGGCTCGTCCGGGTTTTTGAGCTTGCTTCTCTTGACACATCTCGGCTAGTTGGCCAAACATATGGGTGTTAGTGCCGATCAAAATGGGAATCACATCATATAGTCTAGTGGAAGGGCAGGCCAAGGCTAGCATCTCTATGGGTTTATCCATGCCAGAAACAGCAGAAGGAAAAGATAACCATATTTTCAAGCAACCAAGATAAGGTAAGATTTGTCACTCAGACCCCATACATGCAGTCCTTCTAATGGTTGTAGAGGGTGGTCAGACAGGTGCTGGTCATACCAATCTTTGAATATTATAGTGACTTGAGAGCCACTGACCAACATGGCCCTGGCTGGAATACAGTCAAGGTATATTGTGGTCTCCATGGAAGGACCTGCCAGTTTTTCCAAATCCGAAGAAGTATCTACAGGAACTTAGACAGAGGACTTGGTCATAAAGTAAGTGGATTTGGAATTGCCTGACTCTCCACTGCGTTCATTTTCTGCACTCCTCTGGGATGGCAGTTCTCTTCGGTGCTCCTCCACCAATTTGGAGAGCACTTTTTCTAAGACCCTTTGAGACCAGCTGCGACAGAAATGGGAAGGAAGGAGTTAATGTTTGGATCTTCCAAACACATTTTTTTAGCAGTCTGGAAAAAAAAACACTCCACAAGCTGGAATTCTTACTGTCCTCTCTAGCTGCTAGATAAGAGCTGGGTCATAAATCTCGAGTGGACATGTCCACACACAGACTCGCAGTTTAAAGTGATTGGTTCACTTAAATATAAACTTAAGGGTAAAAGGGAATATAATTGGTCACTGATAGGTCTTCAGTCTGATTGGGACAATTAAATACATACGTGGTAGATGGTTGGTGCATTCAAAGGGAGAACAGGCATTACCTATTCTCAAGAGAGTATATAAGATGCTGAAAGACAGTGAAGAAAGTCAGTGAGTCAGTTACTTTTGAAGCTAATAGTAGTAGTAAAACGTTTATTCATTATAAATAATGAAATGGTTACTCAACTGAGTCGAAACTCATTTTCAGTGAGATCCATAAAAATACATACGGTTGCATAATACAGTTCCATTCATATTGTAATAAATACATACATACATAAAACATAGTCAGATCCCAGACAATAAAGAAGCTACAAAATCATGAAACAGCAAACACTAACGTGCAAACAATATATCATTAAGACAACACATAAGGCACTATTGCACAGTTTCATTGCATTTATGTTTTTTACATACCTGATCAAATTTTCATCCTATTTAACCCATACCATTTCTTAATCTGATCTGATTTTCTTTTTCCAGCATGGATTCTTAATTCTGCTGGCAAAGAGTTCCATAGAGATGGACCATGATAGAAAAAGTGACCCCTTCCCAGATTTGTATTACATTTTGGTAAAACATATTCTACTCCTTGTGCTGCTCTTAGACTGCGATTAATTCTTCTTTCTTGTAAACAATCTGTTATAAATCCTGGTGTTCTCATAGAAAAGCAATTTTCCATGTAGAGCAATATATGCAAAGATGTCCTATCCCCCAAAGTAAACCAATCTAGTACCTTGTATAATTCCTCCCTATGTGTCCTTCTAGGTGCCATCATAATAAACCAAGCCATTTTATTATATAAAATGTCCAGTTCGCCCAGTAATGTTAAATTTGCCCCTGAGTAAATTAAGTCACCAAAATCCAATAAGGGTAACATTGTGGTATTTATCAAGTGACTTCTAATTTCATATGTTGTGTACTGTTTAATCCTGTACAAGGCCCTCAGTCGTCTATTAATTGCTTTGGATACATGTTCTATATGCTTGTCCCATTTTAATAGGGAATCGAGATAAACCCCTAGGTATCTGTAGTTATCCACTTGGTCTAAAATATGTCCCTCTAATATTTTTATTTGCAGAGGCCACTTAAGTCTGTCACTACTGTTTTTTTAATGGAAGAGCACAGATTGTGATTTTTTACATTGAGTTTGAGTTTAGATAGAGTTAGAAAGTCCTGCAATTCATCAAATGCCTTTTATATTTTACTCTCTATTTGATCCTGTTTATCCCCTGATGTATAGATTATTGCATCGTCAGCATACAAGTGAATTTTTATTTCTGGATTAGAAAACTTCATATTATTGACATATATATTGTACAACAATGGGCCTAAAAGTGAACCCGGGGGGACACCCATTTTTACTGAGCGAAGTTGAGATTTCCAGTTATCAATGACCACAAACTGTTTCCTATCATATAAATATGATTGGAACCAATCCACCACCTGAATTGATAGCCCAATGTACCGAAGCCTGAACAGGGGGATATTGTGGTGAATAGAATTGAAAGCTTTTGAAAGATCAATGTAAATAGCTACCACAGGTAAACCCCTGTCCAGGCAATTGGATAGGGTTCCAGTTACTTGCAGAAGTGCAGAAGCAGTGTCATGCTTGGCTCTGAATCCTGACTGATACTTATTTAGAATGTTATGTTTTTCAAGAAATCCTTGTATCTGCTTTGCAACCATCCCCTCAAAGATATTTGCAACAACTGGTAAAAGGGAAATAGGTCTGTAATTGCCCATTGCTTCCTTATTCTCAGCTTTCAAGATTGGTGCTACCTTAGCAATTTTCCACATGTTTGGGAAATGAGACTGCATTAATGACCTATTATATAGGTCAGTTAGTGAGTAAGCAATTACAGGTGCAGCATATTTTAGTAACAAATTTGTCAGTTCATCAACTCCTCTTGCTTTGTGTATGTCAATTTTCAACAGGGCTTCTACAACATCAGATACTTCAATTTTTGCAAATTCAAAAGCAGTTAACACAGTATCAGAGTCACATGTAGTATGAGTACATTCAGATATATTTAGAGCCATACCTGAGTTTTCTAAAAATCCATCTAGCTGTGCATCACCTGTCATTCCGTTGTCATACAAAGTGTCCCATGATTCTGAACCCACCATTATAAAGAACTCATTAAGTTTGTCAACCACTTTTGTTCCCAATGGTACACTAATCTGAAGGGAGAAACTAAGCTTAGGTGCCTACCCTTCTAGCTATGTCCATGGGAGCTGGCAGTTAGCATAGGGTGCAGTGTTCTCTTGAAAGGACAGGGAAGGGTAAGTTTGATACTAGCATATTGCACTAATAGCCTTTTTCTTTTGCCATCTGTTATTTAAAAACATTTATTTACTTTTCCTGTATTAGTGTTATTCTCTTGTGTTGTAAATAGATATCCTGTACTGCTCTGTTCACTTTCTGTTAAGTAAAAAGCTATTTATTTACTCAGCAGTTGTGATTGTGGTGTCATTTTTTCTAAGGTAATACATGGTTTCCACTGGCTGAGGTAAACTCTGTTTAGCATCCGCCACCCGGAAGAGAGACACACTACCAGACTTTGACTTGTGCAATTGCACATTTAATTATTCAAGTTTGTAAACTTGAAGATGGGTGCTGGACAACTTCCAGCTGGTGGCAGTGAATACCTGAGGACAGACACCTCTCCAAAAGCTGTTCCAGCCAAAGAGAGAGGTGGGTTGTCACACCGGTAATCTTTTTTATATGCCCATCCTTCCTGCAGTTGTGGCAAAACAGACTTCCTTTGGTCTGCTTTGACTGTAACATTACATTGGAGGCTGGTCTCCAGTCCTGGCTAGGGGGTGGGGAGAAGTACACATTTGGCACTGGAGCCTGAGCACTGACAGGAGAGGGTCTTGACTTGGCCTCTCTCTCTCCTTGCCATGCCGAGAGTGGCACACTATGTCTCAAGAATTCTCTTAGCATAGCAGTCAATTCACTTATTTCAGCTTTTAAACAGCCATCTGCGGGGGGCACCTGAGCATGTGCTTCCACTCCCATAGCAGATGCACTTTGAGGGGGGTCATAGTCTTTATCAGTGATGACTCTAGTAGGGGCACCAGGTGTCACTTCTCTGATTTCTCTCAGCAGCAGTTCTGCCCATGGTGAAATATCCCTAGCAGTCTTTCCCTCACTTGGCTCCTTAGTGCTGGCACCAGTGTTTAGTTCTCTAATCCCTTTAAGTAATTCTTGAAATTCAGGGTCATCAGTGATTGATGCCTTACCAAGAGCAGGGGCCACCATGGCTACAACCGTACAGGGATCCTGGGAGCCTTCTTCCTCCTTGTCTGCTTCACGTACTTCTTGCATTAAAAGAACATAAGAGGGAGGATCTTCTTTACTGTCTCTCAGTCTTAACTTGAGCAACAGAATACTGGAAAATGGGGAGGACCTCAGACTCTGATCCAGCCTGGCTTGATTCAGTTTACTTGAAGCCACACCTCCCCTCTTAAATGCTTTTTGCAAGACCATCTGTAATTGGACCAGATAAGCAGACAAGGTTTCCCCTCTCTGTTACCGAGTGTTCCTGAACTTCCACATAAGGTCTTCACCATCCTCCGAGGCACCAACAAAGTTCTCAAGACATCTAAATACTCTTGGGCAGAGGCATCGGGGTTGGTGGACATCAATGCTTGGATGACATCCAGAGTAGGATCTCAGAGGTTTTCACTCAACCTTTGCCACTTCTCCACCTCGGGACATCGCCACACTTGCATCAGGAGAGCAACATAGTTTATCCATGCCTCCCACTCATCTTCCCCATTAGGTGTAGGCACAGTACCATAGAACACTTTCAGCTTATGGCAATAATCGTGACTGACTGAAATTACCATCTTGTGGGCAGTTACTGGGTAGATGCTGATGGCGGGGTACCCCCAAGTGGTTTGAATAGCTTTTCTAGGTCCTCAAGGGTCCATCCCTCATCCAGTAGCAACTGAGCAAGCTTCTCCTTGAAACTCTCAGATAAGGGTGGTACTTTGGGGTCTGAGGGATCCTCACTATCTTTAGTTACCACCCTCCAGATGGCCGGGGACCCATCAATGGCAATAGTTTTTGGTACCTTAGTGCTGTCCACTGAGTTGCTACATTCCACTAAAGCCATTAGGATTTGGGCAGTCAAGTCAGCTTATTGGCTTACTACTACAGCCGTCCCTAGACACCCAGTTTTTGAAAGTGCCCCCTCTATAGTATCTTTGCTAGTGCCCAGGGGTATATCCAGTATTAACAATGCATTTTGAGGGTCAATTTCATGCCCCATACACCAACTAACTAACTGATGCACAGCCATATCTTCAGTGGTACCCATAGAAACTTTAGTCGCGATTTTTGGTTTTGGCCACTAGGGGGTACTAATCCCAGTGGTGCCTCCAAGATGTAACCCCTAGGTGGTGCTATCCTGAAGGCTACTACCCCTGCCTGTATTTCCAAGCACATGTTGAGGGGCCTGGATTCAGTGTTAAGGTGCCTCCACCCAGAGAAATGGTATTGGGGGTATCTGCCTATCTTTAAATAGCCCTCTGGGAAGCTATAACCACCCACCAACCCTCCTAGTGGCTCTGTACCTGTTACAGCAGTTAACACACAGTCAGTAAGTAATACTAGGGTTGGACCTTCTGCAGTTTCCTTGGAGACCCCCTGTAAAATAAGATTAGCAAGATAACTGTACACTATTAGCATTGTAACTAAACTCTAACAATATGCACGCTAACCAGGTTAAACATGAAACAGAACAATCTGGTTTATTTAGGGGTCATGAATAAGGAAGGGCATGAATTTTGTTAAACGACTGGTATTCTGATTAGATTCGGGTTTTGGCATGCACTTTTTAGTCCCAATTAAAACAGTCACACAGCACTGGGTATCCAGGATGGAAATTGGCTAGTCAGAGGCATTACCCGGGGTTGGCCGGTGTTGCAGCTGATATTGGGGCCCTAAATGGAAAGAGAACAGTTAACATGCACAACAACCAGGTGATTATTTTTAATCCGAGCCAGTGGGCTCAGTCTCTTAAAAACCCAGAAAGTTAAAAAAATCAAATGATACTACAGATGATTTAAACTCATTGCAAGGAGCTACCCTGATTGTACTCATGCTACTAGATTACTGCAGAATGGCAGGCAATATGAAGACCTCATGATGTTCACTGATGAGCATGGGGAAGCAGGGCCGACATGACACTCCTCCTCTTCACAGCCTTTCCTTCAAAGTGGTCAAAACCTGCAAGTTGTCTCTGTGCGGGGCTGGATCCCCAAAGCCAGTCTCTAGTCAAAGGCAGTATCTGGTGCAGGGCAGTCGGTCTGGGCCAAACTGGCAAAGGCCCAGGCAGGATAAGCAAATTGGCAAAGTTTGTTTGTCTTCTGGCTGGTGAAGCCTCCAGCTGGCATAACAGGTTGGGTCATTGGCAAGCAGGTCTCGACCCACAGAACACATTCAGCACATTTTGAGATAAGCAGCACTAACTTTGTACAGTTTGGATACAGTCTGGTTACTATTGCAGTAGATTCCCTGAGCAAACCTCTTGATCAAAAATCTGTCTCACACCCATAAGGGAAAACAGAAGTTAAGTCTCTACCTCTCAGTCCACTTCCAAACTGGCACACAGTTTCAGTCGATTCACTGAGCATAACCTCCAAACTGCAGTCTCAGCACAGGCCTGCAGCTGAAGTGCAGGCTGCTCTCTGCAGTCCCTTTCCATCTGGTCTCTCTGCAGAACTGACTGGAATTGAAACTGTCCCCCTTAACTGAAAACAGAAATCCTTGGAATCCGATTGGCTGTTCAGGCTGCCTTACACAGTTTTAGTCTTTTTATTGGCTGCAGTTTAGGCGCCCAAACTTTATCCCTCAAAATCTCCCACAAGGTTATATTACACTGTCAGTCTCTGGAAGAAATCCCAGCCTGTGATTGGCTAAAGCACTCCCAAAATGGTGGCTGCTGTAGAAAATACTGTCCCAGAAGTGCATTCCTACAAGTTTAAAAGTCTGTTGCAGCCAGGAAATAAAGTATATGATTACATTCTCCCCACACATATGTAGCCCCGACACTTTGTTATCAGACAAGCCCACATTCATTAACATATCCCTTGTCCTTTTTCTGTCGCTGCCACCGATATACTGGCCCCAGGCAGCAACTCATGAATATAAATTAGGCTCATGATATGTATGAGCCCTCCCATAGATGCCCTCGATCAAACGTTGTCTAATATCTCCTGAGCAGCTTCTGAGCTGCATGGTTAAGGTCATCAGCCCCTACTTAGTCCAGGAGGGAGCCAGGACCACTAATGTACTCCTCTGTTGGACCACAAATTGAGTGGTCAGTACATCAATGTGCTAGCTGCGCATGCGCTGTCGCTGGAGGCACCAGAAACATGCCAATGACTCGTGGCTAAACATTTTAGCCTGACCTGGGCTCAATCACCAAAAATGGGCTGCAGTAAAGAATTTGGGGGAGCCCAGTGCACCAGGAGGGAAGAAGGACTGCAGCAGGAAGGGTGGGACGCCAGACAGCAGTGGGAGAAAAATGGGTGAGGACAATGACAGAGGACAAATAAGGTAAGCCCCAAGGGGGGGTTTACATGTATGTGTACTGGGGTCGGGGATCAGACACTGGGGAAGGGGCTACAGGCCACTGACTGTCAGCATGATTGGATGGGGCCAGGTATCAGGACAGGGAGGGTATTTCTAGGCATGCAATACTGTCAGTCATAACAGGGCTGGCGATTGGCTGGGGGGGACACTAGCCACCAGGAAACTGTCCCGGACTTATGGGGCCTGCGATTGGAGGGTGGAAGATGTCGTTGGATACCAGGGACACATTGTCTGATTGCTGGGCCCATGGTCAGAAGAAGAGTGACCACTAAGCATGAGAGATTGATGCAAACACTTACATGATGGCAATCAGCAGGTGGGGGGACCACTAGAGACCAGGGATGAGTGTTTGACAACATGGCACAATGATCAAAGGGGGGGGGTTATCACCAGGCAGCAGGGATTACTTATTGATGTTCCAGGCTGGGGATCAGAGGGGTTGGGGACCACCAGGCAGCAGGGATTACTTATTGATGTTCCAGGCTGGGGATCAGAGGGGTTGGGGACCACCAGGCAGCAGGGATTACTTATTGATGTTCCAGGCTGGGGATCAGAGGGGTTGGGGACCACCAGGCAGCAGGGATTACTTATTGATGTGCCGAGCCGGGGATTGGAGGGGGGGACAGCTAGCCACCAGGAATGTCCTTCACTCAATAGGACTCGGCAGTCAGGGTGGGGGTGGTGCCCTGCAAACCTGATGCTGCTATCCTTGAAAATGTGCACATATTGGGCATGCAGATAGCCCAATGGGCTCATTTGCATTGGTCCCTTTGAATATCATGTCTAGCACTCTGGCTCTATCAAGTCTGGTGCAGCTATTCCCTGCACAGCAGGTTTCCATGTTGGGGCAGCGCTACTTGACTTAGCACTGTGCCGACATGTCCCTATATTCAATCAGCTAGCTCCAGAGTGCCATGCAATGGAATATGGACTCCTGGGCAGTGTCATAGCACAGTACACCACTTTGCGCTCTGCTTTTTTTTGAATATCGGGCCCCCGATCTCATAAGTTACATCAGATGTGCATGCATGCAGGGTGTGTGTGTGTTAGTCTGTACATTAGTGTGTGTCACTGTGTGAATTAGTGTGTCTTTATGTGTGTCAGTATTGGTACTGTGTGTGAATTAGGGTAGACATGCAGTGCCCTTGTTAATGCAACCGTGGCTGACAGTGTTCAGTTAAGAGTAAAGAAAAAAAAGAATGTGGAAGGCCATAGGCAGACAATGCTACAGTGCGTGAAGAACTTTACGCAGCATAAGAGGTTTTCATGCACTCAGAGCGTACATTCAGTTGTATGGCAGTACAGAAAGAATCGCTTTGTAGTGAAATGAAGCAGTCAACACTTACTACAGTTCTTTTTTGGGGGGGAATAGTAGTTTAGAGTTTCAGTAGTAATTGTAGTAGTAGTAGTTGTTTGTGTTACCCTCCCTCTCTTTGATGTGGAACCTTTGTAAATGAGCTGTACTGTGCTCAAAGGTATTGTCCATCTGAGAATGAATAAATAAATAAATAATAATTCTCACTGGAGCATAGGAAGTCACATCAAAGATGACTCAACCACAGTTCAAGTATGGTCTGTGAGCACTTGTGCCATGATGACATGGGAGTTGGGAGAGTGGGGGTGGGGGGAAGTGAAACCATTGTCTTGGTGGGGGAGTGTCCTCTACTTGCTGGGAACTGATATGAGTGGCTCGCTTTTTTGAACTACACATAAGTTCCCATCCAGCAAGCAGAGAACTCCATCCTGATCAGCCTGGCTGATTATTGGCCTATCACTGCTGTGCCCACTGCAGCTTGAGCTGCATTGGACCCAACAGTGATGCATCTCTCAAATTCCATTCTTGTAACAAAATGTCTGTTGCGCATGTCTACACAAGCAAACATAAAAAGTGGATGAATACGAACCCATTTTCAAAAGTAACAATGAGAAGGAAAAGGCCTTTCCTTCCCACATAATGCTGCAGCTCCAGTGCCTATGTCTCAGCCAAAACAAAACTCCTGAAAATTTTTCCCAGGTCACCCAACCATTGCCAGAGAAGGAAGACTGGCACACTACTTCCAGGAATGGGTAAACATTACAACAGACAAGTGGGCACTGCAAGTAGTGGGCTGGGGTTGTGTCTGCAGTTCAAACACTCTTCAGGTCTGCAGAAACACGGACGTTTTCCAGCACGCTTGTAGGGTTACCACCTTTTAAGAAGCCCAAAGTGGGACATTTCTTACTGAAACTGGATTTTATGCAGGACAATATGTCATCTTGACCAATGCAACAGACATGTTTTCTCTAAATAATCAGAATTAAGACTCAGTGTTGTAGTTTTTTAGTTGTTTCTTGTGTTTTATTATTTTAGGGTATTTTAGTTAAGGTATTATAGTTTTTTGCAACATTTAGAGGAAAATCAGAAAATATTTTTTCCACTATAATGTCAGGACATTTAGTATTTTTCATGTTTTTCTGCAGGACACAGCTGCCCAAATCAGGACTGTCCTGTGAAAATAGGGACAGGTGGTAACCCTACATGCTTGCCCTCGAAAAAAAAAGTTTGCTGAACTGGAAGTAAATCAAAAGCCATGGAAAAAGTTCCTACCTCACAGTGGGTCAGGGGTCTATTCTCAAGATACTTCCTGACCCACAAGGAAAATGGGGAATGGTTATCAATTTTAGATCTCTGGTTCTTAAATAAACATTTGAAAAAAGAGAAATTCAAGATGTTCACACTAAGGACAGTGATACCATCTAAGCAGGCAGGTCACTTGCTGGGATCCTTGCATCTGAAAGATGCCTATCTTCATATCCCAATCAGACCATCCCACAGAAAATATCTCAGATTCAAGCTGGGGAACTGCCAATACCAGCTCACAGCTCTTCCCTTCGGTCTCACCTTAGCTCCAAGGGTTTTCACAAACTGCTTGACTGTGGTGGCTGCACATCTGAGATAACATGGTGGTTTTTCCCTACCCGGACGACTGTCTAGACGGTCTCAGGCAAAACAGCACAAGAGACATGGTCCTCAGTTCATTTGGTAAAAAACACAGTGGAGAACCCAGGATTCTTGATAAACCTGCAGGAGTCCCAGCAAGAGCCCAGTCAAGTACTGGACTTCATAGGAGCAGAGCTAAACACCCTGCAGGGAAAAGCTTTCCTCTTACAGGCTAGAGTTACAGCTTTGATAGCAACAGCAGTCTTTCAAAGCTGGTCAGCCAAGAGCTGCAATAGACTTCCTGCAGCTACTAGGGCACATGGCTGCATCCACAGCTGTGGTTCCATGTCCCAGGTTCCAAATGAGATATGTCTAGTACCACTTAAGCGATAACTGGTGTCAAAGATGGGACCCCTTTTCAAAGCTAGTGCCAGTAACAATAGGCAGTAGCGGCATCATTAGAGTGGTGGAAGGAGGAAAGCAACCTCAGAGAGAGCATTCCCTTCCTTCAGCAGTCACCAAAAAATATTCTTACTGCAGATGCTTCACTCCCCAGGTGGGGTGCTCAGCTGCATGACCTCACAATGAGAGGCACGTGGAGCCTGCAGCAGTCACTAGAACACACCAACCTGCTCAGAGCAGTACTGCTAGTAATGCAGTCTTTCTCCTCCCAGCTACAGGGTCAGTCCTTCCAAATCAGGACATACAATGCCACATCAATGTATTGCACAAACAAGCAGGGAGGAACAAGATCCTCCAAACTGCATACAGAGGCAATGAGGATTTGATTCCTTAGAAGCAAACATATTTGCAGTTCATCTGCCAGGCAAAGACAATGTCCTGGCAGATTCCCTAAGCAGAATCAGCCAGAGAAATAATGAATGGCCTTAAATCAGCCGGTTCTGGCCACAGTGTTCAGAAGTGTAAAAGGGTATACAGTAAGGTATACCACTAGGATGAAGTATGCCATAAAATACTCTCCTGTATTTTGTTTTGTTGTTAGTTCTTTAATATCTGTGCACATAGGCTGGTCACCTATGTTTATTTTTTTCTTTTATGGTGTCTGTTAGTCTGCCCCCCCTTATTTCTATGGTTAAAACTTCAGAGTGGTTCAGTAACCTGCCATAATCCTATAATGAAGAATTAATGTTAAAATAACCAAGGTGAAGCTGATAGGAGGTACGTAACGGTCGTTTGTTTCCCTTAAACACTAAAACAGTAAAGTCATTATAGACTTATGTTTTTTTAATTACTAGCCCTAAAGTTAAGTTTGAAGTATCCCTATGTGTAAAAAACCTCCCCTCAACTCCTAAAATGATGTTTTTATAAAGATTGTAGTGGCAAGCCCGATTGTGTTACTTTTACGGCTTAATTAAGTCCCGACTGAATCCAGGAAACACTGTGTGACTGTTCGCACGTTCGAGCAGCTGCTGAATCAGATTTTTGGGAGAATAAAAACTTTAATCGAGAAAACGTCAGGAGCTGTTGCCAGAGAAGACATTTCCATTAGTCTGAAGGCATGAAATTCTTCTCGGCAAGACAGCTCACTGAGAAATAATATTATAGCTAGAAATTTGCCGATAAGCTCAGCTTTGGAGTTGCCGTCGGTAATCTCCTCTGAATTCTGTACGCTTAACCCCCCTCCTTTTTGGACTGGCAGCACAACCTTAAAAATAGAAAGCAAGAAAAGAAAATAGAAGGATTAGGTACAGAACTTTGTATTTTACCCTTATTTGCTTGGATCTCCTGTAGAGTAACTCTTCCCTGCAAGTTCTCTCTAACAGCCGGACAGCCATTTTTTCCATTTTTTTTATAGACTGGACTGCAAGGAGAGGGGTTTACCCGAGGAAATGTTTGTTTTATTCTGCAATTAAGGGAGAAACATTAGAAAAACTTATTTCTGCAATGAATTGTCCTTATAATATAAAAGTTGTAATCTAATGGACTATTTTAAAGCAAGCTAAAAGAAAATGTTATCTTTTGATTGATAGACAAGGAAGACTGTTCTATCAGAAGGCTTTTTCCCCTGTATATTCAGCCTAGGCAAAGAGATAGAGCAGATGTAGTTTAAGGTGTTGTAGTGGAAAACACCTAACCAGACTAGTTATTACTAGATCTGCTGAATTAATAATTTTCTGGTTTTTTCTTGAAAGTATTGCTGACGTTACGCTGATTTATTTTGTCTGAGAATAAGTCCACTGGTATTTTGTTTGTTTATTTCATTCTGGATTTATCAATAAACAACATTGGAATCTACAACTGAAGAAGTCGGTGTTTGTGTCCATCTGTTTTCCACAGCCTTTTATACTGGTGGCAGTGGTGGGATTCAGTTAGCATCATATTCCAGTTGGAGAGTCTGAAGCAAGGTTCTGGTGGACAACTGATGCCAGAAAATAAGGCAGACTCTATTCCCTTACCCAGAGTGGTTACACGATCGGTGTCAGATTTATATCAACTACCTCTATTACCAGGTCTGGATCCTTTTGTGAGAAAAAAGGGAGTGTAAATCACTAAGAAGATGAAGGAAGAGCTGAAAGCACAGGCAAGTGGAGGTGAACCTGGGGAGGCAATTCCCCCAGTAGAGACACATGAGTTGCTTAGATGGCTATGTATGTACCAAGTTGAGATGGAGAAAGAGAGAGAAAAGGACAAAAAAGAGAATGAAGCTAGGTGGACTGATACATTACGTGCCATACAAGCATTGGGCACCAATCGTCCTCCTGAGCAGCCCCTGCAGATGGTCACAAAGACATTAAATTAGTCAAATTATCCGAAACTGATGGCATAGAAGCCTACATAATGACTTTTGAAAGGGTAGCAGTGGTGTGTGCATGGCCTAGGGATCAGTGGGTTATTCGATTGGCGCCATATTTAACTGGGAAAGCGCAACTAGCCTACAGTCATGTTGAGATAGCCCAAGCTAGTAATTATGACCAGGTCAAGGCTGCCATTTTAAAACAATATAATATTAATACCGAAACCTATCGCCAATGCTTTAGAACATATTGTTATCAGACTGCTGATAATCCACAGGATGCATATATCCGCTTGAAGGATCTGTGCTTAAAATGGTTGCAGCCTAATACAAGAACCCTGGACCAAGTGCTAGAAGCTGTCATCTTGGAACAATTTATCTGTATATTGCCACAAGACATACAACTCTGGGTGAAGGAGCACCGCCCAGAGATTTCAGAGGTGACTATTAGACTGGTGGAGGACTATTTGGCTGCTTGACCTACCTGTCAAAAAGGGACTGTACCCTATTGACATCAACACCCAATAGTAAGGCACCCCACTACACCTTCTTCTATCACTACTGTCACTCCTCCAGTAGGAGTAAAGACTTATTCTAGACCCTCAAGAGGGTATAACCCTGAAATAATATGTCGAGAGTGTAGTGGGAAGGGACACATAGCACGTTTCTGCCCTAAGAAAAGGAGTGAACCTACTCATCTTGCCCTGGCCAATTGGGGCCAGTATATGATCCCAGTGTAAGTAGGACATAAAACAGTACAAGGGCTCCTTGATTCGGGGAGTAAACAGCCTCTGGTTCAAGCATCTGTTTTGGAACAAATGCCCATATGTATTAAGCATACTACTGGGGTCACATGTATTCATGGGAACACACATCACTACCCCCTACATAACACTGTTCTGACTGTACAGGGAAAGCCCAGTCTTTGATGGTAGGCATTGTCCCAAATCTTCCAGTCCCAGTACTTACTGGACATGACTACCCACAATTCCAGTCCTTGTTAACTTCTAATATTTCTGCTGTGGTCACTAGATCCCAGACTAAAAATACACTGGAACAATTATTTCCTTTTTCTAAAGATGTATATGGAGAACCCGGTAAGGATAAGAAAACAAGGCGTCAGAAGAGAAAAGACAAAGAATTGTGGACTCAAACAAAGAGAAATAACATTGTATGTGATAATATTATAGACAATGGTGTAAAAAGAAATGAGTTTAAAGATGCACAACAACAAGATGCTAGCCTGTAGGATTTTGTCCCCAGGTTTTAAATGCTGAGGTTGTATCGGATAAATATTGGATACACAGTCGGTTATTATATAGAAAATGTACCAATCCAAAAACTGGGGAAGAAGTTCAGCATCTCATGGTTCCTCAGCCATATAGACAACAGTTGTTAGAGATAGCTCATAATGTACCCCTAGCAGGACATATGGAAAGAGACCGTACCTTGAGCCATTTGTTGTACCGTTTTTTTCTGGCCGGGCATTCACGAACAGGTTGCAGAGTTCTGTAGAAGTTGTGCAGAATGCCAGAAAGTTGCCAGAATCAGTAAAAAGAACAAGGTACCCTTACTTCCCATACCCTTGATTACAACCCCTTTCGATTGCATAGCTATGGATGTGGTGGGTCCCCTGCCTAAGAGTGCAAAAGGGAATCAGTACATCTTAGTGGTCTGTGATTACGCCACTAAGTACCCAGAGGCCATACCTTTGTGAAATGTCACAGCACCTAAAATTACGGAAGAACTAACCAAGATTTTCAGCTGGGTGGGTATACCCAAAGAAATCCTGACTAATAAGGGTAGCAATTTTTGTTCAGCATTACTGGAACGACTCTATCAAATCTTAGAAATTACTGCCATACATACCACCCCATATCACCCCCAAACAGATGGTTTGGCAGAGCGTTTCAATCAAACCTTCAAAAAAATGCTGCAAAAGTATAGTCAGGAGGAAGGCAGTAAATGGGACATACTGTTACCCTACTTGATGTTTGCATACAGAGAGGTACCCCAGGCCTCTACAGGGTTTTCTCCCTTTGAGTTGTTGTATGGGCGTAATCCCCGAGGCCCTTTAGACCTTATAAAAGAAGAGTGGGAAGAAGGGCAAGCTCCATTAGGTTTGAGGCCAAATGATTACATATATAACCTTAGACAAAGGATAGTAAAATACATACAGAAGGCACATTACACAAATACAAAATGCCAGGAAATACAGAAATTTCATTATGATAAGGGAACTGGAAATAAAGAATTTGAAGAGGGGGATAAAGTTTTACTTTTACTACCTTCCTCAGAGAATAAACTTCACATGAAATGGCAGGGTTCATATACAATACTGAAATGAATGGGGCCTGTAACATAAAATAGAGTTACCGGACAAGAAAAAGAAACAAAATGTGTATCATGTAAATTTACTAAAATGATGGGTGGAAAGAGAGACCCATTTCTGTGGATATATACACCCAGAATCATCTGTTAGTGAAGTAGATATGGTGTACCAACAGCTAGAGGCACAAGGGGATATCGGTGATGTAACTATTAATCCCCATTTAAACCCAAAACAGGTAACAGAATACAAACTGTGCTACAACAGTATGTTAATTGTTTTACTGGAACCCCTGGAAAGGTGAAAGATGTGGTTCACCGAATAATAGTGACTCAAAACACTCCCATAAGACAAAGACCCTACAGATTATTGGAATGGCTTAGGGAAGATGTAGTGAAAGAGACAAAAAAATGCAACAGTTAGGTATCATAGAACCATCACATAGTAAATGGAGCTTTCCCATTGTGGTAGTAGGGAAAAAGGAAAGTGGGATACGATTATGTCTAGATTTCAGATGACTAAATAACATTTCCAAATTTGACAGTTACCCAGTGCCACGCATAGATGACATTTTAGATCACTTAGGAAATGCCCAGTATCTCACCACCCTGGATTTGACAAAAGGGTATTGGCAGGTCTCACTTGATACCTTGGCCAAGGAAAAAAATAACATTTAGTACCCCTATTGGCCTGTTTCAATCCACTGTAATGCCCTTTGGGCTACATGGTGCACCTGCCACCTTCCAAAGACTTATGGATAAACTTCTGTCACCTCACGTGGCCTATAGTGCAGCTTACATGGATGACGTAGTCATTTTTAGTAAAACTTGGTCTGACCATTTACGTCCTATATCCTTAGTACTGGATGCAATATCTACAGCTGGCTTGACTATAAATCCAACACAATGTTCTCTAGCCATGCAAGAAACCAAATATCTGGGATTTCAGATAGGTGGAGGTATGATAAAACCTGTGAAATCAAAAATTGAGGCAGCAGCCAATAGTCCCCAACCCATAACTAAAAAAAGATGTCAGATCCTTTTTAGGACTAGCGAGTTATTATCAATGCTTCATACCTGATTTTTCAACACTGGCTAGCGCTCTCACTAATCTGACCAAGAAACATAATCCTGACAAAGTAATATGGACCCCCGCCTGTGAAGAAGCATTTTCTGCTATTAAAGCAATATTATGTTCCCCACCTGTACTACGTACGCCAGATTTTACATTGCCGTTCATACTACAAATAGATGCCTCAAACTGTGGCATTGGGGCAGTGTTAACACAAATTATTGAAGGAAATGAGCACCCTGTCATATACAGTATATCAGTAGGAAGTTGTATGAGAGGGAGACACGCTACTCCACGATAGAAAAAGAATGCCTGGCAGTACGCTGGGATATAGAGGCACTATGGTTTTATTTATGGGGGGTTGAGTTTGAACTTTGGGCAGACCATAACCCCTTATGCTGGCTGAATGTGATGAAAGATCAAAATCCTTGCATTATGCGGTGGTATCTAGCATTACAGCCATATTGATTCAAAATTAAACATTGAAAAGGTACTGAACATAAGAATGCTGACTTCTTATCTAGATATGGACATGAGTTAAATCAGGTTACACCTAAATATCAGACCTCGGGGTAAGAAAGTTAATAATTCACAATTTCTCAATCAAAAAAAAAAAAGTAAAAAGGAGAAAATAAACTAAAAGGGACCCTGAGGTGGAGCCTGAGGAGTTGGGTGGGCTTTGGCTCCATCTCTTTCAGAAGGAGAGATCTGAAATTGGTTTGGATTAAAAATAAAAAACCTCATATATGAGTTTTTATTTTAAGTGGGGAGGAGAATGTAATAGGCTATACAGTAAGGTATAAGACTAGGATGAAGTATGCCATAGAATACCCTCTTGTATTTCGTTTTGTTGTTTGTTCTTTAATATTAATGTCTGTGCACATAGGCTGGCCACCTATGTTTATTTTTTTCTTTTATGTTGTCTGCCCCCCCACTTATTTCTATGGTTACATCTTCTGACTGGTTCAGTAACCTGCCATAATCCTATAATGAAGGATTAATGTTAAAATAACTGAGGTGAAGCTGATAGGAAATACGTACCTGTCGTTTGTTTCTCTTAAACGCTAAAATAGTAAAGCCGCTATAAACTGTCATATATTTTTAAAGAGCTAGTGTACTGCTTGAGATTAATAGTAATTTTCAGATGCAGTCAGCTGTCACTTCCTATGTCTCAAGTATTTTTTTCTTTTTTGTTTGTTAATTAGAAGATTTTCCACCTGGCAGTACTGTGGTGATGTGTGGAGTAGCACTGTGTCTGGAGGAAAAAAAAAGTCAGTTCTGTTCCTCCCACTACATCGTCAGAAATGAGACCAAACACCTTGAAGCACCACATTCCTTGCAGTCTGAGCAGTGACTCTCACAAGCTACCAATCAAAATGCAGGAAATTGTACAACATTAGTAACCAGGGAGAGCCAGTCCCTGCTGCTTCATGTGAAAGTGAAACCTGGCAGGGAGAAATGGTTCTCATTGGTTACTAGTGATTTCGTAGTCAGTGTGGTCTCAGTGTCGATGTAGTGGGAGGAACAGAACTGAGTTTTTTTTTCCCTCCAGACAGAGTGCTGCTTCACACATCACCCCAGTATTGCCAGGTGGAAAATCTTCTAATTAGCAAACAGAAAAGAAAAAATACTTGAGATATAAGAAATGATGGCTGACTACATACTAAAGTTACAATTAATTGCAGGCAGTTTCCAGGCAGTACACTAGCCCTTTAATTACTAGCCCTAAAGTTAAGTTTGAAATATTCCTAAGTATAAAAAAACTCCCCTCAACTCCTAAAATGCTGTTTTTATAAAGATTGTAGTGGCAAGCCCGATCGTGTTACTTTTATGGCTTAATTAAGTCCTGACTGAATCCAGGAAACACTCTGTGACTGTTTGCACGTTCAAGCAGCTGCCAAATCAGATTTTTGGGAGAACTAAAACTTTAGTCAAGAAAACGTCAGGAGCTGTTGCCAGAGAAGACATTCCCATTAGTCTGAAGGCATGAAATGCTTCTTGGCAAGACAGCTCACTGAGAAATAGTATTACGGCTGGAAATTTGCCCATAAGTTTAGCTTTGGAGTTGCCGTCGGTCATCTCCTCTGAATTCTGTACGCTTAACCCCCCTCCTTTTCGGACTGGCAGGACAACCTTAAAAATAGAAAGCAAGGAAGGAAAATAGAAGGATTGGGTACAGAACTTTGTATTTTACCCTCATTTGCTTGGATCTCCTGTAGCAAGCTTAATGTGGGGATTTCTTCGGTAACTCCTCCCTGCAAGTTCTAAGAGCTGGCCGGCCATTTTTTCCATTTTTTTATAGACTGGACTACAAGGGAAGGGGTTTACCCGAGGAACTGTTTGTTTTATTCTACAATTAAGGGAGAAACATTAGAAAAATTGTTATTTCTGCAATGAATTGTCCTTATAATATAACGGTTGTAATCTAATGGACTATTTTAAAGCAAGCTAAAAGAAAATGTTATCTTTTGATTGATAGACAAGGAAGACTGTCCTATCAGAAGGCATTTTCCCATATATACTTAACCTAGGCAAACAGATAGATCAGATGTGGTTTAGGGTGTTGTAGTAGAAACACCTAACCAGACTAGTTATTACTAGATCTGCTGAATTAATAATTTTCTTTTTTTTTAAAGTATTGCTGACGTTACGCTGATTTATTTTGTCTGACGAATAAGTCCGATGGTATTTTGTATGTTTATTTCGTTCTGGATTTATCAATAACCAACGTTGGAATCTGCAACTGAAGAAGTCAATGTTTGTGTCCATCTGTTTCTCACAGCCTTTTACAAGAAGGTAGGGCACTTCCAATGTAGACCCATTTGCCGCTTAGAAAAACTATCGGATACCATAGTTTTGTTGCAGCTGACACCAGCTAGAGGGAAAGTTCTCCAGGTTGCCCTGGTACGGTACTGGACTGGACAGGGAAGTGTGTATGCCTTCACACCATTCCTGCTCATTCAGAAAGTACTCCTGAAATTCAGGTGGGGACCTGCAACAATGATCCTGTTATCTACAGGCTGGGCCAGACAGGCCTGGTACTCAATGCTTCAGGGCCTGCCCAGCAAGAATCCAATCATCCTACTGCTCAGTCGCAGTCTCTTTACTTTGTTCAAGAGCAGAATAACATTTCTGAACCCAAGGACCTTACGCCTGAGGGAGTAGTTCTTGAGGAGTTGGAATTTTTCGGATTGCATCTCTTAGAGGAAATCCTGAAGGTTCTTACGGTTTCATGGAAACCCAATACCAGGAAAGCATATTTCTCCAAGTGGAAAAGGTTTTCATACTGGTGTACCCCCAGAAAATAAATCCAGGAGAGGCAGTGTTGCCTAAAATTCTGGAATACCTTGCACACCTACAGTCATTAGGCCTGTGGCCTTCAACTTTAAAGATGAACTAGCAGCAGTTTCAGCATACATATCTGCTGGTAAGGGAAAGTCTTTGGCTTCACAACCCATTTTTCAAAGTTTTGTTTAAAGACCTCAGCCGTTTACACCTAGCATTGAGGGACCCCGTTCCACTGGGACTTCAATATATGCCTTTCCCAGCTCATGGAGGCTTCCTTTGAGCCTATGGAACTGCTGACCTGACATACTGTATGTCAGCTGGAAATCAACATTTCTGGTTGTAATGACTTCTGCTAGGTGTGTAAATGAATTGTAAGCCCGCTGCATGAAGCCAAATTACGTAATCCTCCACAGGGATAAAATTTGTTCTTAGATCCAACAGAAAATTCCTGCCTAAGGTGGTATCTGAAGTCCACCTGAATCAGTCAGTGACCCTTCCTGTCCTCTTATCCAGAACACTCCAGTCCAGGTGAGGAAATGTTGCATAGCCTGTACCTAAAACGAGTTCTGACTAGCCACATGGACTAGACAAGGGATGTCAGGTTCCAGAGAAGCCAGCTTTTTATTACCTATGGTGAGGCTGGAAAAGGCAAATCAGCTACAAAGAGATCAAGGTCTCACTGGATAGTCTTTTGCATTCAGTTCTGCTATGAAAAAGCTGGGAAAATACCCTCAAGAGGCTTGAGGGTTCATTCCATAAGGGGTACCTTTGCCTCTGTGGCTTCTGTGGAGGGGTTGTGGGATAACAGATGGACCAGACACAGAACTTCAGGTTCAACACACAATCTCTTTGTGGTGTTTATTTAAAACACAGGGGATAACTTTAAGCAATGGGATATCCCTTCTTCAATACATCCATTTGTAGCAACAGGCTATACATGTCCTTCCTCCGCACTTAGTCAGCACCTACTGACCCACTGATCTACTGATCTATCTCTTCAGTGGGAATTATGTTGGTCTTTTGTGTTTGGGTGATGGGGAGCTCAAAAAAGAAAAACCCCAAAACAAGCTAAAGTCAAAGAAACTCAGTGTAAAAACACTGAAGCAAGGGTTACCCCAAAGGGCATTGTCAATAAAGCCAAGTTTCAAAGAAACACAGCATCACACATACCCCATAATGCAAAGCATCATGGGATGTATATGCAAATCACCATGAAATTTGAGGCTGGTTCAGCTTAAAGCCAGAATGCATGGTGCCAAAGAGCCTCTTAAACAATCTGTGATTTATATGCATTTTAACACAACAGGGGGTTTCTGATATCTCTACCCTGGTAACTTAATTCTATAATACAGTCACCTACGTAATTTTTAATCTTTATAAAAAAACACCTAGTGCCATGGTATCTTCAACACTTACAGGTTTCATACACATAAGGCATATGCATCAAGGCATTTTATGACAGTGCTACTGCATACTAAATTCAACAATGAGGAACACAGCCTGTTTAACATCGGGTCATAGGTCACCACAATAACCTCCCTGTACGAGGACCTGAGAGGGAAAGGGAAAAGGAAATTAAAGAGTACACTATAGCATAGTCAAGAAAGGAGAGGGGCACCCTTAGGTGGCCAACCTTATGGACTAGAAATTGTAAAGGATAGATTAGGCTAAGAAACAGAAGAACTGTTGCAACAGATTTTAAAAAAAGGTTGGTCCTCAAGAGTGGCAGGATCTCCCTGTCGCAGCTTCCTCAAGGGACATTCCATTGTTAAACCTTTGTAAAGCAGCTACCTGGTAAACAGTACACATCTTCATAAGCCATTACTGTTTGGACACAAAGTCCAGAAGGGATGCCAGATTTGGAACTGCTATCTTGCAGAACCTTTTTCCTAACTAGGTTCTGGACCCAGCCTACCCAAATATAGCTACTAAGTCTGCATGAAGTTGTAAACATTAAGTGAGTGATTCCTGAGATTAGAAGAAAAATTGCTCCCCACAGTAACGTATCTTCTTAAGGGATCACTCACTATGCTTACACTCCCTAACCCTGCCTCCCCTTCCAGAACCTGAAATAGGTTCACACGAGAATCAGTTCCATTTTCATTGAAGCTGCTTGTTCGCTATTACAGTTCCTACAATTGTAAGCTTGTTGTTATGGTTTATGTGATACATTTTCACAAGTATTCTTCAGTTCGGTGTTTTTAAAAAAATCTATGAGAAATATTTCTTAATTTTTTGGTAACCTTTTAGCTAGTTTAAGTAGCTGCTGCTCCATTCTGGCTTGGAAACAAATCTGAGCAATGGCCAGAGTGGAGTGTGGATGCAGAGTCTGAACCTACATTTCAAATTCTAAAATTTGCATAAGTTCTATCTCTGGGGTGTCACTCTCAGCTGAGATGACTGTATAAAGTATAAACATAGTGAGCGATCCCTTAAGAAGAAACAACATTACTATGATAATTTTTTTCTTCAGGAACTGTGGGGGGCAGGGACTATTCTTAAACTGAGCCAGATCCCCCATATTATAAGATCAAGAAACTGCAGAGTAAATAGACTGTGTTCCAACTATCATTATTTAAGCACTTGTCAAGCCCTGTAAATGTCTTTTACACTGGAAAATACACAATGATGGCAGAAAAAGACCGATGGTCCATCCAGTCTGCTCATGGTTCTCTATCTATACCTGGGATCCAACTGTTATCCAGGGAATTAGCCCTTCCTTTCCTACCCTCAAACACAATGCTTCTACTATTACCTCGAGTAACTACGCCAGCCTTCTCTCTGTCCCAACTGTGTTTGAAACCATTTATGATTTTGTCTCCTACCACCACGGCTGGCAGACTGTTCCAAGGTTCCACCACCCTCTCAGTAAAGTAATACTTTCTCAAATCTTGGTTAAATCGCCCCCCTTTCAGTTTACACTCGTGCCCCCGTGACCTTGAGTCAGTGCCTATGCTGAATAACTCCTAACAGTTCAACTTGTTTATGTCTTTCAGGAATTTGAAGGTCTCTGTCATATCACCCCTCTCCTGTCTGGTCTCAAGTGAGTACATGTTTAGCACTTTTAGCCACTTTTCATAAGATCTGCCCTGCTAGTCCAATATCATCTTGGGCATTCTTTATTGCACTGCCTTTAACCTGTCCTTAGCATTTCTGAGGTGAGAACTCCAGATCGTGGTGCAGTACTCCAAGTTCAGCCTTACCATTGACCTATAGAGAGGTAATATTACTTCTTTCCTTCTAGTGTCTATACCCTTCCCCTTCCACCCCCTCAGTACATCCCAACATTCTATTTGGGAAAGGAGAACATTGTTTAACCAGGAGTAGCACACTAAGCCTAAGCTTGTTTCCAGATGCGACCTGGGAGCACAAGGAAGTTAAGTGACTTGCTCAGGATCACACAGTATGCTCCTAGGCAGCTGTGGGATTCAAACCCAGGTATCCAGATCTGCAGCTCAGAGCCTTAACCCACTGTTCTATATTGCCTCCTAATACTTTCTCAAATTTCTCCCCTTTCAGTTTACACTTGTGCCCCGTGACCTTTCTTGGTAGTAATTACCTTACTAATGGCCTTATTGCTTTGACTTGATTGTCTGAGAATATTACTAATACATAGAAATTGCCAGCACATAAGGACCGCTAGGCCTATCTTGTCTGCCCGTAAGCCCTATACTTGTTTGCAGTCACTGATCCTAAATGATCAATGACTTTTTATCACTCCCTCCCCACCCAATGTTCCCTTGTGTCTGTCCCAGGCATGTTTAAACCTCTCCACAGTGCTTACCCACACCACCTCTTGTGGCAGACTGTTTCAAGCGTCCACCACTCTCTCTGTGTAGAATAACTTCCTCACGTTACCTCTTAATCAACCCCCCTCCAATTATAAATCGTGTTCCCTTGTTCTGATATCTTTTCTACATTGGAAAAGATTCCCCACCTGCACCTGGTTTATGCCCTTAAGGAACTTGAAAGATTGTATCATGTTCCCCTTTCTCTCCTCTCCTCCAGTGAGTACATATTGAGGTCTCTTAGTCTCTCCTCATATGTTTTGTGATGCAAGCCCTGCACCATCTTTGTTGCCCTTCTCTGGATAGCCTCCACCTTGTGTATGTCCTTAGGCATGTGTGGTCTCCAGTACTGTATGCAGCACTCCATGTGAGGCCTTACCAGTGTTTTATACAAAGGCATCCCAACCTCCCATCTCCTGCTAGTAATGCTTCTGCCTATGAACCCCAGTATGCTACTGGCCCTCCCTGCTGCCTTTGTTCACTACTTTAATACCTTAAGGTCATCAGAAATTATAAACCCTAGGTCTATTTCCTCTTTGGTGACAGTCAGCAGCACCCCCCCCCTCATTCTGTAGCTCTCCCCAGGGTTCCCCCTACCCAGGTGCATTATCTTGCACTTTTTTTGCATTGAACCTTAGTTGCCACACCTCCGGCGATCTTTTGAGCTTCTACAGGGCCCTCTTCATTTTCTGCAGCTGTTCTGGAGTATCTACTCTGTTGCAGATCTTGGTGTTATCTGCAAATAGACAGACCTTTCTTTCCAGCCCCTCTGCAATGTCACTAATGAAGACATTGAAGAGGACTGGTCCCAGTGCTGATCTCTGTGGTACTCCACTGGTGACCTCTCTCTCCCTGGATTGGATCCCATTTACCACCACCCTCTGTCTTCTGTCCATCAGCCAGTTTCTAACCCAATATATTACCTTATGCCCCATGCCCAGACTACTCATCTTGTTAACCAGCCTTCTGTGTAGGACGGTATCAAAGGCTTTGCTGAAATCTACAGTATGTAGGCGATGTCTACTGCCCCTCTCTGATTCACTTCCCTAGTCACCCAATCGAACAAAATCTATCAGATTTGTTTGACAAGACCTTCCTGCTGTGAATCCATGTTGCCTCAGATCGTGGGCACCATTGGATTCCAGGTGTGCCACTATCCTTTCTTTCAGCAGTGTCTGCATGGTCTTCCCCATAACTGAGGTGAGGCTGACTGGTCTGCAGTTCCCCACTTCCTCCCTACTGCCACTTTTGTGCAGGCGACTACATGCGCCCTTTTCCATTCCTCTGGAACCATGCCTGTGTTGAGTCTTTCTGTGAAGAGGGCAGCCAGAGGCACTGCTAGTTCCCTTCTCAGCTCCTTCGTGTGTATGTGGTCTGGCCCCATGGCTTTATCCACCTTCAGCTTTGTGAGTTCCTCCAGATCTCTCTCCACTGTGAATGGACTGGTGTTCCCTTCTCCCCTCCCCCCATTGCCTCTGCTCCCCAACTGTGGTCCTTGACCTTCTGCCTCCTTAGTGAATACTGAACAGGAGTATTTGTTCAGTATTTCTGCTTTGTCTAGATTCCCCTCCTTACACTCTCCCTCCTCATCGCTGACGTACCTATAAAATGTCTTGTCCCCTTTTTTCACAGTCTGTGCTAAACCCTCCTCTGTCTGTGCCTTGGCTCTCCTAACAGCCTTCCCGGCTTCCCTTAGACAGTCAAGGTACACCTCCCTGTCTTCCTCCCTTTGGCTCCCCTTATACTTCCTGAAACTTGCAATTGATGACTTCTAGGTCCCCTTTCTCAGACATAGTGCTCAGCTTAACCCCCAATCCAGTACTGGGTTCTTGCTCCCTAGGTGCATTATTTTGCATTTTTTTGGCATTGAATTTAATTTGCCAGATATTAGACCACCTCTCCAGTCTATGCAGGTCACTGTGCATCTCACTAATTCCCTCATCACTATCCACTCTCCCACAGAGCTTTGAGTCATCTGCAAAAAGACAGTGTATTCCTTCACCAGTATCACTGATGAACATATTTAAGAGGACTGGTCCCAGGACAAATCCCTGTGGCACCCCACTTGTGACTGCCCTCTCTTCAGATTTGACCTAATTTACCATGACCCTTTACTGCCTCCCCTCAGCCAATTTCCTACCCATCGTACTATGTCCCTTGCTGCCCCCAGATCCTCCACCCTCTGTGCGTATGGCTGCAGATGATCATGTAGCAGGGCGCATAGCACACCACTCACCATGCAGTGGGAGGGCTGCCATAACTATAGATTTGCTCCCCCCCCCACATAAATGACACGACTTGGTGCAAATGCTTTAAAGGGTTTATTACAGACACACAATTCACTCTGAACAGCAGAGGTACAGTGGTAAATGTCACATGTTCATACATCACATGCATGCAAAACAAGTGTCCTTGGACACACAGAGCATGTGTCTACCATGGCATGCCACACCCTCACAGATGGCACATCCCTTGCCTGCCACTACATGCCAAATCAGCCCATTGACATGCCCTGTGGCTCCCAGAGTGATGCCCATGATGCCGCCACTGTCAACCTGGTCCGGCCATGATGCCCCAGCTACTCCTTCAGGGAATGGACACTACCACTGCCCTAAAATAAACTAGCATTACCACCTTCTCCCACTCTTTCTGGGAACTGCATGGTGGCCCTGGGTCAATGTCCATGATGTATCCCTCACTCTGCAGCTGAATGACCCTGAGGGGTGCAAGTATATCCTGGAGGGGAGAGAATACAGATGTGGGGCACCAGGATGTGGCCCATTGTCCATGCCTCCATACATCCCCTACATGTCTCATTCCATGCTGCCATGCCCACATGCATCCCCTAGATGCCACTCCCCAGCCTGCCATGCCACCATGTACCCCTGTATGCCCCACCCTGCTTTGTCCCCATGCACCCCCGCATGCCCCACCCTACCCTTCTATGCCCCCATGCACACTCACCCCTTGCCATCACTGGCCTGGAATATGCAGATGTATTCACCATTGCAGGCTCCACAATGAACTACAGCATGCCATATTCATCATAGTAGTATGCATCTATTTTCTTGAGGCCTGCGGGTAGTCCCATCTGCCTCGCCCATACCCTCTGCCTCCTTGTCCATGGGACCACTAGCTTGTGGAATCCTCTCTGCAAGAGGATCTCTGCAGGGCTTTCCAGGAATGACTATAACACAGAAACACAGGCCATTATTATAGGGCACAGAGCAGCACCCAACCACATCACACTATAGTGATACTGCAGACACATACATATCCTCAATTGATGTACTATACTCCAAATTTGCCACCCTCATCCTTATGATACATGAGGGTAACCCATTCAAGGGCCTGGGGGAACTGTGCCCAGTTCATGGTGTTCTCTCACTACAGTACCTCACTGTACACACAGAAGCATTTGTGGAGATGGGGAGGGGCCTTAGACAAATAGCACACACAGTAACCTTCTCGGAGGTGCTGCCTGTCTATGGCACGGGTGAGGCTAGGGTGCTCCACACCATGGGATTCAATCAGTGGTTGAAAAACTGGTGCAGAGCTCAGGGATTTGGCTTCATTGGGAACTGGGGGTCCACCTGGAGGGATGCAGGCCTATACTGGCATGATGGTCTGCATCTGTCCAGGAGGGGAACCAGGATCCTAGGTGATTGGTTTAAATACTTCATTGACAAGCATTTAAACTAGCCAAGTGGGGAGGCATGTGCACTGGAAAGGAGCAGGGAAATCCTAGCCCCCCCCCAAAATATCAGGGTACTGAGTAAGGTAGACACCAACATAGAGATCTCGATAGGGAGAAGTGCAGGGGTAAATGGAGAAAGTGACAAATGCAATAAGGACAGGGATGGGGCAAAAAGGGGTAAGACCATCAAGAAATGGAGGGTAATGAGTACCAATGCCCGTAGTCTGGGCAACAAGCTCTCTGAACTGGTGGCCTTGATGGAAGAGGGATGCCTGGATATTGTAGCAGTCACAGAAACATGGTACACAGAGAACCATGACTGGGATGTTAACATACCAGGGTACACAACCTACAGGAGAGACAGGGAGGGCAGAAGAGGAGGATTAGCTCTCTATGTAAGGGAAGGGATAAAAGCAACTGAACAAAAGAGTAAACAGGGAGGAGTAGAGGCACTGTGGGTCACCTTAGAGACTTGAAATGGCACCACAATCCGCACAGGGGTTGTATATAGACCCCCATGTCAGGGGGAGGGAATGGACAAGGATATGATAGCAGGCATACGTAGGAGGGCAGAGAAAGGGGAGATACTGTTGATGGGGGACCTTAACATGCCAAATGTTAACTGGAGCACCTTTGCGGCAGCCACATCCAAAAGCAGGGCCATTCTTGTTGCCCTTCAGGTGTCATGCCTCAAACAGCTAATTTTGGAACTTACTCATGAGGGAGCAATCTTAGACCTTGTATTCTCAAATGGGGACAGTGAGAGGATCTCAGATCTAGAAGTGGTTAACCATTTGGGAACAAGTGACCACCAAACAGTGTGGTTCACGATAAACTCAGCTACAGAGTCAAACCATACAAAAGTGAGGTAAAACTGAAGGTGGACAAAGCAATGGGTCCTGATGGAATTCACCCCAGAATTCTAAAAGAATTAAGGAAGGAACTAGTGAAACCACTGGCTACTCTTTTTAATAAATCATGGGAGGATGGTGTGGTACCCAAGGACTGGAGGAAGGCGGATGTGATTCCCCTTCACAAAAGTGGGACCAAGACAGAGGCGAAACTACAGACCTGTCAGTCTGACCTCTGTGGTAGGGAAAGTGATGGAGTCACTTCTGAAGGAAAGAATAGTTGAGTACCTAGAGGTCAGTGGAGCACAGGATCCAAGGCAGCATGGGTTCACAGCTGTGAGGTCATGTCAGGCAGAATCTAATAGATTTCTTTGACTGGGTGACCAAAGTAGTAGACCAGGGAGGGCTGTGGACATGGCCTACCTAGACTTTGTAAGGCATTTGACACAGTCCCACACAGAAGATTATTAGTCAAATTAACCAGCCTGGGAGTGGGTCCCAGGGTGGTAGCCTAAAACATTGGCTGGACAACAGGACACAGAAGGTAATTGTAAATGGAGTCCACTCTGGAAGAAAGAGGCGTTACTAGTGGGTACCGCGAGGGTTCAGTATTGGGTCAGTCCTTTTAATGTCTTCATCAGGTGGCATTGCAGAGGGACTGGAAGGAAAAGTATGCCTTTTGCAGATGACACAAAGATCTGCAACAGGGTTGATACACAAGGAGGCGTGGAAAGGATGAAAAGGGACTTGGCAAGGTTGGAGGAATGGTCTGACATATGGCAGCTAGGATTCAATGCAAAAAAGTGCAAAATAATGCACCTGGGAAACAAGAACCCAGGAAAAATACACAATGGGTGGGAGGTAGTAACAACAACAAAACAGGAAAGGGACCTGGGGTAATCATATCAGATGACCTTAAGGTTAGCAAGCAATGTGAGAAGGCAGTAGGGAGGGCCGGGGTATACTGGGATGTATAGGGAGAGGCATCAGCAGCAGAAAACAGGAAGTTGTTATCCCTCTGTACAGACAGTTGGTGAGACCCCATCTGGAATACTGTGTCCAGTTCTGGAGACCCCATCTCTGCAAGGACATAGACAGGATAGAGGCAGTGCAGAGGAGGGCAACTAAAATGGTGCAGGGTCTGCAAGAGAAGCCGTATGAGGAGAGACTAAAGGAGCTTAATATGTATACCCTTGAGGAAAGAAGGGAGAGGGGGGACATGATAGAAACTTTCAAGTACCTCAGGGAATCAACAAAGTCCAAGAGGTAGCATCTTTCAGAAAAGAGTCTTGCAAGAACAAGGGACACAATTTAAAGATAGAAGGAGGCGGTTCAGGGGCAATGTGAGGAAGTATTATTTCACAGAGAGGGTAGTGGATGCATGGAACAGCCTTCCTGAGGAAGTTGTGGAGTCTAAAACTGTAGGAGAATTCAAGAATGCATGGGACAGACATAAGGCAATTCTTGTGGGGGGCAGGAAGATATAGGCTGTTGGTTAAATAGGATCTGCGGCCTATCCTGTAGGTAGGGAAATGGGCAGACTAGATGGGCCTAGCGGTCCTTATCTGCCGTCAAAGTCTATGTTTCTATGTTTCCGGACTTCAGAAGGGCTGACTTTGGCAAGATGGGAGAGTGCCTTAGAAAAGCACTAGCAAACAGGCTAGAAGGAGGGGTGGAGCAACAATGGGGAAATTTCAAAACTGACATCACAGAGGCAACAAGCCCTTGTGTGAAGCAAATAAACAAATCAAAATGAAAGAAAAAGCAACTATGGTTCTCAAAAGAGGTGGCAGTGAAGGTCAGGGAGAAAAAGATAGCATTTAGGAAGTATAAGGAAACACAGAAGGAGCAGGACAGAGAACTGTACCAGTTAAGGCAGAAGGAAGCAGGGAGGGTAGTCAGAATAGCAAAGGCACAAACTAAGAAAAAGATAGCAAACTTGGTTAAGAAGGGGGATAAAACCTTTTATAGGTATATCAGGGAGCGTAGAAAGACAAAGGGAGGGATAGTGAGGCCAAATAGAATGGATGGTGGGTGGGCAGAGAGTGACAGTGAAAAAGCAGGGATACTGAATGAATACTTCTGTTCAGTATTCCAAAAGAGGAAGTGGGAGGTGCCTAATCCAATTAACAGAAGCACTCTGGCGAGGGGTTGATCCCAGTCCTTTCACAGAAGAAAGGGTTCTGAAAGAACTCCTAAAACTGAAGGTGGACAAAGCAGTGGGGCCAGATGGAATTCACTCCAGAATTCTAAAAGAATTAAGCAGAGAACTAGTGACACCACTGACTACCCTTTTTAACAAATCATGGGAGGATGGTGTGGTATCTGAGGACTGGAAGAAGGCAGATGTGATTCTCCTTCACAAAAGTGGGACCAAGACAGAGGCAGGAAACTATAGACCTGTCAGTTTGACCTCTGTGGTAGGGAAAGTGATGGAATCACTTCTGAAGGAAAGAATTGTTGAGTACCTAGAGGCCAGTGGGGCACAGGGCCTAAGGCAGCATGGGTTCACTGTGGGAAGGTCATGTCAGACGAATCTAATTGATTTCTTTGACGGGGTGATCAAAGTAGTAGACCAGGGAGAGGCTGTGGACATGGCCTACCTAGACTTTAGCAAGGCATTTGACACAGTCCCACACAAAAGATTAGTAGTCAAATTAACCAGCCTGGGAGTGGGTCCCAGGGTGGTAGCCTGGGTAAAACATTGGCTGAACAACAGGACACAAAAAGTAATTGTAAATGGAGTCCACGCTGAAGAAAGAGGGGTTACTAGTGGGGTACCGCAGGGTTCAGTACTGGGTCCAGTCCTTTTTAATGTCTGTATAAGTGACATTGCAGAGGGACTGGAAGGAAAAGTATGCCTCTTTGCAGATGACACAAAGATCTGCAACAGGGTTGATACACAAGGAGGCGTGGAAAGGATGAGAAGGGACTTGGCAAGGTTGGAGGAATGGTCAGAAGTATGGCAGCTTGGATTCAATGCAAAGAAGTGCAAAGTAATGCACCTGGGAAATAAAAACCCAGGGAAGATTACACAATGTGGGGAGGTAGTAACAACAACAAAAATGGAAAGAGATCTGGGGGTAATCATATCAGATGACCTTAAGGTTGGCAAGCAATGTGAGAAGGCGGTAGGGAGGGCTGGGGGGATACTGGGATGTATAGGGAGAGGTATCACCAGCAGAAAACAGGAAGTTGTAATCCCCCTGTACAGACAGTTGGTGAGACCCCATCTGGAGTACTGCGTCCAGTTTTGGAGACCCCATCTCCTCAAGGACATAGACAGGATGGAGGCAGCGCAGAGGAGGGCAACTAAAATGGTGCAGGGTCTGCAAGAGAAGCCATATGAGGAGAGACTAAAGGAGCTTAATATGTATACCCTTGAGGAAAGGAGGGAGAGGGGGGGACATGAATAGAAATGTTTAAGTACCTCAGTGGAATCAACAAAGTCCAAGAGGGTAGCATCTTTCAGAAAAAGAGATGTGCAAGAACAAGGGACACAATTTGAAGATAGAGGGGGGACAGCTCAGGGGCAATGTGAGGAAGTATTTTTTCACAGACAGTATGGTGGATGCATGGAACAGCCTTCCTGAGGAGGTTGTGGTGCCTAAAACTGTGGGAGAATTCAAGAAAGCATGGGACAGACATAAGGCAATTTCTGAGGTGGGTAGGAAGAAATAGGCTGTTGGTTAAATAGGATCTGCAGCTTATCCTCTAGGTAGGGAAATGGGCAGACTAGGTGGGCCAAGCGGTCCTTATCTGCCATCAAAGTCTACGTTTCTATGTTACTCGACTGCCTGCAGGGGAAAGTAGTGATGCCTGGGGCTTACAGGATGCCACACCCCCTGCTACCTGTTGGGTGTGCAGGTACTTAGGGACATATACAATGTACAAAGTGGAGGCTGCACCACAGCATGGGATGGGGCAGGTGGAGGGGATGTGATATAAAGATGGCCTATTGTAGACCTGATAGAGAAACAATGTGCCTGTCACTGCTAATGCACACCCGAAAGCTGGGTGCAGAAGCCACCACAGAGGAAGAGGAGGGAGCCTGACCATGACCACACATCTTCAGGATCTGGGCAGCACTCGAGAGAGGGCATGCATAACATTTATTGTCTGGAGAAGTTCCAGCTTGACAAGGTGATTATTGTCAAGCTGTGCAACCTGATCTGGGACAGTATAGGTCCCACTTCCTTGAGGTCCAGGGCCATGTCCATGGAGACCAAGGTGACATGTGCCCTGGCCTACTTTCAACAGTCTCCTTTCAGTGGGTTGCAGGCTACATGACAGGTGTTAGCCAGTCCTCAGTGCCCTATGCCCAGAAGCAGGTAACCGCAGCACCAGTAGAAACATGGGCAATTAACCCCAGTTCCCCACAGATAAACTGAGCACACAGGCAGGCAGGAGGCCTTCTATGAGTGGTATAGGCTCCTGAAGGTTCGGGGTGCCATATACTGCACACATGTGCAAATCCAGGCACACTGTTTCAATGAAAAGGGCTAGAGGAACAGGAAAGAATTCCGCAGCATGAATATACAGGTGGTCATAGCTGTAGAGAGCATTGTCATGAATGTTATTGCCAAATACACTGTCTGAATGCATGATGCCTTCATCTTCCATCAGTTAAGGCTGAGGATAGCACTGACCACCAATGGAGGCAGGTCAGAGTGGCTGCTAGACAAGCATCGCGTGAGCCATGTGAGCTATGGGCATGCTCTTGTGTTCACCAGTCTATACTAACGTGCCTCTCATGTTTTCCATACAGGAGACAGTGGGCAGCATCTGAGGCCTTACCTGATAATACCATTTATTGTTTCTGTTCGGGGGGCATAGCAGAGATACACTGGTACCCACAGGAGGGCACAGAACGTTGTGGAGCCTACTTTTTGGTCAGCTGAAGATGTGGTTCAGATACCTAAGCAAGAAGCAGCATGGTAGGGTGTGCCACATCTGTGTTTTGTGCTGCATGCTGAACAATATCACTGTTAAGAAGAGACGACCATTAGTGGAGGACCTACCTGTGGATGAGGTCCCCCAGGCCCAGGGGAATGACAGCCAGAAGCCAGATGTGGGCACACATCCAGGGATGACTTTGAGTGGGAGAAAGCTCAACAGAGGCTGGTGCATGGCGTGTTCTGGACAGGGTCTATGCGAGAAGGAGGGGGTGTATGATAGTGCATGCTTATTAACCATGATGCAGTAACGAGTGGTAGTAGTGAGTGCCCATGTGTGCAGTATGCCTTCATGTTGTGTTCATGCGAGGTGGGCCCTGATGGGCATGGTGACCCAATCACTGGGTGGAGGACCATGTGTTGCAGTCCTGGCTGCCGCCCTCCCCCTCCACTGCTGGGGGGATGGCCACACTGTTCTGCCCATGCTGGGCCAGCCCTAGTCTTCATGGGTGGTGGGTTGGCAAGCGATATGGATCCTGTGGGAGGGTCAGGAACATCCCCCTGTGCTTCAGGGACTGTGGCAACACTGAGCTGTGGCTAGCATGGAAAGGTGGTGGTGAGTAGGGCTTTGCAGAGAGCATTCCACCACATCTACTGGCTTTTTTGACAAGGTGCCATAGCACACCCTTAAGCAGGTTGCCAACCCTCTGTAACTTTGTGTGGAGCCCATGTACCTCCACCATCAAGGCACAGAGCAGGGCATAGTTTTACCTGCTGGTATCTAGCTTGTCCTGCTCCAGCCACTGCAGTTTGGGGAAGTACCTACCAAGCAGACATGCAGTGGTGCTACTCCTTCTGTATGGGCCAGTCCTGTCTGAGGTATCCTCATCGTCACAGCCTGGGCATGGGTCACTGTTTATCTGGTGTCATACCAGTGTTACTGTTCACCCTTGCTGTTGGGTGCTACCCAGCCAAGTGCCACATCTGGGTGCACAGGCATCAGTGCATGTGACTGTGTTGCTCATCAGCACACTGGGTATCTGTGATGCATGCCTCTGCTCATCTGTGTCTGTGCTCTCCCCTGGTTTGGAGGGTCACAGAGTTCTGGGACCATGATTTGGGGAGTGGTATGTGCTCTGTATGGTGTGTCAGTGACTGTGAGCTCTGTTATTTGGCTGGCTGGCCCCTCTTCACAATGCTGTCATCCTCCTCTTCCTCCTGCCCTGCACTGGCATCAGTGGAATCTGTGAGGCATAACACATTGTTAGTGGCTGGCATCATGAATGTGGCAGCAAGTGTGGTACACTGCTGGGGTACTCACTATCATGCATTGGCAGGGTACTGTCCTGGTTAGCAGTGTCCAGTGGGTCCGCCTTGTGGGCTTCAGTTACCACAGTCATGTCACCTCCTCCTGCAGCAATGATACAGTCAGGTCCACTGTAGGGGCAGAGGGGATGCCATGGTCAATGTCACTGCCACTCTAGTTTGCACCGTGGCACTTGTGTAAGGCAAAGCAATTTTATTTATATGGGGCCCAGTCCCAATGGGATCCGAGTGCCTCACAGAAACAAGAAATTTGATAAAACATAATACAGCTAAAATAATAAATAAGCACCACACAATATTACACAGCAGCATCATGCCCCAAAGCACATGGTGAACAAATGTGTTTTCAGACTGGATTTAATAATGGTGAGTGAAGGGGCATCTCTTACCTCTGGAGGAAGGGCATTCCAGAGTGTAGGTCTGTGGACACTCTCCTGTCATCATGTCCAGTCCTTCCTCCTCCTCATCATCCACCATTGCCTGGCTGATGGTGTCTCTCACCATAACCTCCACCAGTGCGAGCACCCACCAGTGGCATTTTTAGCCTGCCAACCATATGCCAGCTTCTTCCTGATGGCCATCCTCAGTTCCCACCACTTATGCTTGATGGCCTCAATGGAGCCGGGCATGGGTCCCACCACACTGATTGCAATCTGGACAGCCTTCCATATGCGAGCCTTGATGGCCGGCAGTGATCAGAGTGCCAGTGATACAGGGTGACATCATTGTTCCTCATCTCTGCAATGACCATGCTCACCTGCTGGCCATAAAGTTCCCTGAATGGTGGTGCCTTGCACTGCTGATGTGGACAGTGCCACTAGTGCATGGGTATCGTGGCCTGGCAGTGGGCACTGCAGTGCCTATCCTGCACCTTCATCAGTCATGGGGCTAGGTTGCCCCTATTTGCCACTACACAATTTTGGGGTGCCATGTCCAGGTGTCCCTGCCCACTCCTTCATTCCATTGCATGGACCTGTTCCTGGGACCCAGCACCCCTGTTCAGTATGGCAGCCTCATTCTGCCCTACCATCTGGCCACTGCACATTTCCATGGCTGCCTCTGTCAGTCTCTATGCCACCAGTATTTGACATGCCTGCATAGTAGGTGTGCACCCCAGCACATGATTGTCCATTTATGGTGGGGTCACGGTGTGTTTCTGGCTTGGCATGGCCTGCCCATTCCTCCCTGCACACAGCAATGTGTACAATTGTGTGGCTGTTGCATGCCCTGAGCTTCCTCTCACACATTAGTGACTGCCATAGTGGACTACACATATCTGCACTGTGTAGTTTCACCCCACTTTTACGCAGTTCAGCCATGCATAACACACCCATTAGTGCATAGGGCCCATTGTGTGCCAAGAGGTTGTGCTGGCACTAAAAACAATAAAATACACAACAGGTGTGTTTATAGTAGTAATAACATGCTGATAATGGTAATGGTATTACATGGTAATATGGTGAGGCAGTATAGCACAGTGGTTTAAGACTCTGAGCTGCAAATCTGGAGACAAGGGTTTGCATCCCACAGCCCCCATTTGCACACAGTTTGACCCTAAGCAAGTCACTTAACTTCCCTGTGCTCCCAGGTTGCATCTGTAAACAAGCTTTCAGCTTAGTGTGCTACTTCTGGTTAAACAATTGGGGAAAAAAAATCATCAAGTCATATTAATTTCCCTTAGGTACATTCTCCTTGGGTGCATACTGCTGCCCTTTCTGTCTAAAACTGATTCTCTGGAGCTGGAATAACCCTAGACATTTTCATTTGAAGTTTCATTATCCAGTTCAGGTAGCTTGGCTTGTAACGAAACCTCAGCTACTCAATGTACTCAACAAACTTAATCACTTTCATTGGATCTGGGATGCTTACTTAAAAAATAAACAAGGTAATCCTTAGACTCCTTGCAATTTGTTCTCTCAACATGCAACACTTGTCAGTGTGCAAGTATTTAGATTAATATAGTTCAATGTTTACTGTGATTTTTCTTCTTAGTAGAGTTTCTTCTTTTCCTCCCCAACTTTTTATGTGTTATAGAATATATATTGTTGATAGAGTTTTTTTGTTTTGTTGACATAGTCTATATTTATGATAAATCAGGGAAGTAATATAAACCCAATGGCTGGATTTTCTAAAGGCTTAGATTGCCACAAACCCTAGGTGTGCCAATGATACGGTGAATGGGGCTTGCGGCAATCTAATGGAAGTTTTTATCACATATGGCAATCGCCACAAGTGAGACCAACTTTTTCTGGTGCAACTTGCAGAACTCCTGGGGGCTTTTTTTACAGGGTTTGCATCAGATATTTGGCATAAGCTATGGTAAATCGTGAAAACTGTGGCAACTGCGCCTGAGATTGTGGAATCAGGTGTAGTTGCGGCAATAGGGTTGATGCACTGCCAGAACCTAAGTCACGCTTTAAAAATACAGCCCAATGTTTTTAAAATTATTTATTATCATTTATGATCATTGCTCTGTACTTTTATTTGTAAAACTACAATAAAAATTTATAAAGTATAAAAAGGTTTCCCCTGTGCCACCATTGATGTTTTGAGATATATGCTTTACATGTGAAACTCGGACTACAATGATTACATGTATATTGATTCAAGATATGACTTAACACCATATATATGTTTATAATATATAACTTAATAGAAACTTACTGTTCACAAAGGCAAAAAAGAAAGCAAATTCAAAGTCTGAGTTAAAAGGCTTGTGCCCCATGTTCACATCACTGCTTAAAAACTAAACTCCACACTTTATTAATTTATTTAGAAATGTATACTAAAAATATGTTGGAATAGCCCCACAGGATACAATATGTTGTTTTCTTATTAAATTCCATACTATTTAAAGCAATTACTGAGGCATACTATAACATGTAGAGTCAGGTTTGCAAGCAATGGTTTGAACATGTGTCTTGAAAGTTGATCTTTGGATTTACATTTCCTTTTTTTTTTTTGTTAACTTTTTCTGCACACCCTGAAGTTACTTACAAAGTTTTTTCACCGAATGTCCTTATTTTTTTTTTTAATGGAAATCAAATTTAATATAATTTTCTTTATTTTTCCTATTTCCCTTCCCCCTCGTCATGATGAACAGAGTTATCATTTGCAATTTATTCTGCTCACAAAAGGCAGACTGAGCTGCAATAGTTCGTTTCACAGGATATTACCACTGAATAGTGGCAGACAGCCCCAATAGGCTTTTGCCTCCTGTCCTGTAGTCAAAGTATTATTCAATGTGTCAAATAAGTAAAATAAATCAATAAATTTCAAGTGAACTGTGATGCCAAGAAATCCTGATGGTAGCTTTATATACAGTCTTTATGGATAAACTGCCAAAAATGTATTGCAAGCCTTTGAAAAGAAAAGTTAAATTGTTAGAAAAGGTGCTCCTTAGTTACTTATAATAGCTGAACGGAGTATGTTTAGGAAATACACATATACCAAAGTGGATGCCTGCGCTTTAATATATGGCATAGAGAGTATATCAGATCATATCTAGTTAATCCTGCACCCCTCCCAATCATCATGTCTGTTTGACACTGCTTCCCTAGTAAATGTAACAACCCACAGGATGTTGGGGTATTCTCTCTATTGGCTCCCCAGTCTGACCTCGCATCTCCATTTGTTGCTGAAAGGTCTTTCATGGGGAAAGCTAACAAAGTGCTGTTGGAAGCAAACATCTGTATGTGCTTATTGTGTGCCTGAAGGGGACGTGACTGTGCTGGTTTTGCTTCTCTGACTGACTATACCAGCTGCTGCCACACCTGCACACTGCCTTGTGAGCACAGAACTGACTTTGCAAGTGAGTTTGCAAGTTCTCCAATATGCTGTCATAAAAATTTAATTTGAAAGTGTTTCTTTTAAACTAACACAAGGAGTACCTAGCACACCACCCCATTTTATAGGACTCCTTTGTAGTTTTTGAGAAAATGTCAGCTGCTTGATTCTTTGCAAAAGGGGGACAACAGCTTTGATTGGCCCTTAGAATCTCCAATATTTCTGGCCCTATATTTATTGAAATAAACTACAAGATGTTCTGTGACTGAAAATAAACTCTGCACATTAAGTCCTTTGCTGAGTTACTGTATAATTATGGAAAAATTAGACTCTTACTATAAGTACACTTCAAATTAACTGTTATGGATCTGCTATCGTGATGTCAAGATCTTGCACTCATGTATACAAGCAATAACCCACAGCAAAGCATGTAGAGAATTAATGCATAACCTGAGTGAACTGGAAGGCACATGGCCAAAGGCCGAGTGCCGTTCAGTGCACCAGAGGAGTGCATTAATTCTTAAGAAACCAATGCCCAGGAGAGTTTGATTGCACTTATAAAATGGACAAAGTTTTTTAAGGATAAAGATTTTATTTTTCTTTAATTTGGTTGTTGCTAGGTAGAATATATGAGTTTGGTAATAAAGGCCAAGTGCCTTTAAATGGACCTGTTAATGCATTTATTTTGAAGAAACCTATGTTCTGATGTGGGTTTCTGTTTTTTTAAAATGTGGAAAAGTTTTTATTATAATGTAAAAATGTTTTATTTTCATTCAATTAGGTTGTTGCTAGGTAGATTAGGGAAGACTAGTTATGAACTATTGGGTTACCAGAGATTAAAGACTGATCAGGCAATGTGTTTAGACCAATGAAGCTGCTTGGATTCTGAAGCCTATTTTATAGATGTATGTATTGCAGCTAACTTACTAGAAATTCTGGGTACTACATATAGTACTACTGCTAAATATACTTTGGCCAGATTGGAACCCGGCCCCCATTCCTTCTGCCACGTCCCCATCAACTCAATGCTTCACTCAGCCACAGTTTCTTTTCTGCCAGCCCCCCCTTTCTCTCCCTCGAGGGTTGTCACGTCAGCCATTATGCCTCCTTCTCCAAATATTGATCTATCTCTCTCTCCCATGCTTCGTATCCTCTTACTGCATCCACTCCACTGAATCTCACCCCTTAACACTGGAACTCCCTTCCACTGAATCTAAGAACCTCCCCTTCTCCACGTAGCTTCAAACAGGAGCTTCATACGGCTTTTCTAAGCTCTGAACCCTGCTCCTGTTCTCTATCCACCCACTCTTGCACTGGTTCCTCCTACTTGCCTACCGGCTCTAACCTCTACTACTCTCAAACCTGCCTGGAAATCTTGCAATTTTCTCTCTTCTAGCACTTACTCACTAGTTGTATGACTTACTATGGCTGTTAGTTATTTGCACTTATATTCCTGTTTTGTTACTGCATATAGATTCCTGCAAATGTACTGTCATTGCTGAAAAGTTAATATAAGTGTATAGGTCTGACTTCTACTTGTTCCCATTATGTTTTCTTGTAGCTACTATTGTCTACATACCCTTTGTTGTAATCTCCTGGGTCATACCTGAAAATAGGCAACTATGCTGTCTAGTGTACCTCCCTGGTTAACAAAAACTAAATAAATAAATCAATAAAATACTATCTTCCTCATTCCAAAACATCGGCTCGGCAAGCAGCCTTCTCCCACTGTCTCCTGTATCTTTGGGATAACTTTCCACCTGATATCCATTCCTCTCCCCTCCCTTTTCATCCATATCAGAGATATTTCTTTTCATACTTGTTCTTATATCTTATTCCCCCGTAGCTCCTATTACCCCATATTCATTGCTTCCTAATCTTCCCTCCTACATTTTCTCCTGCCCCTTCCTACCTCCTTTATTCCCCTAATTACCCTCTCCTCTCATCTATAATTACTTATTTTTATACTTGTTATTTACTGTAATATCTGCACCTCATATCATCTCTGTTCATATCCTTTTTTAGTTATTTTTTTCCTGGAAATGTTCTCATATATTATGCTTACTTTTTTGTTTATATGATATATAGAATTCAGACCTGTAATCTCCTCTCTCCTGTAACCCCGGTCTCACCTGGAAGTGAGTCTTGGTTCAGAATGCCACTCCCTGCCAAACTTTCAATAAATAAATAAATAAGAGATTCCAGCCATATTGGTCCTTGCAAAACAGGAGAAGATGGAAGGTTTGATACCTTTTATTTGGACCAACAAGTGTCTTGTACAATGATGTAATTATACACAAGCTTTCAGGGCCATACAGGTCCTTTCTTCAGGTGAACAGCAAAACTGAGCAACATAAGCAGTATTTATATCCACTGTGGAGCAATGCACCACAGTGGATATAAATACAGCTTATGTTGCTCAGTTTTGCTATTCACCTGAAGAAGGGACCTGTGTGACCCCAAAAGCCTGTGTACAATTCCATCATTGTACAAGACACTTGTTGGTCCAATAAAAAAGGTATCAAACCTTCCATCTTCTCCAATAAATAAATAAATTACAGAACTTGTAATTTTGTTAGTAGGTTTGACACATGCATTCATCAGACTTACAGCTGCTCACCTCTCAAGGTCTTTTGGAAATGAAATGCCGTACCAAAAGAGGCTATGCTATGAAATTCTAAATAAATCATTAAATGGCAGTGGTGCATGAACCACTTTATGTAACGAAAGCCTCCTCAAGTGGATCATGGATTGCTTCATCAAAGAGACAATTATTGTAATATTTTACTAAAGCAATTCCTGGCCTTAGCTAATCCAAATGTAAACCAAGCAAATTACACTGTGAACCTCAGGTCCTCCATCATTCAGCGGGGGCTCAGCAGAGCACATTACAGCAGACTCGGGTTCATATGCATGTTACCACTGATGCTAAACCTGCAGAGTAGGGTAGACTGCGTAGGTAAGTGAGGCATGATCTGCAGGGAGACTGCCTAATTGAAAGCCACAAAACTGATGTTTCAAGACTAGCGCTTTAACATGTTCTCTTCAATGAAGTACTAGTCTTGAAACATATTGCAGCTTTCTTTTTCCTACTGTATAGCAGTCTCCCTATGAACTGACCTTGGTTCACCCTGGGTGGCTTTGAGTTGTGTAACTGGTGGAGAGGATAGATGTAAATAACCCTCAGGCTTGGTGGCCATGTGGCCATGACTCATTTTAGTGGTCAAAACTCTTATAATGGTGTCTATTTCATGCAATTGTACAAAGAGGATACCAAAATCTAGGGGAAGTATGGCATACTGTGCTCTGTGTTGGCGCCTGGTTATTTTGAAGTGCCCATTGGCCTGTCATGTGGCTACTGGATTTGTGACAGTCTGTGAACAAGAGTTGTGGTTTAGGCAGACACTCCTGAGGTCATCTGTTCAGTGGTATGGGACCGGGACACTTTTCAGAGCTGGGTCTGCTTATGTCACCATACCCCCTCCCCCTCGTATGATGTCAGGTGCCTCAGCATTGCCGACATATCATGGTCAGCCCCATCCCTTTCAGTTCCCATTGTTCATAAATGGAGTTCTAGCCTTTATTGACCAATAGAAATAAGGAATCCATCCCAAGCCAATCATACAGCAGAGACAGGGAAAAGCAGATCACTGGAGTCTGACCACTAAAACAGTCGGGCAACTGAACGACAGACCCTTCAGTGACTTGCAATAAACACAGCAGTCCTAGAGGAGGGAGGAATATTGTGTGGCTCAATGGAGGAGATTCTCTCGAAGATCTACTGTTAGTGGTATGCAGAAAACCTATCTTCTTAAAGTATATTTTCTCCATGAAGCCATACACATTGGACAGGCACAAAGCAGTACAGCACCCCCATGTGGGAGGTACAGAACAAAGGAGGACAATGCTCCCTAAAGACAAGCGGCCTCACAGCATGGCCAGGCCAAAACCAACCCTCTTATGAGAGACCATATCCAGACTATAATGCTTAGTGAGAATATGGATCTTATACCAGTTAGTGGCCAGAATGATTTCAGACACTGAGACAGACCTGAAACAAGTCATAGCTCATGTAGGTCACCTTGCCCCTAGTGGCATTCGCCGTAGCAGTACCAGCAAGTTCTTTGCCAGTTTACTGATAAAATTGAAATACAGTAGGGTATAGTGTAACCCCCGGACCCCTGCCTTTTAGCAAAATGACAGGTGGCATGCTGTTGAAGCTGACAGCAGTACCTGGTACGGACTGGGTTTGGGGAGGATTAGGTTACTCAGCACAGGGGGCCTAGGTTTAGTTACTCTGCACAGGGGCACCCAAGTAAATCCAAACACAGGAAGCAATAACTGTAATGTCCAAAACCAGGAATGGGATTCTACAGTGTGGCTTTTATTCGCATCCAAACTGAACAAACAAAGCATAGACGGACCCCCATGGGGCTACATTCCTGGTAATGCAGACTAGAGACAACAGAACACTTCTTCACATTTCCAGTCATCAGGCTCTAAACCCACCAGGCACACAGCCCAGACTTCCACGCAGCTTTGGGTACACAGCCCGACTTGTTCGCAACTTGGGCTTTCCCCACTGGCCCGGCTCCCCCGCCGGCCACTTGATCCACGGTCCATTATGGGAATGAACCAGTTATCCAATTGGTGGCTCCCCAAACCACCTTAGAGCCTTCAACTCCTAGAGGGAATTTTCCTTCCAATCCCACGTCTGGGTACTTCCCTCATCACTGGCCAAGTGCATGAGGCAAAGTAGAAATCCACAGAGCAAATCCGTAGAGGTGGACCTGGTTACTAAAGATGGGGGGTCTCCCACCTCCAGCTCCCACAATCCATACCCGGCCATTTCTCTGGAAATTAAACAACTCTTTTGAAAGCTTGGCAATGTAGATTACTGGGTAGACATATGTCACATCTCCTCTACTTGTCTTGACTTCCCCTATGTGCTGGACTTGAACATACTTATACTTTTGGCTAAGCCTATTACTCTAGGTCTCCCACTACTTCAGTAGTCCAATCCCCACTATCACACAAGTCCCAGGGTGAAAACATGGGCCCTTTAGAAAGAGCAGAAACTCACCCTCCGGTTGCAGGTGCCCCAGAGGTGAATCACGAAATCTTCTAGTTTCCCAGAACTCTTGGACCAAATAAGGCAGCTTCTCCACTAGCAGTAGCCAGGGGGATTGCCCCTGGAATATGCAGGCTAAACTTTTGAGGGGATGGGGCACTGAGACCTGATTCAGCGGTCTCCACCACTTTAAAACTAGCTTCTGTGTCTCTCTTTAGGTAGAAACACACACCTTTTTTCCTAAATGAAGCCCTATGTCAGGGCTGAGCCTCCAAGAGCCTAACACAGAGCTGTTGTGCTCCTTTCACAACAAGCTCCAAACTCCAACTGAACTACAGACTACTATTCAAACCTGCCAACATTCTACTACAACTCCCTGCAGATTCCATTGTGGCTCATGCAGCTGCGATAGTTCTATGGTGATGTCATCCCTCAGTCTCAGCTGAGACTGAGAACAGAGTGAGACAGTGTGAAATCCATTTAACTGGAGTTTCACAAGCTGCCTTCCCTGCCTACCACTAGGTCTTACTGGGATTCGAGTAACCCCGGGTAACAAGGGGGTTACAATAGAAACATAGAAACATAAAATTTGGCAGCAGATAAGGACTGCTTGGTCCACCTAGTCTGCCCATTTTTCCCTGCCCACAGTATCAGAGATTCTTCTTGATGTCTGACCCATTCACTTCCCCCCTTCTCTTTCCCTAAGATTCCCTTAGGCCTATCCCATGCATTTTTGAACCCCATCACTGTTTTTGCCCCCCCACCTCCGCTATAAGACTGTTCCAGGAATTCACCACTCTTTCTGTGAAGAAATACTTCCTCACATCTTTCCTGAGTCTAGCCACCCTCCAGTTTATCATGCCCACCTGTCCCTAAGCACCTCTTTTTCTGAAAAAATACTTCCTTCCTGTATCTTATTTACCCCGTGAGGCATTTAAGGATCTCTATCACATCCCACCTCTCCCTCCTGTCTTCCAGGCTGTACACATTTAGGTCCTTAAGATTCTCCTCATAGGGCTTCTGATGCAGACCCTGAACATTTTAGTTGCCCACCCCTGGACTGCCTCACTTGGTCTATGTCCTTCTGGAGATGTGGTCTCCAGAACTGGATGCAGTACTCTAGGGGGGGATCTTGCTAGTGAGCTATAAAGAGGCTATACCACCTCCCTCTTGCTGCTGCTGATACCACTCCCTGTGCACTGCAGTATTCCACTAGTCCTCCCAACTGTCTTGTCACACTGCCTGGTCACCTTTAGGTCATTTGATATGATTACCCCAGGTCTCTTTCCAGTTTGGTGGTCATCAGTACCCCTCCTCCCCTTTTGTATTCTGTTCCTGGGGTTCTGTGCCCCAAGTGCATTACTTTGCACTTTTTTCACATTGAAACCCAGCTGCAATACCCTTGCCACTTCTCAAGTTCTCAGTTCTCTGTTCATCCATTCCACACACCCCCCCCCCAATTGTTTACCCTGCTGCAAATGTTGGTGTCATCTGCAAAGAGAAAGACCTTCCCTTCCCTTCCAGCTCCTCTGCAATATCACTTATAAAGACATAAATGAGGACTGGTCCCAGCATTGATTTCTGAGGCACCCTGCTGGTCACCGTCCCTTCCTTTTAGTGAACTCTGTTTACCACCATCTACTGCTACCCATCCCTTAACCAATTTCTTTCCCAGTTTACCATGTTGGGATCCCCTCCTAAGCTACCCAGCTTGCTCACTAGCCTCCTATGTGGAATGACATCAAAAGCCTTACTGAAATCTAGGTAGACCACATACGAACATACGAAATTTGCCAGCAGATAAAGGCCTAGAGGTCTATCAAGTCTGCTCGAATGTGCAGCTAGCACCCCTTATTCTGCAGCTGCCCCTCCCTTCCACCCTTCCCCTTCATTAACCCTCCCCCTTGTCCTGTCCCATCCTCGTTTGAAGCAGTCCACTGTTCTACTGCATACCACTTCTGCAGGTAACGCATTCCACCCAGCCACCACCCTCTCTGTAAAAAAGTGTCTCCTCATCTCCCTCCTGAACCTTCCTCGCTCCAGTCTCATATCATGGCCCCTGGTGGCCCTCCCCTCCCTTACTTTGAACAGCCCCTCTGTACCTGTCTTGTTTATTCCTTTCATGTATTTAAAGGTTTCAATCATGTCCCCCGTGTCTCTCCTCTCCTCCAGTGAGTACATGTTCAACTCCTTCAACCTCTCGTATGATAAGTCCCCCAGACCCTTGATCATTTTTGTCGCCCTGCGCTGCACCCCCTCCAGTAACTTAATGTCCCTCTTCAGATACGGACGCCAGTACTGCACGCAGTACTCCAGGTGTGGTCTAACTAATGACCTATACAGTGGCAGAATCACCTCCTCCCTCCTTGAGGATATACCCCTTGCAATACAACCCAGCATTTTGTTGGCCTTTGCAGCTGCCTTCCTACACTGTGCCGAGTTGTTCATTGACCCTGTGATGAGCACACCCAGATCCTTCTCCTCCTCTGTCTGGGCTAGCTGCACTCCCCTAGCTGGTAAGTCCTCCTTGGGTTCTTCATCCCAAAATGCATCACCTTGCACTTTTTGGCATTAAAGCCCAGTTGCCAGGTGTCTGACCAGGTTTCAAGCTTTGCCAGATCATTCTGCAACCCCTGCCATCCCCCTAGGTCATCCACCACCGCGCCAACCTTGGTATCATCAGCAAACAGACTGATCTTGCTCTTGATGTCACATGATATGTCTGTAATGAATATCCCAAACAACACTGATCCCAACACCGAGCCCTGTGGGACACTGCTCGTCACTGCCCTTGGGTGTGAGAGCTCCCCACCCACCACCACCCTCTGTTGCCTTCCCTGCAGCCAGTTTCCTACCCATCTCACCAGCATTGCACCTACCCCTGTGCCTACTAACTTCCTTCCCAGCCTTCCATGTGGCACTGAGTCGAATGCCTTACTGAAGTCCAGATACAGGACATCCACTGCATGTCCCCTGTCCAGTTACCTAGTTACCCAGTCATAGAACTCGACCAGGTTGGTTTGGCAGGATCGGCCATGTATGAAGCCATGCTGTCTGCTGTCCTGTAGTCCTTTGGCCTCTAGGAAGGCCACCAGCCTCTCCTTCAGGATAGTCTCCATTAGCTTACCCACGATGGATGTGAGGCTCACTGGTCTGTAGTTTCCCGGTTCATCCTTGGGGCCACTCTTGTGGAGGGGCACCACATGAGCCATCCTCCAGACCTGAGGTACACAGCCCGAATGTAGTGAGGCATTAAATAGGTCTGCCAAAGGTCCTGCAAGGACCTCTGCCAGCTCCTTCAGTACCCTGGGGTGGATGCCATCTGGGCCTGGCGCCTTGTCCACCCTCAGTGCCTTCAAACCTCTAGAACTCTGCCTCCATGATTTCCCATCTGTCACCACTCCCCTGCCTGCCATTTCTCCCATCTTGGGTGTCACCCCCTCTCTCTCTTTAGTAAATACTGAGCAGAAGTACTCATTTAGTGCTTCCGCCTTATCGCACTCCTGCTTCCACCCAACCCCTCCTTCCTAATCCTTACTATGTGGTCCTTACAGCTCCTTTTCTCCTGATGTACTTAAAGAAGTCCTTCTCCCTTCTTAATGCCTTGTGCCAGCCTGAGTTCTGTAGATGCTTTGGCTCCCTTACTGTCCTTGTCATCTCCTTCGATTCTGTCAAGTACTCCTCTGTCCTCCCCCCTCCCTGTTTTCTGTACTCTATAGGCAGCTCTTTTCCTCCTTACCTTTTCCGTGACCTCCTTGCTCAACCAGCTTGGTTTCTTAGCCCTAGCCTTCTTGCCTCTGGGCTTTGCAGCAGGTTTTGCTGCTCCACTATTCTCAACTTTATGAGCTCCCCATCTCTGGTTAGTATCCATACTAGATTGAATTCTGGCCAGGTACCCTTTTACCATTTCCCCATCCTCCCAAAGTTGGCCTTCCTGAAGTCCAGCACTCTTGTGCCAGATTCCACTCTTCCTTGCCCATATCCAATGTGAGCCATACTGAGTGGTGGTCACTCCCTGACAGCGGTTCTTCCACTGTAAGTTCTCTCACAAAGTCCCCATTTGCCAGCACAAGGTCAAGGGTATTCCCTAACCTGGTTGGTTCACTGACCATTTGCAGCAGGAAGCTGTCCTGGAAGGCATCCAGCAGTACCTGCTCCCTTCTGTTCCTGGTTGTTGGGGTGCTCCAGTCCACTCCTGGCATGTTGAAGTCCCCCACAATCACCATACTACCCTTCTCTGAGGTCCTCCTGATCTGTCCCGCTAGTTCCCTGTCTAACTCCTCCATCTGAGATGGTGGCCTGTACACCACTCCCATTCTAAGAATCCTATTCTTGGAATCCTGGATTTGCACCCAAAGTGACTCTGTACTACCCTCCTCCCCTTCCTCCCTTACACACTTCAGTCCTTCCTTCACATATAGTGCCACCCCCCCTCCTTTCCCAGTCACCCTGTCCCTACGAAATAGCCTGTACCTGGTACAGACAGGTCCCAGTCATTATATTGGGTGGCCCATGTTTCTGTGATGGCTGCAATGTCCACCTCTCCTCTGCCATGAGAACCTGCAACTCTGCAGTTTTCTCTCCCAAGGCTCCTAGCATTAAGGGTAACCACCTTCCACCCTTTCCCTCCTCCCATCCTGCCCTCCTTTCCTAGCATCATCACCAAGGTACTTGCCATTTGTCCTTTGTCACTGTTATTGGGGGTAAGCTCATATGATTTCCCAACCTGTGGTCTCTGCATATCTCTTCCCAACTGCCACCCCGACTCCCAGTTTAAACTCCCAACTTCCTGTATATATTCTTCCATCCTGTTTCAACACTTTCTTTCCCTCCTCACTCAAGTGTAGTCTGTCCTTGGCATAGAGACTACTGTCCTCCCAGGTCCCTCCCCACCCCCACCCCAACAGCCCATACCCTTAGCACAACACCAGGTTCTTGGCCATCTGTTAAATTCCTCTATTCTCAGCTTTCTTGTGTGCTTGCCTTTGGCACGGAAGTATCTCGGAAAAAGTTACTGATCTTCCTGCCCTCACATAATTGTGTTAGTTCCTCAAACCTGCTCTGACTGTATCCACTGTCTTGTCAGCCAGGTCGCTTTGTCCCAAGATGTATAATTAAATGAGGCTTGTCCCTACCCTTCTAGCATATTTCAGAACAGACTGTCCCACCCTTTCCGCTGTCATTCCTGGCATGGCCTCCACCCAAATGCGACTATGCCTCTCCGCCTTGCTACCCTAACTAACCTCTTAGTATTGAGTCCCCAGCACTAAGATTCCACCCTCTTACTCCCTGCTTGCTTCCTTTCATCTCCCTCCTCATTTCCAGCTCCTCTTCTTCCTCCTGCACATTATTATGCCCTTTTACCCCTGTTGCAGTTCTCCCAGCAGAACTTCCCCGCTCCAGTTTGGTCCAGGCATTTATCAATTACTCCTCTAATTTCATCACTTCCCTCCTCCACCTTCTTCCCCTCTAGCAGTGCAAAACTATTTTCTGAAGACCCTTCACAAATGCCCTCTCCCTCTCTCTGCATAGTAACCTGTTCTCTCCTTTCCACTCACGACTTTTGCCACTTCTTCGCCTCCCCTCACAAATCCCTATCGCCTCCTTCCATTTGACTTTTGTCTCCTGACCTGTTTTCCCCGGCAATCGTTCTTCCTGGCCTGGGCCCCTTTGTCTCTGCTTCCCTTCTTCTGACCCTTCCTCACCACTGTTGGCTTAAGTGCCCTCCCTCATCTCCCTTCTTCCTCCCTCCAGTATTGGCCAAACCCACCCCAATCTGCCTTGCCTGTCTTAGTTCCTCCTGCAGACCCCTCAATCTCCTTTCTAAGTTTTTCTATGTGGTTGCACACTAAACATCCTCCCACTCTCCAGGCAATGTTTAGAAAGATTGGTGCACCGCAGTTGTTGCAGCCTACCACCTCTACCCATTGCTGTCGTTGCCCACCAGTGACCCCCCACCCTTCCAGATGCAGGATACCAAACACCCCAAGTCCCCACTCCCCCATCAGTGCAAAACATTCTATTTCCTTACCTCCTTTTGTTGTACACGTTTAGATATGTTGAGCAACTGCTTTTTATATTCCTATCCACACTCAAAAATACTTTATATAGCCATTGCACAACCTTCCTCAACTCCTACTCCTCCTTACCCAATGCAATAACAATGTGAAGTAGTAATAATGAAGCGCCTAGATTTGCATTTACTTTCCTTCCACTGAGAGAGCAGTCACCTCTTCACTTGCTGCAGTTCCTTTCCTGGATGTCTGCTTCTGTTATGACAGGTGCAAATCCTTTGCCTGTTTGAGGAAGTGATGTCAGAACCCCTAGTATAAAGGGAATAATTGACCAGGGGTGGGTGGGTGGGGTTTGGGTGGGTGGACCAGCCAAGTCTTCCGGAAACAATCAAGTAGCTGAGGCCTCTAGTCAGACAATTAGCACCCTTCCCCACTCAAAACTTTGCAGCTAGTGAAGCCAGCAACAATGAATCAATTCTACTCAAAGCCCCATGCATCGCTCCACCTTAATCTAATTCCCTGGTCACCCAGACAAAGAAATCAATGAGATTAATTTGACATGACCCCTCACCCCCGTGAATCCATGCTGCCTTGGATTTTGTAATCCATTGCATTCAAGATACTCCACAATCCTTTCCTTCAGCAGTGACTTCATTAACTTTCCCACCACCGATATCTGGTTGACTGGCCCATAATTGTCAGTCTCTTCTCTGCTGCCACTTTTGTGAAGTGGGATTACATCTGCCCTCCTCCAGTCCTCTGGAACCATTCTTGTTTCCAATGAGCTGTTAAATAGGACTGTCACAGGTGTAGTCAGTACCTCACTGAGCTCCCTAAATACCCTTGGATGCACCACGTTGGTCCCATCACTTTGTCCACTTTTCGATTAGTGAGTCCCTTCAGGCTTGTATCCACCTCCCAACCTCCAATGCTCCTGGTACTTTTTTTTTTAAATCATTATTTATTCTCCCCCAGCCCTCCATTCCCAACCCATTAGGAGAGCCAAGGCAGGCATCGCACTGCCACAAACCCTACCTGGAGCGGTCTCTGAGTTCCCCATGGAGCTGCAGCTTAACCCCCTGAGTGGGGATGAGATTGGGTCAGAACACCCTGAAACTTACATTTTGTTAGTCCTGGAGCCATCGGGTGGATGGAAGCACATCGTGGGTACATCGCCGGCCCACCATCTCCCTGGAGATGGCAGGCGCGTTTCCGTTTTCTCGTGAGCATTGCACTTTTGCCCAGACATCAAGGTGTGACTGCCAATGTCTGAAATGCCCTCCCCCTAGCTGCCTACAGGAGTCGCTTGAGCCCCAGACCTACACCCAGAGGCCAATCAGACACCGAGGTGCTCAGTGTAATGCTGCATCCCTAGCCTCCACCAGGGGTCGGCAAACACCGAGCTGCTTTCCCAACCCTCCCCCAAGAACAGGTGAGCTGTCGACGGACGCTGCAGCCTGTTCCTCCCGGCTGGCCCTCCGGTGACCCGAACTCTCTCCCGAACCCGGGTCGCCAGCATCGCAAGCAGAAATCCAACCACTGTGCCGACTCCTGGTACTTTTTTTGTAGCCCCCCTTCTTCTTCTTCTGTGAACACTGAATGAAAGTATTTGTTCAAGATGTCTGCCTTTTCCTAGGTTCCCTTCCGCACAGTCCCACCTTCCCTTTTTAACTTTATGATCCCACCCCTAGACTTCCTCCTTTCACTTACATATCCATTTGGAAAGACATTGCTGAGACACAGACTTGTCCAGCATGTGATGCTAGTAATACAAACAGCTGAGAGACTGTGGTGTGGTCCAGATAAAAGCAGAGCACCCTGTGGGCACTCACAGAGTGCAGGAGTGCCTCTCTAAGATTATTCAGGTTCAGGAAGAACATAGACAGGTTAATGGATGGAGTCAAAGACAATACAGATACCACTTTAGACAAAAACATGGCATGCGTCCTAATTGGGACACCTGTCTAGATGAATGGTCAGACAACGGAGGTCAATAACTGGAGCTTGAATCTTGGATGCCGAGCATGCTGAGGGGATTGCCACCAGAAAAAGGGTTTTCCAGGACAGAAACCTGTGGTTGCAGGAAACAGCAGGTTTGGTTGTAATCCTGGTCAGGAAATCTAGAACCAGGCTCAGGTCTCAAACTGAGACAGGCTTATGGGATAGGAGTTTCATGTGCAGAATACCCTATAAAAACCTGTGGGAAGAAGCTGGCCCAGTGGTGCAGCAGGCTGCAGTACTGCAAAAAGCTCCTTAACTCATGCCATACTGGTGACTTGAGTTCAGGAACGAGCTCGAGTTGCTGGTGGTGGTGGGGGGGACTGGGAGAAGGAGTGAGCGCTGACCAGGCAGCTCACCTCTTGCTGGCAGGGATGGCTTACCTTAATGGCTCTTCTGGACTGTTGACAGATTGTGCAATCCAATCTGTCTTTAGACCCAAAGGCCATTTTCATGGAGTAAGTGTGATGAGTTTGCTCGCTTCTTCGCAGATAAGGTTGCCACCATCAGGTCTGGGATCCATCCAGCACACTCTAGGGGGTGTTGTGGAGGTCATCAGGAGGTTGCAGATGCCCAGTTTACCTGGTCTGGCTTTGGCCAGTTGGTGATCATGGATATCGTGAAGATCATCTTGTCTTTGCGACCAACGTACTGTAGTTTGGACCCAGGCCCAACACATCTCCTTGTGGGTTGTGTTGAAGTGATTGGTCCAGTCCTGACTGAGATAGTTTGGAGTTCATTGGAGACGGGGTGTTTCTGGACTCTTTGAAGTAGGCGGTGGTTAGACCCCTCCTTAAGAAACCTTCACTCGACTCTGACTGTCTAGCCAACTACAGACCTGTCTCTAACCTGCCCTTTGTGGGCAAGGTTATTGAGAAGAACTCATGATCTCTATGGTCCTCTCCAGTCTGGATTTAGGAAGAGGCATAGTACCGAGACAGCACTTGTTCGGGTGCTAAACGATCTCCTAATAGCGAGAGGTCGGAGGACCCGTTCAATCTTGATTCTCCTTGATCTCTCTGCTGCATTTGACACAGTGGACCATTAGGTGTTATTGGAGCACCTGCGGTTGATTTGTGGACTGTCTAGTACAGTCCTCAAGTGGTTTCAATATTTCCTTATGGGCAGGACTCAGAGAGTTGTATCTGGGATTTATTCCTATTCCCCTTTCCCCCTAAAACACAGAAGGAGCAGGACAGAGAACTGTACCAGTTAAAGCAGAAGGAAGCAGGGAGGGTAGTCAGAATAGCAAAGGCACAAACTAAGGAAAAGACAGCCAACTCGGTTAAGAAGGGGGATAAAACCTTTTATAGGTATATCAGGGAGTGTAGAAAGACAAAGGGAGGGATAGTGAGGCTGAATAGAATGGTTGGTGGGTGGGCAGACAGTGACAGTGAAAAAGCAGAGATACAGAATGAATACTTCTGTTCAGTATTCACAAAAGAGGAAGTGGGGGTGGTTCCTAATCCAATTAACAGAAACACTCTGGAGAGAGGGGTCGATCCCAATCCTTTCACAGAAGAAAGGGTTCTGAAAGATCTCATAAAACTGAAGGTGGACAAAGCAATGGGGCCTGATGGTATTCACCCCAGAATTCTAAAAAAACTAAGGGAAGAACTAGTAACACTACTGACTATCCTTTTTAATAAATCATGGGAGGATGGGGTGGTACCTGAGGACTGCAGGAGGACGGATGTGATTTCCCTTCACATAAGTGGGACCAAGACAGAGGCAGAAAACTACAGACCTGTCAGTTTGACCTCTATGGCAGGGGAAAGTGATGGAATCACTTCTGAAGGAAATAATTGTTGAGTACCTAGAGGCTAGTGGGGCAAAGGACCCAAGGCAGCATGGGTTCACAGTGGGAAGGTCATGTCAGACTAATCTAATAGATTTCTTTGACTGGGTGACCAAAGTAGTAGACCAGGGAGGGGCTGTGGACATGGCCTACCTAGACTTTAGCAAGGCATTTGACACAGTCCCACACAAAAGATTAATGAACAAGCTAGCCAGCCTGGGAGTGGGTCCCAGGGTGGTGGCCTGGTTAGACAAATTGGCTGGACAACAGGACGCAGGGGGTAATAGTAAACGGAATCCACTCCAAAGAAAGGGGGTTTATTAGCAGGGTACCGCAGGGTTCGGTACTGGGGCTGGTCCTCTTCAATTTCTTTATAAATGACATTGCAGAGGCACTGGAAGGAAAAGTATGCCTTTTTGCAGATGACACTAAGATTTGCAACAGGGTTGATGCACAAGGGGAGTGGAAAGGATGAGAAGGGACTTGGCAAGGTTGGAGGAATGGTCAAAATTATGGCAGCTTAGATTCAGTGCAAAGAAGTGCAAAGTAATGCACCTGGGAAACAAAATCCCAGGGGAAGAGTACACTATTGGAGGGGGGAGATACTAATGACAATAAAAATGGAAAGGGACCTGGGGGTAGTCATATCAGATTACCTAAAGGTAGGCAAGCAATGAGAGAAGGCAGTAGGGAGGGTTGGGGGGATACTGGGGTGCATAGGGAGAGGCATCACCAGTAGAAAGCAGGAAGTAGTCATCCCTCTGTACAGACAGTGGGTGATACCCCATCTGGAGTACTGCGTCCAGTTCCGAAGACTTCATCTCCGCAAGGACATAGACAGGATGGAGGCAGTCCGGATGAGGGCAACTAAAATGGTGCAGGGTCTGTACCAGAAATCATACAAAGAGGGACTAAAGGAGCTTAATATGTTTACCCTTGAGGAAAGGAGGGAGAGGGGGGACATGATAGAAACTTTCAAGTACCTCAAGGGAATCAACAAAGTCCAAGAGGGGAGCATCTTTCAGAAAAAGAGATGTGTAAGAACAAGGAGGTAAAGTTTGAAGATAGATGGGGCACAGCTCAGGGGCAACATGAGGAAGTATTTTTTCACAGAGAGGGTGGTGGACACATGGAACAGCCTTCTTGAAGAGGTTGTGGGGTCAAAAACAGTGGAAAAATTCAAGAATGCATGGGACAGTCATAAGGCAATTATAGTGGGGTGTAGGAGAAAGTACGCTGTTGGTAAACTAGGATTTGCAGTTTATCCAATAGGTAGGGAAACAGGCAGACTAGGTGGGCCAATCGATCCTTATCTGCCATCAAAGTCTATGTTTCTATGTTCTATGTTTTAAAATAAACATCACAAAGAGGTTGTGTGTTGAACTTGAAGCTCTGTGTCTGGTCCATCTGTTATCCTACAACCCCTCCACAGAAGCCACAGAGGCAAAGGTACCCCTTGTGGAATGCACTCTCAAGCCTCTTGAGGGTATTTGCCAGCTTTTTTGTAGCAGAACCGTTTGCAAAAGACTATCCAGTGAGACATTGATCTCTTTGTAGCTGATTTGCCTTTTCCAACCTCACCATAGGTAACAAAAAGCTGGCTTCTCTGGGACCTGACATCCCTTGTCCAGTCCATGTGGCTAGTCAGGACTCATTTTAGGTCCAGGCTATGCAACTGTTGCCCCACTTATATTGTATTTTAAAGGAAATAAAAAGACGCTTCATTATGGAAAATACAAATGTAAGCAATAATGATAGTGGGGCTATTAATACGGAATCTTTGAATACAGGACAGTGTCTCTATGTAGAGCATGTGTTTGAACGCAATGGTTCTAGTAACCTGCTTTTAGAGAACCGCACTTCACCCAGTTCCAATAGCCCAACAGGGACTGCTAATTCTGTGAATGCACGTACCATATATTTTAGATTGGAGAAACGGGTCAAAAAAGCATGTCATATGTACTGCACAAAACATCAATAGAGGCATATCTAGCTTTGAAACAAGTCCCCAGAGGATTAAGAATTACTAAAATGCCAGCATTTGGAACTGATATTAAAGATTTCCTAGAAAAATGGCAGGAAATTGCACATGAAGTATCCACCAAATGAACAGAACTTATATTATCTAATGCAATACCAATTAGAGAACAAGTGGCTAAGAACATCAAAAAGTTAGAACATCAATTAGCTGGATTAGTCCCAGAAGGAGAACTATGTGATTTAAGAAAGGAGTTAGATGAGAAGATTGCCAGATATGATGTTCACCTGAAAGCAGCTAAAGAGAGGACATTGAAAAGAGATGCAGGAGATTATTTGAATGGGGCTATATTCAATTGGTCTAATAAACAACAAGAAGCACCAAGATCAATACTTAAACAGGCATTTGTCAATGCCGAATGTTGTCGCACGGGCATTGGCAGTGGGAGTGGCGTAGGTAGAGATGCATAGTGCTGTGATTTTGTGAATGTGTCTCAAAAGGTGATTTTGCACAGCGAGCACGCCATTGTGTGCCACAACTGCGGAAACACGTTTTGGGCAGGCTGTGAAAAATGGCAGCTGGACTGTTGATAAGGAGATGTGCACAAATGGCAATGGTGAAAATGTGGCATGAAAATATTGCAGATTGACGAAGTTACAAGGGTGCGTGGAAACTGCGCAATGCACGCTTGCAACACAGTCATTGTATGGAGTTTCGGCACCAAATTTTCAACCTAGGCATTTTAGGACCTCTGCTCATGAATAGTGTCACCGCTATTTCCTCAAACTGTCCCAAAACTGATTTTGCACAGCGGCCGCTGGCATTCTGTGCCAGACATGTGAAAACACATTTCAGGCAGCTGCAGTGTTCATAAGGAGGTATGGAAAATGCCAATGATGAACAGCTGAGGAAAAGTATTACAAATTCACAAACACGAAGGCATATGTGCAAACACAGTAATGCACGCCATAAAACACTCATTTTATTGATTTCGCTCCAGATTTTCAACATAGGCATTTTAGGGCATCTGCTAATGAACAGTGTCACTGTCATTTTCATCATGTGTCTCAAACATGGACTTTCCATAGCAACCATGGTATTCTGCGCCAGAACTGCGAATACAGATTTTGGTCAGGATGTGAAAAATGACAGCTGCACTGTTCATTAGAAGGTGCAGAATATTGGCACTATAGAAAATCTGGAGTGAGAATATTAGAAGTTTGCGAACATACGAGCATGGGTGCAACCTACGCAATGCACGCTCGTAACACAGTCATTTTATGGAGTATTGTCACCAAATTTTCAACACAGGCATTTTAGGACTTCTGCTCATGAACAGTATCACTGTCATTTTTGTAATGTGTCCCGAACACTGATTTTGCACCACGACTGTGCTATTCTGTGTCGGAAGTACGTAAACATATTTTGGCCAGGATGTGAAAAATGACAGCTGTACAGTTCACAAGAAGGTGTGTTAAAATGGCAATGTTGAGAATTGGCATGAAAATAGTGCGAATGTATTTACGCGACGAAAGGCAGTATCTCGTGAGTTGCTATGCACACCGTGAAAACAGTCACTATGGAGTATTGTCACCAAATTTTCAACACAGGCATTTTAGGATCTCTGCTCATGAATAATGTCACTGTCATTTTTGTAATGTGTCCCGAACACTGATTTAGCACCACGACCGCGCTATTCTGTGCTGGAAGTGCAAAAACACATTTCAGCCATGATGTGAAAAATGACAGCTGTACAGTTCACAAGAAGTTGTGGTAAAATGCCAATGCTGAGAATCTGGCATGAAAATATTGTGAATTCACTAACTTACAAACGTGCGTTGCGCGGTTGCTACACATGCTCGTAAAACAGTCATGTTTTGGATTTTTCCCAGCAAATTTGCAACATAGGGTTTTTGAGAGCCCCCTCATGAATAGTGGCACTGTCATTTCCTTATGCAGTCCTGAAAGGTGATTCCACACAGTGACTGCAAAATCACCTTTTGGGACCGAATAATGCCATGATAGTGCAATAATTCATGAGAATGGGTCCCAAAAACCCCATGTTGAAAATTTGGGGCCAAAATTTGCAAAAATGTCTGAGATATGTTCTAAAGTTGAAAAAATCCTATCTATCCCATTATACCGCTTACCAGCATTTCCTCAGTTCGTGGTTGGCTTTGAAGAGTTCAGACGTGTTGCCGGTCCACCAATGATCGTCGCGCCGAGCTCCGGAGGTAAGAATGGGGTGAGGAGGGTGTGGGAAGGCAGGGTGCACAGTGGTGGGTGTGGGTGAGGGGCACAGAGACTATGAGGGACTGTTTTCCTTTTACAGGTTCGAAAAGGAAAGAAAAAAATATCGCGGGACAGGTTTTTTTTTCAGTGGATTTGGCACACTGGGGTGGGCTCCCAGTGTGCCACCTAACTGTTTGAGGGTCAGGGGAATGTCTGTAGCCAATGGGGATTGGGCACCCTCATCGGCAAACAACAAGGGGGGGGAAGAATTTATGCCGATGGGGATTGGGCACCCTGTCAGCACACAAAGAAGAGGTGCAGAGCCGAGGGATTGGGCACCCCTCGGCATTAAACAATAGTGCTTTGATGCCGATGGGGAGGGCTCCCCCATCGGCACATTCACAGGGGGCAGGGGCAGCCAACAGGGGGATTGGGCACCCCCAAAGTCGGCAGTTCTAAGGCCAGTGTCCCGCCATGTACATAATGGCGGCGAGCATGGCAAGAAAAGGACCGCTGCGTCTGATGAGCTTTGCTCGGATTGCAGTGGACCTTTTCTTAGATGTGCTCACCACATTATGTATGCATTGTGTGGCGCCAGCATGCAGGCTGATTGGGGAATGCAGGATGCACCTACTGGTGCATGCCCTGCATTCACCCAACAGCGACCGCGCCTCTAAAGCTGCACTGTTCCACGATGTTGGCTGCGCAAGCGTTCCAACATAAAAAGTACAAATAGATGAGGCCACAGTACTTGATTACACTTCAGGGCCTGATTCTGATGTATCAAGCAATAGCTCATATATTTTACCCGGGAGAACAGGACAGAATCAATTCATGTTTCAGCAGAATTCACGCCCCCCCCCACCAGCCACACAGCAGAAACAAGTACAGCAGTTTCCACGATGAAGCAAGTGACAAACAAGGTTCCAATTTGCACAAAACAAGGGCAGGGGAAGAGGACGAGGTGAGGGAGAGGTGGAAGAAATCACAATTACAACCATTAAAGGTGAGAAGTGGGGAACTGGACAATATAATCAACCTCTCTAGTCGAATGTTAAGTAATGACGAATGACGTGCTTTGAATAAAGAGCTTACATTTATTTCTACTGCATCATTGGACATTAGTAAAATCATGATTGACCTTCAGCTGTTCACTAGAAAAATAACTCTTAAGATCATTTTTTCTGACTTATGTTGCAGATGCAGAAATTGAATCCGGTTGTAGTCAAACAGCAGTGAACACTCTTTGACTGAGATAAACTTATTGCCCTCCCCATGGACTGGCAGTGATGTCTTTCCTGAGACAATGAGAAGTGGATCTGATGCATATGGATATGAACCACACAATTAAAAGGGAGGTAACTAGCAATTTAACAGTTCAAGAAAAATAAGCATTGCATAATATAGCTCGTGACAAATCTGTGATTGTGAAACCAGCAGACGAGGGGGTGCTATTGTTATACTTGACAGTGATAAATATGAGGGGGAAGTTTTAGTTCAAGTTCAAGTTCAAGTTTATTGCAGGAAAGACTACGTTAAGCAAGCTCATACAAGGAGGTCCTGAGGGAGACACACATGCAGTTCGCAGTTACATAGACAGGAGATATAAAATGTAGAACAACAAAGAAAAAAATATATATACTACAAGAGGTATACACAATAGAAGTCCTTATGCTATATATGCAGTACATTCCAGCTTTAACCTTGCCCTAAATTATGCAACACATTTCAGCGTAATAAGTAGCGGGCCAGTTGGTACCTAGGAAGTTGACTTGGCATTGGGGGCCTAGTAGCACCCACATATGTCTTTTAATTTAGAGATAGCTAGTGTTTTGTAGGAGTTAATTGATACGATGCTGGTTAGCTTCAGCATGGCTTATAGTTGGTTCCAAATGTTTGGGAGGGCATATGAGACAGCTCTTAGGCCAGCTGTGGTACGTGTCCTGGGAACATCTAGTAGAATAAGGTCAGATTTCCTTAGGGAGTAGGCACTATGCGAGATGTGTATGAAAGACGTTAAATAGACAGGCAGTTTGTGAAGTAGTAATTTGAGGGTCCAAATGCCAGCATGCAGGAAGCGTCTGGTGGCAAGAGAGGTCCACCCAACTGCTGCATAAAGATTACAGTGGTGGGTCCTGTACGCAGAGTTAGTAATGAAGCGAAGAGCACGGTGATAGAGTACATCCAGTTTAGATATGCTCAAGGTTGGGGAGGAGATAAAGATAATGTCTCCGTAGTCAAGCAAGGGAAGGAATGTTGCTTGGACAAGTCTTTTGCGGGTCGTGAGAGAAAAGAGGGTCCTATTTCTAAAGAAGAAAACCAAGTGTGCTTTAAGGCTCTTTGATAGATCCTCGATGTGGTCATTGAAGGAAAGCTTGTTGTCTATCTACATACCTAGATATTTAAATTTAGGTAAGACTTCCAAGGGTTCACCTAGGGGGCTAACTATGAAGTTTTTAGGTGGGGTAGGTAGGGCACCAGACAAGGCAAGTCTCAAAAAAATAATTGTCTTGGTTTTTTGGCATTTAAGAGAAGCTTGGCATTGCTAAGGTTGCTTTCTAACTGGATAAAGTCAACTTGGAGTGCTTCCCTGACTTCAGTTAAGGACAACAGTTTTAAGACAACTGAATGATGCTGATTATTACAGAAAATTGACGGGAAATTTGGCATAGGCTTTTAAAAAGGGAACTGATGAATATCTTAAGTGGGTGGTAGATCAAAACTGGAATGGTAAGGAAGAACACAATTTTTTAACAACTAATCATCCCGTTGTTCCTACAATTTATATTTTGCCCAAAGTGCACAAACGTCTAACAAACCCTCCGGGACTTCGTATTATTTCCGGTAAGCGTTGGATCACTGAGCCTTTGTCTCAATTTGTTCACAATTTTATTGGACCCATAGTACAAAATGTTCCTTCTTATATCTGTGATACTATGGATATATTGAACACTGTGCAAGATATAGCAATGAATGAGGACTGGTATTTTGCAACTTTGGATGTACAGTCCTTATGTACTTCAATCCCTCATAGTGAGGGCTTGTCTGCAATGAAATTCTTTTTAGATCAAAGACCCATTGGAACTCATCCCTCAACAGAATTGTTATTAGATCTAGTACAATTAATGTTAACACTCAATGGCCAACCGGCCCGGTGGCGCTGAGGGTTGAGGCGCTGGACGCCACACTTCACTCTATGCTGGTGACCCAGGTTTGGGAGTGAGCCAAGGTCATCAGTGGTCAGCAGGGGGAGGAGAAGGATTGAGCATCCATAGGACTGCTCTTCTTCTCTGGGGAGGGGGGGAGTATCGCTACTGGTACTCGGGTGGCTCCTGGCGATGGCTAGGGATTGCTGGTGCACTTGCAGGATCTGTGGGAATGTACTGTGGCAGACATCAGGATCAGGGTACATGCAGACCTGCATGTGTTCAGGTCCTTGGGTGTCATTGCACGCCACAGACATCGGGGAATGGGGGGGAGAAAAAGTGGAAAAAGGTGAGCATCGGACATGGCAGCTTGATGGCCGTCTCAAGCAGGGAGACCGGTTTGACTCTGTGGATGCACGGTACACTGGATCCTGGTACCTGGGGGTTGAGCTACGGGGTGAGTTCCCCCTCCACCCCGCCATGGGGGTAAACCGTGGGACCACAATAGGAGGAGCCGGTGGATTCCCGGAGATGGCAGCCAGAGACCTGAGGGGATGCCTGACGAGGTAAGGTAGGCAGTCTGCTGGCTCAAGGTGGATAAAGTATAGGTAAAGAAAAAAAAACACTCAATAGCTGGGATATTCATGAGCAGTTGCACAGTGCACAACAGGGATGCACCAGCTCAACCACGCTAATGTGCCGGAAAATTATATTCAGCGGCAGCAGATGCACAGCGTAAGTTCCAATGCACAATGACAATAAATGGGTGTGCAAGTGCAAGGGGGGGTAGCCACACATAAATGGCACAGTGCGATATTCATCGGCAGGCGAATGGCGCAAGTGTGGAGCAAACGAGACTTGCACGGAGCAGACTTGTGCACACAAAAAGAGGGAGCAAGCGAGGGAAGGAGGCTTGCACCAGAGGGGAGCCACAAAGAGGAAGAGCGAGGGGGCAGGCTGAACAGCTGAAGGGGAGCCACAGGGAGTGAGGCAGGCCAGGAGAGGCACACAGTGTGGACCAGGGAGTCTGACACTGCCAGAGTCTGGGAGTGTGAGTGTGTGTGTGTGTGTGTGTGTGACTGTGTGTGGCTGTAAGACAGGGCCCAAGGCAACACACAGTGAGTACCAGTGACACCCAGCACAGGAGGGGCTGCACAGGGGCCCAGAGAGGTGGGAGGTGGAGGCCACAGACTGCAGGCCAGGCAGCCATGACACAGGGGTGCACCCAGTGCAGGGGCACAGATGGCAGCACACAGCCAGGGGGGCCTGGGGAGATAGCTGCCTGGGGGGGTGGACGTACAACCCAGGACATGGCCAGTGCCATATTCCAGATGGATGCAGTAATGAGGGATGTGAGGAGGCAGCTCACAGAGCAGCGAGGCCATGGAAGGGCCCATTGGCGGTACACCTGGAACAGACAGTACCATGCTTGCATCACCTTCGAACAGTAAAGTGATACAGAGATCGTGGGCCAGTACCGCCTGAACTGGGCTATTCTGAGGCACATCTGTGAGTTGTGCAGTGAGGAGATGCAGGCACCTACAAGACAAAGTCATGCCCTGTTGGTGGAGACAAAGGTCATGGCCGTCATGTGCCTGCTCACCACGGGGACCTTCCAGAGACCAACAGGGGATACCACAGGCATAACCCAGTTGGCCGCATCACGGCTCCTCACACACTTCCTCAGCGCACTGCTGCCACATGCTGCAGAGTACATCCATTTCCCCAGCACACAGGCAGAGCACACAGCAAACATGCAGGAGTTCCACAGGGTGGCAAATTTGCCTGGTGTGCTAGGGGCCATCAACTGCACCCATGTCAGCATCCGTGCACCTCCAGGAGGGGGTAGTGTACATAAACTGGAACGGCTACCCCAGTGTCAACTGCCAGGTGGTGTGTGATGGCGGGGGGGCATAATCAATGTCTGTGCCACACACCCTGGAGGAGCACACGATGCCTTCATCTGGCACCAGCCAGCACTGTGCCACAGGTTCAAGAGTGGGGACATCCTCACTGGCCACCTAGTCAGTGAGTATGCTGTGGATGTGGTATGCTGGGAACAGCAAGGCAGGGTGTGGGGGTTGCTAGGGCATGGGTGCCAGGGGGTGTAGCCAGGATGGCCGGGAGGTGCACTGACACAGTCCACCATGCTAACCAGACATCTCTACACACAGGTGACAGTGGCTACCCACTCTGGCCATGGCTGCTCACCCCATACCGGTGCCCATCGATCCCAGCACAGGAGCAATACAATGAGGCACACACCAGCACAAGGAACATCATCGAGCGGGTGTTTGGGCTGCTAAAGGCTCGGTTCCATTGCCTGGACAGGTCTGGTGGTGCCCTACAATACAGCCCCTTGAAGGCCTGTGGCCTATTCCTGGCCTGCTGCATACTACACAACATGGCCACTGACTGTGGGATAGCTGTCAAGGTTGAAGATAGGGACAGCAGTGGGGACGACGTGGACGCCAGGTCTGGAGGTGGTGGGCAGCCCCACTGGGTGAAGGGATCCCTGGCTGACAAGGATGGTCCAGCAGCACAGGGACACACTCACAGAGGAGCACTATGGAGCATGCAGGTAGGTGACCATGGCCACATGCAAGGACCAGGGCCCCACCCCTGGTCCCTGATATGGTTGTTTGGGGTATCCCCAGCAGGAAATTCACCCAAGACCTGGAGATTTCAGTGGGAAGTGTGGTGCAGTGGGGGCCCCCTAGAAGTAAGAAGCCTGACAGATTTAATAATTTCAACACTTTATTTTTTTAAGTGCAATACAGCTGAAATCATTGGCTGGATTTCATTCTGGCACAATTATGAATCAAAGTCTATACTCTTTGCATCACATTCCTTGGCAAGTCTTTGGTTTGACTGGATAGGGGGAAGGCATCCAGGAGGGAGGTGTCAGTCTGCAGCATGCGCCTAACATCAGCTGTCTTGATCTGGCCTTGTGTAAGGTGGTGGTTTGGTAATGCAGATTTGATTGCCAGTTGTTGTTGTTCAGTAAAGGATTGCTGGCAATGTGGGGACTGTATAGGTGGAGTGTGTGCCCCCATAATCTCTTGGCTTCTTCGGATGTCCTGTGATCTAAGACCCCTTCTTGTTCTTGTTGCAATACAGGTACCTGGTGAAAGAGATGGCCCTTTTCCTGGTTCACCCAAGGTGATTGAACTGCTCTTCAGAGTCTATGATGGAGCACCTGCATGTGGGCTGATGGTGGTGCATGGGGCCTTTGTGGTTCACTGGCATATTTGTCGGCTCACTCTGATGCTCCCCTCTTTGCTTCCCATCAGGCGATAGTACGAATCTGCTGTTGTGGCTCAGTGGCTCATGTGTGACGCAAGCTCATGTCTACCCTCAGGGTGAATGCTGTGAAACTGTGGCAAGAAAGAAAGTAAGATACATACTTTGGGCCCATGGGTAACAACTAAGCCAATGGAAGTCTCCAACTTGGGGGGGCATCATGAAGGTCTGTGTCATCACCCCTGTGAGTTTGGGGCTGCTAGCCCATAGGGAAATGACCAAAGGAGGCCCTGGAAGTTTTAGGGGGAGATGCCAGCAGGTGTCCCCAGGTTTGGGAGCACCTTCCTTGGGTAAAACATATACTTTGGTACCCTGGTTAAAAACTAAGACTGTGGAAGTCCCTGCCCTGGCAGGGCATCAGGGAGGTGAGGGGCCATGACCTGTGGGTGTTTGGGAGTGTTAGAGCCAAGGGAAGTGTTAACAGCAGGACCTTGAAGTGTTAGTGGGTTGGGGTACCAGGCCACCACAGCCAGATAGCACCACTCCTGGGTAAGACATATGCTTTGGTACCCTTGGTAAAAACCAAGCCTGTGGAAGTTCCTACCTTGGCAGGGCATCAGAGAGGTGTGGGCCATTACCCCTGGGAGTCTTGGAGTGCTAGACCCAAGGGAAGTGTTACCAGCAGGCCCTGGAAGTTTTAGGGAGCATGTCTGCTGGTGTCCCCAAGCTTGGATGCACATTCCCTGGGGAAGGCATATGCTTTGGGGCCCTGGGTAACAACCAATCCTGTGGAAGTCCCTGTCCTGGCAGGGCATCAGGGAGGGGAGGGCCATTATCCCCTGGGTGTCTGGGAGTATTAGACCTAAGGGAAGTGTTAACAGCAGGACCTGGAAGTTTCAGGGGGTTGTGGGTAACAGGTCACACCACTCAGATAGCACCTTCCCTGGGTAAGACATAGCCTTTGGTACCCTGGGTAAAAACTAAGCCTGTGGAAGTCCGTGCCCTGGCAGGGCATCATGGAGATAAGGTCCATGACCCCTGGGTGTCTGGGAGTGTTAGACCAAAGGGGAGTGTTAACAGCAGGACCTTGAAGTTTTAGGGGTTGGGGTACCAGGCCACCCCAGACAGATAGCACCTTCCCTGGGTAAGACATATGCTTTGGTACCCTTGGTAAAAACCAAGCCTGTGGAAGTTCCTACCCTGGCAGGGCATCAGGGAGGTGTGGGCCATTACCCCTGGGAGTGTGAGAGTGCTAGGCCCAAGGGGAGTGTTAACAGATGGCCATGGAAGTTTTAGGGTGCATGCCAGCAGGTGTCCCCAGGCTGAAAGCACTGAGTACTGGGGAATCCTGGTAGGAGCTGAAGTCCCTGGGAGAAAGTGTGACCAGATATCCCTGAGTCCTGGTGGGATGATATGTCCCTGTGAGATGGTATGACTAGATGGCCCTGTTGGCTAGTGGGACCAGATAGCCCTGGAAGCAAGTGTGACCAGATAGCCCCACCTGTTGCTGGCTGGGTGTCTAAATAACTGTGTTCGGGCTTAATAGTCACTCTAGGGGAGTTTCTGGAAGGCCTAGCCAGGTTGTGATGCAGGTTGCTGGGCATGACTTTATGCTGAGCCCGGCAGGTTGATTCTGGAAGTCACCAGGGTACATGCCAGCAGTTCTCCCCAGCCAGAGAGCTCTGTCCCTGGGTAAGAGATATGCTTTGGTACCCTGGGTAACAACCAAGCCTGTGAAAGTCCTTGACCTGGCAGGGCATCAGGGAGGTGAGGGCCATTACCTATGGGTGTCTGGGAGTGCTAGACCCAAGGGAAGTGTTATCAGCAGGCCCTAGAAGTTTTAGGGAGCATGCCTCCTGGTGTCCCCAGGCTTGGACGCACATTCCCTTGGGAAAGCATATGCTTTGGGACCCTGGGTAACAATTAATCCTGTGGTAGTCCCTCTCCTGGCAGGGCATCAGGGAGGAGAGGGCCATTACTCACTGGGTATCTGGGAGTATTAGACCTAAGGGAAGTGTTAACAGCAGGACCTGGAAGTTTTAGGGGGTTGTGGGTACCAGGCCACCCCACTCAGATAGCACCTTCTCTGGGTAAGACATAGGCTTTGGTACCCTGCGTAAAAACTAAGCCTGTGGAAGTCCCTGCCCTGGCAGGGCATCAGGGAGGTGAGGGCCATGACCCCTGGGTGTCTGGGAGTGTTAGACCAAATGGAAGTGTTAACAGCAGGACCTGGAAGTTTTAGGGGGGGTGGGGTACCAGGCCATCCCAGCCAGATAGACCTTCTCTGGGTAAGACATATGCTTTGGTACCCTTGGTAAAAACTAAGGCTGAGGAAGTCTCTGCCCTGGCAGGATATCTGGGAGGTGAGGGTCATTACCCTTGGGAGTCTGGAAGTGCTAGGCCCAAGGGAAGTGTTAACAGCTGGCCCTGGAAGCTTTATGGGGACATGCCAGCATGTGTCACCAGGCTTGGAAGCACATTCCCTGGGGAAGGCATATGCTTTGGGACTCTGGGTAAAAACAAATCCTGTGGAAGTCCCTACCCTGGCAGGGCATCAGGGAGGTGTGGGCCCTTACCTCTGGGAGTCTGGGATTGCTTGGCCCAAGGGAAGTGTTAACAGCTGGCTCTGGAAGTTTTAGAGGGACATGCCAGCATATGTCCCCAGGCTTGGAAGCACATTCCCTGGGTAAGGCATATGCTTTGAGACCCTTGGTAAAACCTAATATTTTTGAAGTCCCTATCCTGGGAGAGCATCATGGAGGTAACGGTCCTTAGCCTTGTGAGTACTGACTCCTAGCCCTTAGGAAAGTTGCAAAAGCAGGCCCTGGAAGATTGAAGGGATGAGGGTACTAGGTCTCCCCAGACTGAGTGCACTTTCCCTGGGTAAGGTATATGCTTTGGGACCCTGAGGAATAACCAAGCCTGTGGAAGTATGTACCCTGGGAGAGCATCAGGGAAGTCAGGGCCATCACTCCTGTGAGTTTGGGACTTCTAGCCCTGAGGGAAGTGGTTGAATCTGGGCCTGGAAGCTTTATGGGAACAGGCTATCAATTCTACCCAGGCTGAGTGTGGAGTTTGGAGGCATACTTACATTTGTTACGGTACTCTTCCACCACAGAGTCATGGAGAAGTGTTTGATTCCGAGTATGGCTGCCTGCCTCTTCACTGCTTTTGCGATGGCAGAACATGTCAGGTTTGATCCGTCTGTCTTGATGAGCACAGGAGCATTAAGTCCAGTAGCTGATGGTCTCAGTTTGGGGAGCAGCCGCCTTGTGTGGTGTGCACAGAGCTGAAGTAACTTGAATAGCTCTCCTTCTAGCACCAGTCTAGCTGGTCCATGTGTTGCAATGGTTTTGTGAAGAAAAATGGTTAAGACATAGCTGTCTTCACTATCAACGACCAGTCTCTCTGCATTCTTCAAGTCACCCAGAGACATATTTCGGATGGCAGCAGAGTGCTGGGCATTGTGGAGGGTCAAGCTGAAGATGAGGTGATTTCTAGCCAGGCAGTGATCTTGGTTTCTAAGTGTCTTGGCTCTGGGTAAACTGTTAATTATCCTGACTGCCTCCTTGGCAGCAGAGGTGTCCTTATACAGGGATGCTGTCTCTGGTGGTATCTGCATTTGTGAGTCCCTTAGCCGGATTTTGTGGTGCCTCTTCATGGCAGAGTTACTGAGGCCAGCTCTCCAGAAAGGAATTACCTTGATGAGCATGTCAAGTTCAGCCTGATGGGTCCAGGCAAACTCATTCAAATCTAAGAATTTCTGGAAGTGAAGGAGGCTGTTTATACTGTATAACACTTGATAGTGCCTGGCTTAAAACCTGAGGCTTCAGCCTCTGGAATTCAAGTATCTCTTATGAATGCCCCGGAACCCAGCAGGGATGTGAGCAAAAGGGCCAGGTCAATGGAGTTCCACAAGCGGGTCAGCATCTGCTGGTGAGCGGTTGCTGTTTCTTGGTCTTTCTTTCCTCCCTCCCTCCAAGGTCTGGAGCCAAGCTCTATAGAGACTCAGCGGTTGAGGTCTCTCTATTTCTGACTCTGTAGCCTGGCTAGGCAGCTGAGTATGTGGCAAATCCAGAGATGGAGAATATTGAGTCTGGGTGCCTCTGATACTTGGTCAGGCTTTAAAGCTGGTCAGAGTGCATTTGTGTACCTTCTGAAAGTGCTGACTTAAACCCTTAGAAGACTGTGGACGTATATATACTTCCAGAATCTATATACGTTCACACACATTCAGTTCTCAAAGGGTTCTCTTACACTGGCAAAACAGTCTGGCTGCTGGCATTTGTAAAAGCATTTTCCTGCAGGAGGTTGGGTCAGGAGTGACTGCCTCCCAAAGTATCGTGCCTTTTCTGGTGTCATGCAGTGTACTTCCCAGAGGTGCCTCGGTAGATGCTTAATTTTCTTACCACAGAATGTGCAGGTACACAAGGGTCTCACTGTCTTGCTTGGTATCACCAGAGAAGCATCTGTAAAAGAGGAACACAATTTTAGTAGTGCTGAACATTAACCCTGGGAGTGTGGGACTGTTAGACCCAATGGAAGTGTTAACAGCAGGCCCTGGAAGTTCAAGGGAGCATGCCTGCTGGTGTCCCCAAGCTCAAAAGCACATTCCCTGGGGAAGGCATATGCTTTGGGACTCTGGGTAAAAACGAATCCTGTGGAAGTCCCTACCCTGGCAGGGCATCAGGGAAGTAAAATATTATCCCTGGGAGTCTGGGGAGGCTTGGCCCAAGGGAAGTGTTAACAGCTGGCCCTGGAAGTTTTAGGGGACATGCCAGCATGTGTTCCCCAGGCTTGAAGCACATTCCCTGGGTAAGGCATATGCTTTGGAGACCCTTGGTAAAGCCTAATATTTTGAAGTCCCTATCCTGGGAGAGCATCATGGAGGTCACGGTCCTTAGCCTCAGGAGTACTGACTCCAGCCCTTAGGAAAGTTGCAAAAGCAGGCCCTGGAAGATTGAAGGGTGAGGTACCAGTTCTCCCAGACTGAGTGCACTTTCCTGGGTAGGTATATGCTTTGGGACCCTGAGGAATAACAAGCCTGTGGAAGTATGTACCCTGGGAGAGCATCAGGGAAGTCAGGGCCATCACTCCTGTGAGTTTGGGACTTCTAGCCCTGAGGGAAGTGGTTGAATCTGGGCCTGGAAGCTTTATGGGAACAGGCTATCAATTCTACCCAGGCTGAGTGTGGAGTTTGGAGGCATACTTACATTTGTTACGGTACTCTTCTGCCACAGAGTCATGGAGAAGTGTTTGATTCCAAGTATGGCTGCCTGCCTCTTCACTGCTTTTGTGATGGCAGAACATGTCAGGGTTGATCCGTCTGTCTCGATGAGCACAGGGGCATTAAGTCCAGTAGCTGATGGTCTCAGTTTGGGGAGCAGCTGCCTTGTGTGGTGTGCATAGAGCTGAAGTAACTTGAATAGCTCTCCTTCTAGCACCAGTCTAGCTGGTCCATGTGTTGCAATGGTTTTGGGAAGAAAAATGGTTAAGACATAGCTATCTTCACTATCAACGACCAGTCTCTCTGCATTCTTCAAGTCACCCAGAGACATATTTCGGATGGCAGCAGAGTGCTGGGTACTGTGGAGGGCCAAGCTGAAGTTGAGGTGATTTCTAGCCAGGCAGTGATCCTGGTTTCTAAGTGTCTTGGCTCTGGGTAAACTGTTAATTATCCTGACTGCCTCCTTGGCAGCAGAGGTGTCCTTATACAGGGATGCTGTCTCTGGTGGTATCTGCATTTGTAAGTCCCTTAGCCAGATTTTGTGGTGCTTCTTCATGGCAGAGTTACTGAGGCCAGCTCTCCAGAAAGGAATTACCTTGATGAGCATGTCAAGTTCAGCCTGATGGGTCCAGGCAAACCCATTCAAAACTAAGAATTTCTGGAAGTGAAGGAGGCTGTTTATACTGTATAACGCTTGATAGTGCCTGGCTTAAAACCTGAGGCTTCAGCCTCTGGAATCTAAGTATCTCTTACGAATGCCCTGGAACCCAGCAGGGATGTGAGCAAAAGGGCCAGGTCAATGGAGTTCCTCAAGCGGGTCAGCATCTGCTGGTGAGCAGTTGCTGTTTCTTGGTCTTTCTTTCCTCCCTCCAAGGTCTGGAGCCAAGCTCTATAGAGACTCAGCAGTTGAGGGCTCTCTATCTCTGACTCTGTAGCCTGGCTAGGCAGCTGAGTATGTGGCAAATCCAGAGATGGAGAATATTGAGTCTGGGTGCCTCTGATACTTGGTCAGGCTTTAAAGCTGGTCAGAGTACATTTGTGTACCTTCTGAAAGTGCTGACTTAAATCTCTTACAATGGCAAAACAGTCTGGCTGCTGGCATTTGTAAAAGCATTTTCCTGCAGGAGGTTGGGTCAGGAGTGACTGCCTCCCAAAGTATCGTGCCTTTCCTGGTGTCATGCAGTGTACTTCCCGGAGGTGCCTCGGTAGATGCTTAATTTTCTTACCACAGAATGTGCAGGTACACAAGGGTCTCATTGTCTTGCTTGGTATCACCAGAGAAGCATCTGTAAAAGAGGAACACAACTTTAGTAGTGCTGAACATTAACCCTGGGAGTGTGGGACTGTTAGACCCAATGGACGTGTTAACAGCAGGCCCTGGAAGTTCAAGGCAGCATGCCTGCTGGTGTCCCCAAGCTTGAAAGCACATTCCCTGGGGAAGTCATATGCTTTGGGACTCTGGGTAAAAACTAATCCTGTAGAAGTCCCTAGCCTGGCAGGTCATCAGGGAAGTGTGGTCCATTAACTCTGGGACTGTGGGACTGTTAGACCCAGGGGAAGTGTAAGGAGCAGGACCTGGAAGTTCTAGGGAGTGTGGGTACCGTGTCTGCCCAGCCAGAGAGCATTTTCCCTGGGTAAGAGATATGCTTTGGGACCCTGGGTAAAAACCAAGCCTGTGGAAGTCCCTGCCCTGGCAGGCCATCAGGGAGGAGAGGGCCATTAGCCCTGGGTGTCTGGGAGTGCTAGACCCAGGGAAGTGTAAGGAGCAGGACCTGGCAGTTCTAGGGGGTGTGGGTACCATGCCTGCCTGCCAGAGAGCATTTTCCCCTGCCCTGGGTAAGAGATATGCTTTGGGACCCTGTGTAACAATCAAGCCTGTGGAAGTCCTTGCCCTGGCAGGCCATCAGTGAAGTGAGGGCCATTAGCCCTGGGTGTCTGGGAGTGCTAGACCCAAGGGAAGTGTAAGGAGCAGGGCCTTGAAGTTTTAAGGGTTGGGGGGTATCATGCCTGCCCAGCCAGAGAGCCCTTTCACTGGGTAATGGATATGCTTTGGGACCCTGGGTAACAACCAATAATTTGGAAGTCCCTGCCCTGGGAGGCCATCAGGGATATGAGGGCCATTAGCCCTGGGTGTCTAGAAGTGCTAGACCCAAGAGAGGTGTTAACAGCAGGCCCTGGAAGTTTTAGGGGAATGCCAGCAGCTGTCTCCAGGCTAAGAGCACTGAGTCCTGGTGGAATCCTAGTGGGAGCTGAAGTCCCTGGGAGAAAGTGTGACCAGATGTCCCTGGGTCCTGGTGGGACCAGATGTTCCTGAGAGATGGTATGACTAGATGGCCCTAGGGGCTGGTTAGACCAGATGGCCCTGATGGCTGTTGACTGGGATTTCTCTAAATGGTGGTGGTTGGGCTTAATAGTCACTCTAGGGAAGTTTGTTGAAGCCTAGCCAGACTGTGATGGCAGTTGCTGGGCATGGCTTGATGCTGAGCCTGGCAGGCTGATTCTGGAAGTTACCAGGGTACATGCCAGCAGTTCTCCCCAGGCAGAGAGCACTTTTTCTGAGTGAGAGATATGCTTTGAGACCCTGGGTAACAACTAAGCCTGTGGAAGTCCTTCCCTGGCAGGCTATCAGAGAGCTGAGGGGCATTATCACAGTGTGTCTGGGAGTGCTAGAGCCAAGGGAAGTGTAAAGAGTAGGACCTGGGAGTTTTAGGGGTTGGGGGTACAATGTCTACCTGCCAGAGAGCCCTTTCACTGAGTAAGAGATATGCTTTGGGACCCTGGGTAACAACAAAGCCTGTGAAAGTATCTGCCCTGGCAGGCCATCAGGGAAGTGAGGGCCATTAGCCCTGGGTGTCTGGGAGTGTTAGATCCAAGGGAAGTGTAAGAAGCAGGACCTGGAAGTTCTAGGGGGTGTGGGTACCATGCCTGCACAGCCAGAGAGCATTTTTCCTGGGTAAGAGATATGCTTTGGGACCCTGGGTAACAACCAAGCCTGTGGAAGTCCCTGGCAGGCCATCAGGGAGGTGTGGGCCATTACCCCTGGGAGTCTGGGAGTGCTATACCCAAGAGAAGTGTTACCGGCAGGCCCTGGAAGTTTTAGGGAGCATGTCTGCTGGTGTCCCCAAGCTTGGGTGCACATTCCCTGGGGAAGGCATATGCTTTGGGACCCTGGGTAACAACTAATCCTGTGGAAGTCCCTCTCCTGGCAGGGCATCAGGGAGGGGTGGGCCATTACCCCCTGGGTGTCTGGGAGTATTAGACCTAAGGGAAGTGTTAACAGCAGGACCTGGAAGTTTTAGGGGGTTGTGGGTAACAGGCCACCCACTCAGATAGCACCTTCCCTGGGTAAGACACAGGCTTTGGTACCCTGGGTAAAAACTAAGCCTGTGGAAGTCTGTGCCCTGGCAGAGCATCATGGAGGTGAGATCCATGACCCCTGAGTGTCTGGGAGTGTTAGACCAAAGGGAAGTGTTAATGGCAGGACCTTGAAGTTTTAGGGGTTGGGGTACCAGGCCACCTTAGCCAGATATCACCTTCCCTGGGTAAGATATATGCTTTGGTACCCTTAGTAAAAACCAAGCCTGTGGAAGTTCTTACCCTGGCAGGGCATCTGGGAGGTGTGGGCCATTACCCCTGGGAATCTGGGAGTGCTAGGCCCAAGGGGAGTGTTAACAGATGGCCCTGGAAGTTTTAGTGTGCATGCCAGCAGGTGTCCCCAGGCTGAGAGCACTGAGAACTGGTGAATCCTGGTAGGAGCTGAAGTCCCTGGGAGGAAGTGTGACCAGATATCCCTGAGTCCTGGTGGGACGAGATGTCCCTGTGAGATGGTATGACTAGATGGCCCTGATGGCTAGTGGGACCAGATAGCCCTGGAAGCAAGTGGGACCAGATAGCCCCACCTGTTGCTGGCTGGGATGTCTCTAAATAACTGTGGCCAGGCTTAATAGTCACTCTAGGGGAGTTTCTAGAAGGCCTAGCCAGGTTGTGATGCAGGTTGCTGGGCATGGCTTTATGCTGAGCCTGGCAGGTTGATTCTGGAAGTCACCAGGGTACATGCCAGCAGTTCTCCCCACCCTGATAGCTCTGTCCCAGGGTAAGATATATGCTTTGGTACCCTGGGTAACAACCAAGCCTGTGAAAGTCCTTGACCTGGCAGGGCATCAGGGAGGTGAGGGCCATTACCCCAGGGTGTCTAGAAGTGCTAGACCCAGCAGGCCCTGGAAGTTTTAGGGGAATGCCAGCAGCTGTCTCCAGGCTAAGAGCACTGAGTCCTGGTGGAATCCTAGTGGGAGCTGAAGTCCCTGGGAGAACGTGTGACCAGATGTCCTTGGGTCCTGGTGGGACCAGATGTTCCTGAGAGATGGTATGACTAGATGGCCCTAGGGGCTGGTTAGACCAGATGGCCCTGATGGCTGTTGACTGGGATTTCTCTAAATAGTGGTGGTTGGGCTTAATAGTCACTCTAGGGAAGTTTGTTGAAGCCTAGCCAGACTGTGATGGCAGTTGCTGGGCATGGCTTGATGCTGAGCCTGGCAGGCTGATTCTGGAAGTCACCAGGGTACATGCCAGCAGTTCTCCCCAGGCAGAGAGCACTTTCCCTGAGTGAGAGATATGCTTTGGGACCCTGGGTAACAACTAAGCCTGTGGAAGTCCCTCCCTGACAGGCTATCAGGGAGCTGAGGGGCATTACCACAGTGTGTCTGGGAGTGCTAGAGCCAAGGGAAGTGTAAAGAGTAGGACCTGGAAGTTTTAGGGGGTGGGGGTACAATGTCTACCTGCCAGAGAGCCCTTTCACTGGGTAAGAGATATGCTTTGGGACCCTGGGTAGCAACCAAGCCTGTGGAAGTCTCTGCCCTGGCAGGCCATCGGGGAGGTGAGGGCCATTAGCCCTGGGTGTCTGGGAGTGTTAGATCCAAGAGAAGTGTAAGAAGCAGGACGTGGAAGTTCTAGGGGGGGTGTGGGTACCATGCCTACACAGCCAGAGAGCATTTTTCCTGGGTAAGAGATATGCTTTGGGACCCTGGGTAACAACCAAGCCTGTGGAAGTCCCTGCCCTGGCAGGCCATCAGGGAGGTGAGGGCCATTATCCCTGGGTGTCTGGGAGTGCTAGACCCAAGGGAAGTGTAAGGAGCAGGATCTGGAAGTTCTAGGGGGTGTGGATACCATGCCTGCCCAGCCAGAGAGCATTTTCAATGGATAAGAGATATAGAAACATAGAAACATAGAATCTGACGGCAGATAAGGACCGCTTGGCCCACCCAGTCAGCTCATTTTCCTACCTAATGGATAAGCTGCAGATCCTAGTTAACCAGCAGCCTACTTCTTTCTACCTCACATCCTAGAATTACCTTATGACTGTCCCATGCATGCTTGAATTCAACCACTGTTTTAGACTCCACAATCTCCTACGGAAGGCCATTCCATGCAGCCACAACCCTCTCTGTGAAAAAATACTTCCTTACATTACCTCTGAGCTGCCCCCCATCTTCAAATTGTGCCCCCTTGTTCTTGCACACCTCTTTTTTTTGAAAGATGCTACCCTCTTGGACTTTGTTGATTCCCTTGAGGTACTTGAAAGTTTCTATCTTGTCCCCCCTCTCCCTCCTTTCCTCGAGGCTATACATATAAAGCTCCTTTAGTCTCTCTTCATATGTCTTCTGGTGCAGACCCTACACCATTTTAGTTGCCCTCTTCTGGACAGCTTCCATCTTGTCTATGTCTTTATGGAGATTAGGTCTCCAGAACTGCACACAGTACTCCAGATGGAGTCTCACCAGCTGTCTGTACAGAGGGATAACAACTTCCTGTTTTCTACTGGTGATGCCCTCCATATGCATCCCAGTATCCCCAAGCCCTCCTTGCTGCCCTCTCACATTGTGTGCTCCAACTTTAAGTCATCTGATATGACTATCCCCAGGTCCCTTTCCATTTTTGTTGTTGTTAGTATTTCACCCCCCATTGTGTACTCTTCTCCTGGGTTTTTGTTTCCCAGGTGCATTACCTTGCACTTCTTAGCATTGAATCTAAGCTGCCATACATTTGACCATTCCTCTAACCTTGCCAAGTCCCTTCTCATCCTTTCCACCCCACCTTGTGCATCAACTCTGTTGCAGGTCTTTGTGTCAATTGCAAAGAGACATACTTTTCCTTCCAGTCCCTCTGCAATGTCGCTTATAAAAAACATTGAAGAGGACCAGTCTTAATACTGAACCCTGCGGTACCCCACTAGTAATTCCCCTTTCTTCAGAGTGGACTCCATTTACTATTACCCTCTGTGTCCTTTTCTCCAGCTAATTCTTTACCCAGGCCATCATCTTGGGACCCACTCCCAGGCTGGCTAACTTGTATATTAATCTTTTGTGTGGAACTGTGTCAAATGCCTTGCTAAAGTCTAGGTAGGCCATGTCCACTGCCCCTCCCTGATCTACTACTTTGGTCACCCAGTCAAAGAAATCTATTAGATTCATCTGGCATGACCTTCCCACTGTAAATCCATGCTGCCTTGGGTCCTGTGCCCCTCTGGCCTCTAGGTACTCGACAATTCTTTCCTTCATATGCTTTGGGACCCTGAGTAACAGCCTAGCCTCTGGAAGTCCCTGCCCTGGCAGGCCATCAGGGATGTGGGGCCATTAGCCCTGGGTGTCTGTGAGTGCAAGACCCAAGGCAAGTATAAGGAGCAGGACCTGGAAGTTCTAGGGAGTGTGGGTACCATGCCTGCCCAGCCAGAGAGCATTTTCCCTGGGTAAGAGATATGCTTTGGGACCCTAGGTAACAGCCAAGGCTGTGGAAGTCTCTGTCCTAGCAGGCCATCAAGGAGGTGAGGACCATTAACCCTGGTACTATGGGAGTGTTAGACCCAGGGGAAGTGTAAGGAGCAGGACGTGGAAGTTCTAAGGGGTGTGGGTACCATTCCTGCCCAGCCAGAGAGCTTTTTCCCTGGGTAAGAGCTATGCTTTGGGACCTTGGGTAACAACCAAGCCTGTGGAAGTCCCTGCCCTGGCAGACCATCAGGGAGGTGAGGACCATTAGCCCTGGGTGTCTGGGAGTGCTAGACCCAAGGGAAGTGTAAGGTGCAGGACCTGGAAGTTTTAAGGGGTGTGGGTACCATGCCTTCCCAGGCAGAGAGCCCTTTCACTGAGTAACAGATATTCTTTGGGACCTTGGGTAACAACCAAGCCTGTGGAAGTCCCTGCCCTGGCAGGCCATCAGGGATGTGAGGGCCATTACCCCTGGGTGTCTGGAAATGGTAGACCCAAGAGAGGTGTTAACTGCAGGTCCTGGAAGTTTTAGAAGAATGCCAGCACTTGTCTCCAGGCTAAGAGCATTGAGTCCTGGTGGAAACCTAGTGGGAGCTGAAGTCCCTGGGAGAAAGTGTGACCAGATGTCCCTGGGTCCTGGTGGGACCAGATGTTCCTGAGAGATGGTATGACTAGATGGCCCTAGGGGCTGGTTAGACCAGATGGTCCTGATGGTTATTGACCGGTATTTCTCTAAATAGTGGTGGTTAGGCTTAATAGTCACTCTAGGAGAGTTTGTTGAAGCCTAGCCAGTCTTAATGGCAGTAGCTGGGCATGGCTTGATTCTGAGCCTGGCAGACTGATTCTGGAAGTCACCAGAGTACATGCCAGCAGTTCTCCCCAGTTAGAGAGCACTTTCCCTGGGTGAGAGATATGCTTTGGGACCCTGGGTAACAACAAAGCCTGTGGAAGTCTCTGCCCTGGCAGGCCATCAGGGAGGTGATGGCCATTAACCCTGGGTGTCTGGGAGTGTTAGATACAAGGGAAGTTTAAGGAGCAGGATCTGGAAGTTCTAGGGGGTATGGGTACCATGCTTGGCCAGCCAGAGAGCCTTTTCTCTGGGTAAGAGATATGCTTTGGGACTCTGGGTAACAATAAAGCCTGTGGAAGTTCCTGCCCTGGCAGGCCATCAGGGAGGTGAGGGCCATTAACCCTGGGACTGTGGGACTGTTAGACCCAAGGGAATTGTAAGGAGCAGGACCTGGAAATTTTAAGGGATGGGGGTTACATGTCTTCCCAGGCTCAGTGCATTTGGCCTGCTTTGGGACCCAGCGTAACTACTTAACCTGTGGAAATCTCTACCCTTTGATAGCATCATGCAAGTTAAAACTGCCTTACCTGTTGTGCCTTGCCATGTACAAAGTATTTCATGTTCTGATTCCATGCCAACTGTGTAGCAAGTTAAGCACTTGGTTCCAAGAAAAACCTCCCGCATCTGTGTTACTGTGCTGCTTTACTGCCAGTGCAGAGAGTGTCAGCTGTTGTTCTGTGAGCCCCTAGTCTTGCAGCTGCTGATTCTGTGACCGTTTTATACCTGGTGGGGGGGGGGGAAGGGAAGAGGCTGTCCAGCATCTCTTCCCAGGCTCAGTGCACTGAATGCTGGGTAAACAGTGAATGTCATCCCCCAAAGAAAGTATCATTGAAGTCAGGGCTATCATCCCTGTGAGATTGTTAATACTAGCTGCCTAGGAAGTGGTTTAACCCAGAGCTTGGAAGTTAGAGGGGCTCCAGACAAAATGGTTCCAATAGATGTGACCTAGATGGTGGGTGCCAATGTGTCTGAATCAGGTACCCAGAGAGGCCAGCCTTATTGGAGCTCATGTCCTTGTATCATAGTCTATGCACCTGTGGCAAAGAACTTCTATCCAAGTTTTTCACTTTAAAAAGGGGCGCCAAGTACTTTTTTTTGTGTCCAAGACCTTGAAGACCCTGGCCCTGCATCAGAGGGGGTGGGCACCATGGGTGTGATGCACACTTGGAACATGACGCACACATGTCGCTGTGATGCGTTGCTAGGTGGATCAGTAGTAGGGGTGTGGAGGATGTAGTACCCTTGCACAGGTCACTTGTAGGGACACAACTACGGTACAGTGTACAGTACCGATGCCCAAACCTCTGCAGGGTATTCCCCTTCTGGTGACAGTGCAGGGGAGGGATACATAGCTAGCAGCTGGTCAGCGGGGAAAGGCATACGTGGGTGGGGTACTCCCTGGGTGACAGGTGAGTGTGGGGGGTCATGGGTAAGATGTACAGATATTTGACAGGGATGCATGTGGTCCATGGGGCATCACCTGTGGCCAAGTGGTACACATGTCACATGGGGGCACAGACATCGGAGGGAGGGTTTGTGCGGGTGTTCGAATGGCACCCCCTGACTACGTGGGTGTTGGCCATCTGTCTGCTGTGCAAGGTATGGGCATCCCTTCATCGTCAGTGGGCAGCAGTAGGGGAGCCTGAGTTAGGCACAGGGGGATGGTGGGAGCCAAGGTTAGGTGGATGGGGCGGGAGGGCAGGGACATTTGCTCAGGCTGTGGACCCTGCGATATGAGCAGGCATGTTGGTCCAGTTGCCCATCCTCTGCTGGCTGCTCCTTCTGTTTGTGTGTTCATTTGGGCCACTGGTGGCATCAGCAGCACACATTGCACCACACCATCACAGTGACTGGCATTGCACTGCGTGGCATCTGTCCTATGCCAGTGCCCTGCATCGCACTGTGTCATCTACGTTATGTGGCATGCTGCGAAACATCACTGTGGTGGACCCAGTCATTGATGGGTCTGTTGCTGGCTTTGGGGTGCGTGGTGGCCTGTACCAGTGTGTGGCACACAGCAGGGATAGTGTGGTGCTGTGTGTGGGCATTGTGGTGCATGTGATAGCATGGCTGTTGGCCATGCATTCCCGTGCATGCCTTGCCAGCAATGCCACACCCCACAGTGGTGTTCAGATGACATGCCTCGTGGGTGGTTGGGACCTATCATGGTGTCCACGGCCATGTGCCATGGCTGCATTGGTGCAGTGCCATCAAAACATTGCACCCCATATCCAGCATGTCTGGACCGTGCACCCCCTATCCCCGTGCTGCATGGGATTCCATTGTGGTTTTGGTGTTTGTTGCCCCTTCCCCTGCTGCTGCTCGGGTGCTGGTGCCCTTCCTCCACACTGACCACGTGTGTCCAGGTACATCTTCTGTGTGGCGCACATGGTCCAGGGAACCAGGCCACATCTGTGCACTGCCTGGCTGGCTATCTTTTGTGGTATCCATTCTACATGGCAGTAGTGTGGTCCTTGGCAGCAGGGCACATTGTCCTTAGGGTGTTGTGGCATTGTACTAGTATATCCATCTGCGCACCTGTGTGGACATGTGGCAGCACATGTGACCTGCCTGGGTACGAGTCAGTGCCATGCCACCACACATGTACCCATGGTGCCTATGCCCATCCATGGCCATGTACCTCTATGTCTATGTCTGGTCATACCTGTTGCCATGGTGTCCGCCAGTAGCACCCAGGCCCATCCTCACAGTGGCCATGCCACGGTCACCTCAGCATGTGCCTGGCATGTTTCTCCAGGCATGTGCCCCACCATGTACACAGCCACACATCTACACTGTGCAGTGCACATCGCCTGTTACTGTGGTTGTATGTGCCTTCCTCTGTTGGCATGGTCTTTCCCTGGTTGTTGCTGTGTACTGCTGCCATGGGCTGTTGGTCATTCGGCAGACAGTGTTTGTGTATCATCACTAGTCTCCATCTGACAGGCACCCTATGGCACAGCATGCATGTCCTGGGATGTTGTTCCAGCATCTGTGTTCCATAGGTGTCTGGCCTGGTTTGTTCTGCACGCCCGTATGGCACCATGGTGTTGTGCTGCACAGTTGGCTTGTGCACATTGTGTGGCGTGTGTTCCGGCTGTGGTCATTGGCTGTTCTGTCCTGCTCATGGTGCTGCTTGCTGTGGCATGGTGCTATGCATAGTTTTTCCAAACCAACTGTGCCCTGGCCCTGTATCCAGCTGCCGCTGTACCCCTTGGGTGTTGGGCCTGGTTGTTATCCTGTGCTGCATTGTCTTCTTCATTGTCACCCACCTCATCAGCACTGTCATCCATGTCCTCCTCATCTGGCATGGTCACTCTGTTGTCGATGGCAATGTTGTGGAGGATGCAGCATGCCACAGCAATCTTGCATGCCATGCTGGGTGTGTACTGCAGTGTGCCTCCAGAGTGGTCCAGGCACTGGAATCACATTTTCAGGAGTCCAAATGTTCACTCGATCACAGTCCTTGTGGATGCATGTGCTTCACTGTATCGTGCTTCTGCTGCTCTCTGTGCTCTTCTGATTGGTGTCAGTAGCCATGGCAGTAGGGGGTATCCACTGTCACCTGTGCACATGATGACACTGGTTAGATGTTGTGCCTGCATTGTTGCTGCTGTGTGCATCACCTCTGGGCATCCCACTGTGTCCTCTACCCACCATGCATGCTGTGTGCTGCAGTTACCATGATGGCTGTTGCTCCCTACTCACACTGTCTTCCCCTTCATGCATGTCCAGGTCTGTACCGTGTGTGTGTTCCCTGTGTCTGCTGTGTTACTGTCACCTGCATGGGCAGTGTGCCTCCCTATAGCTGCATGCTGTGTTGCACATCATGGCTGTGTTGCTGTGTGGTGCTGGTTCAGGGTGTGTGTATGGGGGCAGGGGGAACATCCTGTATGCCATGCATGCCCATACTTGTATACTTGAGCCCAGGGTTGCACTTCCGTGGGCACTGCCATCCTGGCCTTGGTCATGGTTGCGTGTTGTGCTGTGCTCCCCATGGCACAGTGGCTTCCAGGGGCACACCCAGTACTATTCCTGTCTCGCCTGTCACTGTGTCATGTGTGCATGTGTGTTACCTGGGGGGGGGTTCTGTTCCTAGACAGTCCGGAGCCCCCACATTGTCATGTGCGCCTGCTGTGTATGATTGTGTGTCAACAGTGTTTTCCTCTTTCTCATGGGACACTATGCCTGTCCTGGGTTCAGTGTTGTTTTTTTTTCAGCATTACCTGTGTGTCATATTGCATAGTGTTGCACATGCACCTACCTATTAGCCAGCCATCCTGTATTGCTCCACACTCAAATCCTTCATGCAGGCCACTGTGCCTATAGATGTAGGTGTCATGGCATGACCCTGGGTACCTTGCTACTATGTCCAGGATCCTACAGTGACTGTCACATACCACCTGGATGTTTATTGACTGGTATCCTTTTCTGTTCACATATGCATCCCCATCCACTGATGGTGCCTTTATGGCAATGTGGGTGCAGTCTTTTGTGCCCAGACCCGTGGTAGTTGGGCAACACTGGAAGCCCTGCTGGATGGTCTGCTGCTCATGGACGTCCCATGGGAATCTGATGTACTGTGCTGTCCTGTGCAGTAGTGCCTCCAGGAACTGCCGTAAGCTTGTTGAGATTGCTGATTGTGAGATTCCCAGCGTGTCTCCTGTGGGCATCTGAAAGGTGCCTGTTGCAAGGACCCTGAGTGCGGCTGTGACCTTTATCTCCACCAGTAGGGGGTTGCCTATGCCTGTCCTACTTTGTATGTCTTCCCTCAGCTCATTGCACAGCTGTGTGATATTGTCTTTGTTCAGCCTATACCGTGCCAGGCACTGTTAATTTGTCATGTCTGTGTACATGATTCTTCGGCGAAGCTCCCTTGGCTTATATGGCAACGTGCTGGGTGTTGCTGCTGTTGTCTGGCCAGTGCTAGTCTCCTGGCAGCCTCCAGTTACTGCTGCCTGGCACGTCGTCACCTCCTGACCACCCTTGCTGACAAGTGGAGTAGTATTGCAGCTGCTCCTGGCATTCCTCTGTGTTGACTTCCACCTCTTTGTATCTCAGAGTGTCAGCCGTGTCCATCTTTCAGCATTGTCTGTTGTGCTGTGTGCCTTTACGTATGCTCTAGGGCTGCTTGGACCAGCTCTGGCTGGTCTAGCGGCTGACAGTACTTTGACCTGTTGGTTGTCAGGGGTGCATGTTTGAAATTCCCGGGGGTGCGATCTAGCACCATTTCTGTGGCGCAGGCTGTCTTGCATTGTGGTGCTGCCATTATTTTGGCATAGGGCTGATGCAGTCACCTTTGGCTCAGGGTTGTCTGGCTTTGATGCAGGGTGCCTTTGAAAATCAGGTCTGGTGCAGTGTTTGATGCAGGGCTGTCTTGCGCCATGCCTGTGGCTTTGAAAATCCGGCCCTATGTTTCTATAGGTTGTCATATTCTAACCCTTACAATACAAGCTGAGAGGCAATATTTACTCTAGCGTTTCTAGTAAGGGCAAGGGTGTTTTATTCATTTATTTATTTATTTGTGGTATTCAGAAAGACCTTTGAGTCAAAGACTCATTTACAAAGGTTCCCCGTCAAACATATAGAGGGACAGGGATGACATTGATACAGTTTCTGGACATTACATAACAACATAGTGCAGGATACATGCATGGTACAGAGAGTGACTTGAAGACAGGGATGACATGAAATACAGTATTACAGCACAACCACAAAAGAATCAGTGAGACTGTTTGTCAAAGTAGGAAGTTTGGTGAAGATCGGTCAGGTGACCGGCAAGAAACTGGTCTTAACAGGTCAGGGGCAGTCGCATCAGTTTGCGGTCTGGAGGTGATTACTTAGAGTGGATTTAAAAGGGCCTATTCTTGTTTTGTTGGTGATTAGACTAGGGAGCGCATTTGTCCAGGAGGGGACTTTGTAACTGAATGTTCTTTGGTATTGGGAAGTCCGGCAGTGGGGTACCCATAGTAGTAGTTTGGTTGAGTTTCGGGTGGTTCTGACAGCAGCAGCAGGGAAAATAATTTTGTTTAGGGCTGGGGGGCTGAGGCCAATTGTAATCTTTTTGGTCATTAGGCAGGTGTGGTACTTGATTCTGTTGTCTAAGTTTAGCCAGTGTGTGGTACTGTAGAGGTAGCAGGTGTGGGTGAGGCGGTCACATCCAAGGATGAGACGGCAGGCCTTGTTTAGAACAAGCCAGAGTCTGTCAAGGGCCGAGGTGGGAGCTGCACTGTAGATGAGAATGCCATAGTCCAGGAGGGAGAGTACAGAGGAGTTAATGGTAAGACGCAGAGCCTCAGGGGTGAGGCAGTGCTTCTACCTATAAAGTATGCCTAGTCTAGAGTTAAGAGCAGTGGCTAGGAGGTGGATATGTTAAGAGAAATTGAGGGCCGGGTCTAGTGTGACACCTAGGTATTTAAAGGTGTCCACTTGTTCAAGGGGGGTTTGATTTATGGTTAGAAATTGGGGGCAGAGGCTCTTAAGAGGGTTTTGCGGTTGGGAGAAAATCATGACTTTAGTCTTGTTATAGTTAATGATTAGGCGCTGGGTGGTGAGCCAGTGTTCAGTTTCACGGAGAGCATGTTGGAGTGTTTGGTGTAATTTGAGGGGGTCTGGATCAGAAGTGAACAGGACTGCATCATCCACATAGAGGAGCAGTCTGCTGGGGCAGGCCACTGGGAGGGTGTTAAGGTAAAGACAAAATAGGAGAGGGCCAAGAATGGATCCCTGAGGGACACCGGAGTGGATTGGGAGGCTAGGGGACAGGACGGTGCCTATCTTAACTAGTTGGGTTCTGCCAGATAGATAGCTGGTGAACCAGTTAAAGGCATCTTGAGAGAGGCCACTGTGGGCAAGAGTGTTTAGTAAGAGTGCATGGTTGACGGTATCAAATGCCTTTGAGAGGTCCTCGAAGATGGCTCCTGAGATGTGGCCACGATCCAAGGTGGAGTGGACATGAGAGGTAAGTTCAAGGAGGGCCTTGGTGGTACTATGACCCTTGTGGAAGCCATGTTGCTGGCCGCATAGAAGGTTATATTTAGTGAGGTGGTCAGTGAGTTGATTGGCGACTATGCGCTCTAATGCTTTGGATAGGGACGGTAGGATATAGATAGGGTGGTAGTTGTTTGTGGAGGTGCGATCGCCACTCTTATGTATGGGGGTGATATAGGCCACTTTCCAACATGCAGGAAATTTTGCCTAGCACAGGGAGCAGTTGAGAATATGGGTGAGCGAGGTGAGGACTTCCCAGAGGGTGAGGCCGAGAAGTCTGAGGTCTAGGGAATCATTACTGAAGGGAGAGTGGTTAAGGGCTTTGGAAAGGTAGGGTTTGGCTGTCTTGTGTGTAAGGATGCGTATATAGAAGGGTGGGGCATGGGGTGGTGGTGGGGGTTCCTGGGCAGGAGGTGGGTCGAAGAAGTTGGGGTGGAGGACATGGTTGAGATCCGTGAAGGCGGAGTTTAGGGCTGAGGCTATACTGAGGGGATCCGAGGTGAAGTTACCGTTTATTAATATTTGGTCTGGGGGCAGATTAGTAGGCTTGCCACATAGTTCCTTAATATTATTCCAAAATTTCCCACCAGTGTCCCAGGTGGAGGTTAAAGCAGCTTTGTAGTAATCTGCTTTGGTGGAGCAAGTGGCCCATGTTCCTTTTAAATGCACTAGTTTGTCAATTTATCTTTTAATTGTGTTATTATATGTTTGTCAAACTTTAGGGAGTTGTCAACTAGTGCTCCCAGATATAGTAATATGCTTTCCATTCAGTAGCCTAATATCTAACGATCTTTTCCCTCATCACTTAAATGTGTTGAAAACAGCACACTCCGTGTTTTATTTTTTTTGCTTAGTACAGGTTCTATCAAAGTCCTCCTGTAACCTATACTCTATTTCTGATTTATTGCCAGTTGAAGTTGTAAGTGATAACATAAGCAATGTTCAATTTCAAATTACTGACCCATAATTTGAATATGTTGATTTTATTTTTTAATCAAGCTCCTGGCTTTGTGACACGTGACTCTCAATCCATTTTCCTGTAGTTGTTCTGGGCCTGGATTAAAAAGTTCTGCATCCCCAACCCCCACCATCAGCACTAATATCAATGTACATGGTATGGAGTTTGGTCTTAAATTTCTTGATTTGGCCATGGATAAATGTTATAAATTGCTAGATCTTCTAACCAAGTTAAATTGTTTCCATTTAGTTGAAAAATAATTTCTACGAGAAGGGATTTATGTTGGGAGGTACCTTTCGGCAATGGTTCCCCAAATGGTTATGGTATTTCCACACGATATCACATGCATGTTTTAATTGTTTGGGACATATTTATACCTAGCATTGACAACCACTCTCTGAGTATAAAACTTCTTATGTTTTACAGTTAAGGGGCTAGATATTCAAAACTTTGCCCCTGGGCTTAGATAACACTGCCTGGCGGGCAAACGTAGCCTGGAGCACAAAGCAAGCTATATTCAAAAGGAATAGCCCGGGGCAAACAGCCTCTGAATAAAGCATGGGAAAGAGGCCGTGCAAACTGGGCTGGGAGTGCAGGGCAAACATAGCCCTAGAATATGACAGCACTGAATATAGCAACCAGGAAGTGCAAACCACAACAACAACACTGTGCACAGCGGCGTGAGGGTAGGTAGAGAGGCATTATGTGGCCAATGTGTGTGCCTGCAAATGTGTGGACCCAGTACAGCTGTAGGCAGCAGTAGATGTGAAAGAACAGTAATCAGAACTGTAAAATATTTCCCGAACCGTTAGCGGCTTTAGCGCGGAGCTAAGCGGTTTGCCCAGTGCAAACACGTTAGCCCCGCGCTAAATTTCGCCATATTCAAAAGTGACATGCAAATGAGCCTACTTAGATAGTCTCTGGGCAAACAGCCACATTAGCATCTCATCATGCCCTGATTTGCATGCAGTTTGCCCAGCATTATTGCAGGGTCACACAGCTCCACCTGTAGGTCAGTCTGGAAGTACAGGGGCTGGCCAGGTCCGACTGCAGCTCCACCTGTAGGTCAGTCAGGCAGTGCATGATGATAGCTGCAGCCTACATGTGAACAGTACAGCATGTCATAGCATATCGTACCCCAGGGGACAACACAGCATAGGTACGGGTGGTGGTAGTGGTGCTGCATGCAATCATCACACTGTAGGTCATGCTACAGTGCAGAGCAGATACTACAGTAGCAAGGGGGCTGGTATTGTGAGGGACACAGCAATGCCTATGGTATGTAGGGCAGTGATGACCACTGCACTGTACACAGTGATAGGCCCAGCTTGCAGGCAATTACTGACAGTGGACAGTACTATTACACTGTTGGGTGATCCACAGATGCTGCACCTGTGGCATGGGATGCACACAGTGTCATGTACATGGCCGGCTGTGTGTGCTGTGGCATCTGTACAGTTGTGTGGTAGGTGACTGGGGAGGTATGTATGATCCGACAGGCACACAGGTGGTGGCATATTCCCACTACTGGTCCATTTGCACTGAGTGATGTGTCCCAGCCTTGTGGACACACCTGGGCTGTGGTGAGGTCTGGCCACCCATACACCCTCCCCTCACTAGCTACTATGTCCACAGTGCTGCATGTGTGTGCTAGCATCTGTTAGGCACCACAGACGTCTGGTCTGCAGGTGTGTGCTATATGGCCACACTACCATGCTGTCCCTTGTGGGTCAGATCACCCCTTACTGTCTGTGCTTGGCTGGGACTGGTGGCAGCTGTTGGCATCATGGTGCAGCCATCAGTGAGCAGCATGTGTCCTCAATGTCTGGCATTTTCTAAGTGTCATACTCCTATGTTAGGGTCACGCAAGCCACGCAAATCCCACACAAACACTGCGCAATGCACCAATGATGTGAAAAGCTGTTTGCCCAGGGTTAAGACCAGCTTTTCCTGGGCAGTAGATTGGATCGTGCTAAGGGTTGCGCTATGTCACACTAAACACCTTAGTGCGGTGCTAGTCACTGAATATCTCACAGCGTATTTATTCATGTTCACTATGCCCCTTGCATATCATTATGCTTTGCCCGGTGCTACTGCTGTTTATGCGCACCAGTTGGCCTTTTGAATATGGCAGGCCCGCACTAATCCTGCGCTAATCCCATGCAAACTGTTTGCGAACCATGCAAAGCTTTGAATATCTGGCCCTTAAAGTTTTCTGTCTGTAATTGCTTACTGTGACCCCTTAAATTGTGTGGGAGTTTGAATTTAAAACTCATTCCAGGCGTTAAATCCTTATAATTACTGCCCACAATTTTTTCCAATGCAAAAACCGAGTTATAATTTGCCGTTATAACTACCTCAGCCAGTTATAATGGCAAACACGTGCCACGCTTCTCTAGACAAGCGCGAGACACAAACAGCTGCAGAGCGAAGAAAACAACTCACTCACTCACACTCTCGCAGCTCCGGATGTCCTGTCAGATCCAGCATTGAAGCAAATGAAAATGAGAGCCAAGACCTCCTGGAGCCAGACTACATAACAAAATTAACAGTCTGAATTCTTAGTTTAAAAGTTTGAAGCATTTTTTATTGTTAAGACTTTACAAGCTTTCACGGTTCCTCCACATTAATGAAGCCATCTAAAACGAACGTAATTTCATTTACGAACTGTGAGTTCAAACATTTAAAGATGCTGACAAATGTTATAATGTTAAAAAACTGTTGATGTTTCTTTTCCAAACATAAAAAAGACATTTTAAAAACACAAACCATTAAAAACTGCAGTGTAATACACCACAAATACATTTTTCAATATAGCACAATGGTCTTACTCATTTCATTGCAAATAGAATAGATTACTGCTGAAAAAATTGTGACCAGCAATTATAAAAAATAAAGTAATGGACAGGTGGTTATTCATGAGAATTCAGACACCTGTGTGGGATGTTTAATCAACCCCTCGGCTTCGGCTGGCTGGGGCATCCCACACCGAGGGTGTGTAAAATTTTCATAATAACCACCTCCCCATACATTATTCTACATTGTATATTATTTTGTACATTAACAGCAAATCCCCCAATGCATCTGTTATGCAGTATATTTAGTTTGAGTTATTTTAGCCGTTCATAATATGACAAATTCCCCAATCCCCTAACTGCCCTAGTTGCTTTTCTCTGTATGCATTCCAATGGTTCACCCACATTGGTTCACACAACTTTCCATATGCCCTAATTTAGTCACCCACATCACGGGACACTCTTTTCAGCACCATCACAAAGGTATACCCATTCCAGTTTCTTCCTGTCACTGTTATCCACACCTCCCCAAAATTGTGAGCAGTTGTCCACATATGGTCTTATGTATGTATTATATAGGGGTAATCTAAGTTCCCTTGGTTTGCAGATGAAGTGTCTATTAATCACATTCAGAATATAATTTGATTTCCTGAACATCTCAGCACATTGGTTATTAGACTTGAGATCATTTGTTATCATGATACCCAAATTCTTTTCCTTTATTGTTGTCTCCAATATTATATCCTGCATTGAATATTCAAAACCTGGATTAGATCTCCCAAAGTGCATAACCTTGCTGTTGGATATATTGAAGGGCATGCCCCATTTCCTTGCCCACAAAACTAACCTATCCAGGTCCCTCTGGATAGCTTCACCCCCAACAGCAGTATCCACCCTACCACTCAGCTTAGTGTCATCTGCAAATACTTCATACCATGACTCTAACTTCCTGTCTATGTCAGATATGGACAGTCTGATTAAGACCAGACCAAAAATTGAACCCTGTAGCACTCCGCTAGTCATCTTGGTAGACGAAGACAGATGACCATTAATTCTAACCCTCTGTTCCCTATTATGCAACCATCTTTCACTCCACTTTATTAGTTTGCTATCAAGCTTGTAATCATATAATTTTTCTATTCAGTTCAAATGTGGCACCTTATCGAAAGCCTTTTCAAAGTCTATGAAAATTACATCCGCTGGTGTTCCATTATCTAAATAAGACTTACTTTTTCATAAAAGCTCAGTAGATTAGTTATACCTGGTTTCTCACAAGTAAATCCATGTTGGTGCTTGTTATTTATCAGTAGATTCTGGGGCATAATATAGAGCCTGTCCTTAATACAACTTTCCATGATTTTGTCCAATATATTCATTAAATTAATTGGTTTATAGTTTCGAGGGTTACACTTAAGACCCTTTTTGTGTATAAGTGTAATTTCAGCACTCCTCTAGTCCCTTGGCACCTCACACCTATCCAAGGATCTAGCGACACTATAAGATAAGGGATCCACTATTTCATCAGCTATTTCTTTAATTAGCCTCAGTCCCATGTCATCAGGTCCTTGTGACTTAGTCATATCAAGTTTAAGTAGCTTGCCCAATAACTCTGATTGACTAAAAGGCCTATACTCACAATTTACTTCTACAGTTCCTTTTGAATGCTGGGTCCCTATGGGTTTTTGGAAAGTATTACTAAAATAATTATTAAATAATTCAGCCATTTCACTTTTCTCATAGATCTCCTTCCCTCATACTGAAGTGTTCTCAAGACTGGTGGGGTTTTACTCAGGGAATTAATGTAAATGTAGAATAACTTTGGATTGGATTTATCTTTGGCTAATTTTTCCTCCAGTTTCTTTTTTTCCATCCTTATTTCTTTCTTGCTTGTTTTAATGGTATCTTGTATCTTTAAATATTAGCTTCAGTAAAATTATTCTTCATAATTTTGTATAATCCTTTCTTCCTGGACAATAATTTTATCATTTTTGGCTTTAGCCAAGGAGACATTTCCCTTTTTCATTGTATATTTTCTTTTTTGGAATAAATTTATTCCTAGCTTCATACATTTTAGTTTTGTATATAATCCAATCCTGCTCAGTGCTTTTTTCCTTTAATTCAATATTCCAGTCCCAGTTCTATAGATTCTGCCTACATCAATCAAAGTCCCCCTGTTATAGTCATGCCGTTCTCTAGTCACTTTATCCAGATGCAAACTCCTGTTAATACTAAATGACATAGCGTTATGATCACTATTTGCCAATGGATCCATTATTTCATAGTGTCATTCAACATCACAATTTGTAAGAATGAGACCCAACACACTGTCCCCTCTGGTTGTTTTTTCCACGTATTGCTTGATACTACACTCATTCCCTATTTTACTATTAACATTATTTAAAGTCTGGTTGATTTCTGGCAAATTAAAATCACCTACAGTTACAGTATTACACTTGCTACATGCTAAGTGGAGCATTTCTGACTATAACTTGATGGTTTCTGTATTCCTTTTGTCTGGTGGAACATAACAGTTTTCAATTATTATGGGCCCATTTATTATGTTATTCATTTTTAACCATACTATTCTGTTTGGTTATTATCCCTAGGGTTCCACTTGCAGTATTTTAGGGGTTCTCTGTAGTAAATGGCCACCTCTCCTCCCTTTTTATTATATCTTACTCTGCTAAATACTTGGTATCCTATCCACTAATATTCCTGTCCCATTCTATTATATTGCTCCACCAAGTTTCCTGAACTGCTGTAATGTCCATGTGTAGCTTTGAAATCTTTATTCTTAATTCATCAATTTTATTATTTAAACTACATGCTATTAATATTAAAATGGATAGATTATTCACTGTCCTATGCCTTTTTTTTACATAGAAACATAGTAACATAGAAGTTGACGGCAGATAAGGACCTCAAGGCCCATCCAGTCTGCCCATTTCTTTTTCTACCTTATAAATGTGCCATCAGCCTTTGCTCTGTCAGTGGCCTATCTATTCATAGTCATTTGTATTGCTCCCTTATGCCTATCCCATGCCTGTTTGAAGCCCTGCACTGTATTCATAGCCACCACTTCTTGTGGTAAGCCATTCTATGCATCCACCACCCTTTCTGTGAAAAAGAATTTCCTCACATTCCCCCTTAATCGGCCTCCCTCTAATCTCATGCTGTGTCCTCTTGTCCTGCTATTTTTCTTATATTTAAACATGTTAGGCTCTTTCACCTTGTTTATGCCCTTAAGGTGTTTGAATGCCTCGATCATATCACCTCTCTCCCTCCTTTGCTCAAGGGTATACATATTGAGCTCCGTTAATCTGTCCTCATATGTCTTCTGATGCAGTCCCTGCACCATTTTGGTTGCCCTTCTCTGGACTGCCTCAATTTGGTTAATGTCCTTGTGAAGGTGTGGCTGCTCAATACTGCACGTACTTCAGATGGGGCCTAACCAGTGTCTTGTACAGAGGGATTATTACCTCCCTCACGACTTGTAATACCTCTACTAATACACCCTAACACCTCCCTAGCCTTACCTACTGCTTTAGAGGTCTGCTTGGATGATTTTAGGTCATCAGTGATGATGATGCCCAAGTCTCTTTCTTCCTTTGTGACTGCTAGCAACTCCCTCCCAGCCTATAGGTGGCTTCAGGGTTTCTCTTCCCTATGTGCATGATTTTGCACTTCTTTGCATTAAATCCCAGTTGCCACTCTTCTGACCATTCTGCTAGTTTATCCAGATCTCTTCTCATTCTGCCCACCCATCTGGATCATCTACTCTGTTACAGATCTTGGTGTCATCTGCAAACAGACAAGCCTTACCCTCTAGTCCATCTGCAAGGTCACTAATGAAGATGTTGAAGAGGACTGGCCCCAGGACTGATCCCTGAGGTACCCACTTGTGACTTGAATCTCTTCTGACTGTATACCATTTACCACCACTCTCTGTTTCTGCCCGTCAACCAGTTTGCCACCCAGTTGACCAACTTGACCCACCCGAGCCTACCCAGCTTATTTATCAATCTTCTATGGAACAGTGTCAAAAGCTTTGCTGAAGTCAAGGTAGGCGACATCAACTGCTCCCCTTGGTCCACCACTCTGGTTACCCAGTCAAAGAAATCTATGAGATTAGTTTGACAGGACCTTCCTTTGTAAACCCATGCTGTCTTGGATCCTGTGCCCTATGGATTCCAGGTGTTGCACTATCCTTTTCATGAGTGCCTCCATAATCTTGCCCACTACTGAGGTAAGACTGACCGGTCTGTAGTTCCCCGCCTCCTCCCTGCTACCACTCTTGTGGAGCGGGATCACATGAGCCCTTCTCCAGTCTTCTGGGACCTCTCCTGTGCTCAGAGACTCACTAAACAATTCTGCTAATGGCTCTGCTAGTTCCTCCTTTAGCTCCTTAAGTACCCTGGGATGTATGCCATCAGGTCCCATTGCCTTATCCACCCTGAGCTTAGCAAGCTCTTGTAGGACCCTTTCTTTTGTGAAGGGAGTAGTGCTCACCTCCCTCCCCCCTGTGTCCATGATGCTGAGCTGTGGGCCCTGCCCTAACTTCTCTTCAGTAAATGCTGAGCAAAAGTATCTATTTAGGATAGATGCCTTTACAGGGTCCTCCTCCTCACATGCTCCATTTTCTCCATTAAGCTTAGCAATACCCCTCTGGACTTTCTCCTTTCACTAATGTATCTATAGAAAGTCTTATCACCTTCTTTACTGTTAGTGCTAGTGTTTCTCAGTTTGGGACTTTGCCTGCCTTACTGCCTTACCTGCTTCCCTTAGGGCAGTTTGGTATGCCTCCCTATCTTCATCCCGCTGTGTTCCCTTATATTTCCTGAAGGCCAGCCTTTTGGCTCTGACCTTTTCTGCTACTGTATTTGAGAACCAAAGTAGTTTCCTTCTTCTTTTTCATTTACTTTTAGCCTTTCAGATCTTTATCTCCAGGTTGAACCCAACACCCCTTGGTTCTAGTTTAAACGTCTTGTGATTATCTCATTCAGACACTCCACCAGGATTCTAGTGCCCATTCTATTAGATGCAGGCTAAAAATGGTAAAATTAAAAAAAAAAAAGGTCAGAAGCATCCTATTCCACTAAGTGGTAAGCAGTGGAAGTGAAATCTAGCGTTCTCAGAACTATTTAAGTGAAAGCTATCTCCTGACAAAAAGAAAAACAGGTAAGCATCTTAATTTGCTAATATATCACTTATGCACTGCAATTACTCATTATTGACAATATTTTATAAAGATAGACAACACATTCAAGTATAATTTTTTTTTTAACCTAAATACTTATACTAAATTAGCAGACTAAGGAGAAAGATGGATCAGTGCCACAAGAGAAAATGGGTAGGGGGAAGAGAGGAGTTGGATATGTGTGGAGGGGTTGTGGGATAACAGATGGACCAGACACCAAACTTCTAGTTCAACACAAATCTGTGTGTGATGCTTATTCAAAATGCAGAAGACAACCTTCAGTAATGGCATATCTCTTCTTCAGTTTGTAGCAACAGACTATGCAAGTCTTTCCTCTATACTTAGCCAGCACCTACTGACTCACTGATCTCTGATCTAACTTAGCTGTTGAGATTTAGCCTCCCCTATGTGGGCCTTGTTTGCTTGGGTGGTGGGGGCTCAAATAAAAAAAAAGAAGCTAAAGGCAAAGAACCTCAGTGCAGAAGCACTGAAACAAGGTTACCACAAAGGGCATTGACAGTAAGCCAAGTTTCAAAGATACACAACATCACACATACTTCAATAATGCAATGCATCATGGGATATATGCAAATCACCCTGAGATTTCAGACTTGTTCAATTTACAGCAATTTTTTTGTTTTTGGTATTTATTTTATGGCCCTCAGCTGAGGGGGTTGTGCCTTTGGTTCCCCTTCCCCTCTTCAGCCAACCTTCATGGCAGCTGCCCTGGCTGTGGGCAGAGCTCTTAGACCTCCCTGCCACAGCTCCTCCCCAGGTCGCATCTCAGCGGGTACATACCCCACCACTGCAGAGACCTGGAGTGCGGGCAGGGAGGGAGCTAACTGGCGTCATCCACGGCTGCATCGTTAGGCAGCCGTCATGCTGCTGAGGTAGTGTTTTCCTTGTGATTTTCCTCCCTTGTGGAGAGAGGCGTGTAAGGATGCCCGTGGCAGGAGGGCAGACATCCACAGGGCACTCCCTCCCCCCAGCTGCCTGCTCCCTACTCCACCCCACTTCTTGCCAGCATCAGTGCAGTGTCCCAGTCTCCACTGGGGGCCATTAGGCACCAAGCACTGATGTCCCCCCCACCACGGAGAAGGAGAGCAATCCTTTGGATGCTCGATCCCTCGCTACCCCCGCCGACCCCCGGTGACCCATGCTCGTTTCTGAACATGGGTCACCAGCGCAGCGTGAGGTAAGGCGTCCAGCACCTCAACCCTCAGCGCCAATGTGTCGGCTTTAATTTATAACAATTCACATGCATTTTAAAAAGCAAAACAAACTTAATTTTAGTAACTTTTTACCTTTATTAAAAACACCTTGTGCCATGGTGTTTTCAACATTTTCTGGATGCAGGAGGAGGAGATTACACAAGGGATAGTACTCATGAAGAGGAGGCAATGAGGGGCATTACTAGTAGAGAGATTGAGTATAGCATGGCAGGGGGAGGGATAATGCTCAGAGAGGTGAGGAGGGAGGTTGGCAGTCAAAGAGGAGGAGGAGGGGTAGGGGTCTCAATTGAGAGGGGCAGGAGGAAGACACTGGGGCAAATGGTAAAAGCACCATCTTGAGTGGCCCTGGGAATGAGAACCTGGGTGGGGGGGTGGTGACGGCACAAGGAAAGAGGAGAGGGGTGTACTGGTGTTGGAGGACTCCATGCTCAAGGGAATCAGATGGGGCAGCAAGGGGGAGAGGCACAGTCAGATATGGGTGGAGTCCATATTGGGATTGAAGGCAGACAAGGCAGGACAGGCAATCCTAAGGTGCATAAGGAGGGGTAGGAGGAAACCACACATTGTGGTACATGTGAGGACAAATGACCTAGCAGGGGAAATGGAGGAGATAACAAAGGAGAGGTCTGAGGAAGTGGGAAGGTTGTGTGAGGAGACTGGGGAGTCTGTGGCCTTCTCGGAGGTGCTCCCAGTACCCTGTGCAAGCACAGTGGAAGGGAGAGGATTGGGGAGTTGAATGCATTGTTGGTAGAATGGTGTTGAACTAAGGGGTACAGGGTTGTGGGCAGATGGGGCACCACCTGGGATAATAACAATCTGTTTGCAAGGGATAGGCTGCACCTGAGTGGGGAGGGGAAAGAGGTATTAAAGCAAAGACTGGGAGGTATATTGTGACAAAGGTGGATTTAAACTTGATGGGGGTGGCAAGTGGACAGCAGGTAGGCAGGGATCCGATAGAGTGGAGTCACAGCCTATCCCCCAGGCTAGCAGGGAAGGACTTGTGGTGGCTGAAAAGGGCGGGAGTAGAACTGAGGCGATGGAGGGCAATGAAGGGAAGGGGGCAGGATGAAGGGTAGTCTCACTGAATGCGAGAAGCTTAGGCAACAAATCAGTTGAGCTACAGGCACTCTTTGAAGTGTGCAGGGTGGATATTGCAGCTGTCATGGAAACATGGGCAACTGAGCACGGGACTGGGATCTGCCAATCCCAGTGTACAAATTATACAGGAAGGACTGTAAAGAGGGGAGGTGGGTGGGGTGTTAGTCTATGTGATGGGTGGGATTAAATGCACAAGGGACGAGGGGGTAAGAAAGAACAGAGGTAATAAGGCTGCAGCTCCTAGACTCAAGGGGTAGAAAACTGAGGTTTCAGGAGGTATACAGGCTGCCATTCCAGTCTGAGGAGCTTGACAGGGAATTAACAGGACAAATCAGAAAGGTATGTAGAAAAGTGAAGGTGGTCATTGTGAGAGATTTCAACTTGCCGGGGGTTGACTGAAACATTATGGTCACCTCCTGTGCTAGGGAGCAAGTGCTCCTGGATGCGATCCAGGAGGGTGTCCTGACACAGTTGGTCAGTGTACCTACTAGGCTAAAGAACACTTTAGATCTGGTATTGTTGAATGGGGAGGCGGTAAAGGAAATAAGGGTGGAGGGCCCACTAGCCGAAAGTGATCACCAAATGGTGTGGTTTAATATCAGGATGTGTGAGGAGCCAGAGAAATCAGTAACCCAGGTGGTAAACTTAAGGGGGGCGGACTTTGGGAGGATGTGGGAATTACTGAAAGGGAAGCTGGAGGGCATAAGACAGGAGATGGACGTGGAGCAGAAATGGGATATTATAAAATGGGGGATTACAGAGGCAATGGAAGCCTGCACCAAGACACAGAGTAAGAAGAGCAGAGCAAGGAAACCATGCTGGTTGAACAGCGAGGTAGTGGAGATGGTGAGGGCAAAACAAGAGGCGCACCAGTAGTATAGGAGGATGGGAAAGGAAGGGGACAGAGAGGAGTATGCAAGATGGTCCAGGGAGGTAACCAGAAAAGTGAGAGAAGCCAAGGCCCAGAGGGAGCTGAGATTAGTGCAGGGAATTAACGGGGGACAGTAAGACTTTTTCAGATACATCAGGCAGAAAATGAAGTACAAGGACACAATAGTGAGGATAAAAAAGGGTGGGGAGTGGACAGAAAAGGAGGAGGAACAGGTGGAAGTACTGAATGAATACTTTACTCAGTGTTGATGGACGAAAGGGGTGACCGTTACCACCATGGGCTGGGAGGGGTGGGGACGGGAGGAGGAGGTGACAGATGGAAGAATTGAGGGAGGTAGAGTCCTAGAGGGACTGAGGGCACTGAGGGGTAGACAAGGCACCAGGGTCAGATGGTATCCACCCCAGGGTGCTGAAAGAGATGGTGGAGGTGTTGGTGGAGCCGCTGGTGGATCTGTACAGCACCTCACTGGAGCTGGAATGTGTGCCACTGGACTGGAGGATGGCACATGTAGTGCCATTACACAAGAGCGGACTAAGGGACAAACCGGGTAATTGTTGTCCAGTAAGTCTCACCTCCATAGTGTGCAAACTATGGAAATGATACTAAAGGAAAGACTGGTATTGTACCTGGAGGACAACAGCCTCCAGGATGTGAGGCAGTATGGGTTTGTTTTGGGGTAGTCTTGACAAACCAACCTGATACAATATTATGACTGGGTGACAGGTGAGCTGGAGAAGGGTCATGCAGTCGAGTTCTTTACTTGGACTTCAGCAAGGCCTTTGATTCGGTGTCTCATGGGTGGCTTGGGGGGAAGCTAACTGGTGAAGGGGTAGGGGCAAAAATTATGAACTGGATTACAAGCTGGCTGATTGGGAGGCTGCAATGGGTGGTAGTGGAAGGGGAGCTCTCAACTCTGAGGCCAGTGATGAGTGGGGTGCTACAGGGCTCTGTGCTAGGACCAGTATTATTTGGGCTGTTCATATCAGACATTGTGCACAGGGTGGTGAGCAAGGCAAGTCTGTTCGCAGACGATACCAAAATGGGAGCATTGGTGGATGGAGGGGAGGGATGGAAACAGCTGTAGGGGAACCTAAGCAAGCTAGAGGAGTGGTCAGAGAGGTGGCAGCTGTGGTTCAATGCAAAGAGGTGTAAGGTTATGCACTTCGGGGTGAAGAACCCAAGGAGAGAATACTGGCTGGGGGGGGGGTTACGCTGGGGATCACTGAGGAGGAGGAGAAGGACCTGTAATGGTAACAGGGACCATGAACAACACTACCCAGTGCAGAAGAGTGGCTGCAAAAGTGAACAAAATGCTGGGGTGCTTAGCAAGGGGAGTTTCATCCAGGTGAAGAGAGGTGATCTTGCCCTTCTACAGGTTGCTGGTAAGGCCACACTTGGAGTATTGTGTGCAGTTTTGGAGGCCATAACTGAAGCATGATATCAGGCTACTGGAGGGGGTGCAGAGGAGGGCAATGAAGATGATATGTGGAATGGAGGGGAGAGACTATGTGAGTAGGCTGGGAGACCTGAATATGTACACCCTGGAGGATAGAAGGGACAGGGGGGACATGACAGAGACATTCAAGTATCTGAGGGGATCAATACAGATGGGGCAGATGGGGTCTTTAAGCAAAGGAGGGGGAGGGACACCAGGGGGCACAGACTAAGAATAGGAGGGGAAGATTTAGGAGGGAAATGAGGAGACACTATTTTACAGAGAGGGTGGTAGCAAAATGGAACACACTACCAGAATGGGTGGTATCATGCAAATCTGTGAACAGCTTTAAAAAGGCATGGGACAAGGAACAGGAGAGAGTGAGGGTGGGGGGAGGAGTCGGGGGCGGTAATGGGATGACAAAAGGGAAGGGTGGTGCAGCTACAAACTAGGGGTGCTAGCTGCAATCTTGAGCAGACTTAGATAGACCGAGTGGTCTGTTTCTTCTGGCACATTCGTATGTTTGTATGTTCGTATTTACAGGGTTTATACACATAAGATATATACATTATTTTATGACATAGTGCCATTGCATTCTAAATCCAACAACAAGGAACATAGCCTGTTGCTTTATATCAGCTCGGAGGTCACAGCAATAACCTCCCTGTACAAGGACCTGAGAGGGAAAAGGAATATTAAAGAGAACACTATAGCATAGTCAAGAAAGGGAAGGGGGTGCCCATAGGTGGCTAACCTTATGGACTAGAAATGGTAAAGGATAGATTAGGCTAAGAAATAAAATAACTGTTGCAACAGTTTTGTTTGTTTGTTTGTTTATTCGCTTAATGGATAAGCACACTGGAAAACTAGTTCCTTTCACGGGTACAACCCACATAAAAATAAACATATACAATACAAATATAGCAGACCAAAAATGTCTTTGTTACAAAAAAAATTAATCATAAAAAACATTTACAATTAAATTGGAGTTCAAAAAACATCCTTAATTCATCTGCAAACACTTTAGCAGAACGTAGCTGTCTTATATCACAAGGAATTTCATTTCAGATAGATGGAGCAATATAAGCAAAGGCTCTCTGCCCACTTTTAGTTCTCATAAATGGTATTTTGAGAACTAAACCATCTGTCCTATATCTGGAAAAATAGCCCTCATTATACGGCCTCAACAAATTACACAATTTTTGTGGGACTCCAGAATTAACAATTCTATGTGTAAATTTGGCTACATAATAATGGAAATTTAATGAAACCGGAAGCCAACCTATCTCTTTCAAAATATCGCAATGATGAGACAGTTTAGGATAATTTAAAGCAAATTTAGCAATCAGATGAAGTAAAGTGGATTTCCTAGAAATTATCGTCGCAGAAGCAGTATCAGTTACAATGGCAGCATAATTTACAATAGGAACTAAACAATGATTGGAAATAGCTAACCTAGACTCCATAAAAAGAAATGAACAAATTCTGTATAAAGGGACCATTCTACAGTGGATTCTCGAAGTTACCCTCATAAAATGAGGTTCATAACTTAAATTAGAATCTAATAAGACCTCAAGATACTGAAATGTATCCACTTGATCAAACAATGATCCATCAAGAGATTTAACCTGCAGACACTGGCCCACAGTTCTTAATCTTGCCGAGGTTCCAAAAATCATCACCTTTGTTTTTGATTTATTTAAAACCATCCTACAAGCAATAGGGGATGATTGAAAATTACACATTTCTTTTGTTAGAGAATCACCTAGATCATCAACAGAAGAACCCTACATATATATTACTGCATCATCTGCATAAAGAGTTAGAAAAGCATTATTAATTACTTTCACTTGCTGATCAAAAAACTAAGAAAATAAAAGTGGTCCTAGTATGGAGCCTTGAGGGACCCCACACTTTACCATTGCAGATTCAGAAATGACACCTCCGTATTTAACCCTTTGAGACCTATCAATTAAATAATCCCCTATCCAGGCCAAAAAAGACTGTCCTGCTCCCAAAAACCCTAGTCTAGAAATTAACATTTGATGGTCCACTGAATTGAATGCCTTGGTCAAGTCCATGAACACGGCACCAGTCAGACAACCTTTATCCATACCATCCAGTACTGTGTTCGTGAACTCGACAAGGCAGTCTCAGTGCTTCTTCCTTTGCGGAAGCCATGCTGATTCTGAGACAACAATCCCAAAGAATCCACATATTCAATCAACTGATTGTAAACTATCCTCTCCTGGACTTTAGCCAGGACAGATAAGATTGAAATCGGTCTATAATTACCAAACTCCTGATGTGAACCAGACTTAAAAATGGGAGTCACCAAGGAATGTTTCCAAATATCAGGTACAATACCTGTCAAAAAAGACAAGTTAAAAATAATACTAATTGGGTATGCTAGAACTGAAGCAGCGTCTATCAATAGGCGAGGACATAAACCATCAGAGCCCGCTGAACTATCCCTTTTAATTTGTCATAATAACTTCTCAACCTCTTTAGGATTAGTAATCCTTAGACAGAAATTTACAGTTATCAGTAGGACCATCAATAAATCCTTGATGAATCACATCAGACTGGTCACTGCAGGAATTAACCGGAGCAGTAAATCTTGCATTAAACTCATTAGCTAGTTTTATAGAACAAGTCAACAAATCACCATTCAGTTTCATTGGAATCAATTGATCAACACTAGGTTTTATCAAATTGTTAATTGTATTCCAAAAAGTTGTAGCATTAGACAGACCTTCATGTTGTTTTTGTTGAATAAATTCTATTTTAGATTTATTTATCTGAGCCTTACATTGATTCCATAGAGCCCTATAGATATGATAACTAGACACAGAGTTTCTACTTTTGTATATTTTCCATGCCTTATCCCATTGTCTCATAAGTTTAATCAAAGAAGGTGTTAACCACCCATAATTCTTCCCTCGAACCCTTCTTTTAACAAAAGGAGCAAGTTGATCCAAAACACATGTAAACTCAGTAATAAAAAATCTAAAGCAAAATTAACATCAGGAATGGAATGTAAATAAGACCAGTCTACATTACTCAAATGTGAACAAAATGTATGCAAATCAAAATTAGTAAAAGATCTTGAAATCTTTATAGTTGGCTTAGGTTTCTTTGCTCCGCCATGATTCCATATACAAAACACAGGATGATGATCATTTAAGGCATCAGAAATCAAGCCACATTTCATCACATTAGTGGGGTTATTAGATATTATCCAATCCAACAATGTATGATTATTAGATTTGTTACTATGTCGAGTAGGCAAAGTAACCAATTGTTGTAAGCCAGAATGAAACAAAACAGTATTTAATTTTGAAACATCAGGGCCAATCCAATTTAAATTAAAATCCCCTAATACTATAAGCTCTCCAAAGGCCCTATTATCTAATTTATCTACAAATTCCTGGAAGCCAAATTTACTACCATTAGATGGAAGATACACACAACAAATTGTTAATTTCTTAATAGAACCCAATGTCAACTGAATGCTAATGTGTTCACAATAATCCAAAGTATCATTGAAAATATAAGACTCATTTACCACTAAATTATCCTTAAAATTAAACATAACCCCTCTCCCTCTACCACTAATACAATCTTTTTCTGAATACTTTATAAGCAGGAATACATATTTCAGAATTTAGAACAGTAGAATTTAACCAAGTTTCACTCAGTGCTAAAACATCTGGGTTATATAAACGAATCCACGATTCAACCTCAAGAAATTTAGACAGTAAGCTTTGGGCATTAAAGTGCATAGTTTTGAAACCTTGAGAAAACTGCATAAAGTAATTACTATTAGCCATATAATTTACTAAGGGCCAGGGTTTGTTTCAACATTGCCAGACCGAATTAACAAGAGTAAACAATGAGACCAGATCTTTATATAGGTATAAAAAACATATGTTTTTGCCTTCTGTTTCCTGATAGTATACCCCAAATTATAGCTCATATGTTTAGCATTAACCCCAAACATCATGTTACAATTAAATACAAACTCAAATTGCTGATTCCCAAGCACAGTTTCCTGTTTGTCTTCCTGAATTCTAAAATCATTTTTTGTTATATGATAAAATATACCATCAGTGCATATCACACAAAATATATACACTGCACTCAGTAAAATCCCTCTGTTAACCATGATAACACTACAATACAGTACCAAACATAAATGTCACAAAGAACAAATCTGCAGTATTTTGTGGCCCAGTCAGTCCCCGGTCTGACTCCGGTCAGACTCCTCTCTCCACTTTGCCGTCCCACTTGCTGCTGCTGCTGGATGGAAGTGCAGACATTTAAGTATTGAAGTCACCCTATCTCCACCTCCCAAAGCTGCCACCAACAGGAAAAATGTGGAGTTAAAACTGCAATTCAATTCAATTTCAGGTGCAACAAATAAAGCAGCAAGTGGCTAAAAGCAGTGTACTGTTGCCTAGTAACCAAGTTCGATCTTTGCACCGCCGCACTCTGATTAAATTAGGCTAAATGCAGCAGATTCTTTTAGGTGCAGGCACTAGACACAGTTCCAAATAAATATTGCGACTCACACAACAATCCACAAGTAATTCAGCAAAGAATCACACCGACTTCAGAACGAGTAGGAATAACTCAGTCACAAAATTAGGAGGGAGGGGGGAGAATGTAGACAGACCTGTAAAATCGTTGTTCACTCACTGGCAGCAGCAATTAGCTTCATAACTCACGGTATACAAATGGATAGAACAGTCTAGCCACAGAGTCTGCCACACTCTGGTCAGACTCCTCGCTCCACTTTGCCATCCCACTTAGCTGCTGCCGCTGGATGGAAGTGCGGACATTTAAGTATTTAAGTTTTAAGAAAAGGTTGGTCCTCAAGAGTAGCAGGAGCTCCTTGTCACATATCCCCCACCAATTCTATATCCAAACTCTCCAGCAGGGACCTCTCGAGTACCTGGCATCAGCACTCCACCTCACTGCATAGTTGATCTGCCACCAGCCATTGCCCACTCATCCAGTGGATCATCCTCATGAGAGTCTCCACCTTCTGGGTGTTGTCGTCACACCTCCGGTCTGCCTTGACCCCACAGTAGTTCCTCATGCCTTTGCATCTCTTCGTCTTCAGGCTTGGCCTTCTTCTGAGCTCCCAGGTCCAGTCCAGGTAGCAGCTTCTCTCTGTCTGTCAGCCATGGTTCTGGCCAGAACTCCACAGACTTTCTTCTCCGGGTTCTTCTCTGGCAACTCCTGGTGCATTGGTCCACCTGGGATATCTGGGTGATATCCACCAGAAAATGTCCCTCTCCAACCAGTCCAGATGCTTCCAGCAAGTTATCGTACTTCTGACACCAAGTCTGTGGAGGGGCTGTGGGATAACAGATGGATCAGATACTGAACTTCATGCTCAACACACAATATTTGTGTGATGTTTATTCAAAATGCAGGAGATAACCTTCAGCAAAGGCATATCCCTTTTTCAATACATCAGTTTGTAGCAACAGACTATGCAAGTCTTTCCTCTTCTCTTAGCCAGCACCTACTGACTCACTGATCTCTGATCTAACTTATCTGTTGAGATTTAGCCTCCCCTATGTGGGCGTTGTTTGCTTGGGCAGTGGGGGCTCAGGTAAAAAAAAAAAAAGAAGCTAAAGACAAAGAACCTCAGTGCAGAAGCACTGAAACAAGGGTTACCCCAAGGGGCACTGACAATAAGCCAAGTTTCAAAGAAACACAACATCACACATACTTCCATAATACAAAGCATCGTGGGATATATACAAATCACCATGACATTTCAGACTTATTCAATTTACAGCAATTTACATACATTTTAAATAGCACAACTAACTTAATTGTTTTATCATACAGTCCTCTAGTAACTTTTTACCTTTGTCAAAAACACCTAGTGTTGTGGTATTTTATACACATAAGGTATGTACATTAAAGTATTTCATGACACAGTGCCATTACATACTAAATCCAACAACAAGGAACACAGCCTGTTGTTTTATATCAGCTTGGAAGTCGCAACAATAACCTCCCTGTACGAGGACCTGAGAGGGAAATGAATATTGAATAGGACACTATGGCATAGTCAAGAAAGAGGAGGGGGTGCCCATAGGTGGCCAACCTTATGGACTAGAAATTATAAAGGATAGATTAGGCTAAGAAATAGAAGAACTGTTGCAACAGATTTAAGAAAAGGTCGGTCCTCAAGAGTGGCAGGAGCTCCCTGTCAAAATATGATAGAGGAAAAGGATTATGGTGGACTGTGTCGTGAACGGACTGAGGACCTTAATGGTGGACAGGTCCCCACAACTGGATGTCATGCTCCCCAGAGTGCTAAGTGAACTAGTGATAGAAATTGCAGACCCACTGATGGAGGTGCTTAACATTTACTAGATACAGGGATAGGTCTGCTGGAGTGGAGAATAGCACATGTGGTACCACTGCACAACCGCAGGGCTAGGAATGACCTGTGGAACTACAGGCCTGTCAGTTTGAAATCTACAGTGGGAAAACTGATGGAGAACATCCTGAAAGAACAGTTGGTTGAATTGGTTGAATTCCTTGAAGTGAAAGGACTCCATGATAAGAGACCGCATGCATTCATGGCAGAGAGGTTGTACCAGACCATCCTGATCCATTTCTTCAACTGGGTGATGAAAGCAGCTGATAGAGGGCAGGCAGTAGACATGCTATACTTAGATGTCAGTAAAGTCTTCAGCTTGGTTCCCCACAAGAGGTTGATTAAAACGTTGGAAGATCTAGAATCAGGAAGCAAACTGACTAGGTGAGTGGCAAATTGGTTCAGTGTAAGAACGCAAACCATGGTGGTGGGGGAGCTGTTAGGCTCGAGGGAGGTTACCAGTGGGATCCTGTAGGGTTCAGTGCTCATGCCTGTCTTGTTTAATGTGTTAATCAATTGCATAAGGCATGCAATTAGTGACAAGATTTGCCTCTTTGCAGAAGACACCAAACTCTGTAGTAGGGTGAACACTGAGGAGGGGTCAGGAACCTCAAGGAGAAACTTGCAAAGTTAGAATGGGGGTCTGATACTGGCAACTGGGATTTAACGTGAAAAAGTGTAAAGTCATGCACATTGTCTCTATGAACCCAAGAGCTGAATATAGGCCGGGTTGTAGTGATAGTCAATGCATCTGAGGAGGAAAAAGATCTGGGATAGCAATAACCAGAACCCTGCAAGTCATTAAACCTCCCAGTGCTTCCAGCAATAACCAGAACCCTTAAGCAGTCTATGCAATGCAAAAAGGCAGCAGCCAAGGCTAACAGGATGCTGATAGCTAGTGGGTTCACAAGCAGTAGGAAGACAGTGATCTTGCTGCTGTACAGATCCTTGGTGCAACCCAACATGGAGCACTGTGTGCAGTATTGGAGTCCTTACCTGAGGAAGGACATAAATCAACTTAAATCAACCCAAGTCAATAGAAAGAAAGGCTATGAAAATGATTCTGGGTCAGCAGGACAGCCCGTGTGAGAACAGTCTGAGGAGCCTTAATATGTACTCGCTCAAAGATAGAAGGGAGAGGGGGACATGACTGAAACCTTCAAGGACCTTAAAGGTATAAACAGGATGAATCTGAGAACCTCTTAAGTTCAAGTAAGACTAGGAACACAAGGGGGCACAATTACAAGCTGGGGAGTCAAGAAGGAGGTCAGAAGACACTTCTTTACAAAGTGAGTGGTATCAAGGTGGAATGAACTGCTGGCAGAGGTTGTCAACCAGAAGACAGTTTGTGGATTCAAGAGGAGGTGGGACAAGGTAATGGGGAAAGTTAACATTAAAGGGGAGGGGGTGGGACCAGTATAAACAATTGTATAGATGGCCCCTCATGAGGCAGACTTGCTAGCCCATACTGCCTTCTTCTGTTGGCATTCTGGTATGCTTCACATGGCCATGAAAAAGGCTAATACTAGTGGGTTACAAAAACACTCACATAAATCCTAGTCAGGATGCATGGACTAGGCTTTCCCAGTACTAGATTGGCTCCTGAACCAAGGTAGGAACTAAACAGATTAGATGGACCACTGGTCTCTGCCCCTATTGCTCTATGTTTCTATGGGGGCAGCATATCCAACTTAGGGAGGAGTGATGCCTAACACCACAGAAGTTACTCATGGTGGGTGCAGAAGCAAGCTCCCTCACAAGGAACAGATCTTGGTACCATCACTATGTGAGAATGAGGTATGCAGATGGACTGTGTGCAGTTTAGGGAGGCAGGAGAGTCAAGGGTCAAAAAACAGGGAGAACTCTCACTCCACACCTCCCTGCTGTCAGACTGAAGGCTCATTGCTGTCAGGATGAAGGACTGGTACTGTTGGGTATGAAGGATTGTTACTGTCTTGTATGAAGAATCAGTACTCTAGAGTATGAAGGATTAGTACTGTCAGATATGAAGGATATTTGGTCAGGTATGAAGGATCGATACTATCAGGATGAAAGATCAGTACATTCATGTATGAAGGACCTGTGCTGTCTGGTTGAAGGACTGGTGTTGTTGGGTATGAAGGATCTGTACTGTTGGGTATGAAGGACTGGTACTGCCAGATATGAAGGATTGGTATTGTCAGGTATGTAGGATCAGTAGTCAGGTATGCAGGATCGGCAATGTCAGGATGAAAGACTGGTCCTCTCAGGTAGGAAGTGCCAATGCTGTCTGGTTAAGGATTGGTACTGACAGATATGATGGATCAGTATTGTTGGATATGAAGGACCTGTGTCAGATATGAAGGGTCAGTACTGTTGGATATGAAGAATTGGTACTGTCACTTGTGAAGGATTGGCAGTGTTTTACATCATGGATCAGCACTGTTAGGCATGAAGGATCGGCACCATCAGGTATGAGGTACGGGTACTGTCAAGTATAAAGGAGCGGTGCTAATGGGTATGAAGGACTGGTCATGTCGGGTATTAGAGATGTTTCAAAGTTCCCGAAATCACCTTCGCAAATGACTTTGCGAAGTTCCCACTTTGCAACTTTGCCTAACTTCACCTAGAAAAGTGGTGAAGTTGAGGCGCAGTTAAGGCAAAGTTATGGTGAAGTTACAGCAAAGTTAGACAAAGTTAAGTCAATTTGCATAGGAAAGGGCAACTTTGCACTTTGTGAACTTCACAAATTAATTTGTAAAGTGAATTTTATCCACTTTGCCCATCTGTATCGGGGATGAATGATCGGTATTGTAGGACATAAATATCGGCAATGTCTGGGTATGAAGGATCAGTACTGTTGAGTAAGATTGATCGATACTGTCTGGTTATAAATGGCTGGTACTGTCTGGGTAGGAAGGATTGGTACTATTGGGGTTGGAAGGATCAGTACTGTCAGGTACAAAGGACTGATGCTATCAAGTATGAAGGACCAGTACTGTTGCGTATGAAGGATTGGTGCTGTCAGTGTGAAGGATCAGAACTATTGGATATGAAAGATTGGTCGTGTTCGGTATAAAAGATCAGTACTTCCAGGTATAAAGGATCAGTACTGTTGGGTATGAAGGATAGGTAGTTTTGAATATTACCTGTGACTCATTTGTTAGGCCATCTTAGAGTCTATTTCTTACTCACTGCACTTTTGTATTTCTTGTATAGAGTACTATGTGACCGTTGGATAATTTTGTATTGTGTCCTGCACTATGCTACCTAGCTTGATGTATTTCTTACTACTGTTCAACTGGATGTTATGTCTTGTATTGCAGTTATAGTCTTACTGTAACCTCCTGCGTAGTGCCTGAAAACAGGCAATCCTTGTCTGGTGCACTTACCCTGTGACCAAAAACTAAGCAGATAAATAAATATGAAGGATCAGCACTGTTGGGTATGGAGGATCAGTGCTGCTGCCAGCTATGAAGGATCTGTACTGCCCAGTATGAAGGATTGGTGCTGTCCAGTATGAAGGATCTGTACTGTCTGATATAAAGGATCTGTACTGTTGGGTATGAAGGACTGGTACTGTCCAGTATAAGGGATCTGTACTGCTAGCTATGAAGGATCTGTACTGTCTGGTATAAAGAATCAGTACTGTTGGATATGTAGGATTGGTACTGTCTGGTATAAATAATTGGTACTGTTGGATATGAAGGATTAGCACTGTCCAGTATAAAGGATTGGTATTGTTGGGTATGAAGGACCAGTACTGTCAGGTATGAAGGATCAGTACTATCCAGGTATTAAGAATCAGTACTGTCTGGTATGAAGGATCAATACTTTCAGATAAGAAGGACCAGTACTCTTGGGTATGAAGGATCAGTACTCACGGTTATAAATTACCAGTACTGTTTGGATGTGAAGGATCAGTATTGTTGAGTATGAAGGACCAGTACTGTCTGGGTATAAAGAATCAGTGTTCTTCGGTATGAAGGACCACTTCTCTCACATATGAAGGCTTGGTCCAATCGGGTATGAAGGATCAGTACTGTCTGGGTATAAAGGGTCAGTACTTTCAGGTGTGATGGACTGGTACACTTGGATATGAAGGATCAGTACTGTTGGTATGAAGAATGGCTACTCTTGAGGTATGAAGGACCAGTATTGTCTGGGTTTGAAGGATCAGTATCCTTGGGTATGAAGGACCAGTACTCTTGGGTATGAAGAATCGGTACTGTCTGGGTGTGAAGGATCATTGCTCTTAGGTATGAAGGACCAGTACTCTCAGATATAAAGGACCAGTACTCTCGAGTATGAAGGACTGGTACTGTCAGGTATGAAGGACTGGTACTTCTAAGTATGAAGGACCAGTACTGTCAGGTATGAAAGATGGGAACTCTCGGGTATGAAGAACTGTTACTGCTGGGTATGAAGAGCCAGTAGTGTCAGACATGAAGGATAGGTACTTCCAGGTATGAATGATTAGTACACTCGGGTATGAATGATAGACACTGTCAGGTATGAGGGACTGGAACCCTCAGGTAAGAAGCACCAGTAATGTTGGGTATTAAGGATTGGTATTGTCTGGTATGAAGGACTGATACTCTCATGCATGAAGGACCGGTACTCTCAGGTATGAAAGACTGGTGCTGTCAGGTATGAAGAATTGGTACTGTCAGGTATGAAGGACCAGTACTGTAGGGTACAAAGGATTGGTACTGTCAGATATGAAGGATCGGTATGATCAGGTAGGAAGGATCAGTCCTGTCTGAGTATGGAGGACCAGCACTGTCTTGTATGAAGGATCGATACTGTCTGGGATGAAGGATCGATACAGTCAGGTGTAACAATCAGGTACTGTCAGGTACAGTATGAACAATTGGTACTGTTGGGTTTAAATGATCAGTAGTCAGGTATGTAGGATCGGTACTGCTGGGTATGAGGAATCAGCAGTGCCGGACACCACGTCACATGGACTCAGCTGCCTAACCAGATGATGTACATAAGAAGAGAAGGGATAACTCCTCCTCAAATACCCTGCCATGAGAGGAAGCTGTGATGAAAGATGGCACCAATGAGTGGCATTCTGGTGGAAACGTAACAGATCAAAGGAGGGTGGGGGCAGGCAGGTCAAAGCAAAACTACAGGATTAAAAAAAATAAACAGGGATAAATGAGCAAAATCAGGGACACCACATCAAGAACTGTTAATGTTAACACAGGCAGCTGTCAGGAAATTTATTTGGTAAAAAAACATTTCTGGGTCATGACCAGCAACCTAGGAATTCAGATATGTTTTGACTAGAAGATTGGTGGCAGAATATGTCCACATTGGCTTTTAATAAATCTGTTAGTTATTCCTTGTTGGATAGGTGTGATCAATTTAATAATTTATAGTCTCCACTCTTAGAAGATTAAAGTTACGGCCTACTGTAGCTTGTTGCCAATTAATAGATTCATGAATTATATACAGCACATTAGAATGTTTTTAAGAGCGTTATCTCCTCTCAGCAGCATTTGTTTTCTCTTCTTTCTCTTTCCCCACTCCCTTTTCTTATTTAGATATCATAGTATTTCTAAGGTATTTTTACTATTATAGATAATTTGATCCTTCATGAATAGTGATTAAAGAATACTGTATTATCAGTTAATATACTTCATATTATTATAATTTGTTTTGAAAATAATTATTAAAAAAAATTGCTTAAAGGGTCACTGTCAACCTTTATTGCATCATGTTATTTCTAGGTAAAAACCCACATTTTATGATTGCTTGGTTCTCTAAAATTCATTGATGTTGCTAGTTGTTTTATCTGCTTCCTTTCTTAGTAGAACTGAAATGCATAGTAACAGTGTAATTATACCAAATCTTATTTTGTTTCAAATCCTTAATCTACTGTTATTACATACTTCCAGAACATCAGGAAAACTGCTAAAAAGTGCAGTCGCTCATGATTTAGTAGGCTCTTCTCCTCCCATTGCATCATCAGTGACTAGACTGTGTTGTGGGTGTTTACAAATCCAGGAAAGAGACAGTGGGAGTTGATAAGGGAATGTAAATAAGTATGTTTTTGTGTGGTAATGCCAGTATGGTGGGCAGTTTGTTTTTCACTTTTAAAAGAAAAAAGGAGTCAGAATCAAGATACCATTTACATAAACAATTTACTGAATGTGACCAATCATAAAATCTTTTTTTACTTTAACTCGGGACATTTTGAGGCCTAAGGAGTTGACAGTGTCCCTTTAAAAAATGTGTACTCATTACAGGTCTTACAGTATCCTTTAGCACCAAACTTGTGTGGCTAATTTGTTACTATCTTGTGTGGCCCAATTTTTGTGAACATTTATAATGGAGAAGAAAGACAAACCAGCTTCAAGCCCTTCTTCAAGCCAGAAGCAGGGTGCATGACATGTACAAGGACCCTGTGGCACCCAATGGATCAGACAGTGAGGTAACACTTTTCACTGTGAAGCACATGATGCAGAAATTTAATAAAGTGCTTAAAACCTTAATAACAAATTTGGTAGCTATTTGCAATGTCTATAAATTGAGCAGCAGAGTGTGGAAATAAACAGCACAGACACTGTGGAGGAGCTTTCCATGGCATATGTGCTTTGTCTGCTACGTCAGGTCTCGTGCAGGAGAACATGCTTCTAAGGTTCCAAACTGAATACAGTTTGGGAGAATAATGTGTGTTTGAATGGACTCCCGGAGGGATATGAGAAGACTTTGGCAGGGGAGACTTTGTAAACCTAATAGCTTTTACTAGCAAACACAGCATGGAAAAATGTGGAGTATTTTTTTATCAGTGCAGTTGGGAATACAAAGGGAGAAGGTTGAGCAAGTCTTTATTAAACACATATATTTTTTGTGTTCTGATTGCCATACATGTCAGGGATCTCATCTGAATGCAGGTACAGTGGCAAGTAGGAAAGGGGACAGTTTGGTGGGGTGCGGTATGTTGCAGGGCTGCATCATTACAGGCAGAGCAACATGTTTACATGCCAGCAAAAAAACGCCTGCTCCGGTACAGCTCCTGACTGAAACTCCATTCATTCTGCGCCACAACAGAGCCACCTGCAATGCTCCCCTTGCTGTTTACTATTACTCTATTTACATGCAGGCTTGGAATCGATTATAAGGTATTTGATTGCTATTTAACTGATTGCGAGTCTGCATTTAAATGACAGCATTGAGTGTATAAGGATCAATCCCAGAACCGATCAAAGTGCACCGAAATAGTGCACCGATTCCAGGAATTTCAATTTTTAACTCTTATGTAGATGTGATCGATGCTAGAACTGATCCAGCGTGCAGACTCAGTAAACTTGTACCCCATTTACATGCAGGGTAAAATTCATTGCAAGGTAATCAGTTACCTTGTAATCGAATATTACCCTGCATGTAAACCCATTCTCTTCCGGTTGCATCGATTGATGCCCTCCTTGTAAATGCTAACTGAGTTGGTAATCGATTACCTAGAATTAGTTAGCTCCTACACACAGTGCTTTTAAAAAAGCGTTCTTCCAGCATCTCAGCTCCACCAACCAATGCTCCTTTTTCAAACTTCCTTAGCCTTCTAGGTATCCTGCCTATCCTGAAGCGCTTACCTTTTCTCCACAATACTCCCCTTGTGGTACAGCTAATCCCAGCTCTCTCTCCTGACACTAGCCCCCTGCAGCCATCCCTTTCTGTCTTTGCCAGCTCCTCTCCTATACCCTACCTTTCCTTATTCTGACTTGCTATTATCCCTACTGTTCATAATCTTGCCATTCCCCTGCCCATTATCCCCCTGCTCTTGTCAGTAGTTGATCACATTTGTATCTATTTTTGTTGTACTTTCTAAATCATATTTTCAGGACTACTACTGCCATACTCTTGCTACTGTATATTTTTCATAATGCTATGACTGTAAAAATCTCTGTGATCCTACCAGGACCACCCTGTGTACTACCTGTAATGCTTAGCTTACTGTTAAATGTTTTTCAAAATACCCTATATACTACCTGTGCTGTTTAGCCTATTGTTTAATGTTTCACAACACCTTGTTTATATATCTTGATGTAATCTGCTATTTGTTATAACTGCAATGTCTGCCCTGTAACCTCCTGGGTCATGCCTGAAAACAGTCATCTTTATGGCTAGCGCACCCACCTGGTAAACAAAAATTAAATAAAAATAAATAAATAAAATAACTCATATAAACATAGTAACTGCCCAGCCTGCACCAATTGACTCATCTGCTTCTCTTGCAGTGGTACAGATCAGGTAGTGTAAATAGGTTTTTAAAAGCAGAACACTGTGTTAAAGACTTTAAGGCGTACTGTAACAAAATTATGTCTCAGTACCTACCAGATGTAAAAACCAAGCTTGTTCTTTGCATTCAGGTTTTCTTTTTTTTTTATAATATAATTGGAGCATCTTTTTAAAAGTACATTACTGATTTACAGATTTGCTGATGCCGAGATTTGCTTGAGAGGTACTTGCCACCATTTGTGAGTTTGAAAAGATAGCCCTTTCAAACATGGTGTGCCACATACTGTGACAGTGTGGTCAGTAGTTGGGCCTTTTGGGTTTGCAGATTTAGTTCAGTCAGGAACAGACACAGAGGGAAATTGCTGTGGCTTAACAGTTTCTGTCTGCAGAGATTGTGGATATTAACACTCCTGTGAGAATTGGGTAGGTGGATGCGAGGGTCCTGCTTCTGCTGTCTGGAATTCAGTTTTGACTTTAGTAGTGTTTGTTGTCCCTGTTTTTTCATCAATATTTTGTCAAGAAGAAATATTTGTATTTCTTCTAAATGGGATATCACTTGTACAGCTGGGAATTCCTGTTTCTGTTTTAAAAAACACTTCTGTGGTCTAGTTACTGGCAAGAGTGGCTCCTGCTTGCACATGCTCCGCATTAGCTTTCAAAGTTGTTTTGCAAATTCTGAAAAAGCTGTTCTCAGTGTTTTACAGTTAAGAACAACTTTTCAGAAACACTGGAAAGAGATGCTAAACATGCATTATATAGACTTTACTGGTCAGAACTAAGTTCAGAGTTCTCTACTGCCCACTGTTTGTGAAGTTTAATGTTTCTCAGTTGCTTTTCAAGTTATTAGAGACATAATTCATAATCTCCGGCTGTATAGTAAAACACATACACTACATAATGAAATGCATATATAGTGAAATATATACATCATACAGTGAAATGCATACATAATGTAGTGAACCACATACACTATCTACTGAAATATATACATCATATAGTGAAATACATACAATGTATACTGAAATACATATATTATGTAGTGAAACACACGCACTATATAGTGAAATGCTTACATTGTATAGTGAAATATATACACTATCTACTGAAATCCACATACTGAGTACTGAAAATCCACATACACTATATACTGAAACAAATGTACTGTATACTGAAACATATACACTACCTATTGAGATACACGCACTATAGACTGAAACATCCACATAAACTATCTACTGAAACAAATACTCTATACAGTGTAACACATATAGGCCCAGATATTCAAACTGCACCAGGCTGTGGTGCAAGCTTAGGCGCAGCTCAACATGGCTGCGCAGGGTTGTGGGCTGGGCGATATTCAACGGAGCTGCGCCATGGCTCAGCAGCGTTGAGTATCGCACCCTGGCCACCTTCAGTGTGCATGGCACAGTGGCACTGCACCAGCGCAAGTGGCCAGAGTGGAGCATGGGGATGCGCTAGCACAAGTTCCATTGCGCTATGCACAGCAACCACGATATTCAAAACTTGACATGCAAATGGGGCCACAATGTATGCAAGGCACAAATGGGGCCATTTGCATGTCATTATGGCCCAATTTGCATGCAGGTGTGCTGATTCCCATCGACTTGCGCCTGGGGCCCTGCCAGTCAGCAACCGTCGGGGACTAACGCCCCCTGCAGCCAGCAATGTGCTCCACAGCCCACCGCAGGCATTTGATATATAATAAATAATCCCTTACTCCTGGTCCAGTGGCTGCTATCTGCCTCGATCAAGGGCATCTGTATAAATAATCAGCACTTCACTATCTCTCGGTGGTCCAGTGACCACTGTCTGCCTAATCGCTGGCATCTGTCATATTCAGAGCACTGGATGTGTTCAGCGGGTCTCTCTCCCTCACTCGCCACTGAGCCCACCACCTCGCTTCCACCCTCGGTCAACCGGGCGGTGGTCGCGATTTCACCCGCCTCGTTACTTTCCACTCCACTCAACTGACACTTATCGGGTGTATCTATTGGTATTGACGGCGTGAGCCAATGAGCGTAGTTTGTGGCTATATCATTCCAGATACATGTGAATGACCACATATCTGGAATGTGTAGATGGCACGGATTGCATGCCCATTGGCTCACGCCTGGGACCAATGGGTGTACAGTCCCACCGACAGTGTCAGTCGGTGGGCGGTGGGGCAGCAGGTGGGTGGGGTGATGCCAACCGCCGGCTGACCGGGGGGGAGCTGGGCAGTGGGGCTCAGTGGCAGGTGGGGAGGGGGTACCGCTAGACCACCAGGGATATTGGAATTCTTATTTTATTATACAGATGCCCACGATCAGGTGAACAGCAGTCCACTAGACCACCAGGAATATTGGAATTCTCATTTTATTATACAGATGCTCACGATCGGGTGAACAGGAGTCCACTGGACCACCAGAGATAATGGAATTCTCATTTTATTATACGGATGCCCACGACCGGTCGAACAGTGGTCCACTGGACCACCAGAGATATTGGAATTCTAATTTTATTAGACAGATGCCTGCGATTGGGCAAACAGGGGTCCACTGGACCACCAGGGATATTGGAATTCTTATTTTATTATACAGATGCCCGCGATCGGGTGAACAGCGGTCCACTAGACCACCAGCGATATTGGAATTCTTATTTTATTATACAGATGCCCGCAACTGGGCAGTCAGCGGTCCACTGGAGTACCAGGGATATTAGACAGAAGTCTGCTATTTTTTAATACAAATGCCCACGATCAGGCATGGGGGGGTGCCGCCAGGTGCAGCGGGAGCTCGGGTGGCCACCCACAGGTGGCAGCTGCCGTGTTGCACCCTGCAGTCGCGGCAGCTCACCTGTGAGTGGCCATCCGATGTTCCTTTTTGGGATCAACTTTGTGCTGGCGCAGGTAGGGGTTGCGCATGCATGGCTCTGCATATCCCGGCTGAATATCGGGCTGTGCAGGGTATGCATGGCACACCTCTACCTAAAGTTTGCTACATTACTGATGCACTCATGCATCGGGATTTGTGCCGCATACTTTTCCCTTTTGAATATCGTGTTTGGGGAGCAACCCTTTTGAATATCTGGGCCATAGTATATATTGAAAAAATCTGCATACACTATATACTGAAACACTATATATTGAAATACATAAACTATCCATTGAAGTGCATATACTACACACTGAAAAAAGCACATACACTGTCTACTGAAAAAAATATACTATATACGGAAACATCTAAACTTTATATTGAAATACATTTTATTTAGATATTTAAGAGTTTTACCAGGCAGCATACTGAGCAGGGTACCGCTCAATTCCAGATGTGCCCTGGGGGTGGGGGGTAGGAAAAAATACAGTAGAAATACAAATAGAAATACGATCGAAAATACAGTTAAGCAACAGTAGAAAATAGAATGGAGTAAATGTACAGTATGTACAGCTTAGATGTGCTCTAAAGAAAAAAGGCAATAATGCACATGTATCTATGAATGCAGTGGTACAGTTGTGCTGGACCACTAGCTACTAGCTATGGGGGCCTTTATGCATAGCAGTATCCGCAGTGTTAGGTTGTAAAACAGAGTACACTGTGTTATGACATTGATTGGGGTCTGTGAAAATACAAGTGTAGAGCAGTGCAGCTCAGTAAACTGGGCAGAAATTGATGACGGGCACGACACTATATATTGAAATAAATACACTATGCATTGAAAAATCTGCATACACTATATACAGAAACAAATACACTATATATTAAAACACTTACCCTCTCTATTGAAAAATTTTGCATACTGTATGTACTGAGAGAAATATATTACATACTGAAATACATATATTTAAAAAAAACATACACTATATACTGAAACAAATACACTACATAGTGAAACACATACACTATGTATTGAAATACACTGTAGACTGAAAAATTCACATACACTATATACTGAAACAAATAAACTATATACTGAAATTGACTACATTCTGAAATTACCTCTCCCCCTTGAATGGCCTGGCTCTGCACTCATTTCCTGTTGCATTCAGGGAGCTGCTGGCTTGATGAGAGGATGTCTAAAGCTACAGAGCAGCAGGTACACAAAACAGGGCAATCTCTTATTCTACTTCTTTATGGGGTTTTACATCTTGTTTTGCTTGCACACCTTTAATCAAATTTCAGAATATTGTGATGTGACAAGAAACTTTTAGAACTCATTTAAAATGCTGTTATTTATTCTTTTAAATAAGTGCTGCCTTCATTTACTGTTAGACGCATTTGTATAGGAAGCTAATACTTAGGATATTCCTAACATATCACTCTCATACCATATAAACATAGGGGACTGCATGCATTTTTCTAAGTTAAAGTTTTGATCAGATTTATGTGTAATTAATTACCGTGTTGGTCCAGCAACATATCTAAGCTGAATGCTTGGGAAACACTGCAGAAGCTGTAAAAGTGTAAGCCAAATGCTTTCCTAGTTGTACTCTGCTGAGTTAGCTTTGATTTAGTTTTTATTTTTATTTGAATGTTTTGTTCGATAAAGGTTCTTGGTTGGCCCAATTCTCGTCAGGAGCTCAGCTGGCATATGCATAATTTGCACTTTCTGTTCTGAGCAGCTTCGTTGTGATATCTCACTGGTGGCACTCACAGCTCCTAACCACCCCATTACATATCTGCAGAGCATTGCAAGGTGGACAGAGCTTTGCCAGGCACTTGGTCTCCACGAATAAACCTGCCCCGGTCCAGCCGCATAGTGCATGGTTACGCTGTTTGTATAGCATGATTGTGTTATTGAGTTTGAGATTCCCAAACTGTGTTTTATTTCTTTTTCCATTGAGATGTTTATCTTCTAGGTCACCCACTGACCCCCTTGTGCACTGGTCTGTCCATCCTCATCACCCAAAATCACCAGGACTTACCTGCTCTGAAATCTCCCATGGCCTTCCCCCTGATGGGGCCAGGAAGGAGAGGGTCATTCACAAGGAGACACATATTCAGACAGAAGCAGAGCCTGGTTAGTAGTGCAAAGCCTGTGGCAGGTTGGTGGATTATTTTGCCATTGGAGGTTTTCTACCTCTGGTTTATCCCTTGGGCAGTCAAGCATGCAATGATGCTAATCCAATTAAAGGCAAGTACTGCTTTGTGCCTGCCTGAGCCCGGCCCATTATGCCACTCTGTTGCCCTGCCAGCATTCCTCCTAGGTGGCTGTTAAAGAGCAGGGTGGTCAGAGTCCCCCTCCCTGAGAGGAAAGCAGTCCCCAAGATGCTCAATCATCTCTCCCGTCAGCTAACCCCTGTTTGACCTAGGTCCTCCCCTAAAACCAGGCAACTCGCATGGGATGCAGCACAGCTACCACCAAGCCACCAAGCCAGCTCACGAGACTGTATTTTTATAAGTAAATAAAAACAGCACTCAGATGAAAGAAGAAATTGTGTTTTAGCTACAGTTGTTATTCATATTTAAGACACATCACAATATTTTGAAATTGGATGAAAGTTTTCCAAGGAAAATAACATAAAATAATACATAAAGATACAGAATAAGATAATCCATTTTTGTTTACTTTCTGCATCTTAAGAGGCATCAGCAGGCACTATTTAGTCAATTAGGGACCCATTTTCAGAAGGTTAGCGGAGTGCTAAACATCTAAGCACTGTGCCATGTGGGAGAACTGCATGGCTGAACAGTTGCCATATATTTAGCAGCCCCCAGTGCTAACCTGATTATGTGCATATGCATATGTACTACTAAAGCCTTGCAAATGAGGGATCCCCTCTTGCATACAGAGCACAGTGCTATATAAAAGTTTTTTTTCCCCCAATTGTTTAACCAGATGAACCAGGTTCTGAAAGTGCTTAACAACTGAAATTGCAATACGGTTTACTGCTTCCAAAAATCCTGTCCTCATTTGAGCACACAGTGGTGTATATTGTCACCCTACCCCGGTCATCATTCTGATGCTACCAAGTAGTATACCAAAATGATCCTTGGCATATAAAGGTTCTACACTCCTGATCACAGTTTAAATGGCTCCATTTATTATAGTAAAATGATCCTTGATGTATAGTATCCTCCCCCTCTGGGCATACTAAGCTGGGAGCTAATTTCCAGATGCATCCTGGTGGAAGAAGAACTTGTACAAGTGGGGCTTAGGTGACACAAAAGTTCAAAATACATAACGTACATGAAGCAGAGTGGTACACAATTGCAAATTACATTGGGAATAATACATGCAAGATGTGAGAACTTGAGTGACAAGCAAACAATCGACAATGCATATACAGCGCAGTCAGGAGCCATAAACATATGCTGGTAATCAAATACAGAGCACTTTAAATCAACACTAGCTGTAAACATTTGTGCATAATGCCTAGAGTGGAAGCATAAAGTGCCAAATTATAGCTGTACCTAAATTGGAAACAAGTCATAGGAGAGCAAGAGGGAAAATTAGAGCAAGTACAGGAGAGAGAGGTGAGACCTCTGAAGTGGTTTGAAAGAAGCCTGGGGAGGGAGATTGATGAATGGCTGGAGCGAAGGAGTTCCAGATTTTAGGGAAGCGGTGGCTGAATGTGGCTTTGCCAATGGTTATGGAAACTGAAGGGACTGCTAGGGTTTGAACATTTCAGTTTCTGATGGTATGGCTGTGGGGGGGGCAGAGAGGTAGGAGGGTAGGGAAACAAACCAGATTTTCCCACAAAGCTGGCACAGTGTGCATGGTGTCTGTCCACAACCGAAGAAAAGGAGAGAGATGTATACATAGAACAGTGATGAGTCCAAGGAGGATAGTCGAGAGTGTAATGGCAGAAATAGTTGAAGAGTGTGTCCAGTCTGGCAAGGGTAGTGACTGGGGCTGCGCTGTTGACCACATCACCATAGTCGAAGATTGGGAGGATCATTCTCTTGATAATAGCATGGTGTGCTGGAGATGGGATACAGTCACAGTTCCTGTAAAGTACACCAAATTGGGGTGCAGCTTTTTGTTTATAGCATCCACTTGTCCAGAAAAGTTTAGGTGCTAGTCTAGCCAGATACCAAGATAACTAAAGGTGGTAACATCCCCCACAGAGGAGCCATCCAGGGTATGGATAGTAGGAAGGGGAGGGAGCCTAGAAAGTCTGTGCCTTGTACCAAAGGACATGGAGACAGTCTTCTTGGCTTTGAGGAAAAACTGATTTGTGCATGGCCAGGACTGAATTTGATCAAAGTCCAGCTGGAGTCTGTGGGCCTACTGTGAAGAGAACTGTGTCGTCCATGTTCATGTGAATGGATGCAGACAAGCATATGGAGGGGAGATCATGAAGGAAAATGGAGAAATGTAGAGGGCCTAACACAGATCCTTGTGGGATCCAAGTGGATACAGGCAGGGAGGAGAGAGGGGGTCACCAATTTTGACTGCTTGGAACCTATCTAGTTGGTAGGTATGGAACAGCCAATGGCTGAGTCAGAGAGGCCTTAAGCCTGGAGTTTGGCTCATAACTGGGATGGGAGACAGGGCTGAATGCTTTGGCTAGATCGATGAAGATAGCACAGATGAATAGGTTGTGATCCATATCATTGTGGATGGATTTGGTGAGCCTGAGCAGGGAGATGGTGGTGGAGTGAGTTTTGCGGAAGCCAGACTTGTATTGGGTGAAGAAGGAAGAGGAGTACAGAAAGGGAGAGAGTTGTGAGAAGATAATTTGTTCCTGCATTTTGGAGGGAGGAGAGAAATGGGTCGATAGCTGAGCTGTTAGTAGCAGATGGGTCACCACGTTTTGGAGGAGGAGTAACAGTGACAGTCTTCCAGTCAACAGGGATGGAGGAACAGCAAAAAGAGAGATTAGGGAGGTCAGCCAATGGGGAGGAGATTGCAGAAGCAGCGAGATGGAGGAGCTTGCTATACCGGCCATCTGGGCACCTACCCTTGGAAGGATTAAGAGCGGGAAGGGTGTTGGTGAAGGGAGGATGGAGTTACTGGAGAGAAAAAAAACAATAGGGGGAAGGAAGTAAATGACAATCATGCAGGCTGGCAGGGGTGAGAAGGAGGTGATAAAAATGAATTACACCTCTGTGGTGATGAATGACGGGTTAGAGATAGAGGTGTCACCCATTTTGAGGACAGGGAAAGGAGATTGAGTGGGAGTGGAGAAGAGATTGTGGCAGCCTTCCAAAATTTAGACTGGTAACCAATGTTAGTACTGAAGGTAGATGTAAAATACTCACCTTTGGCAAGCCTTGTTACCCTGGTACAGGTGTTGCAGAGGTAATGATACCTCTGGAAGCCATGGGGGATGGGTTACATTTCTTTTCTGACCAAGCCAAATCATGCACTTGCGAGCAAGCTATGAGCTCAGCCATGATCTAGGGGAGGTGGGGGTACTTTTTCTCATGTCCTGCTCTGGGGGGTGGAAGTCCCATATTTTGAGGAATTTTGTTTTGAAATGCATTAGCATGGAGTCAGTGGAGCAGGCCAATGAGATAGGGACCAATCAGAGTGGCTTAGGTCACGGCGCAAAGGGGGTGAGGTCCAGGGATTTGAAGGAAAATATAAGCAGTGTTTTGGTGGGGTTGAGGGGGCTCTAGTTGAATGAGAGGCAGCAGAGGGTTGTGATTATGGTGTCAAATCAGAAGAGAGGGAGGTCATGAATAGAATGCCACAGGGATCCATTCTGACTCTTGCCCTCCTTCAATATGTTCATTAACAATGTTTGAGAATGAATCTGGGGCTGTGTCTCTTTGAAGATGACACCAAGCTCATGAGAGGGTAGATAGTGACGGGGGAAGTAGGAAACTGCAGAGTGACATGTAAAGACTAGAGAAGTGGCCTAAGGTTTAGCAGTTGAAATTCAATGCCAAAAAATGTAAAGTGATTCACTTAGGGGACAAGAACCCCAGGACAGAGTACTGGATAGGAGGGGTAGAGTTGAGTACCACAGCTGAGAAACGGGACCTAGTATTCATCATTAGTGACTCCCTTAAACAATCAAACTAGTACAGCGAGGCATCTAGTAAGGCAAACAGGATACTAGGATGTGCCAGAACGGGTTCTGATAGTAGAATAAAAGAGGTTTACTGCCTCTTTATTGATCATTGTTGAGGCTACACCTGGTATACTGTACAGAGTTCTGAAGACCTCACCTCTGGAAAAATAAGGACAAAGGGTGATCAGGATGATTCAGAGCTGACAGGACAGATCGTTTGAGGATCTGTTCGAGACACTGAACATGACTTCACTAGAGACCAGACAAGAGAGGAGTGATATGATAGAGACCTTCAAGTTCCTGTAAGGAATAAACAAGGTGAACGGAAAAGAACTGCTTACAGTAGCATGAGTAACAGTTCAAGGACATGGGGGCACAAGTAGAAACTGATGGGAGGGAGGTTCAAGAAGGATGTTGGAAAGTTTTATCTTCCAGAAATGGTGGGGAAAATTTGGAATAGTTTGCCAACTGAAATGGCAGGCGCCAAAACCATAAATGGTTTCAAGCATGGCTGTGACAAAGTGAAGGGTATAATAGTTACTCAGGCAGATAGTAGTAGAGAGGGGAACAGGGGAGTGGATAATGAAGGCTAGTACCCTGTATGGACAGTAGGTTCTGAAGTTTAATAGGGGAAATAGGGGCAGACTGGATGTACCATTTTTTTCTGCCATCATTGTCTGTATTTCTGTGTTTCTGTTTTTCTATGATCCCTGATATCTAGTAGCCCCATCCGCCAGTCACAAATCTGAGCCCCCTCCCAAACCCATCCAGCCAGATCCTTCCAGCCCTTCCCCATTGGCCCCCAATTTACCCAAGATTGCAGCTACTTCCCTGTGACTGTGATCGGTACAGCGTCTTAGCTCATTACCTTGGCTGACCACTGTCTGAGTGAAAGGGATTGAAAGGGAGTGAATGCGCACCTACTGTAAAACATCTGTTTCTATAGTAGGTGTGTGCTCACTCCCTGTCACTCAGAAAGTGGCCAACTGAGGTGGTGAGCAGAAGGGCTGGACCTGTCACTGTTGCAGTGGGAGGGACTGACAGCTGGGGTAATTTATGAGCCACCATGGGGACAGGGGTGGAAGGGCCTTAATGGGTGGAATTGGGAAGGGGCTCAGACTTGCAATCAGGGTGATCCAGATGCCAGGGATCCTCTTAATATACTAATCAGGAGCATCTTAATGGTGATTGGGGTGGGGAAATTCTAGATGCCAGGGTTCCGTTTATTAATTGGAGTTATCTGAATGTGACTGGGGGGAGCTACCAGATGCCAGGTATAATTATATTATAATTTCAGGGGCATCTGAATTGCAATCAGGAGGTGGGGGCTGGGAATGCTCTGTACAATTCCTCCATGCAGTGATGCACAGAGGCATTGTGCGGAGATCTTAGTTAGCCCATATGGTCAGCAAATGTCCCATTAGCACCTTTCCTGCCCTACGGGCTTAGCATGCTGAGAGCTGAAAATGACTCATGGGGTAAAGGTGCTGTCCTATTTGGGACATGCTTACTCTCTTTGTTCCTCTGAATTCCTGTCCTACTGGAGGCTGTGAAGTGCCTAGTCATGGCACAATGGGCTATCCAATGGGAACCAGTGATCACTGTACAGTGTGGTTCAACATTATGATGGGTGCAGAGCAAGCCACAAAAAGATGATGGTCCTGGACTTTAGTAGGTTGGATTTTAAAGAAATGGGAGACTTCTTCAGAAGCAGCCTAGTAGGGGAGGATTGTCAGAAAGGGGTAGAGGAACAGTGGAGAAAATAAGTAAAGGCATAGGGAAGGCAACCAGCATCTGCATGAAGGAAGTGAGCAAAAGCAGAAGGAAACAAGCATTTGTCAGTGCTGAATGTTGTCTTGTTGGCATTGGCATTGGTAGTGCAGGAGTTAGAGAGATGTATAATAGGAATGGCAGTGAAGTATGGAAGTGATGCCAACCCCACACCACCCTGCAGAGACTGACAAGCATTGATGTATGCCTTTGGGTCATCTGCCATAACACTCATGCCATTTCACTTCACTCTACCCTACAGACTCCAAGTGCTGCATTGTGCCTTGGGGTCATCAGGCCTTATGCTCACCTGATTCTATAAGGAAATATGTTGAGATGGGTGCAGTATAGGAGAATGGGGTGAACTTTGGGGCCAAAGAGTCCAAGGCACACCTTGATGCATGTCAGAGGCTGCAGGGTGGGGTGGAATGGTGTGACCATTACAGATGACAGTCCAAAGTCAACCCCCTGATACCTGTCAATTTCTACAGGGTGGGAAATGAGGGTTAGAAACCTTAAAGCTCTTAGCGTTTGTTGGTATTTGCACTCCAGATTTTCAACATGGGCTTTTTGTGACCCCACCTCATGAAATCATTTGGGACCTCCGCTCATGAACAGTGACACTGTAATTTTGTTAATGTGTCCTGAATGTTGATTTCCCATAGCAATTGCGGCATTCTGCGCCAGATGTGCAGAAACACATTGTGGGTAGGATGAGAAAAATGACAGCTCTACTGTTCATAAGGACATGTGAAGAAGTGGCAATGTTGGAAATCTGGAGTGAAAATATTAAAAATTCTTGAAGTTACGAGCATGCATGGAAACGGCACAATGCACACTCATAACACAGTTATTTTGTGGAATTTGTTCACCAGATCTTCAACATAGGCATTTTGGAAGCCCGCCTTATGAACAGTGGCAAAGTCATTTTGTTACTCGGTCCCAAAAGGTGATTCTGCGCAGTGACCATGAAATCACCTTTCTGGACCAAATAACAAAATGACAGTGATTGAGTTCATGAGGTGGGGTCCCAATAGTCCCATATTGAAAAGTTGGAGCCAAAAGTCACAAAAATGGATGAGATATCCACCTAAGTTGAACACCCCCCCCCCCATTGATGGCATTAGACAGCTTACCAACATTTCTCCAGTTTGCAGTCAGCTTTGAAGAGTGCAGAGGTGTTTCTGCTCCACTGAAGATCACAGCGCTGGACTCCAGAGGTAAGTATGGGGTGAAGAGTGTGTGTGTGGGGAGGTGACGTGTGCATATAGTGGGTGCAGGTTGGGGTAGGGGACCATTTTCTTTGTTTCAAGTTATAATAAAAAAGAAAGAACACCGTGGACTGTTTTCTTTTTTTTACAGGCGTAAGGAAAATGCTGGGCACACTGGGGTGGTTCCCATTGTGTCCCATGAGTTTGTGGTGTGATGTTAGTCACACTCTGGTGGGCAGGGGCAGGAAAATGCCGACACAATCGGCTTTTGAGCACGGAGGCACACTGGGGTGGGCTCGCGGTGTGCCACACAATCTTGGGGGGTGTTAACTATGCTGACAGGGGGATTGAGCACCCCTGAAGTTGACTTGCTGGGGACTGTGAGAGACAGACAGTGACAGTTGCAACCAAGTTTATTGAAATGTTACACCAGGCAAGACACACCCTGCAATGATGGGGAGCACCCTCATTTGCAGCGGCAAAACTGTTTCAAATTGGTGACACACTTTTGCAGTGCTGTCATAGACAGTGTGCTATTTTATTCATGCCACAGAGCCTAGCATGAAAAAGCAGTGGCGCCATTGGCCACAGCACGACCACACCTCCAAAACCTGCCACCCCAATATGTTGTCTGCACTGCACGCACAAGACAACATAAAAAGGACCATTATGGTACTGTAGGGAAGTGGCCATGAAGGTGTCTGAAGCACATCCCCCAACCAGTCTGGTTAAGCAATTCCTATGCTGTTTTGGAGGAGTGGGATAGCCCCACAATGGCACCCATAGCTGAGACCAAGGTGGATTGGCATATCCTCCAGGATGCAGCACCAGGTAAGGGGGAAAGAAAACCCCAGAGGAGGAGGAGGAGGAGGAAGCTTCTCCTGGTGGGGGACTCAGTTGTCTGAGGAGTGAAGTTAAGGGAACATAGCAGGAAGGACAGGGAGGTAAAGTGCATTTCAGAAGGCACTGCATGGTGGGATGAGAAGCGGATCAATAGGATCACAAGGGTAATGGCAAGGAGGGAGGAACTGGATGTTATCGTCCACCTGGGGATGAATGACCTGGCAGGAGACAAAGTGGAAGTAGCTAGACTCCAAAAGGATTTCAGGAAGTTGAGGGGAGCCTAAAGCAAGTAGAACACTTCAAGGAGGCAGTATAGTGCAGTGGTTTAAGGCTCTGAGCTGCAAACCTGAAGACATGGGTTTGAATCCCACAGGCCCCACTTGCATACTGTATGACCCCGAGCAAGTCACTTAACTTCTTTGTGCTCCCAGGTCACACCTGTAAACAAGCTTCAGCTTAGTGTGTCTCTTCTGGTAAAAAACAAACAAACAAAAACACTCCATCTCCTTCTCGGAGGTGCCACCTATTAATGGCAGGGGAAAGGCTAGGGCACTCCACATCCAGTAATTCAACTCCTCATTAAAGAAATGGTGTGGAAGGGAGGGTTATGGCTTCATTGGGGACTGGGGCCCCACCTGGACGGATGTGAGCCTGTATAAAGATAATGGCCTGCATCCGTCAGGGAAGGTGACCCAAGTAAGAAGTATGAATGCTTCAATGATAAGTATTTAAAATGGCTGGGGGAGGGAGGAGTCAGGAAGGACAGGTGACTTAGTATCACCCCCAAGGGGCACAAGGTACTTGTAATCCTAGACACAAATAAATAAAAAATAAATAAAAAATAAAACATGCAGGAAAACCAGTTGAAGTCTGGGACATTGAAATACATACGGACATAGAGTTGATAAAGCAATGGGGCCAGATGGGGTGCACCCCAGGGTCCTTAAAGAACTAAGAGAGGTGGTGGCTGAACCTCTGGCTATCCTGTTTAGCCGATCACTGGAAACAGGGGAGGAACCCAAAGACTGGAGGACAGCAGATGTAGTCCCCTTATACAAAAGCGGGAACAAAAAGGAAGCAGGGAACTACAGACCAGTCAGCCTCACCTTGGTAGTGGGGAAGATCATGGAAGCACTACTGAAGGAGAGATTGGTGGAACATCTGGTTGTCAATGGACTACAGGACCCAAGGCAGCATGGTTTCACCAGGGGGAGGTCATGTCAGACCAACCTCGTTGAATTTTTTGACTGGGTGACTAGGGAGGTAGATCAGGGGAAGGCAGTGGACATGGCCTATCTGGACTTCAGCAAGGCCTTTGACACTGTGCCACATAGAAGACTATTACACAAACTGGGGAATATGGGTGTGGGCAGGACAGTAGTGTGGTGGGTAGGTAACTGGCTGGGTGGCAGGACACAGAGGGTGGTGGTAAATGGCTGTCACTCCACAGAGGGAAGAGTGACCAGTGGGGTACCACAGGGATCAGTGCTGGGACCGGTCCTATTCAACATCTTCATCAGTGACATTGCGCAGGACCTAGAAGGCAGAATTTCACTGTTCGCTGATGACACAAAGCTCTGTAACAGAGTAGACACACCAGAGGGTATAGACAGAATGAGAATGGACCTGCAGAAACTTGAAGAATGGTCAGGGGTTTGGCAGTTGAAATTCAATGCAAAGAAGTGCAAGATAATGCATATGGGGCACAAAAACCCTGGCACAATATATCAGTTGGGGGTGAGGATATAGCATGCACCAAGCAGGAAAGGGATCTTGGGGTTATCATCTCTGATGACCTCAAGGTAGGGAAACAGTGTGACAAGGCAGCAGGTAAAGCAAATAGGATGCTGGGATGTATAGGCAGGGCATCACCAGCAGGAAAAGGGAGGTCATAATTCCGCTATACAAGACACTAGTGAGGCCCCACCTGAGTACAGTGTACAGTTCTGGAGACCATACCTACGTAAGGACATAGACAGGGTAGAGAGGTTCAGAGGAGGGCAACAAAGATGGTGCATGGATTGCATCACAAGTCCTATGAAGACAGGTTGAAGGAACTGAACATGTACTCCTGGAGGAGAGGAGGGGAGAGGGATATGATAGAGACATACAAGTATCTCATAGGAGGAACAGGGTTCAGGAACACACTATTTTAAGTGAAAAGATGTTCCAGGACTAGAGGGCATGGGATGAAGTTGGAGGAGGACGATCAGAGGAAACATGAGAAAGAATTTCTTCACAGAACGAGTGGTGGACAAGTGGAACACCCTGCCAGAGGAAGTGGTGGGGGCTGAAACAATCATGGATTTAAGAATGCATGGATAGACATAAAGGAATTCTGGAGGTCAGGGATAAGGGGCAACAGACTTCTAGGAAAACATAAACTGAACTTACAAGCTCAAATGGGCAGACTGGGTGGGCCATAGGCCTTTATCTGCAGACACTGTCTATGTATCTATGAAAGCAGGAAGAGAGTGGGAAGCAATGAATTCTAGTCCACACAAGAAAGACAACTGGGTAGGGGGGATGAAGCAGAGGAGGGAAGGGGGAAATAAGCAGGAGAGCAGCAGCAAGAGAAGGAGGGGGGGATACAATACAAAACATGGAAGGCATGGTAACAAATGCCCGCAGCCTGGGAAATAAAATCCCAGACCTGGAGGCATTGATTGCAGAAGCAGACCTGGAAATAGTAGCAATAACTGAGACATGGTACTCTGTTAATCATGGGACATTGATGTACCAGGTTATGCTCTGTTCAGGAGGGATGGGGGTAAAAAAGGAGGGAGTGTGGCCCTGTACGTCAAAGAAGCTATAAAGGCAACAGAGGTGCAGGGTAGACAGTGGGAGGCTGAGGCACTGTGGGTTATCCTTGAACCTGGCAAAGGCTCAGCAATATGAACAGGAGTGATCTTCAGGCCTTCGGCACAGGGGGAAGAAGTGGACAGGGAGCTTGTGGATGAATACACAATATGGCAACAAAAGATGAAGTCCTGCTGCTGGGGGATTTCAATATGCTAGATGTGGATTGGTCCACCCAGGCAGCTGCTTCAGCCAGAAGCAGAAGCAGAAGCATCCTGGATTCCCTAAAGGGGGCAGGTCTCAGGCAGCTTGTGCTTGATCCAGAGAAAAGGTCATTTTTGACCTGATACTGACCAATGGGAACAGAACGCAGATGTCTGTGTGGAGGGGCAACTGGGATCCAGTGACCACCACATAGTATGGTTTAACATGGGACCTGGGACCCAGTCCAGTCACATGAGGGCAAACGTTTTGGATTTCAAGAAGGCAGACTTCACTGACATGGGGAGATGCATCAGTATAGCCTTCTTTGGAAGCTTGTGAAAGGATGGCATTCAGGAGGTATGAAGAAACACAGAAGAATGAGGATAGAAAGGTGTATTAGGTAAAACAGTGGGAAACAGGTATGGTAATGAAGTGATCAACGGCTCAGACAGAAGAAAGCATAGCCAAAAGGTATCAAAAGAAGACCAGAATTTCTTCAGATACATAAGCAAGGCGAGGAAGGCAAGGGGAGAGATTCTGAGGATAAGGATGATGACAAAGGGAGACTGCACAGAGGGGATCAGAAAAAGTGTACATTCTGAACAGATAGTTCTACTGTTTTCACAGTGGAGAGAGGCAGGGACAGTCTACCAAGGAGCAGCACAAACACTGGAGGGGGAAGTGGACACAAGTCTATTTACAAAGGAAAGAGTATCATTGAAGGGACTTCAAATTTTAGGGTGGACAAGACCATAGGACTGGATGGATACACCCAAGGGTATTAAGGGATCTAGGCAGGGAGGTGCTTGCTGCACTACTCATGGCAATATTCAACAGCTCACTGGAAACAGGAGTGGTTCCAGAGGACTAGAGGAGAGCAGACATAGCCCCATTTTGTAAGAGCATCAGCAGGGAGGAGGCTAGCAAATATAGTCTGGCCTGTCTTACTTGAGTCATGGGGAAATTAATGGAATCCATTCTAAAAGAGAGACTGTCTGAGTATCTTGAATCCAGTGGGCTGCAAGACCATAGGCAGCACAGATTCACAGGGGGACGGTCATGCCAAATTAATCTAGTAGATTTCATTGACTGGATAACCAGGGAAATAGGTAAGGGGAGAGCAGTGGACATGATTGATCTGGAGTTTAGCTAGGCCTTCAGCTCTGTGCCACACAGGAGGCTGATAAAGGAACTGAATGGCCTAGGAGTGGGATCTAAAATGGTTAATTGGGTTCAATGTGCCTGTGCAACTGGTTTTGTGCTTGTGTAACGGATAATCTTTGGCTATTCACCTCTCTATCCATGGGATATTGCACCCTGTATGGGTATGAAGGGAAGGAACCCTAGAAGAGGGTTCCACCCCTAGAGGTGCCGTGGGAGTGATTTCCTTTGGCTAAAGGAACCTTAGGATGAAGCCCATGGGAAAGAGAGGCGTGCTTCTGGAGGAGGAGGGCTGGATGGTGGGGCAAGGAAAAAATGCTTGTGAGTGGAGTGAAGACAGCAGCCCTTAAATGGGCTGAATGGAGGTGTGTCCTGTTGCACCGCCGTCTTGAATTACAGACTGTAGCCTTCCAATTAGTACAGTAGCTAGTTAATAGATAAGAGACAGAGAGTGGTGGTTAACAGCACTCACTCTAATGATGGGAGAGTGACCAGTGGGGTACCACATGGCTCAGTACTGGGGCCAGTCCTTTTGAATGTAGGGGACACTACAGAACAACTGATGGGAAGTTATGCCTTTTCACAGGTGATATCAAAATTTGCAATAGGGTGGGCACCCAGGAGTAGTGGAAAGAATGATCAGGGATCTTGTGAATTCTGAGGATTGGTAAAAGCATGGCAGTTAGCTTCAATGCCAAAAAGTTCAAAATCATGCACCTTGGGCATAGGAACCCAAGAGCTGAGTATAGGATGCGGGGGTGGGGGGTTACTGACAGTCAATAAACAGGAAAGGGATTTTGGGGTTGTTATGTCTGAGGACCTCAAGGTGGCACTGTGACAAAGCAGTGGGTAGGGCTAGTGGGATGCTGGGATGTGTAGGGAGGGTATTTCCATCAGGAGGATGGAGGTGGTGTTGCCAGGCCCCACCTGGAGTGCGATGTAATTTTGGAGAACAAACCTCAGAAAGAACAGAGACAGGGTGGAGGAAGTCCACAGGTGGGCAACTAAAATTGTGCAGGATTTACATGAGAAGCCCTAAGAGGAGAGACAGAGGGATCTCAGCATGTATACCCTAGAAGAGAGGAAAGAGAAAAGTGACATGTTACAGGCCTACAAGTATCTTACAAGAGTGAACAGGGTCCAGGGGAGTCTCTTCCAAATGTGAAAGAGCACCAGGACCAGGGGGAATGCAATGAAGCTGGGGGGGGTGGGGTCAAGAGAGATGTGAGAAAATATTGGTAGATGCCTGGAACAGATTGCCAGCTAAAGTGGTGGAGGCTAAAACAGTAGGGGGCTTCAAGCATGTGTGGCATAGACATAGCGATATATTAGAAAAGAGGTGGGGAGGTGGGAGGGTCAATGGAGATCAGACAGAATGTGAGGAGGAAGAAGAAGCAGGAAACATTTAGGCAGATTAGATAGGCCAAGCAGTCCGTTTCTGGTGACAAATTCTGTGTTTCTATGTTTATGATCGCACACCTACTATAGAAACAGCTTTTACTACAGTAGGCATCTAATTGTGAACTCTCATTCAGTTGGTGGCTGCTATGGATGTGAGTGGAGGGTCTGTGCTGGTCACCGTATACCATAGGTTGGGGGCAAGAGGGGGTCAGTTGTAGTGGTACTGAGTGGGCTGGTCAGGGGGTAGATATTATACTTATGGGGCAGGGGAATCACTCAACATCAAGGATGTGGTATGGAAGAATTACAGCTGTTGCCAGACTACTAATTGGGGCATGTGGGAACCCTGGTCTGGATATCAGGCAAATGGTAACAAGGAATTACAGATCTTATCAATTTAGAAATTCCACTACTTCTCAGTGCAGTTTAACCCCTGCAAGGTATATAGTTTTTTAAACCAAGGATGGAAATGAGAAAGGAAAATGTGGGCGCACCGGGATTTGAACTCCGTACCTCTGGTATGCCGTTTTTAAAATACTATATACCTTGCAGGGGTTAAACTGCACTGAGAAGTAGTGGAATTTCTAAATTGGTTTCTGGTTGCAGATTAAGCAACACTAGAGAGAAAGGAATGTGTGACTGTGAAATAGGAAGTTCTTTGGACACTGTAACCAGTGGCCTGTAGCTTAATGGTTAGAGCGCTGGAATGGCATACCAGAGGTCCGGAGTTCAAATCCCGTGCGCCCACATTTTCCTTTCTCATTTCCATCCTTGGTTTTAAAAACTATATACCTTGCAGGGGTTAAACTGCACTGAGAAGTAGTGGAATTTCTAAATTGGTTTCTGGTTGCAGATTAAGCAACACTAGAGAGAGAAAGGAATGTGTGACTGTGAAATAGGAAGTTCTTCGGACGCTGTAACCAGTGGGCCTGTAGCTTAATGGTTAGAGCGCTGGAACGGCATACCAGAGGTCCGGAGTTCAAATCCCGGTGCGCCCACATTTTCCTTTCTCATTTCCATCCTTGGTTTAAAAAAAGATCTTATCAAGTGTCTGACTGGGGCCCAGCTGATCAGTGGGGGGGGAGTCTGCTGTTTGCTGGACACATGAGACACATGTTTTATTACACAGACATGCAGTTTGGGGGGGGTGGGGCACTGGACACCTGGACAGTTATGCCATGTACCAGTGGAGGGACCAGGGCTTGTGGTAGTCTGACATGGCCAGGTGTTGGGAGTGTAGGAACGCACAGTCCATAACACCTGGTTTGGGGAACCAGTAACTAGTATTGCCCTAATGGATTGCTATACCTCCCCAAACCTCCCAGCATGCTGATGTGCCTATGTGCAAGGTGCTGTCAGCTGCTTTACATAGGTGCACAAGGATGGATTAGGGCCACTTACAAATGGGCTAGTGACTTGCTAACCAAGCAATCATATGACCCTGTGCAGTACTATCCTGTTTTAGAGGTGCAAATTGGGATTAACAAGTTGATAACCTGTCTAACACTCGCAAAGAAGCTTGAATATTTTGCCTTAGGGGTTTTTAAAACCATTGTAACTGTTAAATGAACAAGGAAACACCCCAGAGTTGTAGTTGGTAATGATGCACCTCGGCCCCATGCCCACTGCCAGACTCTGTCCACCTGGGTCCCAATCCTCTGCTTGCCTCCTCTACCTGGATGATACTGGATGTCTTGAGCACTGGAAGAAGTGGCGGTCCCACATTATAGGTAAGCCAGGGAGGTCTCTCGCCAGGTAGAAGTAGGCATTAGCAGAGCCTCGAGAGGGGACCCAGAGTGGGGGGGGCAGGTTGGGTGGAAGAGAACTGGGAATGACGCCTGAGAGAGGCCACATCTCCAGTGATCGGAGGAAAAGGAGTCAGTAAAAAAGGAAAAAAAAATTTTCCCAAACAGCATTCCCCCTTTTGATTTTAGCCCAAATCACCTTCTGATAATGCAGCCACCAAACTACCTGACTATCTAACTGCTGCAAGTATTACCAAACCGAAGCTCACTGGTATCAGTTCAGAAAGATGCCCTGAATTTTGTCCCTGGGTACTTAAATACCAAGCAGCAGGCCTGAGGTGCAGCTGGTCGGCTGGCACTGGCACACCCACCTGAACAAAACAACCCCCCACATGTTTCCCTTGATTGCTTTAAATCTTGAACTGGCTTTCAGCGCCATTGGACTTGAACACAGACAGCTACATACAGTATATATATATATATATATTCCCCCCAGGTGCAGGGCAATTCCTGCCTTCACTCACAGCTCTGCTGTATTAGTCCTAGGATGGCACACATGACTGAAGTCCGAGGGTAGGTGGATCAGCAGACACAGAACCAGGCCTGATGCTTAACACTTGAAGGAGTAGAAGTTGCAGCTTGGCTCTTCAGTGCGACCCAAGGTCTTGCAGCCTGGCTCCCCCGGCCCACTGCAGGGCATTACAAAAGACCCACCAGCCACAAGGGATCCAGACACGGGAGCTTCCCCATGGTCCAGCTCCCCCACAGGTCAGAGCACCCGGGCACAAACCCACAATCTCTTGCCACCAGCAGCCCCACTTGATGGGAGTCAGCAAGCTCCCCTCCTGGCACTTTTAGGATGGATTCTTCAGATCATTTCCATTCTTTCCTCAATTACCTGCTATGGTGTTTAGTCAAGCAGTCTCAGTTACCATCTCGAATATCAGGCTCTGGAGGGGTTGGGGGCACTGTGCAGAGTCTGAAAATCCAGGGATTTAACACAACAGTCTCCTGTCTTGCTGCATCTCAGGAGCAGACTGCAGGCACCCACACAGACAGCACCCACTCATCCCCCTGCCCCCACAGTCTTTCGGCTCCAACACAGTGGCCACTCTTGTGCTCTGGCTCACTTACATGTTTAGCAACTCTTTTCAGAAATACATCAAGAAAGTCCCTTTTCCCATTGTGAAGGTGCTAGTCAGCTCCAGACAGAAGAGGCTCTCTTGTCAGCTTCTTAAAGCCTGGGTTCAAATCCAGTTTTCATGTCCATTATCTACAATCCAGTTTATTCTGCCAAGAAACAGTCTTTTAATCTTGTCTTTCCCTTTTCCTGTTGATGCTTTGTCATTGCCAGGGTCAGACAGAACCTTTTACACTATTTCTTTTTTATCATTGAATGTTTTTTTCTGCCTTGCTGCAGAGCGAGTGGCAGAGGCATCCAGCCACTGGCTTGACCAACCCAGAGGGCAGCAGGCTCACTCAGCTGACAGGGGGTTGGTACGGCTGTTCCCAACCTGCTGGGAGGCCCCTTGGGCCAAGACCAACCCCCTCGGAGCGATTCCACGACAGACCTCTAGGCGGATCAAGCATGGCCATCATGCTGCTCGTTCATGCCCAGCCTTTTTCCCCCATTGCCCACTGGAGTGTGGACGTGCAATGATGTCCAGGCACAACATGCCAATGTCCGCTGCACACCTCCTATGTACACCAGTGCTGATATTGCCCCCCGGTCATCACCAGGGGCCGCTACAGCATGGTGAAGTCCCTTCACCTTCCCCAGGGCTAGGAGAGTTGTCTTACGGATGCTCGGTCCTATCCCTCCCCTGCCGACTCCCGATGACCCGGGCTCATTCCCGTCACTGACATAGCGTAAGATGTGGCATCCAGCGCCTCAACCCTCAGCGCCATCGGGCTGGCTCTTTTATACTTTTTCTTACTTCTCCCATCAAAAATCTTTGATCATTCGTGTCTCATCAATGTGGTGCAGTTAAAACTGAAGAGGCTTTCTCCCCATCCACTTGACACAAATCTGTTTTCTTATTCCTTTTCTAAGTCCATTTAATCCTTACTGGGAACAATTTCACTGCCGTGGTGCAATTTCTCTGGCAGCAACAGAATACTGCAGATCTCCCTCTCTGCAGAGCTGCCCGCAAATCTTTTCTCTCTAGATGGGGAAAGGCACAACCAGCTATGGGGGGACAGATGACTGGCAGCCCTCAGGCAGCCCCCCTCACAGCCATACAACCCCACCTTCTCCCTAGGGGCTGGAGACCCCCTCGCTGTGGAGGGGCTTCCACCAAACTGAACTTAGAAACCAAAGTTCTTTCCCCTTGGAAGCTTTCTGTCAGCTCGCCATTGGCAGGAGCCACTGTCAACCAAAATTAACATGTACAAGATTCCCACGACACCTCACTGGTTGCTGAAAAAGGTGCCCAGATTGTCCCCGGTATTTTTCCCCAAGAGTCTTCACTGAAGTTCTGCTCTTTAGCAGCCTCTTCCCTCTGATGGCCCAACACAAGATTTAGCATTTTCAGTTATTTTCCAGCCGGTCGCTAATGCTGAAACTTGTTTTCCCCAGCACCAGACAGGCTGAGAAATATGTGTAGTGTAACAGCAGCAGGAATGAGGAATAAATGTTCTAGCTTTACCTGGATTAGGTAAATGGGGGACCACCAGACTACCAAAGAATTATATTTTTATTGTGTCCAGGACTGACAGTGTGTATGTGGGGGTTTGCTGGAAGGCTGCGTGTGTACAGTTAAAACACAATTCCCAAAATCATTAACTAGCACAAACCAGGCAGTGTCTTAGCACTTCCAGAAAGCATTTACTATACCTGTACACCTTATATGCATTAGAGTAATCCCCAGTTGTATGGACACCTGGTTGCAGTTAGTAATCCTGTGCAAAAAAAAACAACAAAAACACAGTGCCACGCTAACAGGTTAGCACTGCACAGAAAAATACTTTTTAAAACAGTACCAGCTATGCTTATCACAGCGTAGTACTAATCCTGTTACAGTGGTACATGGGCCTCCATTTTCAGATTAGTGTTGTGCACTTCTGAGTGCTGCACCTGAGATAGCGCACAGCCACAGAAGGTGGCGGTAAATGCCACTCACTCCAGTGAGGAGAGAGTGACCAGTAGGGTGTCAGAAGGCTCAGTAATGGGACAAGACCTTTTCAATGTATTTATAAGTGGCATTACAGAAGAACTGGAAGGGGAGATATGCCCTTTTGCAGATGACATCACAATCTGTAATAGCGTTGATAGGTGCAGATGGAGAGAATGAGTAGGGACCTTAGAAAACCTGAAGAATGGTACGGGACATGGCAGCTCGGGTTCAAAGTCAAAAAGTGCAAAATCGAGCATCTAGGGAATAGAGACCTAGAGGCTGAGTATAAAATGTAGGGGGAGGTACTTATGGTCACTAAGGAAACCTTTTATATAGCACTGTGCTCTGTATGCAGGAGAGGATTACTCATTTGCATGGCCGTAGTAGTACATATGCACATGCACATGATCAGGGTAGCATCAGGTGATGCTGAATATGACACCGATCCAACCATGTTGTTTCCACAGTGTAATGTAGCTCTGCATGGTAACCTTCTGAAATGGAGCCCTAATTGACTAAAAATCCTGGCCAATGCCTCTTAAGATGCAGAAGGTAAACATTACAGGGTTATCTTACAGGGTCTACTACTACATTACAGGGTCTACTACTACGAACCAGCCATCTCTGGTGCCCCTTCCTAGAGGGTGACCGCCTGCACACGACCTATAGCTCCCACTCCAGGTGCAGACTGTCCCTCCTACCCTGCCCATGTCCTACCGCCCTTCCCAAGGAGTAGACTGTCCCACCCATCCACCCCTCTGCTTTAGTTGCCCTACCCTGTCCCCTCCTGACCATCTCACTGTAGTTCCAAAGGCATTACCTATGTGGGGTCACAGTGAACAGCAAGGTTCAACCTCCAGTATGGAGTCTCCCAAGGCCACTAGGGGTACCGTTCCGCCCCCTCCTTCCTGCTCCATCATCCTTGATGGCCTCCTCCTGGGACTAGTTACCCTCCAAGCGGTAACCGCCCCTATCCACACCACGTGGGATGGCTGTGAAAGGACTTCCCCCTGCGAGGTGACCTCCCCCTGCAAGGTACCTGACTTCACCTTCTCTAATCTCCTGGCATTCACTGGGAGACCCTGCTTTCTCACTTGCAGTCTGGTACCAAGATCCACACTGTACCGTATCTGGATAAGGTGAAGCCTATCACGCAAGCCTATGACCAGGAGTTCCTCCCTCAGAGGGCACCTCCTTTGGCTTTTCCTGTTGATCCTAGCCCTGGCCGGAGATGTTGAACCTAATCCTGGCCCTACCCTCCAGGCCTCCGCAATTCCTCAAGAATGGCGGCTGGGCAAGGGGTTAAAAGTGGCTCATCTCAACATTCATAGCCTGCTTCCCAATATGGACGAGCTTGTTGCATGGGTCGCACTCTACAAGCCTGATATCCTTGGAATAATGGAAACCTGGCTTAAGCCCTCGATCTCTGACTCAGTCTGTGCGCTACCAGGCTATGAGCTCATATGACTGGACAGGTCTCGTAACAAGAGGGGTGGTGGCATCGTAATATACTTCAGAAGCCACCTTAAAGTATCTCTGCTGGCTCACCAGGCATCCCCCCGTCCCCCTGTTAGCTGCTTCATGTCATGCTCTTACTCGGCAACACAAAAAAACTACATGTTGTATGCACCTATAACCCCCCAAAGGGAGGGCTTCAGGGCCTCACCCATCTCCTGGACACTGTTGGCCCCAGTACTGGTGACAACGAACTCCTTATCCTGGGGGACATGAACTTAAACTGGGCCGGTGGAAATGTAAAGCAGTTTAAGCCTCTACTTGCTAGCCTAACCCTGACGCAACTGGTACAGGAGCCCACCCGACGGTCGGCAAATGGAGCCTCCAGCTCCCTACTGGACTGGATCCTGTCTAATCGACCCGAGAGGATCTCCTCGGTGGGGACCCTATCTGACTCCATCTCAGATCACTCCCCGGTTTTCTGCATATGGAAAATCCCTTCCCCAAAGATTCCTCACAAAATCATCCACATCAGAAATTTCTCCAGGCTTGATCCAGATGCATTTATGGAGAACCTAAGGCTTACGGACTGGTCAGGGGTGTATAGTGCCCCCGACCCCTCTACAGCTGTAACCTAGTTTCTCTGCACCTTTGGGGCTCTGCAAGACAGGCATGCCCCAACTATAAGATGGAGGGTAAGGGGGTCAGCCACAAAATGGCTGCACGGGAGCCTCCTTGCCCTCATACGGGCGAGGGACAAGTGCTGGGCCCACTTCAAATACTCCCTTGATCAGACCTTGCTTTAACAATACAGAAAACTCAGAAATGAGTGTAAAAAAGCTATTAGGGTTGCTGAAAGTGACTTCTGCAAGTCTGCCCTACTCAGCTCTGCAAATGACCCAAGAAAGTTCTGGAGTAACATAAAAACTCTGGTCAGCGGTTCCTCTAACTCTGGAGTAACAGACATGATAATTGGAGGGGTTTCTTGCAACAACCCACATACGATTGCAAATGTTCTCAACTCCCATTTCACCGACCTATCTGCCCTCTCCTCTAACATCTCAAATGACAAGAGCGGCAGCTGCCCCCTACCCCCGGACTGGCAGGAGTCCGACCCCCCTAGACCACCCTTCTTCCTAAGGGCTGTGTCTGACAAGGAGATGCTTACTCTCCTCTCTGGCCTCTCCCAGTACTCAGGTGCTGGCCTAGATAACCTGGAGCCCAAGCTTCTGAAACTAGGAGCCCCACACATTGCCTCCCCTGTAGCCCACCCACATCCTCAACCTGTCCCTTGCTACGGGGGAGTTTCCTGATATCTGGAAGGTGGCCAGGGTTGTCCCCATGCTAAAGCAGGGTAATCCTAAAGTCCCTGACAACTATCGGCCAATCGCCATCCTCTCGGCCATCAGCAAACTCCTTGAAAAAGTAGCAGCCGAACAACTCTCTGAGTACATTCTAGTCCACGAGTTACTGTTCCCCGCCCAGCACGGTTTTCGTAAAGGGCACAGCACAACCACGGCCCTGGTCTCAGTCTCTTCCAGTATCAGAGCAGCCATGGACCAAGGGAAACTCTCTGGAGCGGTGTTCGTTGACTTGTCCAAGGCCTTTGACCTTGTTGACCATGCCCTGCTCTGTACACAGACGAGGTCCCTAGGCTTGTCCCCCACAGCTCAGAAATGGTTAACTGGCTACCTGCATGGCAGATTACAGCTGACCAAATTCAATAAAGTCCTCTCAGATCCCTTACCCATGACCTCTGGCATTCCTCAGGGCTCGGTCTTGGGACCCCTTCTCTTCTCTCTTTTTATTAACCATCTCCCTGCCGTTGTAACTAACTGTAAGGTCACCCTTTATGCGGATGATCTGGTTCTCCTGGCCCACTCCCAGGATACAGCTACCCTCAATCACCACCTGTCTGAGGACTTTAAGAACATTCAGGCGTGGCTAACCCAACAGAAGTTGGTCCTCAACCTGAAAAAAACGCAGGCTATGCTATTTGGATCCTCAGCCAAGATACTTGCCTCTCCAGTCCCTCTGCGCATCAACTGTGCATATGGAACTTCCCTCCACACAGTGACCACCCTCAAATACCTCGGGGTGTCACTTGACCCCCAGCTGGACTTAGGGAGCCACATCCTCAATGTCTGCAGAGCCGTGAACTGTAAGCTGGGTCTGGCCTATAGGGCCAAATATAACCTGACCCCAGCTGCTCGCCTGGCACTTGCTAGGGGAGTACTACTCCCCTCACTCAGTTATGGTCTCCACCTATTTGCACGTACCTCTAAACCCCTTCTTACTCGGTGGCACACGACGTACAACAATATCTGCCGTTTCACCCTGGCCGTCCCCCGCCTCACCCACCACTGTGAACTCTATGACAAGCTAGATTGGCTCTCTCCAACTAATCACCTAAACTTTGGACTAGGATGCCTCGTGAGTAAAGTGATCAGCACTGGTTCCCCCCCGGGGCTGGCTCAGCTCCTCGCTCCTGCTGACCACCCCTCTTACCCTCTCAGGTCCCAGGGTCCAGGAATACTAAAAGTACCCACCACTCACACCCTCATGGGGGACAGGGACTTCACTGCATGTGCTCCCAGGCTCTGGAACTCCTTTCCTGAGCAGGTTCGCACCACCCCCTCCCACCTGTGTTTCCGGAAATCCATGTGGGGACATCTGAAGCTGGCCTCAGGGTGTGAGTGCCCTAAGCCTCCCTAACACTATTGTCCTAGGTACCGGACCACCACGGCACTCTTTTACTTGGAACACAATCTGAATCGAATTGGTTGACGATCTTGTTCCAACCTTCCTATGCACTTGTCTATGCTATGTGTGTTCAATACTACCCTAATGTTTGCTCACTATGTACTCTACCATCTTCTGTCTTACACATGATCTCTGCTTTGCCTTGTTGTTTTGTTGACTCAATGTACTTAGTTACAAAATGTACTAGTTTACCTGCCATGCTGTGTTGTTGTATCTGTAATACCTGTCTGTACTCTCCCGGGTCGTTCCTGAAAATAGGCATACAACTTGTCTAGTGTACCTACCCAGTTACCAAAAGCTAAATAAATAAAAATCTTATCTATCTCTTTATGTATTGTTTTATCTTATTTTGCTTGCAAAACCTTTATCCAATTTCAAAAGATTGTGATGTGACTTAAAACTATTATAACAAACTAGTTAAAATACATTTTTTTCTTTTTATATCTAAATGCTGTCTTTATTTCTTATAAAGATACAGTCTGGTGGGATGGTCTAGCAGCTTGGTGGTGATTGCACTGCCTCCCATGCCAGTGGCCCAGTTTTGGGGGTGGGTCTGGGTTGCATAGGGGTTAGCTGGGGGAGATATGATTGAGCATCTCAGGGAATGCTGTCCTCTCAACAAGGGGGAGTCTGACCACCCTGCTCTTCAACGTCCACATAGCTGAGGAGGGCTGGCAGGGCAGTGGAGTTACATAAGGGGGGGCTCAGGGAGGCACTAAGCAAGCATGTGCATTTATATGCAATTGCATCATTGCATGCTTGGCTGCCCAGGGGATGAAACCAAAGGTATAAAACCTCCAATGGCAACTAATCTGCACTACTATCCAGGCTCTGCTCCTGTCTGACTATGTGTCACATTGTCGATGGCCCTCCCCCTCCTGGCCCCAACATGGGGGATGTATGTGTGAGTGGGGTGGGGGGGATCTCAGAGCAAGTATGTCCTGGGGATGGTGGGTGATTGGGCTGGAGATGTCAGTGGGCAAAGGGGTCGCAGGGTGACTAAGGAGATAAAAATCTCTATGGGGAAAAAAAAAGAAATAAAACACAGTTTGAGAAGCTCAAGCCCCAAAACAGACGTGAATGCCTCCGGTGAGGGATCACAGTAAAGTTATTTAGTATAGAAACAATGCAAATTATATGCATATGCCAGCTAAACTCCTGATGAGAACTGGACACAGAGGGGTTGCAGCAAAAATATATATTTTTGTTTCTTAACCAAAAAACTTTTGCTAAACAAAACATTAAAATAAAACCAAAAACTAAATCAAAACATGGTCCATAGAGTACAAACTAGCAAAGCTTTTGGCTTACACTGTCACAGTTCCTGCAGTGCTTCCCAAGCATTCAGCTCAGATAAGTTGCTGGACTAACACAGTAATTAATTACACATAAATCTGATCAAAAAATTTAACTTGGAAAAATGCATGCAGTCCCATATGCATATGTTAGGATTATCCAGCAATAGCTTCCTATATAAATGTGTCTAACAGTAAATGAAGATAGCAATTTATTAAAAAGAATAAACTACAACAGTTTAAATTAGTTCCAAAGGTTTCTTGTCACATCACAATGTTCTGAAATTTGATTAAAGATGTGCAAGCAAAAAGTAGAATAAGAGATAGCCCTGTTTTGTTTACTTTCTGCTCTGCAGCAGACATCCTCTCATCATGCCAGCAGCTCTCTGAATGCAACAGGAAATGAGTGCAGAGCCAGGCCATTCGGGATTTCAGAATGTAGTCCATTTCAGTATATAGTTTATTTGTTTCAGCATATAGTGTTTGTGAATTTTTCAGTCTACAGTGTATGTATTTCAATACATAGTGTATGTGTTTCACCATGTAGTGTATTTGTTTCAGTATATAATGTATGTGTTTTTTTTAATTATACTGTGTATGTATTTCAGCATGTAATATATCTCTCTCAGTATATAGTGCATGCAAAAATTTTCAATAGAGAAGGTAAGTAAGCATTAATCACTGATGAAGGTGGCATCTAATGGGGAGTTAATGCATGGTTGGGACCGCTGTGGCACGAGGCCAGAGGCCAAGGGCATACAACGGTCCAACCACGCATTAACCCCCCCCATTAGATGCCACCTCCATCGGTGATTAATGTGTTTGTAACATGGCAACTGGAACTGTGCTATTTGTGAGATGCTCTGTTGTTTGCTGTACAATGGTAATTACCAGAAACACTTATTTAAAGTTAACAATTATGGGGCATGTCTGTTACTTTTCCTGCCTTTCTGCTGCTGGAGTTGTGCGTGTGCACGTTGATCACCCCACATCGAGTACTATAGTGGCAACTACTTTTCTTAATCTTTCTTCTCTGGTGTATCTATAACTATTCCCATACAAGTATGTCTGCACCTCCAACTTTGGTGCTTGTGCTGCTTCTCCATTTCTCTACCCTCATTTGTTTTCCGCTTCGGTGCTCTGGTGCATCCTGGGCAACATGTCCCTGCATATCTTTATATTCTCCCAAAACTGCCAGTTCTCTTCTCCATGCCCTGTACACCTGACGATTACCACCAATAGGTGGCGCTTTCACAGCACCATGAAACTTCTCCTCCATTTCCCTGTTCCTGCATTTTGCACACGCATTCTGTTAGTCTGCACATCTGCTGCCCCTATCATCCTGTGCCTACCACGACTCGCACCACTCTGAGTTCCACGGTTTGCCCCTCTGCACTTGTTTTCGTTTACCTATTCCTCTCCCCTCTGTTTTCACATTCACACACTTGCCCACACAATGATGTTTTCCCTCAGCTCGCCCTCCTCAGTCTGACCTACAGGTGGCACTTTCTCTCATGTTCACAGCTTCGCGTCTCCCTCGCGCCGATCTCTTGTTCCCCTGTCCTTTCCTGTGCTCTTTCCGATCGATCAGCAACTTCTACAATCTCCCCTCACTCCCTCACTACCTCCACAATTGCGTCCATCCCTGTTCTGTCCTCTGTTCCATTTTGCACGGTGCCCGTGGCGCCACAGACATTTGTGCTGCTCGTCTCAACCCCTGCCAGTTCCCTTTTCTCCCCTGTTCATCGCGCCACCTATTGGTTGAGATTTCTAGCCCATTGACTCCTTCTCTACTTCGGTGAGTGCGTTCACGTGCTCAACAGGGTATTATTGCTCTGAGCGGTCCAAGGCAACACGGCATTATCGTGCCATAATGCCGTGTTGCTCTTGCACCAGCTGACCCTGTTACGCCTATCCCCTTTCTTCCCTGAGGGTCTCATATTTCTTCCATGTTACAAATGTTTTTAATATATAGTGTATTTGCTTCAGTATATAGTGTAAGCGGATTTTTCAATATATAGTGTATGTATTTCAATATAAAGTGTAGATGTTTCAATATATAGTGTAGTTGTTTCAGTAGACAGTGTATGTGCTTTTTTCAGTGTGTGGTGTATGCATTTCAGTAGTGTATGTATTTCAATATACAGTGTATTTGTTTCAGTATATAGTGTATGCAGATTTTTTTCAATATATAGTGTATGTGTTACAATCTACAGAGTATTTGTTTCAGTAGATAGTTTATGTGTATGCTTCGGTCTGTAGTGTATGCATCTCAATAGGTAGTGTATATGTTTCAGTACATAGTACATTTGTTTCAGTATATAGGGTATGTAGATTTTCTGTACTCAGTATGCAGATTTCAGTAGATGGTGTATATATTTCACTTTATAATGTAAGCATTTCACTATATAGTGTATGTGTTTCATTATACGATATATGCATTTCAGTGTACAGTATATGTATTTCACTAAATGATGTATATATTTCACTATATGATATATGTATTTCACTATGTAGTGTATGTGTTTTACTATACAGACAGAGATTATGAATTATGTCCCTAACGGCTTGCCATATATTTCTACAAACTTTTAAACTGCACACAAAATGAGTGAGCTTTAAAGTGTTTAATATTTCAGTAGAATATGACTGTAAAGTGTTATTTAGCGCAACATATACACTGACCGTAAGAGTGGATGGTTGATTAACTACTAGTTCTACTTTTGCTTTTTCTACATCTCAAACTCTTGGTCCTAAATGGTTAAACTGTATAAAGCTGTGTTACATACAGCTGCTGCCTGCTCAAGGCAACCAGAGGTCATGAGGGCTACAGAACCGTCGCTGTCCCCAACCCCCCAAACACAGACACACAGCTGCTGCCTGCTCAGTGCAACCAGAGGTCGTGAGGGCTACAGAACCATCACTCTCTCCCACCCCTGAACACAGACACACAGCTGCTGCCTGCTCAGTGCAACCAGAGGTCGTGAAGGCTACAGAACCATCACTCTCTCCCACCCCTGAACACAGACACACAGCTGCTGCCTGCTCAGTGCAACCAGAGGTCGTGAGGGCTACAGAACCATCACTCTCTCCCACCCCTGAACACAGACACACAGCTGCTGCCTGCTCAGTGCAACCAGAGGTCGTGAGGGCTACAGAACCATCACTCTCTCCCACCCCTGAACACAGACACACAGCTGCTGCCTGCTCAGTGCAACCAGAGGTCGTGAGGGCTACAGAACCATCACTCTCTCCCACCCCTGAACACAGACACACAGCTGCTGCCTGCTCAGTGCAACCAGAGGTCGTGAAGGCTACAGAACCATCACTCTCTCCCACCCCTGAACACAGACACACAGCTGCTGCCTGCTCAGTGCAACCAGAGGTCGTGAAGGCTACAGAACCATCACTCTCCCCACCCCTGAACACAGACACACAGCTGCTGCCTGCTCAGTGCAACCAGAGGTCGTGAGGCTACAGAACCATCACTCTCTCCCACCCCGAACACAGACACACAGCTGCTGCCTGCTCAGTGCAACCAGAGTCGTGAGGGCTACAGAACCATCACTCTCTCCCACCCTGAACACAGACACACAGCTGCTGCCTGCTCAGTGCAACCAGAGGTCGTGAGGGCTACAGAACCATCACTCTCTCCCACCCCTGAACACAGACACACAGCTGCTGCCTGCTCAGTGCAACCAGAGGTCGTGAAGGCTACAGAACCGTCAATCTCCCCCACCCCCCTGAACACAGACACACAGGTACGGCATCTGAAAAAGCGCAATGCCCGGGGCTGCATCCTGAAGCCAAAGTCGCAGCACTGCGCAATCTTAGTTTTGGAGCCTTTTTCTTTCAAATTCAAACTGCCAGCATTTGTATTTCTGTCATCATTTAGGGGGTAGGAAGAAGTAGGCTGCTGGTTAGCTAGGATCTGCAGCTTATCCATTAGGTAGGGAAATGGGCAGACTGGGTGGGCCAAGTGGTCCTTATCTGCTGTCAAATTCTGTGTTTCTATGTTTCTATGTCATACAAATGGAGATAGATTTATTTCTTGCAATTTCCCCACTGAACTGACATACTGACTGCTATTCCAGGATAATTTCAGTGCCTAAAAGAAATCCTACTGCCTTTAATTCATTTAATTTAATTCTGTTTAGTAGCCTGGAGTATGAGTTAGCCAGTTCCTTGTTAAATGCAGAGCTACATTTATTTATGTTTAACCAAAAGTGCCACTGCCTTTGACTCAATCAATTCTGTGTTAGTTAATTGCTCCTTTAAGTACTGTGTATGTGGAAATCTGCTAACCTAGCAACCGCAGGGAGCCAAATTAGCTCTGCCTACAGCATAGTTTTTTTTGTTTTGTTTTGTTTCTTCCTTGCTACCCTTCCCCTTTCTCCCGCTGTTTAAAACTCACCTCTCTCTCTGTGCTCTTTTACAGCTGCTGCCTGCTTGAGGCAACTGGAGGTCATGAGGGCTACAGAACCATCGCTCTCCCCCACCCCACCCCCTGAACACAGGCACACAGGTACGGCATCTGAAAAAGCACAATGCCTGGGGTTGCATCCTGAAGCCAAAGTCGCAGCACAGCACAATCTTAGTTGACCCCGCCAACGCTAAGGCCGGCTCCCCACCACCCCCACCACCACCCTTGGTTGACACACTGCTTTATAGGATCTCCTGAGACTGTGTGAACCAATCAGCCTGCTTTTCCACCTGCAAGCTATACCAATACTCCACTAGAGGCATCTTTGTCTGCTTGTCTCCGCCTGCAGGACTTTCCCCTCATACTCTCCTCCTCCTCCTTCCTACTCTTTGAAATGTCTTTGCTACAATTGACTCTGCTACTCCTAGTGCTCTCTTTCCCCTACTCCTCTTGCCCAGAACACCTCCCTGCCTTTATCCATGACAAAAGTCAACCTCCAAGCCCAATCACCCCTGATGTTCTCCCCACTAACCAGTTAAGACTCCTTAGACTTAGAAACCCTTATGCCCTGACACCATCGTCCCCCCCTGGATGTGGCCACATACCTGCCTCCTTTCCCTGCAATAGGCAGCAGTCACTGCCCTGGCCACACCCAATGTTTCCCTCTCAGCCATCTCCTCCCACCCCTAAGGCTACCCCAGACCCAAAACCTCTCCCCACTGTCTCCCTCACTGGCCTCTCCTCACATATTTACCCTCCCCATCCCAGCATGGTCAAACACCCAGGGGTCCATCCTACGCAAATCACACTATCTCAAAAAGTTAGCCTGGAACTCTCTCCTCAGATCCTTCCTCCTCCTCCTCCTTATGTCTGGCAATATTCACCCTAACCCAGGCACACTCATAACCTCCACACCTGGACAAAACCAGGTCCCCGGCCTACTCATTGCCACCATCAATGTATGCAGCCTATTGAAAAGGTGGGATACCTTCCAGGGATGAGTCATTCAACATCACCCCAACAATATCGCTGTGGGTGAAACCTGGCTCTCCCCTCACATCCCAGACTCCTCTATAACCCTCCCCGGGGGCAACCACTACAGAGCTGACCAACAGGGAAAAGGGGGGGTGGCTGCGCCATTTACATTAAGGACACTCTACATGGTCAATTACTCCCACCCCCTCCGTTGGTCCCTGGACCTCAAGCCCTCACACTTAAAATTGCTCTAGGATGCACCCAAACCCCTCTTCTCATCACGCTGGTCTACATTCCCCCCAGGAACCAGCACGCTGCCTTCCACTCTGTCTTGTCCTACCTCACCACCCTCCCATCAAATAATGAATTAATAGTATTAGAAGACTTCAATATCAACTGGCTGGCTAAGAAAGCTGCCCCACTCATCGACGCTGCAACTGCCCAAGACCTTACCCAAGTAGTCCTCTCCCCTACACACCTGAACTCACACACAGGGTCCTCCTCCTTACTCGATCTGGTCTTCACCAACCACCCCCATAAGATCACAAGTATCACCGTATTCCCTGACGCCCTTACTGACCACTCCCCTGTCCTCTGCTCCTGGCCATGCAAAGACCCCCCAAAAAAACCTAAAATAATACAACACATAAACTTGGACCCAGTAAACTTGACCTCCTTAAATCACACCTCCGTTCCTGGGACTGGTCCGTCTTAATGAATATCCTCGATCCCGACCGAGCCCTTGACCTTTTTGTTCATACTTTCAATGCAATCTCTGACTCCTTTGCCCCTCCTACTAAAAGGGTTGTCAAAAGCAACCCTGCACCTTAGCTCAATACCCGCCTACATGCCCTGATGTGAACCTGAAACTCGCTATGGCAACTCTCCAACAAGACCTGCCAGCCGTCCAACCGCCAAAGGTATAGAGAGGCCCAAAACAAATGTACATGGGCACTTTACCAGGCAAAAACAGAATATTACAAATCCGCCCTAATCTCAACCTGGGGCTTGGGGCACAAGTTCTGGAATAATATTAAAAACATCCTCGGCAAGAACCGAACCCCCCTGTCTGAAAGAGATCGAAGGATGCCTAACCACGACCCCCACCCATATTGCCTCAGCCTTTAATCATGCCTTCTCTAATCTCAGCCAGATCCTCCCTCCAAACTTCTTTGACCCCCACCCATGACCCCGTGACCCCCAGCAACCTCTCCCTTCCACCTTCATTGCATCACCCCCACAGCAGCCAAGTCTTATCTAGTAAAGGTCCTAAGCAACTCCTACTACAGTAGTGACTCTCTGGACCCTAGACTTCTCCGGCTCACTCTTGATGAGATACTCCACCCCCTCACCCACATCCTTAACCACTCACTATGCCAAGGGAAGTTCCCCTCCCGGTGGAAATCTGCCTCCATCACACCCATATTCAAAAGCGGTGACCCTACTGCCACAAACAACTATCGCCCCATCTCTATCCTCCTCCCCTTATCAAAAGTGCTTGAACGTATTGTCTTTGACCAGCTCACCAAACACTTAAACAAAGATGACCTGCTCTGTAAACAGCAACATGGCTTTTGCAAAGAGTACAGTACTGCAACAGCCCTCCTGGAATTTACCACACACATACACTCCGCCTTAGACAGAGGGCATATCACAAGTGCGATCTTTGTCGATCTCTCTAAGGCATTTGACACCGTCAACCACTCACTCTTACTTAACACACTCTCCAACATCGGCTTCTCCCAGGATGCCCTCTGCTGGTTTACAGACTACCTGTCGGATCACTACCAACAGGTCAAAATTGACACCGCCCTCTCTCGCATACTACCAGTCCGTTCTGGTGTCCCCCAGGGGTCCATCCTTGGTCCTCTACTCTTCACTCTCTTCCTTAACTCCCTAACCTCATCCTGCTCTGGTGATCTATTATTGTATGTGGATGATGCCGTCCTTTTTTCTTCCAATCCAGTCCCCACCCTGCTACACAATTCGCTCCAGTCCTCCTTCTCTGACCCTGAAGTATGGTTCTCAGCACAGCGTCTTACACTAAATTACAAAAAACTAAAGTCATGTACTTCTCCCACCAGCTGAACTCCCAGAAGGCACCCTGCCCTCAAATCCTTACCTCCAATGACACCCTCCTAGAGGAAGTGGAAATCTTCAAATACCTTGGCATAACTCTTGACCTTGCCCTAAACTTCCACCAGCACGTCCATCTCCTGTCCACCACCCTCAATGCCCACCTTGGAATCCTCTATCGCCTCAAACACTGTCTTACCCCGGAAGTGCTTCAGCTCACTGTCTCCTCCTCTGTCCTGTCCCTCCTTGACTATAGCATACTTATTTATGGATCTGCCAACACATCAGCCCTAGAGAGATGCTGACTGTCCCTGAAGAAAGCCTGCCATCTTGTCCTCAGCCGTGATCGCCTCACACACACTTGCTCTCGATACACCAACACCCACTGGCTGAACCTTGATAGTAGAATAGAGTTCCACACATGCCTTATGGCCAAAAAGATCACCCTGGGCCACGATCCCGCTGGCCTCTCCCCTATTATCCAGCTGGCCCTTGCTCATAGAATCACCCATAGCTCAGGCAAACTTCTTTTCTTGGTCCCCAGGTGTCGAACCTCACAAATCCAAAGATCTTTCAGCCACAGGGCCCCCTCCCTGCTGAACTGCCTTCCTACTACACTTGCCAACATCACCAGAATTGGCCCCTTCAAAACCTAGCTCAGAGATCATCTCCAGGCCTCCAACCCATGTGTCTGTCACTACCCTCCACGCTCCTCACTGACAATGGCCCAGGCCTGCACTCCTCCTACTTCTCCCACTCTCTTGCCTCCACCTACCCAGCTCTCTCTGGGCCTTTCATTCTAAACTGACTTAATCTAGTCTTACTATTTCTCCTCAGGGTATGACTATTAGCCAGTTGTATTATTCGCTGTAACAAGTCTGTCTGAATTATGTTATACTGTTGTATTGTCCAACTAAATGTGACGTGGAGCCTTTGTAAATGAGTCTTTGATTCAAAGGCACTTTCCAAATAAGTAATAAATAAAAAATAAATAAATAAGTGCTACCTTCCCCCACAGTTGTAGGAACTGAGGGTTAATAATCTGGTCTACTGCAACTGCATGACTGATTAGTGATGATAAATCCAGAAGCAAATGATTTGATACCTTTTATTGGACCAACATAGATGTAACAACAAGAACAGATTGCTCTAGCTTTCTGACCAACAAGTCCTTTGTCAGAAGCGTAATGACAGATATTCAGAAAAAACAATACTTTTAACAACTAGATCATGCAGAAAAAAAACAGAAAAAAATCCCCATTGGTTTAAAATACTCATTTAAAAAAAAAGAAGATGATGTCAGCGAAGTGTAACAGTATCATGCTACCTTAAGCTGGGAGGGTCCCAGGGTCAAATGTGCTTGGTGCAAAACACATAAAAAGAATTATACTGCATATAAATTTAACTGACATGAGATAACACTACTTGAGCAGATGGCTCTTACATCAAGCTATGAGTGTCACAATGTGTATAAGAATGCATACTGAAAAACAACTCCCACATGGATTAAAGACATACTAAGATTGTTTTAGGACTCCAAAAAGTTTCAATGTCTGTAATACAGACAAGAAATTACCAGTAAAGTTGTCTTAAACAGATTAGTACACACTGTATGATGTGTAAAACTTAGCTGGACTCATTACCCGGCTATACTCTCTAGCTAGATATTATGCCCCATAAACTTCAAAAGCCTCTAGTGTAGTAACATGACTTTATAAATGATAATATAAATATAAATTGGCAATATTAGTGTCAAACTAAAAACTCTTGTCAAGGACCACCAAGGAATTAAGACCACGCAGCCTGATATGTACTGATGTCAATAAATTCTTAGGGTGGGATATTCAAAGGGGTTGCACCCCAGTGCGATATTCAAAAGGGGATGTGGCACTGTGCAGATCCCAATGTGCTGGGGTGCACCAGTAATGTATGCGGCGCAAGTGCGGGGAGCGTGCCCATGCATATTCCGCACATCCTGGTATTCAGCCTGGGATGTGCGGTGCATATGCTGGTGCAACCCCTACTTGCACCGCACACTGGTGCTCAAAGTTGAGCCACAAAGAAATAGGAGCAAGGGCTGGCCACCCACAGGTGAGCTGCTATAATGCAGGGCACAACACGGCAGCTGCCAGCCATGGATGGCCACCCAAGCTCCGGAGCCAGGGTCTGTCAGTGTCGCGCCCCCCCAATGCCCGATTGCGGGTATTGTACTAGAAACGAAATCCCTGGTGGTACATTGGACCGCTTCCAGCCCGATCACGGGCATATGTATTAAATAAACAAGTCAAATATCCCTGGTGGTCCAGTGGACCGCTTCCAGCCCAATCGCGGGCATAGGTATTAAATAAATGAGTTAAATATCCCTGGTGGTCCAGTGGACCACTTCCAGCCCAATCGCGGGCATAGGTATTAAATAAATGAGTTAAATATCCCTGGTGGTCCAGTGGACCACTTCCAGCCCAATCACGGGCATAGGTATTAAATAAATCAAGTCCAATATCTCTGGTGGTCCAGTGGACCGCTTCAACTAATTGTATTGGCATGGTATACTAAAACAGTCTAAAGTAACCATGGTGGTCCAGCGGTACCCCTTCCACCCGCCCACTGAGCCCCACCACCCTGCTCCCCGCGTCAGCAGTGGGTGGTGGCACCCTCGCAAGCACCCGGCCGCCCGCCGACTGACTGCGTACGAATGCGGCTGTACACCCGATGGTCCACAGCGCGGGCCAATGGGCATGCAGACCATACCATACTACACAGTCTCAATATGTGAACGGATCCATTCACATATCTGGACTGTGTAGTACAGTACGGTCTGCATGCCCATTGGCCAACGCTGGGATCAATGGGCATGCAGCCGTTCTGTACGCAGTCGGTTGGCGGGCGGCCGGACGGCTTGCGGGTGGGGGTCTGCCACCCGCCACTGACCGGGGGAGCGGGGTGGCAGGTCTCAGTGGGCAGGTGGGGAAGGGGGTACCGCTGGACCATCAGGGTTAATTTAAACTGTTTTTAGTATACTTATGCCCACAATCGGACTGGAAGCGGTCCACTGCACCACCAGGGATATTGGACTTGTTTTATTTAATACTTATGCCCACGATCGGGCTGGAAGCGGTCCACTGGACCACCAGAGATATTGGACTTGATGTATTTTATACTTATGCCCACGATCAGGCATTAGGGCACTTTGCCGCGCTGTGCAGCGGGCTTCAGTCCCTGACGTCTGCAGCCTGGTAGGGCGCCAGGCGCAAGTCACTGGGGATCTGCGCACCTGCATGCAAATGGGGCCATAATGACATGCTAATGGCCCCAGTTGCGCCTTGCATGCATTATGGCCCAATTTGCATATCCACCGCTCAATATCATGGTTCCTGCACCTAGTGAACCGCACTTGCGCTGGCGCATCCCCCTGCTTCTCTCTTGCCACTTGCACTGGTGCAGTGCCACTGCACCATGTGCAATGCGGGAGGCCACATTGCCATATTCAACGGTGCTGAGCCATGGTGCAGCACCATTGAATATCACCCAGCACACTCCCAGGTACATCCCCGTTGTGCTGCGCCCAGTTGCGCCCCTGCCTGGTGCATTTCTGAATATCCCACCCTTAGTGTATAACAACTTGATGTACTGAAAGAGTCTAAGGATTCTGAATAAGAGATACAAATTAAATTCTCTCCTCCTCTCCACACACACAACACACCCTACCCCACCCCACATCCCATAATGCCGGAGGGAGATAACTAGTTTTAAGGAGATATACACACACACTCCTAATGCACCTTCATTCACATCAATCACTGTAATTGTTCCCCAAAGGAATTCAACTTGGCATGAAATCCCAAGTAAAAGGGATCATGTATCCTAGTATCTACAGAGCAAAAAAGTGACATTGTTTAACCTTACTCCTATCTGCGTAGTAACATCTCCAAGGATTCTGGATAGAACCACAATGAAATAAAACTGCCACCCTCCCCAGGGTAAGGTAATTAGAAGTAAATATAAAGTTTGTGTGTAAGACAAGAGTCCTAACATTAGTGATGAGGCATTCCCCTTGTTATATATAGAATAATGCCTGGAGGACTATGTATAATGAGAATTTTATACACACTCACAGTGTGAGATACTACATAAATCCTGAGAGTGAAGCTCATGAAGTTTACCGCTCCACTCCCTGTTTTATTACGTATAATTTCTGGCCATCACTGTTTCCTCACCCCTTATGTCTGTTTTCTGTTTCTGTCTCCCTGCTCAACAGTGAGATCAGCTTAGTTTAAAATATTGGAAACAACACACATTCAATATTGAATTACAGCTTAACACAGTTAAGTAAAGAGTAGGAACTGATTCTTAGCTCAGTTTTAGGTTCATTGACTTCTAGATGGGAACCAGGCCAAACCACCATGTTTTTAAATCAGCTGGGAGGACAGGTCCAATTTCTTTTTGTGGAGCAGTTTCTGTTCCCATGCTGCTCAGTGAGAAAAAACAAATGCTTGAGGCTGTCTCAAGACAACCGACTGCATTGTTTGTGCACGTCATTTCTGTTATAACCAGATGGATATAAAGGGAAATAATATCTGGCTTGGTCCATTGAAAAACTGATGGCCAATTATTGTTACACTGTATTGTGCTTGTAAAAAAATAACTTTAAAAGAAAAAAAAATTCTGAAGGAGAACTAGGCTGCAAGGCTTTTATTTTTGATTTTGTCCCTTACCAGTGGCTTACATGTTAGGCCACCCCAAATTCCTGCTCCAGTACCCCAGCTCATTCAAGACCAAGCAACTGACTAAACCTACATCTGTCTCCTCACAGTATAGCCCTATGGTAAAGCCCCCGAAGGGAAGAATTCATCTGGTTAGAAAACAGGGGAGCCCCAGGATCCCCAAGGATTATTAGTGCATGAATGAAGTGTGGCTCCATCTTTGCTGCATACCAAGAGGTGCATTTTCCACTTTAGTTGCTCCTCCTAGTATGGAGAACTGTGAAATGCAAAAGCAGGGGAGCCTCTGAAAATTTTGGACAGCCGAGAGGTGTGCATACATATTGTGCAACCACTCCATGCAAACACATTCTCAGGCTTTCAGAAATTCCCACACAAGATGTTTAGGTTTCTGTTTTTGATTGTCCTCCTGTTAGCTTTTCCCCTTGGAGGACATAGCCAAGCCGGTTAGGCTTCCAATTGCCTTTGTTTTTAAAGATGTCTGGCAAAGAGTCAAAGACTCCCACCACCTAACACGCAATTAATTCCTGTCAACAGTTATCATTTCTCAACTAATTCTGTAATCTACCGCAGAGACCATTTAATTATCTGGGATGCTTTAGAGTTCACTAGAACAGCCTTTTTGAAGTGTATCAATAAGGATGGCACTGTAAAAAACAGAAGATTTATTTTAATTTTATCCTTGTGTTCTTTACAAGCCCACTAGATCCAGAAGTTCTAAGTTAAGGTTGAAAAGGCACCATTAAAATAGCAGTGCAGTAACTGGGACCTACTGGAATCACATTGCAGTTCTGGCCCCCTTTGTTGCTGCTTGCTGAATCATACTTACTTACTTCTTGCCAGCAGAAACAGGCCACACGGTCTATCAAGTCTGTTCGAGTGTGCAGCTAACACTACATTTTCTGCAGCTGCCCCTCCCCAATTACCCTCCACACAGATGAATGCTGACTAACCTTGAACCAGATTAAGCTGTTGGTGGTATTTCTAGTGAATGGGGGAAATTTAGCCAAGACACCAGGGAAATTCCCCTACTCTTCGGTAGGGGGACCTCTGGTCTATTGCATGGAGGATTCAGTGTGTGCTGTGTCTCAGTCGGGAGAGGTTATGGAGCCTGCATTAGCTCTGCTATCAGCGGCGGTCCTTGTGTCTACACCTGAGATTTTGGAGACGTCATGTTTGGACTCTACGATGGAAGAATGGTCTGTTGCTTTGCTTAACCCAGAATTTTCATTGCCTACAGAACAGAAATTGCTACCTGTGTTGTCTGCCATGGAACTAAAGACTCTGACTCCCGAGGGTGCTCCCCGTGTTCTTCCCCCTGCTACTTCCTGTATGGGGTCTGAGACTGTTTGAGCGGCTTCGGAGCCGCTTTTGGGAGATTTTTGACCGAATTTACCGGCAGTTTGTGTGGCTTCCACGTTGCAGGTCATTCGTGATCTTTTTGGACTTCCTCCTTCAGGCGGACCGCCAGGGACTACCTGGACTGCTTCGGAAGCACTGGAACACGCTGGCTGGACTAAAACAGCTTCAGGCACATGGACACCGGACTTATCCTGTGACGAAAGTGCGCCATGGAGTTTTGTATTCACCAAACAGGCCTGCAACTTTCTACAAGAGCTCCATCGAGGTACCTTCTTCACGAGAACTTTCACATATAAAGAACTGGGGGGATATTGTTGAATCTCAACTGTCTACTGTTGTCTTGCCAGGTCCCAAACCCGAGGGAGTTATACCTTCTACTGGGGTGTTGGAGGGTTCGAAGGCAGACAATGGGGATTGTGGTTTAAAGGGTCACTCTTCTACTGCTTTGCCGTCATATATTACTCCTCCACATACTGCAGTCACTCTAGATACATCTGATACTAATGGGACAGTGCCTCCCTTATCTCACTCTGTTTTATCTGCGTTAGGAACAGCTTCCCCTGGTATAACCTCACAGGAGACTACTTTTGGCTCTGCCACGTTGTCACAGTTGGCTGAGTCTGTTTCCCCCTGCTGTTGTTAATCAGCCCTCTCCTTTGGATGACCCAGGTAAAGGCCCTTCAGCTGTTCCTAGGGCCCCTAATAGGGGACCTATTTTTTCTGATTTATTTAAAAATAAATTGGAACAGGCCCCCAGACGCAATGCTGTTCGTATACAATATAGGGGTGGTCTTAGCAAATTTCCTGATAGGTATTTTGTTGCAAGAACTTTACTAAAGGGTTCTATGCATTTTCATGCTTCAGACATATATGCATTTATACATGTTTCTGGAGAGGAAACTTTTGATGTTAGTTTTAAAACTAATATCGGATTGGATAGATTTTGGCATAAGTACAGTACTCTGAAGCAGGCACCATTATGGGCACCTTTCTATGTTATACCACTAACCAAACCAGCAGTGATAACTGTTATTGTCATGTTTTGAAATGAAGGGGTTAGCATTAGTGACATCTATCATTGGTTGCAGAATAGGTGTACTGTCTTGTCCACACCTGAAGCTATTATTGACACTGAAGGTCTGTGGACTGGAGGTTGGAAGTTCAGAGTTAAGCTTTTTCAAGTTAACTCTGAAGTGGTACATCTTCCAAACAGCTTTTTTCTTGGCAAGGATAGAGGTGTATGTTTTTATGGTGGACAGCCCAGGGCATGCTACAAATGTGGTGCCCATACCCATTTAAGTAGCACTTGTGATCTATTGAAATGCAGTCTGTGTGGAGGTTATGGTCACCCTAGTATGAACTGTGAAAATGTTTTTCAATGCAACCTCTGTGATGAAAAGGGACATGCCTATCATCAATGTCCCTGGGCTAGCAGAAACAGAACTGAGGGTTGGAATATGGACTCTTTAGTACAGAAGGCACAGGACGAGTTGATCCAGAAGAACGATGGTTCTGTTCCTTCTGCTGACCCCCCCATCTCCTCCACAGCAACCTGCAGTACTGGTGGTTGATCACCATGAGGAAGTTAGTGCCACCCCTACTTTAGCTATGGAAATACAGAGTCAGGCAGAGGTAGACACTGCTTCGGTGGTTCCCCTTTCTGCAACCTTACAGAATCCTGACCAGCCCATGGGAGATCTGGAGGGTCTTTCACAAATTAGAAGGGTGACTAGAGCTACGACTAGAAAATCACAAAAGATCAGTTAGGTATCAACTTCCAGTGTCTTTGATTTATTACGAGAGGAAGGGGAGGACACAGATGGGGATTCTGAAGCTTCTATTTTGCCCTCTGACATGGAGATTTCAGGTGCCAGACCTCCAGATGTAGTACGTAAAAAGAAAGATAGAAGGAAAAAAGGGGGTAAAAAACGTAAAAATATGGCTGCCACAGATGGGAGTGGCTGATTTCAGTTTAGACCCTGGCTAATCTACGGATTTCCTCCTTCAATATTTGTAGTCTTAGAAACTACAAAAAACAGACTTCTTTTTATATCACTTCGCTGCTTCGTTACGTACTGACATCATCTTATTACAAGAAACTAGGCTGAAATCCATTTTTGAAATTGGGCAGGTTAAACGGAGTTGGGTCTGGGGACCCTCCTACTGAATGTTTGGTGATGAAGTGGCTGATGGTGTAGCTATTTTATTTAAGTCTACAGCCTTTTCCATCACACAAATTATAGATATTCTCCCAGGTAGGGCCTTAATATTGGATTGTTGTTTCCAGGGCCTTTCTTTTCACATAATAAACATCTATGCTCTACAAACCAAAACTGCTAGGATTAGTTTATTTGATTTAATTAAACCTTTTCTTTGTACATGGAAACATATTGTGTGGGGAGGTGATTTTAATTGCACTGTAGACATTTCTTGTCGGACAGCAGCTGGTAAAAAAGTATACTGTGACCAGGGCCCCTGGTGTTCTGCAGCAGAATTTTCTAATTTCTGCGGCAGGGCTCCTTGACTTCTGCGGCAGCATTTTCTGATTTCTGCGGCATGATTTATTCATTTCTCTGGCAGAATGCAGGCCTGTCATTGGCTAAATATGATGTGATGTCATCAATGACATCATATGCTGAGCATAGAGGAGGGACTTCAGGATAAACAAGGTGGGAAAGAAAGCCTGCCACTATGGAAAAACAGTATATTTATATGAAAATTCACCAAAAACAATGAATTCTGTGGCACTATATATATTCTGTGGCATGATACAAATTCTGCGGCAAATTCTGCAACTGCAGTACCGCAGAATTCCAGGGGCCTTGACTGTGACTCTACTGCTTTGAAAGCTTTGGTTAAAAATGCTGGATTAACTGATGCTTATCGTGCTCTACGATCTGATGCTGGGTATACTTATCATAGATCCATCTACAATACTAGAATTGATTATCTTTTTTCTTCTAAGTATTGCATTCCACTTCAGTTTCTGATTCAACCTAGTGAATTCTCGGATCATCATATGTCTACTGGCACCTTTTCTTTTGATTCTGCTCCCACTGTTTTTTTATCACGGACCTCCTTATGGAGACTTAATAATTCTCTACTTTCACACATAACTGTCATGTCACAAGTTCAGACACTATTTAGAGCACGGATTTCTGTTCTTTGTCTTTTTGACTCCATTTGGCAATGGTGGAAGGATATAAAAATTGAACTGAAATCCTTTCTCCTGAAGCAAGGATAACACAGGGCTAGGGACAAATACATTAAATATTTAGGGTATCGAGATCAGTTATATAAATTTTTGTCATATTCAGTTTCTTCTCCTATAGATTATACATCTCAGATTAAAGAATTATGGAACTGCATGTTTTCTCACCAATATGACTGGGCCCACACCTTAGAGTCGACAATGAGATTTGGTACTTCAATTTCCCCATCTGCGAACTCCTTTTTAGCCTGTAAGGAACAGTTACATGCTACAGTGATGACTGGTCTGTATAATTCAGCTGGTATCATAGAGTCCTCTATCTTAGGTATGCATTCAATTACGAGGTCCCATTTACAGGTTCAGTTCGGTACTACCCCTAGTCATAAGAAATTGTTATTGGATGTTTTTACGGCACCTGTCCCTCAGGTATCTATGCATAGAGCTTTAGACTCTGTGGCTCTGATTACTCAATAGGAAGTTGCTCTTGCCATTTCCCAACTTAAATTGGGAGTGGCCCCAGGTTCAGATGGCCTCACCCATGAATTTTATAAGACATTTACTACAGATTTGTTAGAAGTCTTGACGAGGGTATATAATAAAGTATTACAGGAATCAGACGGGGCCTCGGATTTTGGTTCATCAATTCTGACATTTATATATAAAAAAGGATATAAGTGTTCCCTGGATAATTGGAGGCCACTCCATCTCCTTAATACAGATTATAAGATTCTAGCCAAGATTCTTAGTAGTAGGTTGCACAAACTGGCTCAAGACGTAATAGATGTCTCCCAGTCTTGTGGCATTCCTGGCCGAACTATTCATTCTAATCTATTCCTATTGAGAGAGATCTTTGAGGCAAAACAGGCACATCAGCTTACTGGTTTTGTTGTATCCTTAGACCAAGCAAAAGTTTTTGACAAGGTACATCATACCTTCTTATTTCAGGTTATGAAATTGTATGGTATCCCTAATATACTTTTAACCTGGCTTACTCATTTTCCATTGCACATTTTACACCTATGATTAATGGATATTTGGGGGGATCATCTCCCTCAGAATTTTGGGATCAGACAGGGCTGTCCATTAAGCCCGTTATTATATACATTTGTTTTGGACTCTGTCATTAGACAAATTAAATGGGACAATCAGATTGTTGGATTAGCTCCATGTTCTACTTAGTTCCCTGAGAAAATATCTGCATACGCAGATGATGTTGTATTGTTTGTACAAAATAAAGATTCGGGAGACAGAGCAATTCAGATTTTTCAGGACTTTTCGTCAGTTTCAGGGGGGACTTTGAACTTGCAGAAGAGAATTTCTATTCCTTTGGATACAACTTCCATAGCTATCTCGGAGGTATTCAGATGAGCACTGACCCTCAAAAAATTTTGGGGATATGGTTTAATGTTTCAGACATGGCAAAGTTTAATTGGGAAAAACGTCTGATTATTAGTGAAGATTAGGCACGACTCTGGAAATCTTGGAAATTGGGGAAAAGAAAGAGGGTACTGATAGTTAAGAAGTTTTTGCTTCCCGTCTTTTTATATTTAAGTTATGTTTATGCCCCCTACAACAGTTAGAAACACAAATTTTTAGTGTTTTCTTTCAAATGATATGGGGTAGTCAACCGAACCCTATTAAAAGAGATGTCACCTATTTACCTATTCAGAAAGGGGGTCATGGGATGATTAACCCTATTACTTTTTCCTTTCCTTTTTTCTTTATCATATATTTAGCTGCGTACAATATCAGACACATAATTGGGATATGTGGGTATACAATGCTATGCAGACTGTTATAGACAAATGGGATAATTTACCTCCTAAACATTCACGACACCTTTATGTTCCTTCCTATGCAATTGATAGCCTTCAGAAATTGAGACACTGGAAGTTGCAAAAGTCATCTGTCCTATCTCTTACTAGAAAACAGCTTTATCAAACATTTCTAGATATTACAAAACCATTACTACTTTTTCCAGAATGTACCCCTTCAGACATGAAGTTTGCTTTGCAGCTTCTTCTTGGTAAAAGTGTTCTGCAACATATGTGGGATGTTACATGGCTATGTTGCCACGGCAGATTGAATGTCCGTGGTAATTTGAAACACAAGTCTTCTCAAGACAGATTTTGTCCTAAACCTTCATGTACTCAAATTGAGGAAACAATGTCCCACTTCTTTTTTTGAATGTGAGGATAGTCGCTTGTTTTGGAAAACTTTGGCATTCAAATGGCAATGGCCCTTTTTAAGTAGAATTACATATCAGACTTTGATATTGGGTAATTTTACTGGAAGCTGGGCCAAATTTCATAAAAGCACTTTACGAGTTATTTCTTCTGTGTGCGTAAATATTATCTGTGGCAAGCAAGATGTCAAAATGTTTTACAACAAATTTAAACTTCGCCTCAAACTATTATATTGACCATAGAAACAGCACTCTCCAAGATTATGGAAACAGAGCACCGACAGCTATCATTAGAACATTTTCAGATGTTATGGAACTATATTAAATTTTTACATTAACATCCTGGGACTACACTTTGTTTACTTGAATGTATTATTTTCTGTTTACATTATGGTTTCTTTGTTTGTATACAGTTGATGCACTACTCCTAATAATCTCTATGTTATATCTTTATTGTTTACGTATATGATGTTGTGTTTTCCTTTCTTAATAAAAATCCCCCTACTCTTGCAGTAGGGGAACCCTGTTGCTGTACATTGTGGTCACTCTGAATCTGACCTTGGAGGAGGAAGGTCTGCAGCAAAGGGTCACAATGGCCCAGGGAAATGAAGTGTTAGAAGTAATGTTAGATGAGGGATCCACTGAGGAGGCAGCTGGAATGCACCCGATGGGTGGCCAGCACATCGCCCGAGTCAGCGGTCCATTAGTGGTGGACGGAAAACAGCCTTTGAGTCTGGCTGACAAGCAGCACTGTTTGGAGGAGGAACTCCTTAGAGTAAGTGAATTGATCGCACTTGGAAGTCGAACGCATGATCAAGATGATGACAGGAAGCAGAAACGCTCGGAGACTTCGTCGGGTGCTCTCGATGCGGCAGGCCCGAGTAAGCTTCATGCAGCCATTGAGTAGCGTGTTTCTGCTGTAGTTTCTTCAAAAAAGGATTGGGGGGATATCGTAGATGCTACCTGGTCACTGGATAGGGCTTTACAGGATGCAGGGTGGATCCCTGTGAAGGGCGGTACTTGGAAACCTGCTGAGGCTGTTGGCGTTTGACAGGAAGGACCTAGTTCCCAGATAAGTATTATTTGCACTGTTTCTACTGCTCTTCCTATGCCTAAGACAGTAATGGGTGATGGTTCCCCTATTCCTGAGTCTGCTCTCCCCGATGCTATCCCGGGTGGGTTGGACACTGGGGATTCTAATATTACTGCAGATGCAGTACAGCAGCCGACTTCTGACATTCCTGAAAAGCCTTCTTATGCCAGTCATTTTCATGGAGCTTGCAAAACAGCGTAATGCCCTTCATCTCTGTTATGTAGGTCCCAGGGATAACCCCCCCAGATCGGTTTTATGTTGGTAAAGTTCTATTAAAACAAAGCATGGGGTTTTCTCCCTCAGAAGTCTATGCCCTGATCCATGTCCATGGAGAGTATATTTTGACATCAGCTTTCGTACCCCTGCTTTGTTAGAAATGTTTTGGTGCCATTATTTGAATTTAAAAATGAATCCTTTATGGTCGGATTTCATTGTTTTGCCTTTGATTAAGCAGCCCTTTTGTGTCATAACCATCCTTTTTAGGAATGAAGGGGTTAACGTTGTAGACATTGTGAACTGGTTGACCAAGAGGTGTGACATTCAGGGCAATCCTGTTCCCATATTAGATGCAGAGGGATTCTGGAATGGGGGATGGAAGTTTTGAGTAAAATTGCATTCTTATGATACCGACCTCATACATCTGCCTAATTGTGTTTTTCTGGGTAGGGATAAGGGTTTTCTCATCTACCCAGGTCAACCCAGGGTCTGTTTCAAGTGTGGGTCTAAGACTCATATTAGCACCTCATGCGATGTGCTTAAGTGTACTCACTGTGGGGAAACTGGTCACCCTAGTGCTCACTGCTTTCAGACGTCCCGATGCAATCTCTGTGACAAGACAGGGCATGCTTTTGAGACTTGTCCTCTGGCTGCTAAAAACACATCTGAAGCTGATTTTGGTGTACAAGATCATTACATATGGCTGGCAGTTCAGCAGGGCCTCTCTCCTATGGGGGAGTGCCTCATGTAGCCTCTTCTACTGGCCTGCAGCCGGCTAGGAAGGCCCTGAATGATGGGTCAGCTCTTGCAACTGATGCTGTTCCTTTAGCTGGAGTTATGGCACATATTACACCTGGGATGGGAGTCATGGGAAGGGAAGGTACTTGCCCCCCCACCCTCAGATCCACCACCCCCTGATGAGGGTTATACCACATTTGTTGAAAGAAAGGAAAGTGTTTAAAGGGAAGGGTAAACAAGCAAAGAAATCCACTATCCCTGCCTCAGTCCCTCCCCTGGCAGACCCTAACATTTATGATGTTTTGCTGGATGATTCAGTGGCTGTGACTGAGTTGGTTCTTCCTACTGTGACACCCTCTCAGCCTGAGTCTCTGTTACCTTCAGAAGGACATGTGGAACCAAGGCCTCAGAATTGTAAGAGTGGGAGGGTGACTAGGGCCTCCAGTAAAGTGAAGTGATTCCAATCTTCATGTGACATATGGCTCCCTTTCACTTTTGGGTGGCATCCTTGAATGCAAACATCATTAAAACACCTGCCAAGCATAGAAACACCTTTTCTCAGTTTGTTCATGAGAATTTAGACTGTGTTTTTTTTTCAGGATGCCCGCTTGCATTCTACTGAGAAATTAATTGCCTCTGCTAATGGTTGGATAAGGGGAGACAGCTTTTGGTCACAAGGGAAGAATTTATGTAGTGGGGTTGGGATTTGTTTTTTTCTTTCGCACATTCAAATGGTTCATCACGTTGAAGTCTTGGAAGGTAGAGCCTTGGTTTTAGATATTAAGTGGGGTTCCCTGCCTTTACGTTTATTGAATGTTTATGCTCCACAAAATAAATTTGATAGGGTTGCTCTCTTTAAATCACTTTACCCTTTTCTACGTACTTCTTATCTGGTTATTTTGGGAGGTGATTTTAATTGTTCCTTACCCTCCCAGGTATCTTCTGCTTTTTGGAAAAAGGTATACTGTGATGCAGCTTGTTTGGCACAGTTGATTGTTGATGTTGGTTTAGTTGACGCTTTTGGTCCTAATATTGGTGGGTCTGGTAATACCTACTTTTGTGGTCCCAGGGCATCTAGGATTGATAATTTATTTCTTTTCTCAGGGGTTTGTTGTACAGTCAAAATTCCTGCAAGAGGTGGCTACGTCTGATCATAGGTTACTTAAGCTTGCCTTATGTGATGTACCTGTGACCCAGAGGGGTCCTGGGATTTGGAGTTAAATATCACCTTGCTGGATATCCCTCGTGTAGCAGAAGGTTTACGTTCTCTTTTGGTGGCACGCCAGTCTGTGTTTTTTCTATATGATACCTTAAATGACTGGTGGGTGGATACCAAAAATGAAATCAGGAGACATTTTCAGAAGATAGGTAGAATTAATGGCAGACTCCGACATGATGAACTTAGTTATTTAAGGGGTCGACTTCATTTCTAGTCCACTTTCTGCCAGCATATGGGATCTGAGTGTTATGACAAGATTAAAGGGTTGAAGGCAGATCTGGCTTGGTTGCAGTTACAGGTTTTGCAGGATATGGAGCGGAAGCATAAGTATGGGATTTTTGGGAAAAAGAGAGACACCTTACCATTTGAATCTGTAAGGCTTCTGAGGGAGTCCGGTGGAGTGACGTATTTGAACACTGCGGGGGGAGGGCAAGCATTAACTAATGACAGTATTTTGGCTGCAATTCATACTTATGCTTCAGACTCTTTTATGAGTAAATCTCTTCCGCAGGCTTCCATACGTGGTTGGTTGTCTTGTAGGCAATTACCCACATTGGCTCCTGAATTGCAGGATACTTTAATTAAACCCATTTCACTGGATGAACTGAAATCTGTGATTTGGTCCTTGAAAACAGGGATTGCTCCTAGTTCTGATGGGCTCCCTCATGAGGTTTATAGGGTGATCTGGGAAGTGTTAGGAGTGGAATTCTGTGAGATCTTGAATGTTGGCTTACAATCTGGTAATCTCCCTGAGAGTATGTTACAGGGTATTTTGTTATTAATTAAAAAAATAAGGGGGGGGGATGGGGAAATTTGGATAATTGGAGGCATTTGTCTCTGCTCAATACAGACAATAAAATCTTGATGAAGATTTTATGTAATCGTTTACAGGTGATCTTGGATACTTTGTTACATCCCACTCAGTTTAGTGGTGTTCCAAATAGGAGGGTTCAGGATGCCCTGATTCTTCTCAGAGAGATTTTGCATAAGGGTGTTTCACGGGAAATCGTTGTTCATCTGGTTTGCCTTGGTCAAACAAAAGCCTTTAATCATGTGGACTATGTATACTTGTGGGAGACCTTGAGAAGTTATGGATTTCCTTTGCAATTCATAGGTTGGTTGCAAACATGCTATAGGGGTATTAGTTTGTTGCCCAGTGTGAATGGTTGGCTAGGGCAGAAGGTCATGGTATATCGGGGTGTTAGGCAGGGGTGCCCACTCAGCCCTTTGCTTTATGTGCTTTCTTTGGATCCCTTATTGCATGCCCTGAACATGTGAGAAAAAATTATTGGTTTGTCTGTGGGTTGTGAAGATATGCAGATTGTCTCAGTCACTTATGCAGATGATTTAGTCTTGGTTTTAGCTGATAGTTCTGCAGCAGAAGCTCATTTAATATTACAGGCCTTCTCTGACATTTCTGGATCCTCAATTAATAAGTTATAAAGTGGGATCCTACTATTAGGCTATGACACTGCTGATGCAGCATTGATTTGGAAAATGCCTCTAGATTTAGACTATAGGAGAATTCTTGGTGTCTACTTTGGGGGTGCAGATGCTCATAGATATAATTGGGAAAGGCAGTTGTTGGTGGCTCGAGACAGGGTGGTTCTCTGGAATAAAAGACAGATGATGAAAGCTAAATGGGTCTATCTCATTAAGACCTTTTTATTGCCATATTTTTTATTTTTGGCAGCAGTTTACCCCCCCCCCCCATTCTTTGGAGGCATCTCTTTATAGCGTGTTTTTTCTTTGTTTATGGGGGAGTAGCTTGAAGAGGGGTATCACGTATTTACCTATTAGTGAGGGTGGTTTGGGGATGTTGAATCCAGTGGTGTTTTTTCATGTTACCTTTATTTTTTATAATCTAACTCTGTTGTTAAAAGGAGAAAGCAAGATATGGTCCCTGTGGGTGGCAGATGGTATAGGTCTGCTTCTGGAAAACTGGGACCCTTCTGCATTTTTACTACATCAAACTAAGATGTTTACTTTCTCTAGTCACTTTCAGGGGAAGTTTGGGAAAGTAAAGACCTGGCACATAGTCAAAAAATCTCTCTGTTCACAATCCTGTAAACAATTTTATAATAGTGTGTTACAGGATTTTTTTAAGCAGACCCATGGTTTCATGACTTACCCATTGCTGACCAACATTCCAAGGTGCAGTTTTTGGTTGGTAAAAGAGTCCCTAAGTATATGTGGGATTTTTTATGGCTTTGCCTGCATAAAAAGTTGGGGGTGAAGGGGAATCTGAAGCATAAGGAATTATCGGAGAGATTTTGCCCCAGGGAAGAGACTTGTTCGGGAGTGATTGAAACTTTGCAAAAAATTTTTTTTCGATTGTCCCTTTGTTGTGTCCTTTTGGTCTAAATTCCTTGCTACCTTGCCACTGAACCCTTTCCAAGGTCAGTCATCAGCTATATGGACAGAGGGTGTACTTCCTGGCTCATGGGTAGTTTATGACTCTGTCACAATTAGACTTTTGATGGGATTTATTAGCTTTCAGCTTTGGCAGGCTCGTTGTAGCCTTACACTTTGGAAACTGTTGAAAACAGAAAATCAAATTTTATTTAACATTAGAAAAGATGTACTATGGTGGCAGATGCTGGAAAGGGAGAGAGTGCACCCAGATCTTTATAAATTTTGGTAGCAGACGATGGCTTGGCTTGATACGGGTTAGGGGTTTCTTTAGGAAACCTTTCTTTCCTTTTCATAGTCATTCTTTTTTGCTAAAGTATTGTTGAGGGCTTTTCTGTTGCTTTTGGGAGGTTGTAATGATGGATTCACATATTTTAGTAGAAGCTAATTATTTTTATTGATATTATTTTTGGGGGGAGGTTCTTATTATTAATTGTTTGGTTTCATATGAGGGACTACCTCTTATGGGGGGACGGGAAGGGGTGGGTTATACTGTTTCTTTTTTCTGTTAAGGGTTATGGTATGAATTAGTACTTATTCATGTTTGTTGTTTCTTTCTTTTTATGGCTTTGCTTGATGTCCAATTGCTTTGTATTTCCTTTGTTATGATTTGGTTTAGATTTCAATATTACAGGATTTACCCTGTTATTTTAGCAGGGGTGGTATGGGGGTTCTTTACAATTACGGGTTCTTTATGGTTATGCTTTATGTATGCTGCAATACTTATTTCTGTTCTGATTTTATTTTTATTTTTTAAATTTTATTTTTATTATGATTTGTATGATGTGATACAATTTTGTATGATTTGTTTTGAGTTTTAACTAAACGATTCCTCTACACTTTCAGTGGGGATAGGACAGGGGTTCTGTACAATTGCGGATTCTTTATGTTTGAAGTTCATGTATGCTGTACTACTTATGTTTTTGATTTCTTTCCTTATGATTTTGTATGAAGTTATACAATTTTGTATATATTTTTTTAAGTTTTGAATAAAAAATTCCCTACTCTGACAGTAGGGGGCCATGCTAGTGTTGTTCATTTCATTCTGACCCTGACGGAGCATGGAGCTGGACGTGCAGTGGGTTCGGGGGCAGGAGACTCCTCCACTGATTTCTGCACCGGCTTCCAACATGAGGTCTGATTTAGAGGGTGGTATTCCTTCTGACAGTACTGAGGGAGTGGAGATCGTGAATGCTACCAATTTATTACCGACTTCCGAATTGGTTTCATAGTCGCCTGAGGTAGACAAGCTTCTTATGGCATTATCTGATAATGAATTACGATACCGCTAGACTACATATGACCTTACAAAGGCTTTGGAACTTGCTCAAACTATGTCTTCTATGGTGCCTCCTTTACTTCAGGACTGCTTACATGCTACCGGCGGGAGTTGTCAGGCTACATCCCAAAATATGCCTACTACCCTGATAATGGCTGCTCCTGTATTCATGCAGTCTACTGATACTACTCAGAATCTTCTGCTGACTGCGTTTTTAAGAAGACTGTTGTTAAGCAGTCTTGGGTTGATCTTTCTACTGCTCCTACAGAACCCTGGTCCATTGATAGCTCGCTTAAGGCAGTGGGTTGGGTGCTTTCTCCTACGACGGGACAATGGACTTCGGGCTTTGCTCCTAATCATGTTTCTGGACTTTCTCAATCCACTGTGAGTACTGCATTTATTGCCCCTATCAGTCCTGTGCCTTTGGTAGTCCTGCACCTTGTTGCTCCTGCTTCTGTGCAACAGTCACCTTCTGGGCCGCTACTTGATTTTTCACTGCCTTCTGACTCAGCAACCCATCTTACATCTTCCCCTGCCTGACCCTGTGCCTGTTTCTCCTTTGCTGACTCCTCCACCTAGGCCTACTGCTTCTCATGCATCCCCTGACCTTCTTAATCCCCCTATTCCTGATGAGGACTTCCCTGATTGCCCTGGATCTGATCAGAGAGGGGGTGATCGTGGCCGACGTCAATCTAAAACTTAAGCTTCTTTCTTTCAGAAGAAGGTTTTCCCTGCTAAACGACATAACACTGTGCGCCTCCTCTATAAAAGGGGTCTGGATTTCTTTCCAGACAGGGTGTATGTGGGAAAGGTGTTGTTGTTGGGCTCTTTGAAATTTCATGTTGCTGAACTTTATGCCCTTATTCATGTTTCAGGGAGATTGTATTTGATATCAGTTTCAAACTGCATTCTGGCCTTGAGAAATTCTGGGTTCGCTATCAACAGGTTAAAAGTACTCCGTTGTGGACTCCTTTTGAGGTTGTCCCTTTGACCAAACCCACTCAGAAACTTGTCACTGTACTATTTCGTAATGAGGGAGTTAGCATCACAGATTTATTGTTCTGGCTGAAGCAAAAGTATACTGTTCTGGGATACCCTGAAGCTATTTTTGATACTAAGGGGATTTGGACTAGGGGATGGAAGTTTTGGGTCTCCCTGACTCTTGTTGATGGTGAAATTCAGCATTTGCCTAATTCTTTTTTCATTGGTGGTGATAGAGGGTTTTTTTTTTTATCCTGGACAACCTAAGACGTGTTATAGATGTGGTTGTCCAGGACATATTAGTGCTGCCTCTGATAAGATTAGGTGTCTGCTCTGTGGTTTACTAGGTCACATTAGCACTCAATGTACCCAGATTGCCCGTTGTAACTTATGCGGGGAGGAAGGTCATGTTTTTAGTGACTGTCCCCAAGCAGCTCATCGAAAGGAGGGGTCTAGTGACCTGAACGAACAGAGGTTATTGATAGTTACTGCACAATGGGATTTTACCTGAGTAGCTCGTATTCCTGATCCTAAGGTGTCCCTTCCAGTACCACCTGCTTCTGACTCCCTTCCTCTTGATGAGGAGGAGGTGGTTGGTTCTGCTACTGCTCTTCGTGCGGATGAGCACCCTTCATTTCTTATGCAGGTTGACCCTGTTTGTCCCACTCATGACCCTAATACTGTGTCCATGCCTCCTCCACTTCCCCCTGTGGTTATTCCAGAGATTGGGAGGAGGGTTTCTTGATGCCAACTGGCCTGGAAACCACCTGCTTCCAAGGTCCAAAAGATCTCTGAGACTGTTCTTTCCAATAAATTCAGCCCGTTGCAAGATTTGGAGACCGGGCAGGGGCCTGACTCTGAAACTTCCTCTGGTGATCCTGGTCATTTGTAGATTGCTTCTGATTCTGATGTTAGTGAAGTAGGGGATGATATGCAGGTAACTGGGAAAACACGACATAAGGCTGCCCCCAAGAGTAAGCCTGACATTCCTGGGAAACATGTTGAAAAGAAATAAGGATCTGCTTTTAATATTGTGATGTCACAACTTACATTACTTACTATTAATGTCAATAGTATTAAGAATGAACATAGGAGGGGACTTGTGTTTACTCATTTTCGAGATGTTGCTGCTGATGTTATTTTTCTTCAGGATACCAGATTGCATACTGTTGCTGAAGTTACACGGGCCTCTAATGAATGGTTTCATGGAGCTTCTTCTTGGTTGCTGGGTTTAGATCGTTGTTTAGGTGTTGGGATTTTATTTACTGTTCCGGTTCAGGTTTTGAAACTCTTAGACTTATTCCCTGGGTGTGTTTTGTTGCTGGACATTATTATAGACTATAGATATTACAGATTGATTAATATCTATGATCCACAATCTAAGGCTGAACGAATTGATTTGTTTGCTGCTGTCCGCCCTTACTTGTTCTCTACACGTCCTGTGATTTTTTGTGGTGATTTTAATTGTGGGTTGTCACTTCAGGATATGGGGGAGTACTGCAAAAATGACTAAGATTTTTTGTGATATGTCTTTTCTAACTTCTATGATTCATTTGGCCTCTATGATTGATGCATGTACAGCTAAACTTGGTACAGGGATTCCTACTTTTCAGCGTGGCAATCATGCCACTCAAATTGAGTTTGTTTTTGATAGTAATTTTGTTTATTTACATCAGGTTTGGGTTACTTCTGTAGAGTACTCTGATCACAAGGAATTGGATGTGGTTTTAGGGTCTCCTCCTGCCCCTTTAGGGCCTGGGTTTTGGCATTTTAATGCTCTCCTTTTGCAGAAAGACTCTATTTCTCATCAAATTTTGTTTTTGGTTGGTGGTAAAAAGACTTTGTTTGACCTTTTTGATAATGCTTAGTTGTGGTGGGATTGTTTGAAGTCTGATTTGAATGCTTTATTGATTTCTTTGAGTAAATCAGTTTGGGATTTGGATAAAGTCTGATATCTCTCCCTTCGTTCTCATCTTCATAGGGTAATGAGCTTGGCTCACACCACAGTTCATGATTATTCCTGCCAGATAAACAGTCTTCAGCATGAAATGAAAGAACTTCATTCCAAACAGCTTGCTTCCTTAATGATGCAACAAGCTTTTGGGGCACAGGGCAAGTTGGCCATGGTTTGTCCCTTTCTCAGTTCTGCTGATAGAGTTAAACGAAAGCATATGACTGAGGTTTAGGACTCTAACTGAGTGATGCAATCTACCCCACAAGGTGTCTTGCTTGCTATTTCAGTCTATTTGCATGGACAGCTTAGTACCTATTCTGGTGATGTGGGGCTGTTTTCATCCTTGCAATCTCTGATTTCTCTGATTTTCCCATTTCCCTTTCTAGAGAGCTTACCCAGGATTTACAGGTTGCAGAGGTTACTCCCTCCCCAGCAGTAGGCGCACCATGGAAGCACCCCCCCCCAAGCACTGAAGCAGTCGGGTCGTGAGGGCTGCAGAGCAAGGAGCCCTCCCCAGCATTAGGCGCACTGTGGAATTGCCCCCCCAAGCACTGAAGCAGTCAGGTCAAGAGGGCTGCAGAGCAAGGAGCCCTCCCCAGCAGTAGGCGCACCGTGGAAGCACCCCCCCAAGCACTGAAGCAGTTGGGTCACAAGGGCTGCAGAGCAAAGAGCCCTCCCCAGCAGTAGGTGCACTGTGGAAGTGCCCCCCCAAGCACTGAAGCAGTCGGGTCATGAGGGCTGCAGAGCAAGGAGCCCTCCCAGCAGTAGAGCGCAGTATTGAGCCCCAAGCACGAAGCATTAGAGCTCAACTTCCGTGGGTGTTTAAGGCCCGCTTCTGCATGGCAGCTCCCTACTACCCACACCACCACCCTTGGTGAGCTCCTAGTTTTATAAGCTTTCCCACATGATCTGAGAAAACTTATCAGGACACTCTCCCATTTGCAGCTTATCGGCTGCTACCACTAGAGGCCGCACTACCAGGACTTAGCCTTTCTCCTCAATCCTTCTAACCTTCCCCACTGACACCTCGTCCCTGTAAGCCTGCTATGTGGATTTTTCAACCTGTATCAAACCTGTCTCTGCTTATCTCAAGTGCTTAACCTACCGCTGGCCTATACTGCTGCTTAAGAGCACTTGCAAATTTCTTGGGTACCTCAACTAAAGCTGTTCTGTAAACTAAGGGCACTTTGCCTGTAATTATCAGGTATTGTATTCTCCAATTTTCTAATAGCCAGACCACTCATCCCTCTGTAGCTTGCAGTACAGCTATTATCCTCCTGGCTTAGAAATTATCTTACAGTATAAGGTCTCCTACTGCTTTTGACTCACTTGTGCTTGCTGTGTTGAACTATTCCCCTCATTACCCCAACTCCCCCTCTTTCTGAATTCCTGCAATTCCCTGAGTCCAGTGTCCCCTCTCTGATCTACAATATGAAGAACCTGTCACCCAGGGTCGCTCCTGCATACTCCGCTCAGATACTGAGGCTTGCCCTTCCCTTCCCCTGGGGTTGTCTCTCCCCAGAGCAGTGCTGGAACTCCATATGCCTCTCCTTACCCCTTAAATCATGGGTGGAGGGGTTAAACAAGCTTAACCAAATCTCATACGGACCACTCCCAAAGGGCAGCTGCTATTATCTATCCTCCTACCTCAGCGAGTCCTACCAGCAGAGGCTCCTCCTCCCCCCCCCCAAACACTACAGGCTACCTTGCCAGGCTCAAGTTGGGGCTGGGGGGGGACACTGAATCAAACCCTCATCCCCACTCTCCTAATTTCACCCTTAGTGACCCCACCAACCCCCTTTGGGCCAACACCAGTGGACTCAAGTTGGTACACAGGAACATTGGCAGCCTAAGGCAAAAAATCCATGACCTGGAGGCATGGACGGCACTGTACAAACCCAACATACTAGCTGTTACTGAAACATGGCTCAAATCTCAGATCCTCCCCCACAAAGTGGACCTAGTTGGCTACCATGCCTTTAGAAAGGACAGAGTGGGGAAAAGAGGAGGTGGGGTTCTCATCTATCTCAGCTCTACCTTGAACGCTTCACAGGTTGACCACCCCTCCCTCTGTGGATTGCACAGCGAGATCCTATTTATTAAAGTGCTCCTCGGCGACACCAAGCCCCTCTACATAGGGTGTGCCTACCTCCCGCCTCCTCCCTAGAACCCCTAACCAATGCCCTCGTGGAGCACCTTGGGGAGATCATCCTCCTCGGGACTTCAACTCTAAACTGGTTGCCCTGGGGTCCCCTCAACCAAGAATGTAATACTCGACTCCTCACTTACCCAAATCATCGCTCTGCCTACTAGGCACAATGCTAAGCCTGGCAACCATTCCTTGCTTGACTGGGCACTAGTCTCCTGCCCTGACCGCATACTGACTGCTGGGATCATGTCCGACTCTCTGAGTGACCATTCACCAATTTTCTGCACCTGGTCCAACAAATCCCCCAAAATTGCTGCTGGGGTCATAGAAGCCAAGAATTTTAGCAGGTTTGTATCAGCAGACCTCTGCTCTGACTTGGGGACAACTGACTGGGACCCCATTGTCTCCTTCCCCTCACTCGATGAGGTGCTTGATTACTTCACCAATTTATTCCTGCCCTTGGCTAACCTGCATGCCCCGCAAAAGAAGCTCAGGGTACAGGGAAAGTGCCACAAATGGCTGAGCCCTTGCCTTAAGCAAACCATGCTACTCCGTGACAGGGCATGGGGACTCTACACATCCTCTAGCAGTACTATTGACTGGGTGAAGTACAGGGAACTGGGGAACTTATGCAAAAAAACCTCCAAACAGGCTAAGTCCAAGTACCTAAGACACCTCCAAACTCATCACCTAGGTGACCCTAAGAAATTCTGGGGTCACATTAACTCCCTTCTCAAGAGTACCACAAATGCACAAGATGACTAGTGGCATTAAGCAGAGAATTGCAGGATTCCATTAAAAGTGTAGTAATTTTATAACCAGAGGAAGTGAGATACAACTGAATTTGCTTGATTGCTGGGGTTGAAACCTAGGATTAGGAGGGATATTTTTGCAACATTTTAAAAGTGTCCTGCTGGCTGAGGAGTGAGTTCATTTTTATCCCTGGACTCAGTAGAGTGGTTTGTGTAGGAGCAGTGGTCTAGTAAATTGTGGTGTTAGTTGAATTACTATAAAGGGCAGTACTCACCAGGGTGGTGGAGCTGTTGTGGATTTGATTGTTTCTAACAGTCACCAGTGGTTGTGGACTACCCACCCACCCTTCCCCATATCCTACCCCCAGGCGTGTCATTTCCTTTATAGCCACAGTTCTGAAATCATTTCCTCAACAGGTCTTGGGGCAAAACTGTCTTATTAATAACCCAGCACAGTGCATAAAGGGTAGGTACACACCACAAATAATAATAAAAAAATATATATATTACAAATTGTATATTATAAAGGACAGAGACATGTGGGGAGTGGTGCAATGCACTGGCTGTGGGGCAGCAGTTTTCCGGGAGACATTCTGGAAACTGCATTGCTGTCCTATTTGCAGGCAACTGTCAGCTCTGAGGAAGGGGATTGCCCACCTCCAGGCTGAACTAGCAAGGACTAAGAAGGCCTCCCCCACACAAAGAGTATCACTGCCACAACCACTGCCTCAGAGTTTGCCAAGTTTGAAGAGCAGTTGGACCACAGTGGGTTCTGGAAGGGTATGGGTGGTGGACCAGAGGTGAAGCCCCCTAGTTGTACCTCTACACAAATAATATGCCATTCTGGCTGATCAAGGTTCCTCTATGATGGCACCCTCAGTGGAGACCCAGAAGAATGCTGAGGACATCCACAAGGGAGACCCACAAAAGGGTGACAAGGGATACCACAGGGGAAGTAAACAGCTTCTGATAGGGTACTCAATTGTTAGGGAGGTAAAACTGGGGAAGGGAGAGGAGAAGGAAGTAAGGTGCCTGCCTGATGCCATGGCTTGGAGGGACAGGAAGCAAATCCTCAGGATTGTAGAAGCAGCATCACAGGAGAGGGAACTAGATATCATTGTCCACCTTGGGACAAAAGACCTAGCTAGGCATGGGATCAGTGCAGTGCAGAATGAATTTGTGGAGTTGGGAAGGGGAATCAGATGGGTAGCAATCACGGTAACCTTCTCAGAGGTGCTGCAGGTCCATGGCAGGAGTGAGGCTAGGGTACTGCACACCATGTGGTTTAATGAATGGTTGCAAAACTGGTGCAGAGCACAGGGCTTTGGCTTCATTGGCGACTGGGGTCCACCTGAGAGATAAAGGTCTATCTGGCACCATGGTTTGCATCTGTCCACGAGAGAACCAAGCTCCTAGGTGACAGGTTTAAATGCTTCCTTGGCAAGCTTTTAAACTAGCCAAGGGGGGAGGTGCTGATAAAAGGCAGGAAATTTCAAGCCTCCCCCCACAAAACATGGCAGGTAGTAGGGTAAACACTGAGATGCAGAGCTCAACACAGGGCAGGACAGGGGTAAATGGAAAAATAGAAAAGGGCAATAAGAGCAGGGATGGGAGCAAAAAGGATAAAACCTACATTAAATGGAGGGCAATGAGTACCAATGCCCGTGGTCTGGGAAACAAGCTTCTGAGCTAGTAGCCCTGATGGAAGATGAACAGTTGGATATTGTGGCGAGTCACGGAAACATGGTACACAGAGAACCATGCCTGGGATGTCAACATACCAGGAGTACACAATCTACAAGAAGGACAGGGAAGGTAAAAGAGGAGGTGGAGTAGCTCTATACATAAGGGAAGGGATCAAAGCTACAGAACTAAAAAGTAAAGGTGGAGGACAAGAGGCACTCTGGGTCACCTTGGAGACAGGGAATGGCATCACAATCTGCACAGAGGTTGTATACAGACCCCCTTCTCAAGGGGAGGAAATGGACAAGAAAATGATAGAGGATATTCTCAAAATGGGTGAAAAAGGGGAGATACTGTTGGTGGGGGCCCTGAATATGCCAGATGTTAACTGGATGACATATACTGTAGCCACATCCAAGAGCAGGGTCATTCTCGATGCCCTCCAGGGGGCAGGCCTTAGACAGCTAGTGTTGGAACACACTCGGGAGGGAGCAATACTAGACCTGGTACTCTCAAAAGGAGAGAGGATCACAAATTTAGAAGTTAGTAGACATCTGGGAACAAGCGACCACTGCACAGTGTGCTTCACAATTAGCACAACCATGGAGATAAGCCATACAAAAACAAGGATACTAGACTTTAGAAGGGCTGACTTTGGAAAAATGAGTGAATACCTGAAGAATGCACTAGCAAATGGCCAAAAAGGAGGGGTGGAAGAACAATGGAGAAAAATCAAAACTGCCATCACAGAGGCAACAAGCCTTTGTGTGAAACAAATAAAGAAAACAAAGCAGTGTAAAAAAAACACTATGGTTCTCAAAAGAGGTGTTAGGGAAGGTTAAGGAGAAAAAGGCTGCATTCAAAAAGTATAAGGAATCTCAGAAGGAGCACGACAGGGAACTGTATCAATTAAAGCAGAAAGAAGTGGGGAAGGCAGTCAAAATAGCAAAGGCCCAAACTGAGGAAAAAATAGCCAACTCAGTTAAGAAGAGGATAAAACATTTTATAGGTACATTAGGGAGCATAGAAAGGTCAAGGGAGGGATAGTGCATATTAATAAAGGAGAGGGGAGGTGGGCAGAGGGAGATAGTGAAAAGGCAGAGATACTGAATGAATACTTTTGCTCAGTATTCACAAAAGAAGATGAGGAGGAGTTACCTAAACCAGACAGTAGAAGCACCCTGGGTAGGGGGGGTTGACACCAGTCCATTCACAGAAGAAAGAATCCAGAAAAAACTCCTAAAGCTCAAGGTGGACAAAGCAATGGGGCCTGACGGGATTCATCCCAGAATCCTAAAAGAACTAAAGGAGGACCTAGTGACACCACTGACCACACTTTTTAACAAATCATGGCAGGATGGGGTGGTACCTGAAGACTGGAGGAGTGCAGATGTGATTCACCTTCACAAAAGTGGGAGCAAGGCAGAAGCAGGAAACTACAGACCTGTAAGTTTGACCTCAGTGGTAGGGAAAATGATGGAATCACTTCTGAAAGAAAGAATTGTTGAGTACCTAGAGGCCAGCGGGGCACAGCACCCAAAGTAGCATGGATTTACAGCAGGAAGGTCATGTCAGATGAATCTAATTGATTTCTTTGACTGGCTGACCAAAGTAATAGACCAGGGAGGGGCTCTGGATATGGCCTACCTAGACTTTAGCAAGGCATTTGACACAGTCCCACACAAAAGATTAATAATCAAGTTAGCCAGCCTGGGAGTGGGTCCCAGGGTGGTAGCCTGGGTAGCAAACTGGCTGCACAACAGGACACAGAAGGTAATAGTGAATGGAACACATTCCGAAGAAAGGGGAGTTACTAGTGGAGTACCTCAGGGCTCAGTACTGGGTCCAGTCCTCTTTGACATCTTTGTAAGTGACATTGCAGAGGGTCTGGAGGGAAAGGTATGCCTCTTTGCAGATGACACAAAGATCTGTAACAGAGTTGATACACAAGAGGGGGTAGAAAAGATGATAAGGGACTTGGTAAGGTTGGAGAAATGGTCAGACAAATGGCAACTTAGATTCAATGCAAAGAAGTGCAAAGTAATGCACCTGGGAAACAAAACCCAGGAGAAGAGTACACAATAGCAGGGGAGGTACTAACAACAACAAAAATGGAAAGGGACCTGGAGGTAGTCATATCAGATGACCTAAAGGTGGGTAAGCAATGTGAAAAGTCGGTAAGGAGAGCCAGGGGGCTACTGGGATGCATTGGAAGGGGCATCACAAGTAGAAAAAGGGAAGTGGTTATCCCTCTATACAGACAGTTGGTGAGGCACCATCTGGAGTACTGCGTGCAGTTTTGGAGACCTCATCTACGCAAGGACATAGACAGGATGGAAGCAGTCCAGAGGAGGGCAACTAAAATGGTGCAGGGTCTGCAGCAGAAACCATATGAAGAGAGACTGAGAGAGCTTAATATGTATACTCTTGATGAAAGGAGGGACGGGGGGACATGATAGAAACGTTCAAGTACCTCAAGGGAATCAACAAAGTCCGGGAGGGCAGCATCTTTCAGAAAAGAGATGTGTAAGAACAAGTGGGCACAATTTAAAGATAGAGGGGGGACGGCTCAGGGGTAATGTGAGGAAATTATTTTTCACGGAGAGAGAGTGGTGGATACTTGGAACCGCCTTCCTGAGGAGGTCGTTGGGTCTAAAACAGTAGGGGAATTCAAACATGCATGTGACAGACATAAGGCAATTGTAGTGGGGGGTTTCAGGAAGTAGGCTGTTGGTTAACTAGAATCTGCAGCTTATCCAGTAGGTAGGGAAATGGGCAGACTGGGTGGGCCAAGTGGTCCTTATCTGCCATCAAAATCTATGTTTCTATGGTTCTAGTTTCTATGACTCACTCTTGGTTGGGGATACTTTGACCAATGACCCCCTCTGCAGTTGCTGAAGCCTTCTGTGCCTCCTTCTTCAATCCTAATGGACCCTCCCCCCTGCCTCCTCTGAGACCCCCTTCCACTCCATCACGGACTGGGTACTTCCTCCACCCCAATTCCACCAGAAACTGGTTGAACCACCCACTGCACTTCCTCTATTGCTCAAAATAAACCCTAACTCTTCCCCGGGACATGACCTGCTAGAACCTCGGCTGCTGAGAGCCGCTGCCACAGCTATGGCCTACCCTGTCACCCTACTCATCAACAGGTCACTCCTCGAAGAAACAGTCCCAAGTAAGTGGAAGGTACCGACTATTGTCCCTGTCCACAAAAAAAAAGTTCCCTGGGTACATAGTGGAAAGCTATAGGCCTATCTCCCTACTCAGCCCTCTTGGGAAAGTGCATGAGATACTCGTATAAAATCAACTGCAGGATTACCTTGAGCAGCACCTACTCCTTGCTGATGTACAACATGGCTTCAGGAAAGGCCACGGCACTGACACTGCCCTCATCCTGCTTACATCTTACATACTCAAGGCCATGGACCAAGGCTCCCCAACGACGGGCGCCCTATTCATTGACCTGTCCAAGGTCTTCGACCTGTCAGCCATGAACTTCTCCTCTCCACACTCCATTGACTGGGACTGGATGAGCACTTGCTCTCCTAGTTCGAGAACTACCTGACCAATAGAACCTAAGAAGTCCGCTGGAGAGGAACACAATCGGGCACTAGACTCATGGTCTCCAGGGTACCCCAGGGCTTGATTCTGGGCCCCCTGCTATTCTCACTCTTCCTCAATGAGAATGAAGGAGATTGCACACTTAGCAACCTCATCCTTTATGTGGACGACACTGTCGTCTACTATAGCGACCCGCATCCCCAGTGTCATCTCTGCCAAACTGCAGGCCTGTCTCTCCGTTCTCGAGGTCTGGTTCACCTCTAATTCTCTAAAGATGAATGAAGACAAAACTAAGGCCATCCTGTTCAGGACCAGATGCCTAGGCACTGACAGATGTGAGCTACTCCAGCTCACCACAGCCCTAGGGAGGAGAGGAGAGTAGAGGTCATTGACAAGTTCAAATACCTGGGGGTCCTCCTTGACCAGGAGCTGACCTATAAACTTCACATTGACTCCTTAACTCAATCCATCAACCAGAGGCTTGGTCTCCTCTACCATCTGGGTAACTCCCTCTCTGGTGAGGCGCGACGAGCCATAGCCAACTGCAACTTTCTCCCCACTATCCTATACGGTGCCCCCTTACTCCAGTTTCTCTGAGAGATGGGGCTCAACAAACCCTCCATGCTCTATCACAGAGTGGCTCACTTTGCAACAAACTCCCCCCCAGGAGGCACCACTGTGAGGCCCTTGCAGACCTAAACTGGCCCACCTTACGGCACAAGCTGGCCTACTTCTCTGCCTGTATGGCCTTTAAATTCACCACCTTCAGTCCTCCTCCACACTTGTGTGGTCTGCTCACCCCAAAAAGTCCAGCGCCGAAGCCTTCGATCCTCAGCTAGTTGTCCCCTTGACATCTCCCGTGTTCAAGCCAACCTAGGCAAGTGCTTCTTCCATTACGCTGCTCTCTACTTATGGAATGCCCTCCCAGCAAGTCTAGTCGACAAGCCTTCTTTCCCAGGGTTTAAATCAGACCTCAAAGCGTATCTCCTGGAACTTAGTCTCTGTGGTTGCAATCGTTAGCCCTCGCCTGTGCCTACTCCCTTGCTACCTCCAGCTTAACCACTCCCACTCTCCCCAAGAATCCCTTATGGAAAAATACTAAAGGTACCGTGTATCTGTCTTAATACCTGTGAGCCTTGTGATACCTGCTGTCTCTGTGCCAAACATCCAATACCTTCTCCCTAACATGTATCACCTAAAACTTCTGTATATAAATACCTATGTATGTATTCTCTGTAACTAAATAAGTATTCAGCTAAAGCTACTGTATTTTTGGCACCAATGTATCCTACTCCCTATTATGTATCACCTAAAACCACTGTATATCAATTCTTATGTATGTAGTCACTGTAACTAAATATGTATCAGCTAAAATTACTGTCTAATGTCATCTATGTATGTATTCACTGTAACTAATTCTGGGTCGCCCCTGAAAAAGGGATCTCTGGTCTCAGTGGGCTTACCCAGTTACCAAAATCTAAATAAATAAAATAAAGGGGAGGTCTCCGGGGAAAGATGGTATCCCAGGTGAGGTTTAACAACTTTTGTGTCCCATGATTGCTACAGAATTGACTGCTGTGTATAATTATGTATTATGTTCTGGGGCTTTTCCTCTTGCTATGACTACTGGTATTGTTGCCTTTCTTTATAAAAAGGGGGAGAGGAAGGATTTGGATAATTGGAGGCCCATTTATCTGCTGAATGTCGATTTTAAGATTTTGATGAAAGTCTTGCATAATCGCCTAGTGCGTGTGGCTTCTTTTGTTATTTCACCTGCCTAAACTTGTAGTATTCCAGGGAGGACCATTACTGACCACTTGTTGGTTCTTCGTGAGGTTTTTGAATATGGGGGACTTTGTGCTTCTAGAGATTTTCTACTTACTTTGGACCAACGTAAGGCCTTTGACTCGGTTAGTCATGCTTTTTTACGGCATGTTTTAGCAACATATGGTGTAGCCCTGCAATTTATAGCTTGGATCCGCTCCACTTACCAGATTGCGGTTGTTCAGCCTTTGGTTAATGGTTATTTGGGCCTAATGCTTCCTGTTCATAGAGGGGTTCGACAGGGTTGTCCCCGTAGCCCTCTTTTGTATGTCTTTTCTATTGATTTATTGCTTTGGGTTTTGAATGATGTCAGTTTTTTACTCCCTTGACTTTGCACTCTGTTCGTCTTCCATTTAATGCTCTTGCTTATGCTGTTGATTTGTGTGTTATTGTCCGTGGTGTTCATGACATTGCACGTGTTGTTGAATTTTGTTCTCTTTATGGGTTGGCCTCAGGTGTTCAGCTTAATACTCATAAATGTTCTGGTGTGATGTTAGGTCCTTCGGCTGACCCAGTCACTGTTATCCCACCCACCTTGGAAGGCATTTCCCTTGTTAAAGGACCTGTCCATATTTTGGGGGTTACTTTTGGGGGAGATAGGCAGGATTTCAAAATTGGGATATTTGTCTTCAGGGGGGTGATACTCTTGTGGATCGCCAGAATAAGGTTTCCATGGGCAAGTTGAAACGCGTTTTTATGGTAAAAACTTTTTTGATTCCTATTTTTTGTATGTTGCTTTGATTTTTCCATCTCCTAAAGAAAGTGAGGCTCTGATTTTTTTTTTTGTGCCATCTGGGGTAGTAGGTTTAATCCTATTAAACAGAATATCTTGTGCTTACCTGTTAAGGAGGGTGGCTTGGGGATGGTTCATCCTATTTTATTTTTCTTTTTTAAATTTTTACATGTAAATCTACGGCCTCTCTGCTTACAGCACCATTGTGGGTGGCTTCCTTTATTCCTGGGTAACGTCTCTGGTTGGTACACAGGTTAGAAAGAGAATGTTCAGAAAAGTTTTAAATCAGTTCCTTTTGCCCCTTCATACTTCCATGAGATCTTTGTTAGACTCCATCAGTGGCATGTTACTTATAAGGCTGTTATTTTGTCCAGCAAAAAGCAACTGTATGGGCAGGTTCTAGCCACTCATTTCACTGAGGCTATGACCTTTCCTACTTGTCTGGTGGGATATGTGTTGACAGTGCTTCACTTGCTTATTGATAAACAAATTCCTGTAAAGTATCATGATGTTTTATGGCTTTGTTGCTATGCCAAACTGAATGTTAAAGCTAATCAAAAACACAAGATGGTTGAGGAACGGAATTGTGCTTGGCCTCAGTGTGATGCTGTCCTAGATACTATCCCTCATTTGTTTTTTGATTGCTCTTATTTACAGGCCTTTTGGACTTATTTAGCTGTTCTTTGGCATATGCCTGTTCTCCAGTTTGCTTCTTATGATGAATTGATCTATGGTGTCTATGGCTCCTCTTGAAGGGCTTGGCATCATAGTACTTTAAACTTATTTTTTGCTATAGGTAAATGGACTGTCTGGAATGCTCGCTGCTTATTTACTTTGCAACAGAAAGATGTTTCTTATGCCATTCTTGCTGCTAATATTTTGAAGGCTTTGCATGCTATTTATTATGAAGAAAAGCAATCTCAAACTACTCGTTATATGTCCACTGTTTGGCGCAATTTAGTGTGGATTACTGATTCTGATGCTCCTATTACTTGAATGTTTTCTGTTATGCTTTGTATTTTTTCTGCAGTTTTCATTATTTGTTTTATGCTTTTGTGCTTTTCCTTTTGAGTTTCAATAAACACAAAATTCCCCTACTCTCTAGTAGGAGGAACCCTTGTTGGTTTGGTGGATGGATTCTGTCAGTCCGTTGCTGCAGTTGCATGGAGGAGGAGGTGGAGTGGATCAGAGCATGGAGTAGAGAATGGATGATACTTTGATTGAGATGCAACTTTCAAATCCAGAGCTGTAGAATGTTATTGAGGAAGCTGTACCTCTGTGTGAGGACTTTATTTTTGATAGTGCCCAAACAGGGTTCGAACCTATGGAAGTGACAGATGATACATCTAAATTGCACCTGCAAACTATGGAAGACAATAAAAAGAGGAAATGGCTCGATATGAGACCTCTTCTGAGTTACCCTAAGAAAAGTATGCTTCAAAATGATGATGTGAACAATATACAGCATGATTCCTCACAAGAGATGGATTCGATCCCCTTTCCCTTTTCTGTGTAAGATGCTACCTGGAAACTGAAGAAGTGCTTGAGAACGTTGATTGGATTCTTTCTGATGGCATATGGATCCCGTATCCTCACATTGCCCTCCCTGGGTCTCCTACTGAAACGAGGAGGTCCTTATTGATGAATAAAGCTGTTGTGGCTAGTTCAGGTTCTTTCAATGGACTGCAACCCGCTAATAGTGGCACATCAGTAAGAGCTCAAGGTGCAGCTCCCTGAGCTTTAAGTGCTACGCCAGACGCCAACTTCCAGGCTTCACAACAATAGAGAGGAAAGGAACAGAACCAGCTATCTTCAGAGACTCGGATCTCACATGAACATGGTCTGCAGAAAGAGCCGAATCCTGTTAGTGACATAGAAGGTACATCCACTATACAATCTGCTATTACAGGGGGAATGGGTGCTTCTGAGACACAAACCAAGAAACTGAGGTATGCTAGCCTATTCTGAAAGCCTGAAGAGGCAGCTAGGTGATGTTTTGTGGCACAAATTTCTTATAAAAGTGGTCTGGAGTTCCCTCCAGACAGGAATTACATGGGGAAATGCTTACACATTGACTCTTTGCAATTCACCCCAGCAGAAGTATATGCCCTAATACATACATCGAGTGACCACAATTTCAATGTTAATTTTTGAACTGCAGGATTGCAGGACAAATTCTGGGCAACTTACTATGAGGTAAAAGGTAATTTGGAATGGAAACCTTTTGTGGTGATACCAATAACCTGGCCTACTGCTAAAGTGATAACGGTATTATTTTGGAATGAAGGGGTGAACATTTTAGATATTGTATACTGGTTGGAGAAGAGGTGTACAGTGAATGGGATACTGAGGGACATAATTGATGATAATGGGTTCTGGATGGGGGGCTGGAAGTTTACTGTGCAACTAAAATTATTGGAGGATGGACTTCAACATTTACCGAACTGTTTTTATATCGGAAGGGATCAGGGTATACTGTTTTATCAAGGGCAACCATGTACATGTTATAGATGTGGTTCAGTGTCACATTTAAACTCAGACTGTGACCAGCTTAAGTGCTCGGTCTGTGGGGTGTTGGGTCACTCAGCCGCGACCTGCACTGTTCCCCCTTCATGTAATTTGTGTGGGGCAGAAGACCATGTGTTTTCCTTCTGCCCATGGGCTGCACACAATTCATCTGACTTTGTGGAGCATGATTTTTATATTCACAAGGCTGCTAAAGTGAAAATGGCTCATCCAGGGAGAGAAGATAAGTCTCAACCCCCTAGTTTCCCTACCGCTGCTATGGGGAAACCTAGACATGAAGATGCTCAGAAACAATCAGGTCACACAGAGGTTTCAATGGATATTGTAAACGCTAAGAACCTGATGGGTCCCCCCCCCGAACCCAAAGACAGAGGAGTGGTTTCTATACCAGCCTCAGTAGATCAAGATGATGTGGATTTTGAGCTGGTTCAGAGGAACAAAGCGGTTACTAAAACAGCTCTTAGTGCTGCACAGCCTCCTCCTGTTTTGAGCTGGGGAGATTTGATGGAACAGAATGATCCTGATGTTTTATCTATGCAGAATGATCCTGTAGAAAGTGCACCTTAAGCGCCACAGCCTTTACTGTCAGTCGTGAAAAAATGGGTGATGAGGTCAAGCAAGAAGAAACTTTCTTAACCAACATTTGCTTATGTCTTTCAGTGCTTTTAGCATTCCTAGTTTAAATGTTAATATTATTCGTTCAGACTATAAACGAAAGACCACTTATGCAGTTTTGCAATTGTTCCCTTTTACTGTCTTTCTTTTACAGGACAGAAGGTTGTACTCTCTGCAAGATACGACCCAAGCATTATTTATTTATTTATTTAGCTTTTGTTGACCGGGTAAGTGCACTAGACAAATCCTGCCTATTTTCAGGCACGACCCGGTTGAAGGGGGATACAGATGAATGCCAACTGATCCAGATTAAGCTGTTGGTGGTATTTTTTTAGTGAATGAGGGAAATTTGGCCAGGACACCGGGGAAATTCCCCTACTCTTTTCGATAAGTGCCATGGGATCTTTAACATCCACCTGAACTACCACCAATCCAGGCAGATGGGACCTCGGTTTAACGTCTCATCCAAAAGACGGCACCTCAGAAGTGCAGCACCCCTCTCATGCTGCACTACACTGTCAGTACTGGGATATTAACCCAAGTGCCAGATGTGGGAACTGAACCCACAGCCCTCTGATCTCCCGGCCTCAGAGGCGAGTGTGCTACCTACTGAGCCACTGACACTGTGTAAACCAATCAGCATCAGCTGATTGGTTTACTGGGAGGTCCTTCTGGTCTTTGGGTACTGACGCTTGTTCTGGGGTGGGTTTCTGCTTCACAACAGAGGACTGTCTGATTCATAAGCTGATAGATATTAGCCAGGTAGGGTTTTATTATTAGATGTTAGTTTTCAACAGGTACAATATAGATTAATTAATTTATATGCACAGCAGCAAAAGGCAACTAGAGTTGCCCTATTTCAAAAAGTATTACCTACTTATGCACTAGTCGGACAATGTTATGAGGTAGGGGGGATTTCAATACCAGCTTAGATTTTATGAGTAGATGCAAATCAAATTGTGACATGAATGAATTAAGATGTATTATTATTAAAATAGGGTTAAAGGATACCTTTCAAGCTAACCCACATTTTATGTATACTAGAGGGAATTTGTGATGAAGAATTGATTTTTGGTTAATTTTGGCACATGTGCGACCCCCAGTCATAACGTCTTTGCTGGTTGAAACATCTGACCACAATAGGATTGTTGTCCAAATCTCTTTGTCTGCCACTGAAGTTAATGGGAAGGGGATCTGGCGATGTAATGCCAGCCTTTTGAAAAATCCAGATTTTCGCCGTACCCTTAAAGATGTGATTGAAGATAGAGAATCTGTGTGGTTTTTTTTTTTTATGATTCTCCTATTGATTGGTGGATAGATACAAAAATTTGTCTGATATATTATTTTGAAAGTCTATCCCGTCATATTTTGGACAGTAAGCGGCAACAATATTTGTTACTACAGGAACGAATGTATGAATTGGTGTCATTTAGTAATACCAGGATAGAAAACCACACTGAGGAGTTGCTTCACATAAAATTGGACTTAACAAAATTACAGTATGATCGACAAAAATCCTTGGAGTTGGAACAAAGATTTGGGACACAAGGGAGGAAGATTCAGGTGAATCCCTATGATGCCTGTCAGCACTGGGCTAACAAAAAGCAGATGGGAGAAATTGAAAATTCTTCTGGGTTTTTAGTTAAGGGATCCTCTAATATTCTTCCAGCATTAGAAGATTTTGTACAGACAAAATTTGGTACTGCATTTGGGGATAATGCTGGGTTGAGACTGATTCTTGCAGTGGCAAATCTCCCTACAGTCACAACCCGAGATCAACAAAAACTTTGTGCTGACTTTACCACTGAAGAACTAGGTATAATAATAGGAAGCTTAAAAGAATTTATAGCTCCGGGACCAGATGGCTTACCGTCCGAAGTGTACAAAGTACTGTGGAAGCTAATGCCTGTTAGTTTATTGCAGGTTTTCAATGCATTATTGAGTGAAGCTAGAATCACTAATTCAATGTATGATGGTCTGATTGTGTTTTATTTAAAAAAGGGGAGAAGTCAAATTTAGACAGTTGGAGACCTATATAACTTTGTTAAACATCGATTTTAAGATTTTTTCTAAACTGCTTTGTCATATAATTAGTAAAGTGCTGGATTATTTGGTCCATCCTTTGCATCACTGCTCAGTGCCTGCTCGCAATATTCAGGATGCTTTGCTTTTATTACAAGAATTGTTTTCTCAAGGCAGGGAACACAGATTGTCAGGGTATTTATTTAGCTTTGATTTGGCCAAAGTTTTTGACAGTTTGGCTCAGGAATTTATTTGGCTGGCGCTTACAGTATTTGGGTTTCCTGTAGAATTCAATAATTGGTTGTGCATCTGTTATTTTTTTGCTTCTGTAGGGCCATATGTGAATGGCTGGGTCAGAAAACAATGTTACATCAGAAAGGGGGTACGACAGGGATGCCCCTTAAGCCCTACATTATTTATTTTAGCAATGGATCTGATCATCAGAGTTCTTTATAGGTCTCTGTCACACTTGGACCACTGATTCTGATCCATGTATCAAAGCTTTTTTGTATTACATATAATTTATGTAAGGGAAGGGCAGTCAGAAGACTCACAGTCTTGCTGAACTGACACATCCAAAAAAAAAAACAGGCATAAATTCAAAGAACAGGACATAGCTAAATCTGCAGCTATTTAAAATGTAATTCCTTTGTTAAATTTTCTTTGAAGGCAGGAACCACTTTATAATGCCCTCAGGGAGATCCTTTGACTTGCAATCATTGCCAGGCAGAACCTGTGTTGGGACGGGTGTCGCAGGGAGCCCTTGAATTACATCAGAAAGACCTTTGATGTATAGATAACAAGGACCCAGATGAATTTGGAAGGTCCAATACACATTCCCAGGATGCTTTGGAAGGACATCACAGAAACTGTGTGTGTGTGTGTGTGTGTGTGTGTGTGTGTGTGTGTGTGTGTGTGTGAAAACAAAAACCAGTTCTGACCAGTTAACCTGAGGAGAGAAAATTGAGTATGTCACTTATGTATTTTTTTTAATTTTGTTGGGACATCCTGTGCTGTAAAATATAACTTTTAATACTCCAAGGCGGAGTTTAATGACATCAGAGAGGAGGCTGGCTCAGAACTGCTTTTATCCAACTGAGCAAGCCTTAGAGAGAGACACATTTGATTTTATTTCTGACTGAAAGAAGAAGGACAACATCAGCACTGTAGGAGATAAGTATTATGTGGATAAGAGAGCTTAGTTTGTACTTTAAAAACCTGTTTTGTTTTTAAGATTGTATGTGTTTGGGATATTTGTTCTGTATTTATTGTTCTGTTTTGACACTTTAAAGTAAAGATATAGTTTACAATGGAAACTGCCCAGAGTGCCTTGACATTTCTTTTTATTTAAATGGCGCTTTTAAAGGTTACAGTTAACACTGTGTATGGGCTTATTGATATACCGAACTGGGAAACGGATAGAGTTCTCTAAAGTCTTGCATACAGTTCTAAGGGTTCATTTGAAAGACCTGGTTGGGTGCCCGTAGGCAAAGATATCTGGCCCCCTGAAGACAGAATTATCTCAGCCTGATAATTGGGTATGCTAACAAGAGGTTATCAGTTTGAATCCCTCCAGAACTTGAGACTAAGGTGACTTGGGTCCACAAAACAGACAAGAGGGTTACCTTGTTCTGTTCACTGTTCACAAATCATATGCTCAGAGGTTGGCACTTTGGGAGTAAGGGCTGACCGGCTGAGCGGGTTTGTGACAGTCTCAACTTATAAAGGGTATCACATGTCCAGAGTGGGGTAGAGGTAAGACTAATGAGTGTGCTGATGATTTATGTATGTTTGCCCAAGATACTGAGAATGGGACATTCATTTGCGAACTCTTACCCCATTATTAAAATGTAATCACTCTAACATAAATCTGGATAAAGTACTTGTTTGAATTTATCAGGGATGCAGAGGATGGATACTAGCATGGGAGCAATAGGTATTGCGGATGCCCCTAAAAAAATCTTAGGGATATATTTTAGCTCGGACCCATCAGCGGATTATAATTGGGAAATGTGTATTAATGACAGTCGTGGGAGAATCAGTAGATGGACTACTTGGAAAATGGGGAAGAAGAAAAAGGTGTATTTAATTAACACCTTTTTACTACCGATATTTTTATTTGTGAGTCACATTTTTCCCTTGCCAAACGGTTGGTAACTCAAGTCTTTGGAATTTTCTTTTCCTGTTTCTGGGAAAATAGACTAAATCCATTAAAAAGGATTATTTTGTATTTACCAATTTCTGAAGGAGGTATGCAGATGATTAATCCCATAGTCTTTTTTTTTTTTTTTTTTACAATTTTCATTAATACAAACCTGAAACTACTTCTGGATAAAAGCAATAAGGTATGGACTGTATGGACATACAATGAAATAACTAACATATGGATGGAATGGACTCATGGACAGTTTTTAAATAAAAACAAATGAAAATATAAATTATCACAGGACTGGGATGTTATTTTCGATTTTATTCATAGTTGGCATATTCCTTTTTCTGATTTTAAGTGGCTGACCAGGAAACAACTTTATCAGAGTATATTACAAAATTATTTTTTTGATGAACCTTTTCGAGAATTCACAGACATTGAACAAAAAAGGATTAGTAATCGATTATTGGACACCAGAATACCTAAGGCAATGTGGGATATCACTTGGTTGGGAGTACATGGGCATATAAATACTAGGGGAAACCATAAACATAAACAACTTTCAGATTGATATTGTTTACGCCAAGCTTGTGTTCAACAAATAAAAATTGTAGGCCATTTGTATTTTGAATGTACATTTATTAAGAAATTTTGGGACATGTGGGAAACACATTGGGACTATCATCCCTGGAAGACTTGGGAAGCTAAACAGCTGTATTTTGGTATTTTTCAACTTGTCTGGGAGTGGTGTAATTTCAGTACACTGAATATTATTTCTGTTTTTATTTTGTACTTGGTATGGCAATTTAGATGTGGTTTTATTTTTCAACAAAGGCAAGATACTTCAGAACAACAGTTTTTTGTGATTAAAGAAGGGATAGGCCTTTTAAGGAAGGCAGATGCTACCTTGCTACACACAGGAATATGGGAAAGATATTGGAAACAATTCCCTTAAATATCTATGTTTTCTTTTAGGGATTTGGACTGATTTTTTTTCAATTGGAGGTAAAATCTCTACGGTCATTCTTTGGGATACAGTATTTTTATGTTTGCTTGCACGCATGTGCAAGAAACATAGTGCCATCATACGAGTTTTCTAGAGGTGTGTGTCAGTCTCTTCCAGTTCAGTCAGTGTGTTTGCAGGCACGGTTGCAGTTCGCCAATCACTGCTCCAGCTGTCTATGACAGCTGAAAATGCAGTGGCATACAGTTGAAAGGGAGAGCTCTGCTTCAGTGAGCAGAGCTCCCCCCAACACACACGCATGCATATTGCGTGCTGACGTGCTCCCCCCATGCACATACAGTATAGCCGACGTGGTGCCCAATCCCTAGTCGGCTCCAGCTCCACCAAAACAGTGTTTACAGCTGCCACGCTGGGAGCCCACCTCAGCGTGGTACATGTCGGTATGGCCAATGGGGTGCCTAATCCTTGCTGGCTCCAGCCCCAAACATCCTTCCAGCTGCCATGCGTTGAGCTCCACCCCAGCGTGGCAAATGTCCCACGTCGTCTTAACAATTAAAAAACCTGTAAATAAAAAACGGTCCCTTGCAGTCTCCCTGCCCCCACCGCACCCACCCACTCGCGCACTGCCTCCCCACACCCCTCACCCCATACTTACCTCTGAGTCTGGCGCAATGATCTTCAGTGGACGGGAACACGCCTGCACTCTTCAAAGCTGACCACGAACTGAGGAAATGCCGGTAAGCTGTATAATGTAATAGATAGGGTTTTTTCAACTTTGCTGCATATCTCGGGCATTTTTTGTAATTTTTGCACCAAATTTTCAACATGGGGTTTTTGGGACCCCTACTCATGAATGCTATCACTGTCATGGCGTTATTCGGGCCCGAAGGGTGATTTCGCAGTTACTGCACAAAATCAACTTTCAGGACTGATTAATGAAATGACACTGCCAGTGTTCATAAGGTGGGCTCCCAAGAAGCCTATTTTGAAAATTTGGTGGAAAAATTCCAAAAAATGACTGTTTTACGAGCGTGCGTTGTGCAGTTCCTATGCATGCTCATAAGTTCGTGAATTTTCAATATTTTCACTCCAGATTTTCAACATTGCCGTTTTACCACATCTTCTTATAAGTAGTATAGCTGTCATTTTTCACATCTCACCCAAAATGTGTTTCAGCCCATGTAGCGCACAATGGCGCAGTTGGTGTGCAAAATCAATGTACGAGACAAATTAAGAAAAACACAGTGACACTGTTCATGGGCAGAGGTCTTAAAATGGCTATGTTGAAAATTTGGTGAAAAAATTCCTAAAAATGACTGTTTTACGAGCGTGCGTTGCACAGTTCCTACGCACAATCGTAAGTTCGCAATTTTCAATATTTTCACTCCAGATTTTCAACATTACCATTTTACCACACCTCCTTATGAGCAGTATAGCTGTCATTTTTCACATCTCACCCAAAATGTGTTTCTGCCCATGTAGCGCACAATGGTGCAGTCGGTGTGCGAAATTAATGTACGGGACACATTAAGAAAATCACAGTGACACTGTTTATGAGCAGAGGTCTTAAAATGGCTATGTTGAAAATTTGGTGAAAAAATTCCTAAAAATGACTGTATTACGAGCATGCATTGCAGAGTTCCTACGCACGCTCGTAAGTTCGCAAATTTTCAATATTTTCACTCCAGATTTTCAACATTGCCACTTTACCACACCTCCTTATGAGCAGTATAGCTGTCATTTTTCACATCTCGCCCACAACGTGTTTCCGCCCATGTAGCGCACAATGGCGCAGTCGTTGAGCGAAATTAATGTACAGGACACATTAAGAAAATCACAGTGACACCGTTTATGAGCAGAGGTCTTAAAATGGCTATGTTGAAAATCTGGTGAAAAAATTCCTAAAAATGACTGTTTACGAGCATGCGTTGCAGAGTTCCTAGGCACGCTCGTAAGTTCGCAAATTTCCAATATTTTCACTCCAGATTTTCAACATTGCCATTTTACCACACCTCCTTATGAACAGTACAGCTGCCATTTTCCACAACATGGCCGAAATGTGTTTTCACACTTTCAGCGCAGAAATGCGTGGTCGTTGTGGGAAATCATTGTTCGGGACAGATAAAGAAAATCACACTGACACTGTTCTTGATCGGAGGTCCCAAAATGCCTGTGTTAACAATCTGCTGTAAAAAAATCCCCAAACTAGTTACATTACGGGTGTGCGTTGCACAGTTTCTATGCATGCTCGTGACTTCACCAGTTTTTTTAAGATTTTCACACAGATTTTCAACATTGCCATTTTTTACACCTCCCCATGAACAGTACCGCTGTCATTTTTCATATCCTGTTCGAATGTGTTTTGCACCTGTGGTGCCAAATGCTGTAGTCACTGTGCAAAAGCAGTTTCAGCTAACAAAACTGATATTGCCACTGTTCATGAGGTAGAAGTCCCTAAAAGAACCATGTTGAAAATTTGAGTGAAAATACTGTAATGTCCTAAGGCGTTAGGGTTTCGACCATAACGCCCCACCCTATAGAGAATGACAGGCATCAGGGTGTGACTTGGGATTCTTGCCTGTAATGCTCATACCATTCCACCCCACCACACCCTGCAGCCAGTGAGAGGCATCAAGGTGTCCTCGGACTCTTGAGACCCAAACTTTACTGAGTCTCCTATACCGCACCCATCTCACTGTATTTCCTGATGGAATGGGGTGCGCATAAGGGCCAAAGACCCCAAGGAACACCGTGACACTTGTCAATGTCTGCAGGGTGGGGTGTGGTGAAATGGCATGGCCGTTATGCCTGACGACCCAAACACACACCCCAATGCCTGTCACTCTCTGCAGGGTGGTGGTGGGGTTGGCTTCAGTTCAATACTTTGCTGCCATATCTATTATGCAGGTCTGTAACTTCTACACTACCAATGCCAATGCCAGCAAGCAAACATTCGGCATTGACAAATGCTTGTTCTTGTTGGTATGGGTCTTATAGCATGGCATTCTGCCAGTTCCTTTTTTTAATCATTTTAGTGCTGCATGGGGTCATATACAGTTTTGCAGCTTGGTTTCTTCATGGGAGGTTTATTTGGGATTAATGGATTATACTTATGTAGGCATTGTTTGTGTGTGGTTTTTTTGGGGGGAGGGGGGTTTTAATCGTGCGAACTGACATTCCTTAGTTTTTTTGTTTTTTCATGCCATGTGTGCTGGAATCCTTGTTTGTATGATTTCTTTTAAAGTTTTAAATAAAAATTCCCCTACTCTTTTCAATAAGTGCCATGGGATCTTTAGCAACTACCTGAATTACCACCAGAAAAGGCAGATGGGACCTCGGTTTAATGTCTCATCTGAAAGACAGCACCTCAGAAGTGCAGCACCCCCCCTCATGCTGCACTACAGTGTCAGTATTGGGATATTAATCCAAGTGCCAGGTGTGGGAAATGAACCCACAGCCCTCTGATAACCCAAGTGTCAGGTGTGGGAATTGAACCCACAGCTCTCTGACAACTCTCTGATCTCCCAGCCTCAGAGGCGAGTGTTCTACCTGCTGAACTACTGACACTACCCTTTAGCCCCACAGCATCCAGACTGCTGGGGACAGGACTTTTGAATCTGCTGTCCCTCTTCTCTGGAACTCTTTACCAGAGACCGTAAGATTTGTACACACAGTGGAAGCCTTTAGTCACCAATCAAAAACATATTTGTTTGTAAAAGTCTGCTCAGACTAATAATTCTATAATGATTGAATGCAGTTTATATGTTGTATTTATTTAATATAATTTTTTTTTTTATTGTAAGGCACTCTTAGCCTTTTGGACAGGGTGCCAAAATAATAAAATTACCTTGCCTTGTATACACTCCTAACAGACAGTTACCAGAGTCATGTACAACCAAGTTGGACTATGCAGGGTCAAAGGTCGTCAAAGTCTTTATCATGTGCAGAATTAAGTATTTAACAAGCATTTGTCAATGCCGAATATTTGCTTGCTGGCATTGGGAGTGGTAGTGTAGAAGTTACAGAGCTGCGTAACAGAATGGCAGTGAAGTATTGAACTGAAGCCAACGCCACCACCACTCTGCAGAGAGTGACAGGCATTGGGGTGTGCGTTTGGGTCGTCAGGCATAACGGCCATGCCATTTCACCACACCCCACCCTGCAGACACTGACAAGTGTCACGGTGTTCCTTGGGGTCTTTGGCCCTTATGCGCACCCCATTTCATTTGGAAATATGGTGAGATGGGTGCGATATAGGAGAATGGGGTAAAGTTTGGGGCCGAAGAGTCCAAGGCATATCTCGATGCCTCTCACTGACTACAGGGTGTGGAATGGTATGAGCATCACAGGCAAGAATCCCAAGTCACACCCCTGATGCCTGTCATTCTCTACAGGGTTGGGCGTTATAGTTGGAAACCCTAATACCTCAGGCATTCGTTGGTATTTTCACTCCAAATCTTCAACATGTTTGTTTTGTGACCCCACCTCATGAACAGGGGGAATATCAGTTTGTTAGCAGAAAGCTGCTTATGCACAGTGACTACGGCATTTAGCACCACAGGTGCAAAAACATTTCGAACAGGATGTAAAAAATGACAGCTGTACTGTTCATGAGGAGGTGTAAAAAATGGCAATGCTGCAAATCTGTACTAAAAATATTAAAAAAAAATGGTGAAGTCATGAGCGTACATAGAAACTGTGCAACGCACACCCGTAATATAATTAGGTTGGGGTTTTTACAGCAGATTGTCAACTCAGGCATTTTGGTGCCTCCGATCATGAACAGTGTCACTGTGTTTTTCTTTATCTGTGCTGAGCAATGATTTCCCACAGCGACCACGCATCTCTGCGCTGAAACTGTGAAAACACACTTCAGCCATGTTGTGAAAAATGACAGCTGTACTGTTCATAAGGAAGTGTGGAAAAATGTCACCCGTGAAAATCTGGACTGAAAATATTACAAAGTCATGAAGTAATGAGGGTGCGTGAAAACTGCACAATGCTCACTCGTATCACAGTCATTTTATGGACTTTTGTCACCAAATTTTCAACATAGCCATTTAAGACCTCTGCTCCTTGAACAGTGTAACTGATTTTCTTAATCTGTCCTAAACATTGCTTTAGCACCAACAGCACCATTGTGCGCTACATGTCACGAAAACACATTTTGAAGGCGACATTTGAAAAATTGCAGCTGTACTGTTCATAAGGAAGTGTAATAAAATAGCAATGTTGAAAATCTGGATGAAAATATTGAAAATTCGCGAACCTTAAGCGTGCGTAAAGGGCCTAGCGCCGCGCTCGTAAAATAGTCATTTTTGGAATTTCTACCAAATTTTCAACATAGCCATTTTAAGACATTTGCTCATGAACAGTGTCACTGTGATTTTCTTAATTTATCCCGTACATTGATTTCAGACACCGACTGCGCCATTGTGGGTGCTACATGGGCGGAAACACGTTTATGAGATGTAAAATGACAGCTGTACTACTCATAAGAAGGTGTGGTAAAATGCAATGTTGAAAATCTGGAGTGAAAATATTGAAAATTCGCGAACTTACGAGCGTGCATAGGAACTGTACAACACACGCTTGTAAAACAGTAATTTTTTGGAATTTTTTTCACCAAATTTTCAACATAGCCATTTTAAGACCTTTGCTCTGAACAGTGTCACTGTGATTTTTTAATTTATCCCGCACATTGATTTCGCACACTGACTGCGCCATTGTGCACTACATGGGTGGAAACACGTTTTGGGTGAGATGTGAAAAATGACAGCTGTACTACTCATAAGAAGGTGTGGCAAAATGGCAATGTTGGAAATCTGGAGTGAAAATATTGAAAATTCACGAACTTACGGCGTGCATAGGAACTGTATAGCATCAGCTCATAAAACAGTAATTTTTGGAATTTTCCACCAAATTTTCAACATAGCCATTTTAACACCTCACCTCATGAACAGTGTCACTGTGATTTTTCTTAATTTGTCCGTACATTGATCTCACACACCGACCTGCATCATTGTGCGTACATGGGCGGAAACACATTTTGGGTGTGATGTGAAAAATGGCAGCTAGTACTACTCATAAGAGGTGTGGTAAAATGGTAATGTTGAAATCTGGAATGAAAATATTGAAAATTGCGACCGGAGCATGCAAAAGACTTCATAGCAGCTAAGTAAAACAGTCATTTTGAGAATTTTTCACCAAATTTTCAACATAGCCATTTTAAGACCTCTGCTCATGAACAGTGTCACTGTGATTTTCTTAATTTGTCCCGTACATTGAATTGCACACCGACAGTGCCATTATGCTTACATAAGCGGAAACACATTTTGGTGAGATGTGAAAAATGACAACTGTACTACTCATAAGAAGGTGTGGTAAAATGGCAATATTGAAAATCTGGAGTGAAAATATTGAAAATTAAATGAACTTCTGAGAGCCTGCGTAGGAACTGCTAGCCTGCGCTCGTAAAACAGTCATTTTTGGAATTTGGCACCAAATTTTCAACATGGGGTTTTGGACCCCTTCTCATGAATGATGTCACTGTCATGGCGTTATTCAGGCCTGAAGGGTGATTCGCTGATGACTGTGCAGTGACTGTGAAATCGCCCTTCGGGCCTGAATAATGCCAAGACAGTGACATTAATCATGAGAAGGGGTCCCAAAAACCCCATGTTGAAAATTTGGTGCCAAAATTCCAAAAAATGCCTGAGATATGCAACAAAGTTGAACCCCCCCCCATCTAGCCCATTATACAGCTACAGGCATTTCCTCAGTTCGCGGTCGGCTTTGAAGAGTGCAGACGTGTTCCCGGTCCACCGAAGATCGTCATCCCGAGCTCAGAAAGTAAGTATGGGGTAGAGGGGTGTGGAAGGACAAGTGTGCGCACTGGGTGGGTGCGGGTTGTGGGAGCGGCGGAGACTACGTGGGACCGTTTTTCTTTACAGGTAAAAAAAAAAGCAGACGGCGTGGGACATTGCCATGCTGGGTGGGCTCCCAGCGTGGCACAGAGATAGTTGAGAGTGCGTTCAGCCGGCGGGGATTAGGGCACCCCGTTGGCCCTAAGTTGCTTGCCATGCTGGGGTGGGCTCCCAGCGTGGCACTTACTACTGGGGAGGGTTAGGACAGTGCGCCGTGAGAGTTGGGAACCCCGTCGGCTATATCATTACTTGCCATGCTGGGGTGGGTTCCCAGCGTGGAATTCGGAAAGCTTTGGGGGAAGGTGGGAGGCATGGCACATCCGACAGGGATTGTCCACCCTGTCGCTATACAGTGCGTGCATGCGGGGGGTGCGCACGCCTGCCTGGGCATCTGTGTGTGGGAGGCGGGAGCTGCGCATGAGCAGCTGATATCTTATCGCTGCTCACTCAAGCGTAGCTCCCCCTTTCAACTGTATGCCACTGCATTTTGGAGCTTGTCATAGACAGCTCCAGAATGCATTAGCTTACAGGGGCCATGCCTGCCAACACATTGATTGAATTGGAGGAGGAGGTGACACACCTCCGAAATCTCCGATGATGGCACTATGTTTCTTGCACATGCGTGCAAGCAAACATAAAAATGTAAGTCTAACCCATTTAACAAGCTCTAAAAATCATAAAAGTTGTGGAATTTAGCAAGCAGCAAACAATGGGGTCAGATAAGCAACATGGTCCCAACAGGTCTCATTGATTTTATTGCTGCTTTAACTGGGTTAGTGTCTTATAGTCTGCCTACCTCAAGGTACAAACACATAATTAATTGGGTTAATGTTCCATGGTTATCTACCTACCTTGAGATACAAAGATACCATTACTGGGTTACTGTTCCACGGTCTACACTGAGGTACAAACACACCGTTTGCTGCATTAGTAATTCATGGTCTCCTTCAGGGTACAAACACACAACTAGATTAATGTGGCAGGGCATATCTTGAGGTACAAGCACACCATAATCTGGGCTAGTGTGCCATGGTCAATGTCAAGTTACAACCACACTATTAACTGGGTTAGTGTCTCATGGTCTATCTACCTCAAGGTGCAAAGACACCATTAAATGGGTTTGTGTCTCATGGTCTTCCTTGAATTACAAACATATGAACTGAGTTATTGTGTCATGGTCTACCTCAAGGTGAAAATATACTTTTTTCACCTGTCTTCTAGTTACTCCCAGTTACTTACTTCTACTAGCTACACAGATACTGTTGGCAGATAAGGGCCACCAGGCCCATCCAGTTTGCCCATTTATGCTACCTGATGAAGCAGCCAGTGACCCTATCTGGTCATTGGCTTTAGCTTTTTCTTCCTATCGCTAATATTCCTTTATTCCTGCCCCATGCATGTTTGAAGCCCGCCACTGTACGGGCTACCACCATCTCCTGGGGCAGGCTATTCCAATCATCCACCACCTTCTCCACAAGAAAAAACTTCCTGCCATTTCCCCTTATGTGGCCACCCATCAGTCTCATGTCATGTCCTCTTGTTCTGGCGCTACTTTTAAACTGGAATATGTTACCCCCTTTCACCTTGTTCATGCCCTTGAGGTATTTGAATGTTTCTATCATGTCACCTCTCTCCCTCCTTTGCTCCAGTGTGTACAAATTGAGGTATCTGACTATCATCCATTGTGTACTGGCATGTCCACTGCTGGTGTCCAGCCCCTTAAGGGATATGGGTACAGATGTTCATCCACCAATCAAACAGCCAATCACCTGCAGTTCACCTCCCAAAGCAAAGATAGCCATGGATGGCGCCCATAATGGAAGAAGTAATTTGATGAATGTCTGGTGGCTGACCTGTAGCAGACCCTGAGCATGCTGCCAGTGACATAAAAGTACAAGTCAATCAGCATAATCAGACTACTATACCACTGATATATTCAGCCCTTGACAGAATGAAGAATATCTATCTTTCTATCTATCTGTCTATCTATGTATGTGTAGGGATGTGTTCTTCTTTCCAGGTAAAAAAAAAACACACAACAAGGGATGATTTTCATAACTGCAGGGGGACATTCTGAAACTGGGTATTCAGCACCCCACTGTTGGGCAACTATTCAACAGTACCAGTGGTGGGTATCCTGATGCCACCAGCTATGTAATGGGAATGGGGGCAGGTAATCCTGAGCAAGTCACTTAACTTCCTTGTGCTCCCAGGTCACATCTGGAAATAAGCTTCAACTTAGTGTGCTACTCCTGGTAAAACAATGTTCTCTCCCCCCTTTCCCTTCCCTTCCCTAATCTGGAGGGGTGGGGGAGTGAAGTGGTACTGGGGGGTGGGCACCCTGGCCCACTTATAAAAATAGTTAAGTATATATGGAAAACAGAGGAGGGCCACATATCTGGAGGGAAGGGGTGGAGAAGGAAGCAGTACCAGGGGTAGGAACCCTGGTCCACTAGATGGAGAGACAAATAGATAAACAGACAGACAGAGAAACAGAGACAGAACAAACAGGAGACTGTTGGGTCAGTGCTTCAACTGAAGCTGGTAGCACAACTCCAGCTGTGGCTTCAGAATTTAAGTCCCACTGTTCTCATACTGAGAACACAGATGATTGGCTCCTGTCACTAAGCTAAGCAGAGACATGTTGTAGGACATGTACAAGTGAGAATGTAGGTGTGTGTGGGGTGTGGGGGTGTAAGGTGGTGGGTGCTGAGTGGGAGATCGATGTGGCATGGGTGGGGTGGTCAGACTGATGAGGGACCATTTCCTTTTTTCTACAGGTAAAAAAAGAAACAATGAGGGATGGTTTTCTTTATTGCAGGGGACATTCCAACACTGGGAATTGGGCACCCCAGTGTCAGGCTAGTGTTCAGCAGCTGGGGAGAGGGGGATAGGGGCAGGCGTCCTGGAGGGGAAGGGGTGAAGTGAAGCCATACCAGCGGTGGGCAGTCTGGTCTGCTTATTAAAATAATAAAGTATACATGGTAAAGGGGAGGGAGCCAGTGACCTTGAGAGGATGGGGAGAAGGTAGTACCAGGGTGGGCACCCCAGGCTGATAGATAGATAGATAGATAGATAGATAGATAGATAGATAGATAGACAGAAAGACAGACAGACAGATAGATAGATAGAGAGAGAGAGAGAGAGAAAGAGACTGAGAGAGCAGGGGATCATCGGGTCACTGTTCCAGCTGAAGCAGGCAGCATGACTCCAGCTGTTGCTTCAGAATTCAAGAAAGTCCCATTGTTCTCATACTGAGAACATTGGTGAATGACTCCTCTCACTTAGCTAGGCACCCAGAATTTTCAGGTGCCAAGAAGCATTATTTCCACTGCAATTTTCAAAAAAACAAACACCAGAATCTAGGTAAATGGGTCCCATTTATCTAGGTTTAGGTGTTTGTTTTTTGAAATATATAATTTTTATGTATTGTCAATGTTTTCGAGTTAAAAAATAAACAAGATGGCAGCTGTCACAGTTGGTATTTTTTCCACACAATTGGTATTTTGTTTCCACACTATCAGAATTTTTTTCTCGGACAAGTAAATCATAATAGGCAATCACACCAGTTTTTTTTACCATTTATATTTTTCAGTTAGCCAAAAAAATCCTTAGAACCCTGGGACTGTATAATATTTTTCACAAAACCCCTGCATGGCACACCCTGAGTATAGGCTCCTTCAACTTGAACCAACTCGGCAGAAGGCAATACTGGACCCTGTGCTCACAAACAGGGACAGTGTGATGGGGTAACAGTGGGGGAGCACCTGGAGAACAGTGACCACCAGTCATTGTGGTTTGAAATCACAGAAAGAGCAGAATCAAACCACACAAAAACATGTATCCTGGATTTTAGGGGGGCAGACTTTGGGAAAATGGGGAGATACTTGAAAGAGGCATTAAGGAATGGGGCAGGAATCAGGGTTGAGGAACAGTGGGCAGTATTTAAAATGGGGATTACAAGAGCAACATAATTATACATTAAGCAGGTTAGCAAAGAGGAAAGGAAGAGAGACCATTATGGTTTTCCAAAGAGGTATGAAAGTGAAAGCCAAAAAGATTGCATTCAGGCAATACAAAAAGACACAGGCAGAAGGGGATAGGGAAGTACAGGAGAAGCAAAGGGAGGCAGGGAGGTCAGTAAGGAAGCCAAAGCTCAGACAGAAGAACACATTTGCAAAATCAGTGGGTAGAGGGACAAAATCTTTTACAGGTACATAAGTTAAAAAGAAAGGCAAAGGAAGGGATAGTGAGACTGAAGGGGAGGATGGGGCGCGTGGAGGATGACAACAGTAAAAGCTAACATATTGAACAGGTATTTCTGCTCAGTCTTTACTGAGGAAGAGGAGGTAATGGGTCTGAAGGAGTACAAGGGGTGAGAATGGTGCAGAAATGGACACAAGTCCCTTTACAGAGAAGGCTCCTGAAGGAACTGGAAGTAATAAGAGTTGATAAAGCAATGGGGCCAGATGGGGCACTAGGGTCCTTAAAGAACTAAGAGAGGTGGTGGCTGAACCTCTATGGCTATCCCTATTTAACCCGATCACTGGAAGCGGTGGAGGTACCCAAAGACTGGAGGACAGCAGATGTAGTCCCCTTATACAAAAGTGGGAACAAAGAGGAAGCGGGGAACTACAGACCAGTCAGCCTCACCTCGGTAGTGGAGAAGCTCATGGAAGCACTACTGAAGGAGAGATTGGTGGAACATTTGGTTGTCAATGGACTACAGGACCCAAGGCAGCATGGTTTCACCTGGGGGAGGTCATGTCAGACCAACCTCATTGAATTTTTTGACTGGGTGACTAAGGAGGTGGATCAGGGAGGCAGTGGACATGGCCTATCTGGACTTCAACAAGGCCTTTGACACTGTGCCACATAGAAGACTATTACACAAACTGGGAATATGGGTGTGGGCAAGACAGTAGTGTGGTGGGTAGGTAACTGGCTGGGCGGCAGGACACAGAGGGTGGTGGTAAATGGCTGTACTCCACAGAAGGAAGAGTGACCAGTGGGGTACCACAGGGATCAGTGCTGGGACGGTCCTATTCAACATCTTCATCAGTGACATTGCACAGGAACTAGAGGCAGAATTTCATTGTTCGCTGATGACACAAAGCTCTGTAACAGAGTAGACACACCAGAGGTGTAGACAGAATGAGAAGGGACCTGCAGAAACTTGAAGAATGGTCAGGGATTTGGCAGTTGAAATTCAATGCAAAGAAGTGCAAGATAATGCATATGGGGCACAAAACCCTGGCACAATATATCAGTTGGGGGTGAGGATATAGCATGCACCAAGCAGGAAAGGGATCTTGGGGTTTTCATCTCTGATGACCTCAAGGTAGGGAAACAGTGTGACAAGGCAGCAGGTAAAGCAAATAGGATGCTGAGATACATAGGCAGGGCATCACCAGCAGGAAAAGGAGGTCATAATTCCACTATACAAGACACTGAGAGGCCCCACCTGGAGTACAGTGTACAGTTCTGGAGACCTTACCTGCATAAGGACATGAACAGGGTAGAGAAGGTTCAGAGGAGCAACAAAGATGGTGCATGGATTGCATCCAAAATCCTATGAGGACAGGTTGAATGAACTGAACATGTACTCCCTGGAGGAGAGGAGGAGAGAGGATATGATAGAGACATACAAGTATCTTACAGGGAGGAATAGGGTGCAGGAATACACTATTTTTAAGCAAAAAGATGTTCCAGGACTAGAGGGCATGGGATGAAGTTGGAGGAGGATGATTCAGAGGAAGCGTGAGGAAGAATTTCTTCACAGAACGGGTGGTGGACAAGTGGAACACCCTGCCAGAGGAAGTGGTGGGGGTTGAAACAATCACAGGATTTAAGAATGCATGGGATAGACATAAAGGAATTCTAGAGGTCAGGGGTAAGGGGCAACAGACTTCTAGGAAAACATAAACTGAACTTACAAGCTCAAATGGGCAGACTGGGTGGGCCATAGGCCCTTATCTGCTGACACTATCTATGTAACCCTGAAAATTTCATGAAAAAATTAACCAAGTGACTGCGAAATCACCTTTCAGGTGGAGTTGTATGATGATAGTCATATTGTTCATGAGGTGGGGACCCCAAAAGGCCATGTTGAAAATGTAGAGTCAAAATGTCAAAAATGGCAGAGTTATGCATAAAAGTTGACCCCCCCATTGAAATACACTGAACCTCATTTACCTTAGTTTCTCATAGTGCAGTCTCTGGTTCCAGCAGCAAGACATGTCTTCAATCAGAGAGTGGATCTCAAACCTGGGACCTGTGAGGGTGAGCGAGGGTGAGTGAGGGTGTGTGTGGGGGTACTGGGGGGGTCTGGAGTCTTGGGTGCTGAGCAGAAAGTGGGGGTGGGGCTGATTGACAAGGGACTGTTTTCTTTTTTACAGCTTTGTAAAAAAAAAACAAAAAAAAATTGAGGGACTGTTTTCTTCATTTCAGGGTTATGCCTCAAATAGGAGGGTGGGAGGTGCCACTAGACACCAGGGAATATATAATTTTATAATGATGATGGTGATCGCTGGGTGAGGGGTGCCACTAGACACCAAGGAAATCAGTAATGATGATCAGCGGGTGGGAGATGCCACTAGACACCAAGGAATATATTTATTTATTTTCGGGGATGACAATCAGTGGGCAAGGGTGCCACTAAACACCAAGGAGATATATTAATAAGGGGACAGGGGAACAGCGATCTGTGGGTGGGGGGGCCATTAGACACCAGGGAATGTTTATATTATTTAGAGGACAGCCATGGAGTGTGGGGGGGCACCAGAAAACACTAAGGTATTGGTGTCTCATAGCTCACACTGCAGCTGGCAGCACGAGTGTAGCTACAGCTGCAGAAGTCAAGAAATTCCCATTGTTCTCATACAGAGACTATGGGGGAAGTTCTCATCTCACTAAGCTGGGCACCCATGGTTTTGGGTGCCCAGAAAACCTATTTGTTGCCATAATGTGAAACAAACATCAGCATCTAGCTAAACAGGTCCTGTCTAGCTAGGTTTTGATGTTTACTTTTTAAAAATCCCAGCATTTTTATGCATTTTTCAAATTTTTTAGTTTGTGGAAAAAAACAACAAGATGGCGGTTGGCACAGCACAAAAAATGTTTGGTACCCTGCCAAGCAAGTGGCATGAAATCAAAAATGTGCATTTGTGGAATCAACTTTTACTTTCACCACAGAATGTTATCTCAAACCTCTATTGCACATGCGTAGATTGGAAACCATTAAATGTTAAAGCCTTATAACTCAGGAACCCTTTAATATTTTTTCACCAGACCTGTCAAAGGCACTACCTTGGGACATGACACATGACCTATGCAAGTTTGGGATAAAAATTCCATTCCAAGTAGGCTGTAGGAAAAAGCAAAAATACCCATGTTAAGTATAGGAAAAAAGTTAGACATTTACAAAAAATGACATGTGCGTATCAGAAACGGCACAAGCTGCCATCACAAAAATTCCAACAGATCAAGACCTTGCCTCCTAGACAACACGTACAAAATTACAGCTCATTTTGTCAATCGGAGCCAAAAATATTAATGTGTAAAGTTAGGGGTTTAACATTGAACAGGCTACTCAACCCTAACTATAGGGGTGTGTTAATATTAGGGGTGTGTAGGGTATTTAATGTCAAACCCCTAACTTTGCACCTTAATATCTTTGGTGGCATTTTGATTGAAAACCCTTAAAAATTTGCATGCGCAGTGAAGATTTTTTCCATAAACTTTTTTTTTTGCTCTCACACATTATCTAGAAGGCATCAAAATTCTTCACAAAACTTTCAGGGTAGAAGCGGACTGTGCCAAGTAATGCCTTTCATAGGTTTCATGAAAAAATATTAAATGGTTCCAAAGTTATAAGGATTTAAAATTAGGTTTTGGGATAATCCACTGATATGAATGGTAAAAAAAACAATGATCACGAGAGCTTATTTTTCATGATTTGCCAAGAGAAATTATTTACTTGACATGAGAAAAAAATAATGATCATGACAGCCACCATTTTGTTTTTTTTTCCAACTAAAAAACACTGAAATACATTGAAACTTTTTCAACTAAAAAACACTGAAATACATAAAAAAGTGATGCATTATAAAAAAACAAAAAATAAACTAACCTGAACTTAAGTAAACAGAACTTGTTCAGCTCAATTCTAGTGTTTGTTTTTTGGAAAACCGCCCAGGAAATAATGTTTCTGGGCACCTGAAAATTCTGAGCTTAGAAACAGGAGCCAGTCACCCGCATTCTCATTATGAGAACAGCGTGACTTTCTTGAATTGTGAAGCTGCAACTGGAGTTATGCTGCCGAATTCAGTTGGAGCAGTGAACCGGTGATCCCCTATCTTTCTCCATCCATCCATCCATCCACCTATCCATCTATCCATCTATGCATCCATCTATCCATCCATCCATCCATCCATCTATCTATCTATCTATCTATCTATCTATCTATCTATCTATCTATCTATCTATCTATCTATCTATCTATCTATCTATCACAGACTGGTTGTTTTTTTTTGTTTTGTTTTGTGTGTTTTTTTAACCAGGAGGGCCACACTAAGCTGAAAGCTTGTTTACAGATGTGATCTCTCTAGTCTGTTCAGTCATTGAGCTGTATGACACTGTTTGCATATTCTAGACATCAACATAATTGGCAGCAGCTTATTTGTTAAAAAATGTTTTTTTTTCAAAGCAGAGTTGACAGATTTTACAGGATGCTGTCTGAAGCCATCTCACTGCAGCTAATCCTGAAATAGCTGTATCAGTAGTGCATTTCCACCCTAACTGCTTTTGTTTTACAAAAATAGAACATGTAGGAAGATTTCTCTGTCATTTATTTTTAAATTCAAATAGAGTACTTTTTTCTGCATCAGTGAAATATGTTTTCATGCAATGTATGAGGAAGATGCAGAGGTCGAGGGATTGTTTTCAGTGTCCTGCACAATCACTCTATATGCATTTGAGCCAATTTTAACTGCAGCAAACATTTCAAATCATGGAAATGAATTATCAACTGCTTCACAGGACATAACATCAAATGCTTACATAAATAAATGGTCCAAAGTTGTTAAAATTGGATGTAGCTGCATAATAATATATGCGTATTATATATAGAATAAAGTATGGGTCGAGGTGTGCAACGAGAAGTTTAAACACACCCAAGGGGTTAGATGCTACATAAACCCTAAGAGCAAAGCTTGAGGGGTTTATGAATAGCATCTAACCCCAAGAGTGTGTGTAAACTTAGAGTTTACACACACCAACCCATATTTTATTTATAATAATTGCTGGGTCTTCCTTTTTAACCACAGCAATTACATAAAATTAAAAAAGATGTTCCTGTGTTGCCATGGTCCATTTAGGTTTCAGTCCGCGGTCCACGGTGGTCATTTTGTTTATTTCAACTTTTTTTTTGATCATTTACTGTTGGCTGTGCCCAGAGATGTTTTCTCTATTTAATTTTTTTTTTTTATTTCATTGCTGGCAGTGACATACCACTGAATATGAGTGGTGGTTTCCTCAGTTGTGAAAAGTCGATCAGCCAGCAGTCCAGGAGGAAGAGCTGCGGCAGGCACATGCACAGAGCAAGGAAAACCATGCGCATGTTTGCTATAATAAACACTCCTTTATTGTGACAAATAATGTCACGGTTTTCCTTTGGTAAAAGGAAGGCCCGGTATAGTGTAGATGCTTAACATGAGTGATTTTTTTTTTGATTTCTTGCTATTTCATGGGGTAGAGGTGGTTGTTGGAATGTTCGTAAATGGAATATGTGTGTATTTTGGTTGTTGCAGAGTACCATATTTGTTAATGGGAGTATCGTAACCATCCATGTCATTCTTCTTTAGAGAGACTTAAAAAATATAACTATGATACTGACTGTACTACAATGTTAAATGCCTTTTTTGGTTTTTTATATTCTTTATTTTCTCCTGTGGAATGTACTTCATGTTCTTGTGAGTATACAGTACTACAACAGTCAGTATCAAAGTTTCATTTTTTTTAGTTCCTCTCCAGACAAAAAAAAATCACTGTTATGTTAAACATCTACATTACATATGCATGTATTACTATGGTACCTCAAACTTTAACAACTATGGAGCTTGGTTTCTGCTTGCATTTACACTGCCATTAATATTTTAGTTTGTGGAACCTGGCCCAACCTGGGTAGAAGGGCACTGTTCTGATACAACTAGTTAAAGACTCACTACAGTGTGACTGACTTAACCCTTAGGTTGCCAACAGAATTAGAACATATAGGAATTCTGGACTGATACATCATTCCGTGGCACAGCAAGGGTTAAGGTAGCCTCCTGTAAAATTTGTCAGCTCTGCTTTAAAAGGACACTGTCAAACCCCTCAGGTCTCAAACTGTCCCTTGTTTAAACAAGCATTTATCAGTGCCAAATGTTGTCTTGCTGGCATTGGCATTGGTAGTGCAGGAGCTAGAGACATGCATAATAGAAATGGCAGTGAGGTTTGGAACTGACGCCAACACCACCCCCACCCTGCAGAGGCTGACAGGCATTGAGGTGTGCCTTTGGGTCATCGGCCATAACGCTCATGCCATTTCATCTCACCCTACTCTGCAGACTCTGACAAGTGTCACGTTGTGCCTTGGGGTCATCGGGCCTTACGTTCACCCCATTCCTAAGCTCCTAGTAAGCTGCCTGGATGGGACTAATGTCATGAATACCCCTTCTTTCAAATACCTTGGGTTACGCTTGACCCAGCCCTGGGTTTTTCAGAGCATGTCAATGAGGTCTGCAGGCCTGTCAAAGCCAAAATTGGCACAGCCTATTGAGTGCACCACTCACTTACCCCGTCAGCCAGAAAATCGGTTGCTAGAGGTGTGCTACTGCCTCAACTCTCCTTTATGCCCTACTGATTCTCTACCAATCCAATGCCAGCATACTCTGCAAGTGGGACACTTCCTATAATAATATCTGCAGGTTTGCCTTATCTGCACCTCGACTGACTCATCACTGCATACTTTACTCAGGATTAAACTGGTTGTCTCCCAAATACCTCCAGTTATACAGTCTAGGGTGTCTTGTTGACTCCCTTACTAGAACCCTTCATCCTGCTGCTCTTGGTGATATGCTTACCCCGGTCCCTCACCCCCGCTCACTGAGGTCCTCTTCCATCCCAATGCTCTCCATACGGACCTGTAAAACCAAAATGGGAGAACAGGGCTTCTCCTATTTTGCTCCAAGGTTCTGGAACTCTCTATCTCCCTCCCCAGGTAAAAAATCTCCACCTCCCACCTTTCCTTTCTCACACCTCTATGCCCTAGGTAATTGCAACTGCACCTAACTGAGAGTCTCCAACTTTCTGTGTCAGCTTCCTATGTATTATATACGGTGCTGCAGCTGAGCTATGTTACCTCCATTTCCACTGAGCTTCCCTACTTTTGTGTTAAATGTTTTGCTTAACTTATTGGTGCTTGTTTATATGGCTGTGTGCACAATCCTCGGATTGCTCTATCTAGTCTGCCATGACTACACCTGAAATTGTTTTTGAATTCTGTACTGTTGTCATTTCTGTATTCTCCAATATTGTTAATATTGAACTGTACTGTTTGTCATGTCGTATTCTCAGTTTTGTACCCTCCCAGGTCGTGCCTGAAAATAGGCAGGATTGTTGCCTAGTGCACTTACCCTGTTACCAAAAACTAATAAATAAATACATTGAGATGGGTGCAGTATAGGAGAATGGGGTAAACTTTGGGGCTGAAGAGTCCAGGGCACATCTTGATGCTTGTCAGTGGCTGCAGGGTAGGGACAGGGGTGAAATGGCATGAGCATTACAGCTGACAATCCAAAGTCACACCCCTGATGCCTGTCAGTCTCTACAGGGTGGGACGTTATGGTTTGAAGCCCTAACGTCCCGGGCGTTTGTTGGTATTTGCACTCCAAATTTTCAACATAGTGTTTTTGTGACCCCACCTCATGAAAGCATTTGAGACCTTCACTCATGAACAGTGGCACTGTGATGTTGTTAATCTGTCCCGAACGTTGATTTTTCCCACAGCGACTGAGTCATTCTGCACCAGATGTGTGAAAACACATTTTGGGCAGGATGTGAAAAATGACAGCTGTACCATTCATAAGGAGGTGTGAAGAAATAGCAATTTTGAAAATCTGGAGTGAAAATATAAAAAATTCTCAAGGTTAGGAGGGTGCATGGAAAATGTGCAACGCACGCTCGTAACACAGTCATTTCATGGAAGTTTTTCACCAAATTTTCAACATAGACATTTTGAGACCTCTGCTCCTGAACAGTGTCACTGTGATTTTCTTAATCTGTCCCGAACATTGATTTCCCACAACGGCCACGCCATTGGGCTCTAGATGTGCAAAAACACATTTTGGGCAGGATGTGAAGAATGACAGCTGTACTGTTCATAAGGAGGTGTGAAAAATTTCTATGTTGAAAATCTGAAGTGAAAATATTAAAAATTATCGAACTTATGAGCGTGTGTGGAAACTGAGCAATGCACGCTAGTAACACAGTCATTTTTGGGAATTCTTTCACCAAATTTGCAACATAAGCTTTTTGGGAGCCCACCTCATAAACAGTGGCACTGTAATTTTGTAAATCAGTCCCGAAAGGTGATTCTGCACAGTGACCATGAATTCACCTTTCAGGACCGAATAATGAAATGACAGTGACTGAATTTATGAGGTGGGGTCCCAAGAACCCCATGTTGAAAATTTGGAGCCAACAGTTGCAATAATCGCTAAGATATCCACCTAAGTTGAACCCCCCCCCCATTGATACCATTATACAGCTTACCGTTATTTTCTTCAGTTTGAGGTTGGCTTTAAAGAGTGCAAATGTGTTCCTGCTCCACCGAAGATCATCACGCCAGGCTCCAGAGATAAGTATAGGGTGAGGGGGTGCTGGGAGGTGGGGTGTGCAGAGGGTGGGTGTGATCACAAGGGACCATTTTCTGTTTTACAGGTTAAAAAAAAAAATGGACGTCAAGAGAAGGTTTTCCCCCCACAGGTTTGCTTTGGGCACGCTGGGGTGGGCTCCCAGTGTGCCAACTATGTTTTTTGGGAAGGGGTGACTGAAGCCAATGGGGATTGGGCCCTCCATCAGCAAAGACAACATGTCTGTGTTTGGGGGGGGCATGATGCCGAGGGGGATTGGGTACCCCCTCAGCAGATTGCAGACAAGGAACTGAAGCCGACAGAGACTGGGCTCCCCATCAGCAAGCATGTCTGTGTTTTGGGGGAGTGATGTCTAGGGAGATTGGGCACCCACCTCAGCAGATTGTGGACAGGGGACTGAAGCCAACAGGGACTAGGTCCCCCCATCGGCAAGCATGTCTATGTTTGGGGGGGTGATGCTGAGAGGGATTGGGCACCCCACTTGGCAAACAAACAAAACAAAGGGGAATATATGCCAATGGGGTATGGGTTCCCCATCGGCAAATTAACTGGGGAGGGGGCATGCCGACAGGAGGATTGGGCACCCCTGAAGTCGGCTTGCTGGGGATAGTGAGAGGCAGACAGACGACAGCCACTGCCATGTTTACTGAAATGTTACACCAGGCAAGGCATGCCCCGCAATGACGGGTTGCTCCCTCATTGCAGTGGCAAAATTGTTTCAAGTTAGTGGCACACTTTTGTAGTGCTGTCATAGACAGCATGCTATTTTATTCGTGCCACAAAGACCAGCCCAAAAAAGCAGTGGCACCATTGGCCACAACACAACCGCACCTCCAAAACCTGTTATTCCACACCAAGCTACCACAATATGTTGTTTGTGCTGCATGCAAAAGACAACATAAAAAGCACACTTTATGATTGCTTACATTCTGTAAAGATTGCTGCTGTAATTGGTTTTATAATTCTGATTCTTTTTTTTTCTTTTTAAAAGTGAAAAACAGACTGCCAACTATGGCCCTGTTCACACTAGGGACCATTTATAAAAAGTTACTAAAAAGGTTTTATAAATCGGTCCATAGCATGGTTGTCAGAGTGTTCACACTCCATTCAGACAACCGCACCAGGTATAAGGGGTTCCCCGGCATGACTATGGCACCAGTTCAAAGCATTATGGGTTCCGGTTGGTGTTGCAGTGCATGCCGGGATACCCATGAATGGCCAGCCGGGGGGAGAAAGCTTGAGCATCCAATGACTGCTTGCCTTCTCCTGGGAGGGAGGAGGGTTAGAGCCTTGGCATTTGCTGCCCCTGGCAGAGGTCAGAGGCACAGCACCAAATCGGGCTCTATTGAGGGAGGGTGCATGATGGATGTTGGCTTAGGCCTTGATGTTGCATGGCACATCATGCCCCAGACAGAAAGCGGAAAAATGGCCCCAGCCTAGCCAGATGATGGCCGCTCCTCCTCCCACCATGCTAGTCTCTGGAGTGCACCTCCTTCTCAGCCTCCCATATATCTCCCTGCCCCGGGGACGCTGTATCCCTAAATTCTCCTCCCTTCCCCCACAGGGAGGGGCCTTCCTGGTAGGGTTAGAGCCAGGACTTTTGGGGTGCAGGGCATGCGGGACCATGACTGGCGGAGGGGAGGCAGCAGAGGTGAGATGGGGAGCACAGGGAGCTGTGCGAGCCTGAAGGAGTGACAAGGCTGGTGCCCATGGGGAGCATTAAAAAAAAAAGACAAAACTGGTTGCTAGAGACTGCAGCAAGGCTATCCACATCTTAGTCTTTGGTAACCGGGTAAGGCCCACTAGGCACAAGTGCCTGTTTTCAGGGGTGACCTGGCAGCACTGGGTGGTTAAGTGACTTGCTCAGAGTCTCACAGTATACAAGTGGAGGTTGCGAGAATCAAACTTGAGTCTGGTCTGTCAGATGTACCAAGCTCGTTCACACCTCATTCCTCAAACCTCTAGGCTATACTGCCTGACTGTGGTGGAAATGGGACCTAGATTTCTCACTTTTCCAAGGTGAAGATGTTGTGTTTTGCCTCCCTATCCCATTCATGCTTGGAATTCAACCATCCCATGTGAGGTTTCATTCAGTTACACCAAACATTTCTGTTGCAGGTGCCTGCCAGGCCCATTCAAATGTCCTTGAGCATCTGATAAAGCCACGCGGCTGCATGGTCTCGTGGTGGGTGTGGGGAATGTGTGCATATAATGGTTAGTAACCAAAGGTACAAAATACATTTTATTTTTTAGTTGTAACATGCATGCCAAAATGTGACAAATTATGACCCAAGAGCACCTTTTTATGTCCTTGCAGAGGCAGGCAAATTGACCTTGTGGGAGGACATGGAACACTGAAGGTATTGTAAAATAGCTTTGCCATCACCAGAATGAGAGCGCTGTTTAAGAAGAGCTGGAAAATGTATTCAGTACCATTTTCCTTTAGAACTTCAGTAGGAAATTACTGGTGCACATCCACATGAGTATTCAAGCCTTTCTTGTTTTACTTGGCAAATGCAGCTCCTATCTGTATACAGTAAAGTTAGGAGAGGAACTCCCGCATGCTATGCAATGTCTTTGAGCCTGTTATTGGGGGAGTGTTTGGCTCTAGACCTTCAAATGGTAACGTGAATGCATTCAATAAGTGAAATCAAGTTGCTTTCAGTGGTAAATCAGTCAGCTCTGGAGCCTTGAATGGATGTCCCTTTTTTGGTGGGGGGGCAAGGGCGTGGAGGTACTGATACAGTACATACAAGCACAAATGACTAGATTCAACTCAGCTAGGCCTTTGGGCTTCCTTGGCATTAAGTCAAGTTTTTGTGTTGCTTGTACGCATGTGCAAGAAATACACTGCACCAGCTTCCTTTACAAGTGAGTTGTGGAGGCGTGGCAGTGTTGTGCCAAATGGCAGCAGTCCATTCTGGGGGGGCTGGTCTCTGCTGCAGCGATTAGAGGAGCATGCTGTCGATGATGGCAGTTAATGAGCATGCCACTATGCTCAAAGAAACTTGGCCACTGCAATCAGGGAGCACCCCATCACTACGCAATCAGCTGTTTTTGCTACAAGGTGCCCCTGACTGCAGCAGCCAATTACAAGCTGCATTGTATGGTGTCCCCATGGTGACGGCTTCTCCATTAGCCTCTCACAGTCACAACAAAGCCAATGGAAAGCCGCCGCCCACCTCTCCCAGTTCTTAAAGCCGACGGGGGTGCCCAATACCCCTGTCGGCATGCCCCCTCCCTGGTTCATTTGCCAATAGGGTAGCCCAATCCCCATCAGCATGATGCGCCCCCCCCCATTTGTTGTGTGCTGAGGGGGTACCCAATCCCCCTTCACTAATGCACACTCCCTCCTAAGCACACTGTATGGCCGATGGGGGTGCCTAATCCCTGTCAGCTCCAGCCCCCTAAAATAAACACCCAGGTGTGCTGGAATGCTGGGAGTCCACCCCAGCATTCAAAAAAGAGTCCCATGTCGTCTTTTTTTTTTTAAAACCTGTAAAAACAGAAAACAGTCCCTGGCAGTCTTTTGTGCCCCCTCCCCCAACCCGCACACAGCCACTGCGCACCCACCTCCCCACACACCCCCTCACCGCATACTTACCTCCAGAGCCTGACACGATGATCTTCAGTGGACCGGGAACACATCTGCACTATTCAAAGCCGACCGCGAACTGAAGAAATGCCGGTAAGCTGTGTAATGGCAAAAATAGGGTTTTTTCAACTTAGGTGTACATCTTGGCCATTTTGGGGAATTTTTTCACCACATTTTCAACATGGGGTTCTTGGGACCCCACCTAATGAACTCAGTCACTGTAATTTTGTTACTCGGTCCCAAAAGATGATTTTGCTGTCACTGCGCGGAATCACCTTTCGGGACTGATTAACGAAACAACAGTGTCACAATTCATGAGGCAGGCCCCCAAAAACCCTATGTTGAAAATTTGGTGAAAGAATTCCCAGAAATGACTGTTTTATGAGCGTGCATTGCACAGTTCCTATGCAGGCTCGTAACTGAGAATTTTTAATATTTTCACTCCAGATTTTCAACATTACCGTTTTACCACAGCGTACAGCTGTCATTTTTCACATCTTGCCCAAAATGTTTTTTCACACATGTAGCACACAATGTCACGGTCGGTGTGCGAAATCAATGTTTGGGACTGATTAAGAAAATCACAGTGACACTGTTCATGAGCAGAGGTCTTAAAATGGCTATATTGAAAATCTGGTGACAAAAGTCCTTAAAATGATTGTGTTATGAGTGTGCATTGCACAGTTTCCACGTACCCTCGTAACTTTATGAATTTGTAGTATTTTCACTCCAGATTTTCAACACTGGCATTTTTCCACACCTCCTTATGAACAGTACAGCTATCATTTTTCACATCCTGATCAAAATGTGTTTTCGCACTTCCAGCACAGAACAGCGCAGTCGCTGTGGGAAATCAGTGTTTGGGACAGATTAAGAAAATCACAGTGACACTGTTCATGAGCAGAGGTCCCAAAATGCCTATGTTGAAAATCTGGTGTAAAATATTCTCAAAATAATTATGGGTGTGCGTTGCGCAGTTTCTGCGCACGCTCATGACTTCACCAGTTTTTTTTATATTTTACTCCAGATTTTCAGCATTACCTTTTTTTTTACACCTCCTCATGAACAGTATGGCTGTCATTTTTCACATCCTGTTCAAAATGTGTTTTTGCACCTGTGGCGCCAAATGGCACCGTCGCTGTGCAAAATCACCTTTCAGCTAACGAATTGATAGTGTCACTGTTCATGTGGTGGGGTCACAAAAAGCCCATGTTGAAAACTTAGAGTAAAAATACCAAGAAATATCCAGGGCATTAGGGTTTCCAACCATAATGCCCTACCCTGTAGGGACTGACGGGCATCAGGGGTGTGATTTGGGGTTGTTGACAGTAATGCTCACACCATTCCACCCCCACCCCCACCCTGCAGCCTGTGAGTGGTATCAAGGTGCGCCTTGGACTCTTTGGCCCCAGAGTTCACCCCATTCTCCTATACTGCGCCCATTTCAGTGTATTTCCTTATGGAATGAGGTGAGTGTAAAGCCCAAATACCCCAAGGCACACCTCGACACTTGTAAGTGTCTGCAGGGTAGAGTGAGGTGAAATGTCGTGACTGTTATGGGCGGTGACCCAAAGACACACCCCAATGCCTGTCCATCTCTGCAGGGCGGGGGTGGAGTTGGCATCAGTTCAATACTTCACTGCCATTCCTATACTGCATCTGTCTAACTCCTGCACTTCCACTGCTAATGCCAGCAAGCAACCATTTGGCATTGATAAATGCTTGTGTTCATTTGCAAGGCAAGCTAACATACTGGTATTGGTCTGAACTATGAGGTGGCTTCGGGGATGGGTGGCCTTCCCCTCCTCCGCCTATCAAAGCTTCAGAATACTGAATTTACTCCCTAATTACATCCACTGTCTTCCTTTCTCTTTCTTTTTATGTTGCTTGCGCTTGCACAAGGAATGTTTTGCTACAGAGAGTGGCATTGCAGAGGTGTGCCACTGACTAGACCAAAGAAGGTCAAGCTGCATTGGGCTCCTCCTTGACAGACCAGTTATCATGCAGGCTAAGTATGACAATGGTTTACAGTTTATGGGCGGAAACTTTGTGTACTTGAAACAAATGAAGAGCTCCAATGAGAGAACACTTCTTCCGTTTCATATACGTAAAGCCATTCCACCTCCCCTCCATCACTCTGTTTTCCTTGCTGTCTCTCTCTCCTCCCTCCTTCCTTGCACACACCCTTTGTCTCATGTGTTCCCCGAACCTCATTTCTCCCTTGTTGTCCCTCTGACCCTCCTGTCTCTTCATGTTTTGCATTTCTTTGAGCCAGACTCCAGTGGCCGTGCTAACATGACTGGTTAACTGTGCTGCTATCAGCCTCACAAATTACTGGAGGAACCAGAGAAGCTTTAGCTTAAATGATACACCACAAAGCTGCCTAGTGCTCTGTGGGACAAGCGTTGCTGTAAGAGTTGAAACCTGACATGCTCCGAGAGCCAGAGTGGATGGCCGACTCAGACTGTGCATGCATTTTGTGAATAGCAGAACACTCCGGTAGCGCTCTAAATATTCCCACGGCTCTAAGAATACACTTTTTTTCTGAAAGTGAAGCCATACGATTCTTCTTTTGAATGGATTTGATAGACTGTGTGGCAGCAAATGACAGTGCGATAATGCAGACCTCCGTGCAACCAGAGCACAGTTAACAACTTCTGTGTATACGCTCAGCCACCCTGCGGACCACCAGGCACCAAGCCTACGGTGAAATCAGCAATATCCTGCACAATTTGTAGCTTCTGAGGCCCCAGTCGATGCTGTTTGCAATCAGATTGCATTTTCAGACTGCAGTCCAGTGGCACAGACAGATTATGTCCCCAAGTTAGTGAAGTGCAATGGGGACAAACTGGGTGAAATGATCCCACTGTGCAGTCTGATGCAGAGAGAGAGTGACCGGGACAGAGACAATGTCAGGCAATGGTATGGCAATCTCATGTCTGTGTGAAAAATTGTGGCTAGGGGACACAGAAACACCACTCAGTGCAAGACAGTGAGATGCACATGGCAGCTGTGTAGCCTGAGAGCTTGGAGACAGAGCGTCTGTGTGTGTTCCGCCTGCCACTACCCTGTCCAGTTTGCACATAATCAGCAGTCCAAGTGGGCAAGGAGGTAGCTGAGAGTGACAGCGGCCATGCGGTCTGGCATGTAAGACAGAAAGAGAGAGAGAGACACACAGACACTGGGAGACAGTAGGTACCAACATTGTGGCAATGTGCTGCGTCTCTCTCTGTCCATCTATGTCTCTATCCGCAGAAACAGTGGAAGCAATGGTCAGCAGTATAGAGCCCTCTAACAGGCTGTAATACAGGAGAGCAGAGGAGAGAGCGAGTGTGACAATGGCCACCCAGAGTTTCCTTTCCTGGCACTCCTCCCAACTGTGGCTGACCCATTGCCCGGTCCCCACCCTCAGTCCACAGGCGATAGAGCGAGAGTGAGAGACAGCATCATCACTCTTCTGCACCTGCACCATGGCTGAAATGTCCTGTGAGACAGCAAGAGGAAAAACATTGGGATGTTGTTGTCTGTGGCCTCCCCTTGCTCCCCTGTACAGAACAGTGCTACAGTTTGTGTACAGGAGAGAGACCTGTGTATTTGCTGTGTGTGTGTGTGTGTGTGTGTCTCTCTCTCTCTCTCTCTTCTCTCTTTCTCTCTCTGTCTGTCTCTCTCAGTGTCTTTTTCTTTGGGAACCTCTGTGCTGCTTTCCCACCTCCCATACAACAATTCTCTGTGTCCCATTCTGCCAAAGCCCCCTACCCCCATCCCAGTGAGAGAGAATGAGAGAGTGCAACTGAGTTTTTTCCCCAATGTTCAAGAACTGAGCTTGGTGCTTAGAGAGAGATTGACATAGAGAAAGCGAGACAGAAAGAGTAACAGTGAGAGAGAGAGAGAGAGAGAGAGAGAGAGACAGAGACAGAGACACTGGGGGAGCGGCATTGAAGAGACGATGTGAGCTGTGTCCTTTCTCTCTGTGTCTGTGGATAGTAGCGTGTTAGGGAGGACATAGTAGGGAACAGCACATGTAAGTGGCATATGCCTGTGTGTGTGTGTCTCTCTCTGTCTGTAATTCATAAGAGAAAGAAACACAGACATAGAAAGATAGAAATTGTCAGCAGATAAGAACTGCCTGGCCCATCCAGTCTGCCTTTAAGCCCTTGTACTGGATTACTGCTTCTGACCCATTCATTGCTGAACCTCTGTGGTTCCCCTATGCCTATCCCAAGCATGCTTGAATCCATCCACAGCGCTCGCTCCCACCACCTCCTGAGGCAGACGATTCCACACGTCCACCACCCTCTCTGTGAAGAAGAACTTCCTCACATTCCCTCTTAACCTCCCACCTTCTAATTTCACGTCATGCCCCCTCCTTCTTGTGCTCCTCCTATACTGGAAAATGTCTCCCCCCTGCGCCTTGTTTATATTCTTGAGGAACTTGAATGTTTCTGTCATATCCCCTCTTTCCCTCCTCTCTTCCAGTGAGTACATATTGAGGTCCCTTAATCTCTCCTCATAAGTCTTGTGTTGCAAGCTCTGTACCATCTTATTCACCCTTCTCTGGACCATTTCTAGCTTGTTGATATCCTTACAAAGGTGCGACCTCCAGAACTGCACACAGTACTCCATGTGAGGCCTGACCATGGTTTTATATAATGGTATCACTGCCTCCCTCATGCTGGTGATACCCCTACCTATGCACCCCAGCATGTCACTGGCCCTCCCAGCTGCCTTAGCACTTTACTTTGACATTTTCAGGTCATCTGAAATAAGAACCCCCAGGTCCCTTTCCTTCTTTGTGACTGTCAGCAGCTCCCCTCCCCATCCTGTAGTTTTCCCCAGGGTTTCTGTGTCCCAGGTGCATCATTTTGCACTTTTTTGAATTAAAGTTCAGTTGCCGGTCCTCAGACCATTTTTCAAGCTTCCCCAGGTCCCTCCTCATTTTCTCAACCCCCTCTGGGGTATCCACTGTGTTACAGATCTTAATGTCATCTGCAAACAGGCAGACCTTTCCCATCAGTCCTTATGCAGTGTCACTAATGAAGACATTGAACAGGACTGGCCCCAGGACCTATCTCTGTGGCACCCCACTGGTCACCCCCTCTCCCCAGACTATACCCCATTTACCACCACTCTCTGCCTCCTGCCTGTTAGCCAGTTTCTAACCCAGTTTACCACCCTTTCCCCCATGCTCAGCCTACCCAGCTAGTTTATCAGCCTCCTATGTGGGATGGTGCCAAAGGCTTTGCTGAAATCAAGGTAAGCGTTGCCCACTGCCCCACCCTGATTTACTTTTTTTGTCATCCAGTCAAAGAAATCAACCAGATTTGTCTGACATGAACTCCCAACTATGAATCCATATTGCCTATGGTCCTGAGGTCCGGTGGCTTCTAGATGCCCCACTATCCTTTCTTTAAGCAATGTCTCCATGATCTTCCCCACTACTGAGGTGAGGCTGACCAGCCTATAGTTCTCCACCTTCTCTCTGCTGCTGGATTTGTGTAGAGGGACCACATGTTCCCTCCTCCAATTCTCTGGTGCCACCCCTGTGTTGAATGCCTCAGTGAACATGGCTGCCAGAGGTACTGCTATCTCCCTTCACAGTTCTCTTAATATCCTTGGATGTATGCCATCTGGTCCCATCGCTTTGTCCACCTTCAATTTAGAGAGCTCCTGCAGGACTTTGCCTGTGAATGGACTATTGTCCACCTCTTCACCCCCTTGGCAACTGCTGTACTGCTGTGGCCCTTGCCCTCCCCCCTCTTCTGTGAATACTGAACCAAAAGACACAGTGGATGTCTTTGGGGGGCACATGACAGTTCTTAGGCATAGTACTATCACTTCCAAATACTTAAACAGTACATACAAGCAGGCAAGCAACATTTGGCATTGACAAATGCTTTTTCACACCTGTTCTATACAAAAAAAGGTACTTTTGGTCTATGTGCGACTATTCACATGAGGCTATGGATCTGTTCTGCAGATAGCAATGTTCCGAGGGGAACTCCTGCATGATATGCTTTGTCTATGAGCAAAATTCCCACACAAATAAAAAAATACAGTGTGGAGAAAAACATTAATGAAATAAAGCAATTTTCCCTTTTTTTTTGGAGGGGGAGGCATGGAAATGTATAGGCACAAATAATTGGATGCATCTCAATGAGGCATTCTGGCTTCCCCAGCAGTAATTCTTTTTATTCAGTTTACACACTACATCCACACACAAAAAAAAACAACAATAAGTGATTGCAGTCCACTTGCAACTATTTACATGAGGCCATGAATCCAATCTGCAGACAGCAATGCCCAGACCACAGCTCCAGCATGAAATACTTTGACACAGCAATTGGAGTGGTGATTGTCTCATCCACAGTTTATTACAAGAGTGGCGTGTCATTAATTCATTAAATTTAAACATACATCAGCAGCAGAAACAGGACTGGAAGTTGTTTTGAGGGTGTTTGGGGGGCCTTCTGCTTTACCGTAGCTGCAGTGAGAGACATGCACTAAAAATAAGATGCAAAACATGACTGAATGAAATTGCCAAATAGCCCAATCATAAATGCAAAACATGCAAGGTTCTTCTTCAAAGGTCATCAAAAGACCTTTCATAATCACGTGATTCCAGGCGGCCTGTCCGGCCCATGATGGAAAGGAAACAATTGACATTCAGACATCTATAAAAAGAAAGATATTTACTCCTACTACTGCAAACAGGATTAATTCAAATAGGAACATAGGAAAAGGTATACAAGTCTAGTAGCCTGTTGGCCATGAGAGACTCGCCACATATCAATTTTTCCATTTTTCCAATTTAGTTTATTGTTCTTCCTAAGCTTTTGCAAAATCTAAAAATCTAAAAAGTCATAATAATGACATCCTATAAATAGAATTTCATGAAAGACAGTAAAATGTCACAATTATGTAGGTTCCACATTCACACAATTTCATAAATACAGAACAATTTTAACCATCATCTTTAATATAATTTTGGAGTTCTAGTTAGATGTGTCCTTAGATATCGTGCAATTGTCACATAGGAATACACCAGCATTTTATGCCTGGTCATCATATATGTAAAGCAGATAACATTTTTACCAATCTCTCCATTACGACCTCATTTGTGTTATTGAAGAGAAACAATACCAACTGGTCGGGGGGGGGAGGTCAGTGCCAGCCAGAATGTCTCCTAACCACTTCCGCCTGGCAGGGTTATAAAGAGGGCACAACTGTAATACATGTTTCAAGTCGTCCTCCATTTGAATCCCACAGGAACAAAAAGAAGAATCTACTTCTCCTCTTCCCTGTCTAAAGTAAATATAATTTGCCTTATATAATTCCATTTTGAATCTTGTTATTAAATGTCTAGATTGAGGATTAGTTAATCTTATAAGATATAAATCCAATCCATCTTTATGCTTAATTATTTTATACCATCTAAAATTCTTCAGGGTGGCTATCCTCTCAGTGTCCTGAGCTTTAGCTATATCTCTAATTCTAGATTTAACCAAAGATGTGATTTCTTCAAATGACATAGTAAATATCTGTTATAACATGACCTAACCCACTAGGGTAAAGTTTATTCCTGACAAGTTGAATGGTAGGTGCTATAAAATTCATAGAGACATAATGTATCTCTTCTTCTAGACACCATCTTGGAATTCTTTGTTTGGGCAACTGTATTAACTTTAGCAGAAATATAATTTGTTTTTCTAGAATTAAAGTTTCCAAAGAAGGCTGTTCCAGCTCAGAAGGTAGGATTTATTTTGGTACAGATTGAGGGAGCATTAATATATGACGATAAAATTGATTAATTACTCATTCAATATTGTCAAACATTTGGCTTCCCCAAATTTTTGCAGCATAGACTATACTTGTGTTCATTTTTGCCTTTATATCCTTCACTATTCCTTGTATGGAAGCTTTTCCCAACTTTAAATTAAATTGTCTAAAGGCATTTGATGCAATTTTAGTTTTGGATTTAATATAATCAATATGTTCCTTCCAGGTTGTAGATTGGGAAAAATGTACCCCAAGATAGCTGTACATCTTAACTGTTTCTATTCTAATCTATTCTATTTTTCCCATAAAAGTCTTGGGTAAGCCGGCCCGGTGGCGCTGAGGGCTGAGGCGCTAGACGCCACACCTCGCGCTGCACTGGCGACCCGGGTTCGGGAACAGACTCGGGTGGCCGGGGGTCGGCAGGGGAGAGGGAGGATTGAGCATCCTAATGGATGCTGTCCTCCCTCAGGGGTGGGAACCAAGAACGCATCCGCTTTCTACATCACCTTCGTAGCCGGTGGAAGCACTGACAATTGAAGGGATGGAGGCGGCTCCGTTCAATGGAGTCGGGGAGGGGGGACGTTGCCAGCACATGAGTGGTCTGGCATGCGTCAGCACACCACCACTCGGGACGTACGTCCTAGTGCTCGGCGTCCCAGAGGGTAGGGGAAACCAGGGGAGAAAAAGGAAAATATCTCTCAGTAAGCCCTAGATGATAGCCTCTCGGTACCATCCAGGACCACCAGAAGAGGGACAGACCCCACTGTGCAGAGGGAGAAGGAGGCACTCTAGGGGCAGATCCCCCCGAGGTGGAATTGGAGGTTGAGAGGAAGGAAGGAGAGGGCTCCGAGAGCAGGAAGGTGGATAAAGAAATAAAGTAAAAAAAAAAAAGTCTTGGGTAGATTCCTTGATTTATTTCCAAAGACCACAACCTTGGTCTTATTTTCATTAATTTATAAACAATCCCTGTTGCATAGCAAGGAAAATCTGTCCATTTTTTCTTTGTAAACCAAACAGAGAGGTTGAAAACAGGACAATATCATCTGTGTAAGCTAGAAGTGATACTATGTCTTTACCTATTTTAGGTGAAAGATGATCTGTGTTTTCCAGACCAAGCAACACTGAATTTATGTACAAATTAAATAGGGTTGGGGCAAGAATACATCTTTGCCTAACAGCTACATTTGTACTGATAGGGGATGTCAAGGATCCCCATTGGTTATATTGCACCTGTATCCAGGTGTCTGTGTGCAGTATAATTAATATGTCTAGTAAAGAATTATCCATGTTCAAGTATTTTAGTTTCTTCCAGAGCAGATTCCTACTGATTTTATCAAAAGCTGCTGTTAGATCCATGAAGCAACAGTATAATTTGCCATGCTTCACTGTCACATATTTCCAGACTAAATGTCTCAGGACATAGCAGTGTTGCACCGTGGATCTTCCTGCCCAAAATCCATTTTGATATTTGCTGAGTATCGAGTTCTCGTTTATCCAGTTCTGTAACTCTTTTAATAGGATTTTACAGAATAATTTCTGTGAAATATCTATTAAACTAATTGGTCTGTACATCTTTGGATTTAATGGATCTCCCTTTTTCAGAACTGGATAAATGATACAACAGAGCCAGCTTGATTAAATATGTTGCCCTTGTAATATTGCATTGTAATATTTTTTCAGTAGTGGTACCCACCATTGTATAAATGTTTTGTATATTACTTCAATTACACTGTCGGGTCCTGGAGCATTGTTTAGTTTTAATGATAGTATTGCTTTGTAGATCTCATCACTTTTCATAGTCAAGAGGTCAGTTAAAGTTTCATTAGAAACTTTATTATAATTTGTTATCTCAAAGTACCTTTCCCATGTTGTGGGAGTAATGTGGGCATGGATTTTGTTGTGATATTGGCCATAGTCTCCACTCATCAGCCTCCAAAAGGACTTTATGTCTTTCTCCAGTATTGCCTTCCAAAGTTTATTCCATTGTTGTCTATAATATTTATCTCTCTCTTGTTCTAAAAAATGATTATATTCTTTCCTGACCTGATTTAATGCTTTTATTTTTTGTGTACTTTTGTTCTCCCTTATATCTCTTATTTTTTGATTTAATACAGTTTTTGCTTTTCTACAGTGTTTATTAAACCATGTGCTAGGTTTAAATACCTTGTAGAAGCTGTTTTACAAAAAGGTTTAATGTGATTTGTTAACCTTTCCCAATTTTCTGAGATATAATTTGATAGTATTTCAATTCTCAATTCAGCTGGAGATCCCTGTGAGAGTATCTCATTAAAAGTATGAATGGAATGAGTATGCCATCTAATTCTCTTATGATTAACAATTTCCATAGGGAGTAAATTTTCATTTCTTCTTATACTAGAAATCTCTGAGACAAATGTTATACTGACTGTGAGATGTGCTGATTCAGGTCTGTCTAATATCTCCATATCCTGTAACATATTTACCCCTTCCATATTTGCCCAAAAAAGATCTATTGTTGAATAGCCTTTGGGTCCCATAAATGTATAACCACATGTACTATCATTTTTAGTTCTGCTATTTATGAGAATAAAGTTTTTCTGTCCAAAATAAGTGTTTACACATCTACCTCTTCTGTTTTGTTTTTTTATCCTCCAGTTTTCTGTATGAAGTCAGCCCTGAATTTGTTTCCACTATATTCGCCAATAGATCCATGTAAAGATCATCCTCTAAGTCCTTTAAACCTATACAAGAGTCTAAATCACCCATAATAAAAACTGGGAAGTGGCCAGATTGCTCCAAGATAAGATTCATGTCTTGAATAAATTGACACCAAGGGTCTTCCCTGTTTTTAGTCATGGGAGGGATATAAACAATACAAAGTATCAATGTGAAGAAAAGTTTGCTAAGTTTGACTGCAAGTATCAAGTTCCCCTTGGATTCAAGCGTGGTTATTACTAAGTCTAAAGAGGTCCTGATGAGAATGGCCAACCCAGACTTGGGTCTACCAAGTTTCTTATTTTTAACGGCCGCTATAACAACTATAGTAAAGCCAGGAACAGTATTATTTTCTGGTGTCATACTCCATGTTTCCTGAAAACATTATATGTCAGAAGACTCCAAGAAAGAGCGTGTATCACTATTGTCAAGTTTTGAAGTGAGCCCCTCCATGTTCCAGGACAATATTTTAAGCCCTTATCCTGTGTGTATGTATTGTGTTGTATGTCACGCTTGTTTCTTCCAAGGGATTTCTATCCTTAAATTTTCATTTCTAGAAATCCCTAAGATATCCCAAGAAAATTCTGTGGGTGTAATCACCAAAAAACCCAGACTGTCCAGTGTGTCTGCCTTTTCCATGATAACATGTACCGATCTTGCTGTAGTGAAAAACAAATCTATTTGAGAGGACTCATTTTTTTTCTTTCCATACTTTATTATTTAAGATGGATTATGTAGTTAATTCTATGTCAAGAGAATGAGTCAAAAAAGAGACTAATTATCTTTTAATGGTATTTCGATCTCTCTCTCTCTCTCTCTCTCTCTCTCTCTCTCTCCCTTTATGTTCCTTCCAAAGATTGTGATTATCTTATCATTTTGTTCTTTATTTTGGTTGTTTTCATATTTATTAATTATTTTTATCAAGGCTTCTATAGTTTGGTCCCTTTTCTTTGCTTGATTTGTGTTTTCTCTAATTGTTTCCACAGTCAGAGACACTGGTACTAATTGAGATTCACTCATCAAAATCCCTTTTAAATACAACATATTTTCTTTTGACCATATTTCTGCTGCAAGTACAGAGGAGTTTGTATAAATTATAACACAGTCATTTATTTCTGGGTTTAAGAGATGTAGGGCTCAAAAATGCCTTTCCTCTTGGCTAATGTCCACCAAATATCTCATGTGGGAAGTGAGAATTTCATTTGTTTCATCAGGAGTCTGCTTAATGCCATAAGTTTCAAGGTAATACTCCTTAAGTAGACTGCTAAATAGGAGGAGACCCGTTGTAGGTGTATTATCTCCATGAAGGGGATAGAACGGCTCAGGGTTCAAATCTGGGGCAATGACCTCCCTCTCAACCAGTGGCAATACTTCAAGGTTAAAATCAGCAACATCTTCATTTGGCAAAACCAGTATGTCCTATATATATCACAATTTTGCTCATCCTGTTGCAATCCTTTGGGGTCTTTCCCTCCCTTGAAATTTTCTAGACCATGTTGTTTCTTGTTTTTATTTGTTTTTACAGTGTCTCCTTTTCTCTTGCCATGTTTTTTCCTTTTATTTATATTTTGTGGTATTCCTTTCCTTTTCTCTTTCCCTAATTTTATCTGTTCCTCTGTCTTCTCTTTGTCCGTACTCATCTCCTCAATGAAAGGAGCCAGCAGGTTCACTTGGACAAATTTATTTTCAGTAGAAATATTCTCTATCATTCTAATTTGAATGTCGGTGTCTGCGTTTCCTTGTTTCTCCTGAGTGATCCCTTTGATTATTTGATCTAACATCATTTTTTTCTGAAAACATCAGCTCTCAGGGATGATCATTCCTCCTGGAGAGCTACAATGTTTTCCAAAATCATTATGTTCGCATAATAAGGATTCTTGGCTATCTCTACCATCTGCTTAGAGAGGTTCACACAAGAAACAAAATCTCCCTCATTTGTAAAGTGTTCTTCATCAAAATTTTCTATTTTTTCTTTTAGGGTCTTTAACTGTGGGGTATCTACCTCAGCCATCAGCCCCAATGACCTTGTCCTTAAACGTCCAGATCGGTCCACTAGGGTAAGGTGCAGCCTTTTCAGCCCTTCTATTGTCCTGCTCAATTCCTGTTTTACAGGGAGTAAATCCTCTTTCAAGTGATCTGTATTTTTTAACACAGGAGGAGATGAGAAAGATGTATACTGGAGGCTCCTATTTTCTAAGTCGAGGGCTGTTTCAGAATATTGATCAGCTGAAAAAACTGCCCCCGCGTAATCCCCAGATGACCCTATAATGCTAGAGCTGGCCAAACTATTAGTATAGCAAACTGAAGTATCCCAGTCTCCAGCTATAATAGATATGTTGTCATCTCCAATAAACTGAATGCTTGTGTTGTTACCTTGTAAAGATGATGTGTTATCTATCACTACAGGACATTCTAAGGTTAATATATCAGAAGAAATAATTGGTATCTGTCCCCTGTAACTATTAATTCTAGGTGTTGATAAGCTTGAGGGAGAAGCCTCCTTCCTGCTAAAGTAATATTTTATTTTAACCTGCGTTGGTTTCTGGGTACAGGGTTAAAGGAATGAAACTAGGGCCTTCCTGGCACTGTCCATGATTTTCAGTCAGTGAGTTCATTGTATTTTCCATAAATCTTGACATTTTTGACTTTCTTTTAAAAGTGTCCTTAGTTTTCTTAATTTCCTTGGTTTCTTTGGTTTCTGTATAACTATTTTCTGTTTACCCACCATTTTAGGGATGTTTGTTTTTCCCTTATTATTTCTGAATTTTGCTGAATTCCAGCTCTTTTTACTTCTTGTTATTACCATGTTTAATACAAAAAGCAGTGCATCCCTAGACTAAATTCAAAGTTGAAATTTTCCTAAAACAATAGTGAACAATTTTTTTCTTGAATAAAAAATTTCAAAAATATTTAAAATAATAGTCTCTTATTTATAGTTAGGTGTCCACATGAAAGCAGTGTTGTACAAACTTCTATGCAATCAAAAACTTTATACTGCATCACATTGGGCCCCAAGTTTCTATTTTGTCCATAAACCTACAGGCCTTGACACCTGCTTTTAGTCCATGTTCTAATCCTTGATGTCCTCAAAACTCAGCACAGCAAACGCTAGTTCAGGCAGGCAAATGTTTTTCTAAAGAAGCATCATAAATTTCCTGGGAGAAGGCCATCTGGCCTCTGGGCGATATTATCCAATCAGCTCATCGAGATACATAATACAGTCAAAGGAGTGTCTATAGATCAAAGAAAACTCCAATCACTCCAGTGGTTTTCCTTGGGAATATTAAAGCAACAGAAAGCTTTACAAATTTAGCAAATATGTTAACTATCTGAGTTAAAATCAATACAGACAATGTATAAATAATCTACAGAATAAAAGCGACTGCTCCACTTTCTAAGCTGTATGTAAAAAATTGGCTTCTAAAGCTTTAAACAGTACTTTAAACCAACTGTATACAAGAAGGGAATATTCAAGTGCAATCTGCACCAATCTGTACTAACAATCTTCCAGTATAAGCATTATAAAACATAATAGAACACCAAAAGAAAAAAGTATTTCAAAAGTTTTGTATGAAGAGCAGACAATGCTGATAGGTCACAATACTCACATAGGCATCTTGATTTAATTTTAATCCTAGGATGTGGGCTTGAATCTTGTTACGGATTCTGCTCCTACAGTGTTTTAGGCCTTAACTTTTAGCATCTAGCATTTAGCATTTTGGAATTTACTAGCTGCGTTCTGAGCTATTAAAGCAGTCAGTGGTTCAGTAAAGATCTAAATTTAAATATCACTTAAGACTTTCACTAATTTGTCAATTCCTATTCCAAATTCTATCCGTAAAAGAAAGATCCTGGAAAAAGCCATACTTCCACAAGACACTGGTCAGCTCCAGTGCTGTATCTGAAATCTTAAACGCTAGGCATGCATATTTAAGTAACACTTAAAGCAGGAGCAGACTCACGTGCTACAATCAAACTAATCAAGCCAATAAGTATTATCTTGATGTCTCCTATCTAATTTAGTCTAGTATCTGCTCAAACGTGCTAATTTAGCTACAAGAAATGGTCATTTGAAGTGTACCCACGTAGCCTCGTTTATCTCAGCCTTAACCTTAAAAATCCCCAGAACAAAATATCATTGAAAAAAATAAACAAATAAAACAAGTAAAAAACAAGTAAAACAAATCACTCAACTAATTCAATAGGTGTAAACAAGCCCACTCCTTGGAAATCAGTAAGGGTTCATATAAATTCTTAGGAAGTTCCGAAAATAAATCATACAAGGGTGTCTTTTTCGAGAAGGAATATGAGGTACAATAATACTTTCAAAATTCGTGTTGAGGTACTGCCATTTTCTGTTTCAGCCTTTCCAAAGAGCAATCGCTTTGCAGAAAAAAAAGATCAGACCCCCAACCAGTGCATTGGCGTTCTTGACTGTCAAGCACAGTCAGCCTAAAATCGGTCCATTCCTGCAACAAGAGAAGCAGAGCAGCAGTACCGACCAAAATGCATCACAAGCTTGACTGGAAAGGTGGGAACACTAAGGCAATGGTGGCATACCTGTTTTTGCCTTAGTTAAGGCTTTTTTCCAACCCTGCTAGTGTTAGTCCTCCTCACTAAACACAGCGTGCAGCCGCCATCTTGATCTGACATAGAAGACACATTCTGTCCTCACCAAATATCAGTGGAGGTAGTATCTAGACCACTCACCCATATGTTTATCCAATAGATTTTTAAACATTTGCATATTTGTGGTGTCTACAATATTAGGAGTCGGTGCATTCCATTTTCTTACAACCTTTTGGTTAAACCACCAAGCTCTCTAGCAGTCCTATACTGCTCCCCTTTTAACTGTTTATTATGAGATCGTATTGCTCTACCTAACTTTACTTTCGTTTGCAGTCCTGCTGATTCCCAGAGGACCTTATTTTCATGAGCTCTATAAACAAATCATAAATCACCTCTTATGCTCCTATAATGTAGTGAAAATATACCTAAATTATCCAATCCAGTTTCATAATTATGGTGTTGCATTCCTTTTATTCTTTTAGTAAACTTCCACTGGACCCCTTCCCCCATTTTAACAATTCCAATGTTTTGTGGAGTAGACAGTGGAGCCCCATATTCCAGTACTGGTCTGACCAAAATCCTGTAAAGTGGTATCATAACCTCACTACTTCTATTCTTGATGTTTCTAAAAATGTTCCACATGACATTATATGCCTTTTTGATAGCTTCCTTGTTATGAGTGTCGAAATCTAAGTTACTTGTGATCCATAGTCCAAGGTCTTTCACTTTCAGTATTATTTATCCTGTTATTATTTATGTAATACACTGAATTCATATTATTCACCCCAAAGTGCATTACTTTACCCTTTTCTTCATTAAAATGGAGTCCTTGATTTTTAATCCAGTTTACTAGATTGTTTATCTGGTTTAGAAATGTAATCGCTACATTGCTGTTGTTAACTATTGGGCCCACCTTTGTATCATCTGCATATTTTCTTAACCATGCTCCATCTGACACTTACATACTAGACACCAACAATGAGAACAGGGCTGATCCCAAGATTGACCCTTACGGGATACCACTAGTCACCAAGCCCCAGTCTGATTTATAACCCCTCAGTTGGATCCTCTGTTGTCAACCTGTTAACCATGATTTAATCCAATTAATTAGTATTTTACTAATAGCCATGTTTTGTAAGGTGATTATTAGATCTGAATGTACAGCAGAATCAAAGGCCTTGGAATAGTCAAGGAAAACTACATTTACAGGCAGCCCCTGGTCCAATGCCTGGCTCACTGTCTCAAAGAAATCAAACAGATTGGTAATACAGGTCTTTCCTTTTTTCAAAACTGTGTTGCGATATATCCACTATTTCCAATTTCTTCATATTATCCTCCAAAAAGAACTCTATGAAGCTTTCCATTATTTTGCCTATTACCGAAGTGATACTTATCAGCCTATAGTTCTCCACTACTGTCTTATCTCCTTTCTTATGGATGGGTGTTATATTGGCTAACTTCCATTGAAATAAAGATTCACCCTCAAGTAAGGATTTATTAAATAACATGGAGAGGGGTCCTGCCATTTCTATTGCTGTATTACTTAGAAAATGAGGAAAAACCTCATCTGGGCCTCTGGAGTTATGAAGATTTAGGTGCCTCAATTTGTCAAAGGTTTGTGCCTCAGATACCACATATTTCCTTATATTGTTCTCATTCTGTTGGAAATCTATTAGTGAAGGGGTGGTATGTGATTTTTTTTTGTAAAGACACTCAGAAAATAATTATTAAAGGATGTAACCATTTCCACCTCATTATTAATAACAGTACTGTATTACCATCAATTATACAAGTAATGTGCCTATCCCCTTTTAGTACGCTGCCAATGTAGCTACATAATTTCTTTTGGCTATCCTTAGGGTCTCCAACCAATTTGATTTCTGCCCATGCCTTTGCATTTTTAATCATTTTCTTGCATTTCTTAACTAGAGTTCTATATTTAGTTTCTCGAACTATGGTAGGACTTAACTTATATCTACGGTATGCCTTGTTTTTAGATTTTAGGACTTTTCTACTTTTTTTTAAAACCATTTTGGTATTCTCCCTTTACCATTATATTTATCTTTCCTGGGAACAAATTTGTTCATGCAAGTATTTATTTTATCTTGTATAGTTAGCCAGTAGTCTCTAGATTTTTATTTGTTAACTCCCTTTCCCAATCCCAAGTCTTCAGTACCTCTTTAATGGCTCATAATTTGCTTTATTAAACTGTCACAGTCTTGTTGTATCTTTTCATGTTACTGATTTTTCCATTAATAAACTCATCACCATATTGTGGTCACTTCCTGCTAGCGGATTTTAGTATCCTGAATTCCATCATCTATATTACTAAATATTAAATCCAGGACATTACTGTTTCTAGTGTTTTCAGAGATGTATTGATACATACCATTAACTGTACATAAGGCTAATAGATTGTTCTCTGGCGTAGTGTGACCATTCAGCTCAGTCCAATTAATATTAGGGAGGTTAAAATTACTCATTTCTATACAGTTATTTGGGACCATCATGTCACATAGAAACATAGAATTTGACGGCAGATAAGGACCGCTTGGCCCATCCAGTCTGCTCATTTCCCTACCTAATGGATAAGCTGCAGATCCTAGTTAACCAGCAGCCTACTTCTTTCTACCCCAACCCCCTAGAATTGCCTTATGACTGTCCCATGCATGCTTGAATTCAACCACTGTTTTTGACTGCACAACCTCCTCCGGAAGGCCGCTCCATGCATCCACAACCCTCTCTGTGAAAAAATACTTCCTTACATTACCTCTGAGCCGCCCCCCTCTATCTTCAAATTGTGCCCCCTTGTTCTTGCACACTTCTTTTTTTGAAAGATGCTACCCTCTTGGACTTTGTTAATTCCCTTGAGGTACTTGAAAGTTTCCATCGTGTCCCCCCTCTCCTTCTTTCCTTGAGGCTATACATATTAAGCTCCTTTAGTCTCTCTTCATATGTCTTCTGGTGCAGACCCTGCACCATTTTAGTTGCCCTCCTCTGGACAGCTTCCATCTTATCTATGTCCTTGAGGAGATTGGGTCTCCAGAACTGCACACAGTACTCCAGATGGGGTCTCACCAGCTGTCTGTACAGAGGGATAACAACTTCCTGTTTTCTACTGGTGATGCCTCTCCCTATGCATCCCAGTATCCCCCAAGCCCTCCTTACTGCCCTCTCACATTGCTTACCCACCTTCAAGTCATCTGATATGACTACTCCCAGGTGCTTTTCCATTTTTGTTGTTGTTAGTATCTCACCCCCATTGTGTACTCTTCCCCTGGGTTTCTGTTTCCTAGGTGCATTACCTTGCACTTCTTAGCATTGAATCTAAGCTGCCATACATTTGACCATTCCTCTAACCTTGCCAAGTCCCTTCTCATCCTTTTCACCCCACCTTGTGCATCAACTCTGTTACAGATCTTTGTGTCACCTGCAAAGAGACATACTTTTCCTTCCAGTCCCTCTGCAATGTCGCCTATAAAGACATTGAAGAGGACCAGTCCTATTACTGAACCCTGCGGTACCCCACTAGTAACCCCTCTTCTTTAGAGTGGACTGCATTTACTATTACCCTCTGTGTCCTATTCTCCAGCCAATTTAGATCATGCATAAATTCCAGGTTATCAGATTCTGTTGAGTTTGGAGACCTATAACAGATACCTAATCTGATAGGTTTTTGATGATGATCCCATTTTTAGAAACATCCCCCCCCACACACACACACACAAAAGGTACAACTGCTTGGCAGCACAAACCAGACAAAAAAGTTTCCCAAAAACTTTGGAGTGGATGCTGAACTTTATTCAAGTGATACAAAAATGTAAATGGAGTAACACCCCACCGCACATAGACCATCAGTGTTTCACATCACCCTGATGCTTTCTGAAGACATTGTTAGAAAACATCAGGGTGGCATGAAACATTGACGCTCTGTGTGCAGTGAGGGTGTTACTCTGTTTACCCTTTTTGTATCACTTGAAAAAAGTGTGATAGTTACTCCAGAGTTTGGGGAATTTTTATTTCTGGTCCGTGTAACTGAGCAGTTGTACCTCATGCCTTTTCCAGCATTGGCTCCACCCCATGGTGTCCTGAGCTGTCTTTGCGTTGTACCTACAAATAAAAGAAAAAAACACAGAGATAAAATGTTTTTAAATAAGGAGTTTCTATTCTTAGGGAGGCAGACTGACACAGCACACAGAACAGAGCAGTACAAAGCCACTGGGCCTGATGTCTAGACATTTTCTGGTTCCAGCATAGAATGTAATTTGTCTCTTTCTTTGTGCGTGTCTGATCAGGGTCAGAAGGGGGGTTGCTTTACTCAGGGGTGGGTGGGCAAAGTACAGCTTCTTCTGAGCCAGCTGGGGGGAATGATATTCAATCCTTTTACTTTTTACTTGGTAAATGCAGTTCCTAATTCAGCCCAATTAAAAAAAAAATGAATCAACTTCCTCACCACATTACAAATATGTATTAATACCAATAAAATGGTATGATTTATGTTACATTTTTAAACTTCAAAAAATTCAAAGGATCAGCATCATTTGAGTTTCAGTTGCAATGCTTCCATTTAAGTATTCTTTGTGCAGTGATGTACTGAACATAAATACAATAGGATGAGTGCAAGGAGAGAGAGCATTATGACAGCGGGCAGTTTAAATTCCTGAAACTGAAGCTAACCATCTAAATAAGCCTTTGATTTGCAGTTAGTGTTTATTTGTGTTATGCTAACTAGGTTTTTATTCCATGCTCTCATTTTGTAACTGTGCAACTATTAACTCAGAAGTAGTAGTAGTAGTAGTAGTAGCAAAAATGTTTATTAGAAACATAGAAACATAGACTTTGACAGCAGATAAGGACCACTTGGCCCACCCAGTCTTCCCATTTCCCTACCTACTGGATAAGCTGCAGATTCTAGTTAATCAACAGCCTACTTCCTGCCACCCCCCTCTACAATTGCCTTATGTCTGTCCCATGCATGTTTGAATTCCACAGTTTTAGACCCAACAACCTCCCCAGGAAGGTGGTTTCATGCATCCACCACTCTCTCCGTGAAAAAGAATTTCCTCACATTACCCTTGAGCCGTCCCCCATCTTTAAATTGTGCCCCCTTGTCCTTACACAGTACCTGTTGAATGCACCATTTGTATTGTATGTATGTAACTCCCAGGTCGCATCTAGAAACGAGTGGTTTCCCGCTCAGTGTGCTTATCTGGTAAATCTCTTAAATAAATAAATCTCTTTTTCTGAAAGATGCTACCCTCTTGGACTTTGTTTATTCCATTCAGGTACTTGAACATTTCTATCATGTTCCCCCATCCCTCCTTTCATCAAGGGCATACATATTAAGCTCTCTCAGTTTCTCTTCATATGGTTTCTGATGTAGACCCTGCACCATTTTAGTTGCCCTCCTCTGGACTGCTTCCATCCTGTCTATGCCCTTGCGTAGATGAGGTCTCCAAAACTGCACACATTACTCCAGATGGGGTCTCACCAATTGTCTGTACAGAGGGATAATCACTCCCCTTTTTCTACTTGTGATGCCCCTTCCTATGCATCCCAGCATCCCCCTGGCTCTCCTTCTGACTTCTCACATTGCTTACCAACCTTTAGATCATCTGATATGACTACCCCCAGGTCCCTTTCCATTTTTGTTGATGTTAGTACCTCCCCTGCTATTGTGTACTCTTCTTCTGGGTTTTTGTTTCCCAGGTGCACTACTTTGCACTTCTTTGCATTGAATCTAAGTTGCCATATGTCTGACCATTCCTCCAACCTTGCCAAGTCCCTTCTCATCATTTCTACCCCCCTTGTGTATCAACTCTGTTACAGATCTTTGTGTCATCTGCAAAGAGGCATACTTTTCCCTCCAGACCCTCTGCAATGTCACCTATAAAGATGACAAAGAGGACTGGACCCAGTACTGAGCCCTGAGGTACTCCACTAGTGACCCCCCTTTCTTCAGAATGTGTTCCATTCACTATTACCTTCTGTGTCCTGTTTTGCAGCCGGTTTCCTACACAGGCTACCACCCTGGGAACCACTCCCAGGCTGGCTAACTTGATTTTTAACCTTTTGTGCGGGACTGTGTCAAATGCCTTGCTAAAGTCTAGGCAGGCCATATCCACAGCCCCTCCCTGGTCTATTACTTTGGTCACCCAGTCAAAGAAATCTATTAGCTTCATCTGACATGATCTTCCTGCTGTAAATCCATGCTGCTTTTGGCGGTGTGCCCCGCTGGCCTCTAGGTACTCAACAATTATTTCTTTCAGAAGTGATTCCATCATTTTCCCTACCACTGAGATTAAACTAACAGGTCTGTAGTTTTCTGCTTCTGCCTTGCTCCCACTTTTGTGAAGGGGAATCACATCTGCCCTCCTCCAGTCCTCAGGCACCACCCCATCCTCCCATGATTTATTAAAAAGTGTGGTCATTGGTGTCACTAGGTCCTCCCCTAGTTCTTTTAGGATTATGGGGTGAATCCCATCAGGCCCCATTGCTTTGTCCACTTTGAGTTTTAGGAGTTCTTTCAGGACTCTTTCTTCTGTAAATGGGCTGGTGTCAACCCCCGTACCCAGAGTGCTTCTATTGTCTGGTTTAGGTAACTCCTCCTTATCTTCTTTTGTGAATACTGAGCAAAAGTATTCATTCAATATCTCTGCCTTTCACTGTCTCCTCTGCCCACCTCCCTCTCCCTTATTAATCTTCACTATTCCTCCCTTAACCTTTCTATGCTCCTAATGTACTTATAAAAGGTTTTATCCCCTTCTTAACTGAATTGGCTATTTTTCCTCGGTTTGGCTTTGCTATTCTGACTGCCTTCCCCTTTTTTTTCTGCTTTAATTGATACAGTTCCCTGTCATGCTCCTTCTGTGATTCCTTATAGTTTTGAATGCAGCCTTTTTCTCCTTAACCTTCCTGACACTCTCTTTGAGAACCATAGTGGTTTTTACTCTGCTTTGTTTTCTTCATCTGTTTCACACAAAGGCTTGTTGCCTCTATGATGGCAGTTTTGATTTTTCTCCATTGTTCTTCCACCCCTCCTTTTTGGCCATTTGCTAGTGTATTCCTCAGGTACTCACCAACTTTGCCAAAGTCAGCCCTTCTAAAGTCCAGTATGCTTGTTTTCGTATGGCTCATCTCCATGGTTGTGCTTACTGTGAAGCACACTGTGCAGTGGTTGCTTGTTCCCAGATGTCTACTGACTTCTAAATTTGTGACCTTCTCTCCATTTGAGAGTACCAGGTCTAGTATTGCTCCCTCCCGAGTGGGTTCCAGCACTAGCTGTCTAAGGCCTGCCCCCTGCAGGGCATCGAGAATGACCCTGCTCTTGGGTGTGGCTGCAGTACATGTCATCCAGTTAACATCTGGCTTATTCAGGTCCCCATCAACAGTATCTCCTTTTCAGCCATTTTGAGAATGTCCTCTATCATTTTCTTGTCCATTTCCTCCCTTGAGAAGGGGGTCTGTATACAACCCCTGTGCAGATTGTGATGCCATTCCCTGTCTCCAAGGTGACCCAGAGTGCCTCTTGTCCTCCCCCTTTACTTCTTAATTCTGTAGTTTTGATCCCTTCCCTTATGTATAGAGCTACTCCACCTCCTCTTTTCCCCTCCTTGTCCCTTCTGTAGACTGTGTACCCCAGTATGTTGACATCCCAGTCATGGTTCTCTGTATACCATGTTTCTGTGACTGCCACGATATCCAACTGTTCATCTTCCATCAAGGCTACTAGCTCAGAAAGCTTGTTTCCCAGACTATGGGCATTGGTACTCATTGCCCTCCATTTAATGTTGGCTTTATCCTTCCCCCCCATGCCTGCTCTTTTTGCCCTTGTCTATTTTTCCATTTACCCCATCCTGCCCTCTGTTGAGCACTGTACCTCAGTGTTTACTTTACTACCTGGCATGTTTTGTTGGGGGGAGGTTTGAAATTTCCTGCCTCTTATTAGCACCTCCCCCATGGCTAGTTTAAAAGCTTGCCAAGGAAGCATTTAAACCTGTCACATAGGATCTTGGTTCCCTTCATGGACAGATGCAGACCATCATGCCAGTATAGACCTTCATCTCTCCAGGTGTACCCCCAGTCCCCAATGAAGCCAAAGCCCTGTAATCTGCACCAGTTTTGCAACCATTCATTAAACTGCATGGTGTGTAGTACCCTAGCCTCAGCCCTGCCATGGACTGGCAGCACCTCTGAGAAGGTAACCATGCTTGCTACCTGTCTGAGGCCCTTCCCCAACTCCACAATTTCATCCTGCACTGCACTGATTCCATGCCTAGCTAGGTCATTTGTACCAAGGTGGACAATGATATCTAGTTCCCTCTCCTGTGATGCTGCTTCTGCAATCCTGAGGATTCACTTCTTGTCCCTCCAAGCCATGACACCAGGCAGGCACCTTACTTCCCTCTTCTCTCCTCTCCCTTCCCCAGGTCTACCCCTCTAACAACTGAGTCCCCTATCAGAAGCTGTTTCCTTCCCCTGTGGTGTCCCTTGCCACGCTTCTGTGGCAATTGTCAATTGACAAGCAAAAGAATAGGAGACTCGACTGAGACAAGCTCATTTCCAGCAAAGTCCTTAATGTAATTATTCCTAGTTACAATATATAAAAAATTGCCACAGCAAATATTACGTATATATAATATACATACAGTATAGACTAACATCACATCAATTATTAAAAGATCACAAATAGTTAATTACAATTAAGTACTTAAGATCTATATATAATAGATCTACATAAACAAACACAGGTCACATTCATTCACATACATGTGCCAACCTTCAACTTATTGACTATACAAGAAATTGTATAGTCATGTCAAAATTGTAATGAATTCCAGGAAAATATACACAAAAGTTACAAAAAAGAAACATGCCTACAGATATCCAGTAACTACAGCTATAGCAATGGGGACACAGATTTTTTTTTTTTTTGTGGATAGAAAAATGAAAGTTGCTTGTAAATTATTTATTTATTTATTTAAAATTTGGTAACCAGGAAAGGCACACTGAGCCAAAGCTCTTGTCCAGGTGTGACCAAGGGGGAAAACAGGGAAGGTGGATTTTACATTTCAATAAGTTACGACACCACAAAATGACTAGTACAAAACATTGCAAGAGTTCCATTGTAAAAATATTACAAGTAAGTTACAAAAGGCGACTGAATGTAACACAGTGTCCAAAGAGTCATGGTTTGTAATGCACACTGATTTCAGGGTAATACACAGTAGAGCTGCAGGCAGTACAAACAAAGCAGAGCGGATTACATGAATAGTAGAGCAGCAGAGGATGAGGGATGAGAGTGGTCAGACAGCATTGCCCACTGGCGGAGGGAAGGGGTAACAGCAGGAGCTGGTGTATAACTTCTGGAGCTGCTGCTTGAAATCATTAAGGGAGGAAGAGTTGTGTAAGGGTACAGGTTGCTGGTTCCATAAATGAGGAAGGTGACAGGAGAAGGATTGGAGGCTGATGGACGACTGGGAGTGGGGAAGGGTGAAAGTGCATGCATCCCTGGTTCTTATAGGATAAGTGGAGGAGAGGCAGGAGACAGAAGGTCCGAGATGTAGGTAGGGAGATTACTTAACCAGTATTTGGCTAGGAAAGTGAGGGAGTGGAGTGTTCATTTATGTACGAGAGAGGAGAGGGATAGGGATGAGAAGAGAGAGCAATGGTGGATGCTAGGGAGTGAGTTGGAGGCAAACTAGCAGAAAGAGTTGAAAATAGTGTCCAGTCTGCCTAAGGCTGTTATTGGGCACTACCAAAGACAATGTTGGCATAATCAAAGAGAGGCAGGATTAGTTTAGTGAGTAGTTGCTTGCATACTGGGAGGGAGACGGAGTCCTTGTGCCTATATAGGAAGCTTAGTATGGGGTGTAGTTTGGTGCAGAGGGCATCAATATGAGAGGAAAAGGATAGGTGCTTGTTCAGCCAGACTCCAAGGTATTTAAAGGATGTTACAGACTCTAAGGGGGTGTCGTCAAGTGTATGAAAGATGATAGGGGAGTGGATGGAGGAGAGATTCTGAGGGGTCCCAAAGGTAATCGAGACAGTCTTTGGGACATTAACCCTGAGAAGGTTGTTATGGAACCAATCGAGGACGTTGTTTAGATCTGATTGTAGAGAGATGTGGACAGCAGTGGGAGTGGGCCCAGAAGCAAAAGGAATTGCATCGTCAGTGTAAAGATGAATGTGAGAGGAGGTAAAGACAGATGGTAGTTCATTTATGAAGACAGAGAACAGTAGAGGGCCCAAAATAGAGCCCTGCGAGACCCCAGATAAGATAGGGAAGATTGGGGAGGTGGAATTGCCTATGCAAACATATTGTGTTCTGTTGAGGATGTAGGATTGAAACCATGATAGTGTGGGGTTTGCTAAGCCCAGGGCACATAGCTTCTGAATTAACAGGTTATGGGACACAGAACTGAAGGCCTTGGCCAAGTCAATAAAGATAGCGCTGGTGATATGACTATGATCCACAGAATCATGAACAGCGCTGGTCACTCTGAGCAGGGAGGAGACCATTGAGTGATGCTTGTGGAAGCTGGACTGGAATGGGGTGAGTGTCGAGGAGGAAACCAGAAGTTGGAGAATCCTTTTGTTGGCATGTGATTCCTACAACTTTGCAAGTGAGGGTAATAAAGAGATCGGTCGATAGTTTTCAGGTTCTTGGGGGTTGCCCCCCCTTGTGGAAAGGGATTACATGGGCAACCTTCCATGCCTATGGGATGGTCCCAGACAAGAAGGAAAGATTCAGGAGATGAGTTGGGGGGAGGGGAACAATGGCATGAGCTATGATTTGGAGAAGACGAGGGTGAAGTCCATCGGGGGTGAGTTTATTGGGGTTGAGCGAGAGCAGGGCAGAGTGAACTTCTGCTTGATAGATAGGAGGAAAGACAAAGGAGAGAGGTCCAGAGGAGATGGTTGGGGTGGTGCTGTGGGTGGTGGCTGAGGTCAGAAGAATGCAGGATGTAAAGAATTAGTTTAGGATTTCACATACCTGCAGGGTATCGGAGATGAGTGAGCCTTCAACATTTAGTATGGGAGTGATTGGGGGGGAGGGTTTAAAAGTGAGTTGACAGAGTTCCAGAAGAGGGTAGGGGATACATGACCTTCTTGTAGTTTATGTTGGAAGTAACGAGATTTGGCTTGTCTGACTGCTTTTGTGCAGGCATTTCTGAGTGACCTAAAATGTTGGTCATCGGCAGGGGCAAGTGTAGACTTAAAACGTTGCCAGGCATGATCCTGAGCATTGCAGAGTTGGAGTAGATCAGGGGTCACCCAGGGACAGTGTCCGCACCTAACTCTGTTTTTATAAGGGCATGGTGATTCAGGGCTGTGTTGAGAGTGTTCATGAAGTGATCCAGTGTGGAATCCACATTTGTTGCTGTGAATAACGGAGACCAGTCACCAGCCTCGAGATTGCGAAGAGGGGTGACTGGATTTAGCAACCTGAGGGGGTGGTAATGGATATATTTGGGACTGGGGAGTGGAGAATGGACCTTCCTGACACAGAAAGTTGCACAGTGGTCACTCAGGGCATTTGGGAGGACCCCAGAGACCGAGATTCTGTGAGGACGGGAATACAGGATCCAGTCTAGGAGTGAATGTTTGGGAGAGTTATGGTTGTATCTGGAGCGTTCTTTTAACAGTTAAAAGAGTTGTAGTGAGTCAGTCTGGTTGAGCAGGGCCTTATTCGATGGGGACAGCCAGTCATTGTTAGAGTCGCCCAGCAGGATGCGCTCCCCAAGGCAGTAGATAGAGGTGATAGAGGAGATACAAGTCACGACGGAGCTAGCTGATGGGGGGGGGGGGGTTGGCATACAGGACACCAATAATGATGGGAAGGGAGGAGGGGATTGAGAGATATTGAGAAAAATGCTAGTGCTGTGTGCAGTACGTGATTATAAAAGACAAATATAAAACTGATGATGGACCTGGAATAAGTTCCTATTTCACGACAAACTACAAACAGTACTTTAGCATTTATAATAATAATAGGAGTGGTGTGAGTAGCAGTGGGCATGTGGTGAAGGGGGTGGGAGGCATACTTACTTACAATGGGGTTGACAGGGTGAATGGTTAAAATAACATATTATTGAAGACATACACTACATATTGAAATTAAACACACATTTTGCACTAAACTGAAATGTACCACAAAAGGGTGTAGATGTTCCTGAATAAGAACGAAACACTTATTTTTGTGGGGCTAATTTTCAATATTGTTCCTTTCAAACCATCAACATGGCCTTTTTGTGACCCCACCTCAAGAACAAGGCAGTTAAATTTTTCAAATATGTGCCGAAAGGTGATTTTGTAGTCACGGCACGAAATCATGTTTCAGCCTGGATTTGAAAGATTTCACCTACCGGGTGCATCAGGTGGGGTCATAAGAAGGCCATAGTGAAAATTTGGTGCAAAAGTATAGTAAAATGACCAAGTTATGCGTACACACTTAAATATTTCAATGTTCACTAATAACTTCGCTAATTTTCAATATTTTGACTCTAAACTTTCAACATTGCCTTTTTTCACACCACCTGATAAAAATGACAGGTGTCATTTTTTTAAAAAACCTCTACAACAAGATCTCCAAAGATTCTTCTCTGAATCAGAAGCCTGGTTTGCCAGTCAAACTCATCATAAATTACAAGAAAACGAAAGCTATGGCATTCTCACACCGTCAGAACAAACACAAGGACTTTTCGCTAAACATTCTTAAATGCCAGCTCTCCCCCCCGGAACAGATTCACAGTTTTAATTAACTCGGCATTACACTTGACTCCTCCCTTTTCTTCCATGAGCATATAAACCTAGTCAGTACCACTATAAACACCAGAATTGGCCTCCTATACAGGTACAGACTGTGCATGCCCTCAGATGTCCTCCACCTAACTGTAACCTGCTCTGTCCTGTCAATAGTCGATTATGGGATCATAATCTATGGCTCAGCTGCTGACATAGCAACCCACAGGATAAAGGTTGCCATGAACAAGGCTTGTCGACTCGTGGCTGGTTGTAACAGGTTCACTCACACCTGTGACCTCTACCGCCAAACAAACTGGCTTAAGTTTGAGTGCGGACTTAAATATCATACTAGCCTGCTAGCCAAGAAGATTGCTGCTGGGCTCTCCCCACCGGGGCTACTTACACCTTCTTACTTCCTGTGTCTCCCTGTAATTGGGTTACTAGAAGTTCCTCTAAAGCATCCCTTCTTGTCCCCCAATGTAGGATGATCCTGAGGCAGAGGGTTTTTATGTATCTGGTTGAATGCCCTGCCTGGGGTAATCTCCTCTAAAGTCAAACTAGGCCCTTTCAAAGTGAATCTTAGAGAGCATCTTCTTTCTTCCTGTCTCTGTGACTGCTTCTAGCCCCCTCTTCTACCCCCAACCCCTCCATTCCCTCTACTGACAAACAAAGTCTCCTCTGACTGCTCCAGCCCTTCCCATCTCTCCTTCCCCCACCTCTCCCTTGGCTTCTACCTTCTACCCCCCCCCCCAGCCTTCTCTCTGCTCTTTCAACCTACTTTGTCTATATATCCATTATTATTCAATTCTGTGTTTTTTCGACTGTTTACGATGAATGCTTGTTGTTTATGTGCACAGGATAATTAATGCTATGTTATTATTGCATTCCTATATATGTTCATTTTATTGTTTATCTCTGATGTGGAGCCTTTGTAACTGAGTCTCTGACTCAAAGGTTTGTAATTCCAAAATTTCAATAAGTAAATAAAATCCTGGATGAGACATGTTTTCACACTTGTGGTGCGAGATGGCATTTTGTCCAAAATACTATAAATGACACATGTCATGTTTATAAGAAGGAGTCATAAAATGACTATCTTGAAAATTTGGGGTTAATATTATAAAAAAATAGTAACTATTAAGAAATGTTGTGTGTAGTGCCAGCCTGTACCCCAGCAGGTTCCTCTCCGTGAAGAAAAACTCCCTGACATTTGTCCCGAACTTGCCCCCTCATAGCCTCAGATCATGCCCTTGTGTTCTGACGCCTTCTTTGAAGTGAAAAAGTTAATTTATCTGAACCTTGTTTACACCCTTGATGTATTTGAATGTCTCTATCATGTCACCCCTCTTCCTCTCCTCTGTTCCAGGGAGTACATGTTTAAATCCCTTAGCCTTTCCTCCTATGGCTTCTGGTGCATTCCATGTATCATCTTTGTCACCCTTCTTTGTACTGTTTCCAATTTGTCTTGTCCTTTCTGAGGTGTGGTCTCCAAAACTGTACCGTGTACTCCAGGTGGGGCCTGACCAGTGCCCTGTACAGTGGTAAGACCACCTCCCTCCTTCTACTTATGATACCCCTCCCAATACAACCCTGTAAGCCCCCAACTTTTAGAGCCACCTTTTCACACTGTCTTCCCACCTTCAGGTTGTCTGTTATTTATGATCCCCAGATCACGATTCTCATTAGGTCTTGCTAATCATTCCCCCCCCCAAGAGTAGTCAGTTCTTGGGTTGTTCGTTCCTAGGTGCATAACCTTGCACCTTTTTGCATTGCATTTCAGCTGCCATGTTGTGGACAATTTTTCCAGTTTCTGTAGGTTGGACTTCATTTTTGTCACCCCTTCTGTAGAGTCCACTCTGTTGTATATTTTGTTGTCGTCCGCGAACAGACACACCTTTCCCTTGAGCCCCTCTGCAATGTTGGGAATGAATATGATGAATAGTAGAGGCCCTAAAAATGGAGCCTTGGGGCACCCTGCTGGTTACTTCTCATTCTACAGATAACGTACTATTTACCTGCACCCTCTGCGTCCTATCGTGTAGCCAGTTTTTTACCCACATTACTACCTCCTGTCCTACCCCCATGCAATCTAATTTTTTTACCAGCCTTCTGTGGGGTACCGAGTTGAAGGCTTTGCTAAAGTCAAGGTAGACCACATCCATGGCCCCTCCTTTGTCCACAGCCCTGGTTACCCAGTCAAAGAACTCAATCAAGTTTGTTTGGCATGATCTTCCTGATGTGAATCCATATTGTCTATGATCCTGTTGTCCACTGGACTCCAGGAATGCCATTATCCCCTGCTTAAGTAATGATTCCATCATTTTCCACACCACAGCCATAAGACTCACTGGGTGGTAGTTTCTTGCTTCCTTCTGGCTTCCAGATTTGTGCAGTGGAACCACTGTCACCTTTCTTCAGTCCTTGGGAACTTCCCACTCTCCAGTAATTTGGTGAAGAGTCCTGCTAGGGGGTTTGCCAGTTTTTTCTCAGTTCCTTTAGGAACCTTGGGTTTAGTTTAGTTTTAGTTTATTGTTCTAGGAATTATTACCTTTGAGCCAATGGCTCTTTTACAAAGGTTCCACGTCATCAATGTACAAACAAACAAGACATGTTACATAGAATGGTCAGGAAATTATAAAGGTTTATAAAGGGTGCATGTTATCTGGCTGCATTGCCTTGTCCTAGGTGGATCTGTCTAGCGGCACTCTAGTCCTCCTCTTTATCTAAGTACTTACTGCTGACTGCCCTCTTCTGTAACTGCCTTCAACATTTTCTGGGGGAAAGGCAGCTTCTGATTGGTACACAGGACTGTCAAACTTCAGAATTAGTGTTCAGAATGTTTACTCAATGCCCCGTTGATAGGCAGAAAGGATGCCAAGCATACAGCACAGTCATTATCACAGAAGGCTGTTGGGATCAGGTGCTGAGATCACTGACCTATGATTGGCTGTCAGTGGGGTCGGGGTCAGCAAGACGAAGGCTTCCTAAACAAAGAAGCAGCATTGCTCTAACAAAGTCCTTTTTATATGGCTCCTGCCCAGCGTTTATTCTGGCTGCCCCCACCCCCCCAGTTCTGTAGCACACTCTGTACTTTTTATATTCTGGTGGTGGGTTTTAGCAGCACAAGGATTTCCTTGCCCCATCAGGATCTCTGTTTGCCCCTCATACCCATGCAGAGCAGTGTCCCTCTTTAAATGTGGCTGGCAGTCGTGTTGTTTCCAAAGGTGCCTCTGAGTGCCAAACTCATATTTGCCTTTATCTCCCACCCCAGTGCCTCCATGCCCCCTGATGCTCTGCTGCTGTCCCTCGGGGCTGGAGCACACTAGAGAGGTCATCTCCTTGTGGCTGCAGGCTGCAGCAATGAAAACAGCAGTTGGGCATGTTGAGCACGCTTAGCGCCAAGCAGCTATGTGTGAGTAGAGATCACACATTCGAGCAGGTTGCTGCTTGAACATGCACAGGGAGCTGTGTGATGATCATCATGATGTAAACAGTTCACCAGTTTCAGCACGCTTATCCCATGCTCCACCAGGCTGCAGTCCCGGGGACCAGAGTGAGCAGAAGATACTGGCAGGGATTTCTTCGGGTAGTATGCAGACCAGGTAAGCCCACACATTTTTTTTGGGGGGGGGGGGTTACAGTCTAAACAATTTTTTACTTAATACAGAGCCTCTAGAGCTAGGAAATGCTAGCATATATTCCATTTGGAGAAAAGACACCCATCCAAACATTTAGTTCAATCTCTGTTGATCATCAGAATCCTCAGCATTGCTTCTGAGATCTTTGTCCATTATTCCTTGTTAGTTCCTTGGGTTTCCATTAGTTAGCATAAGTCCAGGGCTTATAGAAGCAATAATCCCTATCATAAAGTGCCATTTACATCTTTTATTTTTAACTTTCTGGAGTCCAGCACAAAGCAAACACTTTATGGGCTGATCGATGTGCAGTATGTTGCACGGTGGTAATAGTAGCATGCCACACAAGGAACGCCACCAGTCAGTCTCGCCTTCAGATCCAGACACTTACACCTTTTTCTCAGTCCTAGAACTCTGAAATATATATTACAAAAGGGCCCTGGTCAACAGTAGATACCTTCTGTGGCAGGCACTAAAAGCAAATGAGAAACTTTAAAATACAACTTTAAAATGGAAAGCCAGTTTCTCTGCTTTAAAAAGACACTGCGGAGCTGCTTAACAGATCAGCACAGAGCAGCCCTGCAACATTTGGACTCAAGAACACCGACACATGAACCACTCAGTTGGAGATATTCAAACTCCCAAAATAGCAGCTTGAAAAGCTGCAAATTACCGGAGGCAAACTGCAAGGCATATAAAATGTCAGTTTAAAAAACGCAGCTATAAGTTATAAGTAAAATGAAAACTCAAGTTAAGAACTCAGTTATACCAAATCAGGACAGAGCTCAAAAAGAGGAGCAGAGCAGCAGCATGGCCATCTTGCAGTTCTGTCCTCCCCCGCCCTCTTCTAGGGAGGAAATGCCCCTACACCATCAGCCACAATAACAAACATATAAACAGACAAAATGATTGAAAAGAGCTACTTGGTCCACCCTGTCCAGGCAGATGGGGAAGGGGGGCAGTAAAGCAGACCTTTTCTGCTTACAAATTCTATGTTTCTATGTTTCTAAAACCAACACCAGAGAAAAACACATGATATGGTCGCTGAAATTGAAAATTCTGTACTATTACAGTGAAATACTTGTAGCAAACCAGGATGCAAGTACCATCCATGCCTGACCAGAAAAAGCTGCTGGGCAAACTATTAATCCACAAAACCTGGGTAAGACCAAACTTGAGATTTTACTGCCTCCAGTGGGTGGCTCATTATCATCCTTATGGTTGATGTAGGGGAGGAAATTCCAACTCCCTTCTCTGTGAAGAGAGAGTGGAAGAACTATGTACTCCAATTATGGCATATACCTTTAGAGAGACACCGTCATTAGAGCACCATAATGTGGGCATCACAACCAGTTCACCTGTCATACTGGCAAACTGGATTTCACAGCGCTTGGCATGGACAGTGCTGTAGGTGTGTTGCGCCGCTTGCCCCATATACTTTTAATGTGGAGGTGATTATATTACAGTTTGGGGGGGTGAAGTCCCCTGAAGTGGGGGTATGGCTGCACAGCCCTCTGCAAATAGCCCACACTTGCCCAGGGCATTGGGTGAAATTGGGATCTGGCAGCACAATGGCAAGGCACAATGATCGCCGTTGGCATTGTGCTGGTGCCCTAACATCCCTTGCTCTTTTCCCTGCCACACCGGTGCAGGTGAACCCAGTTAAGGAACCCTGAGCAACAGAACCATGTGGCACCTTCATGCCAGTGAACCAATTAAAGGGAGGTACCATTGGTGCAACTGCCCAGGGGTGCCCAAGTACTGACAAGGTCCACCCCTCAGCAAATTCAAATGGGATGAAGACTCTTCCCATCACACCCACAGACCAGGTTGTCTCTTGGGCAGCTGCCTGTTTGGAAGAATGACCGCAAAAACAGTGAAAGCATAGAATATATACAAGCATGAAAAATAGAAAGATGAATACAAAGTAGTTGTAGCAATTTTATTTATTTAGCTCCCAATCCCAGATGCTCTGGGTGCTGTACAACATAACAAAAATAAATAACCAAAATAACATAATAGTTTATAAAAAATACAGAAAACATAAACTCAACAACTCAGAGACCTGTAGGATTTATTTATTTATTTTTTATTTATTTATCAAGTCTAGGATTACAAATACCTTTGTAGGAGGGCAGCGGCAAGGGCAAATAGGTGCTGGGATGCATCGCCAGGGGGATTATCTCCAGAAAGGCAGAAGTGATCCTTCCACTGTACAACTGCTTGGTTAGGCCACACCTCGAGTATTGTGTACAGTTTTGGAGACCACATTTAAAAAGAGACATTACACTCCTAGAGAGGGTCCAAAGGAGGGTAACCAAAATGATCTGGGGCCTGGGGGAGAGGACCTATGAGGATAGGCTCAAGGAGCTCAACATGTACACCCTAGAGGAGAGGAGGGACGGGGGACATGATAGAGGTCTTTAAGTACATGAAAGGGATCAATAAAGGAGGCCCAGTCAGGGTGCTCCAAAGGAAGGAGGGTAGGGCAACAAGAGGTCATGGGTGTAAGCTGAAAGGGGGTAGGCTCAGAGGGAAGAGGAGGAGATGTTATTTCACTGAAAGGGTGATGGAGCTATGGAATACATTGCCCAGGGAGCTGGTAGAGGTGGAGACTGTGGACGGGTTTAAGAGGGGATGGGACAGGTACAGGGGGAGGGTAAATCTGACCAGGCCCAATACAGGTGGAACATCTGGGACTGGGAACAGTATAACCCAAGGGGGAGGGGTGGACACCAAAATCAGCCCTCAGTGTGGGTGCTGAAAATCGAGCAGACTCGAGAGACCGTTAGGCCTATTCTGCTGGCATTTTAGTATGTTAGTAGTATAAAACATAATAATACAAACTCAGCAGCATATCATTGCATGTATTGCACTAGTAGATGTTAAAGCAATGACACTGATGGGTTTAATTAAGGTACAGGTTTATTGAACATTTAAAATTCAGTTGTGAGTTGTGCTTCAACTATGATAAAGATAGAGGATCGGATTTTCAAAGGGGCCCTTAGACCGACGCAAGGTGCAGCAAACATCCAACTGCATCAAATACTGCGTGCTGTATTTTGCAAGAAAAGCGTTCACTGTGGCAAAGTCCCCCAAAATGACACAAGAGGTCAGCTGCATCAAAAATATTAGGCCTGGGACAAGAATGACAGAAGCTGTGTCACAAATATGTGACATGGGGTGAGAATGATGGAAGGTGTGATAAAAATATATGGTTGAATAAATTGCCTAGACAATGGCATTTTAAGCCCACAAATTGCTCTAAACTAATCGCACAGGGGAATATTGGCTCTATAACCATACCTCTACATAATTTACCCTCTCCATTCCAGTCATAGCAGTCACATGACAGTACTGACGGGTACTATATGGGTTTGTCTCTGGAAGCAATATTTTACTTGCTATGGTACATGAGACAACATTACAATGTATACAATACAGGACTCTTGCAGCAGAATGCCATTCATAGTAGCATAGTCAGGTCTTCCCACCTGTGGACCTCTTTATGCACTCTAATGTCAGTTAGACCAGCTCCGGGTGGTCTAATCACTGCCAGGACCTTCGTGCTTTGAAAATCCCAAATAAGGAGATGGTGTGTAATTTTTTGGATGCAGGCCCCCTTTCTGACATGGTGCAGACATTGTTTTGATGCAAGCATGGCACAAGCCAGTCTGGCACACACAGACCTGTGTTTGATGCAAGCACCATTATACAATCAGAACTGATGCAAGTGTTGATGTAGCTTGCTCCTTGTGTCATTTTGTTAATGCAAGCACTGTGCTTCATTTTCTGATGTTTGAAAATCCGGCCCCGACATTCCACAGCTCAACAGCATTAAAGGTAAAAAAAAAAATCTCTCTGACCTTGTACTCTGCTTCTAAAGTGCGGGTTATAAGATTTCTTGTCCATGGTACGAGTATTGTACTCAAAAGAACATGGCAAGAACATACTCTATTTTCAACAGAAACAGTGGCAAGCCCAGGAGAGATATTACACAACATTTTAGCAGAGAAGTATTTGTGACAACAGTCCAAGGGCAACCACCTTACTTAAGTGTAAAGGTCACAACTCTTTTTTCAAGAATTGTCAGCACGATCAAAGTGACACTCCTTTTTGAGAAATACTCAGCCTTAAAATAGCTGGTTGCAGTTTTGTGACACTTATTAGTTGCACAGAAACATAGAACTTGTCAGCAGAAAAGGAGTGGTAGGCCCATCTAGTCTGTCCTATTTTCCCTGCCTATCACTGCACCTTAGATCATATTAGGTCTCCGCTGTCACTCCCATCTACCTGTCCTCTACCTATTATGCCCATGTACCTAGCCCATGAATGCTTAAAGCTCCCCAGTGTCTTCACCCACAACACCTCTTCTGGCAGGTTGTTCCAGGCATCCACCACCCTTTGTGTGAAGAAGTATTTCCTCACATTCCTCATAAATTCGCCCCTACCCCTTCAAGCTTCATTGCATACTCCAGCATTCTGGTGCTTCTCCTCCTCTGAAAGAGACTCAACCCCGGAACCATGCACACCCGCATAAGGTACTTATAGGTCTAAATCATGTCTACTCTCACTCTCCTGTCCTCCAGGAAGCACTTGCTGAACTCCTCCAGCCTCTCCTCATGTTCTAGCTCATGCAGCACCCCCCTCCCATTATGGTAGCCCTCCTCTGGACCGCTTCCATCCTATCAGTGTCATTGTAGAGGTGCAGCCTCCAGAACGGACACAGCACTCCAGGTGGGGTCTCACTAGTGAGCAATACAGTGGCAACATCACCCACATCTTCTGCTGGAAATCCCCCTCCCTGTTCACCCCAGCACCCTCACTAGCCCTACTTACTGCCTTGTCGCACTGCCCTGCCACCTTGACATCATCAGGTATGATTACCCCAAGGTTCTGCTCTTGTCTGATGACTGTAAGTACCTCTCCCCCAATCTTAGACACAACCCCCTGGTTTTCCCACCCCCAGGTGCATGGCTTTGCACTTTTTGGCATTGAAACCCAACTGACACACCCTAGACCTCTCCTTTAGTTTCCCCAGGTCCCTTTACATTCTTTCCACTCCTTCCTGGGTGTCCACCCTGTTGCAGATTTTTGTGTCATCTGCAAAGAGACACACCTTCCCCTACAGATCCTCAGTAAAGTCACTTATGAAGACATTGAAGAGGACAGGACCCAGTACTGGTCTCTACAGCACTCCACTGGTCACTCTCCCATCTTCCAAGTGATTGCCATTTACCACCACCCTCTGCCTCCTATCCTTCAACCAGTTTGTTATCCAGCTTACCACATTCTCCCCACCCACAGGTTGCCCAGTTTCTTTATTAGCCTCCTGTGTGGCACAGTGTCAAAGGCCTTACTGAAGTCTAAATGGGCCACATTCACTGCCTTCCCCGATCCACCTCCTAGTCACCCAGTCAAATAAATCTATGAGATTTGTTTGATATGACCCCCCCCCCCATAAAACCATGCTGCTATTGGTCCTGCAGCCCATTTACCTCCAGGTACTCTGTGAGCCTTTCCTTCAGCAGGGTTTCCGTTAATTTCCCCACCATTGACATGAGATTGATTGGCCTATCATTGCTAGCCTCCTTCCTGCTGCTGCTTTTGTACAGAGGGACCACATCAGCCCTCCTCAAGTCCTCTGGAACTACCCGTAACTCCAATGAGGGTCTAAATAGTGTCACCAGAGGGGCAGCTAGCACTCTTTTTAGAACACTTGCGTGAATCCCATCTGCTCCCTTTGCCTTGTTTTCCTGTAGGGCTTCCATCCCCTTTGGACTCCTCTGCAAATGGACTTGTGTCCACTCCCCCGGTGCCTACTGGTACCTGCTGGTTCTACCCCCTCCTCCCCACTGTGAAGACTGAGCAGAAGTATTCATTTAAGGGGTTATCTTTTTCTTGATCTTCTTCTGCACAGTACCCTCCTGCTCTTCTGACCCTCACTATCCTACCCTTGCTTTCCTCTTTTCACTTACATACCTTAAGAAAGTCTTATCCCCTTTTTGCCCTTCTTGGCAATTTCCTGCTCTGTTTGTGCATTTGCTGCCTTCACCCTCCTTCCTGCCTCCCTCTGTTTATCCAGCCCTCCCTGCAACCCTCTACCTGGGTCTTCTTATACTTCTCCTTTACTGCCTTAGCCACTTCCTTTGAGAACCATAGTGGCCTCTTCCTCCTCTGACCCTTACTTGATTCCTCATAAACAGCTTGTCACAAGCCTTAGTTATTTCCTCCTTGAGCTTTATCCATTGTGCCTTCACCCCCGTCATCCCTCTTTCAAGGTATTTCCTGAAGAAGTCTCCAATTTCATTAGAATGAGCCCTCCTGAAGACCAGGACCCTTATCAATCAATCAATCAATCAATCAAAATCTTTATTTATTCAGGCGGATATCATTGAGCAAAGCTCATTTACAAGATGGACCTGATAAGGTCAAGCATCAAATTGATGGTACAGTAGCAGAGATATACAAAACACTTGTGTTTAAACAGAAACAGTATTATAAACATATATACAATCCAGGGATAGAGGTTGATAAAACCTAACAGGACAAGGTAGGATACAATAAAAGTACCTAGAAGAATCCAGTATGTACAAGTCCCAATAGAGAGCCAGAGCAACATTACGCAACATAGGGTACCGGTATTACAGGCTCCAGGGCAAACTAAAGCAGACAAACAGATATAATGATTGAATGACTGCAAAAAGTGGTGATAAACAGCCTCTGACGAATGACATGGAGGGGCTGGTGGGGGATTCAGAGAGGGGCTATGGCTACTAGTAGTAGGAGTTATGGAGGAGTAATTGGGGTTGAGGTAAGTGCCAGGAGTTGATGTGGAGATCTTAGGGGAAGCAAAATTGTAAAAAAAAGGTATGACAGGGGGCTGAGATACCAAATAAGGGGGCTGCGTGTGAGGGAAAAAACTAAGGGGATAATTTATGGGAGAGCTGCCAATAATAATTGCTGACTGAAAGGGGGAGGGTTGTGGATGTGACTGGACTAGGCCTTGTGGTAGCAGTTGCATTTCTCTGGGAAGAGACTTATGCAGAGCTTTTTGAAGGATGCTAGAGGTATAAAGTTGGTCAACTTTAGGGTCTTCTGTAGAGAATTCCATGCCATTGCTAGAGAGTAGCTGATTGCAGACCTCCCATGCCAGGTGTAGGCTTTGGGTAACTTAAGCATGATGAAGTTGTTGCTTCTTAGGGCATAGGACCTAGCTGTGGCCAGTGTAAAGCAGTCTAAAATATAGGTTGGAAGTTTATTAGACAAAGCTTTGTATATCCATAGTGCAGCATTTCTGTTCCTTCTGAGGTGTAGGGATGCCCAACCAACAGCAGCATAGAGAGAGCAATGATGAGTGTTGAATGGAAGATCTGTAATAAACCTTAGTGCTCTGTGATACAAGGTATCCAATTTGCTTAAATAGGAAATAGGACAGTGACCATAAAGGAAGTCTGCATAGTCAATAAGTGAAAGAAATGAGGCCTGGATTAGTCTCAGCCTTGAGTCTCTGGTTAGAAAATGTTTAATTCTGAAGAATAGTCTGAGCCTCTGGCGAGTTTTTCAAGTTCTTCAATATGATATGTGTAGTCAAGCCTGCTGTCAATCCACACCCCTAAGTATTTGAATTTATCTACATAGTCCAGGCTGTCTCCAAGGATGGTGGATAACTGGGGAAGATTGCTTAGTGAGGAGGTGTTAGTATAGGTATTAGTGGAGAAGAATATAGCTTTTGTTTTCTTTGCATTTAAGAGGAGCTTTTTCTCAAGTAGTTGGTGTTGCAAAAGGGAGAATTCTGCTTGTAAAATTTCACAGGCCATTGCAGGCGATGGATTACTGACATACAAAACAGTGTCATCTGCAAAGAGGTGGACATTGACTTTTGTGAGATTTGAGTCAATGTTGTTAATGTAAATGGCAAAAAGGATAGGGCCCAGGATAGATCCTTGCGGAACTCCTCTTAGAAGTGGTTTTATTGAGGATAGGTCACCTTCAGCGTTCACCTGCTGCGATCTATCAGTAAGGTAACACCTGAACCACTTAAGAGAGGGTGGGTCTAAGCCTATGGAGTGTAATGAAGAGAGTAGCTGCTCATGGTTCACGGTGTCGAATGCTTTGCTTAGATCAAGGAATACAGCACAGACACTGTTCTTTTTGTCTAGTTCAGTTTGCCAGTCATTTGTGACTTTGGCCAGAGCAGAGATAGTACTGTGCCTGGCCCTAAATCCAGATTGAGCTGGATTTAAGAGATTATTAACTTCAAGGTAATCTCTTAATTGGATGCTCACTAATTTCTCTAGCATCTTGGATAGCACTGGAAGAATGGATATGGGCCTGTAATTGTTGAGGTCCATGGGGTCCCCTGATTTTAGGAGGGGAAATACTTGGGCTGTTTTCCACATCGAAGGAATAGAGCCATAGGTTAATGATAGATTAAAAAGATGTGTTAAGGGAACTGCAAGCACATGAATTGCAATTTTTAGAAAATAGGGGTCAAGAGAGTCTGCACCTGCGCTTTTTTTAGTGTCCAATTGCAGCATTAGGTCCTCTACTTGCTTCAGTAATACCGGTTGGAAGGAGAAGGAAGAATCAGCCCTCTGAGCCTCAGTATACTGGGAGTTTAGTTGTGCCCACAGTAGATTAGCTGGAGAGGTGTCAAAAGCAAGGCCAGCCGTTGTGAAATGATTATTGAAAGCATCCAGTACTTCCCATTTATCAGAGATAGCACCCTTATTATGGTGCACTTGAGATGGCAGAGAGGTGCTAGAGTCCTGCCCTAAGATCCCCTTGATGGTGCCCCAGAATCTAGTAGGATTGTGGTAAGAGGCGTCAAGTTCAGCCATATAAAAAGCAGCCTTAGCATCCCTTACTTTTTTGGTGCAGCTATTTCTGGCCTTCCTGAACAGCATCCAATCATTTGGGTTCTTGGTCTTCCTTGCCAGTTTCCATAGCTTATCTCTTTCCAACAGTGCAGATTTAAGGTTGGCTGAAAACCAGCGGCAATATTTGCTTTTTGTTCTAACACTAGTGATTGGTGCATGAGTGTTAAGGGCACCTATTATTATGCTGTTTAACTCCTGGTGTGCTTTTTCCACAGAATGCGTAAGATAGAACTCCTGCCAGCAAGTAGAATGAATTAGGTTGTGGAGATATCCCTCAATATTAAGGTTTTTCTTGGATCTTCTCAGAAGGAATTTTGCTGGGGTAGCTGGTTTGCTGGATGATCTTATTCCTGCAATGATACAGTGGTCACTTATGTCACTGAAAAGCACTCCAGTGTGTGAGAATAGGTGGGGTTTGTTTACCAGAATGATGTCAAGTAGTGTTCTATTACTTCTATTCTTTAAATTGATTCTTGTTGGTTCATTTATCAGTTGTGTAAGCCCATGTGTATCACAGAAAGATACTAGAGATGCAGCAGTCTTGGAGAGCCAGTTTAGGTTTAGATCACCTAGGATTATGATTTCTTCAGGGCCCGGTTTGATTAGGTTCCCCAGGTGGGATAAAAGCTTGTGGTCAGCAGAGGGGGGCCTGTAACAGCCAACTAGCTGAAAAGCTGCAGTATTGGAGAGAGTTATTTTGAGGGATATACATTCGAATTCTTTGGGCAACGATGTTGCACTAAGGCAAGATGCAGATATATTTGACTTTACATAAATAGCTACTCCACCACCCTTGTCTGCGATCTGCTCTGAATATTTGGTAGTGGGTAGATTTACCCTGTCTGTTGTGGCAGGTTTGAGCCATGTCTCGGATACTACAAGAAAGTCTGGCAAAGTATGGGCAACCCAGGCTTGTATTAATCAAAGCTTTTTCAGGAGGCTGCATGCATTGATATGTAGGAAACTTAGTCCTTTGATGGAGGCTAGGTCTGCTGGGGAGGTGATGCCCTCCGGAGGGCCTGGATTGATTTCCACATTACCAATACAGATCAGCAAAAAGAATAAGAGTTTCATAAGGGCTTCGAGATACAGGAAGAGGGGACTATCTTTGGGCCTTCTCTTCTTGCTCAGTGGCCACTGCTTTGAGGTGATCCATCTGGGGTTGTGTCTATGTGTTGTGTCACAGAGTACTAATTTGGTGGGCAGGTGTAAGGGGGAACTGTATACCCAATAATGGAGCATCGAGCGGAATAAGTACATGACAAGTTGTGTCCCTTTTTGGGGGTTACCCCACTGATTATGATGAGGCATTGGTAGGGCATATATGAGGATCCGATCATCATCCACTGGAGGTGTAACAGATAGGCTAGGCTGGTGGGTCGCATTATTCAGTGTGGTATGGATCGGGATGACTTCTTCCTCATTGAACACCACGAAAGAAAGAGAAAGAAACAATAAGAGGAGTCTCCCCATTTTGAATGCGGTATTTGTGGTTATCTACAATGAGAACAGGTGAAGGACTGCTGACTAGATGGCACCACAGGGGCCAATGACAGATTATTGGTTAGAATATCGCTGGGGGCGTGAGGTAAGAAATTCGGCGGGAAGATGTCTATAAAGGTAACGCGGGGGGGGGCAAAAATTTTGCGGCTTTCCCATACCTTCGGGCTGTCTCTCGGCCTCCTGGTCCCCTTTAGTGCGGCCTTGCGTCGCCGACCGCCTGGCGGAGCGAGCCCCGAGCTCACTGGGTGCTGAGAGCAGGGAAGGCTTGACTGGAGAGAGACACAGGAAAGCACAGCAATTAAAGAAATAGCAGAAATCAAGTGATTCTGCAAAGCAGTGTGAATTAATTTACACAACAAAAGGCTGGGGGGGAGTTCGGCTCCTTAGTGTCTGGACCACTACAAATCCCACCAAAAGGCTGTAAATCACATTTCAGTTTAAATGTTAACAGAATCCTTAAATACTTTAACTAAACAGGAGAACAGCTCTTTTTGGACAGTTTAGTCAAGATAAAACACAAATCCCCGACCAGCTTCAGCAGTGTAAAATCAATACAGAAGTCTATGGAGCAGGAGGACCAATCGGCTGCAAGGCTTAGTCAGCGCTCGCCTCCCGATTGGCCGTGGCTTTCCCGTACCTTCCTGGCTGTCTCTCCCGGCCTCCTGGTCCCCTTGCACGGCCTTGCGTCGCGACCGCCCGCGATGGAACGGGAGCCCGCGCTCACTGGGTGCTGAGGGCAGGGAAGGCTTGACTGGAGGGAGACACAGGAAAGCACAACAATTGAAGAAATAGCAGAAATCAAGTGATTCTGCAAAGCAGTGTGAATTAATTTACACAACAAAAGGCTGGGGGTTCGGCGCCTTAGCGTCTGGACCACTACAAATCCCACCAAAAGGCTGTAAATCACATTTCAGTTTAAATGTTAACAGAATCCTTAAATACTTTAACTAAACAGGAGAACAGCTCTTTTTGGACAGTTTAGTCAAGATAAAACACAAATCCCCGACCAGCTTCAGCAGTGTAAAATCAATACAGAAGTCTATGGAGCAGGAGGACCAATCGGCTGCAAGGCTTAGTCAGCGCTCGCCTCCCGTTTGGCCGCAGCTTTCCCGTACCTTCCTGGCTGTCCTCCCAGCCTCCTGGTCCCCTTGGTCAGCCTTGCGGTCGCCGACCGCCCGCTGGCGGAGCATAGCCCCGGCGCTCACTGGGTGCTGAGGGCAGGGAAGGCTTGACTTCCTGGCTGTCTCTCCCGGCCTCCTGGTCCCCTTGGTCGGCCTTGTGGTCACCGCCCGCCCGCTGGCGGAGAGTAGCCCCGGCGCTCACTGGGTGCTGAGGGCAGGGAAGGCTTGACTGGAGGGATCCTTATCCTAGTGTGTTTTCTCTCCTGCCAACTATATATGTCAAACCACACCGTATGATGATTGTTTGTACTCAGGGTGCTTCCCACTGCCCCATTTCTAGTTTGTTCTGTAGCCAGACGCCTGAGAAGAGCACCCTGTAGGGAGTCCTGGATGGCCCTGCTTCTTGTAGTAACTGTAGCCGGACTACTCCAGTCTACATCCAACAGATTGAAGTCACCCATAATCAGTACCTCCCCTTTGCTTGCCATTATGCCAATGGTCTCCCCCAAAACCTTGTCTAATTACATATAAACTCTGTGATGTATTCTTTTATTTAATTTTTATTTACAAGGTGAGTGTGCTGGACAAAGGAATTAAGTGCCAGTTTTCAGGTACAACCTGGGAGGTTCAGTGAGGTAGGAGGAAAAATCAGGATACAACAGTTTTATGATACAGACAAGATAGTAATACAGTTCAAGTTTGTAGGTACAGACACAAATAGAACAGCATATGGGAATCCATCTGTTATAGTGCTGTAACACCATTGAGGGATTCCATTATGTCAGCTACCTCGAGAGTAAAGCTTGACAGGTGCTTGACATCATGGAACCCCCACCACGGTGTTATAACACCTTAACAGATGGATTCATATACACTATTTTTTACGAACATACATACAAAACTGCCAGCAGATGCAGGCCATATGGTTTATCAGGTCTGCTCGAGTGTGCAGCTAGCAATCCCTTATACTGCAGCTGACCCTCCCCTCCCCCTGTCTTGGGAACCCTCCCCCCCCTCACTTTGTCCCATCCCCTTTTAAAACTGCACACTGACTTATAGGACACAACCTCTTCGAGCAGCTCGTTCCACATAGGCACCACCCTTTTTCGTGAAAAATTGCCTCCTCATTTTTGTAATACATAGCTTCAGGGTTTCATTTTTTTCTCTTCATTTTGTGTTTAACTGACCACCGTGGATTCTCTTAGTCTCGCATTCCCTATAGGCACCATGATAACAATGGTCATCACCATAACGATGATGCAGAAAGTGTGATCGCTGTTGGGATTTTCTTGCCGTGGTTTAAACTACTGAGGCATGCACTGCTACTTGTAAGGTTCTAAGCCATTATAATACCATTGTTCAATGTTTGGTGCATAGCATGGTGCTTGTGAATACTTATGAACTTGAAGGTTATGAACTTGGAGTTTGGCCTTTCTCTATTCCCACCCTTGATAGGAATGCTGGGTAGGTGTAGGGAATAGAAGGCCCAAAAAGATTGTTAATGGTGTGAGATTACCTCCTCCAACTCACAGAGAGTGTGACCAGTAGCACGCGGGAGAGGAAAAAACCCTTTGGAGGAAACCTCTGAGGACCCATGGCTACTGACCTTCTCATCCTCCAGGCAATCTATGAGGAGATAATCCTAAATGAGTTGGACTGAGTTTTGGTTCTGGTTAAGTCAACGAGTCATATCCTCCGAATCTTTGCTGGTAAGTGTAGGAAGGCTGATTCTGGAAATTGCTGTAGAATCCAAATCGATGATATCCAGAGGAAGGAAGATAGGTGGTGTGAACATAGAAACATAGAATATGATGGCAGATAAGGACCACTTGGCCCACCTACTCTGCCCATTTCCCTGCCTATTGGATAAGCTGCAGATCCTAGTTAACCAACTGAACGATGTCCAGGATTTCTTTGTGGTAGTTTGTATTAAGGTATTGAAGGCAAAAGTGAGGGTAATGGACTTCAGGAGGGCTGACTTTGGCAAAATGGGAGAGTGCCTCAGAAAAGCACTAGCAAACAGGCTAGAAGGAGGTGTGTAGCAACAACGGGGAATCATCAAAACTGCCATCACAGAGGCAACAAGCCTTTGTGTGAAGCAAATAAACAAATCAAAACAGAAGAAAAAGACACTATGGTTCTCAAAAGAGGTGGCTATGAAAGTCAGGAAGAAAAAGATAGCATTCCGGAAGTATAAGGAAACACAGAAGGAGCAGGACAAACAGCTGTATCAGTTAAGGCAGAAGAAAGCAAGGAGGGAAGTCAGAATAGCAAAGGCCCAAACTGAGGAAAAGATAGCCAACTCAGTTAAGAAGGGGGATAAAACCTTTTATAGGTACATCAGTGAGCGTAGAAAGACAAAGGGAGGGATAGTGATGCTGAACGGAATGAACGGTGGGTGGGCAGAGTGGGACAGTGAAAAAGCAGGAATACTGAATGAATATTTCTGCTCAGTATTCACAAAAGAGGAGGGTGAAGTGCCTAATCCAATTAATAGAAGCACATACTAAGCAGCTAATATAGAGCAGACTTGTTTAATTTTGTGGTATTTGATCTAATTGCTGATTATACCTTAAAGCCAGATATACTAACCAGCTAATATAGAGCAGGCTTGTTTAATATTGTGGTATTGGATCTAATTGCTGATTATACCTTTAAGCCAGATATACTAAGCAGCTAATATAGAGCAGACTTGTTTAATATTGTGGTTTTGGATCTAATTGTGCTTGTAACTGAAGGTATTAGGATAGCTGGGTCCTAGTGTGACCTCATTTTGGAATAGCCCTGTTTGCTTATAGTGGAGCCCCTTTGTGTAAGTCACAAAATTTTCCCAGCTGCATAGTAATGAGAGGCTTTGTTTTCTCCACTACATAGGCAGCCCACCCCCAAGCTCACTGCCAACCGCAGCAGGCACTCGGGACAAACAAGCAACACAAGCAACACAAGCAGCTCACCTGAGGAGCTGAGGAAGCCGAATTTCCAGCCTCATTACTTTCAAGGTAAAGAGAGCCTCTTCTCTTCGTCTGGACGCCTGCAGGGGGGTGCTAGCCCGACGGGCGCTTCACGCTCGTCTCACCCATAGGGCGGCTGTCACTTAAGATCCACCCCTGACATCACATCCGTGATATCACGTCCTGTTGCCCAGAACCTATCTCCCCACTTTCCCATTTGCAGGTTATACCTGCTGGCCACTAGAGGGACCTATGCTCCCTTGCTACTTCCTACTCCTACCTGTACAGTACTTCTTCCCTTGGATCTTGCTCACCACAATGTATTGGCCCTGCCTCATGCTCTGCCTGTGCCTATCCCCACTAGCAGTGCACTTGCCCACTTACCCATCTGCTACTCCGCACTGTGCCCTGGCACCCCTCCTTCCCCTTGCTCCTGAACCTGCTCTCTTGCCCCTTGGGACCTCTGTGTGTCTCGGTCCTCCCTGCCCTCCCCGTAGCTTCCTCCTCACCTCAGGCACATCTGGGTGTCTTCTTATTCTTGCCTTCCCTTCCTGTACCACCCTGCCCACCCCCTGCTCCCTTAACGTCCCCTCCCCATGTCAATCGTAGGAAAAACTCTCACCATCTCCCAGCCAGGGTGTTAGTCATGCTACTACTCCTGCCAGGGAACATTCATCCAAACCCTGGCCCGGTTCCCAGGAGCTCCCCAACTAGCACCACAGGCCTATGCATGATCTCTATGAATATCTGTAGCCTCCTAAAAAAGTTTGACTCACTACAATGCCTGGTCACATCAATTAACCCTGATGTCATCACTCTGGTTGAGACTTGGCTGTCAAAATCCTCCCCTGACTCCCTGGTCTCCCTTCCTGGTTTCACCCTCTTCCGGTCCGACCGTGTTGGGAGACGGGGCGGCGGCTGCGCTATTTATGTCAAGGAATCTCTCCCCATACTAGCCCTGCCTACTCCAATCCTTGACTCCAGGGCCCAGGCGCTTACGCTGAAACTAACCCCTGAACCTTTAAAGGGACCCCTTTATCTGACTACTGCATACGTGCCCCCCAGGGACCAAACGCAGGCCATTGCCTCTCTTACAGAATACCTTTCCTCACTACCTCCTTCCGCTGATCAAATTCTGGTGGGTGACTTAAATGTCAACTGGCTCAGCCCCTCCTCCTCCTCTACCCATGACTCCTTTTCTGCAACAGACCTAACTCAACTAGTTACCCAACCTACCAGGACTAACCCCAAGAGAGGCTCCAGTACCCTGCTTGATGTGGTACTCACCAACCGCCCTAATCGGATCCCCAATGTACAAGTCCTCCCAGACTCTCTCAGCGATCACTCCCCCATTCTATTCCACTGGTCATCCTCAGTCCCCAAACCCATAGCACAGTCCACATGCTGGCGGCGTCTAATACCTGGTGGTCTGACAAAACTTAAGGAACTTCTGTCCCAAACTGACTGGTCTCCTATACAGGCAACTCCTGACATTGACACAGCTCTCTCCTTCTTTACCCGAACTTTTAATAATGCCTGTGATATCTTTGCCCCAATGTCAACCTGCCGTTCTAAAAGACAGAATGCCCCCTGGGTAACCCCAGCTTTGATCTACCAATTCAAACATAGGGACAACCTATGGCACCGTGCCATTGAGACTGGCTTGACAGGCAGTTATATGCTGCCACCCGAAACAAGTGCACTCGGGCCATCAGAAAGGCCAAGTCTGAGCACTATCGGTCCTCACTCACAGCCTCATGAGGGAACCCCAGAACCATCTGGGATAACATTAAACAGTTAAATGGGAGTGCACATTCCCCCCACCCACCCAGATCAACATTAATGGCGTGATCTCTTCAGACCCAGCCCTCATAGCCAACCACCTCAACACCTCATTCACTGACCTTAGCCCTATCCTCCTACAAATTTTTTGACCTCCTCCCCAGCGCCTGCCGTGAATCTTTCCACTTTATTATTTTCTCCTCTGCCGTGTTTCTGCTCAAGAACTTAGGCCGCACTCTTGTCACTGCCCTCAAGAGTAATTAGTGTATCGGCAGTGACACCCTGATCCATGTATCCCACGGCTGGTCTTAGACACAGTCCTTACCCCGATCACGTGCCCCATCAACCACTCTCTTTGCCTGGGGAGGTTCCAACTGCCTGGAAAGTCGCCACTGTCACCCCTATCTTTAAAGGTGGTGATAGGACTGTGGCTGGAAACTATCGGCCAATCTCCATTCTCTCTCCTCTCTTCAAGGCCTTGGAAAAAGTGGTAGCCTCTCAAACCTCTGACTACCTCTCCACCTACAATGTCCTATGTCCTGAGCAGCATGGCTTCCGAGTAGGCCACAGTACCAAAACAGCTCTCCTAGAGTTCTCCAACTTTCTCCACTCCTCCTTAGACACTGTTTCTCTGGCTGGTGCAGTCTTCGTTGACCTCTCTAAAGCTTTTGACACTGTCTCCCACCCCCTCCATCTTGATGCCCTTAGTCTCTCTGGTTTTGCTGTTGGGCCTATCTCCTGGTGCACCAGTTATCTGTCTGACCGCTCACAGCATGTAAAAATTAATGGGATCTACTCAGACATCTGCCCCATCTTTTCTGAGGTTCCCCAGGGCTCCATTCTGGGCCCCTTACTATTCTCCCTTTACCTTAACACCCTTTCACGCTCTTGCTCGGGGAACATTCTATTGTACGCTGATGATGCAGTCATCTTTGCCTCAAGTCGTAACCCTATTGCCCTCTAGGACTCGCTGCAGAAGTCCTTCGCTGAAGCCGAGGGCTGGTTCAAGGAACATAGATTGGTGGTAAATCTTAAAAAACCAAAAACCATGTTCTTCACTCATCCTCAAAACAAGTCCTGCAACTTCAAACTCCTCATTCACTCTGGGTCCTCTTTCCCTCGAACAAGTTTGCTCCTATAAATACCTAGGATTCATTTTGACCCCTCCCTCTCCTTCCATGGACACATTGCTGCCTAGCCACTGCCACTAATATCCGATTGGGCATCTTACATCGGTATAAACACTGCCTCCCGAACTCTTGACTTCATGATCACCTCCTCTATCCTGTCCCTAGTGGACTATGGACTGCCGGTGTGTATGGCTGCTGATCAGACCGACTCCATAAAATTCGCACTACTCTGAATAAGGCCTGCAGGTTAATTACTGGGCACCTAGGCTAACACACACCTGTTCACTGTACGCTAAAGTGCTGGTACTTGATCTTGACGAGTGTCTCAAATATCTGACCTGTACCGTTACAAAAAAGACCCTCCTTGGGCTATCCCCACCTAGATTGACCACCACCATCCACCGCTCTGTCCCACTAGTTCATACTCGGACTTCTGGGAAAACCTCTCTTGTTATCCCTAGAGCTAGGACCTCTCACGGCCAAAGAGCCTTCAGCTTTAGGGCCCCCTCCTGGTTCAACACACTGCCCCCCTCCATCTCTGAAGCTCCAACTATATCGTGCTTCAAAACGTCCTTACGGAACCACCTTGATAACACCCGAAGCTGTAATTGCCACTAGTCAAAGCCGTACTCAATACTAATGACAAAGCTTACTACTAAGCTGCTAAGGACAACATAACTCTGGTATTGTTTGCATCAATCCTACCTGTACCAGCTTGTTTGTATCTATGTCTTAAGTTACTGTTATACTGTGTTATACTGTTATACTGTGTATTTTCGTTTGTCTTACTGTGACAAGGTACCTTTGTAAATGAGCCTATGGCTCAAAGGTTTTCCAAACTGCTGTCTAAATAAATAAATAAAATAAATAAACTCTTGATAGGGGGGTCGATCCCAGTCCTTTCACAGAAGAAAGGGTTCTGCAAGAACTCCTAAAACTGAAGGTGGACAAAGCAATGGGGCCTGATGGAATTCACCCCAGAATTCTAAAAGAATTAAGGGGGAACTAGTGAAACCACTGGCTACTCTTTTAATAAATCATGGGAGGATGGTGTGGTACCTGAGGACTGGAGAAAGGCGGATGTGATTCCCCTTCACAAAAGTGGGAGCAAGACAGAGGCAGGAAACTACAGACCTGTCAGTTTGACCTCTGTGGTAGGGAAAGTGATGGAGTCACTTCTGAAGGAAAGAATAGTTGAGTACCTAGAGGCCAGTTGGGCACAGGACCCAAGGCAGCATGGGTTCACAGCTGGAAGGTCATGTCAGACGAATCTAATAGATTTCTTTAACTGGGTGACCAAAGTAGTAGATCAGGGAGGGGCTGTGGACATGGCCTACCTAGACTTTAGCAAGGCATTTGACACAGTCCCACACAAAAGATAAATAGTCAAATTAACCAACCTGGGAGTGGGTCCCAGGGTGGTAGCCTGGGTAAAACATTGGCTAGACAACAGGACACAGAAGGTAATTGTAAATGGAGTCCACTCTGAAGAAAGAGGGGTTACTAGTGGGGTACCACAGGATTCAGTATTGGGTCCAGTCCTTTTTAATGTCTTCATAAGTGACATTGCAGAGGGACTGTAAGGAAAAGTATGCCTCTTTGCAGATGACACAAAGATCTGCAACAGGGTTGGTACACAAGGTGGCGTGGAAAGGATGAGAAGGGACTTGACAAGGTTGGAGGAATGGTCAGAAGTATGGCAGCTAGGATTCAATGCAAAGAAGTGCAAAATAATGCACCTGGGAAACAAGAACCCAGGGGAAGAATACACAATGGGGGGGGAGTAGTAACAACAACAAAAAAGGAAAGGGACCTGGGGGTAATCATATCAGATGACCTTAAGGTTAGCAAGCAATGTGAGAGGGCAGTAGGGAGGGCTGGGGGTATACTGGGATGCATAGGGAGAGGCATCAGCAGCAGAAAACAGGAAGTTGTCATCCCTCTGTACAGACAGTTGGTGAGACCCCATCTGGAGTACTGCATCCAGTTCTGGAGACCCCATCTCTGAAAGGATATAGACAGGATAGAGGCAGTCCAGAGGAGGGCAACTAAAATGGTGCAGGGTCTGCAAGAGAAGCAGTATGAGGAGAGACTAAAGGAGCTTAATATGTATACCCTTGAGGAAAGAAGGGAGGGGGACATGATAGAATCTTTTAAGTACCTCAGTGGAATCAACACAGTCCAAGAGGGTAGCATCTTTCAGAAAAAGAGACGTGCAAGAACAAGGGGACACAATTTAAAGATAGAGGGGGGGGCGGTTCAGGGGCAATGTGAGGAAGTATTATTTCACAGAGAGGGTAGTGGATGCATGGAACAGCCTTTCTGAGGAGGTTGTGGGGTCTAAAACTGTGGGAGAATTCAAGAATGCATGGGACAGACATAAGGTAATTCTTGTGGGGGGTAGGAAGAAATAGTTGGTTAACTAGGATCTGCGGCCTATCCTGTAGGTAGGGAAATGGGCAGACTAGATGGGCCAAGCGGTCCTTATTTGCCATCAAAGTCTATGTTTCTGTTTCTATCCGTGTGATGAGATAGATTCGAACTGTGGTTCTGGAAGATGAAGAAGAAACCGAGTCAGATGGATGTCCAGATGAAGGAAGAAGGATGGTTAAACGATGTCCAGGATTTCTGTTGTGGTATTCGATTACTGAAATCTTGAAGCGAGGATGGATCCAGGGAATGAAATCAATGGATGGTTGAACATTAAATGGTGGTGCACTTGAAGGCCCCAAAAGGAATACAAAAAGAAGAAGTCCAGGAGGCAATCCAGAGCCAGGCCAAAGTCAAAGAAGGAGATGGGTCAAGTTAAATAATGTCACTATGTATCACGAAGAGGAAGCTGACAATATTCCAAGCAATGGGGTGGGAAGTAGCTGCCAAAGAAAGTACAGAATGGAATGGACAAAATGGTAAGAACCTGGCGTCTAAGGCCGTGACAATGCAGAAGGGCATTCAGCATTATGGTCTCGAAGGCATGCTTACGATGAGAACAATTTGAATGGTGGAGGAGCATGAGCTTTATAGCTGAAATGCTGGAGCTCAGTATTGGATGTTTGAGCATAGTCAATGGGTTTGAGTTCAATAATTTACTACATATCACTGAGAAATGATAATCTGATCGATGGAGTGGAAAATAGCTGCTGACCAATTATATGACTGAATGGACTGGACAGTGTGAACATGTCTTCTGAGTCTTTGATGATGTAGAAGAGTCAAGGTTTTGGTTGAAGTATGTAGTATGAAGGTATGGAGCAGTAAAAATCTGGAATGACTTGATGCTGGAATCCTGAGGCAAGGATGGACATAGTTAGGTAATCAAAGGAACAGTTGAGTGCTAGATGGTGGCAGACTAGGAAAGTCCCTAAAGAATACAGAATGAAGGAGCCAAGGTCCAGGCAGTGAAGCAGCTGATGGGAGACAGCACAAGAGCACAACAGACAGTCCCAGAAGTGGGGTAGGCAGTGGCTAAAGGAGCAGGAACGATAGAAGGATGCATGATCACGGAGTTGCAGAATGTCCAGGAGACAGGAGGCCCAGGAGGTTAGCCAGAGCCAATCCAACATGGAGAAAGGAGAAAGCAACCCAAGCCAGGCATAACTGAAGGGGGGGCATGAAGAAGCTGGCCTTGAGGCAAGGAGGAGCAAAAGCAGGCAGGCGGAGAAAGCGACCTTCACTTGATGCCCTCCAGGCAGAGCTAGAGATGGAACTGCAGGATGAAGGCAGACAAACTGTGAGATGAAGAAATGATGGAAAATGGAGGAGTAGGACTCCCATCCCTGCAGACATGACAGGTTTACCTTTGCTTAATACCGCTAGGCAGAGCTAGGGTCTGAGTTGCAGGCTGATGTGGACAAACTGTGATGGCGGACAAACTGATGTGAAAAATGATGGAAAAATGGTGGAGTAGGACTCCCAACCATGGCAGACATGACAAGCCCACCTTTGCTCAATACCTCAACAGGCAGAGCTAGGGACAGAGATCGTGGAACAACGGAATGATGGCAGAATTGGAGATGGGGAACACTGGGTATAAGGAACTGGCCCTCAGGGGATCATGGACTGCATGATGAATAGATGGGTATAGTCAAGTTGCAAAAGTTAGTTCTGTAGTACATCAGTTTCAGCTGAAATAGACTGATTGAGGACAGCAATCCGGGTGATGAGAATAAGCACTGATGCAGTTGGTGAGTCAGAACGAGGACACAAGAGCCATGAGTACACTGGTAATAGGACCCCATATACAATTTGTCCAAGGGCACAGAAATGAAAGACAACAAATGGCAGCTTTGCTCTCGAGGTCTCTATGATGTTATCAGCTCCTGGGATGGAAATACAGTCTTGTTGTGGATGGTTACCCATCCACAATTCTATATACAGAAGCCACAGATTAACCCAAGGTAGGCTGATCCAATACAAAATTTTACATTGTTACTATTTGTACCCTAAGAAATTACACAGAATGACAGAAATGACAGTGAATGTGTCATGGAGTAGTAGGTATTGATGGATGCTGAGACAGGATGTTATTGAAGAGCCAGCCAAAAGCCAAATAATAATTTTATTAAAGTCCAGCAGAACTTAAATAAAAACACAGACTTGACATGGCAAAATAAAAAAAAAATAAGTCACAAAAGCACAAAATGTCCATAGATACTCTAGGAGACAGATAGAGCATGACTTCAGTAGGTCACTACCCCACTTACCTCACCCCTAATCTAAAGCAGTGATAGGAAGGTGATTATTTTATACCAATGGGGGTCAGGTGGTTACCTGAGACCCTGCCCACTATCCTTCCAAAACTTTTATCTTTCTTAAATGGCTAATATTTAAAACAGTACATAAAAAGAAACATTTCTTTATCCTTAATATGTGCAGTAATGAACTCAAAATTAAAAATAACATGCCTCTTTTCATTTTCCTCATCATCACATGGCTGTAGGCTCCTCCCCTTAAACTAACCAGTATTTAGCAAAGAGAATTAGGCCAACCGGTGCTTAAAAACACTGGAGAGATCAAAGAAGAGGGACAACAGCTATGGTAGGCAGATTCATATTTATACAGGTTATACTTTGCATGTTCATTAATATTGCAGGCTAAGTTTTCATCCTTGTAAAATATGTAACACAGCTCTACCTGTCTCCCAAACAATACTGTTTAGTATCCGTTTACTAAATCAAACTTTATTTCAAATGCTTAAAACATTTTATAACAGTACAGAACTGGTGCATTAACCTTTTCTCCAGAACATTCAAAACATAAGCAGGACATTTAAAAAAAAAGAAAAGAACACAGGGAGTGAATGAACCTATCGTTTCTTGCCTGCTTGTGTACAGTGGTGTACAAACTGTGTAATGTGCAAACAAGCATTACTGCGCATCAGTGTAATGTTTCCTTCTAAACTTTCAGTCCCCGATGCAGTACAGAGGTTTAGCAGTGGAACATAAATTATGTATATTTTAAAACTGCTTCCTGTACTGTTGGAATCAGGCAAAGGCGCACATAATGCTAACTAACACAAGAGTTAACTGCATTTTCTGATTTGGACCTTTATTTCTGTCCCTCGTTATTAGCCCGTGTTCCTAGTTAGATCCCACTTTAAGACTGGTTACCATGGGAGAGAGAAAAAACAAACAAAAAACAAACAAGCATTACTGCACATCATCGAGCAGTACCCTGTTAAACACTAAGCACTGCTCGAACGTGTGCATCATCGAGCAGTATCTTAAAACGGCATGTACATATGCAAGGAGTACCTGCTGTTCCCTTAAGCAATAAGCCATGAGGGGGTGTGGGTTATTGGGGGTTGTAACACGGCTGGCGTGGTTTGCCCACAGGCGAGGCGAGGGTAAATCTGCAGACACAATACAACTCAATAATCCACATCCCTGAGTGGTTATCGCATTATACAATGGGTAGAAATTTTTAAATAATTACTTGCAAGGTTTTATTTGAGAAAAACTTGTTTTTTAATTTTTTTTCCTGTAATATCCATCCTCTGTGTGTTAAATAGTTCCCTGTTTCTAAGTAGAATGTTGTAGGAGATGGTAGCTCTGTTCACTTAGTATACTGCTATTGTATTATCATTAAAAAAAAAAAACTTGAACAGAGTTGCAGGCAAGATAAATGGCCGTGAGAGGAGTGAGAAACTGACAGGACAGACATTAAGTGAACGAGCTACAGTACTGCTGCAGGTTAATGAGAAGCTGTATTTTTTTATTTAATGTCTGAAGTGTTGCAGGAAGCCACGATGTTTCAAGAAGACACACTGCATCATGACAGAAAGTGAATCGGCTATGATGTTTGTGCAGATTGATCAGGAGCTCAGATTGTTTGTTTAAAATGAACTTTTGTTAAGCTCAAGTACAGAGCTCATGGAGGTAACGGCAGTCTCGTCTCCTGGACATACGGAGTGCGGAAGTTCAGGGTCTGTGTGGCTCCTGTGCCGCTTTTACATTTAAATGATTCCATTGTGAAGGAGTTGTAATGGCAGACTCAGGTGAGCAGCACATTGTGGCTTTTCATCTGGTGCTGTGGTTTTGTTGGGGTTGACAGCACTGGCGTGCTGGGGGGTTGCTCGGAGTGGGGAGAGAGCCGAGGTCTCAGTGCGGCCTGCATTGTGGAATGATAGTACAGAGGAGTAGAGGGGTCAGTTCACAGTGGCAATTAGTGAGCGGAGAAGTGATTACCGGAGAAACACTTTGCAACAATTTTGTGTTCGATGTGGGATTTGTGTGTGTTTAATTTTTTTTATTTTTAATGGTGTGCTAATGGTTCTCGCTTAAGGAAGGGAACAAGATGGTGGCTTGGCGGTGTTCATTTTCAGGGTCGGACTCATTTATTTGAAATGCGGCTGAGTTGGGCACCTTTGCCATGGGTATATCGTAGGATTTACCACGGCAGAAAGGTGTCAGCCAGCCAATCGCAGAACAGAAATTTGCATTAATTTTTAAGTCCATGGTACAATATTCGTTTTACAGTGTACAGTTCCCGGAATTCAGATAGGGAACTGCCATTCCTACCTTATTTCTAACCTTACTGCTATGCAGTAGCATCATAGCAGCACAAACCAGCACTCAGACAAACCTACAGCTTTTGGACTATTTTTGCTCAATGCCCCACCGGGAATATCTTTTATTCGGGGAACCACAACCAACATGTTTTGAGTACTATTTTGAACAAGGGTTCCTGTGAGCTAAGGGAGACTTTGGGCAGGCAGACCTCTCTCTAAGAACCCACAAAGAAACAACGGGGATAGATTCAGAGAACCTTTTCTAGGTGGCCTAACTGGAAAAGTGGAAATATAAGAGTGTAGTAAAGAGAAAGGAAAGAAAGGGAATTTGCTACTGCAGCAGACTAGAGACAGAAAAAGAAAAAAGTCCATAAAAAGGGAGTCCTGCTGCACCCTATGACAGTCTCCTCCCCACTCAAGAGGAAACCAGGGGATTCAGTCAGCGGGTTTCCATGGATGCCTAGGGCAACATATATATCAGTCAGACACAGTGTCAGATCTCTCCGGAGAGAGATGGGGCTTTAGCCCTCCCACTCCCAAAGCTCCACCTCGGGGTCCCTAAAACACATATTATAAAACAAATGTGATTCAGAGATATTTCCAATCCTCTGAATCTGTGTATGATCAATTACCCTGAGGTCTGACTGGTCTGACTGTAAATCAGCCCCATAGTGAGACATAAAGTCGGCATTTCAATTAAGGGTGCCTGCTCTGTGTCTAATAACAAATCTGTAAGGCTGCATTGACAGGTACCAATGCATTATGCAAGGCTGTTTGTCCTTCATCACTTGCAACCAACAGAGCGGGTTATGATCAGTGATAACTTCAAATTCCGCCCCCCCACAAATTAAACTTTAATGCCTCAATGGCCCATTTGATAGTTAGGCATGCCTTCTCAATGGTCGAATAATGGGTCTCCCTCTCATGCAGTTTTCTACTGATATAAATAATGGGATGTTCTTCCCCTTCAACCGATTTTATTTTAATTATTTATTTATTTCACTTCTTGGATGAGACCAATTGAGCTCAGAGCTCTTTACATAGGTTCCACTTTGAAAACATTTCAGACAATTGGTATACAAGGAGACATGGTAAAACAGGATAAGAAGAAACATTTCAGTACAACGAGATTTATACAAGGATTCAAAAATACAGCGCACAAAACAGGATAAGGTTACAACCACAGTCTGGTACACAACAGAATCAGACAATATATTGAGCCCAGCAGTGAACCTGTTAGTTGTCAAAACAAGAGGGAGTTAGAGAGTTACTAAGTGCTAATGAAGAGGGGTGGGGTGTGTGTGTGCACCCAAGTGCAAAGTGCAAACGAGTTAGTAATATAAGTTCAGTAGTGGGGATAAAGGAGGAAGGTGACTTAGTTTAGTGTTAGTGATGGTAGGCACATTGGGATTCACGTATAAGATAGTTCTTTAGGTGCCTTTTGAAGGAGCACAGAGTGGGCAGGCAAGCAGGGCATTGAACCACAATGGAGCCCGGTAGGCAAAGGACCTTTGTCCTTGAGATGTGTGACATTTTGGAGTTAGGAAGGACTGCTGTTCGGAATTCTGGGTACGCCATGGACTTGTGCAGGGAATCAGCAGTTGTTGGACCCCCGGCTGTAGCTGACCAAGACAGATCTTTTTGGCCAGGAGGCAGGATTGATATTTTAGCCAGTCATTGAGCGTTAGCCAGTGTGCCATGGCATATAGATTGCAGGTGTGAGTTAGTCAGTGAGCACTTAAGGTGATTCTGCAGGCTTTATTGAGTGCAGTTTTTATGCATCGGAGGGCCGTATCTGTAGCAGAGCCATATATTGGCAGACCATAGTCCATGAGGGAACCCACTGAACTGTGAACAGCTATGCTGAGGGCTTCAGGGGTCAGACTTTGCCTGTGGTGATAGATTACCTCTATGCATTTGTTGATAGCACTAACTACGTTGTCAATGAGGAGGACATAGGACAGTGAGCTGTCAATAGTGATTCCGAGATATTTGAAGTGCTGAACATGTTCAAGGGAGGCACCAACCCCCATCGCAAATTGATAGCGGGTAGTTTCTATGCTCATTTTGTGAGCTGGTGAACAGCATTGTTTTTGTTTTTTTGTAGTTCATTATCAATTTGTGATTTTTGAACCATGTCTCTACTCTGGAGAAGTCACACTGTAGTTGCTTCTCCAAGGCAATTGGGTCTAAGCCACTGAAGAATACAACCACACCATCGGCATAGAGAAGAATGCAGCCTTGACAGGCTTGGGAGAGGCAGTTTAGAAACAGGATAAAAAGGAGGAGACTCAGTATAGACCCCTGAGGAACACCTGAGCAAACCAGTTTGGTTACAGAGAGGACGGCACCTATTCTGACTTGCTGTGATCAACAGTGCAGGTAACTGCGGAACCATGTAATAGCCTCTGGAGCAGGGCCTATGATAGAGAGTTGGTCAACTAGAAGGTCATGGTTGACCATATCAAAGGCCTTTGTCAAGTTAATATAGGTTGCCCTGACAAGCACATCAAGATCAAGAGATTTGTGGATGAAGCCCATGAATTCCAGGAGGGCTGTGGTGGTGCTGTGCCCTGCCCTGAAGCCGTGCTGTTCAGTGCATAGGAGCTCATACTTGCTCAGGTATTCGACCAGTTGGTCCACAATGATTTGTTCTAAGGCCTTCGAGAGTGGTGGAAGTATAGAGAGGGGTCTATAGTTTGAGAGGATGGCATGATCCCCACACTTGTACACCGGGGTAACTACTGCAGCTTTCCATTTTTGGGGGAATACTGCTGAACGGAGTGAGAGATTAAGGATATGGGTAAGGGGGCCAGAGTTTCTTCGAGTGTGAGCGAGATAAGTTTCAGATCGAGATTATCCCCACTGTATCTCCCTTTGCCAAGCACTTTATGTAGGTATTTTCTGGCTTCCCCAAAGGTGATGGCCTTGAAGTGAAAGGGGGGATGCACCGTGTGTTGAGGTGGTGCAGCAGGGTTAGTGGAGGAGAAGAAGTCATCAGAGAGGACACTCTGGAGGTACGTGAAGGCATAGTTGAATGTATTGGTGATAGATTTGGGATCAAGGGTCGGGGAACCATCAACGATAAACATGGAGGGGGCCGTTTTGGGCTGCCGACTGGTGACCTCTTTTAGGTTTGCCCAGAATTTTCGCCCATCATTCCAATACTTGGCTAGGGCCTCTTTATAGTACAGATTTTTTGCTATTTGGATGGTCCTGGTGCAGTTATTCCTCACCCGCTTGTAATTCAGGATGTCGGATTGCCTACCTGTGGCCCTGGCTATTTGCCAGAGGTGGTTACATTTTTTCATTAATTCAAGGGTATCTGGGCTCATCCAGGGGTTGAAGTAGCCTTTGATCTTATGCTTTTTAAGGGGAGTGTGAATGTCACAAATTGCATTGAATAGGAGGATGAAATGGTCCAGTTCGCCATCAATGTCGGAAGCACCAAACACCGCAGACCAGTCGGCCTTGAGGAGATCGGCTGTAAGGTGATCAGACTGACCAGGCTTTAGAACCCTGTTGGTGACTGTTCAGAGAGGGGGTTTGGAGAAATTATTGGCCCAAGTGAACATAACGGTGGAGTGGTCACCGATATCATCCGGGAGGACGGTGACATTTGAAATATGCTCAGATCGGTTTGCAAGCACCCAGTTGAGCAAAGTACTAGTGCCCGTCCTATAATTTGTCCTAGTGGGGGCTTCAATGAGCTGAGTAAAGTGGATTGCCTGTATTGCATATTTGAATTGATTAGCTTCAGAAGCAAGCCAATTAATATTAAAATCACCTAGGAGTATAACCTCGGAGCTTAGGGTTAGGCTTCCAAGACATTCTATAATGGCATTGAGACCTTGGACCAAGTTCTTTGGTGGGATGTAGACAGATAGTATTGTAACTGCTTTGTTGTGGGCCCCAAGAAGGATTATTATGGTGAGGGCCTGGGTGAACGGCCCTAGGCTGGGTAAGTTTAGGTCTATGCCCTGCAAGCTGTCCTTAAGGTAAATTGTACACCCTCCACCTCTTTTTGATAAACGACCTTGTCTGAAAATTGAGTAGCCCGGCAGACAGATGGTCCCATCGGGGATCTTGGGAGAAAACCACGTCTCCACAACTGACAGAACATCTGGGTTATGAAGGGCTACCCAGGCTTGTAGGATGTCAAACTTTGATGACAGACCACGGATATTTAATGATAAATCAATTGAGATAGGATAGCCCAAATACCTGTCTCCGAGGCATCCGTCTGTACCAGGAAAGGCAAAGTAAAATCTGGGCGCCTTAATATTGGACAGGCACATAGAAGTACTTCTATGGTACAGAAGGAATCTTTACATGCCGGAGTCCATTTTACTTTTGTAGGATTATTCTTTTTAGAGAGATCCATTAGGGACGTAGCTATTGTAGCAAAATTAGGGATAAATCACCAATAGTACCTGGCTAACCCCAAAAAGGACCTCAAATGCTTTTTTTGTTACTGGACAAGGGCTGTTGGCTACTGCATCCACTTTGCCTATACCAGGCTTAATGTGTCCATTACCAATGAGAAATCCTAAATATTTAGTTTCCTGCATCCCTATAGAACACTTAGTTGGGTTTATTGTGTAATACAGTTTCAAGATGGTGTAGTTGCTCCTCCCACGTTTGACTAAAGACCACGACATTGTCGAGGTAGGCAGTGCAATAGGCCATATGCTGTTGTAGAGTATAGGCCATGAACTGCTGAAATGTGACAGGGGCGCCATGTAGCCCAAAGGGCATGGTAGTAAAGTGGAACAGCCCAATGGGTGTAATGAACGCTGTCTTCGCTTTTGATACTGCATCCAAAGGGATCTGCCAATAACTCTTTGTTAAATTGAAAGTGGCTATATATTGGGCATTTCCAAGCCTATTATGTCGTCTATCCTGTGCATCAGATAGGTGTCAGATTAGGAAATGGCGTTCAATCTATGGAAGTTCAGGCATATCCTAATGCCTCCTTCCTTTTTTCCCCAACAATCGCCATAGGGAAAGCCCAGTCACTACTGAATGGTTCTATGACCCCAAGTTGTTGCATCTTTTTTACCTCTTGTATTACCTCTCCTCGGATCTTCTCCGGTATTCTATAAGGTGTTTGCCTAAAGGTAGTGTCCTGGGTGACCTCAATACGATGTTGTATACCATCTACTTTCCCAGGGATAGTAGAAAAGGTTTTCTGAAATTTGTTTAAAACCAGTTTAGTTCTTGTTGCTGGTGTATATCCAAGTGTGGGTTTATGGCTAGGTCCCGCATCTCCCCTTGTTTTTCTAGTCTTTGGTACGCTACCTCCATATCATTCTCTTTTTGGTCAGGGCATGTGTATAGTCCTGGAACAGGTCTTTGGTACCATTTTTTCAAAAGGTTAGCATGGTAAACACCTTTATTATTCTCTGATCGGGTAACTCAGTCTCATAATTAACAGGACTGGTTTGCCTGAGGACTGTATATGGCCCCTGCATTTCATCAAAAAGTTTATGTTCAGAACTTGGTAGCAACAATAACACCTTGTTCCCATTTGAAAAACCTTCTGTCCCACTCCCTTGTCATACTGTAGTTTTTATGACACTTGTCTATCAGTATTATGCTGGTGTGCTAGCTTACTGTATTTCACAAGTCTTGTTCTCAACTGTGTCATATAGTCTAAGGTGCTTTGAGCCACCTCCCCATTGTTATCTTCCCATTCCTCTTTCATAACATCTAGGAGACCCCTGGAGTTTCTCCCATGCAATAACTCTAAAGAAGATAATCCCATTGATGCTTGTAGTACCTCTCTATATGCGAACATGAGAAAGGGCAAATACATATTCCATCTTTTCCCTTCCTCTTGCACAAGCTTCCACAGCATTTTCTTCGTGGTCTGGTTAAATCTTTTGACCAGTCCATCTGTTTGGGGATGGTATGGGGACGTGTGAAGGGTTTCAACATTTAGGGTTAGGTATAACCTTTTCAGAAGTCTGGAGCAAAATTTGCTGCCTCTGTCAGTTAGTATTTCGTTAAGTATTCTGACTCGACTAAAAAGCTTGACCAATTCATCTGCTACTTTTTCAGCAGTAATTGTTCTCAGAGGTATAGCTTCTGGGTAAACATAGAAACATAGAATTTGACGGCAGATAAGGACCGCTTGGCCCACCCAGTCTGCCCATTTCCCTACCTGATGGATAAGCTGCAGATCCTAGTTAACCAGCAGCCTACTTCTTCCTACCTCCACCCCCTAGAATTGCCTTATGACTGTCCCATGCATGCTTGAATTCCACCACTGTTTTTGACTCCACAACCTCCTCTGGAAGGCCGTTCCATACATCCACAACCCTCTCTGTGAAAAAATACTTCCTTAAATTACCTCTGAACTGCCCCCTTCTATCTTCAAATTGTGCCCCCTTGTTCTTGCACACCTCTTTTTTTGAAAGATGCTACCCTCTTGGACTTTGTTGATTCCCTTGAGGTACTTGAAAGTTTCTATCATGTCCCCTCTCCTTTCCTCGAGGCTATACATATTAAGCTCCTTAAGTCTCTCTTCATATGTCTTCCGGTGCAGACCGTGCACCATTTTAGTTGCCCTCCTCTGGACAGCTTCCATCCTGTCTATGTCTTTGCGGAGATTGGGTCTCCAGAACTGCACGCAGTACTCCAGATGTGGTCTCACCAGCTGTCTGTACAGAGGGATAATAACTTCTTGTTTTCTACTGGTGATGCCTCTCCCTATGCATCCCAATATTCCCCCAGCCCTCCTTGCTGTCCTCTCACATTGCTTGCCCACCTTTAGGTCATCTGATATGACTACCCCAGGTCCCTTTCCATTTTTGTTGTTGTTAGTATCTCACCCCCCATTGTGTACTCTTCCCCTGAGTTTTTGTTTCCCAGGTGCATTACCTTGCACTTCTTAGCATTGAATCTAAGCTGCCATACATTTGGCCATTCCTCTAACCTTGCCAAGTCCCTTCTCATCCTTTCCACCCCACCTTGTGCATCAACTCTGTTGCAGATCTTTGTGTCATCTGCAAAGAGACATACTTTTCCTTCCAGTCCCTCTGCAATATAAGCTTATAAAGACATTGAGAGGACCCGATCTAATACTGAACCCTCGCGGTACCCACACTAACCCCCTTTTTTCAGGTGGACTCCATTTACTATTACTCTCTGTGTCCTATTCTCCAGCCAATTCTTTACCCAGGCTGTCATCTTGGGACCCACTCCCAGGCTGGCTAACTTGTATATTAATCTTTTGTGTGGGACTGTGTCAAATGCCTTGCTAAAGTCTAGGTAGGCCATGTCCACAGCCCCTCCCTGATCAACTACTTTGGTCACCCAGTCAAAGAAATCTATCAGATTTGTCTGGCATGACCTTCCGCTGTGAATCCATGCTGCCTTGGGTCCTGTGCCCTCTGGCCTCTAGATACTCAACAATTCTTTCCTTCAGAAGTGATTCCATCATTTTCCCTACCACTGAGGTTAAACTAACAGGTCTGTAGTTTCCTGCTTCTGCCTTGCTCCCACTTTTGTGAAGGGATCACATCTGCCTCCTCCAGTCCTCAGGTACCACCCCATCCTCCCATGATTTGTTAAAGAGGGTAGTCAGTGGTGTCACTAGTTCTACCTTAGTTCTTTTTAGAATTCTGGGATGAATCCCATCAGGCCCCATTGCTTTGTCCACCTTCAGTTTTAAGAGCTCTTCAGAACCCTTTCTTCTTTAAATGGGCTGGTATCAACTTCTGTATCCAGAGTGTTTCTACTGTTTGTTTTAGGTACCTCCCTCTTCCTTTGTAAATACTGAGCAAAATATTTGTTTAGTATCTCTGCCTTTCACAGTCACCCTCTGCCCACCCTCCTCCCCTTTATTAAGCCTCACTATCCCTCCTTGGTCTTCCTTCGCCCCTGATGTACCTATAAAGGTTTTATCCCCTTCTTAACTGAGTTGGCTATCTTTTCCTCGGTTTGGGCCTTTGCTGTTCTGACTGCCTTTCCAGCTTCCTTTGCTTTAACTGATACAGTTCTCTGTCCTGTTCCTTCTGTGATTCCTTGTACTTCCTGAATGCTTTCTTTTCTCTTGAACCTTCACTGCCACTTCCTTTGAGAACCATAGTGGTTTCTTACCTCGTTTCATTTGTTTATTTGCTTTACACAAAGGCTTGTTACCTCTGTGATGGCAGTTTTATTATTCCCCATTGTTCTTCCACCCTCCTTCCTGCCCATTTGCTAGTGCATTCCTTAGGCACTCACCCATTTTGGCAAAGTCAGCCCTCCTAAAATCCAGTACCTTTGTCTTTGTATGGCTTGACTCTATTGCTGTGTTTATTGTGAACCATACTGTTCGATGGTCGCTAGTTCCCAGATGGCTACCCACTACTACATCTGTGATCCTCTCTTCATCTCCATTTAAGAGAACCAGATCTAAGATTGCTCCCTCTCGAGTGGGCTCCAATACTAGTTGTCTAAGGCATGCCCCCTGTAGGGCATCTAGAATAACCCCACTCTTCGAAGTGGCTGCTGCAACTGCACTCTAGTTAACATCTGGCATATTCAGATCACCCATCAGCAATATCTCCCCTTTATCTGCCATTCTAAGTATACTTTCTATCATTTCCTTGTCCATTTCCTCCCCCTGAGAGGGGGGTCTGTATACAACCCCTGTGCGGATTGTGGTGCCATTGCCTGCCTCCAAATTGACCCACAGTGCTTCTTCTCCTCCCTGTTTACCCTTTTGTTCTGTTGCTTTGATTTCTTCTCTTATGTAGAGAGCTACTCCTACTCCTCTTTTACCCTCCCTGTCCCTCCTGTAGATAGTGTATCCTGGTATGATTACGTCTCAGTCATGGTTCTGTGTGTACCATGTTTCTGTGACTGCCACAATATTCAGGTCTTCCTCCTCCATCAAGGCCACTAATTCAGGAAGCATGTTACCCAGACTACGGGTATTGGTACTCATTGCTCTCCATTTTTTGATGGCTTTACCTTCTGTAGCTGCATCCCCCACTGACCTTTCTACCTTGGTCTTTTTCTCATTTAGTACCCTGCTTTGTAGGGGGAGGCTGGGATTTTCCTGCTGCTTATCAGTGCCTCCCCCTGTGACTAGTTTAAAGGCTTGCCAATGAAACATTAAACCAACCAATTGCTAAAAGACTTGTTCCCTTTCTGGACAGATGCAGACCATCCTGCCAGTATAGGCTGGTGTCCCTCCAGGTGGAACCCCAGTCCCCAATGAAGCCAAACCCCTGTGCTCCACACCATTTTTTCAACCATTTGTTAAACTGCATGGTGCAAAGTACCCTCGCCTCACTCATGCCACTGACAGGCAGTACCTCTGAGAAGGATACTGTGTGTGCTACTTGTCTTAAGCCCCTCCCCAACTCTACAAAGTCCTTCTGCACTGCTCTAATCTCATGATGAGCTAAGTCATTTGTCCCTAGGTGGACAATGATGTCCAGCTCAGACTTCTGTGCAACTGTTCTCATGATCCTAAGGATGCGCTTCCTGTCCCTCCAAGCCATGGCACCAGGCAGGCGCCTTACTTCAGTTTTCCCTGCTCCCCCCAGTTCTTTCCCCCTAATAATTGAGTCCCCCATCAGGAGCTGCTTTCTTTCCCTGTGGTGCCCTCTGCCTCCTTCCTGAGGGCCTCCCTTGTGACAGTTGTCTGCACCCTCCTTAGTCTCCTCTGCAGGTGCATCCATAGGGGAACTATGCTCCCCCAGAATGGTGTATGGATTGTGGAGTGGAACAATTGACTGGGTGTGCCTCTGTTCCACCACCCTTACCCTCCCTGAGCCCACTGTGGTCCAACTGCTGTGCTTTCTTCGCAACCTCTGAGGTAGTGGTGGTGGCTCTGGGTACTTTGTAGAATAATTGCAAGTAACTAGGATATACTTATTGCACTTTGAACTCTTTTGCAATGGTCCTACAATATCCATGGCTATTTTCTCAAAGGGAGTGGAAACCAAAGGGAGGGGATGCATCCACTGTTTATATCAATGATTAATCAGATTGTAATTACAGTAGTTGTAAGTTTGTCAATGAATGTTGCTTGATGATTGCTTTTCAATAAAGTGTAGTTCAAAGGAGTGTTATAGAAACATAGAATTTGATGGCAGATAAGGACCGCTTTGCCCAATCAGTCTGCCCATTTCTCCCTACCTACACTATTTTGTTTTTTAGACTATTTTTCTCCTCTTGTTCACCTGAGCTGCACCCCGTTCAGGGAGATCCGGCTGCCGACCACCTCTACCGCGGACACCCAGACTCCTGCGTCTCCCCCTCCACAGCGGGGATCCCCACAGAGCACAGATCCAGGTGGGTGCCATGGCAAAACTGCAGACAGCCTTCAAGCCGCTCACTTCAGGCACCATTTTTCCTGGTTTTCTGTCCCCTTAGTGCATGCTCAGGCAGGACCTCCAGTCTCCACTGGGGGCTGCTGCTGAGCGATGTGGCACCTGATCCGGCCCCCGGAGAGGAGAGCAGTCCTCCGGACACTCAATCCTCTCCGCCCCTGCTGACCCCCAGTGCCCCGAGTCCGTTCCTGAACTCAGGTCACCGTCGTGGGTCAAGGTAAGGTGTCAGCGCCTCAACCCTCTACACCACCAGGCCGGTCCAACTACCTACACTATTACCGCAGACCGTGTCCGATCTACAGCTTTATCTCCCTCCTCTCTTCCATTCCACTGTGATTTCCTTGTGCTTATACCATGCATTCTTGAACCCCACCACTGTCTACGCCCCCACTACCTCAGCTGGAAGGCTGTTTCAGGAATCCACCACTCTTTCTGTGAAGAAGTACTTCCTCACATCTCTCCTGAATCTACCCCCCTCCAGCTTCATAGCATGAACCCTTGTTCTTGAACATGTTTTCATCTGAAAAATACTCCATTCCTGTACCTTATTTACCTCCATGAGGTATTTTAAGGTCTCTATCATATCCACCCTCTCCCTCCTCCCTTCCAGGGTGTGCATGTTGAGGTCCTTTAGTCTCTGTCCTCATAGGGCTTTTGATGCAGACCCTGCACCATTTTAGTAGCCCTCCTCAAGACCACTCCGCCTCCACTCCATCTATGTCCTCCCAGAGATGTGGTCTCCAGAACTGGACACAATACTCTAGGTGGGGTCTTACTAGCGATCTATACAGAGGTTACACCAGCTCCCTCTTTCTGCTGGTGATACACCTTCCTGCGCACCCCAGCATCCCACTCACCCTCCCTACTGGCTTGTTTATTTATTTATTTACGAGATTCACCAGGAAGGCATAATGAGCAACAAAGCTCAATTCCAGATGCGACCTGGGGGCCAAGGCCCGGTACATAACAAAAACATTTGGCAAAACAGGCCCGGTACATAGCAATACATTTGTTCAATACAGTGCAGTACAATACAATAATTAGTTACAGGCAGAATTATACCTGGCAGCCATGGTCAGGAGTTACAGATAGAGACAAGTAAACAATTGGATAGTAGTTGTGCACCCATAAGAGTGGTGATAGAGTTAACTAGCAGGAGCAGTTGGAGGAGAAATGAGCCTTGAGTAATTGAGTGGTACTGCTTGGCCACCTTTAGGTCATCCAATATGAGTACCCCCAATTCTCTTTCCTCCTTGGTGGTCATCAATACCACTCCACCCATTTTGTACTCCGTCTCTGGGTTTCTGTGCCTTAAGTGCATTGTTTTGCACTTTTTTGCACTGAAACCCAGCTGCTATACCCTTGACCACTCCTCTAGCTTTCTCAGGTCTCTGCTCATCCTTTACACACACACACACACACACACACACACACACACACACATACCCAGAGTGTCCACCCTATTGCAGATTTTGGTGTCATCTGCAAAGAGGCAGACCTTCCCTTCCAGCTCCTCTGCAACGTCACTTTCAAAGACATTCAAGAGGACCAGTTCCAGCATTGATCCCTGAAGCACTCCGCTGGTCACCCTCCCTTCCTTTAAGTAAATTCCGTTTACCACTACTCTCTGTCACCTATGCCCTAACCAATTTCTTATCCGGTTTACCACCTTTGGACCCACTCCTAAGCTACCCAGCTTGCTTACTAGTCTCCTATGTGGAACACCTTACTGAAATGTAGGTAGGCCATATCCATCACTCCACCCTGCCAGAGTATGCCATGCTTTCACATGATAAACTAAGGTGCAAAATAAAAGTGCCAAAAAAGTGTCTCAGTGACATGGTGTACATGCATACCTTCTAACAGGCTCAAAAAACTTTTTAAAAGGCATGCCTGTACAGCCTTGCAAAAAGGGGCTTTCTGAGCTTGTTAGAAGATATGCATGTACAGACTTGCACTCACACATTTTTTGGCACTTTATAGTTAAAAAATGTTTCACTTTAGTTTGTGTGCAGCATAGTGCTTTTTAAACAGAGATACGCTGGGTACTAAACCTTTTTTACCTGTTGTGGCCTACTTTTCATTTAAGCACCAGTGTTCCCAGGTGCAGCTTGCCTGTTTCTGATGGTATATTTTTAAGTGAATAGGGGAAATTTGCACCAGAAAATGGGAAATTCCCCTACTTTTTTGGAGAAGTGGCATGTGATCTCTAACGTCCACTTGAACAACCACCAAAAAAGGCAGACTGGACCTCGGTATAATGTCTCATCTAAAAGACATCACCTCTGAATCCACCCCCAACACTGATTGTTGAGATGGCTGGAAATTGAGCTGTCTGTCTAATTTGATTTAGCCTAGCCAAACATGTCAGATAAAAGAAAATTCTGAGACGGTTTTGTGTGGTGTGTGACTAGCTTGAATAATGTTTTTTGTTTGGGAACAGAATGTCAGCTTTGCTGCTTATACCAATGACTAAGCAGATCATGATTAAGCTGTAATTTCTTCACGGAAAGTAATGGCAGTTTTCATGGCTTCTACATGGAAAAAAACATTATTTCACTGAATGAACAGGGACATTGATGGCTTAAAAAACATACATTTTTAATTTCAACTTTATGTGTACAAATGTTAGTAGGATGGATACAAGGTAACACATTTAAAATTATTTATAAATAGATACATATGTGCATGTTGCAAATCATTTTAAATCATTTTGCTGCAACATAGAGTACACTCTTAAATTCTAAGGCTTCATACTCCTGCAGTTGTCAGTGAACATTGCTCCATATCATGAAAAAGATCGCTCTACACTGGCACTGCCATGTTTGGGGAAGTGAAATGTGAAATGTCCCCTTGTCATACTGAGTCAACCTTTGTTTTGTGAATATATTGCCTGTCTTAGAAGCCGAAGAAGACTTTGCTTCAGCTTCTATCAGGAGGGTGGCCTGCATTTGTCTGGAAAGGGGACCTCAGTCCTTAGTGAGAAGTTGGAATGCTTCAGCAGAGAGCATTTAAACTGGCCAAGGGGGAGAGCCAGGAGAGCAGGAGAGACAAGTGGCTTAGGAACACCCCCCCGCCCGCAAGAACATGCAAAAGTACAAATTGACAACAGGAACAACGCAAGCGAGCAGTGAGGGGCAGGCAGGGGAAACTTTTATAAGGGAGGATGAGGGGGGAGCACGTGCACATGAGCATGAATACCAGGGTGGGGGGAAGAGGCAAAGTAGAGAATACAGAAACAGAGGGAAGGCAGGGAGTAAAACATGGACAGTCATGTTCACAGATGCCTGCAGTCTGGGAAATAAGGTTCCAGATATGGAAGTCTTGATGACGGATGCAGACCTTGACATAGCAGCAATAACAGAGACATGGTATTCTGCTACTCACAGCTGGGACGCCAATGTACCAGGATATACACTGTTCAGAAGGGACAGGGAAGGTAAAAGGGAGGGGGGGTGGCCCTGTATGTCAGAGAAGGCATAAAGGCTACAGAAGTACAGGGAAGGCAGGGGAGGCTGAGGCAATGTGGGTCACCCTTGAACCAGGAAATGGCACAACAATTTGTACAGGGGTGATCTACAGACCTCTGGCACAGAGGGAGAAAGTGGACATGGTACTAGTGGAGGGAGGAAATTCATGACATGGCAGCCAAAGGTGAAATCCTGTTGATGGGAGATTTCAATATGGTGGACGTGGATTGGACCACCCAGGCAGCTGCTTCAGCCAGAAGCGCAGCCATCCTGGAATCTCTGCAGGGAGCTGGACTCAGACAGCTGGTGCATGAGCCAACCAGGGACAAATCGATTCTAGACCAGGTATGGACCAATGGACACAGAGTCAAAAGAATCCAGGTGGAAGGGCAGCTGGGATCCAGCGACCACCACATGGTGTGGTTTGACATGGAGACAGGGACTCAATTAAGCCACACAAGGGCAAAAGTATTAGATTTCAGGAGGGTGGATTTCAATGAAATGGATGGATGTGTAAAAGCAGCCTTGGAGAAAGCAGAGGTAATGGAGGGGGTGGAGGAACACTGGGGGAGACTAAAAGTAGCCATTCTGGAGGTAATTAACCAATGCATTAGGATAGTGGCCAAAGGGAAAAGAAGAAAGAAACCACTATGGTTTTCTAAAGAGGTGGGAGAAAAAGTCAGGGCTAAAAGAGCAAGTTTCAGGAAGTATAAGGGGATCTAAAGGGAGGAGGAAAGGGAGGTGAACCTTGAATGTCTCAGAGAGGCAGGGACGGCTGTTAGGAAAGCCAAGGCCCAGACAGAGGAGGGTTTAACACAGTCTGTGAAAAAAAGAGGACAAGACATTCTATAGGTACATCAGCGATAGAAGAAAAACTGGGAAGGGGATTGTGAGGCTTAAAGGGGAGGAGGGAGAGTGTAAGGAGGAGGATCTAGACAAGGCAGAAATACTGAACAAATACTTCCGTTCAGTATTCACTGAGGAGGGAGAGGGTCAAGGACCACAGTTGGGGAGCAGAGGTAATCGTGGGGGGGGGGGATGGACACCAGTCCATTCACAGTGGAGAAAGTTCTGGAGGAACTCACAAAGCTGAAGGTGGATAAAGCCAAGGGGACAGATTACATACACCCAAGGGTATTAAGGGAGCTACGGAGGGAACTAGCAGCACCTCTGGCCACCCTGTTCACAGAGTCACTCAACACAGGCATGGTTCCGGAGGACTGGAGGAGGGCACATGTAGTCCCACTGCACAAAAGTGGCAGTAGGGTGGAAGTGGAGAACTACAGGCCAGTCAGCCTCACCTCAGTGGTGGTGAAGATAATGGAGACACTGCTGAAAGAAAGGATAGCGGCACACCTGAAATCCATTGGTGCCCAAGATCTGAGGCAGCATGAATTCACATCAGGATGGACTTGTCAAATTAATCTGATAGATTTTTTTGATTGGGTGACTAGGGAAGTGAATCAGGGAGGGGCCGTAGACATTGCCTACCTTGATTTCAGCAAATTCTTTGATACTATCCCACACTGAAGGCAGGTTAACAAGATGAATATTCTGGGCATGGGGCATACAGTGGGTTAGAAACTGGCTGACAGGCAGAAGGCAGGGGGTGGTGGTAAATGGGATCCAATCTGGGGAGAGAGGGGTGACCAGCAGAGTGCCACAAGGATCAGCACTGGGACCACTACTGTTCAATGTCTTCATTAGTGGCATTGCAGAGGGGCTGGAAGGAAAGATCTGCCTATTTGCAGATGACACCAAGATCTGCAACAAGGGGGATATTCCAGAAGGGGTGCAGATAATGAAGAGGGACATGGAGAGGCTTGAAATGTGGACAGAGGTATGGCAACTAAGGTTCAATGCAAAAAAGTGCAAGATAATGCACCTGGGTAGGGGGAATCCTGGGGAGACCTATAGGATGGGGGGAGGTGCTGACTGTCACAAAAGAGGAGAGGGACCTAGGGGCTATCATATCTGATGACCTGAAGGTATCAAAGCAGTGTGCAAAGACTGCAGGGAGTGTCAGTGGCATGCTGGGATGCATTTGCAGAAGTAGTACTAGTAGGAGACAGGAAGTGGTGATTCCATTGTATAAAACACTAGTAAGGCCTCACCTGGAGTACTGTGTGCAATACTGGAGACCACACATGTGTAAGGACATAAACATGGTGGAGGCTGTCCAGAGAAGGGTGACAAAGATGGTGCATGGTTTGCACCACAATACCTATGAGGAGAGACTAAGAGACTTCAAAATGTACTCACTGAAGGAGAGAAAGGGGCGACATGAGAGATCTTTTCCAATGTAGAAAAGATACCAGAACAAGGGGGACGATATGAAATTGGAGAGGGGGAGATTGAGAGGTAACGTGAGGAAGTTTTTCTACACAGAGAGGGTGGTGAATGCTTGGAATACTCAGCCACAAGAGGTGGTAGGGGCAAGCACAGTGGAGGGGTTTAATCATGCCTGAGACAAGCACAGGGAATCCTTGAGTGGGAAGGGAGTAATGAAAAGCCATTGACCAATTAGGGTGAGTGGATGCATACATGTATAGGTCGCCTATGGGCAGACTGGATGGGCCCAGTGGTCCTTATCTGCCAAAAGTTTCTATGTTTCTATTTTTCTATGCTTGTACAGACATTGGTGTGGCATGGTGGCTTGAGAAACAAACAAACACAGGGTCTGCATGATAAGTGGGAGGAATCAGGTGTTTAAATACAATTACTAACAGTAATCAGGGTCTATCTGGTGGGCATAGGTGTTGAATGTTAGCATAATGACACCAGTTCACAGTGTCATTCAGTGAACTGCAGGCTGAATCACCTGATGAACCACTTAATGTATTCACTGCAGCAGGAAACACCTTAACATTTATTTAGTGGTTTTAGTCTGTTGCATTCAAATGACATTTTTTTTAAAGGGAATTTTTGTCAACCATTTAGAGTTACAGTGCTAATTTCACAATGGGGGGGGGTTCACAGAGACAGTGCAATTATGCAGAAATCATGAATTCCATGCATGCTAAGAATAAATTACAGCCCTAGTCATGATTAGTTGTTAGTTTGTCAAATAAGGTTGCTGGATGATTGCTTTTCAATAAAATGTAGTTCAAGAGAGTGCTACACTGCCAGAGTATGCTATCCTTCGACATGGTTGGGAGGGCACTGCTGTGTCACCTTTGAGGGTGAGGTAATACAGGAAGTAACCCAATGGATACTGCTGTGCATAGAGCCCATAAAAGTTTAAATTCTACCTTGGTTGTACCGATGACAGAAATAACTGGGCATGGCCATGGGCATCCTAAACTTCAGGGAGAAGTAAGAGCAAGGGCTGCCTGAACTAAGGGTAGAAGTAATTGGGAAAGACCATGGTCTGCACCCTGGGGAAAACTGTGAATAAGTAACTCGAAGAGTGAAAGCAAGGGCTGCCTCTACTGTTGGAAAAGTTATTGGGAGATAACAAGGGCTGCTTGTACTGAAGTGAAAATAACTGGGAGATAACAAGGGCTGTCTACTGAGTGGAGTGGAATTTGGAGAGAACAAGGACTGCATGTACTGATGGAAGAAGTAACTGGGAGACAGCAAGGGCTCTGCTGTGGGGAAATATTTGTGAGAAGGGCAAGACAACATTTTTTTTCTTTCTTTTCCTTTTTTTTCTTTTTTATTTTTGGTGTGAGGTTCAGATAGTAACATAGTTAAGGGTTAGTCAAAAATGTTTCTGATAATAAAAATCATTAGCTATGTTTAACCCTTCTAGTTTCTTCATCATAACCCCCTACCCTACACTATCGTTTTACTTTTATTTTTATTTTTTTCATATTTATTTTAATATTTATATTTACATTAATGATCCAAGAATCTTTACGATACAATTTTCCTCCAGTTATCAGTGTATACCTTGTTGTAACCTGGAGTTAAAGGGTTGCCATATTTTTTTAAATATAACTTCTTGCCCAGTTTTTATATATTGTATTTTTTTCTAAATTCATGGTATCCAACATTAAATTTATCCAGGTTTCTATTACCAGTGGATTTGGATCTTTCCATTTCAGCAATATGCATTTATTTGATAAGATCAATGATATTGTGAGAAAACTTTACTGGTATTGATCAATGTCCATCAAGTCCCCTTGTATAGAAAAAAAAGGTAACAAATATTGTATTTCAAATATGCTTTTTAATGTATTATTTATAATCTGATATGTTTTTGACCAGAAATTTATAAGATAGGGCCATTGATAAATTAAATGTATTAGTGTACCAGATGTGTTAGTGCATCTAGAATATTTGAATTAATTTTATGACATTTGTGTGGAGTGAAATAAGTTCTATGTAAAATGTTATATTGTATTTATGGCATTTTACTTGATTTTATGTTAGTAAATGGTTGTGACAAAATATAAAACCATAATTCCTCTGTGATCTCTGTTGCTAAATCTGTAAATCTTTACTCCATCGTGATTTTAATTCATTTCGTTCTGGTATGGTTGTAACAAGAAACTGGCATATAATCTTGAAATTAGTTTTTATTTGTTTTTGTTCCAATAAGATCTAAAATTGGAGTCAAGAGGAGTTTTAAAGATCCAAACATTTTTATTATGAAATGTTTAATTGTAGATAATTATAATAATGCTTAGTCGATATATTGTATTGAAGTTTTAAATGTTCAAAGGTTTTGAACCGATTATTACAAAAGAGTTGGCCAAATTCATATAGGCCATTGTTACGCCATTCTTTATATATTTCATTTATTGAAGGAGTAAATAAATAGTTGCTATATATTGGAGAAAATTTAGTCACTTATATTTATTTTTAAGATTTTGTGAATTTCATATCACAAAATAATTGTTACAGCTGTAATCTGGTTTCCCTTTTCTTTTATATTTTTCTTTTTCTCTTTATAATACCCCGAGAACAGCAGATCTGGAAGAGTGTTATAGTCAAACATAGCTAATTCCATCTCTGCTGTGATACGAAGTGTTGATAGTTTAGCCAGTTCCATATTATTGTAATCTGGATAACTAGATAATATTTGCAAAAATCAGGTAAAGAGACATCCACTTTCTTTTGGCATAACTAATTTATTATATGAAACTATTGGGGTTTTATTATGCCATATGAAGTTTGCAATCATTTTTTAAGACTCTTAAGATAGTCCTGTGGAATTTTTATAGGGAGAGCTTGAAACATATATAAGATTTTTGGTAAAATCTGCATTTTGATAATATTCACTTTTCCAATCAAAGTTAATGGCAAAGAATGCCATCTCTATAGACTATTTTTTATCTTTTGCAATTGTGGTTCAAAGTTCAAGTTAATAGATCATTTATATCTTTAGATAGCTTAATGACTAAGTATCCAAAATAATCCATGATAGAACATGGGCAGTGTTGTAATAATTGAATATTAGTATTGTTATTCAGATTAAGTATCAATGATTTCTGAAAATTTATTTTATATCCCAAATTTTCCCCACAGTGTTCTGTGATTCATATAAATTCCCCTAATGATTCTTGACAGTTTGTTAAATACAACAAGGCGTTATCTGCATAGAGGTTTATTTTATGTTCATTTTGGTTGTTCTGCATGCTTTCTATTAATCCACTATTTCTAATAGCTTCCACCAGAGGTTCAATTATTAAAGCAAAGATTAAAGGTGAAATTGGGCAGCCTTGTTTCGTACCTCATGAAAGTTTGAATGTGGGTGAAACAATATTATTTATTTCTTTTTTTGCTATAGGTTCTTGATATAACATTTTTATCCAATTTATAAATTTAGTCCCATAATTCATTTTCTGAAGTGTTGAGAAAATAAAACTCCACTCCACATGGTCAAATGCTTTCTCTGCATTGAGTGTGAAATGAATAGAGTTTCTATTTTCTGAGTTTGATAATATATTTATAGTCTGCCTAATGTTTTCAGTTATCTTTCTCCCTTTAATAAAGGAATTTTGGTCTAAATTAATCAATTATGGTAAAGTACACTCAAGCCTATTTGCTAGGACTTTTGCTTAAATTTTGTAGTCCACATTTAATAAAGAAATGGGACGATATGATTGACAGTATTGTGGATTTTTATTTGGTTTATGAAATAGATGTCTATGAGCTTCATAGAAGGATTTTGGAGCTTTTTGAAGTATATTAATTTTAATAAACAATGTGAGAAACGGAAATAAGAGTTCTTTATATTTCATATAAAATTCAGCATGAATACCATCGAGGCTGGGGATTTACTAGTTTTTAGGTTATCTATTGCTATTTCTATTTCTAAAGAAGTTATAGGTGCTTCTAGTGTATTTTTTAATTCTGGAAATAGTTGTTTTAAGTTAACTTTATCTACAGAATTATTCATAGATTGATTTATATTAGTTTGTGTAGTATACCATTATTTATAGTATTCAGTAAAAATCTGCTTTCCAGAGGGTTCTTATGAATTTTATCATTTTTATCTCTGATTTGGATAATTTGATTATGGGTGTGGGCAGGACAGTAGTGTGGTGGGTAAGTAACTGGCTGGGTGGCAGGACACAGAGGGTGGTGGTAAATGGCTGTCACTCCACAGAGGGAAGAGTTGACCAGTGGGGTACCACAGGGATCAGTGCTGGGACCGGTCCTATTCAACATCTTCATCAGTGACGTGGCGCAGGACCTAGAAGGCAGAATTTCACTGTTCGCTGATGACACAAAGCTCTGTAACAGAGTAGACACACCAGAGGGTGTAGACAGAATGAGAAGCAACCTGAAGAAACCTGAAGAATGGTCAGGGGTTTGGCAGTTGAAATTCAATGCAAAGAAGTGCAAGATAATGCATATGGGGCACAAAAACCCTGGCACAATATATCAGTTGGGGGTGTGAGAACATAGCATGCACCAAGCAGGAAAGGGATCTTGGGGTTATCATCTCTGATGACCTCAAGGTAGGGAAACAGTGTGACAAGGCAGCAGGTAAAGCAAATAGGATGCTGGGATGTATAGGCAGGGGCATCACCAGCAGGAAAAGGGAGGTCATAATTCCGCTATACAAGACACTAGTGAGGCCCCACCTGGAGTACAGTGTACAGTTCTGGAGACCATACCTACGTAAGGACATAGACAGGGTAGAGAAGGTTCAGAGGAGGGCAACAAAGATGGTGCATGGATTGCATCACAAGTCCTATGAAGACAGGTTGAAGGAACTGAACATGTACTCCCTGGAGGAGAGGAGGGAGAGAGGGGATATGATAGAGACATACAAGTATCTTACAGGGAGGAACAGGGTGCAGGAAAACACTATTTTAAGCGAAAAGATGTTCCAGGACTAGAGGGCATGGGATGAAGTTGGAGGGAGGACGATTCAGAGGAAACATGAGAGAATTTCTTACAGAACGGGTGGTGGACAAGTGGAACACCCTGCCAGAGGAAGTGGTGGGGCTGAAACAATCACGGATTTAAGAATGCATGGGATAGACATAAAGGAATTCTGGAGGTCAGGGGTAAGGGGCAACAGACTTCTAGGAAAACAAACTGAACTTACAAGCTCAAATGGGCAGACTGGGTGGGCCATAGGCCCTTATCTGCTGACACTGTCTATGTATCTATGTATCTATGTATCTATGTATCCTGTTCCTTTTTCAATTGCCAAGCAGAAAGATTAAGCAGTTTATCTGAGTTGACATAATAATGTGCCTTAGCTTACAAAATTTCTCTCTCTGCTTGTTCTGGTAGCAGAACATTATAATCTTCTTTCTTTTGCACTAACGAATTATATTTTTAGCATCTAAAGTTTGTGAATGAATTTGTCCCAAAGTATAGATCTCTTTTTCTAATGTTTTTTGTTGTTGTTCCCAGTGTTTTTTCCTTTTACCTTGGCACCTTTGAAATTCCCCTCATAGCCAGTCCTTAAATATATCCCAAATAGTTAATATATATGTATCTTGCTCTAAGTTTCTTTTAAAAAAAGTCTTTAATTTCCTGTATAATACAGGTATTTATTTCTAAATTTTTAACAAGAGACACATCCATTTTCCAGTGTTTAATAATCTGGGAGGACCTTAACCATTCTATTGCCATGATACATGGAGAGTGGTCAGAAATGAGAATACCAGGATAAGATGTGCTTTTTATCATATAATTTATTGCTTCAGATACTAAAAAGTAGTCAATACGCGAGTATGAATGATGCGTGTTTGAACAGTATGAAAAATGCCTCTTAGATGGTTTACTTGATGTCCATGGATCAACCAGCTTATAATCCACTGTAAAATTTTTAATAAATCTGGTCGAAGATCTATGACTACTTACTAGATTTGAGGTTCTATCTTGTTTGCTTAGGGTCAGATTAAAGTCCCCCCAAACAATAATAAAATGTGGTTTATACGTAGATAATTGCAAAAAGAATTCTATAAAAAATGCTGAATTATTATTATTAGGTGCATATATTGTGGCCAAGGTGAATAGTTCAAACCCAATTTCCAATTCCAGTATTATATATCTGCCATTTTCACTTATACTATTTTTAATAAACCGAGGTTTAAGTATTCCTTTATGAAAAGAATTGCAACACCTCTGGAGTTTGAATTAAAGGTTGAGTAAAAGCCAGGCCCCCATTTGTTTTGGAACCATAGAAAATCTGCATCTAGGAAGTGTGTTTCTTGTAATAATATACAATTGATTTGCCTATTGTTAATATAATTTAACACTTTATTCATTTTAATATGCTGCCTTAGCCCTTTAACATTCCAAGTTAACATTTTCAATATGATTGCCATCAATTTGTGTCCCCCTTACTAATCTTTTTTACTATTTTATCTTTATCAAGCTTTATTCTATAACTATCATTTGGTTTCTGGATCTTTTGATTTGTATATAAAACTTGTTTATCTGCCCTTAAAGTTATTTTTTTGTATTTATTGTGCACCCCATCACCACACACACACACACACACACACACACACACACACACACACACCACCTTGTGATCCTTTTGACCCTTGTGGAGGAAATAGTTTCCTCTATCCCTACCCTCTGTAGTAGCAGAGATGAACTAGATGTCATCTCTTGCGCTAACTAGGCGCCCTCCAGGTATAGCATTTTTTTTCCTCCTTTTCATTTGCTCCTATTTTATTTATTTTGAAAGTTTTTTTTTTTCTTTTTCAACCCCCGTAGGGGAAGAACAAAATATGAAGCGAGAAGAGGGGAAGGGATAAATAGCTTTGTCTTGCTATATTCAAGGCAAGAGTAAGATGAAATTCATATAAAAGTACTATTCTTTTTTCCCACATTCTTTCTCATCTCTTATCAGACCTTATCTCACTTTCTACTTCTTTTTCAGTGCCATCATTCAGCCACCTTCAATGTTGTTTTTCAATTACCATTATCCTTCTCCACTATGGCTTGGGGCTGTAGATGGTTGATATGGGAGTGGTCTTGTATGTTGTTTCTATTTTTGTTGTGAGTTTAGGGTGTAAGATTTTTTGAATGCTTCTTCTGTGTCCTCATGGTCATCCAATGTAGAAAGTTTCCCATCCACCACAAACTTAAGTCTCGCCTTGATATTGCATGGAGAACCTAATTCTCTGGTCGTAGAGTTTTTTCTTTACAGGATTAAAGAGCTTACGTTTATTCATAGTTTCTATAGAAAGGTCTGGAAATGCATTAAAACTCACATACTGAAACTTTAGACCCCTTTTCTTTTCTTGCTTTCTGTAGTATTGCTTCTCAGTCCTGAAATTTGTGCAATTTTACCAGGATTGGTTTAGAATAGCTTTGTTCTGAATTGCCATACCGAGATCCTGTTCTGTGAGCTCTATCTAAAATTACCTTTTGTTCAGGGTATTGTTTACCTAATGACTCAGTAAGCATTTTTCCAAAAAAGGGAAGAGGGTCTCCTGTACCTTCCAAGCTTTCTGCCACACTTTGTATCTGTATATTGCCTCTTCTGGAATTGTCTTCCAGCTCTGCCAGCTTTTGTGTTAATCTCTGTAGTTGTTGGCCATGAAGCATTTGTGTTTTTAAGATTGGACCCTTTATGTTTTCAATTTGGGAAACCCAATCCTCTAGGTCTTGAATTCAGACAGACAAGCCCTCTAATTTTTCTGTTATATTGTTAACCGAGTCAGAAATGCCCTTAATGGAAGAATTTATCTCACTCATTACTTTTAGCATTTCCAACCATAAAGAAGTTATTGCTTCTTTAATGCCCAGTGAGTCTTCAAAATTAGTATTAGGTATGTGTCTATTCTGGAGCTCTTTGGTTATATCGTGTTCACGCAATATTATTCCAGCAGCATTACTTTCTATTTGGCTAGGCTCAGTCTGCTGTGTTTCTTCCATTAATAAATCTCCTTCTGTCTCCTCCAATAGAAAGCCAAGATTTTCTTCTTTCATGTATTTTTTTTTTATTTTTTTTTGGGAGGCATTTCACAGGAAGCGGAGCTTTCTGCAGGGACAGATTCTATATTCTTATTTTATCCTTCTGTTTATAATACTGCATAATTTTACCCAGTCTTTTATTATTCTTTTGACCAGATTCTGGAGTTTGGGGCAGCGGAGACAACAAAGTTTCATTAATCAGGCCTATATTTAAAAGAGCAGGTTTCTGTGTGGGTAATGATTCTGTTTATTCTGCATTTACATTTATGCATGGAGTCTTTCCTTATAGCTTATTTTTACATCGCTGTCTTGTAATTTCCTTCACTTTCCGAACTGCTTTTGACATCCTATTTTATACACCATGCCAGTTGTTAATCAGCAATGAGACACATGAGAGGTTTTAAGTTTTAAGGAGAAAATCAAGAGGTGGAAGGGGTTTCCATGAAAAAAGAAACATAAGCCAAAGTTCAGAGAATATAGAAAGTCTATAGCTGTGTTTTAGCTCTCAGACCCCTCATACGAGGTACGCCAGCAGAGTTCATTTACGCCTCCCTTAACTCATCCCGCTAAAGTGCTAGGCGTATACAAACTAAGCATCATAGCACATTTCATAAACAACACATAGTGCAGAAAAAGACAGGCAGACCAAATACACGGTCATTCAAAACTGTGTTTAGGTTTTTAGTTTTACCTGTAAAATGTTGTCCAATAATTGACTTTTAGAGTGACTGAAATAGAGTGTCTTACCACACTGTTACCCTCTTGTATCACAGGGTTTATACTTATCCCTCCTCTTTGAATCCGTTCAGACAGTCCGTCTCTTCGTCATCCTTTTTTCCCTTTCCTATGACGTTGTCCGATTCAAGAGATGTAGAGAGAAAAAATGTCTGCTTTTATTCAAACAAGAATGATCAACTCAGATATAAAACATACGAGGGAAGTGGGGCCATTAGGCTGTGTGCATTAAGATGGCATAGGAGTGGAATGGTAACATATTGAATGGCGTGATAGCATACTAGGCAGAAGAAATTACCCCACACGCTGCACGCCATGAATTCAGAGGTAACCCTCTTTCTGTCCATTGCATTGGCCATCGCACTATCTTCCCTTTGAAACAAAATAAAACATGGAGTGCTACTAGTTCTTATTATCCCTGGTGCAGACCTCTGGTGTCTCACTCAGCCCTTAGTAACTGGAGCTGATGTCATCATCACAGGTTCTTCAGCAGTGCAAGGCAAAACTTTTTTTATTAATAGAACACCTTTTCCCAAGGGCTCTGAGTGCTGTGCATAAAAATAAAATGCAAAAGAATATAAAAACTGTATTAAAACAAAGAATAAGTGAAAATGTCATATACATTGACTAATAGAAACATAACAACTCTGGGTATCTACTTGTTATAAAGAGGCAAGGAAAACTAAGCTTAATAAATAAGTGTTTAAATCCCTCTTAAAGGAAATGCACTGAACCTAAAAATAATTTTTCTTACAGTAATAAAGTCTTTTTTTTTTAATTCTGGTTAATATTCTGTGATTGGTACCTTTGCAGAAGGATATTGGCGACCTCAGTGGTTGTTTCTGATTCACATTCTGGTGCTGAGTGCCATTTTAGAACTGTATGATGCAGTTTATGACCCTCTCAACCCCAGTTCTACAGCAGAATATGGATGCACTGTGACAAAAATGGTGGAAGCTGAGCAAGAGCATAAACTACATCAGTTCTTAAACAGTAGTGCAAATTGCAAAACACTTTATGTAGTGTATGTGGGGTGGTGCAGTTGTGGAAAAGTATATGTTAGGAGAACAATACATCCTTTAAAAGAGAGGATACATGATTACATTTGTGCCATTCTTAGGGGTAACAGGGAAAGCACAAGAAAAGAAGGCTAAGCACTCACAGAGAATATTAAAATTAGGAATGCACCCACACACTGAATGTCTTCAAGAAACAGCTTTATTCACATGAAGTGTGGGTGAACCACAGACCAAAGAGTCATTCGTGAAGTACCTGGGCAAGCTGCAGTTTTCAACTTTGGTCTGTGGTTCATCCACTTCATGTGAATAAGGCTGTTTCTTGAAGACATTCAGCATGTGGGTGCATTCCTAATTTAATATTCTCCATGAGTGCTTACCCTGCTTTCCATGGACATTTACATACAGGTGGGCTACATGTTGGCTATAGCACCGATCCTTTCTGCTGTTCGCAGTCAAACGCCCTTTTGGATAACAGAGAAAGCACTCTGGGTGATTACTTATTAGATTTCCCCACCTGCACCACCTTCTCTTTTAAATTTAGAGCAATAGAACATGTGTTACAATCTGTGAGAGGTTGGGAAAATTGAAGATCTTATTGCAACGTGAAACAGAATGGAGCTATAACATTCAAAGCCTGTATCCCAAAGGTTTAAATACTACTATGGACTTAAAGACGTTCCTTTGAAGCCTGCTTTTTGTGTGATACCCTGTTTTTTACTTGGAATGTTATGCCATAATAATCATCTGTGCTGAAATTAAATTAGTAACAAGAACATCCAATAAGTAATATTTTGCCTTTTGAGCAGCTGTACATTTTTTGTATAATCTGTTTATGTACGGACTGGTTCTGTGATAAATGATGATCTCGGTTGAAGTTTATTATTTTATACACAACAAAAAAGGAAATTTGTCTTTCTGACTGCATGAATCACTTACACGGTCCGATACAGAAAATAATTACTCTAATAAATACATTTGTATGATAGCCTATTCATAGGTGTATAGTTGCTCACTAGTTGGCCTTTTTAAGGTGGTTTTAATATTAACTGTGGGTGTTAAAGTACGGTTATTATCCCCTGCAACCTTTCTAGTGCTCAGACATTCTTCACTAATGAGTTATCCTCCATCCCTCCTATTGGCCGATGCACGATTGTAACTTTTGAACTGCCAGAGACCAAGCCCCCAGCCAAGATAATGGTGTCCAGTTTACTTTATGCATCCCTAAAGGCTAGCCATGAACCCAAATCACTCCCAAAACCTTCAGGTATTTATACCAGTTTGTTGTACAGTTTTTTTTACATAGAAACATAGAATTTGATGGCAGATAAGGACCGCTTGGCCCACCTAGTCTGCCCATTTCCCTTCCTAATGGATAAGCTGCAGATCCTAGTTAACCAACAGCCTACTTCCTCCTACCCCCCACTAGAATTGCTTTATGTCTGTCCCATGCATTCTTAAATTTCCCCACTGTTTTTGACTCTACGGCCTCCTCAGGAAGCCCGTTCCATGCATCTACAACCCTCTCTGTGAAGAAATACTTCCTCACATTACCTCTGAGCCATCCCCCCTCTATCTTCAAATTGTGTCCCCTTGTTCTTGTACATCTCCTTTTCTGAAAGATGCTACCCTCTTGGACTTTGTTGATTCCATTGAGGTATTTGAAAGTTTCTATCATGTCCCCCCTCTCCCTCCTTTCCTTGAGGCTATACATCTTAAGCTCCTTTAGTCTTTCTTCATATGTCTTCTGGTGCAGACCCTGCACCATTTTGGTTGCCCTCCTCTGGACAGCCACCACCCTGTCTATGTCTTTTCGGAGATGGGGTCTCCAGAACTGTACACAGTACTCCAGATGTTGTCTTACCAACTGTCTGTACAGAGGGCCAACAACTTCCTGTTTTCTACTGGTGATGCCACTCCCTATGCGTCCCAGTATACACCCAGCCCTCCTTGCTGCCTTCTCACATTGCTGGCCCACCTTCATGTTATCTGGTATGACTACCCCCAGGTCCCTTTCCATTTTTGTTGTTGTCAGTATCTCACCCCCCATTGTGTACTCTTCCCCAGGGTGCATTACTTTGCACTTCTTTGTGATGAATATGAGCTGCCATGCATTTAACTATTCCTCCAACCTTACCAAGTCCCTTTTCATCCTTTCCACCCCATCTTGCATATCAACTCTGTTGCAGATCTTTGTGTCATCTGCAAAGAGACATAGTTTCCCTTCCAGTCCCTCTGAAATGTCACTTATAAAGACATTAAAAAGGACCAGCCCCAGTACTGAACCCTGCGGTACCCCACTAATAACCCCCCTTTCTTCACTGTGGACTCCGTTTACTATTACCCACTGTGTCCTGTTGTCCAGCCAGTGTTTTACCCAGGCTACCACCCTGGGACCCACTCCCAGGCTGGCTAATTTGTTTATTAATCTTTTGTGCCGGACTGTGTCAAATGCCTTGCTAAAGTCTAGGTAGGCCATGTCCACTGCCACTCCCTGGTGTACTATTTTGACCACCCAGTCAAAGAAATCAATTAGATTTGTCTGACATGACCTTTCTGCTGTGAATCCATGCTGCCTTGGGTCCTGTGCCCCACTGGCCTCTAGGTACTCAATAATTCTTTCCTTCAGAAGTGATTTCATCATTTTCCCTACCACAGAGGTGAAACTGACAGGTCTGTAGTTTCCTGCCTCTGTCTTGCTCCCACTTTTGTGAAGGGGAATCACATCCACCCTCCTCCAGTCCTCAGGTACCACACCATCCTCTCTTGATTTATTAAAAGGGGTAGTCAGTGGTGTTATTAGTTCTTCCCTTAGTTCTTTTAGAATTCTGGGATGAATCCCATCAGGCCCCATTGCTTTATCCACCTTCAGTTTTAAGAGTTCTTTCAGAACCCTTTCTTCTGTGAAAGGTATCTCCCCCTGCTTTTCCATTGTGAATACTGAGCAGAAGTATTCATTCAGTATCCCTGCTTTTTCACTGTCGCTCTCTGCTCAACCACCTTCCTCTTTATTCAACCTCAGTATCCCTGCCTTAGTCTTTCTTTGCTCCCTAATGTACCTATAAAATGTTTTATCCCTCTTCTTAACTGAGCTGGCTATCTTTTCCTTGGTTTGGGCCTTTGCTATTCTGACTGCCTTCCCCACTTTCTTCTGCTTTAACTGGTACAGTTCTCTGTCCTGCTTCTTCTGTGTTTCCTTATACTTCCTGAATGCTGTGTTTTTCTCCCTTACCTTCCCCACCACTTCTTTTGAGAACTATAGTTTTTTTCTTTCTTTTTGATTTGTTTATTTGCTTCACACAAACGCTTGTTTCCTCTGTGATGGCGGTTTTGATGTTTCCCCATTATTGCTGTACCCCACCTTCTTGTCTGTTTGCTAGTGCTTTTCTGAGGCACTTTCCCATTTTGACAAAATCAGCCCTCTAGAAGTCCTGTACCTTCACTTTTGTGTGGCTTGACTCTACAGCTAAGTTTATTGTGAACCACACTGTTTGGTGGTCACTTGTTCCCAGATGGCTACCCGGGTCTAAGATTGCTCCCTCCCGGTGGGTTCCAAAACTAGCTGTCTGAGGCATGCCCCCTGTAGGGCATTGAGAATGGCCCTGGTCTTGGATGTGGCTGCAGCAAAGGTGCTCCAGTTAACATCTGGCATATTCAGGTCCCCTATCAGCAATATCCCCTCTTTCTCTGCCATCCCAAGGATGCTGTCTATCATTTCCTTGTCCATTTCCTCCCCCTGAGATAGGGGTCTGTATCCAACCCCTGTGCAGATTGTGGAGCCATTTCCAGTCTCCAGGGTGACCCACAGTGCCTCCTCTCCTCCCTGTTTATCCTTTAGTTCTGTAGCTTTAATCCCTTCCCTTACATAGAGAGCTCCTCCTCCTCTTCTTCCCTCCCTGTCCCTCCTGTAGATTGTGTACCCTGGTATGTTGACATCCCAGTCATGGTTCTCTGTGTACCATGTTTCTGTGACTGCCATGATATCCAGGCATCCCTCTTCCATCAAGGTCACCATTTTGGGGCGCTTTTTACCTAGACTATGGGCATTGGTACTCATTACCCTCCATTTTTTATGGCTTTATTTCTTTTTGCCCCGTCCCTGTCCTTACTGCCTTTGTCTTTTTCTCCATTTACCCCTACCCGTCTCCCTATTGACTGCTCTATCTTGGTATTTACCTCACTAACTACCCTGATTTTTTTTGGGGGGGCTAGGATTTCCCTTCTCCCTTTTAGTGCCTCCTGCCTTGGCTAATTTAAATGCTTGCCAATGCAGCATTTAAATCTGTCATCTAGGATCCTGGTTCCCCTCCTAGATAGAAGCAGACCATTGTGCCTGTATAGGCCAGTTTCCCTCCAGGTGGAGCTCAGTCCCCAGTGAAGCCAAATCCCTGAGCTCTGCACCAGTTTTTTAACAAGTCATTGAATCCTGTGGTGTGGAGTACCTTATCCTCATCAATGCCACATACAGGTATCACTTCCGAGAAAGTTACCACATGTGCTACTTGTCTAAGGCCCCTCTCCAGCTCCACAAACTCCTGTTGCACTGCTCTGATCCCATTCTCAGTCAGGTCATTTGTTCCTAGGTGGATAATGACATCCAGCTCACTCCCTCTTGTAGCTGCTCCCATGATCCTGAGGATTCGTTTCCTGTCCCTCCAAGCCATGGCACCAGGCAGGCACCTTACCTCCCTTTCCCTTCCCTCCCCCATTTCTACACCCCCAACAATTGAGTCCCCCACCAGGAGTTGTTTCCTTCCCCTATGGGGTCCTGTGCCACCCTCCAGTGGGTATGCATTTTGGGGGTTCTCAGCATCCTCCTTGGCCTCCACTGCTGGTGCCTCCATAGAGGACCCATGCTCCATCAGAGTGGTGGATGAATTGTGGAGAGGCACAACTGGAGGGATGCACCTCTGTTCCACCACCCCAACCCTCCCTGAGCCCACCATGGTCCATCCACTCCTCTTTCTTGGCAACCTCTGAGGTAGTGGCGGTGGCCTGGTTGGTCCCTGGGTGGGGGAGCAGGTTTCTTGAATCCTTGCCAGGTCAGCATGTAGATGAACAACTTCCTCCCTCAGACCAGGGAAGTGCCTGCAAATGGGGCAGCAACGCAGTCTCCAGAATGTCTCCTGGAAGACTGCTGCTCCACAGCCAGTGCATTGCACCACTCCCCACATCTGTGTCCCTTCCTGTTACAGATGCTTTTCTTTTGTTTTTGTTTTTTGTTCTTGTTTTAGAGTGTGCAAGCTTGTGAGTGTCTCTATCCCCTATTCAGTGTGCTGTGCCTTTAAGGATATGAACAGGTGTATGTTGTTAGCAGATGTGGGGAATTGATGTCGGAACCCCTGCTATAAAGGAAGTTATGCGCTTGAGGCAGGAGGGTGAGAGGAAGGGTGGGAGGGAGTAAACCTATGCCGTCCAGAAACAATCAACTACAACTCTGACACTCCATCCCTAGGAGTGCCTTCCTTCCTTCCTTTCAGACACAGAGGTTAAGTAACAGGTCTAGTCACAAATGACTGCAAATATCTCCCAGCTACAGTTCCTCCCTGACAAATTAAAGTTAAAACTAGGAAAAGTCAATCCCAAAAACAGAATCAATACTAGTTACTTACACAGGTCCAAAAAGTAATAATTCAATTCAGTGTAGTCTAGAAAATAAACTCCTTGATTTAAGGAAGCTATGGCTGCTTTCTCTCTTTCTCTCTCTGTCTCAGCAGACAGAGACCACAAACAACTCCTGTTTTAAATCCACAGTTCAACTAGGTCCCTTTCAGCTCCTCCCTATTTTCTTTCTGCTTTCCCTTAGCATGTCAATGCTTCAGCGAGACTAACTTTCCAATAGCCTCACTTCCTACCAGATTCCCCATACTGGATGTCCCTCATAATGGTCTTTCTGATGGATATGTGCTCAACCAGAAGGGTGAGCGAGTTGTAGGCGCTGTCATGCCAAGAACTATTCCTTACTTCCCATAATGACACAGTGTCTGTCAGAATAGTCCTATCCTTCATTCTAAAGGTGGTAACGCCATTCCACATAGAACAGGAAATTCACAGTTCTATGTGATAATGGCAAACCGATAGGGCAAGTAATCGCCAGCATTGCAAAGTCAGAGTAATCGAAAATCTATTTTGGTGCTCTGACCTCAGCTGACAACAAAACAGCACCAGGGACCTGTAGCCACACTCCCTACTTAAGGATTCTCAACTCCAGGGGAGGTATGTCGGGGGCAAAATGTAAAAAATTAATTCAGGCTGAGCACAACAAAAATGAACCTGCACCTGAACCCAAACTCCAGAACCCTACACAGCACAGCTCCAAGTTGACCTGCTACACCACAGGACCAGCTTGGCAGCCTACCACAGCACCACCCCTCAAATCCCTCCCACCCCACTTACTCCCACCCCGAGAGCATACCTGTAGCAGCTGCTTGCTCCCACCCCCACCCTGTGCATTTACCTGTAGTGGCTTCCTGATGCTCAGGTTGCCAACCCCACCCCATCCAGTCACTGTAGCTCCTAGGTTGCCATCTGACATGCTCCATAATTGAGTCACACTTTCGTGGGTCGCTTAATTGCGGTCGCCAATGTCACGATATACCAAATTCACCTACCCATTGATATGTCAGTGCAAGACTAGTCACATGACTTCCTTAACCTTTTTTCTTTACACATCTGCCTATTCACAACATAAAAAATCCTTGCAATGAGTGGCATTCTCCCAGGGGTTAAGTGGCTACAATATATATAGTCACCTAGTGCCCAAACTCCATGGCCACATGTCAAGCTGGACCCTCCACCAGTGCCCAAGCTTGCATCCTCTGGTCTGGTCAGGACCCTCCTGTAGTGTCCCCACCTAACAACTACCTGAGGAACTGGACACTCCTGAATCATCTACTTCACATTCGAGTAGCAGCCACAACCCCCCACTGGCAACTGAACAGTTAATTCCAGCAGTGTTTCTTCACTGCATGGGCCCACACTTTAGTCCGACATTACATACTGGATGTAGCATCTGCAGACAGAGCTACATTCAGTAGGGTAGTGCTTCAGGCAGCTTTGGGTTCCTTACAACATAAAGTTCATCTTCCCACCCTGGTTTTCCTGGCACTGCTACAAAAGTACCCATTGGTGAGGAATGTCTGAGCACTAGAAATGTTGCAGGGGATAATGGTATTTACTCACCTGGTAAATGTGATTATACCTGCAACCTTTATGTAACCACCCAGTCCCCTAGGGTTACTAGTCAGTACTAGATAGGGATGGCAGCTCATGAATAACTGGTTAAATGGGGTTTTCACCTATTCAGTCTCTGTTTACTTAGTCTCAGCTGAGAGGAGAGAGATGATGTCATTCAGAACTCTTGCAACAGCATAAGCCATGGCAGCTGTCTGTGAGTGGGGAGTTTTAGAATCTTCAGTCAGTTCTGTGAAGAGTTCTGAGAAGAGTCTGTATTGAGCAGTTGGAGGAGTGAGAGCTGCAGTGTGGGCTCTGAGAGGAGAGTGTATTTTCTCACCCTAGTCCTGAGAAACAGCTGCCTGCCAAAAGAAGTGGTGGAAACTGTTGTTTACAGCAGGAGCTCCTGATTTTTCATCCCCAGAGAAATGGAAAGGACTGCCAGGATGGATCCGAGGGGCAATCTCCTATTTTGATCCAGGACTTTGAAGCTGCCTGTTTGTGTTCCAATTGTGAGTAATCTGACTTTGTGCTTCCTGGGGGAAAGTACCTGTTCTTGGGTGTTTTCTTTGACAAAGAGAAATATACATCAGTTTCTGTTCTATGTTGAGACTGTTCTCAAGTTTAAAGTTGGCTGGCAATTGTGGGGTCCAGAGGAAGACTTGTGCACATTGTTCAGAACTTTAGTTCTACACTCAGAAGTAGAGTTTTCTTATGCTGGATGTAAAAGTAATTCCAAGATGCATATTCCTAACTGTTTTACCAGAAGTTGAGGTGTAACTTTGAAAAAAAAGCCTGGGTATGGACGTGGAAGCGAAAGGTGGGCAGCCCCCCATCTGGAGTGACCAGTTCAGCACTACAGGCTCTGTAAGGGCACCTGGTTATTCAGGACACGGTGGCCAATGCTTCAAGAGAAGGTTTACCCGTGGTGTGGATTGTGCTAATTTTGAGCACCAATGTGCTTTGTTGTGGCAAGTTGCTACTTGCCAAAATGTTAAAGTCCTATGCCATATGGGAATTTTGTGCTAAGTTGTGGCCTGTGCCACTAGAAGAAATGTGTGTTCAGCTGAGGCCATTGCCGCTGAAGAGAATTCGAGGTCCTGTAACATATGGGATATGTAGCATTTCTATCTGATACAGATTTCTGTTGTTCTGCCATTGACTTGTGCCATGACGTGTAAACTTTGGGGGTCCACCTTTGCTTTAGTGTACCATCTTTTGGACTAAAGTCACACTCTAGAACCCCCAACCTGGTTTGGACATTTCTGTTACTGCTTCCTGTGTGTAATTACTGGGTACCCCGCTAGAAGTACAGACCTAGCATAGCCCTAGCAAAAAGTTCTCTCCTCAGGACCTGGGTTATCTGGTCATTTGTATTTGCTTTTGTACACCCCCACCCCTTTTCTGACCTATAGATATAATGAGCCTGGTATACATTCCCAAAGCTAGGGATGGTACTGATTGTCCAAAGCAGTTTGGATGCCCAGTCAAGGGTATCCAAGGGTTGCTTACTGTGCAAAGTAGCGGGGGGGTCACAAAATATGGGGCTCGTCCAAAGATGTTGTCTAATTTGGGGAGAGAACTGGAGATTTTTGCTGAGAGTATGGCTAGTGTCTGTCTGTCTGGTAGCATGGTAGCTCAAAATGGAAAAGAAAGCTTTGAACAAAAGGATTTTGCCCGGAAAAGTGTCATCTGAATGTGCTGCTTGCGTGCCCGCTAGTACAGAAAAGAACAGAGTGCTGCTTGTGTGTTTTGTCAACTTGCAATGGACAGTACAGCCTTGAAGTGTATGTCCTAGTCTCTACATCAAAAATGTTTACAGAACTTTTTAAATTGCAATTTTCAAATGCCAAAAGTAGCGTGGACTTTAGGGAACAGACTAAGAAATGTGCCCTGAAGGTTTCATGTGCTTTGTGTGCAAATTGGGGGAGTCGCTAGAGAAATTGCCAGAATCTAAGGTGAAAATGATCAAAACGGCGTTCCCACCACTGAAATTGCAGCCAAGAAAAAAAAGTTAAAGTTTGCAGTTTAAATTTTCTCCTGCTCGATGATCACCTTGAAGGAAGAGCGATCAAAGAGAGAGGGAGGCTCATTTGCATGGCATCGAGTGATTGGTGCAATTGCAATCAGTCCCGCCCCCTAGCCAGCTTCTGTGTGCAGCTGAGTGTTTGAGGAGGAGAGAGAGAGAGAGAGAGAGAGAGAGAGAGAGAAAGAGAGAGAGAGGCATGAGAGCTGGTCAGACCAGGATCAGCCATCGAGGGGCTTGTGAATGTTCTAATCTGTTGTAAACAGACTTTTGCTGTGTAATTTCGGGCTCAACTCATTATCCAACCAACTGGAAAGTGAGCATGGTGTTCGTGGCTACGATCGCCGAGACCACCAGCCCGTATCACCCCAGAGGTCTTGTCGTGATTGACACCAGGCCAAATAAGAATAAAGGAGTCTTAAGGTGTTGGTAAGGGGTGGCAGAGAAAGTGCCATAGACCTGGAGGGGTCTACAGTGTAAGCAATGCAACAAAAAATTACAAACTGAATGGGCAATGCAGCCCTAATCTGCAATCAATCAATCAATCAATCAATCAATCAACTTTATTTAACCAGGCATAAAACACCATTGAGCAAGCTCATTTTCAGGGTGGTCCTGGACAGTAATACAGTACAATACAGTATAAGACAATACATAGTTACAGATATGGTAGCCAACAATGTAGCAACATTGAACAGGTGTAGGCCAAAGGAGGCCTATACATAAGGTTCTATGTTTCAGCATCTGTGTTTCTATAAGGGGCCAGCTGGGAGGAGCAAGAGGAGAAACATATGGTTAAAAAAAGATGCCTATACTTGGACAGCTTCATCACATCAGCCTCCTCCTCCTCCTAGATATCAATTAAGCTCTAGATTACATCGTCACAGCCTTCTCTGCCATACTTAATCATCATGCTCACTTGAGGAAACAAAGAATCAAGGGACTCAAGGCTCCGTGGCTTTCCTCTGAACAAAGGAAACTCATGTCCTCCCGAGACAAGGCCTGACATGTCTACAAAGGCAGCGGTCTCCGCAAAGATTGGCTCACCTATAGACAGCTTAGAAATGCTTGCAAGAACTCTATTTGCAAGGCAAAGTGAAATTACATCAAATCACTTCAGACTGGTGGCGCTAATAAGCACTATAGCGTAGATGTGTTTTTGCCTAGCTACGTCCTTGCTAACTTTTACAATAAAAAAATATATAGAATCGCACTATAATTGGACTGAGAACAACTTACATACACCTCGGCTGCAGTATGGATGAATATAAAGTGCAGCCCAATTTCCCTTTCAGTTGCAGAAGTGAGCGCACTGGGCAGAGAAGTTGTAGAGCAAGTCCTGGTGCCACTGCTCGAACATATGGAGGCTAAGTTCGATCAGAAATTCCAGGAATTGGTGGACCTCCATGCAACTCAGGCAACTCGATTGATGGAGATAGAGCAACAGGTCTTGGACCTGAAAGACTCCTTTGGCCCCATCCCTGAAACAAATTGCAGCCCTCCAAAGAGAACTCGAGGAGTTCAAGGAACAATTTGACTACTAGGAAAATTACAACCGGCGGTTGAATCATAATTTGGTTCCACAGCTTTCAAGCTAGGGAGGCTGTCTTGGGGGCATATCATGCTACAAATAACCTGCAGTTTGAAGGGAAAAGACTGTTCTTGTCGCAGAATTACTCTGCACGCCTCCTTAAGAAGCACCGAGTATTCAGCACAGTGATGGCACAGCTTCTGAACTTAAAAGTGGACTGCTTTTTGGTGTTCCCTGCCACACTTAAGATCAATCATGAGGGAGCAACTTATTCATTTTGGGAGATCCAGAAAGTGGAAACCTTCATGAAGGAGCTCAAATGAAAGCTGGGGTGAGCAGCAGGGTGTCTGGGCTACTGCTGCCACATGTGCGGCCTAATCTGTTTTTATTCAGTTGACTGTGGACTCGTGCTGACTACCCCTGATGTGCAGAACTCAAGGTGGTGGCCCTGTACCTCAGGCCTGTTGCTCTGGTCCCTAATTTGGTAGAACTATAGCTACTGTATTGGATTAACCTGCAACTGGACTCAAGGGAAATAGTAATGGATCCATTTCGCTTGCATAACCAGCTTGATTTTCACCAAGCCTCCTCAAGCTCGCCACAGGATCTTTCCACTCCAATTACTGGCTTCTGATTGTGAAGACTATTTCAGGCCACAGGGACTGGATTTGTAGTGAATATTTGGGACCTGGGATCATCGGAATGGCGAGATGTGAACTGGTGGAATCCTGAGATGCTGGAAAGAGAGACTACCGACATGAGGTAAGCCGGCTGGGGGCGGGCATTGCACATGGTTTTGGTTTGCACTACCCTGACTCTAGCTTGGGCAATGGCTGCTTCTAATTCAAGGACCAGCCCTTAGTTTGGGCTGTAGGACTTTTCTGAGGCACAATATCAAGGTGCCATGTATTTTCCCCCCAACAGCTGGTTTTATATGGGATATGATGGGGGAGGGATGCATCTAGTCAGAGCAGACTTGTAACTGTAAAGGGCAGTGGAGACACAGAATGAATGGGTGATCTGATGTGGAGGGGTAGGGGTAGTGGTGTGGGGGGGTAGCAGTGGGGCTGATTGTTATAAGTGGCCAATGGCCTTGGAGCACAGAAGGGGTATGTACCGTTTGGAGAGGCTAGCCTCCGAATGAGCAGACGGGGATCCACAGTATATGACTGCATTGTACATAGTTTGACGTTAAGTGTATGGGTTCAGCACCTAAGATTTGAAATGCTATTTGAATATAAAATGTTTACACTTCTATACAATTGGTGGGGAGGGGGACAGGGTGGGGGAGATGCTCTGCTATTGGGGATTTTGTGTAATTTCTCTGTAGATTTTGCAATTATCATTACATCTCAGGGGAGCGAATAAAGATATTCATTATGGAGAAGCAGAATGTGGGATGGGAGGAGGGGGATGGGGAGTAGTATTCAGTGTTATAGTTGAAAATGCTTTACTGACTTCTGGTGATGTCAGCGTTCATGGAGGTCTAAGGTCTCCACAGTCGTTGCCTAAATCCTTCTTCATCCAAATTTCAAACTCACATCCAAGCTTAAGCAGAGAAAATTAGATGATATGATGGCATCTATGAGGCAGAGACTTAAAGACTGTGCTGCAGAATCAGTGAAACAAGTAGGAAAAGAGAGTCTGCAGCAGCTGCTAGTTGCAGGCCACATATCTCCGAGATGCTTGGTAACTCCCAGCTCAAGATCAGCGTCAGAGAGCAGCTTGGAAGAGGAGGCAGCATTTACTATTACCTCCAGAAAACTGTACAAGGAGCTCAGATGACTGGGAGCTACTCTCAACAAAATACAGGGTGATCTCTCAGAGATCCATTCAGAACAGAAGGTGCAAAGTCAAAAGCTGGCTGATTTAGAGGAACAAGCTACTGAGATCACCAAATCAGTGGATTTGCACAATGGAGCCATACTCCTGCTCCATGATTGGGGGGTCTGGTTACAACAGAAAACAGAGAACCTTGAAAATCAGTCACGAAGAGCAAATATTTGGATACATGAACTTCTGGAACAGGCTGAATCTGGAGATATCGTTAAATACATGGGTGGTTTAATAAAAGAACTTTATGGGCTGGATGAGTCGTATAATCTCAATATAATCAGAGCTCATAGATCATTGGACACCCGCCCCATGGACCCTGCAGCAAGGCCTAGGTCAGTAATAATAGTCTTCCTCAATTACTGAACCAAACAGTATGTCTTGTACAAAGCATGGGCTAAACAGGAAGTTGTATTTGGGGACACTCACCTATTTTTTGAACGTGATTATGCTCCAATTACTATGGACAGAAGGTGAAAAATGTTTCTAATCTTAAAGCTGCTGTGAGCAAAAGGAATAAAAGCGAGGCTCAATTATCCAGCAACTTTAAAAATCACTACTGATTCGTGGACCCATTCATTTCCAGCAATCCCTGTTGCAGCAAGGTTCCTAAAGCAATGGGATATCTCTGTGGACTCCCTGCTTAATGCAGAAGCAATAAAAGAGCTGGAATACAGAATTTGGTAGACAGTTAAGAACCCCAAATGGACAACGGGATTCAACTCTGATAGACCAGAGGATAGCAGGCCCTTGGAGCAGATGGATTCATCCAGGAAAACTACTCCCCCCGCGAAAACCACCCTTCCTCCCTGGAAGACCAGAGGGAGGTGCCGCAGTCGTGTGGCAGGGGTAGCTTGATCGTCTTGACCCAAGCAGAAGTAGGCACTTGAAATTCTTCAGAAGGATTAAAAAGGGATGATTCAAGAATGGACAAAGGGGATATACTGTAACTGGGACATTCTGAGCCAGCTAGCCTATGGCCCCACATAAGATCCTAAACCCTCTTGATCTTTAATCTTTTCTCATAGTTATTAATGGTTACATACAGCATGGATGGCTGCAGAGCCCATTAGGAGAGACATTATGGTATGAGTAAAGTCTCCTAGAAAAACTTTTCACTGCACATCGAGTTTTATCTGCTTACAGGGAGACTTTCATAAGTATTCGGGGTTATATCCTGCCATGGGAGAGTGGTTTGAATTCAGGCAGTCCTCATAACTTTGAAGAGCAAAACTTATGACAGCTCTTGAGAAAGGGCGAAAAAGAGAGGTTTAAGTTTAAGAATAATGCACCAGGGTTTAAACAAGGAAGATGGCAAGGTGCCAAAATTCTGTTAATTTTGTACTTGAAACTTTGCTTTTGACTTGGGTGCATTAATGAAGTAATGATTTTAATGTGCAGGGTGGATGGAGGGGGTTGGGTGATGCAGGGGAGGGGAGGGGAGGGATTTGAACTATTTCTAGTCTTTCCAAGTAGGAGATTCCCACTATTGCTGGCTGATGATACACCTGTTTCTGAGGCCCGTTGGGCCTCAGTTTAGTGCAGCCTAGATTTGCTGCACATTCCTTTCCGAACAGAGATCTTTGGCAGGAAGATAAAGGTGGCACTTTTGGAAGGTGTTAAATGTTCTTAATGTTAACTGTTCATGTTGTTCATTGTTGTATTTTATATATCTTGTTTGCGCCTTGGATAGAATGCAAGCTCAACCTTTCCCGGTTTAGGGGGGAGGAAGAGGAGGGCATTTGGGGGAGCGAAGAAGCAGACTCAGTGAGTAACCAAGACTACTGCAGGGTATGGACTTAAAGATAGTCACATATAATGTTAAAGGGTTGAATAGCCTGATTAAAATAGCTCAGATAATACAGGAACTGGGAAGGTATAAAGTAGACCTTGCATATATTCAGGTGTCTCACCTAATCATGGGTGGGGGAGGTCCACGCAGCCACCTGGAAAATTCACCCCATCATAGAGTTACTGTGATACTGATGAGGAAGGATTCCCCTATAAGGATAGTGGAAAAAGAAAGGGATGAGGTGGGCCATTTTGTCAGGTTGAGAGCATACTGTTATGGGGTGCCATGCCTCTTTTTAAATTTACACGCCCCAAATGATGATGGAGAAAACCACTCCTTCCTCTGCACTTTAATCTCTGGGGCTGTGACAGACACAGAGAAATTATATATAATCTGGGGTGACTTCAATAGTGTTATCTCTGGAAAGTTAGACAGACTAGGGGGTATGGGTACTAGGTCAGGATCTACAGGAGGTACCTTCCTTAAGAGAATCTTGGATGCCTGGAGGCGATGTCACCCTGACAAAAATGACTATACTTTTTTCCCCACAGGCATGGGAGTTATTCCCTCCTAGATGTGTTTCTCCTCCCAGTGGAGAAAAGTATGCATTTACAAACTCGTTCTATCCTACCCATGACCTGGTCAGATCATGCCCCTGTCTTATTACAGATTCGGCTGATGCCCACCCCGAGAAACTCAAATTGGAGGTTAAATGTTGGGCTATTAAATTCCGAGGAGTTTAGGGATAGTATCTCAGATCATATTAAAGAGTTCCTGACTACAAATGATTCAGATGAAGCCTCTCCTTCTCTCATTTGGGACACTGAAGGCTTTCTTGAGGGGCCACATAATTTCCTACTGCTCAAAAGTAAAAAAAGAGAAAATTAAAACGCTGATCTGAGGGAGGCAGAATTCAGACATAAACTGACTCTGGATCCCACAGATAAAGAAAAGTGGCTTCAAAAAAATAAGCAGCTCTTGAACGCTTCCTAGCACAGCAGGTAGAGTGAGCTATGAGGCGGGTCAACTGCAAATACTATGAAGAAGGGAACAGAGCTGGAAAACTTTTTGCTTTTGCACTGAGACAGCAGATCAGCAGCAGAGCAGTTTTAGGGGTGTGAGACCCAGGCAGGGGAAATGCTTTGGTCTCAGACCCTCGTCAGATAGCCCAGGCCTTTGCCAGTTACTATGAAATCCTGTATAGCCAAGAATCTCAGGATAACGCTAATAATAGAAAAATAGAAGAATTTTTGTCACCATTGGTCATGCCCCTGTTGTCTCAAGAAGAAATGAAGTTCTTAGAGGCCCCCATTACGTATCAGGAGATTGAAGGGAAAATTGAAGCTTTAAAAATGGGAAAGTCTCCTGGTTAGATGGCATCCCTGCAAAATTTTATAAATCCTTTCTAACAGAAATGACCCATCCTTTTAATGTCCTGTTATCATCAGATCTAGGTGGAAGGTGAAATCCCTGACTCTTGGCATTATGCCCAGAACTCAGTAATACATAAACAAGGGAAGAACCCCGAATTCTGTGGTTCCTATCATCCAATCTCCCTCCTGAATGTAGATCTAAAAATATTTACTGGTATTCTGGCTGACTGCATGAAGAGAATAGTCTATAGAATAATTCATCCTAACCAGACAGGATTCGTATCCGGCAGATACCTCCAGGATAATATTAGAAGACTGCTAAATGTCATATCCGCTCAGTGGGGACAGACGGCACTTCAACTAGCCATCTCCATAGATGCAGAAAAAGCTTTGATATGGTGAATTGGCAGTTCTTGCAAAAAAACTTGGAGAAACTAAGATTTGGCACCAAATTTAGAGAGATTATATCAAATTTATATACCTCCCCCCAGGCTCAGGTACAGGTTAACAGAATCAACTCAGGATGATTTTTGGTCCACAGAGGAACTAGACAGGGATGTCCTCTGTCCCCACTGCTGTTTGCAATTTTTTGAGAACCCTTGGCTGCAGCAGTTAGGCAAGAACTGAAAATAGAAGGGGTAATGTTGGGAAGCATGGTGCAGAAAATATCCCTTTATGCAGATGATGCCTTGTTTTTTCTTAGAAATCCTGAGAAGTCAGTGACCACACTAAATACTGTACAAGAGGAATTTGCCTGCATCTCAGGTTACAAATTAAATATGAGTAAGTCTGAAACTTTAATTCTTAGTAGGACCCCAACACAGAATTTTAAAGCTACATTCCCAATACACATGGGCAAAGAATAACCAGTTTCGGTATTTGGGGGTACAGATAACAACATCCAAAACCAAGCTTTTTGAGGTTAATTTTAACAAATTATGGAACGAGATGCAGAGGGACATGGCGAGATGGTCCATACTACCATTAACACTGGCCGGTCGAATAGACTTGAGCAAAATGAATCTATTACCCAGATTCTTATTCTTGTTTTCCACACTGCCCATCCCTATACCAAGAACTTTTTGGAACAAAGTCAGACAGGGACTATACAAGTTCATATGGGGAGGGAAAAGACCTAGGGTGGCAAAAAGAACTCTACAATTACATAGGTCCAGAGGAGATCAGGGACTGCCAGATCTGTACTGGTACTACCTGGCATGTCAAATGGTGCCAATATGTACCTGGGCCAGGCACCAAAGAGTTTCAGGGTGGTATGAGATTGAGGAGGGAAGTGCCTTACCACAACCCCTGTTTTCATTGGTCTTTGCGGAGGTTCCTCCTGACATCCTGGAACACATGCACAACCCATGGGTGAGGCCCTCGATGAATGCCTTACATCAAGTAATGCCTAGAATGGGATCTAAGGAAAAGCTAGGCCCCTTGTCTCTTATAAGATTCCACCCTAGTTTCCTGCCTACTAGACTAGATTTAGGTTATGCGGTGTGGGAAGCTAAGGGGCTGAGTAGATTCTCTCAATTTCTGGAAGGAGAGATCTGCCTGCCCTTTCAACAGATAAGGGACAGGTATCATTTATCTAACACTGACTTCAGATATATGCAAGTCAGGCATTTTATCAAACATGGAGACAATGAAAGAGCAATAACCCGGCAGAGGAATCCCTGGGAGAAATTCATATATGGGGTCACACTAGGCACTGCAAACATGAGACTAATTTCTAATCTCTACAGCAGACTGGAAGTGCCAGAGGAGATTTCACTATTACATATAAAGCAGCAGTGGGAGAAGGAGTCCCAGAGCAATATCACAACTAAACATACTAACATACTAAAATGCCAGCAGAATAGGCCAAACGGTCTTTCGTGTCTGCTCATTTTGTCAGCCCCCACCCTGGGAGCTGACCTTGCTACCCCCCTCGTCCTCTCTGGCTTCTGCCTTCCCACTCCTGGATATTCCCACTGCACAGGACTTTGCATCCAGAACCCTTCCCCTGTATCTGTCCCACCCCCTCTTGAACCCCTCCACCGTCTCTGTCTCCACCAGCCCCCTGGGCAGCACATTCCATGGCTCCACCACCCTCTCAGTGAAGTAGCACCTCCTCCTTTGAATCTCCCCCCTCCAGCTTCCACCCATGCCCTCTAGTTGTCCCCCCCTCCTTCCTTTGGAGAACCTTGACTGCTTCTCCCCTATTTAACCCCTTCATGTACTTGAAGATCTCTATCATGTCCCCCCGGTCCCCTCTCTCTTCCAATGTGTACATATTTAGCTCTTCAAGCCTCTCACCATAGGTCCTGTCCCCCAAGCCCCAGATCATTTTGGTTGGGGGCTTGGGGGACAGGACCTACAACAGGACCTAAAAACTGGGACAAATGCTTGAAGGTGGGATGGAGAGCAACTTCTTCCCCTGGGTGGAGAGAATTCTTTTGGAAAGATTTCATTTGCTTTTTTCATACTCCCACAATTACCAAGCACTTTCACAGTACTTATTCAAAGGATTGCTCAAGTAACTGTGGAGGCATTGGGTCCCACTATTACACATTCTGGGCCCGCCCAGTTTTAAGAGGATTTTGGTCCAGAGTGCAGACAGCAACAAGACAAGTTGCACAAGCAGACATCTCAGATGAATTTACAGATTGGACTTTGGGTCTCCCTATGATCACTCGACTCCCCTTACTTCGTAGGAAGCTAGCATTAATTATTATTGTGGCAGCTTTGAAATGTATGACCTCTCAAATGCTAAAACCTGACCCACCTCTCTTTCAGGATTGGTTAGATCGAGCTAATAAGATATGTGAAATGGAGTGGATGACAGCCAAACTACACCTCAGACAAGAGAAATTCATGGAGGTGTGGAGCCAGTGGGTGGGATGGACAGCAGGGACTCCTGACTCATTAAACAATAATACACCCCGGGGAGAGGTTACCTCTTAATAGGTCTGTATATGTCAGTTAGAAAGTATGGTATCAACAAGGTGAGACTCCTTACATTGTTGCCTGTTCTTTTCAGGTCCCTGTTTAAGAGCGTATAATATCAATTTCATCCCTTAGATTTTTGAATGTATAGCATATCTTTCTTTGCTATAATAAAAGGATATGGTATTGGTTTTAGCTATCAGCTTCCCTCCATTGGATATAGGTGGATAATTATCAGACTATAATATCAATTATGAATTTCTTTCCAGGCACTAACAAACAGAGGTTGCAATAGTTTTTGTTTATGTTAAATCAATCCATTAAGAGGTTGATTGAATTAACTACAAGTTTAAAGGCAACATAAGTTGGACATTACAGAGAGACTAGAATACAATATAAATATAGATATTTTGTTATCACTAAGTATGCAATATAAAAGTGGTAATTATGATCAACCGCATGTAATCTATTGTCCAAAATGTGTTGTTTGAATGCTTGAATAAAGCTGATTTTCAAAAAAAAAAAAAAATGTTTTACTAATTTGTGTGTTCTGGAATTGTACAATGTTTACATTTTTTTTATTCTATAGGGTCCAAAGGTGCCCGTTTGTTGTGGTACTTAAACTGGTCTGGGTATGGGGAGGATTGGGGAAACTTGAGAAGGGAATATGGCCTACATGTGAGCATACAAGATAATTGCCATGGTTAAGTTTCAAGCTCTAACTACAATAACATGGAATGTTCATGGGCTATCTTCCCCAGTAAAGTGTACTGGTTTGCTAACAACATTAAAGAGGCAGCAGAGACCTAGAGTTCGCCTTAAGGTGCTCACTCTCCCAAGATCGGAAGGGGGGACTTGCACTTCCCGATCTCCGGCTTTATCATAACGCTGCACTGCTTACACACTTGATGGCGAGGCAGAATGGCATAACTACCCTTCACTGGGCAGAAATTGAAATGTCTTTTATTAGTAATAGGGACTACTTTGGGTAAATATATGGGCAACACAATGAATCTCCTCCTCCCAACCTTACGAATCCATGGATAATTCATTACCTAAATGCTTGGAGGACTATAAGGAGTTCACAACATCTAGAGCCTTTTTTACCTCTTATATGCCCCATAGCAAGCATAGATCAGTTCATTCCTAACAGAATGGATCACGGGTTCTTAGTGTGGGAAAGACTGGGCTTGCTATACCTCTCACAGGTCACAACTCAGGGAAATGTGTGATCCTTTATCGAAATTCAAACCCAATACAATCTACCACGCTGGGACTTTTATAGATTTTTACAACTTCACCACTACTATGAATCCCTGCCTGTCTCTGCTCAAACACCCGCTCAGATACCTCCCCTGATCAATCTTCAAATCCGACTGAATAATTCCCATGAGCAAAGGCACTTACTCTCAGCATACTACCACTCCCAAAAAGCTCAACAACTAACCATTACTGATAATATTAGACTCCAATGGCAAGAGCAGTTAGAACACCCCATTACCCCTGAGGAATGGCAGAAAGCATGCCAATATGTTGCTAAGGTAACCAGCTCCCATCAATGGCGTAAATACGCATGAAAAAACCTTATTGGATATTTCAGAACCCCTATAATCACCAGCCACTACACTCATCCTGGATCAGCAGCCTGCTGGCATCAATGCAGAGAGGTCAGAGCAACCCATTCACATATTATGTGGACCTGCCCTAAACTTCAACCCTATATAATAGCACTTCAGGCTAAACTGCGAGAACTCTTTGGTCCACAATTCCAATTAACTGGGGAAATATATCTTTTACTATTAATCACTAGAGAACTAAGAAAACCATCAATTAGATACCTCCTCCTCCTTCTCCTCACTGCGGCCAAGAAGACCATTACAAAAGTATGGTTAACCACAAAAATCCCAACCATTCAAGATTGGTGGCAGATCACTTAACAGGTATACTATATGGAGCGGATAACGCATAACCTCAATGACCAGGGAGAGCAATTTAATTCCAGATGGTCTCGACGGCAGCTATATTATATGCTACAAGATGACTCCTTTATCCCCTGAATCTCACTACTGGGGGGAAGAATCTCCCAAAATAGTTACAGTTACTCAGAGCTCTTCTAGACCCCCATATTTGACTATCCGCCTACTCCCCCCTCCCTAATCCTACCTTCCAATATAAATTCCCCTCTTCTCACTTTCCCTTCCCCCCGTAAAGCTGGGTTGGGACGCTGTGGGACACTCACGAGTTGTCCTCCCCCCTCCCCCTTCACCATCCCCCCCTTAAGTAGGGTGGTCTGTGGGGACATTATATCCCTTCGCATGTAAGAGTATGGAATAGGTCACTAACTAATAGGAAATCTCAGTTTGAGCTGTGGACCAGTTGGTTTTCTCTACTCAGTATTAATTGACACAGATAGACCTTTCATAATGAACTTGGAGTGTTATGATTTTCATCTCTCTTTTTTATCTAAATTATTAAAGTTAATATAATAGAGACCTCTGTCATAAAGCTATAAACCTACTGTATCAATGTTTTCTGGAATTGATTCCATAATCATATGTAAAAACTGAATGTTATAAACAGTCTGATATGTTCACTATGTATGTTAAAAACTCAATAAAAATTAAATTATAAAAAAAAAAAACCATTAAAGAGGCAGGGGGCACAGGTGGCTATGCTACAGGAAACCCACCACATGGATAGTGAGCCTGCCAAGCTGGCATGGGGATGGGTGGGGACGTGCCATGCGGCTTCATATAATTCACTCAAAAGAGGGCTGGCAGTACTGTTACATAAAAAATGACCCTTTCAAGTAGAATGAGTGGTGGTGGACCCTACTAAGGGATGCTACATATTTGTGAAAGGGGAATTGTATTGGGAGATGGTCACTTTTGTGAGCATCTATGCTCCCACAGTATATGACCCCACATTTTTCCAGACATTAATGGATGTTATTATATGGTAACCATTTTGGGGATTGATATGGGGGGTGGATTTAAATTGTCATATGAATCTGGTGATGGATCATTCTGAAAAAAGGGGATGGGAAAGAGGGGCTATCCAAAACTGACAGGTGGGTGTATGTATGACCTTGATCTGATAGACAGCTGACGGACAGCAAACTCAAGCCTCAGGGAATGCACATTTTACTCACACCCTCATAAGTCCTTGTCCCTCATAGACTACCTTTATTTACCCAGAAGTTGTTTTTTTAACCTAGTGAATGTTAAACACAGTCCAATCCATATGTCAGACCATGCCATGGTCATTATGACTTTAGACCTGAAGGAGCCAAGGGAGGGACCACCCCCTGGAAGTTTTCCAACTATCTTTTGGGGAATGCTGAATTTAAGAAATATTTACAGGAGCAGTGGGAACAATACATATAGGTGAATAAGGCAATGGTCCCTAATAAGGTGACCCTATGGGAGGCAGGGAAAGCATTCATGCATGGACCAATCATAAACTTTGTGTCCCATCATAAAAGGAAAGAACAGGAAAAGAAGGTAACCCTAGAGACCTGCCTGAAAGATTTAGAATGGAGAGTAGCTGTGGAGGAGGGGGGCAGGTGCCACGGCTTCTGTTGGTGGCAAGGGAGGTACTTAATGCATTTCTATTGGGTGAGGCTTGGAAGCCTTGGCTCTTTGTCAAGAAACAATTTTTTGAATGAGGGAATAAGCTGGGGGCCAATGTTGGCCAATTTGATAAGAGGGAAGCAAGGCCCCAACCTAGTGACGGGCATCAAGGATGATCAGAGTAACATGGTAAGGGATAAAACAAATAAGGGAAAGATTTAAACACTCTTACCAAAATCTGTATCAGGCAGAATGAGGATACTCAGGGTTTTTTTTAGATGGCATCTCTCTCCCTCACCTCTCAGAGTCACAAAGGGAATGGTTGGACTCTAAAATTACTAAGGAGGAAATTAGGAAGGCTATTAATGGATTGAAGAGTGGGAAAGCCAGTGGGCTAGATGGGTTCCCGACTGAGTATTATAAGTTGATGAAAGCCCATGTGGTGGATACCCTGTGGGATACTCTGGAAGAGGCAAGGGAAGAGGGGGGAGCACTACCAGCCTCCTGGAGGGATGCAGTTATTTGTGTTATAATGAAGCCTGGCAAGGACCCCCTGGAATGTGCCTCATACCAGCCAATCCCGCTTTTGAATTGTGATCTTAAAATCCTGGCAAAAATTCTTGCAGGGAGGTTGGACAAGATTTTCCCGGGGCTAATCCATCTGGACCAAACTGGCTTCATACAGGGGAGATTATCTTACCATAATATGTGTAAGCTTTTAAATGTTGTGTGGGGGGCTTCTCTGCATCATGGCACCACCTATGTGATATCCATGGATGCCAAGAAGGCATTTGAATGCATAGATTGGGTGTATTTGTTTGAAGTGTTATCCTGGTTTGATCTGGGGGAAAGCTTCATGGGGATAGTGTGGGCTATGTATGAGGCACCAATGGCACAGGTTTTGGTTAATGGCTCCTTGTCAGACAGGTTTCCGCTCTGCAGGGGAACTAGACAGAGGTGCCCCCTCTTGCTTCTCCTTTTTGCTCTCGCACTGGAACTACTGGCGGTGAGTATTAGGGACAACCTGAGTATTGTGGGGGTGAAGGGAGATCAGATTGGGAACATAAGGTCACCCTATATGCAGATGACATGTTGCTATATGTGGAAGAGCTACAGCAATCAATGCCACACTTACTACAGCTTATTGAGAGGGTTTTCCCACTTCTCAGGCTATAAAATTAACCAGGGAATGTCAGAAATGCTATGTATGAGTGGAGGGGGGTGAATCAGTCAGGAGGCTGGGGACTTAGGGAGGTGCAAGGTTCCTTTGTGTACCTGGAAATACGAGTGGGCAAAGATCTTGGATCCCTATATGACCTGAACTATACTCCCATGACAAAGACAATTGAAGCAGAGTTGCGTCGATGGAGGTCCCTGACCATCTCCTGGCTGGGTATAATTAATTTGCTAAAAATTAATATTCTGCCCAGACTCCTGTATCTTATGCAGATGGTGCACATGGGGCTAACTAAGGCAGACATTAGGAGGGTGGGGGGGGGCTTTGTTTGGCATTTATCTGTCTGGGAAGGTGCCCAAGAGTTAGTCTATTATGACTCAAGGCAAGTGTGGAAGGTGGAGAGGTTAACTTCCCAGATCTGCGGAACTATTTTCTAGCAATCCAGCACCGCTGTATACAAGATTGGGTCAATCATCCCTCAGCTGCGGGCTGAATTGATCTGGAAGAATGAGTATGCCCGGGGAGACTGCCGGCTTATGTGGCAAAAAGGGGCCATAGAGCATATAACAATTTTGGTAGGGCTGTCATCAAGGCACAGGTCAGGAAGCATAAGAAAACCAGGAGTAGTTGCAGAATTCACCAGAAATTATTTATTTACACTAGCAGTATCATAAAATAAACTTGTTCAGTATTACTATTTACAAAGGCAAAATAAAATAAAGTTTTCTTTCAGTCTCCATGTCCCTTGTTATCCTAATCCTTCTTGCAGTTGCAGCTTAGCTCTTTTATAAGTCTTTTCAACCCCCATTCTTAGCAAGCATCCTGTTTTTGTAAGTGTTATGTTCTTGTAAGTTTCAGAAGCTGTTAGAACACATTGTGCTTCCTGAGGCCCCCTTTGCCAGCTTTTGCAAAAGGCTGTAAGATTTGCACTCAAGCAACCTCGTTTACAATAGCTTTCTGCAATAATCTCAAATTATAATTATATACATTTCAACAGTAACACTATATATTTCTAAACAAATGAGATCCCAATATCAGTTTCCTTTCCACACGATGATTTGCATATATTTTTACGTTAACAGATATGCAAGGGAGGAAAAACAGACAGCAAGAGAAAACTGAGATACAGTGAAAGCCAAAGAATTGCAAGATTGTTCGGGGTGATCAAATCCGAAATCTCACAGGAAAATTTGGTTGCGCAACCAGACAGAGAAGAGACAGAAAAAGAAAGATCCTTGCATTTAAACACTTTCTCCATAACAAATGGGACAGGGTCCTATTCCACCTTGTTACATACCCCTTAAAAGGAACCTGTTTTATTAAACAGGTTTCCAAACTTTATTCTCTAATAACATTTGCTGCTTTCAGAAATTAAGCACATGTGCATTATCTCTCTCTCTTTTTTTTAACAGTACAGCAAACAGTAAAGTTCAAACCCATACATTTGTTTTCAACCTTCAGAACCCTCAATTCCTGATCCATGTCTTGACAGAAAATCAGCATTGCTGTTCTCTTTACTAGATTTGTGTATCACGGTGAATTTAAATGGCTGAAGTGCCAGGTGCCACCTTGTGATTCCGGAATTTTTATCTTTCATCTGGTTAAGCCAACAGAGAGGATTGTGATCAGTTACAAGAACAAAGTCAGTTCCTATCAAATAAAACTTAAGGGTCTCCATGGCCCACTTTGTGGTTAAACATTCCTTTTCGATAGTGGAGTACCCTTTCTCTCTGTCATGCAACTTCCTACTTAGGTACAGAATAGGATGTTCCATCCCATCTATATTTTGACTTAGGACTGCACCTAGGCCTACCTCTGATGCATCTGTATGTAGCAAAAATGGTTTCTCAAAGTCTGGGCTTTTTAAAACAGGGGCTGAATATAATGCAGTATTTATGGCTTGAAAAGCTTCATCACACTCTGGGGTCCATTTCACATTATTTGGGTATCGTTTCTTTGTGAGTTCAGTGAGGGGAGTAGCTAAATCTGCAAAGCTGGGAACAAATCTGCGATAATAACCAGCCAGCCCTAAAAATGACCTGACATGTTTCTTTGTTTTAGGGACAGAGCTGTTAGCTACAGTTTCTATTTTAGAAACCTCTGGCTTAATTTTTCCATTTCCCAACACATAGCCCAAATATCAGGTTTCCTGCATGCCCAATGCACATTTGGAAGGATTAATAGTCAGACCTGCATTTTTGATAGCTTGGATAACTGCTTGTAGGTGTTCCAGATGGCTTTTCCAGTCTGGACTGTACATCATGACATCATCCAGGTATGCAGCACAATAACCAGTGTGAGGGGATAAAATGATATCCATGTACCGTTAGAATGTAGCTGCCGCACCATGTAAACCAAATGGCATGGTGCTGAAGTGATAGAATCCTAGAGGGGTGGCAAATGCAATTTTATCTCTAGATTCTTTAGCTAAAGGTATTTGCCAGTAACCCTTGGTGAGATTGAGGGCACTAATATACTTTGCACTTCCCAGTCTGTCCACCATATCATCTATTCTGGGCATAGGATAACTGTCAAATTCTGCTACTTAAGTTTCCTAAAATCAAGTCAGATTCTAACACCCCCTTCTTGTTTGTTTGCAATTACCATGGGAGATGGCCAAGCACTCCTCAACTCCTCTATGATACCCAGTTCTTTCATTTTTTGTATTTCCTTAACCACATCAGCTCTTAACCGCTCTGGCAACCTTTATGTCTTTTGTCTAATAGGACGAGCATTCCTTGTCACTATTATGTGCTGAACCCCTTTTACTCAGCCTGGTACCATGGTAAGAGTACTGTTAAATGTCTTTAGCACATTATGAATGTCTGCAGTTTGTTCTGAGGTTAAGGAAACATTCACCTTTACTGCATCAGCATTTACAGTTTGTTCCAGTCTATCATAAGCTACATCCATATCTTTATCAGTTTCTGGTAAAACTAGCAATGCAGCTTTTGGCAATTTTTCAACCCAATTCTTGAGGAGGTTAGCATGGTACATCTTAGTAGGATTTTTCCTGTCAGGGGTCTCAATCTCTTAGTTAACGGTGCCAGTATGTCTAAGCACCCTATAAGGCCCTTGCCACTTCATTAACAGTTTATTTTCTGTTGTGGCAACAGTAGCAAAACCTTTTCACCAGGCTCAAAAGCTTTTTCTTTTACCCCATGGTCATAATAAACATTCTGCTGGTTTTGGGCCTTTTCCTCATTACTATGGGCAATTTCAACATATTTTGCCAGCTTCTTTCTTAGGGCACACATACAAGAAGTTATAGATTGTTTCTGAGTGGGGTTATCTTCCCATTTTATTTTATCACATCCAATGGCCCTCTTGGCTGCCTACCATACAGCATTTCAAATGGTGAAAACCCTGTTGATCCCTGTGGTACTTCTCTGTAAGCAAAAGTAGGTAAGGCAAGTATTGGTCCCAGTCTTTCCCTTCCCCTTTTACAAACTTTTTTAACATGCATTTTAGGGTTTGGTTAAAATGCTCAACAAGACCGTCTGTCTGAGGGTGATAGGGGGAGGGTCTTATGGCAGTGATACCTAGTAGTCTGTATAGCTCCTTAAGTAATGCAGCACCAGAATTACAACCCTGATCAGTAATAATTTCTTTAGGTATGCTCACTCTGCTGAAAATTTTGGCCAGCTCTGCTGCAATGTTTGGGGCTGTAACAGTATGCATTGGAACTGCTTCTGGGTATTGAGTAGCATAGTCGCATACTACCAGGATAAATCTATTACCCTTTTTACTTTTGTCTAAAGGATCAACCACATCCATTGCAATTCTCTCAAAAGGCACATCTATCAAGAGTAGGGGCACCAGGGGCACCTTGTCTTTTCTAGTGAGTGGGGATACTTTCTGACACTCAGCACAGGAATTACAATAGGTAGCAACATCTTCATAAATTCCAGGTCAGTAAAATCTACACGGCAATCAGGCAAGGGTATGATCCCTCCCTGAGTGACCAGCCATAGGACTATCACGTGCTATCTGTAAGCACTCTGTTCAATACTTCTGTGGTATAACCAATTGTTCTGTCTGTTCCTGTGTCTGAGGTTTAACCCAAATTCTGTACAGTAACCCATTAAAGTTTTTAAAGATTTATACACCCTGTTTGGGTTTCACCTCCAGCTGCTTGAAATAACCCTGGAGAGACACATCATTAACTTGCTCTGAAAGAAAATCACAATCAGTTAACAATTTAGTTTCAGCATTTTCATATGTTGACTCTTCATGTCCATCAGTCATTTGCTGCCACAGTTTTTTCAGGCATCGTCTTTTTTTCTTGGCTTTCCAGATCTTGGAGCTGTGCTCAAACAAGTCTGAATCAAAATCACTGAAAGGGAAAGTGCCCCCACCGTCTGAAATTTTCTTTGCCTGAGCTCTTGTCACCACAGCTGCTGAAACATCAGGATTTACTCCCTCTTTGACCAACTCAGTAAATCCTGGAAAGTCGTTTCCAATAATCACAGGCACTGGTAACTTAGGTACTTCCCCCACTTTCATTTGGGGAGACAAACCCTTAACGGTCAGAGTCACTTGGGTGGTGGGATAGTATCGAGTGTCCCTGTAGATGCAGATGACACCAGTACCTGGTTCCTTTGCACAGTGTTTTCCCAGCATTTTAACATGCACTAGGGTCTGTCTGCTTCCCGAATCAATGAGTCCATTCACAGTCTTATCCCCCACCTTCACATCTGTTAAGTACTTGCCCCAATTTGCCAAGGACAAATCTACTCCAGTGCCACTCTCCTTACTATGGCAGTTTCTTGCAAAATGGCCTGGCTTATTACAGTTCTAGCAAATAAAGTCTTTGGGCATAGATTTGTTACCACCACCAGAGTTCTTATCAGGCTTGGAATTTAAATGGGAAAAAGAGTGTCCCACCAGTGCTTGGCTGTTACCACGCTGTTGTGATGCCTGTCTGGCCATTTGGTAGTCCTCAGCCAAACAAACAGCCTTTTCCTCACTCTCTGGTTGGTGTTCCTTTACCCACAGCTGCACATCTGTAGGCAAGATGTTGATGAATTGCTCCATGGCAAATGCGTCAATGATCTGTGGGACTGTTTTGATCTCTGATTGGAGACATTTTATCAGGAGTTCTCTGAGTCATGTAAAGGCTTCTCGAGGATTGGCAACCTTTTACAGGTACATAAGTGAAAAAAGAAAGACAAAGGGAGGGATAGTGAGACTGAAGGGGGAGGATGGGGGCCGCGTGGAGGATGACAACAGTAAAGCTGACATATTGAACAGGTATTTCTGCTCAGTCTTTACTGAGGAAGAGGATGGTAATGGGTCTGAAGGGAGTACAAGGGGTGAGAATGGTGCAGAAATGGACACAAGTCCCTTTACGAGAAAGGGTCCTGAAGGAACTGGAAGTAATAAGAGTTGATAAAGCAATGGGGCCAGATGGGGTGCACCCCAGGGTCCTTAAAGAACTAAGAGAGGTGGTGGCTGAACCTCTGTCTATCCTGTTTAGCCAATCACTGGAAACAGGGGAGGTACCCAAAGACTGGAGGACAGCAGATGTAGTCCCCTTATACAAAAGTGGGAACAAAGAGGAAGCAGGGAACTACAGACCAGTCAGCCTCACCTCGGTAGTGGGGAAGATCATGGAAACACTACTGAAGGAGAGATTGGTGGAACATCTGGTTGTCAATGGACTACAGGACCCAAGGCAGCATGGTTTCACCAGGGGGAGGTCATGTCAGACCAACCTCGTTGAATTTTTTGACTGGGTGACTAGGGAGATGGATCAGGGGAGGGCAGTGGACATGGCCTATCTGGACTTCAGCAAGGCCTTTGACACTGTGCCACATAGAAGACTATTACACAAACTGGGGAATATGGGTGTGGGCAGGACAGTAGTGTGGTGGGTAGGTAACTGACTGGGTGGCAGGACACAGAGGGTGGTGGTAATTGGCTGTCACTCCACAGAGGGAAGAGTGACCAGTGGGGTACCACAGGGATCAGTGCCGGGACCGGTCCTATTCAACATCTTTATCAGTGACATGGCGCAGGACCTAGAAGGCAGAATTTCACTGTTCGCTGATGACACAAAGCTCTGTAACAGAGTAGACACACCAGAGGGTGTAGACAGAATGAGAAGCGACCTGCAGAAACTTGAAGAATGGTCAGGGGTTTGGCAGTTGAAATTCAATGCAAAGAAGTGCAAGATATGCATATGGGGCTCAAAAACCCTGGCACAATATATCAGTTGGGGGGTGAGGATACAGCATGCACCAAGCAGGAAAGGGATCTTGGGGTTATCATCTCTGATGACCTCAAGGTAGGGAAACATGTGACAAGGCAGCAGGTAAAGCAAATAGGATGCTGGGATGTATAGGCAGGGCATCACCAGCAGGAAAAGGGAGGTCATAATTCCACTATACAAGACACTAGTGAGGCCCCACCTGGAGTACAGTGTACAGTTCTGGAGACCATACCTACGTAAGGACATAGACAGGGTAGAGAAGGTTCAGAGGAGGGCAACAAAGATGGTGCATGGATTGCATCACAAGTCCTATGAAGACAGGTTGAAGGAACTGAACATGTACTCCCTGGAGGAGAGGGAGGGAGAGAGGGGATATGATAGAGACATACAAGTATCTTACAGGGAGGAACAGGGTGCAGGAAAACACTATTTTTAAGCGAAAAAGATGTTCCAGGACTAGATGGCATGGGATGAAGTTGGAAGGAGGACGATTCAGAGGAAACATGAGAAAGAATTTCTTCACAGAACGGGTGGTGGACAAGTGGAACACCCTGCCAGAGGAAGTGGTGGGGGCTGAAACAATCACAGGATTTAAGAATGCATGGGATAGACATAAAGGAATTCTGGAGATCAGGGGTAAGGTGCAACAGATTTCTAGGAAAACAAACTGAACTTACAAGCTCAAATGGGCAGACTGGGTGGGCCATAGGCCCTTATCTGCTGACACTGTCTATGTATCTATGTATCTATGTATAAGTTGTACCTCAGAGATCAAAATCTCTGCCTGTTTGTCTCTCCAGAGATGTCATACCTTTTCAGGATTTCACTTTTCACCAGATCATAGTTTTCTGACTGTGCAGTGTTCATATTGCTGTAGGCAAGTTGGGCTTTCCCTGTCAGGTAGGGTACCAGTCTGATTGTCCATTGCTGCTTTGGCCATTGGCAGGCTGTGGCAACTCTTTCAAAAGTTGTCAGGTATGCCTCTATATCATCCGAGGGACACAACCTTGTAAGTTTAATGGCTTTTAAGCTGCTTGCATTTTGTTGCTCATCTGGGTCTCTGCTGGATCCTCTGCCTTTAATAGCTTGCAAGGCATCTAGCCATCACTGCTCCCATCGCTGCATCTCCTCTCTCATCTGTTGCTCTTGTCACTGCATCTCTTTTTCTTTCTGCTTCTCAGTCTCTTTTTGTTGTATAGCCCACCATTTGAAAAAATCCATCAGGCTATTAGGTTCTGTTACTGCCTGTTCTTTTTCCCATAACTTGTGCTGGCTGTACAATCTCAAACTGGACTTCTGCCTCTGCTAGTTTGGCTGCCATTCTCCTGGTAACCACTCCTGGACTTGCTGCTGCAGAATCCATACCTTTCTCTGTGCTTCCCTGGTACTAGGTCCAGTACCCACACACAAAACTCCAGTCTTAGGGTATGCATGGTGTAAATCCCACTTAGGCAGACACCATCTGTCATCGAGGCACAGGAAACATAGGAAAACCAGGAGCAGGTGTAGAATTCACCAAAAATTATGTATTTACACTAGCAGCATCATAAAATAAACTTGTTCAGTATAACTATTTACAAAGGTAAAATAAAATAAAGTTTTCTTTCAGTCTTTGTATCCCTTGTTATCCTAATCTTTCTTGCAGTTGCAGCTTAGCTCTTTTTTAAGTCTTTTCAACCCTCATTCTTAGTAAGCATCCTGTTCTTGTAAGTGTTCTGTTCTTGTAAGTTTCAGGAGCTGCTAGAACACAGTGTGCTTCTTGAGGCCCTCTTTGCACAGCTTTTGCAAAAGGCTGCAATATTTGCACTCAAGTAACCTCTAAAGTTTACAATAGATTTTTGTAATCATCTCAAAGTATAATTATATAAATTTCAACAGTAATACTATATATTTTCAAAACAAAAGAAATCCCAACATCAGTTTCCTTTCCACACAATGATTTGCATATATTTTTATGTCAGCAGATATGCAAGAGAGGAAAAACAGACAGCAAGGGAAAACTGAGATACAGTGAGAGCCAAAGAATTGTGAGATTGTTTGGGGTGATCAAATCCGAAGACTCACAGGAAAATTTGGTTGCGCAACCAGACAGAGAAGAGACAGAAAAGGAGATATCTTTGCATTTAAACACTTTCTCCATAACAAATGGGACAGGGTCCTATTCCACCCTGTCACAAGGGCCAGCCCCTTCATGTCTGTGGTGCTGGAGAGCTGGGAACAACTGGGTAGAGCCCAGAAGGTAAGAAAGGAGGAAACGCTCTTGCTCCCAGGTTCAGGGAACCCATTCTCCCTGCTGGGACTTAATGACACAGGGTTTAAGGAGTGGGAGGATAGGGGAGTGCAGTGTGTGGAGAACCTATACACTAAGGAGGGATTCTGCTCCTTTGCGAAGGTGCAGGAGAAAATGGGGCTGGGCCACTCACATTTTTTCTGTTATCTACAGATCAGAGCATATTGCAGAGGGCTGGGGAGAGACCAGGCAATGATCTCCCCTCTGGGTCAAGTAGAACAGCTGGTGTTTACTGCTAGGAGAGATGCCAAGGACATTATCCATAAGGCAGCTCAAGGGGGAAACAATTTTTCATGGATACTACAAGAAAGACCAGAATTATGTGGGAAAGGGACAAGGGATTGGTGATCTCTGAGGAGAACTGGTGGATGATTTTAAAGTTACATATGGAAATTATGATCTGTAAAAAATACAAAGAGTCTTTCTACAAATTTAGTCACCAGTTATATTGTGCACCACTCATTGTCCACAAGTTTTACCCAGCTATATCTCTACTGTGTGAAAGATGCAATAATGATCTGGAATCCTACTACCACTATTTCTGGTCCTGCTCAGTCTTGCAGACCTTTCTTTTTTTTTTTTTTTAATTAAACCCTAGGATTGCAAATACCTTTGAGCAGGACCTGCTCATTTACAAAGGTTCCATGTCAAAGTATGTAGGGTAACATACATACAAAGGTCAACAGTGGTTACCGTCTTAAAAACACAAAGATGTCTAAGCATTTATTATACAGCCAAAAATGGAGAGAGACAACATAAGCCAGCTTCAGACAAGTTTCAGGGTAAACAGTATATAGTTAATACAGGGTAGGAGGGAGTCAAGAAGAAGTAGGCAGCCTAAAGGGCCATTTTCGGTGGTAGAGGTGAGTTGCAAAAGTGCAAGGTGGATTGGCTGGAGGGCCCCATATCTGAATGTGCCATTAGAGAGGGGAGGGGTGGGTGAGGCAGTATGGTGTGGGGGGGTAAGGGGTGAGGGGGAGGAAATTGGTACCAAAAAGTGGAGCTCTAAGGGAGGTTACAGGTCACCTCCAACTAGGGTAAAATGAGGAGGCAGTTACTTAGGAGAGGCAATCACATTGAGTGGTAGAGATGAGGAATAGTCAGAGTTGCCTTTTAAAGGTACAAAGCGTCACAGTTGTAAGTGTTTCTTTCTTTAGGGTATTGTACCACTGAGGAGCCCTGTGCATGAATGACCTCTGACCCATTGTGGTCCAGTATCTGGGGACCTGGAAGGTTTGATATAGAGCACTGCGTGTAAGCTGGGTACTGCTGTTGGCAGTAAGGAGCTTTGCCACTCCTGATGGCATGAGCCCGAGGAGAACTTTTTTGGTTAACAAGCAGGTCTGGTATTGTATTCTACTAAGGAGTGGTAGTCATCCGGCCTTAGCATACAGGTCACAGGTGTGTGTTAGGTGGGTGGCACCCATCAGAAGCCTACAGGCCTTGTTGAGTGTCACCGATATCCTCTGGAGGGCAGTAAGGGAAGCAGAGCCATAGATGACTAGACCGTAGTCGACGATGAAGGTCACAGAGCTGTAGATGGCCAGTCTAAGGGCATCAGTGGTCATGCAGTGTTTGTGCTTGTGGAGCAGGCCAATCCATATGTTGGCAGCCTTAGCTACATTGCCAATGTGCCACGTGTAAGAAAGGGAACTGTCCAAGGTAATGCCAAGATATTTAAACTCAGGAACATGTTCACGTGAAGTCTCCATGTGGTTCTTGATGGTGAGGGACAGAGGTTTATACTTGCTCCATGTGTTGCAGAATGTCATGACCTTAGTTTTGCTGTAGTTCAGGACAAGTTTATGTGAGCTAAACCACTCTTCAGCATTACTGAAATCACACTGAAATTGACTCTCAAGTTGTTTAGAGTCTTGGTTGCTAGTAAACAGTACTGCGTCATCCGCATAGAGTAATATTCTCTGTTGGCAGATGCTAGGGAGACTGTTCAGGAAGAGAGAAAAGAGTAATGGCCCCAGTATAGACCCCTGCGGGACACCTGAGAGGACTGTTTTTTCATCAGTGGCGACGCTAGCAATCCTAACACGTCGGGCCCCTTCCCCTGAGGTAGCTAGTAAACCAGGGCACTGCATCCTTGGAGAGCCCGAGAGTGGTCAGTTGCCTGAGTAGGAGTGGGTGGTTAACAGTATCAAAGGCCTTTGTCAGGTCAATGAATACTGCCCCCACCACAGATTCCTTGTTCAAGGGTGTCATGGATGAATCTGGTAAATTCCAACAGTGCCGTGGTGGTACTATGCCCTTTTCGGAAGCCATGCTGCTCTGGGCACTGGATTTCATATTTGTACAGGAACTCGACAAGCTGGTCCAAGACTATTTGTTCCAGAGCTTTAGATAAGGGGGTTAGGAAGGAGATGGGCCTGTAGTTGGTGTGCAGTGACTTGTCTCCACTTTTGTGTACAAGTGCGATAGTCACCTGATTCCAGAGTGATGGGAATTGACCCAATCTTAGGGAAAGGTTGAAGATCTTTGTCAAGGGTTCAAGGATTTCGTCTTGAAAGAAGGTGACTGGTGAAATGGAGAAGCTAATGGGAAGAAGGCTGCCACTGATCCCTCTACTCCTCTTGTTTGGAATAGAGGATCTGGGGGAGGAGGGATGGGGCCCCTTGCCACGCTGGCCCCAAGTGCTTCTTATATTAGCACGACATTGTATTCTGAACACCTGGGTGTCGGGGGTGGTCCCCATGGTGCAGCAATGGTGAAGCCTGGCCATTCAGGCTTTGGCAAAGGAAAGACTTTCCCATGTCTTGAAAAGGAGAGGTGAATGCTTTTATAGAAGTATGGGGTCCTTTCTCTCTTCATTAACACTTGGGGAGACCCAGATTTTGTGTGAGGGATGGTCTTGATGGAGGGGAGGACTGGAGAAGAGGTGAATGTCTGGCTATAGGATGCTTCCCCCTGGGTAACCCTTGGAGACTGAGAAGTACCAGCTGGTATTACTATGACTCTTGTGGGGCTGGAACTTTTTTATGACTCCCATACACTAGACCAAGAAATGGGTATCCTCCTACCCTCCCTAATACATGACTCGTCTGTACTGCCCTCGGCCAAAAACACTGAGCTGCAGAAATTAAGAACCATGTACAACAGGATAAGCAGGTTTGTGGCTGGGGTCCCAGCAAGAGAACACCACTGTTGAGTCCTCCAAACCCTAGCCTAGGGGTGGAAAGAATGAGAAGGGACTTGGCAAGGTTAGAGGAATGGTCAAATGTATGGCAGCTTAGAATCAATGCTAAGAAGTGCAAAGTAATGCACCTGGGAAACAAAAACCCAGGGGAAGAGTACACAATGGTGGGTGAGATACTAACAACAACAACAAAAATGGAAAGGGACCTGGGGGTAGTCATAGCAGATGACTTAAATGTGGGCAAGCAATGTAAGAGGGCAGTAAGGAGGGCTGGGAGGATACTGGGATGCATAGGGAGAGGCATCACCAGTAGAAAACAGGAAGTTGTTATCCCTCTTTACAGACAGCTGATGAGACCCCATCTGGAGTACTGTGTGCAGTTCTGGAGACCCAGTCTCTGCAAGGACATAGACAGGATGGAAGCTGTCCAGAGGAGGGCAACTAAAATGGTGCAGGGTCTGCACCAGAGGCGAGACATGATAAAACTTTCAAGTACCTCAAGGGAATCAACAAAGTCCAAGAGGTAGCATCTTTCAAAAAAGAGGTGTGCAGAACAAGGGGCACAATTTAAAGATGGGGTGGCTCAGAGGTAATGTAAGATGTTTTTCACAGAGAGGGTTGTGGATGCATGGAACAGCCTTCCGGAGGAGGATGTGGAGTCAAAAACAGTGGTTGAATTCAAGCATGCATGGGACAGTCATAAGGCAATTCTAGGGGGTGGGGGTAGAAGGAAGTAGGCTGCTGGTTAACTAGGATCTGCAGCTTATCCATTAGGTAGTGAAATGGGCAGACTGGGTGGGCCAAGCGGTCCTTATCTGCCATCAAATTCTGTGTTTCTATGTTTCTATGTTTCTAGCCTGGCCCACCCTGGATGACAGGCTAAAGTACTCATCTCTTTGCCTAGCTTACAAGCTCAGGCATCCCACCGAGTCTAGTAAACCTCTTGGTGCCCAAACTGAGTGACCAACCTCTAAGATCCTCGAGTAGGCAGCTCTTAACAATACCCAGGACACAATCAGCCCACGGGTCCAGGGCTTTCTCCAATCTCATCTCCCCTTCTAGAACACAATCCCAACCACCCTACAGGAAAGTACCACACTAGGTGACTTCAAAAAAGGCTTAAAGACCTATCTACTAGGGCTCAGCCTGTGCAACTGCTACCACTGACATCACTTTCTGTGCCCACTCATCCTCGCCAGCTATGACTGTGCTCTAAAGATGTACCCCACTGTCATGTATAAAGATATATATATAATGTAGTATAAGGAAAAACACCTATTTTGTCTTATTGTCAATCATTGTCTCAACACTTGATGGTGCTCTAAAGATGTATATAATGTCATGTAAGGAAAAATGTCTATTTGTATGCTTGTAAATTCTTGTATATAATATTTGATTGTAAATACTGTCTCTGGTACTCCACAAATCCCACCCTATGTAACTCCACGTGTAAGGTATTCTGTGTATTCTATTTATCTGTAACTAATCCCGAGTCACCCCTGAAAAAAGGACCTGTACTGGTCTTGGTGGGCCTACCCAGTCAACAAACTTAAATAAATAAATTACATGGTATATTTTTTTATGGATTGCTATATGTATATAAGAGAATGTGATTTTCATATAATTTGATGTGTAATGGAATGGACCCAATTGTACATAGTTTGATGAAAAAAAATCACTTCAGACTGAACACCTCAGCAACCCAAAGAACTTTTGGAAGCAAATTAACACTTTAATGAAAGGTAAAACTACAGTAAAACTCAGCTCTCTCAAAACCCAAGACCAAGTCCTTTCTGATCTTTCATCAGTTGTAGGTGGTCTTAATGAATTCTTTACTAATCTTGATAAATATACCTCCAGCTTTGATTGCCCTACGAACCCCCCCCCCCATTCCCCTCCTTCACCTGCTGACCTGGAAATATGACCTGCCTTACACCTAAAACTAGCTACCAGCAAGGCGGTACGCAGATTGCTTTTGGCCTTAAAGCCTAAAAGATCCCCCGGTTATGACAGCCTTGAACCTAAGTTTCTAAAACTTGGGACCAAGGGTATCACCATACCTATAAGGAATGTGATAAACAGGTTCTTCCTCACAGGCACAGTTTCTGACAAATGGAAGGTAGCAGTGGTAGTCCCAATCCACAATGGAGGTCCAACTACTTTAGTTGAAAACTACAGATTCGTCTCAATTCTGTGCCCACTTGCAAAAGTACAAGATTGTATTCTCTATAATCAACTCCAGGACTATCTAGAATCACACAACCTCCTCTCTATGTACCAACACAGGTTCAGAAAGAACCACAGTACCCTGACTGCTCTAAAAAAAGTTATGACTGACATATCCACCGCCTTGGAACAAGGTCAAGCTACAGGCGTGATCTTCATTGACGTCATTGAAGCTACGTCTTAGCAAAGGCCTTTGACCTAGTTGACCACAGTCTACTACTGTGTAAACTCCACGCCCTTGGCCTTGATTCTGCTGCCCTGGCATGGATCGCTAACTACCTTTCGCACCGTTCCCAAAGGATCAAGTGGTCTGGGGCCCTCTCAGAACTTTCATAGATCGTGTCATGCTAATTAAACTTTCATCCATAATGCTTGCCTATTGTAAGTATCTAATCCTAGTAGAATTATGTATAACCCCCGAATTTAAATTCATCCCTCATGGTGTTGTCCAAGTTATGTTTAAATGCCATCATATCTTTGCTCATAATGACTACCTTGGGTAGTGCATTCCAGGCTGAAATCGCCCTTTGACTGAACCAATGTTTTCTTAGTAACAAATTCCATTTCTCTGAGTAGAGTTGTATTGGATGTTTCCTACCACTAACTCTACTATGGTTTAAAACTAGGCCTAGTTCAGCTCTGAGAGTATTATCATTAATTGCTCTAAATAACATACACAGGTCCCCCCTGTATCTTCTATATTGTAGGGAATATAGTTTAAGTGTTGTTAGTCTTTCCTGGTAAGGTTTCCCCTTTAAGACATTTATGGATCTCGTCATCCTTCTTTGAATAGCCTTCACTTTCTTTATATCGTCTTTGGTATATGGAGACCAGATCTGAGCACAGTACTACAGATGAGGCCTAAAAAACGTCACATACAAGGGGAGTATCACCTCCCTAGCTCTACTAGAAATGTGTCTAAAAATGTAGTTCATTATTTGGTTTGATTTTTTTACTTGGTCCCTACAGTGTGTATTAAATTTAAAGTTAGAGCTGATTGTTACACAAAGATCCTTTTCAGAGAATGTTTCAATTAGTGGTACATTATTTAGAAAGTACTTGCACTATTTGTTATGGGCTCTCAAGTGCATAATTTTATACTTACTTATATTTAATGCCAGTTTGCTGTTTTTAGCCCATTCAAAAACATGGTCTAAGGCTGTTTGCAATGCAGTGGTACTTTCTGACCCAGTTACCACTGTTCCCAATCTACAGTCATCTGCAAACTTAGACAACCAGATGTTTGAAGATACCAATTGTAGTGAGGAAATATATATATTAAAAAGGATTGGCCACAGGACCGACCCCTGCGGCACCCCACTAGTAACCCCAGCCCACTCAGAAAAGACACCGTTCACCACCGCTCTTTACTGATGACCTCTTAACCAGTTAGCAATCCAACAGATTATATTGATACTCAGGTTAAAGTCCCTTAATGTTTTAACCAATTCTGGATGGGGCAATTTGTCGAATGCTTTAGCAAAATCCAGGAATTTTACATCCACTGGATTTTTGCTATTTCTCTACCAACATTTTCATAAAAAGACAAGAGATTGGTTTGACAGGACCTAGCTTTAATAAAACCATGTTGGCATGGGTCCACAAGTCCCAATGTAAGTAGGTGTTGTTGAATATAATCTTTTATTACACCCTCCAGTAATTTACCCAATAGCGATGTTAGACTAATTGGTCTAAAATTTTCAGGATGTGTCTGGGGTCCTTTTTTAAGAAGGGGCACCAGTGTGACTACTTTCCAGCCATGTGGTATATCTCCCATGTCTAAGGAATGTTGAAATATATATATATATATATATATCAGGGGTAAAAATATATAATCCGCGATTTCGTGCAAAACATGAGGATGTATGTTATCAGGTCCAGGAGATTTATTTGTTGGTCATTTTTTTTATCTTTTGTGAACATCTGTTGGATCAATAATTATTTAACCAGGTACAGGTAGTGGTATACCCTCAAATGAGCTTACAGTACTATTATTAAATACTGTGCAAAAAAGTTGTTTTGTAAATCAGCCGTCTCTTTGTTATCAGTAAGTAGTCCCAAACTATTTATGAATGGACCTACTGAATTTATAAACCCCCTTAAACTGTTAATGTGGGAAAAAAAGGCTTTTTTGTTATCAGTAACCTTGGTGGCCAATGTTATTTCATATAGTGCTTTAGAATGTTTGATATTTGTTTTAATTTTTTTTAACCAAGACCCTGTAAGATGGAATTAAATGCTGTTTTCCGCCCTTTATACGTTTGTATAATCTGTTTTTTGTATTGATTAATTTTGTAATGAATGGCTTCATCCATCCTGGGGATTTTTTTTATTGGTATATTTTTGTGTACTGGGTATGTGTGTAACTACCTCTCTTTTTATTTTAGAGGTTAATAATTCCCAATTCCCATCCACTGTATGGCCTGAAAAATCACTGGCCCAATCCCATTTACCCATATTGTTCTTAATAGCTTTAAAATTGGTCTTTCTGAAGTTAATTTTTGCTGTTGTTCCCGTCCCACTATGTCTAATTGATCCCTGAATCTGGAATTTCACACAAGTATGATCACTATTACCCACGGGAGCTATAGTACTAATGTTGGCTACTGTGTTGTTCATATTGGATGATATAATGTCTAGTGTGTTATCATATCTAGTCGCAAAGGGGACTAGTTGTACGAGACCTAATTGTGCTATGAGAACTAGGTATAAGTTGTTTGTTTTATTCTTCCCAGTATGTGTTATCCAATTAACATTGGGCATATTAAAATCTCCCAGTATTAAGATATTATCAGCTGGATTCAATTTGCTGATATGCGTTGATAGTTTATTATTTTTTTCAAAGGATATGGAAGGTGGCCTATAAACAAGTTCCAATCTTACAGAAGCACCAACGATAGGATGCAATTTGACCCAAAGTACTTCTAGATCTTCAACACTATCTGGAATCTCTTCCACTTTTATAGAATCTTGAATATAGATAGCCAGGCCTCCCCCTTTTTTGTATTTGCTGTTCTTTATGAAACACCTATATCCTGGCATATTTTTTTCCCAAGTGTCCATATCATTGCCCCATGTCTCAGAGACGCATGCTATATGAATGTCCTAGGTGGCCAAAATTAGTTTGAATTCATCAAACGTATTAGCCAAACTTCTGGCATTGGTTAATAAACCATTCCATGTAGTATTGGGACTTATATTACCATGGCTTGATGAACTCCTCCCTCCTCCCCAATTTCCAGTTTAAATGGAACCTTAATACCTCATTGATTTTTTTCCCCCAAGACTCGTGTACCAAAGTGATTCAAACACAGCCCGTCATGTTTAAAGCAAGCTTTGTTGGAAAAGGTAGTTGCATTGTCCATAAAACCAATATTTTGTTGATAACACAATTGACGAAGCCAATATTTAAATTTACAATGGACTTGTTCTTATAAGAGTGCATTCCCTGCCTGGGTAATACCCCGGAGATTACTACCTCACCCCCCTTTTCTTTAATCCGATCAACTACCTGGATATAATCTGCTTGAAGGTCCGTCCAGTTTTTAGTAGGTGTATCGTTAATGCCTATATGCAACAATACAACAGGTTTAGAAGTATTTTCCAGCAAGCCATCCAGAAGGCTAGAGACGTCCTTCACACGAACCCCTGGGAGCATGTTGACTGTTGTATTGGGCTTTCTTCCTTGACAAACTATAGAACTGACCCCTCTGAGAATAGTCCCCAATAACCACTATATCCCTAACTATAGATGGTTGGTTAGTAGGATATTCCTTGTCTAATGAAGTACAGGTAGGGGCTGTGGGCTGGGCCTGCACCATCATAACTGATGTTTGTATTTCACCTACACTCTCTGGGGTCTCAGTTTCTTCCACCAAGATATCAAATGTATTAGTTAGGGGCAAGGGAGATACATACTGTGCATGCTCTAAATCAGTGGATAAGTTATTTAATCCAGTGTCATTATTAAAGCCCATGGTAATTAAATTAGATGTCTGATTGATTGATTTACACACATGGCTTCATCTATAAAGGTTTCTAAAAGGTTTATTTCTCTATGTGTTTCTAAACTCTGTGCTAACTGTGCTATTTCTTGTTGCAAAGTTTCAATCTGAAGACATTTGGCACATGTGAAATCTGGACAGGGTGGTTCCTCAGTATACATATTGCACTGAACACATATCTTTTTCTTTCCTTTACTCCATTTTGCCTTGTTTTGTGACATTATTAATCGTTTGGTGTGATTATGAAATACAGACTACTTTAAATATGGTATGGTTAATTATTTTACTCGGATCCTTGCCAGACCACCTACAAAAGGTATCCCCGACCCCAGTGTCCACAGCGGACACAGTAGACATGCAATGACACGCATGTCTCTGTGTGCACTAATGTGCGCCCTGCTCACTGCAGGGTGTGTTTAAATGCTGCCGAACCCAGAAGTGTCAATTCTGGGTCATAGTGCCCCTCGCAGTCCACTAGGTAGATATACAGAGAATCAAGTAAATACACAGACGTTCCCCAACATTAACTAATAGTCCTGTATAATGCAAAGCACCAGAACCCTCTACCCACGTATGTCATAGGGCTCAAGTATACAATTCAAGTTTCATTTAAAAAGTGCCCCCCGGCTGTATTTTAAAATGTGCAGCTCAGTGCTTACTGCGTGATACACTATCAACACTGCTTTAGACAAATTAGACAAATCCAGCATGGTGTTCCACAGGGCTCCATACTGGGGCTGCTATTACTTTCACTATTTATAAATGACATGCCTGTTAACTGAGGAGGTGCCACAGTTCATCTCTTTGTGGATGATGCAATCATCTATCACTCATCCTCTGACCTGGGCTGGATAAACCGGAACCTTGAATCCAATTTCCATGCTCTTGAGGAATGGTTTCATGATACCTGTCTGGTCCTAAACACAAAGAAGACCAAGACCATGTTGTCTCATAACTCAGGGTCCATACCCTCATCTCATCACCCCCTTGCAGTCAGATAAAAGGATGGCAACCCCCTAGAACTAGTTACCTACTTTACATACCTGGGGGTCACCCTGGACCCCTCACTCACTTTTGAGAACTATGTCAATGTTTTGTTGAAAGCTTTCAACTAACGACTTGATCTTCTTTACCACTTCCATCCCTTCCTGACTTGGGCCTCATGTCTAAAAATAGCGATATCTACTCTCCTCTCCCTGCTAGCTTATGGTGCCCCGCTGCTCCTCCAAGCATGTGCATCCACTCTTGCACTTATCAATCAACTCTACCTAAGGATTGGGCATTACACTCTTGGTTCTGACCCTCGTCTTCATCACTGCAAAGTTCTCTCCTCCCTAGGCTTGGCACACCTTGAGAACAAACTCCTATATACAACACCTGAGTGATCTTATCAGCCATAAATGTACTCAGTGCACCCTACGCTTCATGGCCTTCCCCCTCCTGGTTACTCCCAACCCCCCCATCTGGTGGTTGGCAGGTGGCCGTTTGCCTTTACAGCAACATCTGCCTGGAATTCACTCCCACACGAGATTCTCTCCTCTACTTCCCTCACTCAGTTCAAACACAAATTTTCATGCTATCTTCTTGCCCCCCCCCCGCATCTTTTTCTGCTAACCTACTTCTCCAGGTAATCTCTGCACTGATTATAATTTGTACTATGCACTTAGCCTAATGGCTCGTTTGTCATGCTGTAACATGGTCTGACTCCAAGGTCACCTTGTAACTGTATCTGTAATTGTATATCATTGTATTTAACTGCTCATTGTATTTGTTCTCTCCTAAATTTTGTACTCATGTTGTATTGTTTCAATCTGGGTTGTCCTTGAAAAAGGAACTGTATTGGCTCAGTGGGCTTACCCGAGCACCAGGGTTGAATAGGATCCTGTCCTAGTTGTTATGGAGAGTTTGAATGCAAGGATCTTTTCTGTTCTTTCCTTTCCTGTCTCTTGTCTGTCTGGTTGTGCAACCAAATTTTCTCGTGAGATCTACGATTTGATCACCCCGACAGTCTCGCAGTTCTCTGCCTCTCTCTGTCTCTCAGTCTTCCCTTGCTGTTTATGTCTTTTTCCTCCCTTGTATATCTGCTGGTATAAAAATATATGCAAATCATTATGTAGAAATAGAACTGATATTGGGATCCCTTTGTTTAGAAATTATATAGTGTTACTGTTGACATGTATATAATTATAGTTTGAGATGATTGCAAAAATATATTGGGAACTCAAGGGGTTAACCTGAGAGCAGTTTTTAAGCCCTTTTTTAGAAGCTGTGGAAAACTCAGATGGATCTTCTCTGTTTACTCTGCCTTTGTAAAAAGTTATTCCGAACAATTTTCATTTTTTATGTTACTGCTAGTACCATTAAACACTTTTTGCGAATTTTACAACTGCTCCTGATTTTCCTATGCTTCCTGACCTGTGCCTCAATGACAAGGATGTGTATATTTTATATGTAACCTGATTTTCTTTTACCAGAAAAGGAACACTTAGCCATTTACACATATTATAACTAGTCTTATTCATTTCTTAATTTTAGCTTCTGTGCTATCTACGGTATGCTCAACAATCACACAGCCAATACAAACAAGCAAACATTCGGCATTGACAAATGCTTGTCTCTTTTGAGGCATGGAGCAATAGCCTAACAGAATTATGGATATGCTGAAGTTTCTCGAAAACAACTTCTACATCTTTTACGGTTGCACTCATGCAAGGTCTAACAACATAAAGGACAGTGCCATCAGCATAGTAGCAAAGCAGGGCATCATCAATGTCTTTATCAAGATCTTTAGTGAAGACCACGAAAATACATGGCCCCAGTATGGACTCTTGAGGGACACTTTTATTTATGGGTACACAAAATGAAATTCTCATATATTTCTTTGACGGTATTACCAGGAAGGTGGATCAAGGGAGAGCAGTGGACGTGGCCTATCTGGACTTCAGTAAGGCTTTTGACACATGCCACACTGTGTCACACAGGAGGCTAATTAAAAAACTAAGCAGCCTAGGGGTGGGGAGAAAGTGACAAGCTGGGTACCAAACTGGTTAAGGGATTGGAAGCAAAGGATGGTGGTAATGGTAGCCACTCAGATGATAAGAGAATGACTAGTGTGGTGCCACAGGTTTAGGTGCTGGGACTGGTCCTCATGAATGGTCCTCATGAATGTCTTCATAAGCGACATTACAAAGGAGCTTGAGGGTAAGGTGTGTCTCTTTGCAGATGATACAAAAATTTGCAACAAGGCTGACACTCAGGAAGGGTGGAGAGAATGCAAAGGGATCTGAAGAAACTAGAGGAATGGTCTAGAAGGTGGCAGCTGGAGTTTAGAGCCAAAAAGTACAAGGTTATGCATTTAGAGTTGCAGAACCCAGGGGCTGTGTATAAGATGGGGGGGCAGCCTGGTGGCACTGAGGGTTGAGGCACTGGACACCACACCTCGCACCACACTGGTGACCCAAATTCGAGAATGAGCTCAGGCACCGGGGAGTGGCAGGGGAGGGAGAGGATCAAGCATCTGATGGACTGCTCTCCTCTCCTCTCCTTGGAAGGAAACCAGGGGTTCCCCGGTGCAATATAGACCCCCAGTGGAGACTAGGAGTACTACTTGTGCCTAGTGTGCATAGGGGAGGAGCACAGTGGATGCCTATGGCACCTCCGTGTAGGCATCATTGCATGCCCGTGCTCCTAGGGGGAAACATAAGAGAAATCCCCAGTCTTGAGGATAGGCGAAGGCACCTCCTGTCCCAGCCACACTCCCACCATCTGGCTCACTCTCCAGGGTCTCCCCCTTCTGACTCCAGCCCGGCACATTAGATAACAGATAGAGCACCAGAGTGTAAAGGCGGCCCCAACTCGGGGGGCTCAGAGCCAGGGGATTTGCTGGGCTGGGTAGGCCTGGAGCAAGCGAGCTTCAGACAGGAAGGAAGAGCCTGGGCAGAAGAGATCACTGAAGAGAGTTCCTCGGGGTCCAGCAGAAACAGAGTCTACAAAAAAAAAAGATGTGGGGGGGAGTGGAGCTTACAGTCTGCAAGCAAGAAAGAGATCTGGGTCATCTAGCTGGACAGTGTAACATAGCAGTGGGAAAAGCTAGCAGGATGCTGGGGTGCCTTAGGAGAGGGATTACTAGCAGGAGGAGTGAGGTTGTACTTCCATTATTTGCTCACTGGTGAGGCCCCACCTGAAGTAGTGCAGGAACTCAATATGTATTCCCTTGAAGAGAAGAGAGCAAGAGGGGACATAATTGAGACCTACAAGAACCTCAGAGGAGTGAACAGGGTGCAAGTTGGAGGGTCTGTTTCAGAGAAAGGAAGGCACTGGAACAATGGGGATCATGCAATGAAGCTAAGGGGGGGAAGTGTAGGAGATATGAGCAGAAATACTTTTTCACAGAAAGGGTGGTGGATGACTGGAACATCCTGCCAGAGGAGGTAGTGGGGGCAAAGACTGTGGGGAGCTTCAAGCATGCATGGGATAGGAACAGGGGCATATTAGGTAGAGGAGCAGGGGAGGGTGTGACCGCTGTGACCAACAAGGGTTAGTGTTGGTGGAACAGGCAGAGACAAGAGGCAGACTGGATGGGCCTAACAGTCCTTTCTGACAACAAAAATCTGGTTGGTTAGTGCAGCGTCACCTTGCTTGGAGAATAAACAGCTTTTATTTCATATTCTGAAAAGCTTCCTGGTGTTTTTTCTTCCTAGGAGTGCATTCACCTAACTTTCGCTGTGATTGTTTCGGGCTGGCTGCCCTTGAATGCACTGACTGTCCATATCCAGAGCACTGTTTTACCTAAAAAATCTGTTTCAATATCTCTTCCACAGTCCTAAAGATGAATAAGATTATTTCAGAATATTCTCCAATGGTGTGGCCTTACATACAGTACAAGTCACATTAAACTGTTCCATCAACTCACTGGTATAGAATTTTTTTTTGTGATGCTACTGGAGTGGCAACTCAAACTGCTGAAGCTTTCAACTATTTTCCAACCATTCTTCACTGCCTATTCAGCTCACGTGTAACTGTTTATGAAATGGCAGTAGCTGCATTTTCATGCCATTGTTTATAAATATCACAGCATTCCTTTAGAGCATTGTTTATAAATATCACAGCATTCCTTATGAGCATTGTTTATAAAAATCACAGCATTCCTTAAGAGTTGTTAAGTCTGCCTTCTGAAATGAAACTCATAAGCACTCAGCTGAAAATAAAGCTTATAGCACATAACAGCTAGATGCAAACCAATACTAAACATTTACTAATTCATTGAATTAAACCTTACTCAGATTAGGAAACTCATTGAACAATGCTACACCAGTGATTTGATTGAACAGTTTAATGTGACTTGTACTGTACATTGACCTTTGTTAATTTTTATGTATATTATAGTTAGGCTTGGCAGTTTGCGATTAATATCGATTTCCGTCGATTTACATCGAGACGTGCTATTTTGTCAATTTCAAGGAAAATCTATTTTCATCGATTTCTATCAAAATGCTATTATTTCGTGCATCACTTGAAAACGTTCTGATTAAAATTTTAATTGCCTGGTGATTTTGATCGTAAACTGCCCTGCCTCTCATAACTTTACTTTAGCTTGTGATTCCCTATTCCGAATAGGGAATCACAAGCTAAAGTAAAGTACTGAGAGACAGGGCAGTTTACGATCTAAATCACCAGGCAATTAAAACTTTAATCAGAACGTTTTCACTTGCAAATACTTAGACGTATGGCTGAATTCTATTCCATTAACACCTAATTACTAGTTGCTGCATAGTTCTGTGGTTTCCCGTGCCCTCTGAGCTGATAATAAATTAAGTAGTGTTTTAATCAGACCTCAGATTTCAGATCAAGCAACACATCCAAACAGCATGGGTCAAAAAAGAAAATGTGCAGACGAGTATTGCTCTGAATTCCCTGAAATGGAATTAAAAACTGTCAAAAAGACTGGTGATGGGGAAATTATTGACATTTTGTGATGCAAGATTTGTAAAATCGAAGTATTTGGTCAGGCAAATCGCATTTCTGAGCATTTTAACAGCAAGACACACCTGAGGCTAAAACAAAGTCTGGACATTATCTCGCAGCCCTCAATGGAATCGTTTATGGGGCGTATGAAGCAGAAAAAAGAAGAAGCTGCCGATTTCCCACATGATCTTGTTAGGGCTTTGTGTTTTGAAGCAATTCCGATGAACGCAGCCCGGGGCTCCAGCTATCTGATGTGTGTTCTAAGAAAATATGCACCAGCTGGGAGAATATGTCCAAAAAGACATCAGCTAGAGGATAAATATATTCCAGAGGTCTTCATGCATCACAAAGCAAGAATAAATGAGCTGCTATCTGGTGAGCAGTTCTCTATTGTTGTCGATGAAACACCTGAGTTGGCAGGTCTACCTGCTATTAATGTTCTGGGAGTTTTTTACTCATCTAAAAATAGATCCATAAACTGTCTGCTACTGAAATCAACAGTTGTTATGCAGTGCAATGCGGGTGTAATCTCTAACTTACTCCATGACATGATGAGAGACTATTGCTTGTCTTGGTCTGATTGTGTCTCAATAAACACTGATTCAGCAATGTACATGCAGAGAATGATTAAAGACCTTAGAGACATTTACCCACATTTGCTGCACATACCCTGCATCGCACATTTATTGCACGTAGCTATTGACCATGCTATTAAAACAGACGAATTTTGTGATGTAAATGAAATTGTGGTACATTTTCCAGCTCTATTTAAGAGTGCTAATAAACAGAGGAGATCATTTTTTTAAAGTGTATGCAAACAATGGTGTTCCACTAACCAGTACGAAACTCCCCCTCAGAGCTGTCCCTTGTCATTGGTTTTCATGGTTAGAAGCAGCACAGTACATTCATGCGCATTGTGATAGTGTATGTGACTTTTTAATTAATGAGGAGGTAGAGCATCAGTCTAAAAAAAGCTTCCAAATTACGGAGACTTGTAATGGATGATTCCAGTCAAAGAGATCTCTACTGCAAGCTTATATTTCTGTGCAGTTTTCTAGGAAAAATCCATGTTATACATGTACAGATGGAAACCAAAGCACCACTAATTCACAAAATTGACAGACTACTGAACTTCGATCTGAGTGTGGCAAGTGATGTCAAAAGTTCACTAAAAGATGTTGATTTAAAGTCAATGGGATCCAAACGACAGTACCTGTCTGCAGCAATGCATTCTTTCTCAAGAAATTTTCATTCAAAGCTAAGCGCAACACTTGCACGAAATGTGCCTGAAGGACTTTATGGTTCTGGATTGTTGTTTGACAATTGCAGGATGTTTGATCCCTTTATAAATCTCTGCTGATGTCTCTAAATATGTTTCCATAAGCAACACCTTTCACTGCAAAAAAGAAGACTTTGAGCGGGACTTTAGTTTATATATGAAACTTGAGGTTCCTTCAGACCGCACGATCTCTCCGATGGAGTACTGGGAGAGTGAGATCCTAAACCTACTTGTACTTTCCAATGTTACGTTGCGGGCACTGGCTATGCCAGTTACATCTTTCTGCTGTAGAGCGCTCGCTTAGTTCTGTACAGAAAAGTTCAAGATAACTCCGAATGTGCCTTTCAGAGGAGAGACTGGGGATGCTAAACATTTTGTACCACAACAAGGACATAACAGGAAGTTTTGATGCATTTAGCAACACATATTTAAAAAAATTCCACAACTGAATCCAGCACAGATTTGCACTTTGTGGGGGGGGGGGAGCATGTGGTATTGTCTTTGTATAACTCTGTGTATCTCCATATGTTGTAGTGTCTCTGTGTATGTTGTAGTGTCTTTGTATAACTCTGTGTGTCTCCATATGTTTTTTACCATAAAGATCTATTTTAATCGAAATAAAGTCCTTAAAATAAACATCGATTTTAGCCGTCGAAATTTGTTAAAAATAAAAATCAAAAACTGCCAAGCCTAATTATAGTATGCACCATCAACATGCTGTGTAGCACCCAGACCTATAAATAAATAAAATAATGTTAAAGTACTGCAGGGTTTTTCTTGTAGAAATTATTTTCTTTTCCAGTAAAAGTGTGTTTTTGCCTCATTACTTTGGGCCAGAAGAAAAGAGCACAAATAGCCAGAACATTTAAACATTTAAATACTCATGTGACCCTATTTTTGAGTTTCTCCATGCAGCACATGAATACAGATAGATGCTGAAAAATATAGAAACCCAGAACATGTCGGCAGATAAAGGTCTACTGGCCCTTCTAGTTCATCAATTATACCTGGCCTGCCCAACCTGCTTATTCAGTCCCACCCTTGTCCCTGCCCCCTCTTACTAAGGACTTGTGCCTGTCCCACCTAGAGATGCAGCAAAATAAAATTTTATTTATTTTATTTAGCTTTTGTTTGCCAGTGAAATCGGAAATTTTGCCACACAAAATATTTTGTGACATTTCGCCCGCCACAAATCCTGCCCCAATTATGTATCCCTGGTGTCTAGTGCCCCCCACGGGGCCAATCACTGGCCCAAATTAATAGTAAAGACCCCCAGTTAACTCCTCATCCCCCATACCCTGGACCACCGATCCTTAATTAAATGTACGCTCCCTAGTGTCTAGTGGTCTCCTCAGCCGATCACTGGCCCAAATTAATAAAAAAGACCCCCAGTTACTCATCCCCCCATCCCCTGGATCACGATCTTTAATTAAGCCCACTTCCTGGTGTCTAGTGGATCTCACCCCCAAACTGTAACATACATATCTGCCCCCCCCACAATAGGCCAGTGGCACAGCCCTCCACCTACCTCCATGGCCAGCAGCCTGACTGAGCACTCATGAATGAGCAAGTGCTTGTACAAGTACATGCTCATTCACTAAAGTGCACAGTAGCGCTTCGATGAATGAGCGCATGCTTGTACAAGCATGTGCTCATTCACTGACGCTTAGTCAGGCTACCGGATGTACAGGTGAGTGGACGGCTGTGCTGGTGGCCCAATCAGGGTACGGGGGGCAGCGGGATGGGTACTGATGACAGGGTGGGGGCATGGGGCTACACTAGACACCAGGAAGTGGGCATATAATTAAGGATCGGGGTCTGGGAGATGGGGTAATGAGTTAACTGGGGGGGTTCTGTACTAATTTGTGCCAGGAACTGGCCGGAGGGATCCACTAGACACCAAGGAGTGGGCATTTAATTAAGGATTGGGGGTCCGGGGGATGGGGGATGCTGAGTTAAATGGGGCGGTGTTCATTACTAATTTGGGCCAATGATTAGCTGGGGGGGACCACTAGACACCAGGGAGAAAATTTAATTGATAATTTGGGCCAGTGGTCCACTACCACATTGTGAAATTTCACCTGCAGGTGGTGAAATTTCACCCACGAGTGAAATTTCACCGGCTTGGGGGTGAAATTTCACTCACATCCATGGGTAAAATTTTGCCCGCCAAAATATTTCATGGAATGAGCGAATTAGGTGAAATATTTCACTGGGCAAAATTTTCCAGTTTCGCACAACACTAGTCCCACCCCAATTTAAAACCATCCCTTGAATTGGTCTTTACTAGCTCTGCAGGCAGTTTGCTCCACTTGCCCACCACTCTGGAAAAAGTACTGCAGACATCCTTCTTGAATCTCCCTCCAGCCAGTTTCATTGAGTTTCCCCTCATAACTGTGTTTGCACACAAGGCAAATATGGCCTTGTTGTCTACCCTGTTTACCCGATGCAGGTACATGTAGGATTCTGTCATATCACACTTCTACCTCCTATTCCTAAAGGTGTACATGTCAAGGTCCTGCAACCTCTTCTCTCAATTCATACTCCCCATACCCTGGATCATGTCAGCTGCCCTGTGTAAATTCTCCCTTGCCAGTCTGGACCCCTCTTTCACTCTTTTTGTTGTTTTGCTTTACATTCTCCCTCTCATACCCACCACTCTCACTCTACTCTGCCCGTTCTTTCCCCTCTCCTGATGCCAGGCACCTTTCCCATTGTGCCTCATTTATATCCAAATTCTATTTTTTTTTGTTTGTTTTTTTGTAAACTCTTTTTCCCTCTGGTCGCCGGCACTTCAGGACCTCCCTCAGGTGAGACCTCACACGATCGGCACCTACTGCCCATGTGAAACCCCTCTAACCAGGAAATCAGGTGCTGGACTCCCCCCAACCACAGCCACAGGAGAGTAGGGGGGCCCAGGAGAGCTGGTCAGGCTAGATCTGGTGTTGGGCATGTTGGCAGATTCTGCGAGGACCACCATCATCCTCCTGAGTGCCGGGGTTTTTCCTTGTTTGTTTTGCCCCTCCCTAAGGCATGGACATGCAAATGACATCCAGCGTGTGGCAGGCATGCTCCCACACCCGCATGCAGGATGTCTGAGAGAGTGAGAGAGAGTGAGAGAGAGAGAGAGAGAAAGCAGCCAAAAGCTTCCTTAAATCAAGGAGGTAATTTAATAGACTACATTGAGTTGAGTTATTAATTTTTGGGCCTGTGTACATATGTAGTTTGATTCTCTGTTTTTGGGGTTGACTTTTCTTAGTTTAACTTTTATTTACCAGGTAGGAACTCTAGCTGGGAGATACTTACAGTCATTTGTGACTAGACCTGTTACCTAACCTCTGTGAAATAGGTGTCTGAAAGGAAGGAAGGCACTCCCCGGTGTGGAGGGTCACAGTTGTAGTTGATTGTTTCTGGGAGGCACAGGTTTGCTCCCACCCATCCTACCCCTCACCCTACCCACAGCACATAACTTCCTTATATCAGTGGTTCTGACATAATTTCTCCAAAATTGCTAACAAAATATACCTGTTCATATCCTTAAAGGCACAACACACTGAATAGGGGTTAGAGACACTCACAAGCTTGCACACACTAAATCAAGAACAAAAAAAAAGTAAAACATCTGAAACAGGAAGGGACACAGACATGTGGGGAGTGGTGCAATGCACTGGCTGTGGGGCAGCACATTTTGGAGACTGCATTGCTGCCCTATTTGCAGGCACCTCTCTGGTCTGAGGGAGGAGATTGCTCATCTCTATGCTGACCAGGCAATGATTTGGGAAACCTGCTCCTCCACCCAGGGACCACCCAGGCCACCACCACCACCACTACCTCAGAGGTTGCCAAGAAAGAGAAGTGGTTGGACCACAGTGGGCTCAGGGAGGGTGAGGGTGATGGAACAAAGGTGCATCCCTCCGGTTGTGTTTCTCCACAACTCATTCACCACTCTGGCAGACCATGGTTCCTCTATGGAGGCGCCTGCAGTGGAGACTGAGGAGGATGCTGGGAACCTCCACAATGAAGACCCACAGGAGGGTGGCACAGGACCCCACAGGGGAAGGAAACAACTCCTTGTGGGGAACCCAGTTGTTAGGGGGGTAGAACTGGGTGAGGGAGGGTAAAGGGAGGTAGGGTGCTTGCCCGGCACAATGGCTTGGAGGGACAGAAAATGAATCCTCAGGACTGTGGGAGCAGCTGCAAGGGGAAGTGAGCTGGATGTCATTATTCACCTAGGGACAAATGACCTGGCTGAGAATGGGATCAGAGCAGTCCAACAGGAGTTTGCGGAGTTGGAGAGGGGTCTTAGACAAGTAGCACATACTGTAACATTCTCGGAAGTGCTACCTGTCTATGGCATGGATGAGGCTATGGTACTCCACACCATGGGATTCAATGACTGGTTGAAAAACTGGTGCAGAGCTCAGGGATTTGGCTTCATTGGGGACTGGGGCTCCACCTGAAGGGATGCAGGCCTATACTGGCACAATGGTCTGCATCTGTCCAGGAGGGGAACCAGGATCCAAGGTTACAGGTTTAAATGCTTCATTGGCAAACATTTGAACTAGCCAAGGAGGAAGGCACAGAAAAGGAAAAGGGAAATCCTAGCCCCCCCAAAAACAAAAAACAGGGTAGTTAGCGAGGTAAACACCAAGATAGAGCAGTTGATAGGGAGAAGGGTAGGGGTAAATGGAGAAAAAGACAAAGGCAGTAAGGACAAGGACAGGGCAAAAAGAAATAAGGCCATAAAAAAAATTGAGGGTAATGAGTACCAATGCTCATAGTCTGGGTAAAATGCTGCCTGAACTGGTGGCCTTGATGGAAGATGGATGCCTGGATATAGTGGCAATTACAGAAACATGATACACAGAGAACCATGACTGGGATGTCAACATACCAGGGCACACAATCTACAGGAGGGACTGAGAGGGTAGAAGAGGAGGAGGAGTAGCCCTCTATGTAAGGGACGGGATCAAAGCAACAGAACTAAAGGGTAAACAGGGAGGAGAGGGAGCACTGTGGGTCACCCTGGAGACTGGAAATTGCACCACAATCTGCACAGGGGTTGTATACAGACCCTCCATCTCAGGGGGAGGAAATGGACAAGAAAATGATAGAAGGCATCCTTAGGATGGCAGAGAAAGGGGATATATTGCTGATGGCGGACCTGAATATGCCAGATGTTAACTGGAGCACCTTTGCTGCAGCCACATCCAAGAGCAGGGCCATTCTCGATGCTCTACAGGGGGCATGCCTCAGACAGCTAGTTTTGGAACCCACTCAGGAGGGAGCAATCTTAGGCCTTGTACTCTCAAATGGGGACAGAGAGAGGATCTCAGATCTAGAAGTGGGTAGCCATCTGGGAACAACTGACCACCAAACAATGTGGTTCACGATAAAGTTAGCTGTAGAGTCAAGCCATACAAAAGTGAAGGTACTGGACTTCAGGAGGGTTGATTTTGTCAAAATGGGAGAGTGCCTCAGAAAAGCACTAGCAAATAGGCAGGAAGATGGGGTGCAGCAACAATGGGGAAACATCAAAACTGCCATCACCGAGGCTACACTCCTTTGTGTGAAGCAAATAAACAAATCAAAATGATAGAAAAAAACACTGTGGTTCTCAAAAGAAGTGGCAGGGAAGGTTAGGGAGAAAAAGATAGCATTCAGGAAGTATAAGGAAGCACAGAAGGAGCAGGACAGGGAACTGTACCAGTTAAAGCAGAAGGAAGCAGGGAAGGCAATCAGAATAGCAAGGCCCAGACTGTGGAAAAGATAGACAACTCGGTTAAGAAGGGGGATGAAACTTTTATAGGTACATTAGGGAGCAAACAAAGACTAAGGCAGGGATACTGAGGCTGAATAAAGAGGAGGGTGGTTGGGCAGAGAGCGACAGTGAAAAAGCAGGGATACTGAATGAATACTTCTGCTCAGTATTCATAATGGAATAGCAGGGGGAGATGCCTAATCCAGTCAATAGAAGCACTCTGGATAGGGGGTTGATATTAGTCCTTTTACAGAAGAATGGGTTCTGAAAGAACTCCTAAAACTGAAGGTGGATAAAGCAATAGGGCCTGATGGGATTCTCCCCAGAATTCTAAAAGAACTAAGGGAAGAACCAGTAACACCACTTACTACTCTTTTTAATAAGTCATGGGAGGATGGAGTGGTACCTGAGGACTGCAGGAGGGCAGATGTGATTCCCCTTCACAAAAGTGGGAGCAAGACAGAGGCAGGAAACTACAGACCCGTCAGTTTGACCTCAGTGGTAGGGAAAATTATGGAATCACTTCTGAAGGAAAGAATGGTTGAGTACCTAGAGGCCAGTTGGGCACAGGACCCAAGGCAGCATAGATTCACAACAGGAAGATCATGTCAGACAAATCTAATTGATTTCTTTGACTGGGTGACCAAAGTAGTAGACCAGGGAGGGGCTGTGGACATGGCTTACCTAGACTTTAGCAAGGCATTTGACACAGTCTCTCACAAAAGATTAATAAACAAATTAGCCAGCCTGGGAGTGGGTCCCAGGGTGGTAACCTGGGTAAAACATTGGCTGGACAACAGGAAACAGAGGGTAATAGTAAATGGTGTCCACAGTGAAGAAAGGGGGGTTACTAGTGGGGTACCGCAGGGTTCAGTACTGGGGCTGGTCCTTTTTAATGTCTATATACAGTAAGTGACATTGCAGAGGGACTGGAAGAGTATGTCTCTTTGCAGATGACACAAAGATCTGCAACAGGATTGATACTCAAGGTGGGGTGGAAAGGATGAAAAAGGACTTGGCAAGGTTAGAGGAATGGTCAAATGTATAGCAGCTTAGATTCAATGCAAAGAAGTGCAAAGTAATGCACCTGGGAAACAAAAACCCAGGGGAAGAGTACGCAATGGGGTGAGATACTGACAACAACCAAAATGGAAAGGGACCTGGGGGTAGTCATATCAGATGACCTAAAGATGGGCAAGCAATGTGAGAAGGCAGTAAGGAGGGCTGGGGGGATACTGAGTTGCATAGGGAGAGGCATCACCAGTAGAAAACAGGAAGTTGTTGTCCCTCTGTACAGACAGTTGGTAAGACCACATCTGGAGTACTGTGTACAGTTCTGGTGACACCATCTCCGCAAAGACATAGACAGGGTGAAGGCTGTCCAGAGGAGGGCAACAAAAATGGTGCAGGGTCTGCACCAGAAGACATATGAAGAAAGACTAAAGGAGCTTAAGATGTATAACCTCGAGGAAAGGAGGGAGAGGGGGAACATGATAGAAACTTTCAAATGCCTCAAGAGAATCATAGAAACATAGAAACATAGAATTTGATGACAGATAAGGACCGCTTGGCCCACCTAGTCTGCCCATTTCCCTACCTAACAGATAAGCTGCAGATCCTAGTTAACCAACAGCTTACTTCCTCCTCCTACCCCCCACTAGGACTGCCTTATGCCAGTCCCATGCATTCTTGAAGTTCCCCACTGTTCTTGACTCCATGACCTCCTCAGGGAGGCTGTTCCATGCATCCACAACCCTCTCAGTGAAAAAATACTTCCTCACATTACCTCTGAGCCATCCCCCCTCTATCTTCAAATTGTGCCCCCTTGTTCCTGCACATCTCTTTTTCTGGAAGATGCTACTCTCTTGGACTTTGTTAATTCCCTTGAGGTACTTGAAAGTTTCTATCATGTCCCCTCTCTCCCTTCTTTCCTCAAGGGTATACATATTAAGCTCCTTTAGTCTTTCTTCATATGTCTTCTGGTGCAGACCCTGCACCATTTTGGTTGCCCTCCTCTGGACAGCCTCCACTCTGTCTATGTCTTTGCGGAGATGGGGTCTCCAGAACTGCACACAGTGCTCCAGATGGGGTCTCACCAACTGTCTGTACAGAGGGATAACAACTTCCTGTTTTCTACTATTGATGCCTCTTCCTATGCATCCCAGTATCCCCCCCCCCCAGCCTTCCTTACTGCCTTCTCACATTGCTTGCCCACCTTTAGGTCATCTGCTATAATTACCAACAAAGTCCAAGAGGGTAGCATCTTTCAGAAAAAGAGATGTGCAAGAACAGGTGAGCACAATTTGAAGATGGGGGGTGGGACAGCTCAGAGGTAATGTGAGGAAGTATTTCTTCACAGAGAGGGTTGTGGATGTATGGAACAGCCTTCCTGAGGTGGTCATAGAGTCAAAAACAGTGGGGGAATTCAATAATGCATGGGACAGACATAAGGCGATTCTAGTGGGGGGGTAGGAGTAAGTAGGCTGTTGGTTAACTAGGATCTGCAGCTAATCCATTAGGTAGGGAAATGGGCAGACTAGGTGGGCCTAGCGGTCCTTATCTGCCATCAGGCTCTATGTTTCTATGTCTGCCATCACCACTCCAATCTAGAGTCCACAGCTGCTGTGCTCCCAGTCTCCACTAGAAGCCACCACATCTGCAGAATAAAGTCCCCCCCTCCCTCCCAGGAGAGGAGAGCCTTCCTCCAGATGCTCAGTCATCTCCTCCCCAGTGGAACCCCCAGCTCCCTGAGCTCACTACCAAACATGGGTCGCCAGTGTGGCATGAAGAAAGACATGCCTTAGTTCTCATCGCCCCTGGGCCAGCCTCCCAAATTCAAATTTGGTTTCCTTCCTTCCTACGTTAAATCCTTTCTGTTCAATCCCTCTTCTTCCTATCCTCTCTGCATCAATATTTCCCATTCCCTCTTGAGTCCTTCTAGGAAATCTATTGTTGGACAATCTGCTTTCTCATATCGCTTTCCAAAACTTTGGTTCTCCCTTCCCTTGTCAATTCATTCTGCCTCTTCTGCTTCCTCCCTAAAGTCTGTTCTTGATGACTTTTCTTCTCCTACCTGCAACTGTCCATGACCCTTTTTCTCTTGTCTTCCTTCCCTACTTTAGTTTAACCCTGGCCTTGATGTTCCTTTCATTCCCCTTCTTTACCTATAAGAGTAGCTCCCCCACCTAATTTACTTATTGAAATGTTTCACCAAGAAGGCACACTGAGCAACAAGTTGCTTGTCTCCCAGTGCTACCTGGGGGGTAGGGAATAATGGGACAGAATACAGAGAAATGCTACAATGTTGATATACAATTTGCTTACTTGCATACAATGAGAGAAGAAGGGATTACAGATGGATAACATTGGATAACAATGCAACAGTTAAGTATAGTAGATATGAAGATACATAGAGCAAATTGGCAACAGTTGGTAACAGCTGGTAAAACTGGAACACATATAATAACTTGGCAACAGCATGTAGCACTAGATGGTAAAGTGACCCAATAGTAATTGGTAGCCATTAGCGTAACATAGAGATTCAATATTTACAGTGATTGGAGTAAAGAGAGGAAGAATGGAAGGAGAGAACAAAAAATTGCAGGGTGTAGAATGGCAGAAGGGAAAGGAAATTTACGGAGAGACAAAGACAGAACATGATTTTCGAGGCAAACAGAGATGCCAGGGTGGACTAAATTGCATATAAGAGGGGTATAGGGGTAGGTTATAAGTACTTAATTGAGTGTTGGGGTAGGCCACTGTTAGGCTGTGTTAACTGGAAGGGGGGTAGGAGGAGAGGAGAGGAGGGAGGTAGAGTGTGGCAGGGTGATGAGAGAGGTATTGTAGGTGGGGGTATCCAAGGAGGGAAGGGGGTTGAAATTCAACAGTGTCCTGCTATCACTATCTGGGAAGGCTGTGGACAGCCCTGCTGTAGGACACCGATTATAGGCAATGAGAGTTATTTACATATAGTGATGTGAGAGGGGTTGTTGGGGGGGTGTTGTGGGAGGGGGTGGCAGAGATCAACTATAGTGGGGGGGGTAGTGCCCCACCAGTGTGCTGGGTGACCCTGCCTGCACAAGCCAGTGATCTAGCAGTGACTGAGGGGTGCAGTAAAAGGAGTAATAGGGGAAAGGGGGTAAAGTTGTAGCCCACCGTGCACTATGGATCCTGCCTGCACAAGGCACTGATCGAGCTCACGGGAGGGAGATAGATTAAGCATAGGAAAAGAAGGGGGAGGAACATTTTAGGAGGAGGGAGAGTAGGGGAAAGGAGGAGCATGATCAGAGGGAAATAGGAGTGGTGGGGAGTAGGTATATGAGCCTGAGCAGAGGTCAACTTTAGTAGGGGGGTAGTACACCACCAGTTTGCTGGGTGAACCTGCCTGCACAAGGCAGTGATCTAGCAGTGACTGAGGGGGTGCAGTAAAAGGAGAAATGGAAATAGAAATAATAGTAATAGAAATAATGTAATCTGTGTTTTATTTTCTGCATGTATCTGTTTACTGATATGTCTTTCAGACTTCTAATTATGGTTCTTTGGAATTTTGTATTACTGTATATGTCTCCTATTTATTTGAATTTATAATATTATTGTTTATCCTTCTCTATTCCCCCCCCTCCTGGATGCATCTGGAAATGAGCTCTTAGCAGCTCAGTATGTCTTTCCTGGTGAAACTTTTGAAATAAATAAATAAAATGAATGAATTAATTAATCAATCAATCAATAAGGCTTTCAACACTGTTCCACATAGGCGGCTAACAAGCAAGCCGAGTAGCTTAGGAGTGGGTCCAAAGATAATAAACTGGGTAAGAAATTGGCTAGGACACAGGTGGCATGGGGTTGTAGTAAACAGAGTTCACTCCAATAAAGGAAGGGTGACCAGTGGGGTAACTCAGAGATCATTGCTGGAACTAGTCTTCTTTAATGTCCTTGTAAATGATATTGCAGAGGAGCTGGAAGGAAAGGTTTGCCTCTTTGCAGATGACACTAAAATCTACAATAGGGTGGACGTTCGGGGGGGGAGGCTGTGAGAAGGCTGAGAAGAGACCTGAGAAAACTCAGGGAGTAGTTAAGGGTATGGCAGCTGGGTTTCAATGTGATAAAAGTGCAAAGTAATGCATTTGGGGCACAGGAACCTAGGGACAGAGTATAGAATGCAAGGAGTGGTACTGATGGCCACCAAGCGGGAAAGAGACCTGGGGATAATCACATTGGATGAGCTAAATTTGGCCAGGCAGTGAAACAAGGCAGTTGGGAGGGTTAGGGGGCTACTGGGATGCATATGGAGGGGTATCACCAGCAGAAAGAGGAAGGTGGTATTGCTTCTGTATAGATCTGTAGTAAGATGCCACCTAGAGTACTGTTTCCTGTTCTGGAGACCACATCTCCAGAAGGAAATGGACAGAGTGGAGGCAGTCCAGAGGAGGGCAACTAAGATGGTACAGAGTGCATCAAAAGCCCTGCAACCCTGCCCCCCCCAACTCCCTGCTGTCTCTCTCTCTCTCTCTCTCTCTCTCTCTCTCCCCCCTTGCTCTCTCCATTCCCTGTCTTCTCCCTTTCCCAGTCTTCTTCCTCATGCCTTCCACCCCCTCCCATCCCTGTCTTCTACCTAATGCTTTCCTCCACCCCTATCACCTACCACTCCTAGTCTCACCTTTCCTTCCCTACGTGTACTTCCTCCTCCCCATCTCCCCTCTATCACTGTCCTATCCATCCTTTCCACCTTGCTCTCTTCTACCCCTTCTTCCCTCCTAACCTGACCCCCTCAATTCACCCCTATCCCTCCCTGCTCCTACCATACTCCCCACCCTTCCCATACCCTATCTCCCTCTATCCCCCTTACCTCACTCCCACCTCCCCCGATCACCCCTACCCCTTATTGCACTGTTTTGCCTCTTACACTTCTATGACAGTATCACTACTCTGACTGCCTCATGTTTTACTTTCCCCCATCTCAGTCTAATGTCACTCACGCCCTGGTTTAACTTTTTGTCCCTTGACTTTTTTTGTTCCTTCATAGTAATTATCGTTTGCTTCTCATTGTACATACTTGATGTTGATTGTACCTATTCCAATTGTTTGTTCACTGATTGTAATTGAGGCAGAACCATTGTAAAAGAACCGTTGGTTCAAAGGTGTTTTGTAATCCTAGTACTAAATAAATTAACGAGACTTAAGGGCCTAAATACTGAGGCAGTATAGCTCAGTGGTCTAAGGCTCTGCGCTGCAAATCTGGTGACATCCAGCAGACCAGACCTGGGTTTGAATCCCACAGCTTCCACTTGCATACTGTGTGACCCTGAGCAAGTCACTTTATCTCCTTGTGCTCCCAGGTCGCTCCTGTAAAAAAGCTTTCAGCTTAGTGTGCTATACCTGGTTAAACAACTAAATAAAAAAAAAAAAATATGTACACCCTGGAAGAGAAGAATGAGGGGGAATATGACAGAGACCATTAAATATCTCACAGGAGTAAAAAGGGTACAAGAAGGAAGCATTTTTCAGAGGAAAAAAGATGCTCAAGAACAAGGGAGAACAACATGAAGCTGGAGTGGGGTTGATTCAGGAGAGATGTGAGGAAGTACTTCTTCACAGAAAGAGTTGTAGAGTCATGGAACAGTCTTCTAGCAGAGGTGGTGGAGGCAAAAACAGTGGTCGGGTTCAAGAATGCATGGAAAGGTGGGTAAATGGGCAAAAGATTAAGTAGGATGTGCAGTAATGCTATAGGCAGGGAAAATGGGCAGGCCAAGTGGTCCTTCTCTGCAGGCAGATTCTTTGTTTCTGTGACCCTCTTGCTGTTGCTTGCTCAGTCTACTCCTTCTTCATATCCTGTGCTGCATCTCTCCTCTCCTCCTCAACCATCGCTCCCTCGCTCCCTTCTGCCCCCCCAAACCCCGCCACTCTCCTCCTTTCTCCCACCGCTCTTGCTGCCTCACTTGTCTCTTCTAGCTGTTAACACAGAAACATAGACTTTGATGGCAGATAAGGGCCACTTGGCCCACCTGGCCTGCCCATTTCCCTACCTAATGGATAAGCTGCAGATCCTAGTTAACCAACAGCCTACTTCCTCCTACCCCCACCAGAATTGCCTTATGTCTGTCCCATGCATTCTTGAATCCTCCAACTGTTTTTGACCCCACGACCTCCTCAGGAAGGCCGTTCCATATATCCACCACCCTCTCTGTAAAAATACATCTCACATTGCCCTGAGCCATCCCCCATATCTTTAAATTGTGCCCTGTGATCTTGCACATCTCTTTTCCTGAAAAATGCTACCGTCTTGGACTTTGTTGATTTCCTTGAGGTACTTAAAAGTTTCTATCATGTTCCCCCTCTCCCTCCTTTCCTTGAAGGTATTCATATTAAGCTCCTTTAGTCTCTCTTCATATAGTTTCTGGTGCAGACCCTGCACCATTTTAGTTACCCTCCTCTGGACTGCCTCCATCCTGTCTATGTCCTTGCGGAGATGGGGTCTCCAGAACTGCATGCAGTACTCCAGATGGGTCTTTCTACCCTCCTCTAGTGTATCAACCCTGTTGTAGATCTTTATGTCTGCAAAGAGGCATATGTTTCCTTCCAGTCCCTCCACAATGTCACTTATAAAGACATTAAAAAGGACCGGACCCAATACTAAACACTGTGGTACCCCACTAGTATTAACCTCCCTTTCTTCGGAGTGGACTCCATTTACTATTACCCTTTGTGTCCTGTTGTCCAGCCAATTTTTTACCCAGGCTACCACCCTGGGACCCACTCCCAGACTGGCTAATTTGTTTTTTTTTTATTTAGTTGTTTGACCAGGTATAGCACACTAAGCTGAAAGCTTTTTTACAGGAGCGACCTGGGAGCACAAGGAGGTTAAGTGACTTGCTCAGGGTCACACAGTATGCAAGTGGAAGCTGTGGGATTCAAACCCAGGTCTGGTCTGCTGGATGTCACTAGATTTGCAGCTCAGAGCCTTAGACCACTGCACTATACTGCCTCTGTTTATTAATCTTTTGTGTGGGACTGTGTCAAATGCCTTGGTAAAGTCTAGGTAGGCCATGTCCACAGAGAGGCCATGTCCACAGGCCCTCCCTAGTCTACTACTTTGGTCACCCAGTCAGAGAAATCTATTAGATGCGTCTGACATGACCTTCAAGCTGTGAATCTGTGCTGCCTTGGGTCCTGTGCCCCACTGGCCTAGGTACTCAACCATTCTTTTTTTTCAGACGTGATTCCATCATTTTCCCTACCACTGAGGTCAAGCTAACAGGTCTATAGTTTCCTGCCTCTGCTTTGCTCCCACTTTTGTGAAGGGGAATTATATCCACCCTCCTCCAGTCCTTAGGTACCACACCATCCTCCCATTATTTGTTAAAAAGGGTTGTCAATGCTGTCACTAGTTCTCTCCTTAGTTCTTTTAGAATTCTGGGGTGCATCCCATCAGGCCCCATTGCTTTGTACACCTTTAGTTTTAGAAGTTCTTTCAGAACCTTTTCTTCTGTGAAAGGACTGGTATTGACCCCCCATTCAGAGTGCTTCTATTGATTGGATTAGGTACCTCCCCTCCTCTTCTTCTGTGAACACTGAGCAGAAGTATTCATTCGGTATCGTTGCTTTTTCCCTAATGTACCTATAAAAGGTTTGACCCCCTTCTTAACCAAGTTGGCTATGTTTTACTCTGTTTGTGCCTTTGCTGTTCTGACTGTCTTCCCCACTTTCTTCTGCTTGAACTGGTACAGTTCTCTGTCCTGCTCCTTTTGTGTTTCCTTATACTTCCTCAATGCTGTCTTTTTCTCCCTAACCTTACCTGTGACCTATTTTGAGAACCATAGTGTTTTTTTTCCTTCATTTAGTTTGGTTTATTTGCTTCACACAAAGCCTTGCTGCTTCTGTGATGGCAGTTTTGATTTTTCCCCCCCGAGTGTTCCTCCACCCCTCCGTCTTGTCCATTTGCTAGTGCTTTTCTGAGGTACTCTCCCATTTTGCCAAAGTCAGCTCTCCTAAAGTCCAGTACCCTTGCTTTTGTATGGCTTGACTCTATGTCTGTGTTTATCATGAACCACACTGTTTGGTGGTCCTGCAATTCTCTTTGACTACACTGTGACCTGACATCCTCACCCCCAACAATCTCCGCTTTAGGCACCATCTCATTTGAGTTTTTGCACATGGCCTGTACTAAATTTATTTTCAATATATTTGTCCCTTGGTCATAGCCAGTGTATATTTGTTTTGTGTTTATGTCCAACTTGTTTAACCAGTTCCCCTTCCCCTGTCCCACAGGTACATCAATACACCTTCCTGGTAAACCTTTCTAATGAAAATATATTTCAGGTGGTTTGCCAACTGACCTGTGTTGATGCCCAGGACAAGAGTGGGAATGACCCAGGGTACTCCTGTGTGTAGGTGTATAGATGTTATGCTCGATGGGAGCCCCTTGCACTCAACAAATTCGGGTTAGCCTGTACTTTGTGCAGGAGATGGACATGGGCCCCACACATGACTGAAAAAAACACCAACACCAGGGCCTTCAAGAACTTGACTCTCTTTACTGGGGCTTCTCCGACAAGGTTCATTTGTATGTATTAGTAGTTCACTGATCCAAGTGCAACAGTTCTTTGATTCACACATAGTACTTTACAGTCCTATGAGTTCTTATAAGTAACGCTACACCCCAAATAGTTATCTGAGTAAAGGCACTCTTTATATCCTTTCTTGGACTCTCTCTGTCCTCTTACAATATGGGCATCACTGTGACCAGGGATCACCCATCCCCACCATCACTACACGTCCACCTTAGATCATGTCTGTGTAGTACCTTTCCCCTTTACTTATTCCCATAGTCCTATGAAGGGCTAAATTTACTTGTTGAGGTGATATCCAAGTTCAGGGTGACTTTATGCTACATGGGCCCACTGGGCTAGCACTGTCTGTCCTTGCTCCTGTACCCTGTTACCGTGTGACTCCCGCCATGTGGTTGGGAATCACATACATCATACAAGTGCTTTGCATGGAGTTATAGTACATGGAGATGGGGTTGCTTCTCAGAGGAAAATGCTTTATTTAGGGAGTCTGCCAGGGCTGGCACTCAGATTTTATTTCCATGCCCCAGTGCTCCTTCACACTTTCAGGGTATTCCCTCCCCCACTACCTTCATGGAGATGCCTCTCCTACTTTATCTCTGCTGTCTCAGTGGTGACACCCACTTCAGCAGCCTCCTTGGGTTGCCCAGAGTCATCCTTTCCACCAGATTCTCTCTTGAGGAACTTCTGGGGCACCCACCCCAAGTCTGAAAGCCATTGTGTTGGTTTCCTTTGAGGCCCCAGGGTTTCCTCACCCTCGCAGTATTCCCACTACCACTACACACTGGATGTAGTCTGGTGATCCGAGTGGAGAGAATAAACCCATGCCTCTCCTGGGTCTCTGCTGGCCTGCAGACTGCAACCTTAGCCTGTTCTCAATGACTCAGCCTACTCTAGCCTGATTATGCACTTTTTGCTTTCTCCACTACTCCCACCCAGCTACACAGTGAGACCTGGCACTAGAGTGTCAATCGCAGTCTGAACACACAAATACTGTAGCTTCCTCCCCATACTAATAGGACGGGGTTGTTAGATGCACATCAAATGACAGCACCCAGTGCCTCCCCTGTGCTATCTGACCCCCATAGCAAGATAGCTCCAATACACTCAACTGTCTGCCAATACGATGCAAACCTACTACCTTCCTGATGGAAGCAGGGAAACCCCCACTCCTACACACCCTGCCAGGGATAAACTCGATCCAGAGAGCAGACCAAGAGATATGGATAGATCTGTTTGTGGATGGGCCATCAAAGTCCAGGGAGTCTAATAGGTAGAAGAGGACCCATCTGTATTGCCAAAAGGAATAAGGTGCTGGCAGAGCGGAAGTGAAGAAAGAACTTTTAAAAAGCAGTTGGAGTACTGAGGTACTCTAAGGCACAAACATAATGTTTTCATATAAATTTCCTAGTTATTAAGAAAGAACAAAGAAAGAGTTTTGTTTTAAAGATCACTTTTCACATAAACTGTATCCCGAGAAGCATTACAGTCTGATAGAGGAAGGGGAGAGAATGTTGCTTTCATTAGGCACGCAGGGAGTTTTAAACAGCAGACAGAGACAGAACAAAGATGCTCTAGATTACAGAGAAGATAAGCATGGGGAGCTTAAGGAATTTGCTCAAGCTCACACAATGAGTAGATGGCAGAACTGGGATTCAAACCTGGACCTCCACTTTCATACCTCTATACTGTGACTATTAGACCAGACAACCAGCTAGAACAAAGGGACAAGAACTATCAAAAATTTGTGAAAAATGATCTGAATTATGTCAAAATATTGTGCTTTGCAAAGTTTGCCCTGAGACATTCATGGTGTTTCAGGTAACAGTTTGTTACCATATAACACAACAAAATGAAAATTGAAAGAGAGTGGGTGAGGTGATGATAAACTCCCACAGGGCAAGCTACCTCCCAGCACAAATCCACAGGCAAGGTGTTGTTCAACATATGATTCAAATGAGTTGCATTCCTAGCTCATTCTTACCCGCCTGTAATATAAACTAACCTGTCACACCCTCACAAGCTTTTCAAATGCAGCATCTACTGGTAACAACCTCGGGGGGAGGGGGGGTTCACCATACAGATGATAAACACAGTAAAAAACAAATTCTGGTCAGATACACCATGGCTGCATAAAGAAGTTAGTGAATTTGTGTGAAATTGTTAAGGAGGTATGGGAAAATAACACAATGATTTGTAAATAGTATGATTTGTTTTGGTTTCTGTTCTAAGGAAGGCATACACATTATTAGGAAAATATATGGAGGTGTACATTTTAATGGAAGGAATTGGACGCTTACAAAAGAACCCCAGAGCAAATGTCACTGATGTATGTGTTATCCCAGATGATGTTGGCCAGACAGCCAAATTTTAAAGAAAACACAATTGCACATATCCCAATAATGCAAAGCATCAAGGGAAACATATGCAAATCCCCATGATGGTACAGAGGGTGGCAGTACATGAAAGAGTAATGGCTGGGATATAGTCAGCCTTGGGATTATTTACACATTTGTTTTAATTTTTTTTTAAGAGAAACAGGGTTTTTGTCCATGATGTGATGTAGTTATATTTAAGCAATGTGTTGATGTCAGGAAGTCAGGTGTAATGATGATGGACTGTTAGAAAAATGTGATATTATCTTTCAGAGGTGGGCGCTTTTGATAAGGGCAAGGTAGTTATGCATGTGATAATGGGAATATTAGAAAAGTATGAGGTCTATGCAGAAGTGAAGTACAAATATGCACAGTTTCATAAGTATGTGCTCAGAGTGCAGGCAAATGTGATATGCAGGTTTGTTTTAGAAATAGGTAAAAATAACGATACATACAATTAATAGAAAGATAGATCATTACATAGACATATAGGCAGAGAGTGAGAGACACAGACAGACAAGCAGAATAGGAATGGCAGTGAAGTATTGAAGTGACAACAACCCCACCTCCACCCTGCAGACGTGGACAGGCATTGGGGTGTGCCTTTGGGTCATTGGCCATAACACTCACTCCATTTCACCTCACCCTACCCTGCAGACACAGACAAGAGTCAAGGTGTGCCCTGGGGTTTTCAAACTTTACGCTCACCCCATTCCATACAGAAATATGCTGAAATGGGTACAGCATAAGAGAGTGGAGTTAACTTTGGAGCTGAAGAGTCAAAGGTACACCTTGATACCTGTCACTGGCTGCAGGGTGTGGGCGGGGGTGGGGTGGAAAGGCATGAGCATTACTGTTGACAATACCAAGTCACACCCTGATGCCTGTCAGTCCCTACAGTGCAGGGTGTTATGGTCAGAAACCCTAATGCCCTGGATGTTTCTTGGTATTTTCACTCCAAGTTTTCAGCATGGGCTTTTTGTGACCCCACCGCATGAACAGTGGCACTATCAGTTTATTAGCTGAAAGGAGATTTTGCACAGCGACTGTGCCATTTGGCACCACAGGTGCAAAAACACATTTTGAACAGGATGCAAAAAATGGCAGCTATACATTTCTTGCTTCAGTAACTGCACAGCACATCTGTTGCATGACCTGCTTATTAACATTTTATATCTGCTATGTAGTGTACTGCTGCTATGGCTGTATGGCTGAGAGGGACCTGGGGGTGGTGGTGGATGTCAAGATGAACAACTCAGAGACTTGTAGGAGGGCAGTGGCTAAGGCCACAATGCTGGAATGCATCACTAGGGGGATAACTCCAGAAGGAGGGAAGTGATACTCCCTCTGTATAACTGCTTGGTGAGGCCACACCTTGAGTACTGCATGCAGTTTGGGAGGCCACACTTAAAAAGGGACATTGAACTCCTGGAGAGGGTCCAGAGAAAAGCAACCAAAATTATCTGGGGTTTAGGGGAAAGGACCTAAGGAGAGAGGCTCAAAGAGCTGAATATATACACGTTGGAAGAGAGAAGGGACAGGGGGACATGATAGAAGTCTTCAAGTACATGAGTGGGGTAAACAGGGGTGGCAAAGTCATGGTACACTGAAGGAAGGAAGGGGGGCAACTAGAGTGCATGGGTGGAAGCTGGAGGGGGGGATACTGAGGGGAAAATGGAGGAGATGCTACTTCAGTGAGAGGGTGGTAGAACCATAGAAGGCACTGCCCAGGGGACTGATGGAGGCAGAGATGTGGAGAGGTTCAAGAGGGGGTGGGACAGGTACAGGGGAAGGGTTGTGGAAGCAAAGTCCAATGAAGTGGGAATACCCTGGACTGGGAACGGAGAAGCCTGAGAGGGTGGGGGGGTGCAGCAAGGTCAGCTCCCAGGGTGGGGACTGACCAAACAAGCAGAAACGAAAGCCCATTATTCCTATTCTGCTGGCATTTTTGTATGTTAGTATGTTGGTATGCTTACTACATCAACATCATGAACCATAAAACAGATGACTGCCATAACTAAGGAGACAGTATAGTACAGTGGTTTAAAGTTCTTAAAGGAGTAGTCCACCCATAATTTGCAAAAAACATATGTTATGCAGAGTGTTTTGATATGTATGTTAAATCCTAGTGTGTCCTTCCCTCTGTCTGCTATTAGAAGTTTTTGCTAAATTAGCTAAATTTGCTAAATCATCATTGTCACATGAGACTGGGTGCATCGTAGGAGAAAGAAAGCTAATAAACCTATTTGTGATGGAGATCCCCAGGGGTCATACAACTATCATACAGCTAGTAGGCTAATTTAGGAAAAACTCCTAATAGCAGACAGAGGGAAGGACACACTAGGACAAGAAAGCCAATAAATCTGATTGTGATGGAGATCCTCAGGGGTCGTAAAACTACCATACAGCTAGCAGGCTAATTTAGGAAAAACTCCCAATAGCAGACAGAAGGAAGGACACACTAGGACTTAACATACATATCAAAACATTCTGCATAACTTATGTTTTTTGCAAATTCTGGGTGGACTACTCCTTTAATTGCAAATCTGGAGATCTGGGTTTGAATCCCACAGCCCCCACAAAAAAAAAAAATTCTTACAGAGCTAATTAGCACTAACTGCTTATAGAATGCTGATACCTACATTTACAGCTTAGCAAGTACTTGAAATCTAACTAAGTGGGGTTTCTGTAAGAAAACAGCTAGCATTTGTATTAATTATAGCATTGATGATCTGAACAGTTTCTGTGCTTTTATGGTTGTGTATAGTTTGATAAAATTAAAAGTTTTAAAATTGAAACACTCCTGCTAGCTAGACCTGACACACACACAGGAAATAAGTATTTGTCAATGCCGAACGTTCGCATGCAGGTATTTGCAGTGGTGTTTGGCACGTATGGTGCTTTACCCTAATGCCCTGTGCGATTGCTGGTATTTGCACAATAAATTTTCAGCATGACCTTTTTGTTACTCCCATTGTGCGCTACATAGGCAGAAACATGTTTTGGGCAGGATGTGAAAAATGACAGCTGTACTGCTCATAAGGAAGTGTGGTAAAATGACAATGTTGAAAATCTGGAGTGGAAATATTGAAAATTTGCAAACCTACGAAAGTGCATGGGAACTGTGCAACGCACGCTTGTAAAACAGTCATTGTTAGGAATTTTTTCACCAAATTTTCAACACTGGCATTTTAAAACCTCTGCTAATGAACAGTGTCACTGTGATTTTCTTACTGTGTCCCATACATTGATTTCGCACACCGACTGCGCCATTGTGCACTACATGGGCGGAGACACGTTTTGGGCAGGATGTGAAAAATGACAGCTGTACTGCTCATAAGGAGGTGTGGTAAAATGGCAATGTTGAAAATCTGGAGTGAAAATATTGAAAATTCGCAAACTTTCTGATGCGTAGGAACTGCTACATATGCCTTCGTAAAACAGTTATTTTAGAATTTGTTCACCAAATTTTCAACATAGCCACTTTAAGATCTCTGCTCATGAACAGTGACACTGTGATTTTCTTAATGTGCCCCATACACTGAGTTCGCACAGCGACTGTGCCATTGTGCGCTAAATGGGCGGAAACACGTTTTGGGCAAGATGTGAAAAATGACAGCTGCACTGCTCATAAGGAGGTGTGGTAAAATGGCAATGTTGAAAATCTGGAGTGAAAATATTGAAAATTTGCGAACTTATGAGCCTGCGTAGGAACTGCGCAATGCATGCTCGTAAAAGTAATTTTTTGGAATTTTTGCACCAAATTTTCAACATGGGGTTTTTGGGACCCCTTCTCATGAATGATGTCACTGTCATGGCGTTATTCGGGCCCAAAGGGTGATTTCATGCAGTGACTGCGCAGTGACTGCGAAATCACCCTTCGGGCCCAAATAGCGCCATGACAGTGACATCATTCATGAGAAGGGTCCCAAAAGCCCCCATGTTGAAAATTTGGTGTAAAATTCCAAAAAATGCCCAAGACATGCAATAAAGTTGAAACCCCCAAGCTAGCCCATTATACAGCTTACGGCATTTCCACAGTTGGTGGTCGGCTTTGAAGAGTGCAGACGTGTTCCCGGTCCACCGAAGATCATCGCGCCGAGCTCCGGAGGTAAGTATGGGGTGAGGGGGGTGTGGGGAGGCTGGGTGCGCAGTGGGTGGGTGCAGGTTGTGGGAGCGGGGACTGGGAGAAGCGCCGAGGGACCGTTTTTACTTTACAGATGAACAAAGAAAAAAAAGACTACGTGAGACGTTTGCCACACTGGGGTGGGCTCCCAGCGTGGCAGAAGGATGGCTGGGGGGGCTGAGGAGCCGACGGGGGATTGGGCACCCCATCGGCAAACAAGGGGATGTTTGCCACGCTGGTGTGGGCCCCAGCGTGGCAGAAGGATGGTTGGGGGCGGAGTCAGACGGGGATTGGGCACCCCTGCTGGCAAACAACGCAGGACGCTTGCCATGCTGGGGTGGGCTCCCAGCGTGGCACCAAAGCTTCGGCGCGGACGCAGGGCAGCGTAGACGCTGTGTTTATATGACAACGGTGGTTTTCTTTAAGCGAAGACCACCGCTGTCATACACAGCTCCTGCACCCATTGGTGCAGGACTGCCACGCCTGCTCAACGGGGCAGTGGATTGAAAGGGAGAGCCACACCTCCAAAGTGTGCTACTCTCCCAAAATGTTCCTTGCGCATGCGCGCAAGCGAACGTAAAAAATAGTGAATTAGAGCTATTTAGTAGCTGTTGTCTTACAGAAACCCCAGTTAGCTAGCTCTTCCGTGGACTGAGAAGGGAGAAGCCTGAGAGGGTGGGGGGGCAGCAAGGTCAGCTCCCAGGCTGGGGACTCACCAAAGCAGCACACACAAAAGTCCACTAGGCCAATTCTGCTGGTATTTTTGTATGTTAGTATGCTTACTACACCAACACCATGAACCATAAAACAGATGACTGCCATAACTAGGGAGGCAGTATAGCACAGTGGTTTAAGGCTCTTCTCTCCAAATCTGGAGATCTAGGTTTGAATCCCACAGCCCTCACACAAATGTGGTGTATCTTTTTAAGAAAGTACAAAATATTGTGAAATGATTTTAAAGCAGTGCACATGCTAAATCCTACTGCCACATTCAAAACATCATACCCTACCTACTTACCACATATAAACTCAACTATATTAAAAAAATAATTCTAGGCACTTTTTTTTTTTTTTACCAGGAGAGACACGCTAAGCTGAAAGCTTGTTTACAGGTGTGACCTGGGAGCACAAGAAAGTTAAGTGATTAGTGCAGGGCCACACAATATGCAAGTGGGGGCTTTGGGAATCAAACCCATGTCTCCAGGTTTGTAGCTCAGAGCCTTAAACTACTGCCTACTTAACAATTTACAACATGGTTACACTTATATATAATACATACTTCTTAAACTTGAAAGAAAAAATACGCTTTATCATCAAAGGCTGTATTTACCAAGTAATGTGCCCATGTTTAAAATAATTTGAACTCCCCAAAAATGTGCCCTGACATAAAACTGCATGTTTAACAGTAAAGATAATTAAAAATTGTATTTCTAAATGCATTACTAACACCAATGCTTCATGATTAAAACAATTTCAACCCCTTTCTCCCATGACAGATTGCATTCTGGGAAGGTTGCCTTGGACAAGATGCTATAAAAAACCTGAAAAACAGGTTTAATGGAGTGGCTGCTGACATCCTGTTTCTAGTGTCCATGATAAAATAAAAAAAATAGTTTAGTTTTTTTAATGTCAGCTCTAATCAGAATAGCTTTTAAAATCACCAATTGTTTTCTTGTTCAGTGTTTTCTAACACATCTCAAACTTGAAAGAAACAAGCATTTATCAATGCCGAATGTTTGCTTGCTGGCATTGGCATTGGTAGTGCAGAAGTTACAGAGCTGCATAATAGGAATGGCAGTGAAGTATTAAACTGAAGCCAACCCCACCACCACCCTGCAGAGGCTGACAGGCATTGGGGTGTGCCTTTGGGTCGTCAGGCATAACGGCCACGCCGTTTCACCACACCCTACCCTGCAGACACTGACAAGTGTCACTGTGTGCCTTGGGGTCTTTGGCCCTTATGCGCACCCCATTCCATCAGGAAATATGGTGAGATGGGTGCGGTATAAGAGAATGGGGTGAACTTTGGGGCCGAAGAGTCCAAGGCATACCTCGATGCCTCTCACTGGTTGCAGGGTGTGGAATGGTATGAGCATTACAGGCAAGAATCCCAAGTCACACCCCTGATGCCTGTCATTCTCTACAGGGTGGGGTGTTATGGTTGGAAACCCTAACAGCTCAGGCATTCATTGGTATTTTCACTCCAAATTTTCAACATGTTTTTTTTGAGACCCCCACCTCATGAACAGTGGCAATATCAGTTTGTTAGCTGAAAGCTGCTTATGCACAGTGACTACGGCATTTAGCACCACAGGTGCAAAAACACATTCCGAACAGGATGTGAAAAATGACAGCTGCACTGTTCATGGGGAGGTGGAAAAAATGGCAATGTTGCAAATCTGCAGTAAAAATATTAAAAAAACTGGTGAAGTCACGAGCGTGCATAGAAACTGTGCAACGCACACCCGTAATGTAATTAGTGTGGGCATTTTTTACAGCAGATTGTCAACTCAGGCATTTTGGGACCCCCGATCATGAACAGTGTCACTGTGATTTTCTTTATCTGTCACAAACAATGATTTCCCACAGCGACCAAGCATCTCTGCGCTGAAAGTGTGAAAACACATTTCGGCCATGTTGTGAAAAATGACAGCTGTACTGTTCATAAGGAAGTGTGGAAAAATGCAACTGGTGAAAATCTGGACTGTAAATATTACAAAGTCATGAACTTACGAGGGTGCGTGGAAACTGCGCAACGCTGACTCGTAACACAGTCATTTTATGGACTTTTGTCACCAAATTTTCAACATAGCCATTTTAAGACCTCTGCTCATGAACAGTGTAACTGTGATTTTCCTAATCTGTCCCAAACATTGCTTTCGCACACCAACCGCACCATTGTGTGCTACATGTGCGGAAACACATTTTGGGTGACATGTGAAAAATGGCAGCTGTACTGTTCATAAGGAAGTGTAATAAAATAGCAATGTGGAATATCTGGAGTGAAAATATAGAAAATTCGCAAACTTATAAGCGTGCGTAGGAACTGCGCAACACATGCTTGTAAAACAGTCATTTTTATGAATTTTTTCACCAAATTTTCAGCAAAGCCATTTTAAGACCTCTGCTCATGAACAGTGTAACTGTGATTTTCTTAATCTGTCCCAAACATTGCTTTCGCACACCGACTGCACCATTGTGCGCTACATGTGCGGAAACACGTTTTGGGTGACGTGAAAAATGGCAGCTGTACTGTTCATAAGGAAGTGTAATAAAATGGCAATGTGGAAAATCTGGAGTGAAAATATAGAAAATTCGCAAACTTACGAGCGTGCATAGGAACTGCGCAACGCACACTCGTAAAACAGTCATTTTAAGGAATTTTTTCACCAAATTTTCAACATAGCCATTTTAAGACCTCTACTCATTAAAAATGTCACTGTGATTTCCTTAATGTGTCCCATACATTGATTTCGCACACTGACTGCGCCATTGTGTGCTACATGGGCAGAAACATGTTTTGGGCAAGATGTGAAAAATGACAGCTGTACTGCTCATAAGGAGGTGTGGTAAAATGGCAATGTTGAAAATCTGGAGTGAAAATATTGAAAATTCGTGAACTTATGAGCATGCGTAGGAACTGCACAATGCACGTTAAGTAAAACAGTCATTTTTAGGAATTTTTCCACCAAAATTTCAACATAGGCTTTTTGAGAGCCCACCTTATGAACAGTGGCAGTGTCATTTCATTACTCAGTCCCGAAATGTGATTTCGTGTAGTGACTGCGAAATCTCCCTTTGGGCCCGAATAACGCCATGACAGTGTAATAATTCATGAGGAGGGGTCCCCAAAACCCCATGTTGAAAATTTGGGTCCAAAATTCCCAAAAATGCCTGAGATATGCAAAAAAGTTGAAAAAACCCTATCATTATACATTATACAGCTTACCGGCATTTCCTCAGTTCGCGGTCGGCTTTGAAGAGTGCAGACGTGTTCCCGTTCCACCGAAGGGCGTCATGCCGAAGTCTGGAGGTAAGTATGGGGTAAGGGGGTGTGGGGAGGCAGAGTGCGCAGTGGGTGCAGACACAGCGAGGACCGTTTTTGATTTTCAGGTTTTTGTTTTAATATGGCGGCAGCGGGCGTTTGCCACGCTGGGCTGGGCTCCCAAGCGTGGCAGAAGGACAACTAGTTGAGGCGTGGAGTCAGCGGGGATTATAGGCACCCCCGCCGGCCATAGCATTTGTTGCCATGCTGGGGTGGGCTCCCAGCATGGCACCCTGTACTGGGAGGAGACAGTGGAGCCGGCCGGGATTGGGCACCGTTGTTATACAAAAGATATGTCACGCTGGGGTGGACACTGCGCGTGGCATATGGACCTGTGTTTGGGGCGAGCACAGCCGACGAGTGGATTGGGCACCCCGTCAGCTATGCAGTGTGTGCGTGGGGGTAGCACGCGCATATGTGTGTGTGTGTGTGTAGGGGGGCGCACATGAGCAGGTGATATCTGATCGCTGCTCACTGAAGCGTAGCTCCCCCTTTCAACTGTACACCACTGCATTTTGGAGCTGTCATAGACAGCTCAGCAGGCATTGGAGAACTGCGGCCGTGCCTGCAAACACACTGACTGAATTGGAAGAGGGCTGACACACCTCCGAAAACTTAGATGATGGCACTAAGTTTCTTGCACATGCGTGCAAGCAAACATAAAAAACACACTTTATCATCAACGTCTGTGTTCACCTAGTACTAAGCCCATGATTAAAATAATTTGAATCCCCTCCCCCCAAAAATGTGCCCTGACATGAAACTACATGTTTAACTGTGAAGACAATTAAACATCTGTTTCTAAATGCATTACTAACACCAATGCTTTCAAAGTTTTGAAACTACTAAAGACATATTATATATAAACTATACATATATAAAATGTTTAAGAAAAACATGTGGCTCTTACTGTAAATTACAATGTGTGTCTAGCTCTCCTTCTGATGCCCCAGGTGGCTCTGATAATCATTTGTTACAAAGGATTTTTAAGTCAATTTGAAGGCATTAAATATTTTCTGTTCTACTAGTCTTTAATAAAAGCATTACCTATTGTCTGTTCTCCACTGCACAGGCATGTCTGTTAGTTGATAAGGTCCCAAACTAGTATGTATCTTGTTACAACATGATAGAGCTATCTCATGCCTCTCCCACACATGAATCAGAAAAAAGTTTGGGGTGGAGGCAGAGGTGGATCTACTCAAAAAAAAAAAAAAACTAATGCTGCCTCCCACAATTTAGGTTCCAGTTCTTGTACCACCCATTTAAGAAAGAAAATAGTACCCTGCAACCATTGACTAACATGAAAGCGTATTTATTTGAGGGTGGAAAACATTGTTTGGAGGAGGGTAAGGTGGAAGAGACTATTTACACCTTCAGTCAGTTCCAGGGACAGAAAACATGACATCACTACTTTTGTACATGCCAAACGTCTGCAGGATCCGCCCACAGCCGTAATAAGTACATGCATGTCCTAAGCTGAACAGAAGTTTCATCTGAATATCTGAACTAATAAGTAAGCAATAAGACTTGACTGGGACTACAGTTATGGACTAATAATTGCCATGTCTCAGGTGCGTAGTTGTGAACGAGGTTAAGCCTAGTGCCTTTAAACACACCCAAGGGGAGCCCTAATGGGCAGCTAACATGGACATTGCCTAACTTAATTCCAGTAAGGCCTTCGATACCTTCCCCACATAAAAGGCTGGTTAAGAAGATGAATAGTCTGGGTATGGGGCACAAGGTGGTGGACTGGGTTAGGAACTGGCTAATGGACAGGAAGCAGAGGGTGGTGGTAAATGTTATACAATCCGGGGAGATGGGGGCGACAAGCAGGGTGCCTCAGGCATCAGTCATTGGGCCAATCTTGTTTAATGTCTTCATAAGTGACATTGCAGTGGGGCTGGAGGGAAAGGTCCACCTGTTTGCAGATGACAACAAGATCTGCAACAGTGTGGATACTCTGGATGGGGTGGAGAGAATGAGAAGGGACCTGGAGAAGCCTGAAGAATGGTCTGAGGTGTGGCAACTAAGGTTCAATTCAAAGAAATGCAAAATAATGCACCTGGGATGAAGGAACCCTGGGGTGAACTATAGGATTGGAGGGTAGCTGCTGACAGTCGCCAAGAAGGAAAAGGACCTAGGGGTTATCATTTCTGATGACCTAAAGGTGTCTAAGCAGAGTACAAAGGCAGCTGGGAGGGCCAGTAGCATGCTGGAGTGCATAGGCAGAAGTATCACTAGCAGAAGGTGGGAGGTAGTGATGCCATTGTATAAAATGCTGGTGAGGCCTTACCTAGAGTCATGTGTGCAATTCTGGAGCCCGCACCTGTGCACGGACAGTGATAGGGTGGAGGCTGTCCAGAGACAGGTGACTAAGATAGTACAGGGCTTGCACCAGAAAAACGTATGAGGAGAGATTAAAGGACCTCAACATGTACTCACTGAAGGACAGGAGAGATCAGGGGGACATGATAGAAACATTCAAGTATCTGAAGGGCATAAGCAAGGTAGGGGGGAGACATCTTCCAATATAGGAGAAGTACAAGAATGAAGGGGCATGATGTGAAGTTGGAAGGTGGTAGGTTGAGAGGAAATGTGAGGATGTTTTTCTTCACAGAGAGGGTGGTAGAGAAGTGGAATAGTCTGCTACAGGAGGTGATGGGAGTGATCACAGTGGAGGGATTTAAGCATGCCTGGGACAGGCATAAGGGAATCTTAGAGGGGGGAAGGAGTGGAGAAAAGTTATTGATCAGATAGGATCAGAGGCAACAAACAAGTGTAGAGCTTACGGTCAGACTGAATGGGTCTGGTGGTCCTTATCTGCTGATAATTTCTATGTTTCTATGATATGTTCACTTTGAGATCTTGGACCGAACACCAGAAAAATGCAAAATATCTAAATTTTCTCTGCATTTTCTCCTCAGAATTGCTCCACCAAAGAAACCCTTGCTAGTGATAATCTGCAAAATAGAGAACTTTCTTACCACCTTGGCCTGACAGCAGAGAGTGGTAGCAGAGAAGGACTCATGACCGCAGGCCCAGGGAGTGGGACTGGAGGCCTGTGCTGACCAGGCTCCAGAGGGGGGGATGACAGCTCTTGGCCAGATGGCCTCAGCCTAGGTTCTGGCTGCCTTGAGTCCCAAGTTGGATGTACTGGCCAAAAAGTTTATTGCACTTTCTAAAGAGCTAGTGGGAGACAAAAAGTGTTTTGTGCTGGTGGAGAGTAGGCTTGTAGTGGTGAATGAGCACAAGGACAAGCTTCTGGGCAAGCTATAGAAGCTAGAAAAAAGTGGAGGAGTTTCAGGAGGCTATAGACCACCAAGAAAAAATGAGAATAGGCGGAATAATCTGAGGATCCATGATCTCCCTGAAGGGACAGTAGGCACTGATCCAGTCACCTGTTTCAAGCAGCTTTTGTTAAAACTGTTACACATGGAATGCAAAGGTGGACAGATATAGCTTGATAGAGCATGTCATACTCTGGCCTCTGAAGCCTCCAATGAGTGACCCACCATGTCAAATAATCACGAGGCTCCATGACTGCAGCAATAAGCAGCAGATTTTGAAGGCATACAGAGCAGGTAGACCTGTGACTACTGAGGGCATTCAATTGCTTTTTCTATCAGGAATATTCCCAAAGGGTCAAAAAAAGGAGGCAGAGTTTTAACCCCATAATGGATGATCTCCAATCCAACAAGACAGAATTTCTATTTGCATTCCCTGTGGTACTTTGCTTCAAATTCAACAGTACTCTCTACACCTTCTCTGATGTGGCTGAAAATATTTTTTGTGGGACACTATTGACAAGAACTGAATCGGGAGCCAGGATAGTGTGCATCTTGCCCCGTTGCATCTCTTAAAATGTCCAGAATAATCTCTGCTGCCCCTTTATGTCTCTTTCTCCATGGAACTCCATGACTGTCTATCCTTGGAACATCTCCCTGATTCCAGTGACTGCTTCTCCTCTGCAGGTGGTGGGAGGGGGCCATCATTCTGTGTCAATGATGGATGGAGCTGTGTCCCTCCCATACCCTATTCATGATCTTTCCTGTGTGCCTTACCCTCTTTCCACCCACTCCTGAGTCTGATATCTCTGGGAGGATGGTTATGCCCAGCCAAGTTCACGACATGCCTGACCTCGAACCTTATGGACTTTTGCATGTATCGTGGCTCATTATACCCTTGTTTCCATAATGAATTTTAGCTGCAGTTTGTGCATGACATTTTAATAAGGAGAAGGGTACTTGAAGGCACTGTGACTGTTCCACTTATGGCTTTACAGGAGTTTGGTCTGGGGAGAGTAATGTGCCACATGGAGATGGTCTCAAAAATGGCATTGTCATCTCCTTTTCCACTCTGTAGAGTCTTTATCTTCCTCTTGATGTGCTGCTCTCACTCCCACTAATGGCAACGCCGTGACACACCCATTCTCATGAGTCTGGTGGTACTTCTTGGATCTTTCACCTTTCGCAAAGGGGTGTCATGGAGTCATGCTGAACATTCAAGCTGGACCATGGAGCAGAGAGCAGCAGACAAGATTTCTACCTACAGGACCTTAGGACTCTATGCACTCAGCGAGTGTGCAGGCGGGCATTTCTACCTTCAGTAGAAGGATCCAGAACAGGAGGGGAGAGGGACATGTACGCTGCACTGATTTGGGTTCACTGGGTGGTTGGGGGGGTGTTGTTGTTTGTTACTGGTACCCCACTGCCACTGGATGTTTCTTGCCTCTGGGTCTCGGAAGGGGGGATATGTTAGGAAATCTAATGTTGTTCAAGGAGGGAAATGGCCACAGTGGACCAACAGGGATATCACACCCACTTAATTAAGATGTTGTGGGACATGATGGGGAGTTATGGAAACTTCATAAATACTGAGTTTAAATGTTGAGCACAACTTTACTAATTGGTGTTTGGGATGGGAAGGGGGGATTCGATAGCCTACACAACACCTGAGGCTGCTGATACCCACTTGCCATGCCTCAAATCACTTGGGATCACTTGGACTGACGGCTTCTGATGGAACATTTGAGGCTTCACATGCTTCTATTTCATGTTATTTCTGTTGGTCAAGTTATTCATGTTTATACTGCTCTGACTGTTACATTTTTACCAGATGTCAAATGTTACAACAGGTTTCCTTTAATGCACTTTAATGAGAATCTATGGATTCATTTTGGTACTTTTTTTCTCTGCTCACAACGGGGGGGGGGGGAGGCAGCAGCACTCCCACTGGGTGTGGTGGACTCCCTGAATATTATGAGGTCAAATTCTGAGCTGGGAGACTATGGCCCTCATCTGATCCTGTTATATTATAATGTCTGTTGACAAAATTTGCATAATTTCAAGGAACATCCAGGGGTTCTCCACAACTGTAAAGAGAAAAAGATCTTGACCTACACAGGTGGCATTTTTACAAGAGACCAACCTCAGCTAGATGGAATTCCACAAACTGGAAAATGATTGAGCAGGAAATGTTATGCTACATCATGAATTTTCACAAAAGTGATAAAGCAGTGCTCATACATAAGAGTCTGCCTTTTGTCTGTGACAAGTTGGTCATGGATCCCTCAGAGGGTATCTGGTAGGTTGGACATCCATAAAGTTACATTTACCTCTCTGTATGCCCCGGCGGTGTTTGGCCTTCTGTTTTTTCATGACCTGCTGGCCCTAATTCATCAAGAGGGGTTTGATGGCCTGGTCTTAGCAGATTACTTTAATTGTGCCTTGGAACCACACCTAAATAGGGACTGTGGAATGGGTAGAAATGGGCAAAGGGTGAAGCAATGGAGGCAGGGCCTTCACTACCTGGATTTGCTCAATGCATGGCAGACAGCTTATCCCGGTAACTGAGAGTACACATTTTTCTCCAACCCACACGCATCTTGCTCAGGATGGACTATATTGTTGCTCCCAGAGCCTGGTATCATATGGTGCAAGGGGTGGACATTAGCGAGATCATTATCTTGGACCATGCCCAAGTGCCAGCTAACTGGGGTGGAGATGGTGGCTAGGGGATTCCCCACACATTTACTTATTTACTCACCTCGGAGGAATTCAGAGATTATGTGTCCTTTCAGTGGGAACTATATTTGTTAACCAACAAGGCATCTGTCACTTCAGAAGATGTCTTCTGGGAGACTAGGAAGGCCTACTGTACATGCAAGGCATGCTAATTTTCCACATGTATAATGGGGGGGGGTGGAGGACATAAGGAAGGACTTAAAGATGCTTGAAAAATGGTCTGCGATGTGGCAACTGAAATTTAATGGCAAGAAGTGTGATGTGATGTACTTGGGGAGTAGGAACAGAAGAGCAGGGTACACCCTAGGTTGGGAGGAAATTAAAGTAAAAGAACAAACTGGCCGAACTGGAATCCAAAGCCCTAATATTGAATCTTGGGATCATTGCAGTCACAGAGACATGGTGGGACAATAGTTGCACCTTGATTCAGAATATTCCTAATTACAAACTGTACTATAAGAATAGACAGGGGAAAAAGGAGGTGGGGTCTGTTCGTAGAGTCTTAACAATATTGACTCTCATAAACTCATTTCTAAATACAACAACGTAAATGAGAGTGTATGGGTAAACATTAGATTCAAGAGACATCATAATTTACTTATTAGTAACTGTTATTGACCACCTGCAGCAGACCATAGCTATAACTAATCCCTATTCAATGAAATAAATGATATGGCAAATAAAAATAATATTATATTAAAGGACTTTAACCTTCCAGGGATCAATTGGAATACCCTAAAAGGGACTGTTGACACAGAAAATAACTTTATTAATATGCTAACCAATACAGGATTGGAACAGCTAATTAAACAACCTACCTGTGGTCATAACATCTTGGATCTACTTATGACCAATAATGAACTAAATATAACTAATATTAAAATTACAGAACCACTGGGGAACAGTGATCATAGTTCTGTCTTGTTTAGCATTCCTATTAAGATTATTAATAATATAACTTCAACAAGACTAATCAACTACGACAAAGCAAACTACATTGAAATAAACAAACAATTAAATAATACAGATTGGAATTTAGTACTAAATCCATTAACAGTTGAAAAAGCTTGGAATTGTATACAACAAATTATAATTGACCTGAAAAGTAAGTACGTCTTTACCAGGAAAAAATATATAATAAGAAAGGTAAGATACCCCTCTGGTACTGTAGGTCAATACACAAATTAATAAATATAAAGGGTAGATCCAGAAGCAAATGATTTGGTACCTTTTAATGGACCGACATAGATGTAACAACAAGAACAAAGTGCTCTAGCTTTCGGGCCAACCAGTCCTTCTTCAGAAGCTAATGGCAGTTGTTTAGAAAATACAATACTTACAACAGCTAGATCATGCAGAAAAAAAACAGAAAAAAATCCCCATTGGTTTAAAATACTCATTTGAAAAATACAGAAGATGATGTCAAAGAAGTTTAACAGTACCATACTGTCTTCAGCCAGGAGGGACCCTGGGTCAGAAAATTATTTAAAAAATCAAAAAAAGGACCCCAGTCTGTCTAATATCAAACAATATAAACAATCAGTTATCATTCTTAAGAAAGCAATAAAGAAAGCTAAATATAGACTGGAATTTAAATTAGCACATTCAAAAAATAATATGAAAGCCCTACATTCCTATATGAGAGGTAAACATCAGACTACAAAAACCATAGGTCCTATTTTTGAAAGTGGATCTTTAGTTAATGAACAGAGAATAGCTAACAGTCTTAACTGTTTCTGCTCTGTATTTAACAAAACATCAGCCGCAAGTACTAGATATATTCAAAACTATATTCAAAAATCGGATTGTGAATTAACACAACAAACTTATATAATAACACATGCAGATGTTCTATCAGCTCTATTAAGCTTCAATAAAAACCAAAATTCTAGCTCTGGACCAGACCAAATTCATCCTAGATTTTTAAGGAATACTGCTACAGCAGTTTCCACAACTTTAACCATTTTATTTAATAAATTGTTATTAGACAAACAAGTACCATCGGATTGGCATAAGGCGTTAGTCATTCCAATATTTAGAAAGGGAAATCAGGCAGAGGTTGATAATTATCATCCTATAAGTCTCATCTGAGTGGTTTGTAAACTAATGGAAAAAAATATTAAGAAACTCCTTGAAAGAGAAATTGAAAATCTGGGCATTATAGATATAACACAACATGGATTTAAAAAGGGTTATTCATGTACTACTAATTTGATTTCCTTTTATAAACATATTAGCAAGGAACTTGACCTAGGAACACCCATGGTTGTTATATTATTGGATTATAGCAAGGCGTTTGATCTTGTTCCTCATTATAAATTGATATGTAAACTAACTACATTTGGTTTCTCGCCTTGGTTAATAGATTGGGTCAGGGAATGGTTATCCAATCGTACCCAGCAGGTTAAAGTAAATGGATATCTATCTAGTCTTGGAAAAGTGACTAGTGGAGTTCCTCAGGGGTCCGTCTTGGACCCACTGTTATTTAACATTTACATTTCTGATATGACTATTAGTAAAAATAACATTCTCACCAAGTTTGCAGACGATACAAAAATAGGGGGTAAAGTGGATACAGCAGAAAGTATAAAATCTATCTCTAATGATTTGCTACATATTGAGAAATGGGCTATCAATAATGACATGAAATTCAATATTGATAAATGTAAAATTATGCATTTTGGTTTAAAAAATCCATGTATTAACTATTATATTAATAATCGGCCAATCTCTAAATCATCCTGTGAGAGAGATTTAGGTATCGTGATTAACAATAAATTAAAATAATCTGACCACTGTATTAAAGTCTGCAAACAGGCAAATGGACTACTAAACAGGGTAAGGAGGACATTCATTTCTAGAAATGAACAATGCCTTATTCCATTATATAGGTGTTACATTTGGCCACATTTGGATTATGGTACACCATTTTGGAGCCCCTACCTGAAAGGGGACATAGCCGTGCTGGAGAGGGTCCAGAGGAGGGCCACTAAAATAGTCACCAAATTATATAATACTGATTATGCAAGTAGATTAATAAAATCAGATTTGTTCCCACTACAACTGAGAAGATACAGAGGTGATTTACTTCTCTTGCACTACAGTTTAAATGACAGTAATATGATGGATCTACTGGATATAAAACTAACTGATGGACGTGTCTCAGGAAGATCACATAACAAAAGGTTAGATGTAATGTAGGCATACACATCCAAAAGAGAGACTTTCTATAGTATCAGAGTGTCTAAACTCCAGAATACACTTCAACAAGAATTAATTGAAATGGATAACTTTAATTCCTTTAAAATAAAATTAGATGAATGGCTTCTGTCAACTACTTAAACTGGGAATAAATGGCCCGCAAATTGCGGAGGACAATCTCAATGGGCCTCTGGCCTACTTTTGTACTGCCAAACCTAAGTAACCTAAGTAACAAGAGAGGGATCTGGGGATCATAGTCTTCTTGAACCTTAAGGTAGGAAACTAATGTGGCCAGGTGGTGGGAAAGGCCAATGGAATATTGGCATGCATAGGCTGGGGCATTACTAGCAGAAAGAGGGAGGTAATAATGCCCCTTTACAAAGCCATGGTGAGGCCGCACCTGGAGTATGGGGTTCAGTTCTGGAGCCCTCATCTCTGCAAGGATATAGATGCATTGGAGCGGGTTCAGAGAAGGGCAACCAAGATGGTGCAGGATATGCAGGGAGAGTCATATGAGCAGAGATGTAAGAATCTAGATCTGTACACTGTGTGAGACAAGGAAGGAAAGGGGGAGACATGATTGAAACTTTTAAATATATAAAGGGGCTCAATAAAGTGGAATAAGAGTCTTTACTTAAGCGGAAGGAGGGGGTCAAAACTAAGAGGGCACAGCCTCAGACCACAAGGAAAAAGATACAGGGGCAATGTGAGAGGGCATTTCTTCACAGAGAGGGTGGTGGAGCCCTGGAACAGACTACCAGATGGAGAGGTGAGGGCTAAATTAGTGGAAGAAGTCAAGAGGGCATGGGACAAGCATATGGGGCTGAGTATCGGGGGAGGGCAGGGGCTGGCAAGGAGGGGGAGGTGGGGCGGCAGGGCAGACTAGGTGGGCCAGTACGGTCCTTTTCTGCCATCAAGCTTTCTATGATTCTATGAAATGATTCTATGAATTTCATATGTAGCTGCTAAACATAAAGCACACAAGTTGAAGCAGCAGAAATTGGAGGCTCAACTAAAGATATTAGAAAAGCAATTCTACAAGGATAAATCTCCAGATTGTCTGTGGAAGACACGGCATCACGTAAAAAGGGCAACTACAATTGAGCAACTCACAAATGAGTGAGTCATATTCACTGAAATGGTTAATGGCTACCCTGCAAGGGTAGTGACCTGGTCGAAGGTGACCATTCAGAAGGGTGACCAGAAGGGAGCAATAGCGAGGGGAAGGGGAGGGATAGGATAGGATAGAAGGTTTCTGTTGGACAGTGTTCCTGGTGCTGCCGAGCCAGCCCATGTGGTGTGTTGGAGAGGGTGGCTGGCTCTGGCATAGGAGGATCTGAGTTTGGGGATGGGATGGGGAGAAATATTTTGCCAGTGCCTGCAATTCTTGTTTTTTTTATTTTCTTTTTCGGGAGTCTCGACCCCTTCCTGACATGCACCCCCCTGGAGTTGATAATCCTTCAGTGGGGGGGCGGGAGGCATGGGGGGCACAGCCCCCCCTGCATAAACACTGGCCAGATGTAGTGTTGCTGTTATGTGTATATCACCGAATTACTTTTCAGTGATATACACTTGCCATAATAGCGATCACTCTTTTGAGTTCATTATTATGACATAGAACCAAGCCGACTACTGTCAGGGAGGCCCTAACTCTGCTCCTCACAGAGGGGCAAAGGTTACTTTGCTTTATACAAAGTAAACATTTTTTGAATAGGGCAATAAGCCCAGTATGAGACTGGCATGGTTGCCCAGAAGGAGGATAAGCACTGATGTCATCCCTGTAAACAAATGTGGGGATTTGGTCAATAAAACACAGGAGACTGGGGAAGCCTTCGTAGATTTTTATAAGGTGCTGTACTCTGCAGAGTGTGGGGGCATGCAGGAGAGGGTCAGGAAATTTTTAGATTGATTGGGTATTCTGCAAATCATGCTGGAGTAGACGGAGGCCCTGGGTTGGGAGATCACCCAAGAAGAGGTGAGCAGAGCTATCCAGACCCTAAAAAAGGGTAAGGCATGTGCTCCAGATGAGTATTCAGGGACTTGTTTAAACTAGTCAGTGAGCCACTGAACAATTGCCTGGACCAGGTGTACAGACAGGCAAAGACAGAGGGGACCCTGCCTCCCACAAGCATGGAGGCCATGATATGCATGCTCCCAACACCATGGAAGAACTACCAGAAGTGTGGCTCATAGTGCCCCATTTTGCTATTGAAAATGAGGACAACAAAATCTATGCCGGGGTACTAGCCACCAGGCTTCATAAAGTTCAAAGCCCCATGATACTCCCCAACCAGACTGGCTTTGTCTGGGACTGTCTCTCCTACCATAACAAGAGAAGGTTATTAAATGTGATATAAGTAGGCGCTCGGGGTCTGGGTCGGGGGGGGGGAGCATTCGTGCTCTCCCTGGATGCTGAGAAGGCACTTAATAAGACTGAATGGGAGTACCTGTTTGAGGTGCTGGGGAGGTTCAGACTGGGCAGCCCTTTATTGACATGATCAAACTGCTGCAACCAGGTCCTTCTGCATGCATATTTGCAAATGGATGTTGCTTGGAGCCAGCCCCACTTTACCTAGGACCCAGGCAAAGGTGCCCCCCCCCCCTTCATATTGGCACTTGAGCTATTAGGGAAGAGCAGGATATACATGGTCTTGCCTCTCTTTCAGGCAGATCTCATTAAATTACTCTTTATGTTGACTACATCTTGATGTACCTTATGGAACCAAAGGTCTCTATTCCAGCACTCCTGAATACACTGGCAGATTTTTCCTTTTTCTCAGGGTACAAAATTTATGTACAATAATCATGCTTGATGGGGTGGGGTCAGTCAGAGGGCAGATGGGGACGTTCCAGACACCTTTTGCGGTGGCAGATCAGAGTACTAGCTACTTGGGTTTGAAAGTGGGTCCAGCACTTGAGGGGTTCTACTCTGAATTATACACCATTGCTAACAGGACTGCTAGCAGACCTGGAGAGATGGCATGACCCACCCCTGTCTTGGATGAGCTGCCTTAATTTTGTTAAAGTGAATACACCCCAAAATCTTGTACCCCATGCAAACACTCCACATGGGTCTCACCCATGCTGACAGGCACAGACTCAAGGCAGCATGCACCAAGTTTTTCTGGGCAGAGTGCAGGCAGAGGGCTAGTCTAGCCAGGTTGAAAAGGGATGAGCAGCAGAGAGGCCTCAAATTCCTAGATGTACATCAATATTACCTGGTAGCTCAAATGATATTCATACAGTACTGAATGGCTCAATCAGACAGTGCCCATAGGAACATAGAATTTGATGGTAGATAAGGACTGCTTGGCCCACCTAGTCTGCCCATTTCCCTACCTAATGGATAAGTTGCAGATCCTAGTTAACCAACAGCCTACTTCGTCCTACTCCCCACTAGAATTGCCTTATGTCTGTCCCATGAATTCTTGAATTCCCCCACTGTATTTGACTCCACAACCTCCTCAGGAAGGCTGTTCCATGCATCCACAACCCTCTCCATAAAAATATACTGTACTTCCTCACATTATCTCTGAGCCATCCCCCCTGTATCTTCAAATTGTGCCCCTTTGTTCTTACACATCTCTTTTTCTGAAAGATGCTGCCCTCTTGGACTTTGTTGATTATCCTGAGGTACTTGAGTTTCTATCATGTCCCCCACCCTCCTTTCCTTGAGGGTATACATATTAAGCTCCTTTAGTCTCTCTTCGTATGTCTTCTGGTGCAGACCATGCACCATTTTGGTTGCCCTCCTCTGGACAGCCTCTACCCTGTCCATGTCTTTGTGGAGATGGGATCTCCAGAACTGCACTCAGTACTCCAAATGGGGTCTCATAGAAACATAGACTTTGATGGCAGATAAGGACCGCTTGGCCAACCTAGTCTGCCCATTTCCCTACCTACTCGATAAGCTGCAGATACTAGTTAACCAACAGCCTATTTCTGTACAGAGGAATAACAACTCCTTGTTTTCTACTGGTGATGCCTTACCCTATGCATCCCAGTATCCCCCAGCCCTCCTTACTGCCTTCTCACATTGCTTGCCCAACTTTATGTCATCTGATATAACTACCACCAGGTCCCTTTCCATTTTTGTTGTTGTCAGTATCTCACCCCCCATTGTGTCCCCTGGATTTTTGTTTCCCAGGAGCATTACTTTGCACTTCTTTGCATTGAATCTAAGCTGCCATACTTTTGACAATTCCTCCAACCTTACTAAGTCCCTTCTCATCCTTTCCACCCCACATTGTGTATCAACCTTGTTGCAGATCTTTGTGTCGTCTGCAAAGAGGCATACTTTTCCTTCCAGTCCCTCCGCAATGTCGCTTATAAAGACATTAAAAAGGACTGGTCCCAATACTGAACCCTGCTGTACCCCACTAGTAACCCCCCTTTCTTCACTGTGGATTCCATTTACTATTACCCTCTGTGTCCTGTTGTCCAGCCAATGTTTTACCCAGACTACCACCCTGGGACCCACTCCCAGGCTGGCTAATTTGTTTATTAATCATTTGTGCAGGACTGTGTCAAATGCCTTGCTAAAGTCTAGGTAAGGCATGTCAAAGGCCCCTCCCTAGTCTACTACTTTTGTCACCCAGTCAAAGAAATCTATTAGATTCATCTGACATGACCTTCCTGCTGTGAATCCATGCTGCTTTGGGTCCTGTGCCCCACTGGCCTCTAGGTACTCAACAATTTTTTCCTTCAGAAGTGATTCCATCATTTTTCCCTACCACTAAGGTCAAACTGGCAGGTCTGTAGTTTCCTGCCTGTCTTGCTCCCACTTTTGTGAAGGGGAATCACATCTGCCCTCCTCCAACCCTCAGGTACCACACCATCCTCCCATGATTTTTTAATAAAGGTAGTCAGTGGTGTTACTAGTTCTTCCCTTAGTTCTTTTAGAATTCTGGTATGAATCTCATCAGGCCCCATTGCTTTGTCCACCTTCAGTTTTAGGAGTTCTTTCAGAACCCTTTCTTCTGTGAAAGGACAGACTGCTTCTGTTGACTGGATTAGGTACCTCCTCCTCCTCCTCCTCTTCCTTTGTGAATACTGAACAGAAGTATTCGTTCAGTGTCCCTGCTTTTTCACCATCCCTCTCTGCCCACCCACCCTCCTCTTTATTCAGCCTCAGTATCCCTCCCTTTGTCTTTCTTCACTCCCTAATGTACCTATAAAAGGTTTTATCCTCCTTCTTAACCGAGTTGACTGTCTTTTTCTCAGTTTGGGCCTTTGCTGTTCTGACTGCTTTCCCCGCTTCCTTCTGCTTTAACTGGTACAGTTCTCTGTCCTGCTTCTTCTGTGTTTCCTTATACTTCCTGAATGCTATCTTTTTCTCCCTAACCTTCTCTGCCACCTCTTTTGAGAACCATAGTGTTTTTTTCTTTCATTTTGATTTGTTTATTTGCTTCAAGCAAAGGCTTGTTGCCTCTGTGATGGCAGTTTTGATGTTTCCCCATTGTTGCTCAACCCCTCCTTCTTGCCTGTTTGCTAGTACTTTTCTGAGGCACTCTCCCATTTTGAAAAAATCAGCCCTCCTGAAGTGCAGTACCTTCACTTTTGTATGGCTTCACTCTACAACTGAGTTTATCATGAACCACACTGTTTGGTGGTCACTTGTTCCCAGATGGCTACCCACTTCTAGATCTGAGATCCTTTCTCCATCCCCATTTAAGAGTACCATGTCTAAGACTGCTCCCTCCTGAGTGGGTTCTAACACTAGCTGTCTGAGGCATGCTCCCTGTAGGGCATCAAGAATAGCCCTGCTCTTGGATGTGGCTGCAGCAAAGGTGCTCCAGTTAACATCTGGCATATTCAGGTCTGCCAGCAGCAATATCTCCCCTTTCTCTGCCATCCTAAGGATGCCTTCTATCATTTCCTTGTCCATTTCCTCCCCCTGAGACGGGGGTTTGTATACAACCCCTGTGTCGACTGTGGTGCCATTTCCAGTCTCCAGGGTGACCCACAGTGCCTCCTCTCCTCCCTGTTTGCCCTTTAGTTCCTTTGCTTTGATCCTTTCCCTTACATAGAGAGCTCCTCCTCCTCCTCCTCTTCTACCCTCCCTGTCCCTCCTTTAGATTGTGTACCCCTGTATGTTGACATCCCAGTCATGGTTCTCTGTGTACCATGTTTCTGTGACTGCCATGATATCCAGGCATCCAGCTTCCATCAAGGCCACCAGTTCAGGGAGCTTGTTATCTAGACTACGGGCATTGGTACTCATTACCCTCCATTTTGTGATGGCCTTACCCTTTTTGCCCCATCCCTGTCCTTACTGCCTTTGTCTTTTTCTCCATTTACCCCTGCTCTTCTCACTATCGACTTCTCTATCTTAGTGTTTAGCTCACTAACTACCCTGATTTTTTTGGGGGGAGGGGGCTAGGATTTCCCTTCTCCTTTTCAGTGCCTCCCTCCTTGGCTAGTTTAAATGATTGCCAATGAAGCATTTAAACCTATCACCTAGGATCCTGGTTCCCCCTCTGGACAGATGCAGACCATTATGCCAGTATAGGCCTGCATCCCTCCAGGTGGACCCCCAGTCCCAATGAAGCCAAAACTCTGAGCTCTGCACCAGTTTTTCAACCACTGATTGAATCCCATGGTGCAGAGCACCCTAGTCTCACCCATACCATAGACAGACAGCACCTCCAAGAAGGTTACCGTGTGTGCTACTTGTCTAAGGCTCCTCTCCAACTCCACAAACTCCTCCTGCACTGCTCTGATCCCTTTTCCAGCCAGGTCATTTGCCCCTAGGTGGACAATGACATCCAGCTCTCTCCCCTGTGCAGCTGCTCCCACGATCCTGAGGATTCGCTTCCTGACCCTCCAAGCCATGGCGCCAGGTAATGACCTTACTTCCCTCTCCCCTCCCTCACCCAGTTCGACCTGGAATGCAATGGAGCTCCATATCCTCCATGGACATTCTTGGCAGCTGGTGGGCTAAAGGCTTTTAGAGGACTTAGGCATAGGAGCCCACTTGTGGAGTGGACACTCATAGCGTGGCAAACCCTCTGTAAAGGGCAACAAGGGGAAGGGGAGAGCACACTGTTAGTGATCTGGGCCTTACACCCAGCCTATGGGGAGAAGTGAGTAGGGACTGGCAGGACAGAAGGATAGAGGAATACAGCGCTTAGGAGATGTGATGTCAGGACCAGGGATGCTCTCCTTTGCTGACATCAAGCAGACATTGGGGTCCCCAATACTCACCTATACTTTTACCTGCAGCTGAGGAATTACACAGAGACTAGATAGAAAGGACTCAATGACAGCAAATACAGGCTCCTTGGGACAGATAATTCTCAGCATGCGAGAACAAGGGTGACCCTGACCCTATTCTTTCTGTTCCCTTATCCCTCCCTCCCTCCCTCCCTTGCCTTTGACCAGCATCCTGGGGTCCATCTTCATTCCATTGGTGGTCTCAGCAGCACGCTGTGATCAGTGGCCATCGTATGGCTGCCACTGCCCATTTAGTCTTCTACCCCTCTACCTCCTCCCTTTTAGGCGTCTGCCCCTTCCCCCTCACTTTATGGATCTATCCTTCTACTTCATACCCAATCTAAGAGTCCTCTCTCTTGCACCCTGTATATTCATTGTACCTTGTATTTATTATTCTCTTCATACAGCACAGAGAATCGCATGTATATATTTGTGTATATTTTTACCAATAATTAGTACTGTTATCTATCTTAATTCTGTACATTGTTCTATGTTTAATTTATATTGTATTATGATTCTGTTGTGTATATAACCTTTCTGTGCTTGACTATGTATCTATGTCCAGGGCCACCTTGAAAATGAGCTTTGCTCAATGGTGTCCCCCCGGTTAAATAAATATTTTGATTGATTGATTGATTGAAGGGTGGGGAAAATCAGTAAGTGTCACATCCCCATTACCCCAGAAGCTCTACTGCTGGGAATTGAAGACCAGGAGGAGAAGGACTGGTGGCTTTACAATAGAAATATCAACTTTTACTGTTGTTAGCAGGGCAATATATTCAAAAATACCTGGGTGTCCCACCAGACTCCTTCAGTCTTGCACTGGGAGGAGTTTATCATCAAGGTACTATTTATTTATTTTGTTTATTTAATAACATTCGGAATCACAACCCTTTGAGTCATAGACTCCTTTCCAAAGGCTCCATGTCAAACAACAATAAAGACATACATATAGTATTAAGCAGTAATGTGTTCAGGCAATGGAAACAAGAGAGAAAACAAGTAATGGAAGTTACGCATACAAAAAATATTATGCAATATTATAAGTAAAGTGATCATGGAAGAAAGACAATACACACAAAAACACGTAGACGGCGGATACAGAAACAATAGTTTTTGGGAGAGGAGGACCCAGGGTTATTCATAATATGCATGGTATTTAGGTAGTGCATGAATACACATTTTGTTTTCCATATGTTGCATAATAATTTATGAAGTAGATTTATACTACAGAGCCCCCATCAAGAGGGGGGAGCAGGAGGAAGAGAGGGTTAGGGACAGTCACAGGCTGAAGATTCTAGCAGATGAGCTTTGAGACTGGTCTTGAAGGGACTGATCCTGGGCTCCAGGGAGACAGAGGGGGGAGGCTGTTGAGCCATCGGGGGGCTCTGTAGAAAAAGGCTCTCTGACCAAGGGAGGTTTGGCTGTGGGGGACTAGTAGGAAGGTCCCAGTAGAGCTACAGGAGGTTCTGACCAACGGGACAGGTTGGATGAGGCTATGCAGGCCAGGTGGGGCTTAACCAAGGTGGATTTTCTTGGCCAGGAGGCAAGTATGGTACCTAAGACAGGCATCAAATGGCAACCATTCGGCAGTCTTGTAGAGATCAGAGGAGTGTGTCCATCTGTCACAACCCGTGACCAGTCTGCACACTTTGTTTAGGGTAACTTTGACATATTGCAATGCAGTGGGGTCAGCAGTGTTGTAGATGACAATGCTGTAATCTACCAGGGAGATGACTGAAGAGGTAATGGCCAGGCGGATAGCCATTGGGAGAAGGTAGTGTTTATGGCAGTACAGAAGCCCAAGTCTGGAGCTGATAGCAGAAGACAGTTGTTGGATATGTGCATGGTAGGTGAGAGACATGTCAAGGGTGATACCCAGATATTTGAATGAATCTACCAGCTCAAGTAGGGATCCTAGTGAGTTGGTGATGGTCAGCGGGAAGTCATGATGAGGACTCTGACGATGGGCAAAGATCATTGATTTTTTCTTATAGTTCAGAACTAAGCAGTGGAAACTGAACCATGTCTCAGCATTAGGGAAAAAACCCTGCAGGGCATGCTGGAGAGAATCAGGGCTGGGGTGGCTCCAGAAAATTACTGTGTTGTCTGCATGGAGCAGAATTTTTCCAGGCCACAAGCTGGGGAGGGAGTTTAGGAAGAGGCTGAAGATGAAGGGTCCCAAGATGAAGCCTTGGGGTACTTCTGAACAGACCTGGAGGCTGGTTGATAGATTGGAGTTGATTTTCACCAGCTGGGATCTGTCAGAGAGGTAACCTTTGAACCAAGTTATTGTTTCATCTGAGAGCCCCAGGGAGGGCAGGGAGGCCAGAAGCATAGCATGATTAACAGTATCGAACTACCACTTGAGATGTTGACCTAAACCCTCAGAGACAGAGGTGACATTTTTGAAAAGGTCAGGGCCACTGCCTGGACCCTGTCCCCCTCCATGTGTGGTGCTGATCCACATAGGCATAGATTAAGAAGAGTCTCTTGATTTTCCCTCCCTGGGGAACTGCTATATATGTTTTTTATATTGCCTGATACAAAGTTCAGTATAATAGAGATGGTGCTCTCCTGTGTGGCACCTGTTAACGAAGGAATCCAGTTTACGAGATAATGGAGTAAAATCTTTGGATTAATGAGCTGCTGTTTCCTTGATATGGCTTAGCCTGAGTTCCCTGTTGTGTGTGTAAATGAGTTTTCATTATTAATCTGCCACATGGATTCATACAAACTAAGATGTCCATGTATTGCCAGGCAATGTAAATGAGTCGTGAATCTAGACAATCCTGGGCTGCATGTTATGTGTGTATGTTTTTTACACTGAAAAAAATCTCATTAAAAATACACCCAAGAAGTTTGACTATTTTCCTTAACTGCACATCACTGAAGTGTCTTACGGCACTTATAAAATGGCTTTTAGAAATAAAAGTAGAGAAATAACAGTATTTTGGGGATAAAAAAAGAGATTTGTTTTAACTGGGTAGAAGTCCTGCCCACTGTGTAATAATGCTGAGGTAATTACATGAGTTAGAAACCCATTAGTCAATCAAATTCTTCTGTCAGTTATTGCCATTTGACAAAATGTTCTAATACATGACAGGCTGGGCAGTGCAGCGTATAATGCATGATCAAGGGATTGCACGCACACGCTTGATGCTAAGAAGGCATGAGGTGTTAGATGAGTGCTTTTGTGCCCTGGTGTCTGCATTCGGTTCCCTGGGAGTGCATTACTTCTTTGCATATATACTACAGTATGTGTATATTTATTTTGGGTTCACTGGGAAAGGAGGGCTAGACAATGCTGTCCATTTTCAACCATTTCTGGGAGGATACAGATATAAAATTTATAGTTTTGTTGTAATAAAAATAGAGAATGTACTGTAGAACACCTTGTATAGGGACAACCACCATCTAGGGGAAGAGTTTATGTTAGGTGGCATTTCAGGGGTAGATTAAAGCTTCGCATCAAGAACTGCAGTGTTAGTGGTAGGAGTTATGAGTTACAGCAGTTGCAGTGGTTTCCAGTCCTGTCTTTCACAGAAGAAAAGTTTGTTGGGTTTTACTGTTCCAGGTCAGGTCAGATTTAGTGAAGCAGTGTTGTACTGCTTTCTTGTTTTAATTTTTTTTATTCTTTGATAACCAGGTAAAGCCCACTTTGCTGAACGCCTGTTTTCAGGAGTGAGCCGGGGGCCCTGTGAAGGTTAAGTGACTTGCTTAGGGTCACACAGTATACAAGTGGAGACTGTGGAAATCAAACCCAGGTCTTCTGCATGTACCAAACTTGTTCACAACTCACTACTCTACCCTTTTGGCTATACTGCTAGCCCCAGCAGCAGTTCTGTAATTTCCGGACTTTTTTAAATGCATTGTTGTTTTTGTCTGTAATGGTGGGTTCTATGTTTGTTGCAGCAGCAGCTGCTTTGATGATCTGTTTGGTGGTCTGCAGGTCTGAATTTGCGGTTGTGGTTGATGTTTGGCTATGGATTTAATAAATTATTTTAAACCACAACAGCGCATTAATTGTTTTAAAGTACACTGTCACTGGTAGTTCACTTGTAAAGCATGGTTTTGCATTAAATGCATTAAAGCATACTTATTAATAGTTTTATTTACTGGGGGGTTAAACAATGGTTGAGTGGTGAGAATGTACCAATGAGGTGACAATATTGTTATTTTAGTACTGCTTTAAAGTATTTTACGGTAAAGAATAATGATAATTGGATTTATTTTATCCAGCTCAGGTGAACTGCAGATAATTTATTTTACAAAGTTCAGTCTGCCCAAGAGGCAGTGACCATGCAAATGAAATTACTGTCAGTAGCATGTATTTACACAGCCATAGAAACAGGTACACAAAGGCAATAACAAAAGGTAACTATTTCCAAGCAATGAGAAAGGTAAACTGAGAACATCATAAACCTTTGCTGGGAAGTACCTGTAAATGTAGTTGCAAACTTCCTGCTTTCTTCATAGCCATTTTGTTGAAAAAGATTTAGGAGTCATAGCATTGATGGTAACCTATCTCTGCTTCCTGAATCCAGGGTCATAAGAAGATCTCCTTCCCCAGTTTGTTGGACTTCCTGTAGATGGGGGGCAGTGGTGCAGCTAGAAAAATAAATTTGCCAGCCAGAACCCTTTAGTGCTTCTTGACCACCCTTCCCCCATTTTAGATATGTGCATATTTATTACCCGGATCCTTTGTACATAGAGCACAAGAATCGTATTCTGGGAGCCTGGGTTCAGTTCCCAGTAGGTCATATTATTTCTTCCTCGCTACAGTTTAGGATTTAATTGCAAAGCAGTGGCGAATACTGCACCAAAAAAAAATCTAATTATCCTCTTAGTTATTTCTAGTTGCAGGGTATGCAATACCAGAGAGAGGCAATGTGTCTGAGATTCCCAGGTCCAACTCTCTGAGCCTGTAGCTCAGTGGTTAGAGCACCAGGATGGTATTTTTGGGAACTGTGTAATTTGCTGGTAGATCGCATTATTTCTGTCTATCTACAATTTATCTACATAGCATATTGTACTTTAGGACCTGAACAAAAGCAGAAAATGCAGCAGTCCTTAATTTTATACATTTAACACTGAGTTTCGTTCAAACAGTGCACAGTATTCACATTATAGTAGAACACCAGTAGGGGTGGATATCAGATGGCAGAAGTAAGCAACATCAATGTTTAGAGCACAGAATGCCAATACCCTTCTGAGCCGCAGCTTACTTGGAGGATGGCTTCCTACACCCATGGGGCATTCAGAGTTTTCAGTGCCGAGGGAAGTAGGTTGTTTTTAAGTTCTGAAGCTTGAGTTTTTGATTCTGGCATAGTGTTTGGGATCCCAATGAAAGCTTTGACTCCATCAGAGCCAGGGATTGCATCTGGATCCTAAGCAGTTGTTCAGTTCTACCTCTGTTCATTCACCAGTTGCAGGTAGGGAAGGATGCTGGAAAAATATAAGCATAATATAGTAAAGAATCAGCACTTCAAACACAGGATTCAGTGATAATGATGAATGATTTTATACTGAGCATTGAAACTTCAGTACTTACAATTCATAACACTGTGAATACACACAAAAATACAGCTCCCACAATGATGGTGAACTAGCCTCAGCACTTTGGGGTGCTCTACCCCTTCGTCAGGAGGCACCTACACATCATAACTAAGCCATGGTCAGCTCTCATCTACTGATTCAAAAGCATACCCATCACAAAAATAGCAGCAGTGGTGGCACTTTTTTTCATAGATTCATAGACATATGTCAGCAGAAAAGGAGCTTCCTGGCTCATCGAGTCTGCCCATCCCCCCTCTACTTGTTCCCCCCCTCCAAGATTCCCCTCCTCCCTTGACAACCCCTTGTGCTTGTCCCAGGCCTTCTTGAAACTCTCCACTGTATTGGCCCTCACCAGCTCCTCCGGCAGACCGTTCCAGGGCTCAACCACTCTTTCTATAAAGTAATACTTTCTATCATTTCCCCTAAACTTCCCCCCTCCACTTTCAATCCATGCCCCCTAGTCCTTATATCTAACTTCCCTGAAAATAAGCTCTCCCCCACTTTATTGATCCCCTTCACGTATTTGAATGTTTTGATCATGTCCCCTCTCTCCCTTCTTGTCTCCAGAGGATACAAATCCAGCTTCTTCAACCTCTCCTCATATGTCTTCCCACTTAGACCATGCACCATTTAGCAGCCCTTCTCTGCTCCCTTTCCATGCCATCTATGTCTTTTCATAGATGGGGCCTCCAAAACTGTACCACATACTCCAGGTCTGGCCTAAAGATGGAACTGTAGAGTGGCATCAGCACCTCTCTTCTTCTGCTGGTTATCCCTCTCCTCATGTACACCAGCATCCTGTTAGCTTTGCCCACTGCCTTGCTGCACTGGGTCCCCATCCTAAGGTCATCAGTGATTATGACTCCTAGATGCTTCTCCTGCCTGGCTGCAGCCATTAACTCCCCCTAGTATGTACATGGAATTTGGATTCTTCCCCCCCAGTGCATCACTGTGAGATTCCTGGCGTTGAATTTTAGCTGCCATGTTTCCGACCTCTCTTCTAGTAATCTTAGATCATTCTTCATTACCTCTACCCCCCCGAGGTGTCCACCCTGTTGCTGAGTTTTGTGTCGTCCATGAAAAGACAGACCTTTCCCTAAAGCCCCTCTGCTATGTTGCTGACGTAGATGTTAAACAGAATGGGCCCCAACACTGACCCCTGGGGGACTCCACTCATCAGTTCCATGTCATAATGGCAATCATGGACTGGCTATCGCCATTATGGTAAGTGTATATCACTGAAAATCAATTTTGGCATTGTACACTCGCAGTGCAGACAAAAATGGCACCCGAGACCTACTTATGGATTCTCAACTCCAGGAGGGTGCATGCCGTGGGGGGTGAAAAACTTAAAAAGATACATGCCGCCTGCTGACAAAAAAAAAAAAAAACAGCACCACACTGGGCCAGAACCCTGTACCCTGCACCTCCCAGCTGACCACCCTTCCACGATGCTGGTAGACTAGCTCAGCAGCTGCCCGCCACATCCCCTCCCACATACCATCCCTCTCCTACCTCTCCCCAATGTGTGTGCACAAGCTCACATATACCCACTACTTCCTGTCATGATATTTCACTCACCCCAGTATTCAGTCACCCCCATGCTTGGTAGCCATGAACACAGGCACCATAATTGATTGCCATTTTTGTGGGTGCCTTGTTCACTGGATAGCCCACTCATCATCCCCGTCTCCCCTGAGTGCACCCCATTGACCACCATCCTTTGGCTTCTACCTGTCAGCCAGCTCTCCACCCATCATATTATTTTCTGTCCCACCCCAGACTCCCCAACTTATTAACCAGTCTTTTGTGGGGCACCATGTCAAAGGCCTTCCTGAAGTCCAGGTAGGCCATGTCCACTGCTCCACCCTGATCATCCACCCTCATCACTTCATTGAAGAATTCAATCAAGTTCATCTGACATGACTGACCCAGAGTGAAGCCATGCTGCTGAATGTCTTGCAGCCCCCCCCCCACTTTTTACTTTCTACTTTTCTGTTCATACCCATGGGTCCAGCTCTGCTTCAACCCGTCCACAAATCCTTTACTCCACATCTACTGGTGCAGTCATCAGTGGCCCCTGATACCCTTTGCCACTTCCCTTTCATACAGTCATACACTTACCCTGGTGGGCAGCTGCAAGGGGAGCTGAAGTGAACTTTCCCAGTGGGGGAGAGGGCAGAGGACCAAGAGCTCTGGCCACCACAACTTGATGGGCAAGGTGTGGCAGCATAATTTGCAAGGCAACCACCTTTATGTCCAGCTGTTTTTCCATATGCCCTATGTCCCACCCCACTGAGATATGGCCTAAGACTGAAGACCTCTCTGGCCAGTCAGAAGCAGATTTGGACTAGACATACCCACCAGACTCTGAATGAGACTCACAGATGAAGGACTGGATGTATGATGCCGACATACCCTACATCCGCTTTCTGCTTCATGCAAGTGGTGGGGTTCATTCCACTGTCTAGAGCCATGTATTCCTGCCCGCTTGATTCTCCTGGAGCACTAGGAAGGCAGTTGTGTAACATCAGTGCCATCCACCAGCCTCAAGGCAGGAAGTGTTCCAGACAGGAACTCAACACACTGCCTCTGCTGCTTGATACACTGATGCACTGGCACTGGGTAGCAGGAGATCACAGGTTCAAACCCCACAAGAGTCAAATTCTTACTGTGTGACCTTGAGCAAGCTACCTAACCTTCCAGTGCTCCAGTCCACTCTAGAAATGGATAGAAACAGGGCCCCAGTGAAAAAGAGATGTTACATCCCAGCTGGTTCTGGGCAAATTGCTGGTAAATAACTAACAAATAAATAAATGTCCCTGGCTCAGGACATAGACCTTTAAAAACCATGGCCATTTAAAAAGGGGCTTAAAACTCATCTATTTGCACAGGCCTATTGGGAGTGAAAGTCCTTAATGGTCATTACAGTAGGAGCTGTTAAGTTGTCATGCAGTATGATTTTAGATTGTTGCTGAAAATTTTATTAAAGTATATTGTGATTTTATTTCTATTTATTATTTATTAATTTGGATATTGTATTTATGTGCCTGTGTTTGTTGCTATCTCTGTTTTGTTGTACTGCCCCCTGAGCCTCTGGGGAAGGGAGCCATAAAGACATGAAATTCATTACTACTAGGACTACTTTCTGGATTCATTTGCAAAGTTACCTGTTTGGGGGATTGTGTTGGTATAGCTGAGTGTTTCTGTGGGGGTTTGCTGGTGTGGCTGATTGTCTCTGGTGGTCAGGAGGGGGTAGAAGTGTTCAGAAAGACCTTCTGGACACTGCGGTGCTGCCCTATCTGCAGACACCTCTGTTGAGGGAGGAGGTAGCTGAACTCCGAGCAGAGTTGGTGAAGATACAGGTGACCTTCCCCCCATACAGAGACCACCATGTCCACCACTGCTCCCTCAGAGGTTGCCAAGAAGGAGGGAAGGATGGAGTACGGTAGGCTCAGGGAGGGTGCAGGAGGCAGCATGGAGGCACGTCCCCCAGCCGGTGGCACTTCACAACTCATATGCCATCCTGTCAGAGCATAGAGATTGCACAGCATCTCTGGAAGTGAACACCATGGGGGTTGAGGGGGTCATCCAGGATGGAACCCCAAGGGCAGATGCAAGGAGAACACACAGGGGGAGGAAGCAAATCCTTGTTGAGGACTCCATTATCCGGGGGATTGAGCTGGGGTCAGGTAGCAATGGAGAGAGGGAGGTAATGTAAGCAGTCTAGATAAGAATAGGGATTGCCAAACCAAGTGGGGAAATGGGCAGACTAGGTGGGCTGCATGGTCCTTATCTGCCAACAGATTCTATGTTTCTATGTTACTAGTACTACTACTACTACTACTACTGCTAGTGACAGTTCTGAAGGAAAATCAGAACATGCAACTAGCAAAAATTAGCGGCACTTCAAGGGCACTTGTGGCCTGCAGTGCAGATCCATGTAAAATACACTTCTGAAGGTTTGCTGATGGTCACCCAAGGCAGCTCCCTAAAGAGGGCTGTGAAACTTCTGGCACTACCTCCGATGATGCTAATTCTGCTCCTTGGTCAGTCAGCAGGGGGTGCATGAATGTCAGTCAGCCCGTGCCCTCTTTCCCTCTCTGGGAGCTGCATTCATCACCTCCACAACTTGCCTGGTGCCCAGGCAGCCCCAGCGTGAGGTTCTGGAGCTCACACACCAGCCTCAGTCTCCCAGGCAGCAGCGCAATTCATGACCACTGCACCAATGAACTGGCTGTGATAGCACTTCACTTCAGTTTTTCTAGATCTGTTTTACATTGTCTAGTTATCAGTCATTTAAAATTTATAAAATGATTAAAGGATTTTAAGCAATTTGATTGGTTCTTAGCCATGCATTATGTAAGCAATAACACGACAGGGTGTGTGGTGATGCTAAATTACCACACACCCGAGGTGGATTGTGAGGTACAAGATGCAGCTGAGTGTCTTCAGCTACCTGGGAAGTGCGGTAATTTATGGCATTACTGCACATCCAGGAGTGTATTATTGCATTTCTAAGATGTGTTTAACAGTTAAAAAGTAAGGACAAAATAAAAAAATTTGAGCTGCGCAGTAATTGAAATTAATGCATGGTCATGTGACCAGTTTTGACCAGATTGCTTGTTTGAATCGAGTCATCTTATAAAAGTGTCTAACACAATTATAAACTTGGAACTAGCACCACCATTGAATGGATTATATCAAATCACCTGGGTCGCATCTCTAATGTACAAATTCACCTGGATTCAGTCAGTGACCACTCCCCTATCACTTGCAGCTGGTCGAATAAATTCCACTCCCCCCCACCTCTAACAATCTGCAACCAAATGTTATAGCATGGGCACCTGGATCTCCTAAAACATCAACTACATTCACAGGATTGGTCTTCATTGACTCTGCTGATGATATCAATGTTGGTCTGGAACACTTCATCATGGTTTTCAACTTGGCCTGCGATACCCACACTTCATTCAAAAAAATGAAGGTTCATGGTATGATTAACTCTTGGATTACGCCAGATTTAGTAAATAGCGTGAAAGAACATGACCATCTTTGGCAACTTGTTAAGTCCTCCGGGAAACAACGTGATTTCCAAGCATATAAAGCTGCTAGAAATTCCTGTACTAGGGTAATTCGACAGGCCAAAGGAAAGCACCACAGAGAGCTACTGTCAAACGCCTGGGGTGACAGTAGGAAATTCTGGTCTAACATCAAAGATATTACTGGCAAAAAACAACAGGTCTCTCCGAAAGTGTTAAACATTGATGGCAACCCTGTCACTGACCCTCTATTAATCACAAATACCTTTTAACATTGCTTTCACCACTCTATCTGGTGTCCTTCCTAAAGACTTCTTTGATGAGGCTCCTACAAACACAGCTGAGTTCTCTAAGATGAAAAATCCTGAGCTCCCACTGTTCTATTTAAAAAGGGTCTCCACAGCCCAGGTCAGAAAGCATCTGATTAAAATACTAGGGAAATCCAGACATTGTGGTGACACCCTTGACCTAAAACTTATTGAACTTACCCTAGAGAAAATTCTCCTGCCTATTACCAAGATTCTTAATCTATCGTTCACCCTATCCCAGCTCCCAATAGTATGGAAAACTGCTCTGGTCACCCTGGTGCATAAAACAGGTGATCACACCCAACATTGTAACTACTGGCCCATATCAATCCTCCCTCCACTATTAAAAGTACTGGAATGCTTAGTAACCAACCAGCTTATCGACTACCTTGAGAAGTACTCCCTACAATGCCCTCAACAACATGGCTTTAGGAAAGAGCACAGCACGACCACCACACTCAGAATTTACCAGCTTCATCCAGCAGTCTTTCGACAAAAACAATTTGGTTGGAGCAGCTTTTATCGATTTAATGAAGGCTTTCGACACCATAAATCACAAACTCCTCCTTGATCAACTAGACTCCATTAGCCTTTCATCTAATACCCTGAAGTGGTTCAGAAGCTACCCTGAGGATAGGTCTCAAAGAGTGAAGATATCAAACATTGTCTTGGAGCTGCAAGTCCTCCATTCAGGGGTACCACAAGGGTCCATTCTAGGTCCTCTCCTGTTTAGCATCTTCCTAAACAACTTACCAAACACCTGTCATCTAAGGATGCTCCTTTATGCTGATGATGCTATCATCTTTGCAAGCCACTCTGATCTCATAGTACTTGAACATAGCCTCCAACTTGGTTTTCTTGAACTTGAAAAATGGTTCCAATCACACAAACTTGTTCTAAACTACAAAAAAACTAAACTCATGCTGTTCTCATCCTCTCACTATAAGTACAGGTCACATGCCCTCACCGTCAATAACAACCTTGGAGCCCCCCTTGAGCAAACTCAACAATTCAAATACCTCGGTATTACTCTGGACAGCCACCTCACCTACACACATTGAGATCGTAGCCAGGACCACAAATGCAAAACTAGATCTTCTATTTAGGCACATAAGGACCTTGACCCATGAAGCACTTAAACTCGCTGTCCACAGTTCGGTACTATCTACTATTGATTATGGTTTGGTAATCTATGGTGCAGCCTCAGCCACATCCCTCAAAAGGCTAAACACAACTTTGAACAAAGCCTGTAGACTCATCACTGATGCTGATCCCCTCACTCACACATGTGATCTCTATGCACTAACTGGATAGTTTAATCTAAAAGGCCAGATCAAATACAAATCTTGCATATTTGCCAAAAAGGTGCTACTTGGAGCCCTGCCAACTGGCATCACCTGTCTCCTGCCCAGATCCCTCAAGTCTCATCATACGTGGACCTCTGACACTGAGCACTTTCTCGTACCAAGGTTCCGGACCACCCAATGTCAACGTTCTTTTCTATACAGAGCTCCAAACTGGATAAATGGTCTGGGCAGTGAACTTACCTCATCTTGCTCATTTTAGACATCTCCTTTTTCAACATATCATGAATGAACACTTGTGACTGCCACAAATAATGTCATCCTTTAATCACCTTAACAAAGTTTGACCCCTGCAGCTAAGTCAGGACCTCTATCTGACCCAGTCCTCCACCTTCACATCCCCCCCCCCACCTTGCTCACCTCCTTTTCTCTTCATACTACCTCTACTCCAGACTATCCTTCCCTTCCTGGCCCTGGGTTCTTCCCTATTCCTGGTACCTTTCGCCCCTCATGCATCTGCCCCACCACCTCCCCTCCACTCCCCTGCACTCACAACTTTCCCTCATCTCTTCCTTCCTCGCAACTCACCTTTGACAAGGCCTCTGGACAGCATCTTTCCCCCTCTCCTGACATCCTCCTCCCCTACCTCTCTACTCATCTTAGCATCTTACTTTCTCATCTTAAACTGTATTATAGTCTATAAATAATTATGTATATGATTTAAAACTGTAAATAACTATGTATTTGTACTACAGTCTGTAAATAACTATGTATGTGATTTATTTGCTGTACAGTGTATATTGAATTCTGTCTCCCCTTGTATGACCTTGTTACCCCCTCCCTAACTGACATGGAACCTTTGTAAATGAGCTGTTCTGTGCTCAAAGGTATGTGTAATCCAAGAATGAATAAATAGAATAAAGTATGGGGTGGTGTGTGTAACAAGAAGTTTACGCACACCCAATGGATTAGATGCTACATAAACCCTGAGAGCGCAGCTTGAGGAGTTTGTGCAAGCATCTAACCCCAAGGGTGTGTGTAAACTTCGAGTTTACACACACACAACCCCATATTTTATTTTAATAATTGCTGGGTTTTAATTTTTTGCCACAGCAATTATATAAAATGAAAAAGTCATCCCCATGCGGCTGCGGTCCGCTTGGGTTTGAGTATGCGGTCCGCTTTATTTATTTAAACATTGACCATACACTACTCTGTGCCCCAAGCTGAAATATTTCCTATTTCTGTAAAATTTTCAGTTGCTGCTTCTGTGGTGACTTACCGCAGAGTCAGAATGGTGATTCCGTGTCTGAGGGAAAGATGAGGAGCCAGCAGTTCGGGAGAAAAAGTCACAGTCGGCACATGCGTAGAAAGAGGAAAACTGTGCATGTGTTTGCCGTAATAAACACTCCTTTATTACAGCAAATAATGCCACAGTTTTTCTATGGGATAAATGAAGACCCATTAATTAAAAGGAGGCAGTATAGCGCAGTGGTCTAAGGCTCTGAGCTGCAAATCTGGTGATATCCAGCAGACCAGACCTGGGTTTGAACCCCATAGCTTCCACTTGAATACTGCGTGACCCTGAGCAAGTCACTTAACCTCCTTGTACTCCTAGGTCGCTCCTGTAAAAAAAGCTTTCAGCTTAGTGTGCTATACCTGGTTAAACAACTAAATAAAAATAAACACATCCTGCCCACTAAGATGCAGTGCCTGCTTAAAATCCTTGAGCCATAGAATTTTATAAAACTAACAGCCGCAATTGTTTTCCATCCACCACTTAGCGAGACTGTGTCATGGCCTAATTACTTAGCACACTAGTTGCATCTTTCCCTGTCTGCCAGTCCTGAACACATTACACACAAACAAACAAAACAAGCATTTGTCAATGCCGAATGTTTGTTTGCTGGCATTAGCAGTGGAAATGCAGAAGTTAAACAGATGCAGTATGGGAATGGCATTGAAGTACAGAACTGATGCCAACTCCACCCTCTCTCTGCAGAGATGGACTGGCATTGAGGTGTGCCTTTGGGTCGTCACCCATGACTGTCATGACATTTCACCTCACCCTTCCCTTCAGACTCTGACAAGTGTTGAGGTGTGTCTTGGGGTGTTTCGCCTTTACATTCACCTCATTCCATAAGGAAATATGCTGAAATTGGTGCAGTATAGGAGAACGGGGTGAACTGTGGGGGCAAAGGGTCCAAGGCGCACCTCGATGCCTGTCACTGGCTGCAGGGTGGGGGTGGGAGTGAAATAGCATGAGCATTACTGTCAACAATCCCAAGTCACACCCCTGACGCCTGTCAGTCCTTACAAGGTAGGGCAATATGGTCGAAAACCCTAACACCCTGGGAGTTTCTTGGTATTTTTACTCCAAGTTTTCCACATGGCTTTTCTGTGACCCCACCGCATGAACAGTGGCATTATCAGTTTGTTATGTGAAAGGTGATTTTGCAGCGTGACTGCACCATTTGGCGCCACAGGTGCAAAAACACATTTCAAACAGGATGTGAAAAGTGACAGGTGTACTGTTCATGAGGAGGTGTATAAAATGGCATTGTTGAAAATCTGGAGTGAAAATATACAAAAACTGGTGAAGTCACAAGCATGTGTAGGAGATGCGCAATGTACACCCATAATGTAAGTAGTTTTGGGATTTTTTACAGCAGATTTTCAACAAAGGCATTTTTACACCTCTGCTCATGAACAGTGTCACTGTGATTTTTGTACTCTATACCGAACACTAAATTCCCACAGCTATCCTGCACCGGACGTTCGAAAACACATTTCAGCCAGGTGTGAAAAATGACAACTGTACTGTTCACAAGGAAAAGTGGAAAAATGTCAATGTTGAAAATCTGGACTGAAAATATTACAAATTCGTGAACTTATGAGGGTGTATGGAAATTATTTATTTATCTTTTGTTGACCAGGTAAGTGCACTAGACAAATCCTGCCTATTTTCAGGCACGACCCGGGGGGAGGGGGATACAAATGAATGCCCATTGACCTTGAACCAGATTAAGCTGTTGGTGGTATTTTTAGTGAATGAGGGAAATTCCCCTACTCTTTTTGGTAAGTGCCATGGGATCTTTAACATCCACCTAAACTACCACCAATCCAGTCAGATGGGACCTCGGTTTAACATCTCATCCGAGAGATGGTACCTCAGAAGTGCAGCACCCCTCTTCTACTGCACTACAGTGTCAGTACTGGGATATTAACCCAAGTGCCAGATGTGGGAACTGAACCCACAGCCCTCTGATTTCACGGCCTCAGAGGTGAGTGTGCTACCTACTGAGCCACTGACACTGCTAGATTGTGCAATGCACATGCATTACAGAGTCATTTTATGGACTTTTGTCACCAAAGTTTCAACATAGTCATTTTACTACCTCTGCTCATGACCAGTGTCACTGTGATTTTCTTAATGCGTCCCAAACATTGATTTTGTACACCGACCGCGCTAATGTGCACTACGTATACAAAAACACATTTTGGGCATGATATGAAAAATGACAGCTATACTGTTCATAAGGAGGTGTGGTTACATGGCAATGTTGAAAATCTGGACTGAAAATATAAAAAATTCTCAAAGTTACGAGCGTGCGTAGGAACTGCACAATGCACCCCTGTAAAACAGTCATTTTTGAGAATTTTTTCACCAAATTTTCAACATGGGTTTTGGGGGGTTACCTAATGAACTGTGATGCTGTTGTTTCATTACTCAGTCCCAAAAGGCGGTTCCGCACAGTGACTGTGAAATCACCTTTCGGGACCAAATAACAAAATGACAGTGACTAAATTCATGAGGTGGGTCCCCAAGAACCCCATGTTGAAAATTTGGTGAACAAATTCCCATAAGTGGCCGAGATATTCACCAAAGTTGGAAAAAAAAAATGTATTGCATTATACAGCTTACAGACATTTCTTCAGTTCACAGTCAGCTTTGAAGAGTGCTGGCATGTTCCCGGTCCACCAAAGATCGTCGTGCCGGCCTCCAGAGGTAAGTATGGGAAGGGAGGTGTGTGAGGAGGTGGGTGCACAGAGGGTGGGTGCGGGTTGGGGAAGGGGGCAAGACAGTCAACGAGGGACCATTTTTTTTTTTTACAGGTTTTTGTTTCTTTAGACTACGTGGGACTTTTTGCTACTCTGGGGTTGGCTCCCAGCATGGCAGCTGGAAAAATTTTTTTTGAGGGGGGCCAGTGGAGCCAACGGGGGATTGGGCACCCCAAGTCGACTGTATGGACTTTTGACACACTGGGGTGGGCTCCCAGCTTGGCACCGGAAGTCTGTTGGGGGGACAGTGAAGCTGATAGGGGATTGGGTACCCCTGTCGGCCATTTGGTGTGCAGGGGGGAGCACATGAGCACGCTGGGGTGGGCTCCCAGCATGCTACTTGGGGGGGATAGTAGACAACAATGGAGCTGTCTATGACAGCTACAGATGCAGTGCAGAGTGTAGGCATTTTGCATACTGCCGATGGCAGTATGTACAGTAAATTACCTGCCAACGGCAGTATACAAATTGCCTACACGTTACCACCACGGATTGCAGCATTTTTTTTTTCTTTCAGCTGTATGCTACTACATCTGAAGGGCTGTCATAGACATCTCTGAAATTCATTGGCATGGTGCATCCGCACCTGCAAAAGGGAGCAGGGCATTGGAAGTGTGGGAGGCACGCCTACAAAAACTCATATGGTGGCACAATGTTTCTTACACATGCGTGGAAGCAAACATAAAAACTAAAACTCTCTTTTTGATAGATACTTGCTTATGCTGTTTTTTTTGTTTGCCTAGTTCTGCCCCAGCCCACTGATCCCTGTCTACTGCTCGCTCACTCACTTTCCCACCCCCGCCAGCAGTCCTCCTCTGCTGCCCACAACAGAAAAAAGCAGCTGTACTGAGAAGAGGAAATGCTGCAGATAACTAGTAAGAGGTTTCTCTTAATATTCCTGCCTTCTCGCTGATCCTGCTCTCCATTCCACCAATCCCTCCCTCCTCGCTCACTCATTTCATGCCATCAACAGCACTGGCTCACACATACTGGATGCCTTAGGAAAACTTAAATTTCATGTGTCTAGACCTTTTTTAAGACATCAATCAGAGCAATCTCCATCCATAATACACCCTTCTTCCATGCCGCCTCACAGCTAATCCAGCAATCATCTGTTTATCGCCACTGTTTAAACAGAGGAACAGCTCTTTTCCCACACTACAGGCAGGAACCATCACCATGCATCCTCGCTCACATGGAAGAGTGTTCTCACTGTGTTTGGCATTTCAAAGGAACACATAAATATTGAAAAACACATTAACTAAAAAAAACCCTCCAAACTTAGAAAGCTAACAGTATTTAATTTTTTATGCATGCCTTAGTATAGATGAGGGAACGGAGCATGTTCACACATTAAACTACTAAACAGGAGGGGGCACTGCTGAGCAGCATAGAAGAAGCAGCACTTCTCCTGAGCTCTAGAGAGTTACCTAAATAAATATAAAATATTTTATTTTAAACTATGACCACTGCAACGAAAAGTAATTGTCTGGTTGTCTGAGGTGCTATAGAGTGCCAATATGCGGAAAACAAGAGGACACAATGCTTCCTCAGCTGATTGTTTTGCACCCAAAAAAGCAGCCAACACAACAGGAGCAGATCCCTGGATTGGCTGCGGTAGTCTCGACATCTGCCGAATCTGAGACCAAAAGTGCAATGCTATCCTTCATTCAGACCACTCTAAATCAGTTGGTATGCTCCATGCAGGATATCGACAAAAAATTGGACAGTCTGACACCAAGAGTGTCTGCTTTGGGGACATGGATGGACAATTGTGAGCATCAGACCAAACATGCAGAAACATCTGTTCTCAAGGCCTGTGCTAGAACCTCACAACTTAGTAAAGAAAATGCGATGTTTCAACAACGTTTGGAACAAGCCAAAAACCAAGTCAGAGAGAGGAATCTAAGGGTAATTGGGCTTTCAGAGGAGGCAGAGGGGGAGGATTGCCTGTCCTTTGTTTGGACCTTCCTACTGGAATTACTGGGACTATCAGAGAAGGATATACCTTTATCCATTGAAAAGTCTCACCGGATTACTCCAAGACGTGCAACCTTGGGTGCTGAGGCTCCTTGGAATCTGATGGTGGTCTTTACAGGTGTTGGAGATCGTGATTGGGTTTGGCTATTTCTGGAAGGTGGAGGGCCCTAAAATACGGAAAGGACAATGTGTTTTTGTTCCCCAACCTATCCTACAGTATGAGGCAACGCTGTAACAATATTGATAGCACCCACACTCAACTCCACCAGTTTAAGATACAACACCAGCAACGATGCAGTCAATTTAAATTCCATGGTCGAAGTGCCCACAAAGTGGGCACTTTGCATTGTCACTCTGCTACGTGAAGTGGTCAATGCAAAAGGTTACTTTGTCTTGTAATTATTACTTCACGTTGTCATTCTGCCTTAACGTGAAGTAAGGCCAAGTGACAACAATATTGGCAGCCCTTCACAGTCACCAAAATTAATGTGCATCCCCAAATTGCTCATGTCTTTTGTCCAGAAAACTCCCCAGTGCTGACGAAGTGTAATGAGAGCACAAGAAATACAGTCTCCCAAAATTAATGGTGCACTCCGTCATGCATGCAGTAGTCCCACACAGTCACCAGAATTAATATGCATACCCAAAATGCTACTGTCTTGTGTCCAGAAAACTCCCCAGTGCTGACAAAGTGAAATGAGAGGGTAACAAAAAATGCCAAGTCTCCCAGAATTAATGGTGCACTCTGTCATGCAGGCAGTGGTCACACACAGTCACCAGAATTAATGTGCATCCCCCAAATGCTACTGTCTTGTGTCCAAAAAATTACCCCGTGCTGACAAAGTGAAATGAGAGGGTAACAAGAAATGCAAAGTCATCCAGACTTAATGGTGCACTCTGTCATGTGTTTAGTGGTCACACACAGTCACCAAAATTAATGTGCATCCCAAAAATGCTACTGTCTTATGTCTAGAAAATCCCCCAGTGCTGACAAAGTGAAATTTTTATTTATTTATTTATTTAAGAGATTTACCAGGAAGGCATACTGAGCGGAGTACCGCTCGATTCCAGATGCGCCCTGGGGGTAGGGGGTTACATGGGTGAAGTAATAAGACGAGAACAGTTCATACATATGTGAAAAGGTTATGACAGACAGTGGTACAGTAGTAAGTAGAAATACAACAATATAAGTGAGAAAATTGTATATACAAAGTGGGTAAGGCGTACGTACAACTTACAACAGTAGTAGGTTCAGCAATAAGCATTTAAACAGCACTATGTGACAATATCGAAAAGAAAACAGAGCCCAGACTGGAGCAGATAGTTGATAGAATGGGTAGGAGTTGTGCAGATAGCTGAGTAGATTGGCTAGGCATTGTCCAAGGAGATTCAGAGATGGGGAAAGTAAGAGCATTTGGTAGCAAAATGTGATTTGAGAAGGGCATTTCGTTGGGGAGTACTGGTGGTGTGCCTAATGTCAGCTGCCAGTGAGTTCCATAACTTGGGCAATCTGAAACTGAAAGCTACCTGACCTGATCGGGTGGATCTGCATGGAATGTGCAGGAGCCTGGAGTCAATGTTCCTGAGATCGTAAGTAGGTGGGGAGAGGGCGGTTAGGGATGCAGATAGGTAGGAAGGGAGCGTATGCGACCAGAATTTGGCAGCGATTCTAGTACCATGCAGCAAGCGCCGGTTTTGGAGTGATGGGAGGTCAAGGGACTGGAAATGAGAGCGTAACAAGAAATGCAAAGTCTCCCAGAATTAATGATGTACTATAAATGCACAGACAGAATAAGATTCCACTGTGCACACAAAAGATGCAGACGCAAAGGTACAACAACACCTAAGCAGTGCTCACAAGTCACAAATCCAAATCTGGCATAGAATAGCTTTTGCCGGTTGGGAGGGGGCTAGTGCACGGCAGTAACAGTCCACTACCAGTAAAGATACCACAAAGCAGTATAAAAAATTAATGCAGGCGCGGTGGATAGCAGGTTCACACTGCTGCAAATACTCTGTGGCACAATAAAAGGTGTCTGATTTAATGGCACGCATCGCACACACGCTCACACACACTACAAGTAATGAATAGCAAATTGAAAGCCTTTAGTAATGTAACCAAATATTTTAAATAAACTGAAATTATACACTGCTGCACCACAGCAATCAGCAAAAAAATGTCAAGAATTACTGAAAATGTTACTGTGAGTACATTAGCACAGTTATACAAGAAAAATATAACCAAAACAGAAAGACTGCCTTTTTCTCCCAGTCAATCTACTTACACCACAGATACGCCCTTCCCCCAAAGCACACTTCACAGTAGACAGACTGACTGTTCTAAATTAACATTCAAAATCCACACACAAACAATAAATATGTGATGATATGAGCACAGAAGAGTTTTCTATAATCGATGTACTAAATTGCAAGCAAAAAAAAAAATAGCTCAAAAAGACTTTTTTAACAGCTTTTAGAGGATCTGAATTGCAGAGCTCTGAGAGGAAACTGTCTCCATCTTCTGCTACACACACACTACCCAGAACTGAGGCTGTGCAGAACAATCTAGAGCCCATGTGACCTGCAATCCCATAAAGTACTGCAAAATTCACCTTTGGAGCTCAAAATAAAGGTGAAGTGAGGCAAAGTACATTGATCCCCATCATGACACGAAGTACTCCGCTTCGCATTGCAGAGTACTTCACGGATTCCACGTTACTCCGCGAATCACTTCGCGGAGCGAATTTCGGCCACTTCGCCCACCACTAAATACCAGTTGCTGATGCCTGCAAAACTGCAAATATTGTGGCAGGGACGGCAGTATCTTTCAATGAGCAAAAGGACGTGGAGAAACAGTTGAAACATATTGAACAAGAATTGGGGACTACTGGAGGCCATGGCAATTCAGAGGAGGACTGAATGGGGAGGCAAGTTATGAATCTACTTGAAACTTTTCAGTTGGGACTGGTCATATATCTGACCCTTGGGTTATTATTATTGTTTTTCTTCTTTAAGGGAACAGTCCGTTATGGTTATAATTAAACTGTAATTATTTTTATGGCGCTCGGGGGTCTTATATTAAAATGGTTCTGTATCTGATCCATACGGGAATCTAATTTATCACTGGTGAAGTGATATTCCTATACTGTTCTCATCTTCCTTGTCGGATTTCCTTTGTCCTTCCTTTGCTGCATGCATTTAAGAGATTTACATATGGATGCTGGAAATTTTATGGTAATTCCCCCTATGCAGTGTCTAATGGAGAGGGGCTATTACTCTCGTACTGTGTTATTCTTGGTGGGGTAACAAATATGTGTAACCCTCCTATGTACTGTTACATTTGCAAAGTTTTTCTTTCAAGTGCTTATAAATAAATAATATAAAAAAAAAACTACTAAACAGGTTTAAAATCAAAGCTGGTTTGTTACCTAACTCCGTGAGCTCACTCTTTCAATTCTAATTGCACTAGAAAGCAGTCAAAGTTTACATTTAACTTCCCATTTTTCAAGAGAACCCTGGGACAACGTTCATTGTTATACAGAGGACCAAGTTTTTTTAATTCACTCCCATGTGATATATCAATTTGTAATTCTTTATTCTCCTTTAAATCTAAGTTAAGAAAAGTATTTAGTGTACTCAAGAATGCATTTGCTAACTGTCTTTTTGTGAAGTGTACTAATGTATTGCATAAGTTATTGTTCCTGTTTCTTGTTTATTGTATTACTTGTCGTCTGTGAAAATGGGCAATTTGCTCATCAGACTTACAAGGGTAAAAAATAAATGTAATGAAATGAAATGAAAGGCTCATTCAAGAAAACTACAGCTACGGAACCATAGTAGGACAAATGTCCCATGTTAAAAAATCAGCAAGCTCATGTAGACAGAGGAAATATTTTATGTAAAATATAGACAAGTATTCTGCTTTTTTATTATTTCACTCAAATAGTTTTAATTTCTACCAGCATATTAAATAGTGAGTGTCATTTTATAAGCTCAATAAGGCATTCAGGGTTGTGCATTACACAGCTTGACAAAATCTCCCTGCTACAAATGGTATACTGTCAATACTACATTGGAATATTAGTGCAGCAAAATGCACACTGTACAAATAGTGGGGGTGAAAACAGCAACATGGACATCACAATGTGGGAGTATTATAGTGATTTTCACCCCCTCCCGAGTTGGAATAGTAAATTGTCCCCCCCCCCCGAGCTGGAATAGTAAATCAGCCCTCCGATTTCCTGCACCCGAATTGGAACAGTAAATGCCCCCAAATAGCAGGGCTGTCATTACTGTATTTGTGCTACTGCAATTCCTGTGTCAGCATTTTGTCTGCACTAACATTAAACCCATGGCATTTGTTTTTGCAAACTTGTTGTGGGCCCACTACAAACCCATACTGACTTCTGTCCTGCAGTGCATTTGCTTACAAGAATTCTGCAGCATGTTCCTTAATAATGGTTTCCAGCATCTTGCCTACAATCAAGATTAGAGTCCTGACCAGTGAGTAATTTTTCAGGTTATCCCTGGCCCACCCACACCCCCTTGTGAAGCAGCACCACATTTACTACCCTCCAGTCAGCTGGAACCATCCCCATCTCCAGGGAATTATTAAACAGATTTGTAAATGGCACTGCCAGTATCTGCCCTACCCCCTTTACCACAGTAGGGTGAAACCTGTCAGGACCAGGCACTATGTCCACCTTCACGGGTTTGAAGCCCCTGAGCACCCTTTTTTATGAGACTGGTCCTACATCCTTTTCTTTTCAACCCCCTCTATCTTTAGCCTGCACTTTGCCCTCTGGTAGTGCCCTCCTCACAGTGAATACCAAACGAAAGTAATCACTGAATCAGTCTTTTCCCATACTCTTCCACCCATGTCCCTTCCTTCTTTTATCTGATAATTTCCTTCTTAGTTTTCCTTTTTTCCCTAGTGTACCTGAAGGTTTTCTCCTCCCCCCAACCCCTTCCCCTCCACTATTGTTAGCTCTGTCTCTACTCTACTTTTCCTTACCATTACTGTGGCCTCTTTCAGCTTTTTCAGGTAATCCTCCTGGTTTAGCCTTGCGTTGTTCTCCTATGTATATTTTGAATGCTGTCCTTTTTGCCTTTTCTGCCTCTCCTACCCATCTGGACAACCAAGATTGGCTTTTTGTTCTTCCAGACCTGTTACTGTCACATGAATCATGATTTTACCTCCTTTGCAGACCACCTTATGATGTTTCATTTCATTTCTGCCTCTTCTGCTCTCTCTCCACTACTAATTTATCCTTTGGTATTTCCCCATCTTGCAAAAGTCAACCCTTCTGAAGTCCAGGACCACAGTTTTTTGAACTGGACTGATGTGTGTTCCTCTGGTTACGTTGAACCACAGTGCTTTGTGCTTACTGGATGAACCCCTTTGATTCCCTTACCTCTGCTACATCTCAGTGCTTGACAGAACTGAATCAAGAGTGGCCCCTCTCTAGGTGATTCCCTGATCCGCTGCACAAGAAAGCAGTCTTGCATCACATCCACCGCAGCCTGACTTCTTGCACTGCTGACTGAGGGGATTTCCCAGTCCACATCTGGCATATTTAGAGCACGCACTCTCTCCAGCTCCCTTTTAGCTAACGCCTTTCTGATCTCCTCCACTAGTTCCCTGCCACCATTGTCTTTCTAGTTCAGTGGTCTGCACCCCACTCTGACCCTGAACTTTGTATCCCCTTCCTGCTAGCTGCACTCTGACTGCTTCTATTCCATGCCCACCCCTCCAGAATAGTATCTTATGTGGCCTGTGTACCTACCATAAAATACAGTGCCTCACATCTTCCCCCACCTTGAAGTGGGTACAGACACTGACTCATATAAATGTTGCCCCACCCCATGGCTAGGGGTTTTAGATGGTATATGGATGTTCACTTGGAAGTGGGTGCTACAGCCAAGCAACATAGTCCAGAAATAGTCAGATATTTTGAATAAGCTGGAAAAACAGTACCTGATAGATAAATTAGAGTTCATGCAGATGTCAGAATGAACTCCATCCAGGTGTGGCATCAGATGACCAGAGGGCTGCAGAACCAGATCCCTTGGGGGCTAAAAATGTTAGAACAAATGACCATCTTCATGCATTTCATTTGGCACAGAACAGATTACTCGGTATGGTAGGAAATCAATGTCCAGGCAGATGGCTTTCCAATAACAACATGGGATTTATTTGACGGCTCTCAACCACAAACAGTCATTAAGGTTCAAGCCAAATAGCAGCTCCATGGAGCTAGGGACACAGTTGATTTAATTTCCTTGGTAATTGACAATGTTATGTATTTGAAATGGTAATGCATTGCGTTACTTCTGCCACTTGAGGGCAGCATTCTGATATGTGTAAGCTAGAAAGAGAGCAGACAGAGAGTGTTGTTGTTGAGACTAGAGAGGCTCCTGAATAAAAATGAAAGCTGCTCTATTCCTGTTGCAGTGTGAGTTTGTTGAACAAGACCAGATTAAATGTTAGAACATAACAGACAGCACAAAGCTGTGGCACAAGTCTTTTTGGGCAATCACCTGGCCAACTTTCCCTTGTACACGGAGTGGCAATACAGTCGGATGGGCTAGATGACAGACACCTCAGGGCAAGTCTAATGGGCAGGATGCCCAGTTACAGTCCATGCGTTCCTCTCCCACAGCATCAGCCATTACGGGACTATTTGACAGTTCTTTAACAATGCAGGCATACTGTACAGCTGGATACCCCATTGCTGAGACAGCATCATTCCTCCTCCCCACCACAGAGCAGGTACGTCTTGAGGCAGAATTATCCCAGGGACTCAGTGAAGGGCTGGTCTCTCCAGGCCTTACCACCAACCTTGTTGCCACTCCAGGGGGTTCTGGGGCACCAGTCTCTTCCCTTTTCCAGCTGACTACTCATTGGGTGGACATGGACTACGGCAAAACAGGCCATGACCTGCCATGCCATGGCCACGTACTACCAGTCAGCCTCTCATTCTCCAGCCCGAGGCCCCCATGGCAACCACCCATCTTCCAGGCACTGATGCGGACTCTCCTCACTGATTTTGCCAGATGCCAGACCTGCCTCGGTGCCAAAATCACAGCATAGGCTCCTCCTTCTTCCCTGACTTTGGCTCCAAACAGTAGTGGCAGTGGCACGGCATACCAACATACGAAATTTGCCAGCAGATAAAGGCCTAGAGGTCTATCAAGTCTGCTCGAATGTGCAGCTAGCATATTGAGGATCTCCACATGGCACCAAGGTGCTTATTTTTTTTTGCCCACATCTCAGCTGTGACCTCAGATTATCCCACCTTCTGGGGTGGGGGGCTGGGGTGGCAATCACTCCACCTCAGGCCCGTAGTCCTGACCGCTACTCCTCCCAGATGCAGCATGGCTCAACAGAAGACCCTATTGTTTCCACTGTGGGTCCCTTTTATAGCAGTGCCTGGTTAACACCCCAACTAAGGGTCCTGGCACTGTGCTGGATGCAGATGCCCCCTGGACAATGTAGTAAGAAAAACATGTTGGGGAGCTTACATAAAAATGTCAGACAAGATTTTGTAGTAAATCTTATCTACATAATTTTGTCTGCTGTCATCTTACCAGTTCTCAGCACATTGCAGCATTGCCCAGTCCAATAGGCTTTTGTTTTATTTATCAGGATTCATTTATCGTGTGGCAAAGCCCTCTGAACCCCCACCACCACCACCACCACCACGGATTTCCCAACTTCAGTAGTCCATTTCTGTATTCTCCTACTCCATACTGGCGTGTTGTCATATGGTGCAGTTGTCTGGTTATAACACAGCAACCAATCCCAAGTGTCCTTAGTTCTTGTTATGAGTCTGTGGCTGAAATTCTCCCCTGTAAAACAGCAAGGGAGAATGATCTCAGTGCAGTTTAAACAGAGTTCTAAATTATAATATCATTCAGTTCTATCACCAGGGCAACACTTCTGGATGGAGATGATGCAGCTTTGTATGACATTATAGTGTATGGCAGAGCGTTGTTCCAACCCGATTTTCATCTCAGCTGAAACACTGTTGTACCACAGTTCAAAGGATATGGAACATGATTCTACCCTTATGTGGTACAATAGCATTCCAGCTGATCTGAAAAGTGCAAGAGTCACACACATTTAAAAACAGCTGAGGCAACAGAAACTGCAGGATCAACCAGATAAAACAATGTGGCAATGGCATGATTAGACACGCGCATAAGCCTGCAGATGCAGGATCAGATACAGAAAAAAAAATGCAGGATCAACCAGATATGTTCATTTACATAAAAAATTAAATGCAGGATCAACCAGATATTTAAAATTACTTACTAAATAAAATTTGATTCCCCACAGTCCACATCCTCTCACTAAGCGAGAAATACAGCCGCCATTTTTTTCTTGAAAATCCCTCCCAAACTTGATTGACATCCAACGAGAGTCTGCACTACAAACGTTGGGTGTCTGGTCCCTAGTAACCACACAGCTCACCCTAGCAACCAGCCCTATCTCCTGGAATGAGAGGTGACAGTGGACAATTTGTTTTTGTATTTTAAAAAATTAAAAAAGTGCTCAAACTGTATTTAAATTATTTTGGGTGGCACACATATAGTACTGGATAGGCAACTCTAAGCCCAACCTGTGTGTTCTACCACCTTGGGGTTCTGATTCCCACAAATCTCTTGAGGTCTCAGGAAATCAGAGCCCCTCTGTGGCAGAGCACACTGGTTGTGCTTAGTTGCCAATCCAGTATTCTCTATGTTATTGGTTCCCTGTTATTCGAATAATAGCTTCCAAGAGCTGCAGCAGGAGTTTCAAAATTCCAATACAGATCTGCTTTAATGCCTACAACTGAGACATTTTATATTAGCAGGGGGGATGAAAGATCAGTTGTTGGAACCAGACCACCTCCTTCACACATTGTCTAATCCAGTGGTTCTCAAACAGTGAGGCCCAAACAGTGAGGCCAGCCTCCCAAGGGAGGCCCCAGCTTGTTCCAGGAGAGGCCCAGTCAAGTCTGAGAATGTACAGTATTTAAATTTTCATTGTTTTGTGTGAAATGATAAAACTAATTAAATATGTATAATTGCAGGTGAGATTCTTTACTTACAGTATGTATAAATTTGTGACCAGGAAGTCCCTATTGAGCCAAAGCTTGTTTGTAGGTATGTATTTATATGAAAATTAATGCCTGGGGGAGGCATGATGAGTCAAGGCTTGTTTTTACAATAGGTATTTATAAGCAAATTAGTGACTTGGAAAGGCACACTGAGTCAAGGCTAATTTCTATAGTAGGTATTTATATGTAAATTAGTAACTGGGAAAGGCACAGTGAGCCAATGCATGTTTTCAGGTGTGACCTGAGGTAAGGGTACAGGAAGTTACCTAACTGCAGGGTAAGAGGGGGAGAGATGAAGTGGCTAAGTTAGTTGTTCCAGACAGAGAGGAAACAGAGTAACAAGGGCCCAAGAGTCAGGAAAAAGGAGTGACAAGTACATCCTGGGGTGCTGGGTTAGGAGTGGGAACCTAGGGTGCCGGGTCAGGGTTGGGGAGCAATAAGTTGAATAAAAAGAGAATATACTCAGTCAGCTTTATTAGTTTCACTTTATTCCTGGTGTACTGTGCAAAGTAGGATTTATTTTTTTCTGTGGGGAGGGCCAAGATTTTTTCCAACTCTGAGAGAGGCTCGAAATCTTTTTCATGGTTTGGGGGAGGCTCATTATCACAAAGTATGAGAACTAATGGTCTAATCTAACACAAACTTAGAATGCCAAGCAACAAATCTCCAGGCTAGTGGGGGGGTTAAAACAAAGGTAAAAGCCTCCCCAGAACCAAACAGTACTTAGAGTTATTGAGAGGGAGCCTTGCACAACCAAATTATACTCTCACAATGGGCAGGGTCCAGAAAACTCTGGTAAGCTTGTCTTGGTGGGAATTTATTTGTAAAGTGGTAAGTCGAAATTTCTGCACACCCACAATAACAAAATACTTTCACCCTTCCCTGCATAGGAAAGTATTGGGAGACTATGCGCCCAGAGAGGTGATCACTGTCATATTTTATGGATGTTCTCAGTTCTCACACCCTTTTGGGAGAGACTAAAGAGATCTAAAGGATTCTAGACTTATTATCATCAGCCCTAAATGCCACCCACTTAATTTTGAAATGGATACCACATGAAAGTAACAACACACGTAGTAAATATGTATTCCTTGTATTAATTATGGCATAATTTTTTCCAGAATTCTGAATGTAAGGGTCGCATCAGGCTAATATGCTTGTTTTTTGGAAGCTCTGGGAGAACTGTGTGGGGGTGGGTGGGTAGGTAGGGGCATAGCCCCTCATGTAACAAAAGCCTAAATAGCTGGTTTTGTTAAAAATTGGGGGGCTTCACCCCCACATCCCTTTTTTAATTTAAAAGGTAGCATGTTGGTTTGTTTGTGCTACATCATTTGTGCTATTTCAACAAAGCACAGTGCATACAACTAACTGCCCTAAAAACTGCCATATTGGTTGCTTAGTATATACTTCATAACTAAGGAGTCCTTAATCCTCTAATTACACCTTAGCTGCTGCAGCAGACAAATATATAACCTATCAATGGCTGACACCAGCATGCCCTACAGCGGTGCATTCAGTGAGGGATTCCTAGGGTTAGAATAAAGTGCGACAATTGCCATTCCATAAATACCTGGAAAATCTAAAGGGAACCTGATTACAGACAACATGTTAGTGTAGGAATGGAATGAACAATATTAATAGTGCAAATAATAGGCACATACAACAAGGAGGAGAAGTAAACTTGGTTTGAACTGGTAGTTGGTTAATAGATTACAAAAGAAATGTACCATGCAAATTCAACCATACTTTTTTTAGAAAAGTGTATAGTGTTACTAAAATGGTTTAGCTGTACTGTCAGTGTATTGTTTTGTAGTCATGAAATTTGGAAACTCCATAAAATGCAAATGGGTACAAGGAGGACTAAGAACCCCCACTAGTCCTTGATATAGACTCGTAAGAGTTGCCTTAGGCTCCTGCACCTGAGTAGCGCTCCTAGAATCGGGTGGATGCTCCGAACCACCTCCACGGCCCCCGACCGACCCGCTGTGACCCCTGTGGCTGAAATCCTACTTCAGGAAGACGGATCCTGCCATAAGGATCCTACGCCTGTGCAGCACTCCTGGAATTGGGCGGATGCTCTGAACCGCCTCCACGGCCCCCGACTGACCAGTTGTGCCCCCTGTGGCCGAAATCCTGCTTCAGGAAGATGGATCCTGCCATAAGGTACGCCCATTGATCCTCGCCACAGCCACCTTGGATGGCTAACCCTGATTGGTGCAGAGCACTCGCAGGCAGATTCTGATTGGACTGCCTGCTATACCACTGCATTCCGATTGGTGCGCTTTTCCCATAGACTTAAGCTGGGACTTTTTGGCTTGATTTACGGCCGCTCTCCTACCGGAGCACTATTCTACTTTTCTGTTGTGGCTGAAATTTTGTTAAGTTTAACTGCGCCAGATTATGTGAGTTTTATTCTGTAAATTACTAGGAATGCTACGAGTTGCCTTGTCCTGCATTGTTAAGGATAATGACTAAGTACCTCCATTTCTTATTTAGAGTGTATTATTTGTATTAACTTGTTACTGCTTAAATCAGTGTTGTTCAGTGGGAACTGGCTCTCTGCAGCTTTCACCTTACTTTGTCCCTCCTATCCCTTCATCCCTAGTTAACCCCCTTGCGCTCCCTATTATTACTATAGACATCGCCTCTGCTGCTTGCTGCATTCCACCTGCCCCCTCCCCTCTCCACTTAACTTGCTGTTATCTGCACTATTAACTCGGCCATCTCCTATGGCTAGCCCTTCCTCGACTCTTTGATTACTCTTTTGTTTAACTTAACGACCCCCCCACCCCCTGCCAGTAGCCTGCCGCCAGCTTCCCGCCTCAACCACCCAGATGCCAGTAAGGGTATTTATGTAGCATGTATCTCTCTCTTTACCCCCTTAGGCTCCTGCACCTGAGTGGCACTCCTGGAATCAGGCGGATGCTCTGAACAACCTCCACGACCCCCGACCGACCCACTGTGCCCCCTGTGGCCGAAATCCTGCTTCAGGAAGATGGATCCTGCCATAAGGTATGCCCGCTGATTCTCTCCATGGCCACCTTGGATGGCTAACCCCGATTGGTGCAGCGCGCTCGCAGGCAGATTCTGATTGGACTGCCTGCTATACCACTGCATTCCGATTGGTGCGCTTTTCCCATAGACTTAAGCTGGGACTTTTTGGCTTGATTTACAGCTGCTCTCCTACCGGAGCACTATTCTACTTTTCTGTTATGGATGAAATTTTCTCCCGCCCCCACCACCCCCTCCTAGGCCTCCTTTAAATACAGTGTTACTCCACCCCTTTGTATTACATACCTTCTGATTGGATCTCCCTACCAAGAGCACATCTTCCCACTTTGGTTATCCCCAGTTCTCCCAAAGCAGCAGGGTATTAGTGTGATTGGTCACCTGTTCAGCTGTCCTACATAATTCACACTCACCTTGATACCTATTCTTGTACAAACATGGCTTGCTTTATCATCTTATTACTATTCCTGACAAAATGTGTAACGCTTACTACGGTGCTCTATGAAGAAACGGGAGCCCACTCAGCCATACAGCCCATTTTCCTAGCCCCGACTGTCTCCTTATACTGCACCACAGCTATTCATCTGTCGGATACACAAATTATTTTTCATTCCACCCCCTTAGCCCTCCTCCTATCCCCTATGTCTATCCATGCACTCTTCATGTTAGCCCTCAACGGTCAAGGCAGTATTTTCTATGCCTTATCCAGACATACACCCCTGACATCATACCAAAAGATGACCCAAAGAAAAAAAGCCCTTTACTACTTGGTGACTTCACTTAAGAAAATGTTTCTAATCCTCCTAATTTTTTCTGGCAATGTAGAATTAAATCCAGGTCCTCCAACACAAATCACCTCCCCATCGGATTTTGCAGCGGCTCCTGGAGTGAAAATAATGTCGATTAACATCCGTGGCCTAGTCAAAAAACTTGATCAACTTCATGTTTGGGTGGCGCACACTGACCCAGATATGATGATCATTACCGAATCATGGCTGAGAAAGTCTTTCACTGACTCGCAAATTGCACTCCCAGGCTTTAAACTTTTTAGGGCCTACAGGGAGCTGGGGGCGGGTCGTTGTCTACACCAAAACTAAATTTGATGTTACCGGCATTTCTTGCATAACTAAGCCAAAAGAGTACAAGATTGTGTCGCTGAAGCTTCACCTTCCTTCTACTGAGTGCAGCACTATTATAGGTGGCTATAGACCACGGTCCGGAGGCACGGAAATCCTCAACACACTGAAATCTTTAACCTTGGCTGCCAATACGGAAGCAATAGTCCTAGGGGATCTCAACATGGATTGGCTCACGGCAAAATCTCATGGCTTAAAATGGATCTGTGATGAGCTAGGTCTTACTCAGATAGTAACTGAGCCCACAAGAAATAGCAATTCTCGCACTGCTAACAGCTCTCTCCTAGATGTCACTTTAACTATGCATCCCCATAAAATCTCTCATTCTGCAGTTTTCCATAATGACATCAGTGACCGCAGTGTTATTGTGTGTATAAGATTACAAACCAAAACACACCAGACTCCTAATCTTAGAACTAAATGCTCCTTTCTTAAATTCAATACAGCAAACTTTCTAGCTGATTTGGGTAAGATCAATTGGCAAGATTTATATCTTGCCAAATCTACTGACGAAGCTGTCACAGTCCTTAACGATAACCTTACCAACCTGATAAACAAGCATGCCCCCCTGATTAAGGTGAGGGTACGTAAATCCTCACATCCCTGGTTTACCACAGAGCTGAAGGCGGCACTCACCAACAGAGACCAGCTTTGGGCCCGAGCTAGGCGCACCAAGAACTCAACAGACTGGCAGGCCTTTAGAACTGCTAGGAATGCCTGTGTTAAAAACATACATACCACTAAAGCAAGCTACTACATCTCCACCCTGGAGCAGGCCAAAGGGAACCCCCCAAAAATCTGGAGGACATTGAGATCCATTGAAGGCCAACCTGCTGCTCCCTCTATACCTACTAAGGTTCTTACCAAGGCTAAGATGATGGAAAACCAACCGCAAATCCTTGAAGAATTCAACCACCACTTTGCCACAGCCAGACTAGCATTCGACTACTCACCGTACGCTAGCCGCACAATTGCCGATCTCAGCCCAGACCCCACATCTAGCTCCCCACCTCAGCCCTTTCAGCTGTGCTTGTTTAGCTACAAAGAGGTTGAAGACTTGCTACTCAGCCTAGATATCAGGAAAAGTGCAGAGGACGATGCCCTTGACCATTCTTTTTGCAATCGGGCTTTGCACAACTCACAGCTCCCATCCTCCATGTTGTCAACCTCTCCATCACCTCTGCCACAGTTCCATCCTGTTGGAAATCTGCCCATATTCTTCCTCTCCTCAAACCAGAAGACCCCTGTCATTTAAATAATTACAGACCTATATCCATTTTACCTGTTCTCTCCTAAGCCCTGGAAAAACTGGTTTACAGCCAACTAAAAAATCATTTTGAAGTGCATTCACTCTTAAACCCTGCACAATCTGGTTTCAGATCTAAACATAGTATGACCTCGGTATTGGCTAAAGTCTCTAATGACTGGATCACTGCTATGGATTCCAAGAAGATTACTGGTGCAATCTTTCTAGACCTCAGTAAAGCTTTTGATACTGTCAACCATCACGTCCTAATTACCAGACTCATCAAAATAGGTGCTGCTCCATACACTGCTCAGTGGTTCAACAGTTATCTCACCAGAAGGATACAAAAAGTCAAAGCCAATGGCCTACTATCAGCCCTTCTCTCCATTGCCAGAGGAGTCCCCCCAAGGCTCCATCCTAGGCCCGATCCTTTTCTCAATATATATCAATGATCTTAATTCCTACATAAAAAATCCAGCATACATTTTTTTGCAGATGACGCCATACTATATACCTCAGCTACAAACTTATCTGAAGTCAGGGAAGTGCTGCAAGCCAATTTCCTTCAGCTAGAAAGCAATCTCATCAAGGCCAAACTCCTCCTAAATGCCAAAAAAACCAAGGCAATGATTTTTACATGGCATCCCTCACTTGGTGCCCTACCAACCCATCCGCAGGACTTTATAATAACATCCTTTGGTGCACCCTTGGAAATCATGCCCAACTTAAAATACCTAGGCATGTGGATAGATGACAAGCTATCTTTCAGTGACCATATTGAGGATCTATCTAAGAGGCTCAAAGCCCGGCTGGGATTCTTTTTTAGAAATAGGTCCCTCTTCTCTTTCGCGACCCGTATACAGCTTGTCCAAGCCACTTTTCTTCCCCTACTAGACTATGGAGATTTTATCTACATCTCCTCCCCAGCCTCTAGCCTCTCAAAGCTGGATGTTCTCTTCCACCGTGCCTACGATTCATTACCAGCTCCACTTTCAGGACCCATCACTGCGATCTATATGTGACGGTAGGCTGGACTTCACTTGCTACTAGACGCATGCTCCATGCCGGTATCTGGGCCCTTAAGATACTTTTGCACAAAACGCCGGACTACCTAATATCTCTATTACACATTTCCCATAGTGCTTACTCCCTTAGGAAAATCCGACTATATCCTATTAGATGTTCCTAGGACTCAAACTATATTTGGCCAAAGGGCTATTTCATATGCCTTCCCTAACATTTGGAATCAATTACAATCCATGCCGAAGCTAACCAGCATTATCTCAATCAATTCCTACAAAACACTAACAGGCTCTAAAATAAAACATACCTGCAGCTGCTACTAGGCCTTCCCTTAACTATAAGTCAAGCCTTTGTGTGCTGATTGCCCTACTACTCCCCAAGCTGGAATGTAACTGCCTACCTGGTAAATATTTTCCTATTCTCTTTTATATTCTCTCCACTTGACATATTATATGAGCCAACTGACCCTGCACTGCTATGTTGTAGCTACTTGGTAATTTATTATGTTGTATACCACCTGTATTATATGTACACACAGAGTTTATCTTCATACAATTGTTCCTATCTATGTTATAACGTTATGTATGTGCAAATGTCTCAGGACCTCCTTGTGAATGAGCTTGCTCAATAGAGTTTTCCTATAATAAACTTGAAAACGTGAAACATTAGAGCATTTTGTTGTTTCCCCGGCCCAGGAGGGTTGTCTGTTTTTACTGCTTGCAGGCAAAAATAAATGGAACATTGAGTTGAACTTACATGGGCTTGGAACTGAATTTTTTCATTATACCCAGGATTAGTGCCGTAGCTGTTGTTTGACAACCCTCGCTAGTTGTTCAGCGTACTGCTATGCAACCAATCTCATTTTATTCATAGAACTAATAGAGTGTCTAATAGTTCTGTGATTGTACTATGGGCAGTTAGTAAATGCATGCACTGTGCTACACATTGCTAGCAGAGAAAACTGTCCTGCTACCCCATTAAAAATAAAATAAATCAGGGTGTGTGGGGGCAGAGCCTGCATTTATAACAAAACCAATTGATATTTAGTTGTTTTTGTTTTGTTATATGGGTGTATTGATGGTTACTAAACAGAAGAGGGACCTACGGATAATCATAACAAATGATGTTATGCAAGGCAATGTGGAACCATAGTAAGGAAAGCCAATGGGATGATGGGCTGCACAGGAAAGACTATCACCAGCAGCAGGAGGGAGTTAGTGTTGTTACTGTACAGATCTTTGGTGAGACCACACCTGGAGTGTTAGGTCCAGTTCTAGAGAGCACACCCAGAAAGGATATAGATATGAAACAGGCTACCCATAGAAGGGCAACAAAAATGGTGCAGGGGCTGCATCAAATGTCCTATGAGGTGGGCAGGATCTAAACATGTACACCATGGAAGAGAGGAAGGAAAGAGGGGGCATGATTGAGTCCTATAAATACCTCATGGGGATGAATAAGGTACAGGACCGGAGCATTTTTTCAGAAAAGAAGGTGTACAAAAACTACAGGGCATGCAATGAAGCTGGGGGGGTGGAGTTTAGAAGGAATGTGAGGAAGTACTAGTATTTCTTCATTGAGAGGGCGGTGGATGCCTGGAACAATCTTTCAGGGGGTGTGGTAGGGTGAAACAGTGGTGGGCTTCAAGCATGCATGGGATAGGTATCAAGGTGTGTGGGGGTGGTACTGGAGACGGCACAGGCAGAAAAAAGAAAGGCAGACTAGGTGGGCCAAGTGGTCTTATCTGCTCACAAATTCTATGTTTCTATGGGGCCACCCGCACCTCCTGAAAATGGTAGCCAGAACCTGAGATGGATTGTGCTACGCTAATATCGTAGCAATGTCATCCATATAATGTCTACAGTGGGGTCCTTAGTCCTCATGTCCCTCTCAAACATTTACAATTTAACCACTCATAGAACCTTTTCCAGTTCTTTATCCCTTTGTAATGACTAAGGACCAAGCTTGGCATACAATGTCAAAATCCTAAAAAATCCTGTAACAGCCAACCCCACTGAGTGCTAAGTGGAATACTTACACTGTAAGAGACAATGATTGGCATCTGGTAACCATGGAGAACAGGTACCTTGATATCAATGGAGATCAGTACTCCCTGAACAGCAACCAGGTGGAGTGAGGTAGGGACTAATAGGTGGAACCCCTCCATGTGAGAGAAAATCAAGACCTGCATTATTTTCTTTTGGCTATTCTTTTTCAAATGCTGACTGTAGTGGGTCTGTTTTGTGTGAGGTTAGAAACAGCCACACACACACTGCTTCCCTATCCCATTTTGCCATGGCAGAACCATGACAGCCTCCCTTTACCCCTTAGTGTGACATGATACCACCGTGACACATGCACAGACTGCTGCCATCACTCAGACTGCCTGTTCCCAGAAGTGTCGTGTGACCCTGAGCTGTAATTCACTGACTGGGAACAGGGTGAGCGTGAGTGCTGAGTACACGAGGTCGATCATAACAAGTAACGGACACCAGTTGCAAGCAGAGTGTGGTCAAAGGCATTGAGGTTGTGTACATCATATGATCTCAATGGTCAAGGGCACTTTGTGGAGGTGGGTGGAATGGCGGGAAGTTGATGAATGTGTGGCAGGTGTGGGACTATGCTTTTTATGTTTGGGAAAATGATTGTGAGACACAGGGAAGTGACTGGGGGGTGGGTGGGTAACAGGAGGTTGATAAATGTATGGTAGGCATGGAATTATGTTTTATATGCTTGGGGAAATGATTAGGAGGTAGGCATGTCTGGTGGGTGGGATATACAGCAGGAGTGTGACACTTTTTTGGTTGGTGCATGGGCACCAGACTTTTGGGGAGGGCTGATCATGAGACTACTCAGCTAACTGCTGGGCAGTGTCATGGAGATGACAGGAGTGAGTCACTCCATGACAGGAATGGCTCACTCCTGTCAACTACACAAAGTTTCCACCCAGCAAGCAAGAACAGCATCATGATCAGCCTGGCTGATCATTGGGCTTCCATGGCCGAACCCACTTGCACTTGAGCTGCACTGGACCCAACAGTGACATACCTCTTCTGTGCAACAAAATGTTTGCTATGCACACATGCACATGCAAACATAAAAAGGTGTTATCTATTTAACTGCAATAGCTGAACAGAAGTGGCTTATAAAATGATTTACTGAAGTGGATTCCCAGTAAATCATAGAAACATAGAAACATAGAAGTTGACAGCAGATAAGGATCGCAAGGCCCATCTAGTCTAGTGGCCCACATAGAGGACAAAGGACTACAGGATAGCAGACAGCATGGCTTCATACAGGGCAGATCCTGACAAAACAACCTGGTGGAGTTCTATGACTGGGTAACTAGGCAACTGGACAGGGGCCATGCAGTGGATCTCCTGTATCTGGATTTCAGTAAGGCATTTGACTCGGTGCCACATGGAAGGCTGGGAAGTAAGTTAGTAGGCACAGGGGCAGGTGCAAAGCTGGTGAGATGGGTAGGAAACTGGCTTCAGGGAAGGCAACAGAGGGTGGTAGTGGGTGGGGAGCTCTCACACCCAAGAGTAGTGACGAATGGTGTTCCACAGGGCTCAGTGTTGGGACCAGTATTGTTTGGGATATTCATTGCAGACATATCATTGGACCTCAAGAGCAAGGTCAGTCTGTTTGCTGATGATACCAAGGTAGGAGCAGTGGTGGATGACCCAGGGGGGTGGCAGGAGTTGCAGGTTGATCTGGCAAAGCTTGAAACCTGGTCAGACACCTGGCAACTGGGGTTTAATGCCAAAAAGTGCAAGGTGCTGCATTTCGGGATGAAGAACCCAAGGAGGAGTTACCAGCTGGGGGGAGTGCAGCTAGCCCAGACAGAGGAGGAGAAGGATCTGGGGGTGCTCATTACAGGGTCAATGAACAACTCGGCACAATGTAAGAAGGCAGTGGCAAAGGCCAACAAAATGCTGGGTTGTATCGCAAGGGATATATCCTCGAGGAGGGAGGAGGTGATTCTGCCACTGTATAAGTCATTAGTTAGACCGCACCTGGAGTACTGCGTGCAGTACTGGCGCCCGTATCTGAAGAGGGACATTAAGTTACTGGAGGGAGTGCAGCGCAGGGTGACAAAGATGATCAAGGAGCTGGGGGACTTATCATATGAGAGGAGGCTGAGGGAGTTGAACATGTACTCACTGGAGGAGAGGAGGGACGGGGGGACATGATTGAAACCTATAAGTACATGAAAGGAATAAACAAGACAGGTTCAGAGGGGCTGTTCAAAGTAAGAGAAGGGACAGGAGGGACACCAGGGGCCATGATATGAGACTGGAGGGAGGAAGGTTCAGGAGGGAGATGAGGAGACACTTTTTTACAGAGAGGGTGGTGGCTGGGTGGAATGCGTTACCTGCAGAAGTGGTATCCAGTAGAACAGTGGATTGCTTCAAAAGGGTATGGGACAGGACAAGCGGGAGGATCAATGAAGGGGAAGGGTGGAAAGGAAGGGCAGCTGCAGAATAAGGGGTGCTAGCTGCACATTCAAGCAGACTTGATAGACCTCTAGACCTTTATCTGCTGGCAAATTTCATATGTTCATAGTCTGCCCATTTCTTTTCTACCCTATGAATGTGCCATAGGCCTTTGTTCTGGCAATGGCCTATCTATTCATACTCATCTGTATTGCTCCCTTATGCCTATCCCATGCCTGTTTGAAGCCCTGTGCTGCATTCATATCCACCACTTCCTGAGGTAGGCCGTTCCATGCATCTACTACTCTTTCTGTGAAAAAGAACTTCCTCACATTACCCCTTAATCGCCTCCCTCTAATCTCATGCTATGTCCTCTTGTCCTGCTATTTTTCTTATACTGAAACATGTTAGACTCTTTCACCCTGTTAATGCCGTTAAGTTGTTTGAATGTTTTAATCATATCACCTCTCTCCCTCCTTTGCTCTAGGGTATACATATTGAGCTTCGTTAATCTGTCCTTATATGTTTTCTGATGTAGTCTCTGCACCATTTTGGTTGCCCTTCTCTGGACTGCCTCCATTTTGTTAATGTCTTTGTGAAGGTCTGGCCTCCAGTACTGCATGCAGTACTCCAGATGGGGCCTAATCAGTGTCTTGTAAAGAGGGATTATTGCCTCCCTCTTACGAATTGTGATACCTCTACTAATACACCCCAACATTCCCCTAGCCTTACCTACTGCTTTAGTGGTCTGCTTGGATAATTTCAGGTCATCTGTGATGATAATGTCCAAGTCTCTTTCTTCCCTTGTGACTGCCAGCAACTCCCCTCCCAACCTATAGGTGGCTTCAGGGTTTCTCTTCCCTATGTGCATGATCTTGCACTTCATTGCATTAAACCCCAGTTGCCAGTCTTCCGACCATTTTGCCAGTTTATTCTGATCTCTTCTCATTCTGCCCACCCCATCTGGATCGTCTACTTTGTTGCAGATCTTGGTGTCATCTGCAAACAGACAAACCTTACCCTCCAGTCCATCTGCAATGTCACTGATGAAGATATTGAAGAGGACTGGCCCCAGGACTGATCCCTGAGGTACCCCGCTTGTGACTTGCATCTCTTCTGACTGAATACCGTTTACCACCACTTTCTGTTTTCTGTCCTTCAACCAGTTTGCCACCCAGCTGACCAACTTCGGACCACCCCAAGCCTACCCAGCTTGTTAATCAATCTTCTGTGTGGAACAGTATCAAAAGCTTTGCTGAAGTCAAGATAGGTGACATCAACTGCTTCCCCTTGGTCCACCACTTGGGTTACCCAGTCAAAGAAATCTATGAGATTAGTTTAACAGGACCTTCCTGTTGTAAACCTTTGCTGTCTTGGATCCTGTGCTCCTATGGATTCCAGGTGTTGCACTATCCTTTCCTTAAGGAGTGCCTCCATAATCTTGCCCACTACTGAGGTAAGACTGACTGGTCTGTAGTTCCCTGCCTCCTCTCTGCTACCACTCTTGTGGAGCAGGATCACATGAGCCCTTCTCCAGTCTTCTGGGACCTCTCCTGTGCTCAGAGACTCACTAAACAGTTCTGCCAATGACTCTGCTAGTTCCACCTTTAGCTCCTTTAGTACCCTGGAATGCATGCCATCAGGTCCCATTGCCTTACATAGAAACATAGAAACGTAGAATTTGATGGCAGATAAGGACCGCTTGGCCCACCCAGTCTGCCCATTTCCCTGCCTACTGGATAAGCTGCAGATCCTAGTTAACCAGCAGCCTACTTCTTCCTACCACCATCCCCTAGAATTGCCTTATGACTGTCCCATGCATGCTTGAATTCCACCACTGTTTTTGACTCCATGACCTCCTCCGGAAGGCCGTTCCATGCATCCACAACCCTCTCTGTGAAAAAATACTTCCTTAAATTACCTCTGAGCGCCCCCTATCTTCAAATTGTGCCCCTTGTTCTTGCACACCTCTTTTTGAAAGATGCTACCCTCTTGGACTTTGTTGATTCCCTTGAGGTACTTGAAAGTTTCTATCATGTCCCCCCTCTCCCTCCTTTCCTCGAGGCTATACATATTAAGCTCCTTTAGTCTCTCTTCATATGTCTTTTGGTGCAGACCCTGCACCATTTTAGTTGCCCTCCTCTGACAGCTTCCATCCTGTCTATGTCTTTGGAAGACTAGGTCTCCAGAACTGCACGCAGTACTCCAGATGGGGTCTGACCAGCTGTCTGTACAGAGGGATAATAACTTCCTGTTTTCTACTGGTGATGCCTCTCCCTATGCATCCCAATATTCCCCCAGCCCTCATTGCTGCCCTCTCACATTGCTTGCCCACCTTTAGGTCATCTGATATGACTACCCTCAGGTCCCTTTCCATTTTTGTTGTCGTTAGTATCTCACCCCCCATTGTGTACTCTTCCCCTGGGTTTTTGTTTCCCAGGTGCATTACCTTGCACTTCTTAGCATTGAATCTAAATTACCTCTGTCCATCCTGAGCTTATCGAGCTCTTGTAGGATCCTTTCTTTTGTGAAGGGACTAGTGCACACCTCCCTACCCTGTGTCTATGGCGCTGAGCTGTGGGCCCTGCCCCACCATCTCCTCAGTAAATACTGAGCAGAAGTATCTATTTAGGAAAGATGCCTTTCCAATGTCCTCCTCCTCCTCACACTCCCCCTTATCCCCTTTGATCTTAGCACTACCCCCTCCAGACTTTCTCCTTTCACTAATGTATCTATAGAAAGTCTTGTTCCCTTCTTTTACTGTTCGTGCTAGTGTTTCCTCAGTTTGGTCCTTTGCCTGCATTACTGCCTTCCCTGCTTCCCTTAGGGAGGTTTGGTATGCCTCCCTATTTTCATCCCACTGCGTTCCCTTATATTTCCTGAAGGCCAGCCTTTTGGCTCTGATCTTTTCTGCTACTGCTTTTGAGAACCAAAGTGGTTTCCTTCTTCTTTGCACTTCCTTTTCTCTCTAATACAATGAGATGTTGCTTCAAGTATTGCATCCTTAATGCTTGCCCTCTTTGCCTGTACCCCCTCACCTGTATTTCTTCTTGCCAGGGCTAGCTTAACTCTGATGACTATCTTATCAAAATCAGCTCCTCTGAAGTCCCATATTTTTGCCTTGGAATGGGATGATTTAGTTCTAGTGGCCAAATTGTACCATACCATGTGATGGTCACTGGCCCCAGGTGACCTTCTACCTGGAGATCTGTGATCCTTTCCCTGTTAGTCAGTACTAGATCTAGGATAACCCTGTCTCTTGTGGGTTGTTGTACCAGTTGTTTGAGGCTCTCCCCGTGCAGGGAATCCACTATGTGTCTAGTTCTGGCAGATGTTCCTGCTGGTATTGATCAATCTGTATCTTTATCATGTTGAAGTCTCACATTATCCGAACCACCCCTTTAGCTGTCATGTTTTGTATATCTTCTAACAGTAATGTGTCTGTGTCCTACCCCTGATCTGAAGGCCTGTAGACAACTCCAGTTTGTATGGCTGTCCCATTTCCTGTTTCCAAGGTGACCCTCAGTTCTTCTGGCCCCTTATGTGTATTCTGAATTTCTGTAGCTTTTGTATTTTCATTGACATAAAGGGCCACCCTACCCCCCCCCCTTTTTTTGCAACTTGGTCTCTTCTGAACGGTTCATAGCCAGGTACTGAAGTCTCCAAAGTGTGGTTACTGGTGAACCATGTCTCGCTAATGGCTACTGTGTCCAGTTTAGCCTCTGTCATTGTTGCCTGCAGGTCTGGGATCTTGTTTCCCAGACTGTGAGCATTTGTGTACATGACTTTCCATTGGCCAGATTTCGGTGTGTTAGTTGTTGGGCGAGGTCTGGCATTTCCCATGTTTTTTGAAGTTCAGTCATGGTGTATCCTTGTTAGTATGATGCCATTTCTGGACTGGTCCTATGGTACACCAGAATATTTGGACACTGTTTATACTCTGTCTATTGCATATTCTGTTTATTGTCTGTCCCAGATGCCATGCTCATAAAGCGCACTTATTCATTCCAAGATACCCACCTCAAATTATCCCTCATGCTAACTGTTCCTCATATATAGTATTTTACTGAACTTTGTCTCCCAAGACCAAATCTATTGTTCAGTTTAGTGTAATTATTCGAGTCCTAACTTTTTACCCTATTTGCCGTGTTTTTAATGTATGATTCCTTCTACCTGTATATGATGTACTGTCTATTCAGTTTGTTATGTATGTAATTAATCCTGGGTCGCCCCTGAAAAAGGGACCCCGGTTCCAATGGGCTTACCCGATTATCAAAATGAAATAAATAAATAATTAATGTTTCCATATGATCATCGGGGGAGATCATCATCTAAGATCATCATCTAAGGAGGGTGACCAGTGGGGTGCTTCAGGGATCAGTTCTGGGGCCAGTCCTGTTTAATGTCTTCATAAGTGACATTGTGAAGGGGCTGGAAGGGAAGGCATGCCCCTTTGCAGATGACACTAAGACTTACAACAGGGTGGACACTCCAGGAGAGGCTGAAAAAATGAGGAGGGACCTAGGTAATGGTCTAGAGTGTGGCAGCTGGGGTTCAATGTGAAAAAGTGCAAAATCATACATTTGGGGCACAAAGAAGCCAGGAGAGGATTACATGATTGGGGGGGGGGGCTACTGACAGTGACCAAACAGGAAAGAGATTTGGGGTAATCATATCTGATGACCTAAAGATGGCCAAACAATGTGCCAAGGCTGTGGGGAGACCCAGTGCAATGCTGTGGTACATGGGGAGAGGTATCACCAGCAGAAGAAAAGAGGTGGTGATGCCACTATGCAGATCATTGGTGAGGCCTCATTTAGAGTATGGTGTCCAGTTCTAGAGGACACATCTCCGTAAGGACACAGACAGGGTGGAGGCAGTTCAAAGAAGGGCAACAAAGATGGTGCAGGGCCCGCACCAAAAGTCATATGAGGAGAGACTGGAAGACCTCAGTATGTATACCATGGAGAAGAGAAGAGACAGGGTAGATATAATAGAAACATACAAATATCTAAAGGGCATAAATGGGGCACCAGAGGGAAGCATCTTTCAGAAAAGGAGATGTTCAGGAACGAGGGAGCATGACATGAGGTTGAAGGGGGTAGACAAAGGGACAATGTGAGGAAGTATTTTTTCACGGAAAGGTTGGAGGATGCTTGGAATAGTCTCCCAGTGGAGGTGGTGGGGGCAAACACAGTGGGGGAATTCAAAAATGCATGGGAAAGGCATAAGGGAACCCTAGCTATATGAACAAGAAGGTAAAACTGGAGATCAGTCTGGTCTGCGGCTTTTACAGCAGGTAAGGAAAATGAGCAGACTGGATGGGTCTAGCGGTCCTTATCTGCCGTCAGTTTCTATGCTTCTATCTAAGTCATGATTTAATCATCAAGCATGTAACTTTCAAATCACCAGCTGATGATTATTGATTAGTTTTGTAAGCTTAAATCAGCATGATGGTTTTTGATCTGTGAATGATCAAGTGATGATCATTGATGACTAAATTAGTTCTGTATTATAAGATTGTAAGTCACATGAGTAGTACTTGGCAAAGTTTACTTTGTTACTAATATGAAAATATTTAGAAATACATACAATGTTAGGTGTAGTATATACATTTGCGTAACTAACTAGCATTTTTGAAAAGCACAGTTTATGGATCAAAAAATTGTATCTTCTATTTTTCAAATAATTTTGCCTGAACGGTACACAGACTTTTAGGGAAGGTTTTGAGCACAAACCAGGTACATGTAGAAACTTACAACAACCATGAAATGAACCACTGAAACCAATCTGAGCCTTTATTTATTTATTTAGTTTTTGATGACTGGGTAAGTGCACTAGACAAATTCTGCCTATTTTCAGACACGACCCGAGGGAGGGGGATACAGATGAATGCCAACTGACCTTGAACCAGATTAAGCTGTTGGTGGTATTTTTAGTGGATGAGGGAAATTTGACCAGGACACCGGGGAAATTCCCCTACTCTGCTGTGCGTTTGCTGCCAGCAGAGGTCGCTGTTCACAGCCTGTTAGGCTGCTCAGTGTGATTTTGGTTTTCAATGGAGAAGAAGGTTGTGCTGTTAGACTCGTCGGAGTCTACAGGAGCTATGGCTGTTCACGCGGAGACTTCTTTCAGGGACATGGAGCATTGCAAGCGAACTTCAGAGAATTTTCAGACTGAGTTGAAGTCTGATTTGGAGGATACTGACCTTGGACCTTCGATTAAACACTCTTCCTTTGCCCTGCCTTCCATTCATCCTTCAGCGGACCGTAATTTGCAGCCGTTGGATTCGGATCGACTGACTAACCGAAGTGTACCACCGGAAATAGCTGAGGGGACTCACCTAGGAGTGCACTCACCGTCGGCTTTCCCGGTTGCTCTGGATGTGGCTTCTGAGAGTTCCCCTGCTACACCAAGTGCTTCTCGAATTATTAGGCAACAGTTTGGGATTACGCAGAGAAAATCTTCCTATCCTTCTGTGGACTAGTCGGCTGTGGATGTGCTTGCTGACTCTGGCTGGACTCGGACTTCTACTGGACAATGGATCCCTGACCCTGCCCGGAAAGACTGCCTGCAAACTTCTACTGCCTCTCCAAAGCATGCCAACGTGTCTGCACCACTGAGCTCAGGTATGGACTGCCATGAAGGGGGGGGGGATGTTGTAGCTCGCAGCCTTTAGATGAGCGTTCTTTGGCCTTTTCTAGGCCAAGTTCATTGAAGTGTTGAAAAATTGTGCCTGAATTACATGAAGCTTCTGTCTCTCAGCCCTCGGACGCTCGACCTGGCTTGCAACGCCCTAGACTTCAAAATGTCCGAACTCTTTTAAAATCAATTGAACAAGCTCCTGAGAAATGCAGTCTGCCTGCGTTATAGGGGAGGCTTACAATCTCACCCTGATAGATATTATTAAGCAAATACTTTACTGAAGTGTTCAATGAATTTTTTTCCTATTGATATTTTTGCTTTAATTCATATTTCAGGTGAAGACTCCTTCGATATTAGTTTTAAAACATCTTGTGGTTTGGAAAAGTTCTGCGATAAATATTCTACTTTGAAATCTTTTACTCTTTGGGTCCCTTTCTATGCTCTTCGCTTACGAAACCCCTGATTAGATACATTACGGTTATGTTTCGGAATGAAGGGGTGAATGTTGGCAATATATATCACTGGTTGCAAAAACGCTGTGAAGTTCTGGGTCCCCCTGAAGCCATTTTAGATTTAGAGGGAATTTGGACAGGCAGCTGGAAATTTAAGGTTAAACTGTCTCAAGTGAATGCCGAAGTGCTGCATTTACCCAATAGTTTTTTTCTGGGCAAGGATATGGGGGGTCTGCTTCTATGGAGGACAACCTCGTGCCTGTTATAAATGTGGTGCTCGAACCCATCTTAGTAGCTCCTGTGACTTACTGAAATGCCCACTGTGCTGGGGGTTTGGGCATTCGGTGGACAGATGCCAAAATATTTTCCAGTGTAATTTATGCGATGAGAAGGGTCATGCCTTTCACCAATGCCCATGGGCTACCCACGATAAATCAGGGGGTTGGGATCCTGACGACTTGGTTCATAAAGCCCAGGCCAAAAGGGGAGATGATACTGCTCTTTTGCTTTCGGCTGGGGGTGATGGTGGATTGCTCCAAGTACCTACGGATAGGCCCCCCTCTACCACCACTGAAACGGCCCCCTCTGCTACGGTGGCTGTGTCCCAGGTTCCTGTGCCTTCTGTTCCCTCTGATGTATTGGATTCACAACAAGCATCTTCCTCTATGCCCCCTCCCTTTGAGACTGTTAAACCTAGGAGGTTTACTAGGGCCTCTCTTAAGCACTCTTCTGTTACCCCTGTTTTGGTGGAAATTTGTTTTTCTCCTTTACAAGGTGAGGGGTGGGAATCTGACTTAGAATCTGACACCTCGCATCTTTCGGAATTGATTTCAGATGAGGAGGATAGTAAAACCACCGAACATGCTAAAGAAAGGAAGGGGAAAAAGGGAAAAAAAGGAAGGCAAGTTTTTCACAAAAGACTGGGTCCTGCAGCTAATCTTTTCAATCATGGCTACGCTTAAAATTGCTTCTTTCAATGTGTGTAGTATTAAAAATTTTAAGAAAAGGTTTTCACTCTTTTCTTTTTTTAGTACCTTGCAAGTTGATATCATTTTTTTGCAAGAAACTAGATTGTCTTCTATTGCAGAAATTGCCCAAGCACAGAAGAGATGGGTGTGGGGACCTTCTTTTTGGACCATTGGGCCTGATGTAGCAGATGGTGTTGGTATTCTTTTTACCTCTACCTTTTTTAGGGTTTCTAAATTGGTAGATCTCTGCCCTGGGCGTGCTTTGCTTCTAGATTGTGTCTTTTGGGACTTTGATTTCCGCCTAGTAAACATTTACGCTCCACAAACCAAGGCGGCCCGGATTAAATTGTTTGAGGATATTAGACCTTTTCTTTATACCAGACGGCACATTATTTGGGGAGGTGACTTTAATTGTGACATTGACCTTAAATTTAAGGGTGATTCTCAAAAAAAAATGTATTGTGACTCACTTGCTTTACGGCAGATCATTAAAGATGCAGGCCTTACGGATGTGTTTTGGGCCCTACATGCTACAGGGGGTGCTACCTACCATAGAAATGTTTTTTCTACCCGTATTGATTTTCTTTTTGTTTCTCAGTTTTTGAAACCTTTTTTTTCTCAAGTGAGACCAACTGAATTTTCAGATCATCATCTTCTGTCTGGGCATTTAGGTTTAGCTGGGATACCACCCAAAGTTTTTTCGGCGGGTCCCAGATGGCGTTTGAATGTGTCCCTTCTAGAAGATGATGATTGTATAGCTGGTTTGAAGGGTCTCTTTGCAGCACATTTTTCTATCCAATGTCTTTATGACAATTTATTTCAGTGGTGGGCTGATACGAAATCTGAGATTCGCTCCTTTTTGGTTTCTAAAGGGAAATCTAAAGCTAATTCCCGTTATCTTGCTTACTTGCAGTATCGGAATCAGTTATATAAACTGATGTCCTTCACCCCTGGTGATAAACATCTCTTTCAATCCCAGATCACTGAAATCAAGAAACAAATGTCCTTATATCAATATGATCGGGCCAAATCTCTTGACATGGAGTTCAGGTATGGAGTTCAATCACAGCCTGCCTCTGACCCTTTTTGGGCCTGTAAACAACGCCTTTACAGGACCTTGATGTCAGGGTTATTATCTCCCAAGGGTGCTGTGGTGACCTCGGATCTGGAAATGATGTCTGTTGTTCAATCCTTTGTCTCTGACTCTTTTGGTGGGGATACTGGTACCACTGCCACCTTACCTCCCGAATTCTTGACTTTTCTTCCTGTTATGGATGCCAAATTTTGAAATATGTTATTACAGCCTATTTCTTCCTTAGAAGTAGAACAGGTTATAAAGTCACTTAAATCTAAAACGTCCCTCGGATTGGATGGCATCCCGAATGAGTTTTACAAGAAATTTCTACCTTTCATGTGTTTCTTTCTCCCTATGGTATTTAATTTTATGTTGACTTCTGGTTTAAGCTTTCCGGATTTCAGTATTTCTCGATTGAAATTTATTTATAAGAAAGGGGATTCTTCATTATTGATGAATTGGAGGCCCATTAGTCTCCTAAATAGTGACTACAAGAGTTTTGCTAAAATCCTTATGAATAGATTAGCTGTGGTTTCTGCCTCACTTATACACCCGGCACAAACATGTGCTATTGCTCAGCGAAAGGTTCAACATAGTCTATATATTTTGAGGGAACTGTTTGAGAATAGTACTAGGGGAAAGGGGTCAGGTTTTGTTGTAGCATTGGATCAGATTAAGGCCTTTGATAGAGTTCAGCACTCTTATTTATTTGATTTGTTGCTGTCTTATAATATTCCTCAGCCTTTTGTACATTGGATTTCTCTGTTATATTCTGATGCTGCGGTACATCCATTGGTGAATGCCCTAATGGGGCCAGCGATTCCAGTGGTTAGAGGGTTTCGGCAGGGTTGTCCATTGAGCCCTCTTTTGTATACGTATGCACTGGCTCCCATTATTCGTTATATCCAAGGACGCTATGAGATTATTGGGATGGCCCCTGATATTTCTTTACCACTGGTGAAAACTACTGCTTATGCAGATGATGTGACATTATTCATGCAAAATGAGTCCTCCCTTCAGACTGCCTTACATTGCTTTCAGACTTAGGGAAGATTTTCTGGAGCTGAAATCAATGTGGCTAAGAGTTTAATTTTTTCTTTACACCCCGATCAAGCTTGTCTTTTTGACACAATGGGTATACCCTTTGCATTTGCACCACATAAAATTTGGGGGTATGGTTTGCCTCGGGGATATGGCTCTTTTAATTGGGAGCCACAATTAGGTTTGGGTGAAGCTAAAGTTAATCTATGGAAACATTGGAAATTTGGAAAAAAAGAGGGTTTTCATAGTTAAGAAATTTTGATCCCTGTGTTTTGTATCTTAGTTATCTTTACCCACCACGGTTTCTTTAGAAACTAGGCTTTATAGTGTGTTCTTCCAAATGATCTGGGGTAATCGATTGAATCCGGTGCTAGGGATATCACCTATTTACCAGTTAAAAAGGGTGGCTTGGCCATGCTTAACCCACTTGTATTTTTTCATTCTGTTTTTTTGTTTAATTCCTTTTGTTTTTTGTGGGGTCCGATTACGTTCCCTTGGCAGATATAGTCCCACTTTGTATGGGATCGTTACTTTCAAAAATGGACTACATATCCCCCTAAGATTTTACAACAGGACCAAGTGCCACTTTATGGGATCTCTACCTTAAAAAAATGCCGTCAATGGAATTTATTGTTTTCAACTCTGTTGTCCCACTCTAGGAAATCCTTTTATAATTACATTGTATTTACAGTGCAAGGTATACTTTTGCTCTTTCCAGAGTGTATTCCTACTAGGATGTCGTTTGCCTTACACAAATTATCTGATTTTACGCTTCCTGCCTATGTGGGATATTGTCTGGATGTCTGCTCATGGCAGACTTGGGGTCGTGGTAACCTTAAATATAAACCTTTGACTGATAGGTATTGTTTAAGACCATCTTGTATTTCCATTGAGAAAGTCTTTGACTTTTTTTTATTGTCCTTTGTAAAAGTTTTGGAATGATGCGGCTGGTCATTGGGGATATCTTTATTGTCCCAAGTGTCTTATAACACTCTAATTTTGGGTGATTATACGGGCCTTGGCAAACTTTTCATCCCAGTACTTTGAATGTTTTTTTTGCACTTATTCAGTTCTATTTATGGCAGGCTAGATGTCAATTTATTTTTCATCAACAATTGGTCCCCTCTGCCACGATTATTTCCCAGGTAGAGGATGGTATAGTGAATGTTAAATCTAATGATCAGCGAAAATGTTCACCTGTTAAGTTTTTTCTTTATGGAATCGTTTCTTTGTTTAAACTGTTCTTTTTCGTGTTTACTTTTTGGATTATTGTTAAATTTTGTTTGTGTATTTGCTTTATGTTATGATTTATGGTGATGCTGTGTTTTCTTACCTAATAAAGTTCCCCTACTCTTTTCGATAAGTGCCATGGGATCTTTAACATCCACCTGAACTACCACCAATCCGGGAAGACGGGACCTCGGTTTAACGTCTCATCCAAAAGATGGGACCTCAGAAGTGCAGCACCCCTCTCATGCTGCACTGCAGTGTCAGTACTGGGATATTAACCCAAGTGTCAGGTGTGGGAACTGAACCCATGGCCCTCTGATCTCCCGGCCTCAGAGGTGAGTGTGCTACCTACTGAGCCACTGACACTAAGTTTATAACACTAGTAAGAAGTGAAGCGTCAGAGTAAGTATAATTGAAAGCAGTGTGTTTGTATGGAAGACGTATCATTACTGATGATCCTAATAAAGATGTCTAAATAGAAGACAAGTTTCAAAAACATTGAAAGAAAGATAAATTAGTATTTGTTTTTACTTTATTGCAGTAACCATATTAATCATGAAAAATCATGTTATGAGATCATCATTAATCACACTCACCATTTCTATAACATCATGGATCTGATTGGTGTCAATTTAACGTTCATGTTCAATCATTGCTATTCATGATCACAATGATGATTTTTGAAGATTGAGCATGATATCCAAACATAATTGATAATGATCATTCATAATACATCATTATTAAATTATCGTCTTTTCAGCTGGGTATCTGCCCTTTAAATCAGGATATGTCAGTTCTCCACAGTTGTGTGGAATCCATTACTGTTATTATTTTAAATTAATTGTTGATGTCTCTGTCTTGCTGGTGCTGCCCCATCCCCCAGTCAGGCCCAGCCCTGTCTTCCCTGCATCAATGACACTTACCCCCTCTGAGCCCCCTTGGCTTACTCCTGTGGCAGGGCCTAGCTACGGCTAGGCAATATTGCTAGCCCCTTCCTGACAGCAGAAGCAGGAGATGCCTCTGGTGGAGGGGCAGCCAGTAGTCAGATGCAGGTCTCAAGCTTGCCAGGATCATCCTGCACACATCAGGGTTTTCCCTTGAGTTTCTGGCCACCTCATGACACACAGGGGTCTCCTGAATCCCTCTGTGTCTGTAATTCTTTGATGCTGTATCAGGGGCGTAGCCAGGATTTGGTGGTGGGGGGTTTCCCAAACACTTCTAGGAGGGTCTGGGGGCATGCCCCCCTGGAAATTTTTGAAAATGTAGGTGTTAAATGGTGCAGTTTCGAGCATTTTAAGCAATAACTGTAGAGTCTCAAAAAGTATCAAAATTCAAATCATCACGCTCATCCATCCCTGCAGTCCCAGGTATTTCAGCCAGATGTTCCTTCTAAATTTTTTTTTTGCATGGGGGACATTATAGGAGCATATTCCTGGGGAGGTTAAGGGATGCTGTGAAGGATTGAGGGGATCCGATTGAGTGGGGCAACAGTACAAATAAGGCGCATAAATAGAAGTAAAAAAAAAAAAAAGCATTGAACCAGAAGTTGAGAACCCCCTCCCCATGGTCATTTTTCCATCACCCCATATCATCATTTTTATTTAGCCCTCTTAGTTTATCTTGTTCATGATGTGACCGGTCAGCCAGCCATGTTTTCATTTCCTGACCTTAGACCCCCTGGTTACATCAGCCCCAGTGTGATGAATCAGCACAGAATTATAGAAATCCCCACTTCTAGGCCACATTTAATTTACCAAAATTGCCCTCCACCCATAGAAACATAGAAACATAGAAGTTGACGGCAGATAAGGACCTCAAGGCCCATCCAGTCTGCCCATTTCTTTTTCTACCTTATAAATGTGCCATCGGCCTTTGCTATGTCAGTGACCTATCTATTCATAGTCATTTGTATTGCTCCCTTATGCCTATCCCATGCCTGTTTGAAGCCCTGCACTGTATTCATAGCCACTACTTCTTGTGGTAAGCCATTCCATGCATCTACCACCCTTTCTGTGAAAAGAATTTCCCTCACATTTCCCCTTAATGGCCTCCCTCTAATCTCATGCTGTGTCCTCTTGTCCTGCTATTTTTCTTATATTTAAACATGTTAGACTCTTTCACCTTGTTTATGCCCTTAAGGTGTTTAAATGTCTCGATCATATCACCTCTCTCCCTCCTTTGCTCAAGGGTATACATATTGAGCTCCGTTAATCTGTCCTCATATGTCTTCTGATGCAGTCCCTGCACCATTTTGTTGCCCTTCTCTGGACTGCCTCAATTTGGTTAATGTCCTTGTGAAGGTGTGGCCTCAATACTGCACGAGTACTCCAGATGGGGCCTAACCAATGTCTTGTACAGAGGATTATTACCTCCTCTTACGACTTGTGATACCCTACTAATACACCCTAACACCCCCTAGCCTTACCTACTGCTTTAGAGGTCTGCTTGGATGATTTCAGGTCATCAGTTGATGATGCCCAAGTCTCTTTCTTCCTTTGTGACTGCTAGCAACTCCTCCCAGCCTATAAGTGGCTTCAGGGTTTCTCTTCCCTATGTGCATGATTTTGCACTTCTTTGCATTAAATCCCAGTTGCCACTCTTCTGACCATTCTGCTAGTTTATCCAGATCTCTTCTCATTCTGCCCACCCCATCTGGATCATCTACTCTGTTGCAGATCTTGGTGTCATCTGCAAACAGACAAGCCTTACCCTCTAGTCCATCTGCTAGGTCACTAATGAAGATGTTGAATAGGACTGGCCCAGGACTGATCCCTGAGATACCCACTTGTGACTTGCATCTCTTCTGACTGTATACCATTTACCACCACTCTCTGTTTTCTGCCAGTCAACCAGTTTGCCACCCAGTTGACCAACTTCTGACCCACCGAGCCCACTAGAACATTTATCAATCTTCTATGTGGAACAGTGTCAAAGCTTTGCTGAAGTCAAGGTAGGCGACATCAACTGCTCCCCTTGGTCCACCACTCTGGTTACCCAGTCAAAGAAATCTATGAGATTAGTTTGACAGGACCTTCCTTGTAAACCCATTGCTGTCTTGGATCCTGTGCTATGGATTCCAGGTGTTGCACTATCCTTTCCTAAGAGTGCTTCCATAATCTTGCCCACTACTGAGGTAAGACTGACGGTCTGTAGTTCCCGCCTCCCCCTGCTACCACTCTTGTGGGTGGGATCACATGAGCCCTTCTCCAGTCTTCTGGGACCTCTCCTGTGCTCAGAGACTCACTAAACAATTCTGCTAATGGCTCTGCTAGTTCCTCCTTTAGCTCCTTAAGTACCCTGGGATGTATGCCATCAGGTCCATTGCCTTATCCACCCTGAGCTTAGCAAGCTCTTGTAGGACCCTTTTCTTTTGTGAAGGGAGTAGTGCTCACCTCCCTCCCCTGTGTCCATGATGCTGAGCTGTGGGCCCTGCCCTACCTTCTCTTCAGTGAATACTGAGCAAAAGTATCTATTTAGGATAGATGCCTTTACAGGGTCCTCCTCCTCACATGCTCCCTTTTCTCCATTAAGCTTAGCAATACCCCCTCTGGACTTTCTCCTTTCACTAATGTATCTATAGAAGTCTTGTCACCTTCTTTTACTGTTTGTGCTAGTGTTTCCTCAGTTTGGGACTTTGCCTGCCTTACTGCCTTACCTGCTTCCCTTAGGGCAGTTTGGTATGCCCCTATCTTCATCCCGCTGTGTTCCCTTATATTTTCTGAAGGCCAGCCTTTTGGCTCTGACCTTTTCTGCTACTGTATTTGAGAACCAAAGTGGTTTCCTTCTTTTTTTGCACTTCCTTTTCTGTCTAACACAATGGGATGTTGCTTCAAGTATTGTATCCTTAATGCTTGCCCACTTTGCCTGTACCTCCTCACCTGTGTTTCTTTTGCCAGGGCTAGCTAACTCTGTTGGCCATCTTATCAAAGTCCGCCTCCTCTGAAGTCCCATATTTTTGCCTTGGAATGGGATGATTTAGATGTAGTAGCCAAATTGAACCATACCATGTGATGGTCACTGGCCCCCAGGTGACCTTCTACCTGGAGATCTGTGATCCCTTCTTTGTTAGTCAGTACTAGATCTAGGATAGCCCTGTCTCTTGTGGGTTGCTGTACCAGTTGTTTGAGGCCCTCCCCCTGCAGGGAATCCACTATGAGTCTAGTTCTGGCAGATGTTCCTGCTGGTATTGACCAATCTGTATCTGGCATGTTGAAGTCTCCCATTATCAGAACCTCCCTTTAGCTGTCATGTTTTGTATATCTTCTAACAGTAATGTGTCTATGTCCTCCCTCTGGTCTGGTGGCCTGTAGACAACCCCAGTTCTTATGGCTGTCCCATTTCCTGTTTCCAGGGTGACCCACAGTTCTTCTGGCTCCTTATGTGTATTCTGAATTTCTGTAGCTTTGATATTTCATTAACATACAGGGCCACTCCTCCCCCTTTTGCACCTCGGTCTCTTCTGAACAATACATAGCCAGGTACTGAAGTCTCCCAAGTGTGGTTACTGGTAAACCACGTCTCACTAATTGCTACTATGTCCAGTTTAGCCTCTGACATTATTGCCTGCAGGTCTGGGATCTTATTTCCCAGGCTGTGAGCATTTGTGTACATGATTTCCATTGGCCAGATTTTGGTGTGTTAGTTGTTGGGTGAGGTTTGGCATTACCCTGTGCATCGTATGGGGAGACAAACCTTTTTCTTACCTGGTGATGCAAATGAACGGCAAACACATTGAATTCCAGTTTGACCACTAGCTGAGGGGAGGGTGTTCTTCCCATTCAACGTATGGGTGCTGCACCTCTCCCATTTGCTAGTTTAAATATTCTGCAAAGACGTCCAAACTTCTGCCCCAATGCACTGACTCCTCTTTAGTCAGATGCAGTCCATCAAATTTAAAGAACTTTCGCTCCCAGAACTGTTGCCAGTTCCTACAAATCTGTGTCCTTTTTCCTGGCACCAGTCCTTGAGCCATGTGTTTAGCTCCCCTATCTCCCCTTCTCTGACCTTCCGTCCATCTGCTCCCTTCTCCCAGACTGGCAGGATCTCAGAGAAGGAGATGCCAGACGAAATAGATGATAGTTTGTCACCCAGCCTAGTCAGGTGTTCCTTGGTCTCCACAACTGACCGGCTGGCGAGATCATTAGTCCCTATGTGTACTAGGACATCAATGTTTTCTCCTGCTTTGTGAACAATTTTAGCAATGCGGTCAGTGTCTCTCCATGCTGATGTACCTGGAGACATCTGACCATCACCCTGGCTGGAGATGGGTATCAACTCCCGAATCATGGAGTCTCCTATGATCAGAAGTTTTTGGATTTCCTTTGTGCTTGTTTAGTTTTGGTTCCTGATTTGGGTGAGTTTTGTTGTGCTAGCTCCTGTGCAGAGTGTCCTGCTCTGCAGTGTCTTCTGCCTCTTTATTTGATTTCAGAGATAGAGGCAGATACCTGTTTGTAGTGTTTATATGGTTTTGGAGGTAATGTGTTGGAGAGCAGAGAGTGATGGGGCACCTGATTTGCTCCTCCTAACCACCTGCCAACCTCCTGGACCAACTACCCTCTGCGGTTGAGGTTTTCTGTTGGATGCTGGGGAAATGGCGGGTGGTTCTTATAATGTATTTCCTCTTCAATATGAAATTTGAGGCATGCAATCTCTGCCCATGCTGCCGGAGCTGAGACCTAAGATCTCCAAAGGCCCAGCATGTGGACAGTGTCCTAAATCCTGTAAGAATGTCCTACTGAAAATTGTTCCACAGTACCTGCAGTTAGTGAAATCCATTCCAAATAAGTTGCTGGGTTTGTAACCTAGTCAGAGTAATTAGAAGGAAAAAAAAATGCAAGTAATGGTTTAATTGTGCTTTGTTTAACTTGTTATAACAAGTTAAATTACTAGTGCCCTGTAAATGAGATCACCTTGTGGAGGCCCCACTGATCCGGCCTTCCTGCTCTGCCACAGGAAATGTCACAACTGTGGTACCCTATAAATGGAGTGTAGCGTGGGGTGGTTGGGGATGGGGTGGGTGGCTGGGCCTTCCCTGCCTAAAAGAAGAACCACGGACGAAAGAACAAGGAGGTAAGAGCAGAAACAATCAGTCAACAACAAATGCAGTAACCCTGAAAGCTTAACCTAATGTTAGATAAAACTGTAAAACCTGTAAAGCACCACCTGTAATAATTTCAGAGAAGATATACCCTGTAAGAAACACTTTGCTCCAGAGAAATAAAGCAGTAACAGAAGATATACCTTGCAAAAGACAATTTGAATCAGATTACAGCAGTAATCTGTTAGCACACACCTGTAGGCACACCTTGTAATAATGCAGAAGAAGGTATACCAGCAACAACAATTTGAATCAGAGAAAAAATAAATAACAATGAAATGTTAGCAACAAACAGTAGCAATCCCTGTGAGTAAAAATAAAAACACCACCACACAGTAAATCTGCTTAGCCAAACTAAGTCTTAATCCTTCTCCCTTGCTCTGGTAAGTTTCTCTACTCTGCCTTTCAAGCAGTCTTAGAAGGAAAGAGCTCAGGTGAAGCTAGGTGCCTTGGCCAGCAAACCAAGTCTTCTACCTCCAAGATATCAACTAACCTGACTTTTTAACCCTTCTTTCTGTTGGAAATTACTGACAGTTTGCCAGCTCCACCCCCCACATACAAACCTAATCCTTTGGAAGAGCTGTGGGAGGAAAAGCAATTAGCTCCTTCAATGTGAGAAGGAGACTGAAACACCTCTGAGACAACAAACCTTTTCAACAAACAAGAATAAAATAAAACACAGTGTCAAACAGTAATTTTGCTTAGCCCAATGATAAAAAGTCACAAAATGTAAGCTCCACCTGTAATACAGTAATTTCAGAGAAGATATACCCTGTAAGAAACACTTTGCTCCAGAGAAAAATAAAGCAGTAACAGAAGATATACCTTGCAAAGACAATTTGAATCAGAAGATTACAGCAGTAATCTGTTAGCACACACTGTAGGCACACCTTGTAATAATGCAGAAGAAGGTATACCAGCAACAACAATTTGAATCAGAGAAAAAAAATAAAGCAATGAAATGTTAGCAACAAACAGTAGCAATCCCTGTGAGTAAAAAATAAAAACACCACCACACAGTAAATCTGCTTAGCCAAACTAAGTCTTAATCCTTCTCCCTTGGTCTGGTAAGTTTCTCTACTCTGCCTTTCAAGCAGTCTTAGAAGGAAAGAGCTCAGGTGAAGCTAGGTGCCTTGGCCAGCAAACCAAGTCTTCTACCCGTGTAATTTTTCCTTATACCCCACCAAATCATGTTTTGTGTTAGAAGTAATCCCCATCTAATTGCCCGTTCAGCTGCCACAGCACCGAAAATTGTTAGGTCGGACCCCCGCGCTGCATTGGTAATTTTTCCATTCCCCTCCTGAATCCATGTTTAGTGTTAGGTTTTTGCCCCATTTCACCTCAGTGCTCAGCTGCAGTGCATTTTTATTTCAGCTACCTGAAATATCCTCCCTCCTGACTTCACTACTGCACCCCACTTGGTCACCCGTCTGCCGCCATAGAAACATAGAAACATAGATTTTGACAGCAGATAAGGACCGCTTGGCCCACCCAGTCTGCCCATTACCCTACCTAATGGATAAGCTGCAGATCCTAGTTAACCAGCAGCCTACTTCTTCCTACCCCAACCCCCTAGAATTGCCTTATGACTGTCCCATGCATGCTAGAATTCCACCACTGTTTTTGACTCTACAACCTCCTCCGGAAGGCCGTTCCATGCATCCACAACCTTCTCTGTGAAAAAATACTTCCTTAAATTACCTCTGAGCTGCCCCTTCTATCTTCAAATTGTGCCCCTTGTCTTGCACACCTTTTTTGAAAGATGCTGCCCTCTTGGACTTTGTTGATTCCCTTGAGGTACTTGAAAGTTTCTATCATGTCCCCCTCTCCCTCCTTTCCTCGAGGCTATACATATTAAGCTCCTTAAGTCTCTCTTCATATGTCTTTGTGCAGACCCTGCACCATTTTAGTTGCCCTCCTCTGGACAGCCTCCATCCTGTCTATGTCTTTCGGAGATTGGGTCTCCAGAACTGCACACAGTACTCAGATGGGGTCTCACCAACTGTCTGTACAGAGGATAATAACTTCCTGTTTTCTACTGGTGATGCCTCCTATGCATCCCAGTATCCTCCAGCCCTCCTTGCTGCCCACTACATTGCTTGCCCACCTTTAGGTCATCTGATATGACTACCCCCAGGTCCCTTTCCATTTTTGTTGTTGTTAGTATCTCACCCCCCATTGCGTACTCTTTCCCTGGGTTTTTGTTTCCCAGGTGCATTACCTTGCACTTCTTAGCATTGAATCTAAGCTGCCATACATTTGACCATTCCTCTAACCTTGCCAAGTCCCTTCTCATCCTTTCCACCCCACCTTGTGCATCAACTCTGTTGCAGATCTTTGTGTCATCTGCAAAGAGACATACTTTTCCTTCCAGTCCCTCTGCAATGTCGCTTATAAAGACATTGAAGAGGACCGGTCCTAATACTGAACCCTGCGGTACCCCACTAGTAACCCCCCTTTCTTCAGAGTGGACTCCATTTACTATTACTCTCTGTGTCCTATTCTCCAGCCAATTCTTTACCCAGGCTGTCATCTTGGGACCCACTCCCAGGCTGGCTAACCTGTATATTAATCTTTTGTGTGGGACTGTGTCAAATGCCTTGCTTAAGTCTAGGTAGGCCATGTCCACAGCCCCTCCCTGATCTACTACTTTGGTCACCCAGTCAAAGAAATCTATCAGATTTGTCTGGCATGACCTTCCGCTGTGAATCCATGCTGCCTTGGGTTCTGAGCCCCTCTGGCCTCTAGATACTCAACAATTCTTTCCTTCAGAAGTGATTCCATCATTTTCCTACCCTGAGATTAAACTAACAGGTCTGTAGTTTTCTGCTTCTGCCTTGCTCCCACTTTGTGAAGGGAATCACATCTGCCCTTCTCCAGTCCTCGGTACCACCCCATCCTCCCATGATTTGTTAAAGAGGGTAGCAGTGGTGTCACTAGTTCTACCCTTAGTTCTTTTAGAATTCTGGAATGAATCCCATCAGGCCCCATTGCTTTGTCCACCTTCAGTTTTAAGAGTTCTTTCAGAACCCTTTCTTCTGTAAATGGGCTGGTATCAACTTCTGTATCCAGAGTGTTTCTACTGTTTGTTTTAGGTACCTCCTTTGTAAATACTGAGCAAAAATATTTGTTTAGTATCTCTGCCTTTTCAAAGTCACCCTCTGCCCACCCTCCCTCCTCTTTATTAAGCCTCACTAACCCTCCATTGGTCTTCCTTTGCTCCCTGATGTACCTATAAAAGGTTTTATCCCCCTTCTTAACTGAGTTGGCTACTTTTCCTTGGTTTGGGCCTTTGCTGTTCTGACTGCCTTCCCAGCTTCCTTTTGCTTTAACTGATACAGTTCTCTGTCCTGCTCCTTCTGTGATTCCTTGTACTTCCTGAATGCTTTCTTTTTCTCTTGAACCTTCACTGCCACTTCCTTTGAGAACCATAGTGGTTTCTTACATCATTTCATTTTGTTTATTTGCTTCACACAAAGGCTTGTTACCTCTATGATGGCAGTTTTTATTTTTCCCCATTGTTCTTCCACCCCTCCTTCCTGCCATTTGCTAGTGCATTCCTTAGGCACTCACCCATTTTGGCAAAGTCAGCCCTCCTAAAGTCCAGTATTTTTGCCTTTGTATGGCTTGACTCTATTGCTGTGTTTATTGTGAACCATACTGTTCGATGGTCGCTAGTTCCCAGATGGCTACCCACTTTTACATCTGTGATCCTCTCTTCATCTCCATTTGAGAGAACCAGGTCTAAGATTGCTCTCTCTCGAGTGGGCTCCAATACTAGTTGTCTAAGGCCTGCCCCCTGTAGGGCATCTAGAATAACCCCACTCTTTGAAGTGGCTGCTGCAACTGCACTCCAGTTAACATCTGGCATATTCAGATCACCATCATCAATATCTCTCCCTTTTTCTGCCATTCCAGTATTCTTTCTATCATTTCCTTGTCCATTTCCTCCCCTGAAGAGAGTCTGTATCTACACCCTGTCTTGATTGTGGTGCCATTGCGGTCTCCAAATTTACCCACAGTGCTTCTTCACCTCCCGGTTTTCCCTTTTGTTCTGTTGCTTTGATTCCTTCCCTTATGTAAAGAGCTACTTCTCCTCCTTTACCCTCCCTGTCCCTCCTGTAGATAGTGTATCCTGGTATGTTTATGTCTCAGTCATGGTTTTGTGTGTACCATGTTTCTGTGACTGCCACGATATCCAGATGTTCCTCCTCCATCAAGGCCACTAATTCATGAAGCTTGTTACTCAGACTACAGGCATTGGTACTCATTGCTCTCCATTTTTGATGGCTTTACCTTCTTTTGCAGCTTCCCCCACTGACCTGTCTACCTCAGTCTTTTTCTCATTTAGTACCCTGTTTTGTAGGGAGAGGCTGGGGATTTTCCTGCTGCTTATCAGTGCCTCCCCCCTTGACTAGTTTAAAAGCTTGCCAATGAAGCATTTAAACCGATTGCTCAAAAGACTTGTTCCTTCCTGGACAGATGCAGACCATCCTGCCAGTATAGGCTGGTGTCCCTCCAGGTGGAACCCCAGTCCCCAATGAAGCCAAACCCCCTGTGCTCCACACCATTTTTTCAACCATTCATTAAACTGCATGGTGCAAAGTACCCCCTCCACTCATGCCTTTGACAGGCAGCACCTCAGAGAAGGATATTGTGTGTGCTACTTGTCTTAGGCTCCCTCCCAATTCTACAAAGTCCTTCTGCACTGCTCTAATCTCATGATGAGCCAAGTCATTTGTCCCTAGGTGGACAATGACGCCCAGCTCAGACTCCCTGCAGCTGTTCTCGTGATCCTGAGGATGCGCTCCTGTCTCTCCAGCCATGGCACCAGGCAGGCATCTTACTGATTTTCCCTGCTCCCCCAGTTCTATCCCCTAATAATTGAGTCCCCCACCAGAGCTGCTTCCTTTCCTTGTATTGTCCTCTGCCTCCTTCCTGTGGGCCTCCTTTGTGACAGTTGTTCTCGGCCTCCTTAGTCTCCTCTCATGGGGTGATCCATAGGGAGCTATGTCCCCAGAATGGTGTATGGATTGTGGTGTGGAACAACTGACTGGTTGTGCCTCTGTTCCACCATCCTCACCCTCCTGAGCCCACTGTGATCCAACTGCTGTGCTTTCTTCACAACCTCTGAGGTAGTGGTGGTGGCGCTGGTGCTCCCTGGATGGGGGAGGTTCCCTTCCTACCGTCCAGTGTGGCCTGGGGGAAGGTCCCCTTACTACTGTCCGGTGTGGCCTGAAGATGGGCAACTTCCTCCCTCAGGGCAGAGAGTTGTCTGCAAATAGGGCAGCATCTCAGCCTCCAGAAAGACTCCTGGAAGACTGCTGCCCCTCAGCCATTACATTGCATTACTCCCACATTTTTTTTTTGTTGTGTGTGTGTGTAGTTGGTTTGTATATATATATATATATATATATATATATATATATATACACTGTATATATATATTATACAAAGTGTATGCTTATATTGTCAGTGCAGTGTGCTAGAGAGGATATGACAGAGATATTCACCTTGCACTCTTCAGGAAATGATGTCAGAACCCCAGGTATAAAGGAACTATTTACAGGGGTGGGTGGGGTGAGGGATGGTAAGGGTTGGGCCTAAACTGTGCCATCACAAAACAATCAGCTAAAAGCTCTGACCCATCGCTGCGATGAGTGCCTTCCTGTCAGCAAGATGCCCTACACAACAATTTGACGGAGAAAATACCCTACTAATCAAACAGAGAAAAATCCACACATCCAAGTCAGACACAGGTAAACCTCCCCAGCCCCAAAACAGGCCTGGTGGTTTGTGCTCTGAAAGCTGTCAGCCCCAAAATAAGTCAGCTGTGCTTTAAACTCTTCCTGCACTGAAAATGTTAAGAATTGTAACAAACAAACATAAACCTAGATCCACCTCCCTCTGTTGCTTGAAAGACTGTATTTTCCTGTTTCACACTGCAGGTTTTTCTATGACAACTCCTTAACCACAGTAACTTATTTAAAAATAGTTTAACTATCACAAACTCCTATGCACCAGTAAATTATTTAAAATAGTTTCTATCCCAAAATCCTAGTAGTCAATCCAGCTACCCCCCAAGGGACAACCAAAATGCAGTATTCAAACACTTGTGAAGTTACTTCCAAGATAAGCAGAGTTTGCAAGCTCCTTTTTCAACTCCTCAGCCACCTGTAATTTATTTAAAAATAGTTTAACTGACAGAAAATCCTAGTAGACAATCTAGCTACCTCCAAGGATCTACCCAAATGCAGTATTTAAATCCTTCTGAAGTTACTAACAAGATAAACAGAGTTTGCAAGCCTCTTCTTGGTTAAACACTAAATAAACATGTGAATAAAAAGCAATTACCAAGGGTAGTTAGTTTCACCTCCCACAGAATTAAGCAAAAGTGCATGTTTGTTGCAGATATCAAGTACAATATAGAAGGCTCACAAGACTGCCAAGAGATTGTGTGCATTCGGCGCGTGACAGCTCTCAGCATCATGTGACTGCCAATCTGTAATCACATGTGATGCAGAGCCGGGGTGGGCCGAGACCTCTTCGTGAGGTCTCCAGGCTTCTAACACCATCTCACTGAAGGCCTGTAATTTTGCCTGTCCCAGTGAGTACGTTGGGGCCTGAATTCCTTACTGCAGCCTTCCCCGAGATGCACCCCCTGCTGCTGAGGCTGTCCATTACTCCCCCATCTCCCAGACTGCAGCTGCCATGTTGAATCCGCCTTACGGCCTTGAACACACTATGGGCAGCAAGCTAGCTGCTCAGAGCACCTCCGCGGCAGATCTGGAATGAAGACTGCCAAGAGATTGTGTGCATTTGGTGCGTGGCAGCTCTCAGCATCATGTGACTGCCAATCTGTAATTACATGTGATGCAGAGCCGGGTTGGGCCGAGACCTCTTCGTGAGCAAGCCAAGTACTGCCGGTGGAGGCAGAGCTTCATCAGCTGACTGGCCATTAGTTTTTTTTTTTAAAGTTTAAATGCCTGGGAATCGCGGTGCCAGTTGGAAAAGTTATGGCCATGGGCAGGGCAGTACAGCCTTGGTTTCAGGAGGCAGATCGACTGTTTGTAAGTAAATCCGGGGGGGGGGTCGTATCACGAGTGACTCGACTCTCTGTGCAGAGTCTATGGCTAAAAGAAATTAAAGATCTTTTTGGGGGGACACAGCCAGCAAGCGGGAGGTGTGGGGGGGTTTCTGAGCACCCAGGAACCCCCCCCAGCTACACCCATGTGTATCATGATGTTAGTTGAGATTTAGCTTTCACAACCACTGTGCGAATATTACTTTGCTGCTTGGTAAGCACTCAGAAGGTGACTATGGGTAATGAGGAGGGTTTCCTAGTAATTGATGATGGTCAAAAATAGTCAGTGGTTTCTGCCTCCAGTGCTGAGCAGGAAAGTCAAACTGACCTAGCATTGACAGGCTGGGGCAAATTCCTTTTCCCTTTGCAAAACCGTAACTCACGCTGCTTGTCAATACGGCAATCCAGATTTGTGTCCTGGGTTTGGCATACAATGGGGCTGTGAGGAGGATGAGGACCAAGCACCCTGAGAGACACTCTTTTCCTCCTGGTTGGGAGGTTTACACAGTGGGAACATGAAAACCTTATTTACACTGTCTGATCTGCACCATTGCGAGAGATGCAGATGAATTGTATTGGTGCAGGTCAGACAGTGTAAACAGAATGGGGAGCATTGCAGATTACTGCAGTGTGCTCCGATGTGGCACAGAGTGATCAGTGTTTTCATGGGTTTGTGTACCAATGCAGGTTTTTACTGTTGCGTAAACACACTGCTCTGCCTGCATTGGTACAGCCCCATGACACACTGCTATGTGCTTTGCTGTCCCCTTCCCTACTAACCCAATTCCATTCCTGTTAGGTTTTTTGATTCCCTCTCCAACCCTCTGCTGCCATCCAACTCTCCAAACCTGGTTCCTTTTCCATTCAGTTTTGCCCTCCACTCCAGCCCCCTGCTGCTGTCCCACCCTTCAACCCCTAGTTTCCATCCCTGTTCTGCATCACTTCTCTTCCAGCTGAAGAGAAGTGCTGCTGAAACATCAGAAGAGAGGGAGTACTGTGCAGAGCACTGCAAACTGCTGCCATGAAAACACAGTGGCTGCGGCACAGACAGCGGAGCGGGTGAGCAGTGCAGAGTGCAAGGCACCGCTCCACCTTGTGTAAACATGCCTAAAGACTGCACACTGTACATTGATGGGTGCAGCTGTCTGTGGCCAACAGTACTGGGAAAACTAACAGCACACACCTTAAGGAGCTAATTGCTACTAAACTTTATTATAAGAAGTGCACAAACCCCTGTGCTTCAAGTCGCTCTGACTCTTCATTGTGGGGTGGAGTTCATGGTCAAATGAGCCTCTTTTGTACAGTGTCTTAAAGTGACATCATATTAAAATGATCCAATATTAATTTTAAGACATGAACAAATCCAAGAGAACACAGTAATACAAAGCTCAGAGTAGGAAGCTGTCATAAAATTAAAGCAAAAAATGCATCTAATACATGACACTGAGGACAAGAGAGTGACCAGTGGAGTACCACAGGGATCAGTACTGGGTCCTGTCCTCTTCAGTGTTCTCATAAGTGACATTGCTGAGGAAATGGAGGGGAAGGTATGTCTCTTTGCAGATGACACAACCATTTGCAACAGGACAGACAGAGACGAGGGGGTGCAGAAAATGTAAAAGGATCTGTGGAAACTAGAGGTGTGGCCTAGGGTGTGGTGGTAGCAGCCATGTAGAGAGCCAAATGAATATCACAGTCTCAGGGGGCAAGACTGAAAGTGCTGGTACAGAAAGGGCAAGCGCACATAAACAGAGAAACACAGCACAAGAGTGAAAAGCTCTGCATCCCAGTAAGGGCTCCCCCATGCACAGCAAGCAGCAGAACCGCGAGCCCCAGCAGGCCCGCAGGCAGAGGAGGTGCCACTAATAGACAGACACAACCTGACAGCAAGCACAGGACAGCTCACACAGCAGGCTGCAGTTGCAGACAGCGGTGGCAGGAGGAGTCAATGAGTGAGCAACAGGGAGACAGCACAGGTGAAAGTACAGCTGCTGAGGCACACAGAGAGGCACACAGAGACAGATTACACAGGCAGTGAACAGGGCATAGGGGCAGCAGTATGAGCCTGCATCATCCTTCAGCAACAGGGTCAAACACATAGACAGGGTGCAGTGTAACACCCCCCAACCCCATGGACCCCACAGCACACATTGACACTTACCGTATAGGGCAGGACATGGAAGGAAGGAGCCATAGGGAACTGCACAGGCATGGAGGGTGACACAGATGACAGTGGTAGACTGCAGTGAGCATGGCCCAAAGGCATGGTGGAGATGGGGAAGAGGGCGTGGTACAACACCACCTGATATGCAGCACAGGTAGGAAGGGGGCATAGAACGGTGGACACTGGGTGGGGGCACATAGTGCCTATAACACTGGCAGCCACATCACACCTGGCAATATGACAGGATCAAAACCATGGAGCTGCATTATGTGCAAATCCAGAAGGGCAAGCCCATGTCTGTCCACAATGGCTTTGTATACCACAAAGATAAGAAGGGACCTGAAAAGGTTTAATGGAGGTGTGCCGAGGTGAGGAGATACCACCGCATGGCCCACCTGCACATGGCTGATGACATGGTGGTGGCCACCATCAGGGAGCATAATCACCCCCCCAATGCAGCAGACGTTGGCATGCGGCATGTCATGGGAACACTGTGGGACAGGGCACGGCATACCATGGATAGCGCCTCACAAGTAGTCGTGGTAAGCACATCAGGCATTCCTGCAGCCATAGCCGGTTGCCTGACGGGAGTATGTCTGCTTCATGGGACAGTACAGCATGTGCGACACATGGCCTGTTGTTGGAGGACCACCTCAAAATCCATGGACAGCCTTACCATCCCAGAGGAGTACACCCTTGCAGCAGATGGCACACACTTCTTCCTATATGACAGTGAGGGGGAGCGTGACCGCATCATCGTCTACACTACAGACCATGGCCTGCAGCAGCTGGCCAGCAGTGTGGACTCGTTCATGGATGGCACATTCAGGGCATACCTAACCCTGTTTGATCAGCTCTATACAAAACATGCCATACAGTCTGGAACAGTCCTGCCCACTGTCTTTGCCCTGACATGCACCAGGTGGGCACAGACATACATCCATCTGCTGGGCCAGCTCAAACTGCACAACTCAGTCATAACATCTGGCACAGTCTTGATGGATTTTGAGCATGCCAGCTAGCGCGGGGTCACCACCATTTTCCCCGATGCATGGGTCAGGGAGTGCTTCTTCCACTTCTCCTAGGCCCTGTGGTGCAAACTGCAGCAGCTGCCAGATGTCCTGGCATAATATACCATTGACCCTGACTTTGCGCTGCATGTATGGATGCTGCTGGCATTGGCATTCCTGCCACTTGCCAAAGTGCCAGCAATCTTCGAGGAGCTTCAGGAATGGGAGTACATATCCACTAATGAGGAATTCCTCCCGCCAATGCTGGACTATGTGGAGGACACTTGGATCGGCCGACACACTGGGCGCTTGGGCGATGTTGTGCCCCATTCCCAACTGAGCAGTGGAACTGCTACGAGTCAACCCTCCAGGGCCTGGCAAGAACAAACAATGTGGTGGAAGGGTTGCGCAGGGCCTTTAACACCTGGGTCGGTGCCTGCCACCCCAGCATCTGGTACCTCCTCAATTGCCTGAGGGAGGAGGAGAGTCTGACTGCTGTGAGATCCAAGATGCTGGTGTCTGGGGTGGAGGCACCACAGTCCCGGAGATGTTATCGGGACCTTGATGCCAGGATCCGTGCCATCATGGACAACTATGCAACCAGGAGCTACTATGACTACCTTTGTAGTCTGGCACACAATTTCATCTTTCACATGTGACCTGCCGCATAGTGGCCCCTGGTATGCATCAGCCCCTGTAGCCAATGTCCATCTCTGGGCTGCGTGGCCCTGTGCAGCACCGCATGGTGCACAGTGTGTGCCCTCCAACACTACCCTGCGTGGGTATGCCCTTCCAGGGTTTCCCACGCATCCACCGCCTCCCCTGTAGTCGTTCTTTTGACCCAACATGCGTGCCAAGGCCCTATCGTGTCTGCCACATGCTGGTGGCCCCTGTAGCCCCCTGCTGGCTGCCGGACTCTGCATGGTGGGCTACTGCAGAGCCCCTTGGCTGTGCCCTCTGGTGTTCTGGCCATCCTCCCATCCCACTGCACCTGCCCGTATGCTGGGCTCACCCAGCCCCTGTGTGCTGGCCACCTACTGCTGCCACTGCCGTGCCTCCCATGTGGTTGTGCCCCACCCTTGGCCATCCCTAATGGTGCTGGCTGCTTGCTCACCAGGCCACTCTCTCTGTGGGTCGTCCTTCCAAGCTGGGCCATGCCATAGCATGCTTTGCCCCCTCTGCCTTGCAGGGCATACCATGTGCTCAGCGCCCTTCCATCTGCCAACTGGTGCAGTCACCATTTCGGGTGGTCAGTGCTATTGTGTAGTCACCCTTGTGGCATTCGCCCTTTCTCCCTCGCTGTTGTGGGTGGTGCAATTTTGGATGCATTCATATCACATAAAACCAGTGTGGGAGATGGGTTTCAATGCCAAAAAACAGCAAAGTCATGCACCTGGGTAGGGAAACCCAGATGCTGTATATGAGATGCGGGGGGGTATTTATAGTCACCAAGCAAGAGAGGGACCTTGGGGTATATAACATATCTGATGATCTCAAAGTGGCAGGACAGTGTGACAAGGCAGTAGGCAAGGCTATCCAGATGCTGTGGTGCACAGGGAGGGGGATTTCTAGCAGGTGAAAAAAGGTGGTGTTGTCACTGTATTGCTCACTGGTGAGAAACTACCTGGAGTATCATGTCCAGTTTTTGAGGCCGCACCTCCCAAAGACACTGACAGGGTGGTGGTGGGCCACAGGAGAGCTACTAAAATGCTGCAGCAGTTGCACGAGAAACCATTCAAGGAGTGGCTGCAGGAGCTCAACATGTGCTCCCTAGAGGAGATGAGAGAAAGTGGGGACAAGATTGGGATCTATAAGTACCTCACAGAGGTAAACAAGGTGCAGGAAGGAGTTTCTTTCAGAGGAGGAGGAGAAGCACCAGAACACGGGGCCTTGTTATGAAGCTTGATGGGAGAGAGTTTAAGAGGGTTGCGAAAAAATATGTCTTCACAGAAAGGGTAGTTGACACCTGGAACAGCTTGCCAGAAGAGGTGGTGAAGGGAAAGACAGTGGGGATCTTCAAGCATGCATGTGATAGGCACATGGCATAATAGGCAGAGGAACAGAAGGGTGGGCACTTGTTTATTTATTTATTGTCTTGGAGAAACACCTTTGAGCTGGAGCTCTTTTACAAAGGTTTCACATCATAACAAGTACAAGTTACAGGCATACAAAACATAGTAAAATACAATCAAAGATACACAATTTGTGAATCTCAATTGAGGATGACATATAAATGGACAAATACATACTTTGTACATAAATTCAATAGCAGCCAATGACTGGCTTTGTTCGGCAAGAGAGCGAGCAGGAAGATAGAGCCAGAGGCAGTCAGGAAATGTCTTCAGTAAAGGGGGGGTGGCAGGGGTAGGGGTAAGGATGAGTGAGATGGGTCATAATTGGTAATGGGGGAAGGAGGTGGGGGCATGTAAGTTAAGTAGAGTAAAAGAGAGTGGCGGCATTAGAGAGCAGGTGATTTAGGTAGAGGGGTAGGAAGGGTGGAGAAGAGGAAAATCGAGTGGGTGTTGTGACTAGGATTGGCAGTCACAGTGATTAAGGGAGACGTGCTGTTGGAGTTTTTTTCTTGAATGGACCTAGTTTTTTTTTTCATAGGTTATGATAGGTGGGAGGTCATTGAGCAAGCAGGGTACTCTATATGCAACTGATCATTGTGCCGTATGACGTTCAGTAGAAAGTAACGTTGCTCAGATAGTATCCTAGAAATTAGGATACCAATAGATACCTCTCATTTGGTCAGATAGTTGCTGTGGTCAGATAGTAGTGCTGTCTGACCATGGATCCTACCCTCTAGGATCCAGTGCATACATCCTACAAACATTGTGGATCCTAACAACAGATCCAGCTCAGATCTTACCTATCTAGCCTAGGATCCCTGGATCCTAACTATGATCCATCGCTATCTGACCCCAGATCCTAACTATCTGACCTAGGATCCCTGGATCCTAACTATGATCCATCGCTGTCTGACTCCAGATCTTAACTGTCTGACCTAGGATCCCTGGATCTGACCTAGGATCCCTGGATCTGACCTAGGATCAATGGATCCTAACTAGGATCCATCGCTATCTGACCCCAGATCCTAACTATCTGACCTAGGATCCCTGGATCCTAACTATGATCCATTGCTGTCTGACTCCAGATCTTAACTGTGTGACCTAGGTTCCCTGGATCCTAACTAGGATCCATCACTATCTGACCCGGGATCCTACATCTGTCTTTGGTAGGATTCCTGGTAGGATCCTAGGTAGGATACTGACCCAACTACTGCACTTATTGTCTCATTTTAGTGTCCAGTAGTATGTATCATCACATTCGTTATCCATCCCTTGCACTTATTTTCCCCCAGTGTTACATACCCCTGTACAAATTGCCAACTGTTATCCACCTTGTTTTCTACTGTCATGCCTGTTCTAGTACCATGTTACTGTATTGTATCAAATGTATAGAAACATAGAAACATAGAATTTGATGGCAGATAAGGACTGCTTGGCCCACCCAGTCTGCCCATTTCCCTACCTGATGGATAAGCTGCAGATCCTAGTTAACCAGCAGCCTACTTCTTCCTACCCCAACCCCCTAGAATTGCCTTATGACTGTCCCATGCATGCTTGAATTCCATCACTGTTTTTGACTCCACAACCTCCTCTGGAAGGCAGCTCCATACATCCACGACCCTCTCTGTGAAAAATACTTTAAATTACCTCTGAGCTGCCCCTTCTATCTTCAAATTGTGCCCTTGTTCTTGCACACCTCTTTTTGAAAGATGCTACCTCTTGGACTTTGCTGATTCCCTTGAGGTACTTGGAAAGTTTCTGTCATGTCCCCCTCTCCTTCTTTCCTCGAGGCTATACATATTAAGCTCCTTAAGTCTCTCTTCATATGTCTTCTGGTGCAGACTCTGCACCATTTTAGTTGCCCTCCTGGACAGCTTCCATCCTGTCTATGTCTTTATGGAGACTGGGTCTCCAGAACTGCACGCAGTACTCCAGATGTGGTCTCACCAGCTGTCTGTACAGAGGGATAATAACTTGTTTTCTACTGGTGATGCCTCACCCTATGCATCCCAGTATTCCCCCAGCCCTCCTTGCTGCCCTCTCTACATTGCTCGCCCACCTTAGGTCATCTGATATGACTACCCCAGGTCCCTTTCCATTTTGTTGTTGTTAGTATCTCACCCCCCATTGTGTACTCTTCCCCTGGGTTTTTGTTTCCCAGGTGCATTACCTTGCACTTCTTAGCACTGAATCTAAGCTGCCATACATTTGACCATTCCTCTAACCTTGCCAAGTCCCTTCTCATCCTTTCCACCCCACCTTGTGCATCAACTCTGTTGCAGATCTTTGTGTCATTTGCAAAGAGACATACTTTTCCTTCCAGTCCCTCTGCAATGTCGCTTGTAAAGACATTGAAGAGGACTGGTCCTATACTGAACCTCCTATGTACCCCACTTACTAACCCCTTTTTTCAGAGTGACCCATTTACTATTACTCACTGTGTCCTGTTCTCCAGCCAGTTCTTTACCCAGGCTGTCATCTTGGGACCCACTCTCAGGCTGGCTAACTTGTGTATTAATCTTTTGTGTGGGACTGTGTCAAATGCCTTGCTAAAGTCTAGGTAGGCCATGTTATATGCTACTGTAGTCTATCAAATGTATGTTCGATAACCTGCGTGTTATCCTCTCCTCTGTAATTCCTCCCCCTAGGTCGCATCAGAAGACAAGCACCTTGTTGCTCAGTGTGCCTTTCGTGGTGAAACAATTTCAATAAATAAATAAATACCAGCACTGTCTGACAAACAGTGGTAGGATCCGAAAAAGCACTATCTGAGCAACACTAGTAGAAAGGGACTTGGAGTGAGATTCTTGCCATACCTCTTGTCCGGTGCAGGTTAGTGGCTGAATTAAGTAGGTTTTGTAAGGCTGTTGGAGTTAAGTCAAGGCAGATTTTTTGCCCTATAAGACTTGTGACCAAATGAGGTTCAGGGTATAGTAATAGGTAGCAAAAACAGGGCAGACTGGATGGGCCTACCGCTCCTTTTCTGCTGACATATTCTATGATTCTATGCTTAAAATGAATGAGACAGGTACTGTACAAATTCCACAGGCTTGTAGTTGGGATTTATCAGTTTTGGCAATCACTAGATGGGACAAGTGTCACAAGACTGTGGCTGTTTTGGAAGAATAGGAAGGGGTTGTGTCATAAGAGTTCTAACACCAAGAAAAACCAGAGGGGGGAAAAGGAAATTGTTAAAATACAAAAACACACATGAGGTGAAGAAGAAACAGCAGACATAGTATCAGATAAATGGAATGGGGGGGTCTAATTAATAAATGAGGGATATACATAATATAGTAAGACACACATAGACCTACTAGAATTTAAAGGAGTTGCTGTGACCACATGTGGAAAAAAATCAATGTGGGAAAATGTGTGTGTGTGTGGGGGCATGTATAGCTTACTTATAACATGGGAAGGGAAAATCCTGCACCCTAATTGGTCATTAACCGTGCATTGGAAGCGTCTAATGCACAACTGAAAACAAGAGCTCAAAAGCAGGCTGCAGTGCAAAAGAAATCAATGTGTCATTTTGAAAAGTCATTTATAACACCCACCATTTTTTTCAACTGTTAGCAAGGGAAATTCTTTCTGAAGAAAGAAAAAGTTATCACCCCAGCACATCAGTGTACACATTTAAATGGTCTATAAAGTAAATGCAAGCACTACAAATAAAGCCTGTGTTTCAATTTTAGTCAACAAAAAAAGTCTGTGCTCACATTGTTCATTTGCTTCTCTGAGTCCCCATCCGCCCCTGCTGTAGTCCCCACTCACTCCTGCTGTGCTGCCGTTGCTCGTGGTTCAATTTAAAAAAAAAAAACAACAACAATTTGAAATGCCTGCTCCACATCCATTAAATACTCCCACACTTTCTTGTTCATTTCTACCCTTAGTTTAATTATGATACCAGCTGCTGTGGCCTTGTAGCTTTTTCCCTAACTGCCGTTTAAACACAAGACCTTCATTCAGAATGGTATAACAGACTCCATCCCGTCCATTTGCTGCAATTAACCCCACCCACTGCTGCTCACTCATTTGTCTCCCTGTTAAATAAATTGTGCTGTTATTTCTTCATTTCTTTCTGTATTCTGATGAAATATCTATTTTAAACAAATGCCAGCTTATGTATATAGCTTGCACTGTCTTACCGAAAGAGCACATACAGCCACCCACTTGCTCGCACCTGTCAGGAGGGACCAGCATCACTTTCTCCCTGCCACTAAAGTCGATGGCTCCACCACAAAACTTAAGCTAAATCCACAACTCATAGACTTGATTTCATTTTCTTTTTGTAATAAATCTGAGCTCAATAAAATAAAATGGGGCATGGAAGCTATGGTAACCATAGTGTAAAAGGGAGAACTATGGAAGCCACAGTAGGACAAAAGTGGAAAGTGCAAAAAAAACAAAAGCATGGACATAATACAGGTGGAGGAATTATTTTACAGCAAACTACTTACAATATTTTTTCTATTAGATTATTTAAACATATATATTTTAATTTTTTCACACATTTAAAATAAAGTGACCCATTTTAGAAACAAAATAAGACACTCTGGGGGTGTGCCTCAGACATTTCTAACACATGGCCAGATGCTGAAGGAACTCAGCCAGCTGCCTCATGCCCTACTATGCCCCTGGCCATGTGTTAGAAATGTCTAACGCAACCCCCCCCCCCGCCTTGTGTCTTATTGTTTATTTATCTAATTCTGATATCAATAAGTCAGAGACATGTCAGTGAATCAGCAAGAATGAAGCAGTCACTATGCAATCAAATAAGGTAGATTAAAAGAAAATAGGACCCATTACCAGACTGAAATGAATGTGGCTGATAAGTGAAATGAAATGGCAAATCAGAATGAGAGATAAGTGATTGGTGATGGGAGGATGCAGAATGCATGAAGGATGGCAATTCATGGATGAATGGATCTCATCTCTCTCTTGTAGCATCCTAATAGATTAGATAAAATGAAAAGATGTTAGACATATTCAAACAATTATCAGGCAATTAACAATGCTTAGGTTATGTACAGTATTTATAAATTATGAACTGGATGAAAAAAATGAAGGAAGCTGATTAGCTGAGAGGTATTTGAAGCCATTATTAAATCTTACAACATAATCATGGCTTCAGAAAGTATCCAGCCACCAGCCTCTTCACCCACAACAAATCAATCTGATGGCAACATTCCCCATGTCCCTCACTCCACTTCACACAAGGCCACCAGAACACCTGCCGTGGTCTGGAGTGAGTCAGACCTCAAGATGGCAGCTGTTCAAAGCAAAAAAAAAAAACACCACACAAAATCCTCACAAGTATGCCCTGCTTTCATCAGTGAAACTGCCGCTGACTACAGCATACAGAAAATTACCCACTCTTTACACAAAAATGCTGCAACAGTGCCACGTCAATCAAAATACTGCAATGGCCACTTATGGACAAACATCCCCCACTAACACAATGACTGTTCTCAAACATCTGCCTGCTACTTCACAAAACCACAACCTCACCATTCCTGCTGCTGTTTCTCAGACATTAGGCAGAATTCACAACACAGAAGTGCAAATCCATCCCACCTGCTCCAACAGCCAACTGCAACTTCCGCCCATCTCTACCACCAACTTCATTACCTACATATGCAACATTACGGATGGACTGGAAGGATGGGTGGCATTCTTTGCAGATGATATGAAAATCTGGAATAGGGTGGATACTGAGGGTGGGGTAAAGGACATGAGGCAGGACCTAAGGGCACTAGAAGAGTGGGCAGAGACCTGGCAACTAAAATTCAACATCAGGAAGTGTGTGGTTATGCACCTGTGACACAGAAACCCAAGGATATGGTACAAAATAGGATAAGGATCTGGGTATAGTGGTCTCTAGCGACCTTAAGGTGGGGAAACAGATTACTAGGGTGGTGGGGAAGACCTATGGGATGCTGGCTAGTATGGGCAGGGGAATCACCAGCAGGAGGAGAGAGGTCCTAGTGCCCCTGTACCAAGCTATGGTGAGACTGCACACTGGAGTACTGAGTCCAGTTCTGGAGGCCTCACTTGTGCAAGGACATAGACCTGATTGAAAAGGTTCAGTGAAGAGTGACAAAGATGGTGCTAGGGATGAAGGGCAAACCATATGAGTAGAGATGCTGCAAGCTGGGGCTATACACCCTGGAGACTAGAAGGGAGAGAGGGGACATGATAGAGACTTTCAAGTACGTCAAAGGGTTAAACAAAGAGGGCCTGGGGTGCTTATTCCAACTGGAGAAGGACATCGCTACTAGGGGGTATGGCCTGAGACTGCAAGGGGGACACTACAGGGGGAACATGAAGGGGCAATTCTTTATGGACAGGGTGGTGGATGCCTGGAACAGGCTTCCGGAGGAGGTTGTAGGGGTGGAGACAGTGCCGGGATTCAAAATAGCTTTGGACATGCATAAAGGACTATGGGAGGGGGGAGGGTTGTGTTCTCAGGGATGGAGGTGGTAGTCTTGGGGGGGTAAGGGCAGACTGGATGGACTATGGGGTCTTTTTCTGCTGTCAAGTTCTATGATTCTGTGACCAACAACAAACAGTGCCACCTACTTGCCATGATTAAAATTAAAGGGTCTTTGTTTTTCAAATGTACATCTACACTAAAAATATAATAAATATGACAACGTTTTACTTTTAAACATCATTTTTGTATTACTTGACATCTGGATCCAGTTCATAATAGCAATAATACACTCCAGGGTGTGGTATATAAGCTACTCGGAACAGGTGCAGTGCCTTTGGCCTGTGCGCTCCCAGCCCCACGGACCTCTTCCTGCCTGGTGGCACCTCCACTGGCCACCACCCAGCTCTTGTCCGCCCATTACATGGAACAGGTATGGACCGCTGAGCTCCACAGCCACCGGCTCACCTCCCATTGGCAGCCAGCTTTCTCTGCTGACTCCCAGTTGGCTGTTCTCTCGGCTCCTGTGCTGTGATTGGTGAGACTTGAAATCTGACTGCAACCCGGAAGCCAGGGCTGTTACAGCTTTCTCCAGCTAAGTGCTGGTGGACTTTTTCGCTGTGGTTTTCAAAGAAGGGGAAGTTTTGCAGCCCACCCGCTCTCCCCCACACTCTTTAAATACACATACAATCCACCTACTTAACCCCTGTTCTCTTCCAATTGGCCACTCCTCTCCTTAGCCATCCCCCTATTTTTCTAGAGTGCCTGTCCCTTACAGTGCACTCAGTCTCCCTGTTGTCTGGTACTTCTTCTCTCTAAGGACTTCCAGCTGCAACATCTCCTTTGTCCTGTTCAATTAGCCCAAAAATGAAACCTCTTTCCTTCCCCCTGTTTATGGCATCTCTGACAGATATGCTGCTTTTAATTGAACTCACCGCCACTGTATTAGCCCATGACCAAGTAGACCTATCACATTTCACAGAGGACTTCCCCCTCACAATCCCCCACCAGCTCCATCTAGATGGGAATCTACCCCCATCAGTGCCCTCACTCATGCCACCCTCTCTAACCTCCAACGTTGCCAACTAGCCTCCTTACTTCCATTTCTACTTCTCCCCTTCTCTGCCCCCGGCTCCTATGCACCTACCTACTCTTACTCTGGTTGCTCTTACTGGCAGGAGATATTGAGACTAACCCTGGCCCTGTGCAAGTTGCACTCACATCTACCGACCCCAATTGGACTAGTCCTCTTGGGTTAGAACTCGCCCACATGAATATTTGCAGTCTCCCAGCCAAATTTCCTGAAGTCAAAGCCTGGGTCTCCCTTTACAACATAGAAACATAGAATTTGATGGCAGATAAGGACTGCTTGGCCCACCCAGTCTGCCCATTTCCCTACCTAATGGATAAGCTGCAGATCCTAGTTAACCAACAGCCAACTTCCTCATACCCCCACCCCCTAGAATTGCCTTATAACTGCCCCATGCATTCTTGAATTCTCCCACTGTTTTTGACTCCACGACCTCCTCAGGAAGGCCATTCCATGCATCTACAACCCTCTCCGTGAAAAAATACTTACATTACCTCTGATCAGTCCCCCTTCTGTCTTCAAATGGTGCCCCCTTATTCTTGCATACTTCTTTTTCTGAAAGATGCTACCCTTTTGGACTTTGTTGATTCCCTTGAGGTACTTGAAAAATACTATTATGTCCCCCTGTCCCTCCTTTCCTCGAGGGTATGCATATTAAGCTCCTTAAGTCTCTTTGTATGTCTTCTGGTGCAGACCCTGCACCATTTTAGCTGTCCTCCTCTGGACTGCCTCCATCCTGTCTGTTTTTGTGGAGACTGGGTCTCCAGAACTGCATGCAGTACTCCATATGGGGTCTCACAACCTGTCTGTACAGAGGGATAAAAACTTCCTGTTTTCTACTGGTGATGCCTCTCCCTATGCATCCCAGTATCCCCCCAGCCCTCCATACTGCCCTCTCATATTGCTTGCCCACCTTTAGGTCATCTGATACGACTTTCCCCAGGTCCCTTTCCATTTTTGTTGTTGTTAGTATCTCACCCCCCATTGTGTACTCTTCCCCTGGGTTTTTGTTTCCCAGGTGCATTACTTTGCACTTCTTAGTATTGAATCTAAGCTGCCATACATTTGACCATTCCTCCAACCTTGCCAATTCCCTTTTCCTCCTTTCCATCCCACCTTGTGCATCAACCCTGTTGCAGATCTTTGTTTTGTGTTGTCTGCAAAGAGACATACTTATACTTCCAGTCCCTCTGCAATATCACTTATAAAAACACTGAAGAGGACTGGTCCTAGAACTGAACCCTGCAGTACCCCACTAGTAACCCCTTGATCTTCAGAGTGGACTTTGTTTACTATTACCCTCTGTGTCCTGTTCTCCATCCAATTTTTTACCCAGGCTACTGTCTTGGGACCTACTCCAAGGCTGGCTAACTTGTATATTAATCTTTTGTGTGGGACTGTGTCAAATGCCCTGCTAAAGTCTAGGTTGGCCATGTACACAGTCCCTCCCTGATCAACTACTTTGATCACCCATTCAAAGAAATCTATTAGATTCATCTGACATGACCTTCCCTCTGTGAATCCATGCAGCCTTGGGTCCTGTGCCCCTCTGACCCCTAGGTGCTCAACAATTCTTTCCTTCAGAAGTGATTCCATCATTTTCCCTATCACTGAGGTCAAACTAACAGGTCTGTAGTTTCCTGCCTCTGCCCTGCTCCCACTTTTGTGAAATGGAATAACATCTTCCCTCCTCCAGTCCTCTGGTACCACCCCATCCTCTCATTGCTTGTTTGTAAAATTTTATTCTTATTCATATCAAGACGAACAAAAATCTGGGACAAACTCCACTGAGTTAAAAACTAATTTCCAAGGAGGTCCTGTCTAAGATATCTAAATTATACATTAAAGGACAGACAAACACATTTCAATACTGTAAGAAAAAAATAATCAGGGAAAACATGAACAGATTGCTCTAATCACATAAACTATTCATTAACAAACAATGGCAGTTATTAATTTATACAAATGCTGAGCTCTGTTCCAACTTATTACCAATACACAATGTCTAAAGTTAAAATACTGTATCAAATTTCCATTCATTAATGTCATATTTATAAAGTGCCTTATCTGGTAACAACATATCAACTTACTCTGATGTATAGAAATAGACCCCACCTTACCAATTTTTTTGACAACACTGTTTCAATCTATGAATGGACTCTGTAAACCAATTTTTTATCATCCTAGAATTAACAGAGACACTACCCTCTCTCATTTTTAATGGTAGTGTGTTCCAAATGTTGGGACCCCTACATAAGGTAGAGGTTCTACCCACCCCTAGATTACATTTTGGGATAACATACTGCATACCTCTAGAAGATCGCAATCCCTCTCTTTGTCCCCTAACAACAAACATATTAAGAATATTGTTGGGCAATTTATTCCCATTTATTTTACCCATAAAAATTGCAAGGTGTAAATTTCTCCTTTCCTCCAAACACCACCAATCTACAGCCCTATACAAATCACAATGATTTGTATTTCTGGGGGCATCGAGGATGAAGCGGGCAGGTCTGTTGTACATCACATCCATCCTAGCCAGCTCCACTCCCGATACGCCCCCCCCCCATAAACCAAGTCCCCAAAATCCAGTACAGGCAAAATCATAGTTTCTACAATCCTGCATCATGTCTCTTTGGTTGGTAATATTTTAATTAATAGAGCTTTCCCAGTTTCCTACTAAGATTTCCCAACAAACATTCCAAATGTTTGTCCCATTTTAACCTAGAATCTAGCCACATCCCCAGATATTTATAGCTTGTTACTTGTTGTACTTTCTCTCCCATTTTGTTCCTAATATCTCAGAGGGGATACATAGTTGTTGAACCCCTAAAATGGACCACCTATGTTTTCTTCACATTTATAATCAAGTTCAAGGAATCAAACAGTGTCTGTAATTCAGAAAAAGCAAACTATAACTTAGTATTTATACCATCCAGGGATCTTTCCTCCACATATATTAACGTAACATCAGCATATATGTGATATCTGATTTCAGGGTCACTGAATTGTATACCATTCATATAGATATTAAAAAGTAGGAGACCCAGTATGGAACCTTGGGGTATCCTTACCTTGATCAGAAGTACTGTAGATTTGAATTCCCCAGTTTCCACCATTTGTTCCCTATTTATAAGATAAGAACTAAACCATTTTTGTTCTTACCCTCTTATGCCTAGATCCCTGAGTCTGGACAGGAGGACATCATGATTCAAGGTGTCAAAAGCCTTTGACAAATCAATAAAGATAGCTATAACTGAGCTCCTCCTGTCCAGACCCAGCTGGATATCCCCTACCACATTTTACAGAGCAGACTGAGTACTATGTTTTGATAGAAAACCAGACTGATACTCATTTGACAATTTAACTCCCTCTAAATAATTTTTTAAATGTCTAGCTACCAAGTTTTCTATAATCTTAGAAACTTGCGAGAGCAGGAAAATGGGTCTAAAATTACTAATCTCCATTCTTGAACCTCCCTTATAAACTGGGACAATTTTTGCCACCTTCCAACCCTCCAGGTACCTTTCTGTTGCAAGTGAATAATTAAACAGGCCAATGGGAATGCAATACATGGGGCTGCAAATTTCAATAAATTAACAGGAATATTATCTAAGCCTTTTGCCTTAGAGGCATCCATACTTAACAATTCACTTCTAACCTCATCCACCATTATATGGCCAAAGGAAAAAACTTTACCTCCATTTACCATTAACTTATCACCCACACCCACCTTACCCACATCAATCACCGACCCAGAACTATAATTTTGAGTCTGCAACCCCACACTGTTAAAATAATTATTAAACATGTTGGCTACTTTTGTGTCAACAGGTAAGGATTTCCCCTCACAATCCTCATTATTTGTTGCTTATTTTTATTCCCCATAAGATCTGATACAATACCCCAGAAGTGCCTTGGATTGGATTTACAATTCAGATGAAGTTCTCCCCTAAAGCACTCCTGTTTTGTTCTTCTAAGACCCTTAGTATACTGATTTCTTAGTTGTCTTTAAGACAGCCAATCAATAGCCCTTCTTGATCATTTAGCTCTTACCCAACTATTGTTCCTTGCTATCCTTAACTTGTGCAAGGAGGCATTATACCACCCAGCAATAGTTGCCTTAATCTTCCTACATCTTTAAGGGGTATGATAATTATAAACATCAAGGAACTCTTGATGGAAATAGGACCAAACCTCAGACACCTCAGGGATCAATGTCATTCTATCCCAATTCCTACTTTCTAAATCCATCATAAAATTCACATAATCGAAGCTTTTAAAGCTTCTCCAGGTTACAAAAATAGGATTATAGGACACCTTCATATTCTTACGTATGGCAAAGATAACCTGATGATCTGAGAAGGCATCCGTCAAAACTTTTTCCCATAAATTTCCGGACGATTTGTAAATATAAGATCCAGGATTGTGGAATTCTGCAGCTGTTTCATATTCAATCTGGTTGGGTCCTCTATTATTTGAACGAGTCCCAACACTTCCTGTAATTCAATTAGGGGATGGGTGGGATTTAGCTGAGCCCAATTAACGTTAAAATCCCCTAGCCAAAGAATCTCATAAGTATCCCTGTAATCCATACAATACCTTTGTAGCTGAAGAAGAATCTCATTCTTAACCTTAGGTGGTTTATAAATTCCTATTAATAGGAGAGGTTTTACATGTGGGAATCTAACAACAATTGGTAAAATTTCTAATCGTCCCTCCACAAGAATATCCTCCTTCTCTTCAATTTCTAACTCAGAGTTTGCATAAATTAATATACCACTACTCTTCTTGTTTCTATCTTTTCTGAATATTTGATAGTGTTCTAATTCTATAGTGGCATCACTAACTCTTTGATTTAACCATGTCTCTAGTATCACAATAATCTGTGGTTGCTTTTCCCTCTTCCAATCTTTAATGGAATCAAAAATGTCCTCTTTATACCTCTGACATCAAAGTTCACTACATTAAAATCCCCTTTAAGATACTCATCTCCATTTCATAAACCAGATGAAATTGGGCCTGGATTTGGGAGTACATCTCCACAGCACATCAGATGTAATATTAATAGGTGCCATTACAGATATAACAACTTTCTTGATGTTTTCTCCTGAGGCCCATATGTCCATTTTAACAACCTATTTTTTGTTCAGACCATTGAGGGAGATAACCCACGAAAATATCAGATATAAAACTCCCACAGTTCATTCATCCTAATATGACTATTCAAACAGTCAAATGTACAGAGTGTGGAACTAATTTCAACAGATTCCACAATAGATGGCCTCCACATTTGAGCATCTGTAGCCCTTACTTTAATGGACAAAAATAATTCACAAAACATTGCTTGTGTAGGCCCCACAACAAGGCTAATTGTGGCCTTCCCCAACCAGGATCAACAGCAATACCAATGCTATCCTCATGTTTCTCTTGTGACTTTGGTAACACTTCGTTTTTAATGTCGATTTCACCCTCTCCCTTAAAAACACACAAATGTGTGCTCACAAACTTCCCTGTAATGAACTCACAGTATTTAAGATCCAGATTCACAATTGACATTTAGTAACACAAAACGTGAAAACCACAGATCAAATCCTATCTAAAATATAAAACTCACATTACTCATGGTAAGGGTGTCATAGATTTCAACTTAATAAAACTTTAACATTACAAACCTACAATTTAAACCAAGTGTCCTGATTCTCATGATTTGTTAAAGAGGGTAGTCAGAGGCATCACTAGTTCTACCCCTAGTTCTTTTAGAATTTTGGGATGAATCCCATCAGGCCCCATTGCTTTGTCCACCTTCAGTTTTAAGAGTTCTTTCAGAACTCTTTCTTCTGTGAATGGGCTGGTATCAACCCCTATCCAGAGTGTTTCTAGTGTTTCATTTAGGTACCTCCCCATCTTCATTTATGAATACTGAGCAAAAATATTTGTTTAGTATCTCTGCCTTTTCATAGTCACCCTCTGCCCACCCCCTCCTCTTTATTAAGCCTCACTATCCCTCCCTTGGTCTTCCTTCACTGCCTGATGTACCTATAAAAGATTTTATCCCCCTTCTTAGCTGAGTTGGCTATCTTTTCCTCGGATTGGGCCTTTGTTGTTCTGACTGCCTTCCCTGATTCTTTCTGCTTTAACTGATACAGTTCTCTGTCCTGCTCCTTCTGTGATTCCTTGTACTTCCTGAATGCTATATTTTTCTCTCTAACCTTCTCTGCCACCTACTTTGAGAATCATAGTGTTTTTTTACATCATTTTGTTTTATTTGCTTCACACAAAGGCTTGTTGCCTCAGTGATGGCAGTTTTGATTATTCCCCATTGTTCTTCAACCACCAAGTACTATGCATCACAGAGACCTGGTTGAAGCCACGATACCCTGACACTATGGTCCAGCTAGCTGGCTACTCCCTATTATGCAAGAACTGTCCCAGCAAATGAAAGGATGGTGACACTGCTATTTTCATACACGAATCTATCACTGCCATGCTCATCATAAACGCCAACAGAACTCCCCTAGTGACTGGCTTATCACTGAAATTACACTTGGATCTACCAAAAAATTATTCCTGGGGTGCTGCTATAATCCCCCTGATGGTGGGGTAGAAGGCCTTCAGAACCTCCTCACCAGATACGGGTTGCTCTCCCTTCCCAGAGATCCCATCCTTTGTGGCTACTACAACCTTAACTGGCATAGCTCATATGAACCTGACTATGCCACCCTCCTAAAGCAACAAAATCTGGTGCAAATCATCAATACCCCCACATGTGTCAACAATGTTACTTCCAACCCCACTCTCCTGGACTGGGTGATTACCAATTGCAATAACAAGAGCGCCATGCCAGCACACTGTCTGACTCCTTGAGTGACCATTCCCCTACATTCGCCATATGGTCCACAAAGGCCCCCAACCCTCCCCCAAAGTACATATCTGTCCGTCATTTCAGTCACCCCAATTTGCCCTGACTCACCGAGGTCTTTGGTGTCATAAACTGGCAAGCCATCTATATGCCATCTCTGATGTATCTCTAGCCATCTCCCACTTCACCAGTGCTCTACTGGCCATCCAAGACTGCCACTTTCCCATCACCACTCAACTTGTCAAAGGGGGAAGCAAACACTGGATTGCCAAAGAGCTCTTGACCCTCATGAAGTCACAAGATAGCAAGTGGGCTGCATAAAAACTGGCCCCCTCCCCTTCTCTTTGGACCGAGTACCACCATCTGTGAAATAAATGTAAACACACCACCAAGTCTTTAAAAAGTGAATACTCTATTAGGCTGCAGAGAGAAAGTCTAGGCAATCCCAGAAAATTCTGGGACACCATAGGCTTCCTCTTGAATCCCCACACCCATAGTCCCAATGTACATCTGCACTCCCCTTCTGGCTTGCTAACTGACCCCTCTGAAGTTGCCAAAGTGCTAAACACCAAATTTTCAGACCTGTCTGCCCTCCTCAGCAAGCTACCCCCTAGCCTTCCTAACCCTCAGGCTACCCACACCACCCCACCTTTTTCCCACCTCGCTCCCACCATCTCATCTACCCTGAACAGTATACACTCTACTGCCTCCACCACACCATCTCCTAGTACCCTCCAAATGCTTCCGCCCCCTCACCCCCTTTTTATTTCTTGTCTATAACCCCTAAGGAGACCACAAAATGCTGAAGAGACTACCTAATTGGAATATCCCTGGCTCTGATGGCCTCTCCCTAGCCTTTTTGAAACTTGTTGCCCCACTGATCTCCAAACCACTGACCTTCGTCTTCAACCTTGCCCTAGCTACCTCCACCATACCAGCCTCTTGGAAATCCACTAGAGTAGTCCCCATTTTTAAATCTTGGGACCCCCACTCCACTGACAACTATAGGCCCATATCTGTCCTTCCCCACCTAAGCAAACTCCTAGAAAGGGTCATACACAACCAATTTATGGACTACCTCTCCAAACACAATCTCTTATGTGGCCAACAGGATGGCTTCCTCAAGTATCACAGCACTGCAACTGCCCTTGCCCTTTTTGCAGACCACATTCTCTCTAATATGGACTGAGGGTGCACCACTGGTACAGTCTTTGTAGACTTACTGAAGCCTTTGTCATGGTCAATCACTCTCTTCTCATCTATAAACTATTAGCCCTTGGCACCTCCACCAAAACCAAAGACTGGCTCTGAAGCTACTTCTCGGGGTGTTCCCAATCTGTGTGTATCCCTCCCCTCCTCTGGCTGTCTCCTTGGGTGTCCCACAGGGCTCCATCCTGGGCCCCTTACTCTTTCCTATATTTGTCAACTCCCTCCCCACTGACAGCCTGCAGCTCTCTGCTCTACGCTGATGATCTTGTCATCTTCCACAGTGACAAATCCCTCTCCCGCATATCCTCCGTCCTATCCAAGAACTGCTGCGCAGCCTCATACTGGTTCAAATCCATCCTCCTGCTAGTCAATGCAAAAAAAAAACAAAGGCCATGTTGTTTGGTTCAAAACCATATCTAGCCAAGACTATACATGCAAATAGTGACCTTCTCATTTACCCCTCTTACAGCCCTGCCCTCGAGAATGTCCCTACCTTCAAGTACCTAGGTGTGTTGCTCGACCCATCTCTCTTACAATGACAACATAGTCGGGAGAGTTAACCAGAAACTGGGTGCTGCTTATCACCTAAAGCCTTACCTGACCAATGAGGCCAGCCTTGCCATAGTCACTGGCAACCTATTCCCACTCTTTGACTATTGCTGTCCTGTATACTCTAGAACCTCAACCACACTTCAGGCTAGGTTCATGGTAGCCTACAACAATGCTTGTCAATTTGCCTTGCCCACTCCTTACACTGCTCACCACTGTGACCTCTACCACTTCCTTGGTTGGCTCCCCTTGCAGGGCCGTTTTGACTGTACCCTTGGTTGCCTTGTGGATACCACCACTTGAATTGACACTGTCTCTCCCCTCACCACCCTCTTCAACTTCAGAACCCCTACCAGGAACCTATGCTCCTCTACAGTGCCCACCCTCCAGGTACCCAAAACCCTCAACAGTACGGGTGGGAGAGCTCTATCTAGTGTGGCCCTTCCCTGTGGAATGGATTGCCCACCCCTCTTAGAGTATCAGATTCTCACCAAATCTTCAAACACAGCCTCAAATCCTAGCCTCTGGACAAATATAACTGTAACTGCCCCTCTCACGAGCATACACCCTGCCGTAATGCATCTTTGGCAATTCTCTCTCTTTCTATCTCCCCTATATCTCCCTAAAATGGAGGCATCTCTTTACAGTGTGTATCTCCTTTCCAACTTTATCCAAGTATGCACTGTTTGCCTATATGCAAATTAAATCTGCTGTATACTTAAATGTACATTGCAATTACTACCTGTCTGTGCCATTATAGTGACCACTACTGTATTACCTACTGTGTGTACCTATTACCTACTGTACTGTACTTGTGACTACTACCTGTAACACTATTGTATGTACCATTGCCTGTATTGTGTTTTTCACCTGTAATACCTATGTATGTTAACTGCCACTAGCTGGCCTAGGTTGTACCTGAAAACAGACCCCAGGATCAGTGTACTTACCCGGTTACCAAAAGAATAAATAAATAATATTGTCACTTCTCAGATGTATGAGACACTCAGCCTGTGGCCTCATGCCTCACAACACACTTAACGAGTGATGATATCCAATGATATACCATACTCTGGAGTGTATTATTGCTTAATTACAGTCTCTAGGATTACTAGAAAAGGCAGTTCAGTTTATCTAATTTTACTACAAGAAAATACTGTAATCGATTTTTCTGCTTAAACCAGATGGGATGAGAGATTTCAAAGTGAAAATCCGCATAGATTCTTTTTGCAACAGAATCCAAATCCTACCTCCAACTCTTATTTTTATGGGGGGGGGCTTTATGTGTACAAATGCACAGAATCGCATATGTTTAGGGTCCCTTTGGTGGTATTCCGTTAAGTGGGTACCCAGTGCAGATTCTGGCTCAGTATTTTTTTGTATCTCGCACATGTTCTTGGGTTCTTTCACATGTTGGTCTGATGGTACAGTCAGTGTATGCCAGACCACAGCTGCTAGTAATGCCATAGACAACAAATGCAGTATAACAGTAGATGAATTCTCATATGTCCACATGGATGGCCTCTGGGAGGTGATTAAAATACCTTCCTTGGCATACCACAACAGCAAACTGAACAGTGTCTGCAGAGATGAAAGGCCAATGGCTTAGGTGGTACCCATGTTTGGTGTGATGAGTTCGGGTCTGAATGGCTATGACACAGCATGTCCTTCAGATTTTTTGCCCAACTACATGTGACCCTGGGTGGTGTAGAAAAAAGGTCAGGTGAAGAGCAGCAGCAAAGTATGTTCCAATTTTTCATCTGAATGTTGTTTTTTTTCACCAGCAGATCCCAAATTCATGCCTGTGTCTCAATCAATGTAACCATTATGTACAAGATACATGTTTTGCTTTAATTTTCATAAGTTGTTATGACAGGTTCCTAATTTGGGCTTTGTATTTCTGTGTTCATTTGGATTTGTACATGTTGTACAATTAATACGGTGTCACTCTGATACGCTGTCACATTAAAAAATTGTGTAAAAGGAGCCTCATTTGACCATTGACTCTGCCTTCCTTGGTGAAGAATCAGAATGACCAAAAGTACCAGAGTTTTGTGCACTTTTCATAATAATGCCTTGCAGCAATTAGCTCCTTAAGTTGTATGTGCTGTTTTGGTTTTTGCTTTTGCTTTTGCTGGGAGGGTTACATTTCTTACTTCAACACTGCCTCTTGGTGACCACAGGAGGCCATCTGTGCATATGACAGGGATCCCAGATCAGTTTGTAACTCTGGGGGTTGGGGGGGGGGCTTGTTTTCCTGTAACTTGCATGATTTCCTATGGGACATGAATTGCTTTGTTTGCCAGTGTGAGCATTACAAATCAATGTCAACAACTGTCCTGTAGATTCCTCTAAAATACAGGAATCCCTGTAGATCTGTGTGCCCTGAGATAGGGAAGAGTGTAGCAGGAGTCAGAGGCGGGTGCATACAGCAGTTCATTAGGCATGTCAGTGCCCTGGCATCCCTGTGTGGGTGTGGATTGAAAGGCAAACACACTGATGGTCTCTAATTCAGCAGATAACATCCTGTCACAACACACACACACACACACACACACACACATAATTAAGGGCCTCATCCTTCTATTCCCTGGGAATGACCAGCCCATGCCTCCTCCATTCCCCAACAGTGACCAGATTTTGGGTAGAGCCAGCTTTGGAACTGAATGGCAGAGTCCTGTCTTTGAGGTGTAAGCCAATGGGTTACCACAGAAGTGGGATCAGGCTGGTCCAGCAGGATCCTGGTGTCCCGGATCAGAGGGCTCTTTGATGGCTACTTTTATTTTTATTTTGTATTTTTTTTTACCAGAAAATGCCCACTAACCTGTGATAGCTTTTTCCAGGTGTGTACTAGGGGTGGGTTACATGGACCTTTTTTTTTGATTGACAGGGGAAATGTTGGTCACGACATCTGGGAAAGTCCTCTACTCTTCTGCAAGTGCCTTGGGATTTTTAAGTTCCACCAGGAAAGTGCCGAAGGGACCTTGGTTTAACGTCTTATCTTAGGATTGCCACTGAGAGGACTAAAGGAGGTTCTCGTCCAGGCGAGGTGGTCCCTGGAGGAAAAAACAGAGCTGACAAAAAGCAAAGCCATATAAGTGAAGCAGCAGATTTAATGTAGCCACACCACCTCACTCTGTTCTCCAATGCATGTGGCATGGAGTGACTGAAGGCTAGCTCCATCATACAGTGATTTGCCACTTTTATTTCACCCCCTATAAAGTTAAAAATACAAGGATTCACCCCCTCCTCCCCCATGGCTCTGTTTAAAGCAAGACTATTTACTTTTAATGGGAATGGGGTGTAGTTTAATAATAGGGCCCCCATAGGTTTCCAACCCATAAGCTAGTATTCCAACAGTGACATCATACATTTCCTAGATTTTGTCTGTAAGTTACCCTGATGTATAAAAATGGTAGAGGGGTAGGTGACAAAATAAGAATTCTGTTCTCATTAAATAAAAAAAGATGCCCAAGCTGGGAACTAAAACAAATCCTTATGGAGGCCAGCCCAAAATTGCATTTAGACATCCAGACTCAAGTTTCATGCACCTGCGGAGATGGGGCAGGTCATAGCACATGTTGTAAAAGAGAAGCGTTTGTGCCCCAGGCATAGGGTGTGAACTGCCTTGTGCTCATTTACAATGATGATGCCCCGCCACAAAAAAAAGGAAACTGAGCCAGGGAACTGAAACAGTAGCATTACAAAAATAAATTAATAAATCAATTCTGAGAAAACTGTCATTGTTTCCCTACAGTAAATTTCTGATTCATTAGTCAGTTCTCATGATGATTCATGTTAGAAATTGTCAACTCACCATGCCAGTGGAGTCTAGGGCATGCTGCCAAGGTAATGGGCTTAGACTGAAGGCCAGAGGGTGGGAGAGATTCTACAATCAATGCACCCCCTTTGGTGGGAGCTAAGAGTGGCATTGACATCATGAATAAGCATAACACATTGGCCACCCCCCCCACACACACACACAGAAAACAAGGAGTTGAGTGGCATGTTTATGAGAAATAGGTTGGACCAGCATGAATGATGCCCCTGCCTCCCCCATGCACCCAAGGTAGTCTGTCAATCCCCACAACTCCACATCCTCACATTGAATTCTGGAGAGAGGGTAAGTGAAAGTGAGTCTATTGTCAGTGGGGGGGAGGGGCAATTAAGCCACAAGAGAAGAAGAGGAAGGCATCTGAAGGAGGTATTGATGATGTTTGAGGGTTGTGGAGCAGGAGCTGGAGAGCAGGTAGATGAGGGTAAAACAGACTTACTGGGATAAGCAAAGAATTAATAACAAATAAATGCATTGCATGTTGCACTTTTTTAGTGACTACACCAAAGAGCAGCCCTTACTATCGAACATTCTGAGATCTGGAAACACGCTTCAGCGTTGGGCAGTTTGGTCTTCAACATTAAGTACTGAACTGACTGAGTGACTGGGGAGGGGATCAATCCCCTACCACCTATCACCCCCACTATATTATTGAGACATCCTGAAATGGCAGGATGGTATACACAGCATCAGGGATGTGCAGGGTTAAACACAGCTTACACATGATTACTCAGAGCTTTGCTAATCACATTACAGCCTGTAACAGATCCAAGTACCCTTCAAAGTCAGTGACACAGTCTTCTGAGGCAACAGAGGCCACAAAAGCTGTTTACATGCAACTGTTTCCAAGGAATAGCACAGACTGCTTCCCCTTCTCCCACGCTACATGCAGCAGTTACAAACCTCGATGGCTAAATTATAAAACGGAGTGCTGGTTCGATAGGAAATGGGGATGTTGGTTATTTGTTTACTACACATCAACTCCTCCTGTTGGGAGTTCCTCTCACATAATGATATAGTGGGTTAAAATTCCTTTACCAGCCTTGCCACAGCACACTTTACCCATGCAAATTAGGATACAGTGGCAGGACCTGTCGGTGGTCACCAACCAGCTGGTTCTCTCTCTCTCTCTCCCCTCCCTCCACTGGGAAACATTTCTACATGGAATACTCCCTTGCCTAACTTGCTAGAATCCATTAAGGTGGTGCAAAGCTTACCTGAATGGTAGTGCCAAACTGCCAATATTTAAACTTGGGGGCAGGAACCTTGTAGTAATGGATAGTCCTCTTCTCACCACTGCCCTAGTGCAGGATCAGCCTTAGAAGTAGGCAAACTTGGTGGTTGCCTAGGAAGTCCCCTTTAAGTAGATTTTTAGCATTTTTTTTGTGTGCTGTGTACATTCAGAATCATTCACACACGGGATTCATTGTCATATGTCATACTCCCCAAAAATCCACTGGCAATCCTATTTGAATGAACAGCAAGTGTAGGTGGTACCTAACTGCTGCTCAGAGCCTCTGAGCAAGCATTCTTGTCTTGTGCCAGCACCTCTTATGATCTGCTGCCTGTTTTGTCAGTTCAGTGCATCAAGCCACACCATTTCCATTTGAACAGCAGGCTGCAGTGCATGGCGAAGGGGTGAGTGGCAATGTGACAACCCTTCTATTTGGCCACAGGATTGACACTGTGACACTATGTGCCCAGAGCATGACTGAGCTTCACTTGACCTGAGGCACGGAGCTCAGCAGTGATGATTATCCGTCTCTCCTGCTCTCATCGCACATATCAAGGTATTATTCATATACACACAAGAGGTGGGTATCTGTTGTACACTGCTGGGGTCGGTGGTGGTTCTTCTCATATTTTGCATCCTGCACGCAGGCCATGCCAAGATTGTATTTTTTTTCGTGCTATGTAGTGTTGGGGCTGAGGAGTATGGGAAACATAACCTGGCCGCAGAGAGGGGGGTTTGTCAGTGGGGCAAAAATACTTTCTGAGGGGCTGGCATTTTCAAATTTGCCTAGGGGCACCACATACCCCACGGCAGGCCCTGCCCTAGTGTGGTGAACTATGGTACTAGAGCACCCAGCTATTTTGTGACATAGCAACTGCTGTCCCCTTAAGCCAGCAAATAGTTGCTCTAGGTCTGCCTCTAAGCTGGAATTCAACTTTGTAGCCCTTGTAGTAACAAAGGGTTTTCAGACCATGGGAGTTGCACACACAACTCTTGCAGTAGAAGGCGGTCTTTACTCCACTACCCTAGTGTGGCGAGTACTAGTGCTGGTATTTAAACTAAAAACCCTTGCAGCGCCCAAGGGTCTCTATGCTACAAACTTATATATGGTGAGCAAAAGAAGAAACATTTGCATTTATATGGTGCTTTTCATACACAGTGTATCCCAAAATGCTTTACAAGCAATGAGAGACTGGTAGTGAAGTCACTATAAATGCGTAATGGCAGCCATTTCATAAATCATTACCCACACACCCTTGGACATTTGCAGGAACAATTTTATGTGAAGGTGAAGGTTGTCCAGGACACTGGGGAAAATTCACTACTCTTTTGCAAAAAAAGTGCTTATTTTCCTGTTATTTGATTTATACCTTTGCATATTTTATTTGTATTAGATTGTTATAAATTGCTGACTGTTCACACTGAGCTTACCTTGTATATCATTTCTGTGCTTTTATCTGTGAATTTATTCCGAATAAAATTCCCCATCTCTTGCAAAAAGTGCCTTGGGTTCTTTTACTTCCACCTGGACACACAAATGGAAAGCACCAGAGATGAGAAGAAGGGATCCCAGTTTAACATCTCATCTGAAAGATACAAAATCACACATGCCCCCACACAATGCAAAGCATCATGGGCTGCATATGCAAATCACCACAGAATGTTATGCTGGTCCAACTTTAAGCAGAATTGCATGGTGCCGAAAGGCCTCTCACACAGTTTGCAAAGGGTGCTAACAGAAGACATAGACACGTGTTTCGTCCTACCAGGACTCATCAGTATGTCTCGTCTGTTAGACACCCCAGTGGAATGGACCAGCTACCCTAGAGGCAGTGTGCCTTGGATATATTGTGGTGAACCCATTAAAATAAAAAAACATCATCTGAAAGATGGCACACCCCAAAAGTACAGCATCCCCCAGGACCTAGAAGGTAGAATTTCCCTGTTCACTGATGACACAAAGCTCAGTAACACAGTGGACACACCAGAGGGTGTAGACAATGAGGAGGGACCTGCAGAAGCTTGACGAATGGTTAAGGGTTTGGCAGTTGAAATTCAACTCAAAGAAGTGCAAGATTATGCATCTGGGGCACAAAAACCCTGTAACAACATATCAGTTAGGGGGTGAGGATATAGCATGCACCAAGCAGGAAAGGGACCTTGGGGTTATCATCTCTTATGACCTCAAGGTAGGTAAACAGTGTGACAAGGCAGCAGGTAAAGCAAACAGGATGCTGGGATGCATAGGCAGGGGCATCACCAGCAAGAAAATGGACGTCACAATTCCACTATACGAGACACTAGTGAAGCCCCACCTAGAGTGCAGTGTACAGTTCTGGAGATCTTACCTATGTAAGCACATATACATGGTAGCGAAGGTTCAGAAGAGGGCAACAAAGATGGTACAGGGATTGCATCACAAGTCCTAAGAGGACAGGCTGAAGGACCTGAATATGTACTCCCTGGAGGAGAGGAGAGGAGGGAGAGAAGGGATATGATAGAGACACACAAGTAGCTTACAGAGAGGAACAGGGTGCAGGAGTACACTATTTTTCAGTGAAAAAGGTGTTCCAGAACTAGAGGGCACAAGATGAAGTTGGAGGGAGGGCGATTCAGAGGAAACATGAGGAAGAACTTATTCACAGAAAGGGTGGTGGACACGTGGTGGCTTCCAGAGAAAGTGGTAGGGGCTGAAAGAATCGTGGGATTTAAGAATGCATGGGATAGACATAAGGGAATTCTGGATGTCAGCAGTAAGGGGCAACAGACTTCTAGACAAACAAACTCACAAGCTCAAATATGAAGACTGGGTGGGCCATAGGCCCTTATCTGCTGACAGTGTCTAGGTATCTATGTATCTACTACTGCCCTCAGGACTCAGCATTTTGAGGTATGAGCCCTATCATGGTGTGGGACCAGGAACCACAACCTTCTGGCTCAGAGGCAGATGTACTACCAACTGAGCCACACTGCAGCACTAGGATTTAAACATGCAGCCCTTGTAACAGCAGAGATGTTCTTCACTACATCACACTACATCACCAAATTAGAGAGGTGAGCCAGAGTGTTGGGATTCAAACTTGAGGCCCATTCAACACTAGAGCTTATGTACACAGTACACTAGCAAACTAGTTTTGTTGAACCATCACCTTCCACACATTTTAGAGCAATCACCACTAACCCCCCAAATACTTACTGCCTGCCTACAAACCCTAAATTCCAGATTTACTTACTGCCTGCCTACAAGCCCTGGATTCCACACCTTCTTGAGAGATCACCGCTGACCCCCAGATACTTACTGCCCATCCACAAACCCTGGATTCCGCAGCAACCAGAGTGATCACCAACTCCCACCCCACACACACACACCCACATACACACACACAAAAACGTATTGCTTGTCCACAAGCACTGGATTCCACATCTTCTGGAGAGATCACCACTAACTCCCCAGATACCAACTGCCTGTCTACAAGCTCTGGATTCCGCATCTACTGCAGTAATAACCACTGGCTCTAGATACTTGCTGATTGTCTGCAAGTCCTGGATTCCATGCCTACTGGAGTGATCCCCATTGGCCCCAGATACTTACTGTCAGTCTACAAGCCATGGATTTCACACATACTGGAGTGATCATCATTGGCCCCAGATACTTGCTGCCTGTCTACAAGTCTTGGATTCCACACCCTCTGCAGTGATCACTACTGATCCCTTTAGATACTTACTGCTTGTCCACAAGCTCTGGATTCCATACCTACTGGAGTGATCTCCCCTGGCCCTAGATACTCACTGCCTGTCCTTTGATATACAGTCCAGTCCAGGGCTCTCTAGGAAGGGCCAACTGGCCAGGAAAAGAGCCGAACAGAACTTTCCTCCAATAGACAGGGGAGCAGGAGGCCCAGAGGTCCAGGCACTGCAACGGGGGGGGGGGGGCTTCTGCTACTGTTCCTCTCTTCTTCTTTTTAAGTCATGCATTTATTCCCCCTTAGCCACTTGGCTGACCCTTTCTGCCCATTGTACATAGATACATAGATGTTGATGGCAGATAAAGGACTACGGCTCACCTAGTCTGCCCATTTGTGGCTGTAACTTTGCTTCTTCAAGCTTCTCTAGAATTAGAATTGTAGGCTACTTCCCAGCCCCATTGCTTCCCACCTCTCACTAGGCTACCCCAAGGTTTTACCCTGAGTGAAGGGCCAGAGAGTGTGTGTATGCAGTGACCTGTCAGCATAATTACATTCTCACCCAGCCCACTAGAAAGCCTCTCAGCAGTACCTAGGTAATTATCCTGGCACTAGGAGTTTTTTAATGTAATTTTCACCCCACGAGAAACCGGCATCACGCCCAATGTATGTGTGCAGAGTTCAGCTCGGGAGCCCTAACCCATTACAGTAGACGAAACAACAGAAGAAATCACATTTTTATACTACTTTTCTATACTGGGTATAGAGCGAAAGAAGGTATTCATTGCCCATATTACCGCTCCCCACATCAGTGGGTCCAACTATCCCTGTTTTCCATCAACCACTCATCAATTTTGAGTTTAAATTCCTCCAGACTTCTACTATTCACAATGTCTGCAGGAAGCGTGTTCCACAACCTGCCTGTTCTAGTGATGAAAGAGTGATGCTCACTGTTCAGTCTAGCTGTTATTAACTTAATCTGTTTTTTGTGCCCTCTTCATCCTCCTGGTTTATTGCTCAACTCAGCATTCATTTCCCTAATTAATTCCTGATCCATCATAATTTTGAACAGCACTAGAAGATCTCCTCTTGCTCTTCTGTGCTCCAGGGAGAACAAACCAGTCCTACGCAGTCTTTCCTTGTAACTAAGTAACTTTTCATACACATTGTATCCCAAAGTGCTTTACAAGCAATGGACACTGGAAATGAAGCGACTGTAAATGTGTAGTGGCAGTCTTTTCGCCCATTAAGACCCACACACAGCCTAAGACAGTTGCAAGAATGGGTTTTATGGGAAGGGAAATTTTGGCCAGGACACCGGAGAATACACCCTACTCACAAAAAAGTGCCTTGAGTTCTTTTACTCCCACCTAGACACCCACTGGAATGGTACCAGAGATGGGCAGAAGGGACTTCAGTTTAATGTCTCACCCAAATGACGGCACACCCCAACAGAACAGCATCCTCCTAATACTGCGCTTATGTGCCAGCATTTATGAAATCAGCCTAATGCCTGTGTCGGGCTAAAATCCATTACATTCTGGCCAAGAAGCGGATGTGCTACCAACTGAGCTACACTGATACCAGTTAATTCTAGCATGTTGCACTACTTGAGGGCACCCAGGTGGTGATGTTGCACTGTGGACTGGGGCCAGAGATCGTCTTCTGGGATGCTGTATCCTCCCCTTGCTGGCCCTCCAATCCAAGCTGAGGGCACAAACCTGGGGTGCCAGCATTGCAAGAAGTAGCACTGTTGCCTCTGCATTGGGCTGGCCCATTTTTAGTGTTGCTCAGATAGTGCTTTTGTGGATCCTACCACTATCTGTCAGATAAAGCTGGTATCCTACCTAGGATCATACCAGGAATCCTACCAAAGACAGATGTAGGATCCAGGGTCAGATAGCGATGGATCCGGATCCAGGGATCCTAGGTCAGATAGTTAGGATCTGGGGTCAGATAGCGATGGATCCTAGTTAGGATCCAGGGATTCTAGGTCAGATAGTGATGGATCCTATGTCAGATCCAGGGATCCTAGGTCAGATAGTTAGGATCTGAGCTGGATCTGTTGCTAGGATCCACAGAATCTACAACATTTGTTGCTAGGATCAACAGGATCCACAACATTTGTAGGATCCATGCACTGGATCCTAGAGAGTAGGCTCCATGGTCAGACAGCACTGCTATCCTACCACAGCAACTACCTGGCCAAATTGGAGGTATCTGTTGATATCCTAGTTTCTAGGATACTATCTGAGCATCACTACCCATTTCCCCCTATTTTACGTTCCCTTTGTCCCACTATGCCTTGCCTCTCTTGAAATAATGCACATAAAACTTTTTATTGCACTCACATTCATCACTGTGACACCTGCATTTCAACCACAGCAGAAGATTTTCAACCATGATTGCCTAATGTGGAAACTTCTCTTCCAAATACAGTCTTGCACCCGCACATTCAGATTGGTATCCCACCCCCTCCCCAAACATGGATCAGAAAGTCTTTTGCTTAGCTGTGTACTCACATAGGTAATATTATGGCTAGGAAGTAAAATCCACATTAATAGGATTTATGTGGCTGGGAGCCAAGGGACATGCAGTCAGATATATATAGTAAAGGGAGTGGAGGGAGAGGGTTACTTACAGTGATGAGCCTTGTAAGAAGATAGAAGGTGTGAGTTATGGCAGCTGAACAAATGTCTTGAACATTTAGCAAAAAGAGCACAAAGCTGTATTCTGGTTCCCTAAGAAAACATGGTGCTTTTGATTATTCACCCTGCATATCCAGTGACCCCAGTGGTGAAAGGAAATTTAAGCTCGATTTAGTGTAGAGCGGATTTTCAGCTGTGTCCCTGAAGACACACAACTATCCTATTTCCAAAAGACAAAGAACCTCAGCACAAACATACCGAGGCAAGAGTAACCCAGGAAGAACATTGGCGATAAAGTCAGGTTTCAAAGAAATGCAAAATCTGACATGCCCCAAAAATGCAAAGCATCATGGGAAGTATTCAAAATGAAAATATTGCAAGCCATTGGGGTTTTGCTATTTTTATTACAGGGTGTCGGTATTACAAACTATAATCATTGTACTAAGGTAAATATGAATCAATCAATAGTGCATTTAGTAAAAAAGCAGGTCTTAGTAATTGTTCTACATGTAACAGCCCCTTGACTCACCTTGGCTGCTCCAGGGCCCTAGGCGTCCACACTGAGGGGTCCGGCCTGGGGTCCGTAGTGGACCAGATATTTGATGCAGTGCCTCCACCTGGGGATGTAGCAGGGGAAACCTATGGACAGATAACAGGTTACCACCCCCCAGGAAAATACAATAAGCTGCCCCCAAGACTTTTCCCCCACAGTACCCCCCCTTACAATCAGGCACACTAATAAGAGATGACATGCAAACAGTAACAGTATTTATTTTGAGGGAATGGAGGAGGGGGAGAATAAAGCAACAAAAACAACACAAACTGTGCAGTAATGTTACGCCACTCAACACCCCACCTCCCACCTTTGGGTGCACCCACACCAATGTCCCTGTAGATGTAGTGGTTACCTCACTGGAAGGGGTGACGTTGCTTGAGATAGGATGCTTATTTATTTATTTAGAAGTTCATAACCAGGAAAGGCACACTGAGCCTAGGCTCGATTCCAGGTGTGACCCAGGGCAGGGGACAGGATACAAAATTATATGATACAAGAGATATACAAGACAATATACAGTAATTACAGCATCTACATAACTATGGCAAATAGCAAGCAGTAGCTATGTTGGGTACCAAAAAGATAAGAGCTTATGTTGGGGCCCAATACTTTTAAACAGACAACTTTGTTGGGATTTCATGTCCGGGCACATTTTTCTGACAAAGTCCTGCCCAGGACCTAACCCCCCTGATTATAACCTAGCTTGCTAGCTGAAATAAAGACTCCCCAAAGCCGCAGCTCAGGGGTACTTACAGTTCGGAAGTTCACAGGGGGTTTCAGCAGACTGGCTTTGGTACAGTGCCATGAAGGTATCTTGTTGGTGGTGCACCACAAGGCTGCAGAGCTGACTGTCTGTAGAAAATGAAGAACATTGGTCTTCACCTGCCTGGCCTTGCCAACTTCACCTCAGAGGCCTTTGTAAGCAGTTTTCAGTTTTCTTCCTCTTCCTTGGTCTAGGGACAGGGCAGGCATGGTTCCCTAAACCCCTCTGTTGCACACCCTGGACACACAGCTAATAGCTGGGCCTTTGCTCAGTCTCTATTCCCAGCGCTCGCACTTCAGTTTCCTCTATGCACAGCTGTGCTGGGCCCCTTGCTCAGTCTCTATTCCCAGCGCTCGCACTTCGGTTTCCTCTATGCACAGCTGTGCTGGGCCCCTTGCTCAGTCTCTATTCCCAGCGCTTGCACTTCGGTTTCCTCTATGCACAGCTGTGCTGGGCCTTTTGCTCAGTCTCTATTCCCAGCACTTGCACTTCGGTTTCCTCTATGCACAGCTGTGCAGGCCCCTTGCTCAGTCTCTAGTCCCAGTGCTCGCACCTCGGTTTCCTCTATGCACAGCTGTGCTGGGCCTTTTGCTCAGTCTCTATTCCCAGTGCTCACACTTCAGTTTCCTCTCTGCACAGTCGTGCTGGGCCCCTTGCTCAGTCTCTATTCCCAGCACTCGCACTTTGGTTTCCTCTATGCACAGCTGTGCTGGGCCCCTTGCTCAGTCTCTATTCCCAGTGCTCACACTTCGGTTTCCTCTATGCACAGCTGTGCTGGGCCCCTTGCTCAGTCTCTAGTCCCAGCGCTCACACTTCGTTTCCTCTCTGCACAGCTGTGCAGGGCCCCTTGCTCAGTCTCTATTCCCAGTACTCGCACTTTGGTTTCCTCTATGCACAGCTGTGCTGGGCCTTTGCTCAGTCTCTATTCCCAGTGCTCACACTTCGGTTTCCTCTATGCACAGCTGTGCTGGGCCCCTTGCTCAGTCTCTAGTCCCAGTGCTCACACTTCGGTTTCCTCTATGCACAGCTGTGCTGGGCCCCTTGCTCAGTCTCTAGTCCCAGTGCTCACGCCCGGTTTCCTCTGCACAGCTGTGGTGGCCCTTGCTCAGTCTCTATTCCCAGTGCTCACACTTTGGTTTCCTCTATGCACAGCTGTGCTGGGCCCCTTGCTCAGTCTCTATTCCCAGTGCTCACACTTCGTTTCCTCTATGCACAGCTGTGCTGGGCCTTTTGCTCAGTCTCTATTCCCAGTACTTGTACTTTGGTTTCCTCTATGCACAGCTGTGCTAGGCACCTTGCTCAGTCTCTATTCCCAGTGCTCACACATTGGTTTCCTCTATGCACAGCTGTGCTGGGCCCCTTGCTCAGTCTCTATTCCCAGTGCTCACACTTTGGTTTCCTCTATGCACAGCTGTGCTGGGCCCCTTGCTCAGTCTCTATTCCCAGTGCTCACACTTTGGTTTCCTCTATGCACAGCTGTGCTGGGCCCCTTGCTCATCTCTATTCCCAGTGCTCGCACTTCATTTTCCTCTATGCACAGCTGTGCTGGGCCTTTTGCTCAGTCTCTATTCCCAGTGCTCACACTTTGGTTTCCTCTATGCACAGCTGTGCTGGGCACCTTGCTCAGTCTCTATTCCCAGTGCTCACACTGGTTTCCTCTATGCACAGCTGTGCTGGGCCCTTGCTCAGTCTCTATTCCCAGTGCTCACACTTTGGTTTCCTCTATGCACAGCTGTGCTGGGCCCCTTGCTCAGTCTCTATTCCCAGTGCTCACACTTTGGTTTCCTCTATGCACAGCTGTGCTGGGCCCCTTGCTCATCTCTATTCCCAGTGCTCACACTTTGGTTTCCTCTATGCACAGCTGTGCTGGGCCCCTTGCTCAGTCTCTAGTCCCAGTGCTCACACTTCAGTTTCCTCTCTGCACAGCTGTGCTGGGCCCCTTGCTCAGTCTCTATTCCCAGTGCTCACACTTCGGTTTCCTCTATGCACAGCTGTGCTGGGCCCCTTGCTCCGTCTCTATTCCCAGTGCTCGCACTTTGGTTTCCTCTATGCACAGCTGTGCTGGGCCCCATACTCAGTCTCTAGCCACAGCATGTTCAGGTTCCCCCCTTGCCAAAATTTGCACTCTCCAAACTAACCCCTCCAGGGGTCTGTATATGCATACTACAGCACCACTTCACTTTCTTTGCTTGCTCAGCACCAAGCTCTCCATCTCTTTTCAGCAGGAACTTCCAAATCAGCTTTATCTCCTTCTTTCTCTCTCTCTCTCTCTCTTTATCTCTCTAGCAGGAAATTCCTCAGCCAGCTTTTTCTCCTTTCTTTCTCTCTGCCCATGGTAAATGGCTCTTCCAGGTACTCTGCCTAGTGCCTAGTAGTGGTAGTAGTGGAGGATGGGGGCCAAACAGGCTAGTGCTCCACGCAGCAGAACTTGGGCTGGATAGCCCCCGCAGTGTCCTCAGCTCTCCCTCAGGCTGATCTTTCATTTGGTGAGCAAACAGTCCTCTTTATAGATTCTAGCAGCTTCCCCTTTGATTGGCTGCCACATTCCTGGGCATTTTCCATGCCCTCTGACTTTTCCAGTCCTGTGGTGGCTGCCATTACTTACATTGTGCCCCAGAAATTGCAGTCCCATAACTTCAGTTTTGAGCCCATTCAGGGGCTTCCAGTAACTTGTCCTGACTCTGCTTAGCCTGATGGAGCCAGGTCACCATTTATTGTATTTGTGGGAGCCCCCTTTAGCTCATATGGGCTCCCAAAACACATACCCCTTTTTTGCGCCCTTTTTGGTACTTCAGCATGGGAGCCATAGCTCCTTTAAACTTTACATGCCTGATGGCCATACATGTGCAAGAGCTGCATCGTGGCCATCTTGTTTGTTTACTTTTGGCCGCCCCACTCATGGCAGCTCCCCAGACCAGTGATTGTGCCCAAACATGCCCGGAGGCACAGAAATACATTGTCAACCTTGGCACCCTTTTTCTTTTGGGGCCAAGGAATGAAGATTATGGTGGCCACAGTCATGGTTCCCACCAGAGTCACTGAGGATGCTATCAGTGATGCATTGGGGCCATGTGACAGGGTAGAATAGGATACTGTCCCAATTGTTAGAGGAAGTGTTTAAATACAAGGATCTTCCTTTTCGGTCTCTTCTCTGTCTGGTTGCACAACCAAATTTTCCTGTGAGGCTTCGGATTTGATCACCCAGACAATCTCACAGTTCTTTGCCTCTCACTGTCTCTCAGTCCTCCCTTGCTGTCTGTCTTTTTCTCCCTTGCATATCTAGATCTGCTGATATAAAAATATGTGCAAATTACTGTATGGAAATGAAACTGATATTGGGATCCCTTCAGGGGTGTAGCCAGGAATTTCTGAGCTGCACACCAAGTGGACTCACTGCTACCTGCCCCCCCCAAGGATGAGCTACCCCTCCCCCATCGTCCATGCCCTCTCAGACACTAGCGTCATTTTCTGTGTTGTATGCCAGCACACTGCCATCCCACTACCAGGGGAGTTTCTTGTGTGGGGCCCATCCCAGAGTGACTGTTCCACATTTATACCCCTAGACAGCTGGGAGGGTGACCTCACACAAAAACATTATAGTTATACACAGGTATGCTACCATTATTATTCATGCTGCTTTATTGCAGAGTCCTGGTATGAATTTATCAATTTGTATGTGAAGAGGCTGATGTTTTATATTATCAATTTTCAAATTTTCAGTAAACAGAAAATATATATATGTAGTTGCACTGATATGAACATTAATAGAAGTTAGGCAGCAATAAAACATAAACTATGCGTAGTGTACAGAGCATTAAATGTTAATTATCTGAGGACATCAATGTACACAAACAAAAATATCCTGATGTTCATACCATGGTGGGAAAATTACAAACTAACATGATAAAAATACTGTTTTCTATAATGAAATGTTATAAATGGATTTTTGATGGCAACTGGTAAGACATGTAAAGGTTCTAATTTGATATTGACAATGGGGAAATAGGGGTAAAGAGATAGAAATTTCATTTGAGAAACTGTTCTTATTTCAGCCCAGGCTGCTTGGATTCCTAGCCACAGAGATGGATAGCTCACTGCCCTAACTGATAACCAGTTTAGAGGAGGAAAAACTTGCTTTCTTTCATCAATGGCTGCAGTTTGAACATGCTCCCCAAGTGTCAGGTGGTTGCCGGGATACTGGAGGAGTGAGAGGAGGAGCCTGAGTGTCTCCTAGAAGCAGCAGCTGCTTGATGCAGTAATAACAATCCAGTGGTACTTGGGTAAACAAAACTATGGAGTGCCACATTTCAGAATGCTGTGTCTCACTGTTAGCAATCACACCCGACCTGATTTTACTTTCCATTGCAACCCGACTCATAACAGCATTGCATAGATTTGTTGGAAGAAAAGCCTTAAACTGAAATGTGATGCAAATGCTTGGAGTTACAGTCAAGAAAAGGTAAAAAATTGGGTGCATTTGCAATGAAATAAGATAGGACACAGACCACACTACTCTTGTCTCGGCCTGGCTCTTACCTCACTGTCTGCGCCTGTGACCCTGTCTGGGATGGATTAATGGACTCCTCTGCAGTGCACTAGTAAATCAATGACTCGTATCTCAGTATCAGGACAGTAGTCTGCCTCCTCAATCTAGTCCTGTCTCCACGATTGTTGTTAGCTAGCGCGGCTTGGCTCTCTCGTTGACTCCTTGCTCGTTGCTCCAATTCAGAAATTCGGTGGGTCGATCTCTCAAGGCACCACACACTGGCAGGGCAGCTCTGTACCAATCCTGAAATTTGGAAAAATCATCCTAGTCCTGGCTCTGGCTCCCACACAGTGCGCTCCCGACGAGTCCCGACTCTCCCATCTTCTCTCTCTGGTCCTGACAAACAGACCACTTTACTTTATTACAGGGCATTTAAAGAGCCCACCTGACTCTGCCCCACCCTGTACTAAGTGCTGCCACTTGCCTCTTTTCTTCAAGCGGACCTGATTGAGAGGTAGCAACACATTTCTCAATCAGGTCCGATGGGGCTAGTAGCCGGCGTGTCACTCAAAGCTCTGGTCTGAAGACCCCCCCACCTTAAACCATTCGAGGACAAAGAACATCTGGGAAAGCCAGCGGAAAAAAAAAAGAACAAAAGAATGCTGAGAGACTAGCACGCTCTCCTGCTACCCCTGCTGATCTCTGCAGCACACCATGGCATGTCAGGCATATCGGTAGCTACACCCTTGGATCCCTTTTGTTTGAAAAATATGTAGTGTTACTGTTGAAATGTATATAATTATATTTTGAGATGATTGCAGAAAGCTATTGTAAACTCTAGAGGTTACTTGAGTGCAAATCTTTAAGCCTTATGCAAAAGCTGAAAAAGGAGGCCTTTCAGCTCAGGCACACTGTGTTCTTACCTGCCTGATATTTACAAGAACAGGATGTTTGCTTAGAATGGGGGTTGAAGGACTTATAAATGAGCTAATCTGCAACTACTAATGGAGATGAAAAAGGGACACAGAGCAAACTAAAACTACTGTTTTTCTCCTCTGTACAAAGTTATTCTGAACAAGTTTATTTTTTATGTTACTGCTACTGTAAATCAGTCAATCAATTAAATTCTTTATTTATCCAGGTGAACACCATTGAGCAAGTTCATTTGCAAGGTGGACCTGTATTACATGAGACAATAATGTTACATTTATACACAAGGAGATATATACAATAAAAGCAAGTATAAACACTCTATAAAGGAAGAAGAGAAGCAAAAAAAAATGCATTTTTGGTACAGAGTATAACAAACAGTACAGGGCAAGTCAGCAAAGGGTTACACCAGGTACAACAATATACCTAGTTTACTTGTCCTATTCAATAAGTGTGATACTGAGCAACTTGGGGACTAGCTGAGATGGGTGTGATAGCTGAGGGGGCATACCCAGTCCTTTAGGATCCCTCAGAGAAATGGGGTGCACGACGTGTGTTGGAAGGAGTATGCAATCAGTATGTGGGGGGGAGGCTCTGATGTTAGTAAGTGTTAGGAGCAACAGAATGCACAGCTGGGGTGTAGCAGCCAGTGTGGGGGGGATCTGAAGATGGCAATTATCAGGAGCAAGTGGATGACTGTAGGGGGTGAAAACTGGTAGGTTTGTAGGAGAGGGTGAGGTTTGGCACTGTGATAAATAGGGGTGCCCTAACTGTGCAGGTAGCGAGGTAGTTAGGAGGAGGCTGAGGTCGTGGTGGAGCAGTTGCAGGCATCTGAGAGGTACCTTAACTGGGGTCTACCACAGCAGAGTAACAGTAGTTTTAAATATTTTTGGTGAATTCTACGATTGTTCATGGTTTTCCCTATGCTTCCTGACTTGTGCCTCGATGACAGGCCATAGCCCTCACAAGGTAAGCCCATTTAGTGGGCTTACATAAAGAATGTACTTAGTGTGCAAAATGTTTACCTTTTCTCTGGAAAGTATAAGTTAAAAACTCACCAGATTCAGATAGACAACAATGTTTACGCAGGAAATGATAAAATGTACAATAAGAATTTGACATGTTTAATAATTTTATTACTAGCAGGGGATGTTGAGACAAACCCAGTCCCAAGGTTAGAATAAACTTACAAATTTACCATACAAATGCATGGAGGATTCTCCCAAGAATTGATGAATTAAGAATTTAGTGCCTACAAAACAACCTCACTGTGTTAGGAATCTCTAAAACCTACTTCAATGGAGCAATTCCTAGTATAGGTATAAACATCCAGGAATATGATTATTTTTGCAGCAACAGAAACCATAGCGGAGGGAGTGTTCTTATTTAAATTAATGAAAGTTTCGGTCCATGCAGCCTGAAAAATTCATTTAAAATGAATGGTATAGAAGGACTACTTACTGATGTGAGAAAGTTGGATTTAATGATTGGGGTAATTTACTCTCCCCATCATGTCAGTTCACATAGCTACATAGATTTAGTGGACTTTTGGGAACTCAGATTCAAGTAGAACATTTGGTTCCAATGGGAGACTTTAATGCCCATTGGGGTGGACCCAAAGGAAGAAAGCTGAGAGAGGTTTTTGGGTTATTAAAGGTTGTTCAAATAATAAAAGCTCCCATATGAATTTATAAGGGTGTCACTAGGAAATTAATTTACTTGATTTTTGTAACCAGAAGTTTATTGGTCTCCAAATAAGATGTAGGCCCTCCCTTGTTAGGAGACCATTGTGTAATTAGTTATGTGATCACAGTGGAATCTTTTCAAATATTAACACATCCTCTGAACAAACAATTTAGGCCCTTCAGGAGCTTTAACAAACTGGTGTTCCCGAACATCCTAAGAAAAGTTAAATGGCACCATCTGGACCTTATACCTGACCTTGAGGAAGCACTTAAATTCTTCACTAGTGAATTCCAACAGTTTTGTGATGATCACGCTCCAAAACAACACGTAAAAAGAAAACAGAAGAACATGTCCTGGATAAATGGTAAGATCTTAAAACATCTTAGAATAAGACACAGGTTATGGAAAATTGCGAAAAATTGAATAGTAAATGTGAGATTTACAAGGCTTACAAGAATAAATGCCAAAGGTTAATTAAAGAAGTCAAAAAAGGGAGGGAGGGGCATGGCCAATCACCAAGCAAGGAACAGCAACTCCACGAGGCTCTTCACTAGTTGAGGGCATTTATTACAAATTAATAGTAAAGGTTGATCTGCAGCCTTTTTGCAATTGTTCCTGTGTTATAGAGGACATCAAGCTGAGCAGAAACATACCACATTTCTGCTGTTTTGTCCACTAATGATTAACTCGGGAAGATCCAAATAGGCAGGTGGCTGCAGGCTGAAAAGGAGCCCATCTGAAAAAGTCATGTCCAGGACCCAGCAAAGAGAATCAGCAGCCTGCTTTAGATGAGATACATTGAAACTGATTAATGCTGCACTATTGCAAGCCATACAGTCTCTTGATAAATGTATGTAGGACTTTAAAGAGCAATTCAAGTCAATGAACAATAAAATCCACTCCCTTATGATAGATACTCAGACAGCTACTCAGACAGCTGACCGAGCTCTCACTGTCGCTACTGGTTTAACCAAGGAAAACAGAATCCTTAGAAAGAGGCTGGAGAATTTGGAAACTTCAATTCATGAAACAAATATATGAATCCTGGCTTACCTGAAGGGATCAAAGAAGACAGTCTCAATATTTATTGCCAAATGGCTGATAGAATATTATCAATGACCCACAGCTCCACTGATAATAACAACTTATCGAATTACCCCCCCAAGGATACTGAAACCACCATCCAACTAATGACCACGAATCATGAAACACCCTGGTCAAACTGGGGTTGGTGATGGCAAGAGACACTATTCTGCTTAAAGCTAAACAGAAGGGCCCATTGGAATGGAAAGAGGCAGATCAACTTTTTCCCCGGTCTGAGTAATGAAACTCGGCAGAGACAAAAAGCTTTGATGGGGTGCACACCAGATTGTGGCAGCTGGGGATCCAACACCTCTTGCTGATGCCAGCAAGTCTCAAGGTAATGTATAAGGACAAGACCTATCAGTTTTTCAATCCTAAAGATACTGCCGAACTATTGGAAAAAAATGAAGAAGAATTTCAATGTCGGGAAAGGGACTCTGATGATGAGACAGAGGATGCATAACTAACTGTCAACCTTTAATTTAAAAGCAGAAAAGATGGAGGTTTGCCTTTGCCTGGTGATAAGTTTAAGTAATACAAGTACTTGTAGGATTTCTGTGCATGCTGCTGTTGCAGGGCTATGCAGGATGTAGTAAGTATTTGTATATTTGTTTCATAACTAACTTATGTCTTCACTTCTTGAGAGTAATGGGTCTTACCACTTACTAGTGGATATGTATTATTTCACAACAATCAGTAACTCGAACACAGACCATCTTATGTTCTATGTATACAATGATTGTGTTCAAAGGATACCCCTTCCACACTTAGGTTTTCTGTGTAAAAGTACTTTGCTCTCCTTCCTCTGAAACTGTGCTAGGTGGTTCCACAGTCACCCCCAACCCCCAACAAATGTATACTGTTTTCACTTGGCAAACTGATTATGGGGGATAATCTCTGAGGCACTCCACATTCATATCATGGGTTGTGTACACCTGATTGGTTGCTTGATGCACATGTGACTTTAAATGAAGTCCTCCACCCTTCTCTGGGGGTCTGCTTTCACTGGATCAGATCTCAATCTGCATCTGCAAAGGTTTCAGCACACCCTTTAGCTCCTGAGTATTCTACACACTTAAGAGAAATCAGACTAAGGTAAGAACATTTCAATCACAGCATTACTGTGAACTCAGCCACCGAAATGCTGGTTAGAAGAGCCTTACGGTGTGTATTTGTCTGCTAACTCAGCCACTGCAATGCACCTTAGAAGAGCTTTACAATGTGTAATTTACAACAATAACAGCATAGGATTGCGTTTTCTCATCGGTCCAATTATGCAGCCTTTGTACTAAGTTAGAATATTTGCAGGCAAGTGTTTCTAACAGGAAAATATCAGTGGGTTTTATACAGCTAGCTACCTGGACACCCCTGCTAGTGGTCCCAGGGGCTCAGCATACATGACGTACCACTAACCTAAATCCAGCCATCAGCCTGAGAGGAAATTGTAATCTGGTAACCCCACTCACCCAGTCTAGTTTTCTTCCCTGTTTACAGCTATCAGCCAGATATATTTAACCTGGTACCCCTGCTAGTGGTACTTGAGATAATCACACTTATATAGCCTGGTCGAATTTGAGGAATGTCCACGTGATCCTGCTAACATCCCGGATGTCCTCCTGAGTGATAAAAACAATGCCGGTGCCCAAATTTAATCCCTGTACAAGACCGTACAAACATATCCCCTCTGATATATTGTGTCTCCAATTTCTTTACCACAAATGCATACCTGATTTATGCAGGTCAAAATGGCAAAATGGCACTTCTACCCTGTTATTTTATGGGCCAGGTCATTCAAATCCTCCACTCATCCTGGCCATCTTCCCCAAACTCATCTCCTGTCCCTCACTCTCATGGGAATATTGTGAGCGTCTCAGACCCAATCAGAATGGCCACTGCATCTCCCGTGATCATGGCTGCCATCTTGTAATTGGCATTAGATGCGAGATCTCTACTTTCACAGCGAGACTTCAGCCACCATGTTGAGAAGGGCAAAATAGCGCAAGACTCCATCAGTGGATATACTCACACGCCCAAACGACCACAAATTGTGTTACTTGCCAAAGCACACAGCCATTGCTTACTATTTATATAAAAGGGGCAAACGGGACACCAGGGAAATGGATCTCATGTAAATACCCAGCAGATCCTCCCTACCCACTTTACAAAGGATACCACTCAGGGAAACTCCCCCCCCCCAACTGTCCCTTGAAGATACAGTACTCCATTCAGGGTGAAACAGTAAATCACTATCTAGATGCTGCAGTCTTGAACCCCAACCACTCAGGGTTATTATGCATCACGACCACCCCATGTTAAAAAGGCTGTAGATAAGTATGGGGCATTGTAGAAAAAATATTTCTGTTAACTTTTTCTACAATCATCAAAGAAACTCCCTAACAAATCCCTTTTTATCTTCATTGATCCACAGATCACCATGGCAAAAACAAAGAGCTGCAGACATTGCAACGTACCACTTGCAGTTAAGCAGCTAGGGAGACTATGTGCATCCTGCGCTGAGGTGGCACCCATCCCACCCAACACAGAGGATACTGGGGAAGGTACCAGTGGGGTTACAAACAATAAATCAGCCATTGCTACCATAAAGCCCAAGCACAACCCAGGGCAAAATGTAGATGTCACTGCTGTTCTGATGCAAAACAATCAGCTTATGCAAGCACAGCAGGAGGTGCTGACAGCCATGCTGCATGAACTCAACAAGCTGACCATATCTCAGCCAAGCACTCCGCCTCCCACAACAAAGAGAGCTACTGCTAACCAATCCAAGTCCCTAGATATGCTATTAACTGACATACAGTCCACACCAATGGACGCTGAACACTTATCCGAGGAAGAGAAGTCAACCCACAAACATGCACAGCAAATTGGTGCTTCCCTGATAAGACACCAGTGCTAGTATGCAACGTCATGGCCACAGTGGGCTTCAACACACCTACTCCTGCTCCTGTATCCAAACTAATCCCATCATTACAACCATCATCTAAACAGGCAGATTTCTTCCCTGTGTGTGAGTCTATAAATGAAGTGGTCCTTAAAGAGCCCCTAACACTGTTGTAACAACTTAGAGAAAATGTAATGTTTAGCACAAGTGAGCTTATATTTTAAAATTGTTTCTATATTTCTCATTCTTCTTTATTACTAAGGGCATTTGCATGTAAACAGGATCACTGCCCTATCTGTTCTGGCTGCTTGCCTACATATGATATCACAGTTCTGTTTATGACATCACAGTCTGTTGCTGTGGGGATAATTATGATGCCATAAATGGGGGATTATTTATTTTATTTATTTATTTATTTAAAAGTTGGCAACTGGGAAAAGCACCATGACCAGAAGCTTATTTCCAGGTGCAGCTCGGATTATGATGTCGTATGTAGGATAGCAGAAAGAGCAGATTAAGTCTAAGGGACAGTAAGCCTCTTTCATACAGCTGTACTCAGTAATAAAGAATAAAGGTAAATAATTATAGAAAATACATGAAATATAAAAGCTGAACTGTTTAAATCTCGCATTTTTCCAAGTTTTTTAAATGGTGTCAGGGGCTCTTTAAGGATTGGGAGTCCACAGAACCAGCTCAAATTCCCGAGAGCAGATCATGGGATAAAATGTATCCCCCTACAGGTTGACAAGCTAGCATTGTGGTGCACATCACCCACAATAGACCCCAAAATAACCTCCCTAAATAAGAAAAAGGTACTACCTATGGAGTCAGCATCAGGACTGAAAGACCCCATAGATCAAAAGCTAGAAGAGGTCTTAAAGAAAAATACAGAATTAGCCAACCTAGGAGCTAGGGTAGCTACAACTGCCATCTATGCTACAACAGCCCAACTAACATGGCTACAAGAGGTAATGAAAAAAATTACCCCAAAATCCACAGTGTCGCAACTACTAGAAAATGCCATTCTTTCAACTACATAACTAGCGAACATGGCAGTAGATTCACTGAAAATTTATTCCAGATCAGCCTTGTTAATTAATAGAGCATGCAGATCACTGTGGATGAAGTTGTTGGATGCAGATAATGAATCAAAAGCAACATTACATAAGTTACCATTCAAGGGTACCCTATTGTTCAGAGAGGGACTAGAGAGATACCTAAATGGGAAAGAAGAAGGCAAGGCTTTGACCAAGGAACAGACTAATAGGACCACTTACCTTCCAGCTAGACAGAGATATAGGTCCCAGTCCTTTCGTGACAACAGAAGGGGGAACTACAGCTACAGAGGCAATCATTACAGACAGTCATATCCGCCTGCTAACCACTGCCTCAGATACAGGGGTAGAGGGAGTTCATAAAGAAGCAGGGGGAAATTACACTTCACATAGAAATCAATCGAGACAATAACTGTCTATCCTACATCCAATACCGTGACACCCCAGTGGGCACACAACTACTTCAATTCGCACACAAGTGGGAAAATTCCACAACAGACAGATGGGTACTGGAAATAATATGAAAAGGATATGCCATAGAACTCAACCAACTACCAAGGCTAGGCAGACTAGTCAAATCACCAGTGTCAAGACACAGGATACCCCGACTCAAGTACAGACAGTGGTAAACAATTTTATACTCAACAAGGCCATAGCACAGGTACTAAAGCAAGAGGAAGGGAAGGGAATCTACTCCATCTTCTTCATGGTACCCAAAAAGACTGGAGGGCTACAACCAGTACTAGACCTCAAGTACCTGAACAAATCAGTGCGATACACACCATTCAGAATGGAAATCAGGGTAATCAGACCAGGAGACTTCTTGACATCAATAGACTTGAAGGATGCTTATCTTCACATCAAAATGAGACCATCTCATTTCAAATTCCTAAGATTTCACATACTAGGAATTCATTACCAGTACCAGGTACTTCCATTTGGCCTGGCATCAGCACCAAGGGTATTCACTAAAGTGTCAATAGCATTGGCCACAAAACTAAGAGAGCAAGGCATCCATGTAATTCCATATCTGGATGACTGGCTCATCAGACCCAGATCAGAACAGCAATCCACCAGAGAAACAAAAGAAGTGGTAAATTGCCTACAGGAACATGGATGGGTAATAAACTACTCAAAAAGTTGCCTCTCTCCCAGTCAGTCCATAGAGCACCTAGGCACGTTGATCGACACTGCAAGAGGCCTAGTATATCCCTCTGACATCAGAGTGACAGCTATCATTGCCTTAATGAGACAACTCCAAAACACAACAAAACCTACACTACTTATCATCTCTCAAGTACTGGGACTAATGTCCTCAGTCAACAAGGTTCATTAAGCAAGGTGGCACATGAGACAACTCATGTCCTTCCTAATAAAACAAGGCCCAACATATGACATAGACCTAGCACAGAAGGTCGCACTTCCACCTGTTGTTCAAAAAAGCCTGTCATGGTGGACAAACAGACTGAGACTTACACGAGGCATGCTTCTTGACATTCAACAGGAAGTTGTCATAGAGATGGACACAGGCCTAACAGGATGGGGAGCCATAATGGGCCAACACACAGCCCAAGGGAAATGGTCACTAAAAGATACCAAACTCACAATAAACGTACTGGAAATGTGAGCAGTGTTCTTAGCCCTGCTTCACTTCACAAAACAAGTCCAGAACAAGCATGTGCCAATAAAATCCAATAATCAAGTGACAGTCTCATACATAAGCAAACAATGGGGAACCAGAAGCAAAGCAATGCTCACAGAAGCATCAAAACTCATACCCTGTGCACAGAGAAATCTCAAATCCATATTGGCAATCCACCTAGCAGGGAAATTAAACACCATGGTGGATTTGCTGAGTCGCCAACAGATACACCCAGGAGAATGGCAGTTACACCCTCAGGTGTTCACCTAAATAAACAGGCAATGGGGATCAGTGGAAAATAATCTGATGGCATCCAGCAAAAATAATCAGTGTCCCAAATTCTGGACCAGATACAAAGACAATCGAGCAATAGGGGTGGGTGCCCTGGCAGCACGCTGGACATTCAATGTCGCATACATATCCCCACTGTTACCACTAATCATACAAGTATTGAGGAAAATATTTACCTCCAGAGCCAGAGTCATTCTCATAGTCCCACACTGGCTGCAAAGGTCATGGTTTGCCATGATAGTGTCAATGTCCCTAGACCATCCCTGGAGATTGCCTGACAGACATGACCTACTGAGACAGGGACCAATAGTCCACCCAAATCCACACCATCTACAACTGACGGCCTGGCTCTTGAAAGGGAGAGACTTCTGAAAGCAGGCTATCACCCATTGGTGATACCACCATGACAATGTCCAGGCGACAGTCAACCACTACCACCTTCCAGTGACACTGGGGCATTTTTGAAAATGATGCAACCACCATAAAATAGATCTAAACAATTGTACCATACCAAACATTCTACTATTTCTACAAGAAGGATTAAATCTGGGTCTGTCACCAGCATCACTTAAGGTCCAGGTCGCCACCATAGGGGCAGCAAGAAGGCAAATACTGGGCACAACTCCGGGCGCACACCAAAATATTGTACACTTCATAAAGGCCACCATAAACATATATCCGACAGTGAAAAGCATAATAGCCCCTTGGGACTTAACCATGGTACTAAAGGCCATGACAAAGGCCCCATTCAAACTCATTTAATCAGTAGCCCTAAAATGGCTATATCTAAAGACCATCTTCCTAATGGCATTGTGTTCAATTAGACGAGTTGGAGAAGTACAGGCTTTCTCATGCAAACCACCATTTTTAACATTCTACAACAGTAGAATATCTCTTAGACCTGTCCTATCCTATCCTTCAGACCCAAGGTGGTGTCATCTTTTCACCTCAATCAAACTATCAAGATACCCGCAGAACTGCCTACAGAGGACATATAAAAGGATACACGGATCATGATACTGGGTATGAAGAGAGTACTGATGACTTACATGTCTCGCACATTGGAACAGCACAAGACTGACAAACATTTCATTGTTATCCATGGTAAATGGAAAGGTTAACCAGTATTGAAAGCCTCGATTGCCAACTACCTCAAAACAGCGATCATGGAGGCCTACCATGCAAACAATAACATAGCACCCAAGGTTCTGAAAGCCAATTCAACTAGAGTGATAGCAATGTAATGGGCAGAAAAGAATATGGCCACAGTGGAAGAAATATGCACAGCTGCAACATGGTCTTCCCTACACACATTTACCAAACACTATCGAATGGATGTGTCTCAGGACAATAAAACAAACTTTGCATGCTCAGTACTTTTATCAGCATGCACAAATACAATGCAAGACAACACATCTAACCCACCCGGGTCTATGGGTACTGCTTTTTAATGATCCAAGATGTCATGAATGTGGAGTGCCTCAGAGATTATCTCTCACAATGGTAGTTTATTCGCCTGGTAAAGGTGTTTGTGGGAGAATATATCTCTGAGGCACTCCATATCCTGCCCAATAGATGTGCAATAGTAATAATTAGGTGGTATTTTGGACCACCATGCTGTATGGGCCGGTGGTTATCTAGAATGTAATAATAGGTAATAACTGCATAGACTTTTATACTCACACTGGGTCAAAAATGTTTGCCAGTGTATTTAATTTGTTTTTTACTATCCCCTCACTGCTATGTACTGTAGCTTCCATATTTGAGTCACTGGGTCCTGGCTGTATGTTGCTATTGTATTTAATTTGTTATCTATTACACCCTCACTACTGTGTACTCTGTTTTTATTCAAAATATGTAAAATGTATTCTGCTGTCAATCAAATATGTAAATGTACCTCTGAAACACCTGCTCGGTTCACTTATATTATGTAAATTTTTCATGTTGTTATTCATGTGCATATGTTGTATATTCGCATTCACCCTGGTTCATCTTGAAAATGAGATTTATCTTAAAGATGTTTCGCCTGGTAAAATAAAAAATTGATTGATTGATTGATTGAACTAGTAGCCATACTGAAAATAAATAACCAACCCTAAAGAAACACACTGAAGGAGGGACCAGTGATAAATCTGCAGAATACGGCATCATGTTGCAACATAACACAGCAGACCTTACAACTGTACAGTGATGCCCGTATTACTGTACAACTGTGAGGTCTGCTGTGTTACAGTTCAATATGATGCTGTACTCTGCAGATTTATCACTGGTCCCTCCTTCAGTGTGTTTCTTTAGGGCTGGTTATGTATTTTCAATATGGCTACTACTTAGTGTACATTGAAGTACAGTACTAATATGCATTGGCATTTACAATATTTATACAGCTGTAATTGCACCCTACCAGGTGCCACATCACTAACCTTCAGCCCCAGCTCTATGCCCCCGATTCCCCCCTCTGCCAGCTCCCATGTCCCTTATACTCCTGCCCCCCTCCTGGCAAGCTGTCCCCCCCAACCATCTCAGCCCCTCTAGTGTTGCGCCTGGTGGTGGTGGGGCAAATCCCCGTGGCAATTCCTGCAGGTGTGCCAAATGTCTGAAGCTACTGGCAGCTTTCAGTGAACTGGGTAAGTTTGATGCAGGGACCCTGATTTTTATAAAATCAGGAGCAGGATCTCTGGTGCACCCAGAGTTTGCTGCAACCCAAGCAAACATACAGTTGAGACAAGAGACCCAAAAAGGAAGCAGAAATGGAAATAGAGGCCAGAAAGGATGTCTACCAGGGCAGTTAAGGTCAGTGGGAGTGGACAAGTAAAGTGCTATTAGACCATCAACAGTTGCATTTGCATGCCTCTGTGAAGGACTGTGCAAGCATAGTTTTAAATGTCGATAATTTTACAGGAGTCGCCAGTCTGAGGGTTTTTTGCAGTTTATGCCACACAGAGGGCAGAGCAAAGCTTATGGAAGAGCGGCCATATTTAGTTCTAACTTTGGGGATAATGAGAGAGATATATGAGAAATTTCTCAGTGAGTAACAACCAGCGGTGCAGACAGGCAGGCAGTCCGTGATGTTTTGAGGAAGCTTATGCGTAATGGCTTTAAATGTTCAGATCACTGCATTTGTTTGTCATCAGAGCTTTAGTGAAGTCCAGCCTACCAGGGAATAGAGGGCACAGTGGTGTGCAGAGTAAGGTGCACCAGTGAAAAACTGTAGAGCATGGTGGTAGTGTGTGTTTAACTTAGAGAGGGCGGTGCTGATACCTTGTCCATACAGGATATCAGCATAGTCTATGAGCAGGAGAAAGGTAGCTTACGTCACTCTAAAGGCTCTTTTAAAATTGGGCCCAGGGGTCTGATTTTAAAATGTGTTAAAAAGACGCAAGGGACTTATTTATTTATATATTTATTTTATTTATTTCAGTTTGGGATTAATACCTTTGAGTCAAGGACTCATTTTCAAAGGTTCCACATCAGTGTTGCACAAACATTACAAAAATACAAGGTTTAGAGAGAAAAAAAGAAAGAAAAACATTGAAGCATTTACACAGGCAGTAATAGTAAAATATGAACTTAAAAACATCAAATTAATAAATATTAACAGATAGACTGATTAAATAAGAGGGGGTTGGGGGATCAGCCGAAGGTGGCATCGTCTGAGGTGGGAGAGAAGTGGAGCAGGTTAAGAAAAAAGTGGCATATAGCTGAAAGATGTGGAGGGGGGTAGGTAAATGGAAAACTGGGGGCAAGGTACTATCACATTAGTGCAGGCAAGTGGCATTGTCTGAGGTGGAAGAGAGGTGGCGCTTTCAACCAAGTGAGGCCATTGTCAGGTAATTGGGGGTAGGGGAGTGGGTTAAGAAAAAAAGTGGTATATAGCTGAAAGATGTGGAGGGGGGTAGGCAAATGGAAAACTGGAGGTGAGGTACTATCAGGCAGGTACAATTCATTTTAGACCCAAGGAGAGATTTCATCAAAAGAGTTTGACGCAAGGGGTGACTTGCATCACAACTTGCATCAGACGTGATTTTCTAAAGCAGCCTGTGTCAAATTTTGATGCTGCAGCACCAAAACTCCCTTGCACCGAGGCTGTGGCAAATGATCAGGTGTGCCAGGTTGCAAGGGGGCTTGCAACACAGTGGGGATGCAACCTCCCCTTTTTGGGGATTTAACAAGCCCCACCATGGACGCAGCAAAGTGCACCACTTAGACCAGCCAGGAGGTAGTCTAAGTGACTTGCACCAATGGGAGGGGATCTGACAATGGGCTTCAGACTGCAGAAGGGGCACAGAAGGCAGCACAATGGGAGTTGGGGGGGCAGTTGGGTATTACTGGAAGTGATGTGGCACCTGGCAGGGTGCTTGTGCATTGTACTGTATGTACAGTATATGTATTGTATTGTATGTACAGTATAGTTACCTTTCCTGGTGGTCTAGCAGCCCCCCCTTCGATTCCCGATATCCCCTATAAATGACATATCATCCCTGGTGGTCTAGTGCCCTCCAACCATGATCCTCAATGTTCCTCGTACACATAAATAATGACGACTTCATCCCTGGTGGTCTAGTGGACCACCAATCCTGAATATCATCCCTGGCAGTCTAGCGGCCCCCCCTTATTCCCAGTGTCCCCAGAAATAGTTAAATATCTACACTGGTAGTCTCATGCCCCCCCAATCCCCAGTCTCCCCTAAAATCATTTATGTAACAATCCCTGGTGGTATAGTGGCCCTTCACCCCTCACCCCGGCAGGCAGTGCCCCACCACCCCACTCCCCCCAAGTCCCAAACCCCAGCTGGTGACCAGCATAGCCAACCACTCTCCACCATGGCCGACTGCCTGACTGATCTGTCACTGAGTGCATACTGTATACAGTACGTGCTCATTGATTGAAAGCCCACTATCTGTCCTGGGACCTATTGTGCATATAGGGTTTTACCCACTCAGTCCACCACCCTGTTCCCCTCCCTACTGCAACTGACCTGACCAACCACCAAACTCTTCACTCTGTCCCAACCATTTGCTGTCTAGTCACCCACCAACTCGGCTGGTTCTTGACTCTGCACTCCTGCTAAATAATTCCCTAGAGTATACCTTGTTTATTCCCCTCAGGAACTTAAAGGTCTCTGTCATATGCCCCCTCTTTTGACTGGTCTCCAGTGAGTATGTGTTCAGTGCCTTTACACAGTCTTCATACAATTTTCACTGTTGACCTTGAATCACCTTGATCACTGCTCTGTCTCCATGCTGAGCACAGTATTCCAGGTGTTACCTCACCAGTGGCCTACATAGAGGTAGCAGTACCTCCTGTTCCTGCTGTCAGTACCCCATCCAAAAAAACAGTATTCTAGTAGCCTTACTATAGGCCTTGCTACACTGAACTGATTGAGGGAGTCACTAATGATGACTCCCAGGTCCCTTTCATCTGCCATGGTGCTCAGTTTAACCCCTCCCAGTTTTTTTTTTTCCCTGGGGCATAACCTTTCCCCTAGGGGCATAACCTTACATTTTTGAGCACTACATTTCAACTAATGTACACAGATGGAAAGACCCAACCTCCCCAAAAAAATTCTCATTGATTCTTTAATTTAATTTGTTCAGTATTGCTTTTTCAGTGAAATCCATCAGTTTCAAACATAATTGATAAATGTGTGCATGCTTCCTCAGTAATAATGTTTCTAGTGTTAATGTTTCAGGACCTAGACATATTTATCACTTCTTCAGAAAAGATGAGTGCTGTATAATAAAAGCATTTTTTTTAGTATACTGAACTAATATTATGCAAATATTATAGTTATTGTTTTTAAATAAAAAAATGTTGTTATTATATTTAAACATAATTTTGCAGTTGGAACATACCTGCTCTTGTGGTGGGAATACATTTTTGTATTCTCTTTTTAATTCTATTTTGTTTAAATTAATGAGTTTCATCTCAGGAGTTCCATAAGCTAACATAAATTTGAAATAATAAGTACAAACAGTCATTGTCCATTTTCTAATAATTATATATGACTTCTGTGCAGCTTTTTCTTATTCTTACCCTTATAGTTCAGTTACTCAGTAATAGTGTTGCCAATCTCTTTTGTTCTAAAACAAAATGAGATTTAAACTTTCCTTAGTAACCCTCTAAGAGTCGCAGTTTATAAAAATGCCCATGTAAGTCAAAAAAGTCAAGGAAGCAATACTTTATTTTATTTAGGTATGTATTTGATAACCAGGTGAGTACACTGGTCCCAGCGACAGTTTTCAGGCACGACCCAGGCCATCTAGATGGCACATAGAAGTACAAGTTTGAGCAAGAGAGATACAGTAGCAGTCTTAGTAAGCTTTTACATGAAATCTGAGATAAAAACAGCACAATACAGTCACAGACAGCACAATCTTGCCATAGTAAGCAATGAAAAACAGTTTACAATAGACTATAACATTGGAGACACATAACTAGGACAGAAATATAATATGATTTGGTGTGTTCCCTGCCTAATAGCACCACAATAATACTGAACTAGAAGTTCTAATTGATAGGATCTGGGGTCCCTGTGATGAAGGATTAGCAACTGCATGATGCTTTTAAAAGAAGAGCACTTCTGAAGTGCTTCTTAAAAATAGGGGGTGTCCCCAGCTTTTGAAGCTCCACTCGGAGGTCATTCCAAAAACTAGGAGCTGCACTAGAGAAGTCTCTCTGCCTGATATCAGTTTTTGACATGGGGCAGGTCAGCAGTCGGTGGGAGGAAAATCTAAGTAGTCTAGACTCTTGTTTGATCATTAATAGCCCATATAACAGCAATTTTTCTCCCTCATGGGGTGATTTAGATACTACAGAACCCAACATTAAGTCTCTGTGGGCCTGGGGGGGGGGCACCCAAGGGATGAGCACAGGGTGCAATGGTGGGTACGGGAGGAGACTAGGTTTATGAACCTGCATATGTTGTTGTATGCTGTGTTGAGGTGAGTGAGGAGTTGTGGTAAGGTTAGGGAAATGATGGAGGAACAGTAATCAAGGAGAGGCAGAAGGGTTCCCTTCCCTATGGTGAGTCTTACTTCTGGTGTCATAAGGTGTTTCAGGCAGAAACACACTCCTAGTTGTTAGTTCACCTGTTTTGCCAGCTGGCCGAGGTGGTTGGCAAAGGGAAGGGGGGGCAAGTGTGATTCCCAGGTATTTGAAAGCCTCAACCTGCTGCAGTGGGGATCCATCAGGGGACTGAATGTTAAGTGAGTGTAAATGGTTTGGAGGAGCATCTAGTGAACCAGTGCTTTGATCCAAACAACCTGGATTTTTTTTTCTTTGTGTTAACTATGAGCCTGTGTGATGTGAACCAGTGTGATGTATCAGAGAAATCCTTGGTGAGGGTTTGGGAAAGTTTACTAGGGCAGACGTCGCTGCTGAACTGAATGAGGTCATCAGCACACATGATCTTGGGACAGTCTGATAGTTCAAAGAGTAGAGGATTTACAAAGAGGGAGCAGAGAAGGGGGCCAAGGATGGATCCTTGGGGGACCCCAATGTGGACTTGCAATAAGCAAGAGAAGACCCCTCCAATACGGACCATTTGGGTCCTGTTTGAGAGGTCACTCTCAATACAGCCAGACACATTATGAGAGAAACTGCAAGAGGAAAGGCCACTGAGAAGGATGTCACGATCGACCATGTCAAAAGCCTTCAAGAGATCTACAAAGATAGCTCCTTTGATTTTTTCCCTTATCTGCTTCTCTAAGTACATGATCAGTGAATTGGGCAAAAGCTGTAGTGGTGCTATATCCTTTCCAGAAACCATGCTGGTCTGAAGATAGTATATTATATTTAGAGAGATGATCTGAGATCTGAAGGAATAAAATCTTTTCTGGGATCTTGCTCAAGTGGAACAGTATAGATACTGGTCAGTAATTCTCAGGAAGACTGGGGTCCCCAGACTTGAAGATGGGGATGACCCTAGCCTGTTTCCAGAGTGCTGGGATGGTGGATGCTGACAATAATATGTTGAGGATGATAGAGATTATCTTACCCTCTATCATAAGGAGGTAGTTTGGACACCTGTTTCTTGTATTTATGAGATCCAAGGCATTTCTAAGTTTCAATGCATGTTTCAAAAGCAGTCTTGGCCGCCATTACTCACAGATGCTAACTTTGTGTGTAGCTTGCTTCTCGGTGCAAGAACAGAAGGGGTTGGGCCACAGGTTATCATGCTGGTGTCATTCTGGAGTGACTGCATCACACCATGATGCAGTTCCACAGTTCAGTCATTAAGAAAACCACACTAACTCCCAGGCGGAATTGGCCTCGCAGAGTGCCTGTGTGATCTTCCTTTCCATAAAAGTTAATTTTATGGAATATACTGACAATATGAGCAAGCAGGATCATGACACATGATAAGCTCAGTTAAAAGTCCATCAGAATATATTAATATAGATACAGTAATTTTAAAGTATGGCTCAGACAGCCTTGATGTAATTAACAGAGCCCACTGAAATCAAGGGTGCGATGGAACATACATCTATCCCTAATTATTAAACCAGTTAATTTTCCTGGTCACAGGTTTATATGAAGAAAAGCAGTTATAGGTGTTTTAATACTGTATAAGTCCTGATATTATAATTATTATAGATTATTGAAATGGTTTCTAGATGAAAAGGTAGTGGAGTGGGTGCAGGGGATATTTTTGTTGGAGACTGTTTCATGGTTATGAAATACTGAATTTTGGTTATAGTGGATTAATATTAACTACGTGTGAGCTACTCCTGACTGACTTGAGCTAGTTGTCAGCAACACATTCCAAAAATAGACATGGCTGATAATACGCATCAGCACTGTCAACTCTCAAACTCTGTGTAAATAGGTGCTTTCCAACAATAAGCGATGATGCATATCAATACAGAACATCAGCTACTTGTGAACAATACATCCCAAAATAAGTACGACTAATAATACATCTAAACATAGCTAACTCTCTCAAACCCTACATAAATGGGTGTTTTCCAAGAATAAATGTAACAAATGACGCATGATCACTACGGAACATTATGGTTACAGAACTGAAAAATACATTAATTTCTAATCAACAATGACATCCCTATTTTGTATACCCAGTAACTATTATTGTCCACATAGTTGTTCATTTATAAGTTGTTCATAAAACTTTGCCCAGGTTATTGAAAAGCTGTCCATGTCAAATGTTCATTTAGACCATATCTGCTGTTTGTATTACCCAGTGTAAAAATCTACCATGCCTCCCCAGTCTCCCCTTCTCCTGGGTTTTTTAACTTTTTTTATACTCATGAATTTGAGAGACGAAATCTGATGTTGATTGTCATTACAATGTCTTGCTTATGGTGCTCTTTCATCCCTCCTATGTAAATTACTTTTATGTTCTGAAATCCTTATTTTGAGAGGTTGTAAAGTTTTTCCAATATAATATAGAACAGGGGCACACTATGCAGTATAGCATGTGATCTATGGTACAGGTGATTTGATCCTGGAGTTCAGATTGGTTGTTTTGACACATGCTTTTATTATATTTGGACTTTATGCAATTGTTGCAGTGTACATAATTTCCACACTTAAAAAATCCTTTAATTTCTCTGTTGAGCCATGTTGATGGTGGTGGTTCTGGTGTCCAGTGTTGTGTTTTGACCAATTTGTCTTAATAACTGTGTTTTTTCCTTCACTGTGACCCATGGTCTTTCTTTAAAAGTTGTATTTCCCTGATCTGTGGATTGAGGAATGGTCCAGTTTTTTTGAAGTGCCCCTTGACATAATTAAAAAAGTCAGAATATGTGATAGTCATAGAAATGGTTGCATAATATTAGTCCAGTATGTCACAAACTTGCTCAGCCAGTCAGCCCTCTACTCCCAAAGTGCCAACCTCTGAGCATATGATTTGTATACAGTGAACAGAACAAAGTAACCCTCTTGTCTGTTTTGTGGGTTCAAGTCACCTTAGTCTCAAGCTCTGGAGGGATTCAAACTGATAACCTCTTGTTAGCGTACCCAATTATCAGGCTCGGATAATTCTGTCTTCAGGGGGCCAGATATCTTTGCCTACGGGCACCCAACCAGGTCTTTCAAATGAACACTTAGAACTCTATGCAAGACTTTAGAGAACTCTATCCATTTCCCAGTTTGGTATACAATAAGCCCATACACAGTGTTACTTATAACCTTTAAAAGCTCTACTTAAATAAAAAGAAATGTCAAGGCACCCCAGACAGTTCCGTTGTAAAAATATCTCTTTACTCTAAAATATCAAAACAGAACAATAAATACAGAACAAATATATATCCCAACACATACAGCCCTAAAACAAACAGGTAAAAGTACAGTTCCTACAATTAATAACTTCAGACTAATCTTGTCTAAGGTCCTTACTTCAGTGCCTTGATGGTCTCTCTCCTCTCAGTCAGTGATATTGTCTTATGTATCTCTGTCCAGGTTCTCCCAGCAATTAAATACAGTTCTGAGCCGGCATTCTCATGAGGTCACTAACTCTGCCTTGGTGTAACAACATCTATATTTTATCTCACAGAATGTCCAAACAAAATATTTGAAAAAACATAATAGGTGACCTCACTGCCTTTCCTCCCTCAGGTTAACCAGACCAAACCACTTTGTGCTCTTCTACACATACATCTCAAAAGTTCCTTTGATCTAAGTCACTGTATTCAAAGCAAACGTGTATTTGCCTTTTTAATCCCATCTGGACCTTGGAATCTACACTTCAAAGTTCTCTCTGATGTAAATCAAAGGTTTCCCGGGAAAGTGTATTGGACCTTCCAAATTCATCTGGGCCATCTCTTCAATGTCCATTCTGGCTTCTCTCTGACACCCCTCCCTCACAAGTTCTTCCTGACAACTATTGTAAGTCAAAGGATTTTCCCTGAGGGAGTCATGAATGGCTAATCTTATTTCCTGGGATAAAAGTAAATTGACAAGGTAATTGCACCCCAGATATCTGCAGTTTAGCTATACGAACATATGAATATACGAAATTTGCCAGCAGATAAAGGCCTAGAGGTCTATCAAGTCTGCTCGAATGTGCAGCTAGCACCCCTTATTCTGCAGCTGCCCCTCCGTCCCACCCTTCCCCTTCATTAACCCTCCCCCTTGTCCTGTCCCATCCTCGTTTGAAGCAGTCCACTGTTCTACTGCATACCACTTCAGCAGGTAACGCATTCCACCCAGCCACCACCCTCTCTGTAAAAAAGTGTCTCCTCATCTCCCTCCTGAACCTTCCTCGCTCCAGTCTCATATCATGGCCCCTGGTGGCCTCCCCTCCCTTACTTTGTACTCTGTACCCGTCTTGTTTATTCCTTTCATGTATTTAAAGGTTTCAATCGTGTCACCCCTGTCTCTCCTCTCCCTCAGTGAGTACATGTTCAACTCCTTCCACCTCTTCTCGTATGATAAGTCACCCAGCCCCTTGATCATCTTTGTCGCTCTGCGTTGCACCCCCTCCAGTAACTTAATGTCCCTCTTCAGATACGGATGCCAGTACTGCACGCAGTACTCCAGGTGTGGTCTAACTAATGTCCTATACAGTGGCAGAATCACCTCCTCCCTCCTCGAGGATATACCCCTTGCAATACAACCCAGCATTTTATTGGCCTTTGCAGCTGCCTTCCTACATTGTGCCAAGTTGTTCATTGACCCTGTAATGAGCACACCCAGATACTTCTCCTCCTCCTCTGTCTGGGCTAGCTGCATTCCCCCTAGCTGGTAACTCCTCCTTGGGTTCTTCATCCCAAAATGCAGCACCTTGCACTTTTTGGCATTAAAGCCCAGTTGCCAGATGTCTGACCAGGTTTCAAGCTTTGCCAGATCCTCCTGCAACCCCTGCCATCCCCCTAGGTCATCCACCACCGCGCCTACCTTGGTATCATCTTGCTCTTGATGTCCCATGATATGTCTTCAATGAATATCCCAAACAACACTGGTCCCAACACTGAGCCCTGTGGAACACCGCTCATCACTGCCCTTGGGTGTGAGAGCTCCCAACCCACCACCACCCTCTGTTGCCTTCCTTGCAGCCAGTTCCTACCCATCTCACCAGCTTTGCACCCCGCCCCTGTGCCTACTAACTCCTTCCCAGCCTACCATGTGGCAACTGAGTCAAATGCCTTACTGAAGTCCAGATACAGGGCATCCACTGCATGGCCCCTGTCCAGTTGCCTAGTTACCCAGTCATAGAACTCAACCAGGTTGGTTTGGCAGGATCTGCCATGTATGAAGCCATGCTGTCTGCTGTCCTGTAGTCCTTTGGCCTCTAGGAGGGCCACCAGCCTCTCTTTCAGGATAGTCTCCATTAGCTTACCCACGATGGATGTGAGGCTCACTGGTCTGTAGTTTCCCGGTTCATCCTTGGGGCCACTCTTGTGGAGGGGCACCACATGAGCCATCCTCCAGTCCTGAGGTACACACCCCGAATGTAGTGAGGCATTAAATAGGTCTGCCAAAGGTCCTGCAAGGACCTCTGCCAGCTCCTTCAGTACCCTGGGTGGATTCCATCTGGGCCTGGTGCCTTGTCCACCTCAGTGCCTTCAAACCTCTCGAACTCTGCTCTCCATGATTTCCATCTTTCACCACTTCTCCCTGCTTCTGCCATTTTCTCCACCTTGGGTGTCACCCCCCTCTTCTTTAGTAAATACTGAGCAGAAGTACTCATTTAGTGCTTCCGCCTTATTGCACCTGCTTCCACCCAACCCCCTCTTCCTAATCCTTAATATGTGGTCCTTACAGCCCTTTTCTCCCTGATGTACTTAAAGAAGTCCTTCTCCCCTTCTAATGCCTTGTGCCAGCCTGAGTTCCATAGATGCTTTGGCTCCTTACTGCCCTTGTCACCTCCTTAGATTCTGTCAAGTACTCCTCCCTGTCTCCCCACTCCTGTTTTCTTGTACTTCCTAAAGGCAGCTCTTTCCTCCTTACCTTTCCATGACCTCCTTGCTCAACCAGATCAGTTTCTTAGCCTAGCCTTCTTGCTCTGGGCTTTGCAACAGATTTGGTTGCTCCACTATCCCCAGCTTTATGAGCTCCCACCTCTGGTTAGTGTCCATACTAGATTGAATTCTGCCAGTACCCTTTACCACTTCCCCATCCTCCCAAAGTTGGCCATCCTGAAGTCCAGCACATTGTGCCAGATTCCACTCTTCCTTGCCCATATCCAATGCTAGCCATACTAAGCGGTGGTCACTCCCTGACAGCGGTTCCTCCACTGTAAGTTCTCTCACAAAGTCCCCATTTGCCAGCACAAGGTCAAGGGTATTTCCTAACCTGGTTGGTTCACTGACCATTTGCAGCAGGAAGCTGTCCTGGAAGGCATCCAGCAGTACCTGCTCCCTTCTGTTCCTGGTTGTTGGGGTGCTCCAATCCTATGTTCCAGCTATGTCCTGTCCCTTTGAACTTATCCCTGGTCTTGATGTGTCAGTTCCAACAAGACTGTATTTCCTCAAACTGACCTTCCCATCACATATTTTATATGTAATAAAAAATTTGATACAGCACTCAGATCTGGCTGTCTACATCACACTCCTCCCCACCAAGACTGAATTTGGGGGCTCTATCCCCTACATGGGATGAGCTTCCCAAATCAGTTCACTCCTCATAGACCCTAGACAGTCCATCTGAGTTCTGATTCTTGGCTCCAGCCCTATGTACAATTTTCAAATCATACCCTTGTAAAGCAAGACTCCGTCTGAGCAGTCTGCCATTGTTTTTCCCCATCTACGTTAGCCAAACCAGGGGGTTGTGGTCAGTCTGCACCACAAAAGGCTGCCCATACAAGTATGCCTACAATTTCTTTAGGGCCCACACTAGGGCAAGACACTCCCTTTCCACTGTGGAGTATGCTTGTTCCCTGGGGAGCAGTTTTTGGCTCAGGTAGGCTATAGGGTGGTCCCTCCCTTCGCTGGATGTCTGGCTTAGTACTGCCCCAATACCCTCGTCTGAGGCGTCTGTCTGAATTATAAAGTTTTACTATAGTCCGGACTTGTCAAAACAGGAGCACTGCACAGTGCCTCCTTCAGTTTGGTAAAGGCTTCCTCATAGGCAGGACCTCAGGTAATTTTCTTGGGCATCCATTTCTTTGTCAGGTCAGATAGAGGAGCAGCCAGGGCACTGTAATTTGGTACAAATTTTCGATTAGTACCCTCCTATATCGAGAAAACTCCTGACCTGCTTCTGAGTTTCTGGTCTGGGCCATGCCTGTATTACCTCTATCTTGATTTGGTTAGGATGGAGCTGTCCCCTGCCTACCACATGCCCAAGGTATGCCACTTCTCCCATGGCCAACTGGCACTTCTCAGCTTTGACAGTGAGCCCGGCCCTCTGTATTCTGCCCAACACTTTCCTAAAGTGTGACAGGTGTTCCTCCCAGCTGGTACTGAACATGGCAATGTCATCCAGGTACGCCAAAGCGTACTCCTCAGCACCATTTAATACCTGGTTCTCCAACCTTTGGATAGTGGCCGGGGTGTTCTTCATTCCAAAAGGCATTACTTTGAACTCAAATAAGCCTATCGGAATGATGAAGGCCAACCTCTCCCTAGCTCTGTCTATCAACTCTACCTGCCAATACCCCTTTGTCAGGTCAATGGTCGTAAGGTAGATCGCTCCCCCCCAACTTGTCCAGAAGTTCATCTGTCTGGGGCATCGGATGGGCATCTGACTTCGTGACTGCATTCAGTCCATGTTAGTCTACACAGAAACAAGTCGAGTCGTCTGGCTTGGGTACAAGGACTATGGGTGAGGCCCAGGGACTGTGGGATCTCTGTATTACCCCTAAATCCAGCATCTCCTCCACTTCCCTCCTAATGTCCATTTGGACAGCCTCTGACACCTGATATGCTGTCCACCATATGGGCATCTGTGTCCCTGTCTCCACATCATGTGTTGCTAAGGGGGTTAGTCCAGGCTTGGCGCTAAACAAGGAGGCAACTTCTGCTAAAACCTCCCTCACTTCCTGGATCTGGCCCGGGGTCAGCTGGGGAGACAATTTTACTGCCTCCACAGAAGACTCCTGCTTACTTTCCTCCAGCAAATCCAGAAGAAGGTCTCCTTTGTCCATCCCTTCCCCATGACTACACACTGCGAATACCATGTTAGCCCTATTTGCATATGGCTTCATCATGTTGACATGGTACATCCTTTCTGTTTGCCTACAGTCAGGTAACTCCACAAAGTAGTTTACGTCATTTACCTTCCTAGCCACTCTGTATGGTTCTGCCCACTCAGCTTGCAGCTTGCCTTTTCAGACCGGAATAAGGACCATGACTTCCTGACCCACCATGTACAAGCGAGCTCTGGCTCTGCGGTCGTACCATACTTTTTGTTTCTGTTGGGCACCTGCCAGGTTGCTCTGGGCTGTCCCCATAAGCTCCAGCAGCCTTTCTCTAGACCTTAGGATGTAATTCACAATAGGAGTTCCCTGAGTGGCATGCTTGCCTTCCCAGTCCTCCTGGATCAAGTCTAGGGACCCACGTACCCAGCGTCCATATAACAGTTCAAAGGGGGAAAATCCTGTCGACTCTTGGGGCACCTCCCTGTATGCAAACAACAGGTAGGGAAGGTATTTCTCCCAGTCCCTCCCATGCTGTTCAGCAAATGCCCAGAGCATTGACTTTAGGGTACCATTGAAGCGTTCCACAAGCCCATTGGCTTGTGGGTGATACAGTGTCATGCATCTCTGCACCACCCCACACTTCTTCCATAGACATTTCATTAGGTCCAACATGAAGGAACCCTCTTGATTGGTGAGTACCTCCTGTGGAAACCCAACACAGGAGAAAATCCCAAGCAAGGCATCTGTCAGTTTGTCTGTCCTTAGTGAGGATAGGGTGACTGCCTCTGGGTACCGGGTGGCATAATCCACCACAGTCAGGATGAATCTCTTCCCTGAGGAGCTGGGGATATTTAAATGCCCCACAATATCCATTCCCATCCTTTGGAATGGCTCTTCCACTATGGGTAAGGGGATCAGGGTGGCTTGGATTTTCTTGCCTGCCTTCCCTATTTGTCGGCACCGGTGACAAGACCTGCAATATTCCTTCACCTGCTGGGTGAAGTTAGGCAAGTAGAAATTCTGGGCCAACTGCTGTGTTGTGCACGTGATTCCCAGATGACCAGACAAGGGAATATCATGGGCAACCTTGAGCAACTGCTCACGATATCCCTGAGGAACAACAAGCTGCCTGCCTAGCATTCCTCCCTCTGCCTGTACTGCCTGTGTATACATAAGTCCATTTTCCCAACAGACCTTATGTCTGCCATCACCTCCCTGTACACCATCCAAGTCTGCCCAAGCCCCCAGCTTCTCTAAACTAGGGTCACTTCTCGGAGCAGCTGCAAACCCCTCACACGTTCCCAAGGCATGGAACAGTTCCCCTTCAGTCACTAAACTAGGGTCCCTAGCACTAGCGTCAGGGCCCTCAGGATCACTGTCAATCCCAACCCTCTGACAAGAGGTCACCTCTCCCTCTTTGGAGTAACCCTCTGTAGCTATATCGTTACTTGCTACTGGGGAAATTTCTACCCTCTTTTTATAAGTCTCCCCCTCTGGAGACACAGGCTGGGGAACCAACCTCTCAGTATCTTCCCTAATGGCTTCTGGGGGGCTCAGGGAACTACAATTTTCCCTGGCTGCTTGGCTACAGGTAACTGCACATACCACACCCTGCTGGAGATTGTTACCCAGGATCACGTCCACTGCTAATGTGTTAGCTACAGCCACCTGTTGCACAGTTCCCCCTGTTTCACCCCAGTCCAGGAGAATACTGACCAGTGGCAATGTTTTCTTTTCACCCATAAAGTCCTGTACAGTCACATATTTATTGGGAATAAGCTGACCAGGCTGTACCAGATCCCCTTTTACCAATGTCAGGGATGCCCCTGTGTCTCTTAACCCCTGTGTCTGTACGCCATTTACCATGACTGGGTGCATATGTTACCTCATGTTCACTGGCATGCTTCCAGGGACACACAAACAATCCACTTCCTTTCTGGTACTACTTTGCGTATTATTGCTTGCCCTTCTTGGACACTGTCTGGCAATATGCTCAGTTTCTTTACATAACCAACAAACATTTCTTACTTCAGAGAAATCTTTTCTTTGAAACCTGGGGCTAACTGGTTTCAGTGGAGGCAGTGAGGGTTTTAGCTGCCCTGAAGGTGCACTTTTCCCTTTCTGCGCTGCCACACTCACCCCATTCGCTCTCAGAGCAGGTGCTCTTTGCATAGCGGTCTGAGAGTTAAGCAGCCTCTTGCACTGTTTTTGGATCTCGGTCCTCTAGCCAGGTTTTTAACTCTGCTGGGCATGCCCAATAAAACTGTTCTAATAAACTCACATTTTCAAGTTTATCAACAGTGTTTGCCTCAGTTCCTTCCCACCAGCGTTTTAAAAACTGACATTGTTTCGTGGCTAGCTCCTCTTAAGCTCATATCAGGGCTTCTCCTGAGCTTACAGAATTTAGCTCTGTATGATTCAGCAGTTAATTCAAACTTTTTTAGTAGTGCAGCTTTTAACTTGCTGTAATCATCACTGTCTTTGTTCATTTGACCCAATGTATCTCAAGCTTTTCCGGTAAATAGCAGGGATAGCTGGAAGCTCCAGGACTCTCTAGGAATTTTAGCCAGAATACAAACTTTTTCAAAAGAATTTAAAAAGGCATCCATGTCCTCCCCTTCTTTAAACTCAGCTATTAATTTGGAGTTCAATTTATAACCCAGTCCTGCAGTCCCAGTTAAGCCCAAGCCACTTACCTGCCCTGGTGCCGCTGGTTGGAGTCGTAGCTTCTCCAGTTCGTGTTGCCACTGGCACTCCTCTCTCTTCTCCTCTCCTCTGCAGCTTGCTGTTCTTGCTCTGCATCTCTGCCTTCTCGCTCTGTCTTCTCTTCTGCCTCTCACTGGCACTCACGCTCCAAACGGTCTGCCTCTCGCTGTGCCCTTTCTCTCCTCTCCTGGGACTCCAGTTCCATCCTGCACAACTCAAGTTGCAACCTGAGAACTTCTGGATTCAGGATACTGGTGACTTGTCCCTGCTGCTGTGGCCCTTCACTGACAGTGGCTGTGCTGTCTGCCTCATCGGCTCGGAACCCCTCACTGGCTGCTAGCCCTTGCAGACTTGAGGTTTGGTCACTTTCAGTCACGGTCTGTGGCTCACTGCTCTGGGTATCTGCTACCATCAGGGCCTTTATGACATTCTGCTTACTGGCTTTCACCCCAAACAGGACTTCCCTGTCCCCACACAACTGCTTTAAGAAATCTATAGTGTGTCTGCTGTAGTCGGAAGCCATTTTCTTCTTCCCTCACTACTAATACTATTCTGACTGGCACTTCAGAGAAAAAAAAATAAAATGGGTGGGAACTTAACTGTAAGTCAAGGGATATAGTTCTGTTTCCTTTTTAAATAAAACACTGCCTTTCTTTTTTCTAAGTGAACTAAATGGTATCACGCCAACCTACTGTACAATGAAGCTTATACCATCAAACTTTATGCCACCACTGCCAACCAATCTGTCACAAACTCACTTAGCTGGTCAGCCCTCTACTCCCAAAGTGCCAACCTCTGAACGTATGATTTGTATACAGTGAACAGAACAAAGTAACCCTCTTGTCTGTTTTGTTGGCTCAAGTCACCTTAGTCTCAAGCTCTGGAGGAATTCAAACTGATAACCTTTTGTTAGCCTACCCAACTATCAGGCTCGGATACTTCTGTCTTCGGGTGGCCAGATATCTTTGCCTACAGGCACCCAATCAGGTCTTTCAAATGAACTCTTAGAACTCTATGCAAGACTTTAGAGAAATCTATCCATTTCCCAGTTTGGTATGCAATAAGCCCATACACAGTGTTACTTATAACCTTTAAAAGCTCCACTTAAATAAAAAGAAATGTCAAGGCACTCCAGACAGTTCCATTGTAAAAATATCTCTTTACTTTAAAATATCAAAACAGAACAATAAATACAGACAAAGAACCTCTGTGCGTAAACACTGAGGCAAGGGTTACCCCAAAGGGCATTTGGCTGGGAAGCCAAGTTTCAAGAAAATACAAAGTCACACATGCCACCACAATGCAAAGCATCATGGGCTGCATATGCAAATCACCACAGAATGTTATGCTGGTCCAACTTTAAGCAGAATTGCATGGTGCCGAACAAATATATATCCTAACACATATAGCCCTAAAACAAACAGGTAAAAGTACAGTTCCTATGATTAATAACTTCAGACTAATCTTGTCTAAGGTCCTTACTTCAGTGCCTTGATGGTCTCTCTCCTCTCAGTTAGAAATATTGTCTTGTGTATGTCTGTCAATTTTCTCCCAGCAATTAAATACAGTTCTGAGCTGGCATTCTTATGAGATCACTAACTCCGTCTTGGTGTAACAACATTTATATTTTATCTCACAGAATGTCCAAATAAAATATTTAAAAAAACATAATAGGTGACCTCACTGCCTTTCCTCCCTCAGGTTAACCAGACCAAACCAGTTTGTGCTCTTCTACACATACATCTCAAAAGTTTCTTTGATCTAAGTCACTGTATTCAAAGCAAAAGTGTATTTGCCTTTTTAATCCCATCTGGGCCTTGGAATCTACACTTCAAAGGTCTCTCTGATATAATTCAAGAGTTCCCCAGGAAAGTATATTGGACCTTTCAAATTCATCTGGGTCCTCTCTTCAATGTCCATTCTGGCTTCTTTCTGACACCACTCCCTCTCAATTTCTTCCTGACAACTATTGTAAATCAAAGGATTTTCTCTGAGGGAATTATGATTGGCTAATCTTATTTCCTGGAATGAAAGCAAATTGACAAGGTAATTGCACTCCAGATATCTGCAGTTTAGCTATGTCCTGTCCTTTGAACTTATCCCTGGGGGGTCTTGATGTGTCAGTTCCAGTAAGACTGTGTTTGCTCAAACTAACCTTCCCATCACATATTTTATATGTAATAAAAAATTTGATACAGCACTCAGATCTGGCTGTCTACATCACACAGTATACCTAAAAACTATTTTTGTTTCTAATATACAGCTCTCACCTGTTCTGAAGAATTGACACGTTGGTCCCGAAACATTAACATTATAAATATTATTGTTGAGGGAGCATTCATGCATTCATGAATTATGTTTGAAACTGATGGATTTCACTGTATAAGCAATATTGAATGAATTAAATTAAAGAATCAGTGAGAGTTTTTTTGGGGGGGTTGAGTACTTTCATCTATGTACATTTGTTTTCAGCACCAGTTTTTAGGAAGCACCCCCTGATACAAATTTAAACTAATTAACAACAAAGGGAACAAGGGAACCCAGGAAATCAGCTCACTAGTGGGCCAAGTTTCAGCTGCCAGGCCTTAGACCACTCCTCTAACCTTTGTAGACCCTCTGCACCTCATTGATCCCTTCATTGCTGTCTACCTCATACCGCACAGCTTCATATCATCTGTCAAGAGGCACAACTTGCCCCAGGTGCCCTCTCAGATGTCACTGATGAACATATTAAAGAGGACAGGACCCAGGACAGGTCCCCTGTGGCACTCCACTCATAACCTCCCTCTTTACCAATTTGACCCCATTTACCACCTCCCGCTGCTGTCTCTCCTTAAACCAGTTTCCTACCCAGCTATGTCCCTAGCCATGCCCAAGTCATCCAGCTTCTTCAGCAGTCTTTTTTGTGGCACTGAGTTGAAAGCCTTGCTAAAACCAAAGTAGAGTAAATCCACAGCATGGCCCTTATCTACTACAGTAACCTTCACTTACTCAGGAGTTATTCATTCACTGACACCTCCATGCTTGCTGTTTTTGTCCGGTGTAGGAGGTGTTTATTATAATCTGTCCAATGCCTTCCATACTGTAGATCATACCGGCCCGCTACCTGCTACCCACCCTCTTGTAACGCTAGGGTCAAATGGGCAGACTTGATGGACCTTAGTCTTTCTGCCATCACTGTCTGTGTTTCCATGTTACAGTGGAATCCACTTATAATGAACACCTCCATGCATGCATTTTTTGTCAAGTGCAGGTGTTCATTATAACTTGTCCAGTGCCTGCAACACTGTAGATCATACCCGTCTACAATCCACCGCCTGTTCTCTTGTAGCTGTACCATTTACTCATTAAGCAACATGCTCAGGAGTTATTCATTCAGTTATTTACTCAGGAGTTATTCATTCAGTGACTTATTCATTCTCAAAATGTGATATGGCATCTCTGTGTAATTGCAATTATGCTATTGTACATCAGAGTGAAAATAAATGGAGTGTGTGCTGACCACCCAATAGGCTACATTGTTGTGAATGTGTGCTGGCTACTAGAAGAGGAGGTGATCACATTGGCTACAGCAGGGGTTGGGGAGGTGATAACGATTGGTAATGTTAGCTAGCAACAAGAGGGAGGAAGGGAGGTGATAAACAGTGGCAGCCAGCATGTTAATCATGAGATGAGTGCCCTCAGCTGTCCACTATAGACAGACAGCATAATCTGTTATAAGCAAGCAGACTAACATTGCCACCTATAACAATGGCTTTTTGTCTGGACAAAGCACATGTCTGGTTTAAGTGTGTCCTCTGTAAGTAGGCTGCACTGTACCTTGGCTGAAACTGAAACTTGGCTTTATGGCCAATGCCCTTTGGAGTAACCCTTACCTCAGTGCTTTTGCACTGAGGTTCTTTATTTTTTAGTCTGTTTTTAGTTTTTTTGGGGCTCACCATGACCCAAACCCATTAGACCAACTTAGGACTGGTTCATTTCCCCTGGGGTTGTCATGCATACTAGGCACACTGATGAGTCCTGAGTAGGATGAAACACCTATATGTGTCTTCTGTTTGCACCCTTTGCAGATTGTGTGAAAGGTCCTTTGGCACCATGTATTCCTGCTTACAGATGAACTAGCCTAACATCTCTTGGTAATTTGTATATATATATATATATATATATATATATATATATATATATATATATATCCCATGATGCTTTGAATTATTAGGGTATGTTTGATTTTGTATTTCTTTGAAGCTTGGATTTATGGCCAATGCCCTTTGGGGTAACCCTTGCCTCAGCGATTTTGCACTGAGTTTCTTTGTCTTTTAGCTTGTTGTTTGTTTTTTGGGAGGCTCACCATGACCCAAACCTGTAAGACCAACTTAGGGTTGGTTCATTTTCCCTGGGGTGTCATACAGACATGACACGCTGATGAGTCCTGGGTAGGATGAAACACATGTCTGTATCTTTTGTTTGCACCTTTGCAGATTGTGTGAGAGGCCCTTTGGCACCACATATTCCTGCTTAAAGCTGAACCAGCCTAACATCTCATGGTGATTTGTGTGTGTGTATATATATATATCCCAAGATCAAGGCCATTGTTTTTCATTTTTTACTGGAGAAAATTGTAAAATTCTGGAATTTGGACTGCCTTCACACCAAGAAAAAACAAAGAATTTTACGGAATTTGGCATTTTGCATCAGATCAGTAAATCTTCAGAACATGTGTTTTTCTTAGAATTGCTTCCAGTGCTATTTTCAGTTTGCTTCATTTAATGGTTTGCACATTAAGCCTTCTTTTACTCCAATTATTTATCCATATATTAAAAGAATGACAGTAGAATCCCGGTAAAATCCAGAAAGTAGACTAACAATCACCGGTACATTTCCCGGAATTTCAAGTCTTGAAAATGGAATTTCATTATTTTATTCACAGTAAATCAATGGACTTGCCCATGATGCTTTGCATTGGGGGTATGTGTGATTTTGTATTTCATTGCACTGTGCACCTTTGCTACCTAGTCAAAGAAAACTATCAGGTTGGTCTTAAAAGACCTCCCTGCCACAAACGCATGCTGTTTGCTATCCTGTAAACAGACATTTCTTTGCCTAGTGTACCCTACTTTGTAAACAGAAAACAAATCTATCTGTCTGTCTGTCGATCTAGCTATCTGTCTGTCAGTGTCTACCTATCTATCTATCTGACAGATTTTCAATAGACAGACAGACAGATACTATCAGATAGACAGCTAGGCAGACTGACATATAGTTACAGTGTAGATAGATAATTACTGTCACTAGATACTGATAAATGGATACAGATAGATAGATTTTCAATAGAAAGAAAGTCAGACAGATACTATCTATCTCTATCCATCTATTAGTATCTAGCAACAGTAATTATCTAGCTACACTGTAACTATCAGTCTGTCTGTCTAGCTATCTAACTGTCTATGTGGCTAGAAGACCTGCTTGGTTACCAGGAAGTCCAGGTCCAACCCACTTTTGCCAGTTACTCACTGTAAACTTGAGCAAGTCACATACCCTCCCTGAGCTTCTAACCTTCTGGCTATAAAACTGGGTAAAAGCAGAATACCACTAAAAATGAAGCTGCATCTAAGATTGCTTATTCTGGTTAAATAAACTGTAAAAAAGCTATAAAACAAAAATAAAATTCATTAGTGGAAAGAGGGCATGGAAGTACTACAGGCATTAGCTCTAAAACATTATAAAATCCCAGGATGCCTTACATGAGTTAGGTCATGACATTTGTAATGGAGTCAAGCAGGTTTTCACACCAGACTTAAGGTACTTCATTTACATTTAAAAAGCCTGATGAAATCAGGAAGGTGCAGTAGAGGCAGTCGTTGTTCATGCCTGCCAAGTACACAGGAAAACAGAAAAAAGCCTGTGGGGACCTTTCCTTTAAGCTGTAACCCCCAAGAACTGGGAGCAGAACACTACTTTTTAACATAGAAACATATACATTTTATTTATTTATTTATTTAAATGTTTTACCAGGAAGGCACACTGAGCAGAGTACTGCTGGATTCCAGGTGCATCCTGGGGGAGAGGACATAGAGAGAGTATCAATCCAAAATACATAAAATGTACAATACTGCAGCATGGACATAAAGAAGTATGCATTACAGAAGCGTAGCTAATATGTAATTACATATCAGCACAAGAGGTAACAGCATTCCGGCAACAAGTAATTACAAAACAGGGTCAATACCAGTTAGAGAACAGTGGAAGCAAGACCTTAGTTCACTTTTAGACACATCTTACCCACAAGCACAGGTTGAGAAGAAATGCTCATTGATGAGGTGGCTGAGGTGCTGTGATGGGCACGCTTGCCGAATGCTTACAGAGAGGGAGTTCCATAGTTTAGGCATGCGGTGTCTGAAAGCTACTTGGCCAATTGAAGAGGACATGTGTGGTACAGCCAGGAGGTGAGTGTCAGGATTCCTGAGGGAGTAACCTGGAGGGGAATGGGCAGCTAACACAGAAGTGAGGTACAGGGGCAAGGACTGGCACCAATACTTAGCTGTGAGCTTGGTGCAGTGAGACTGATGGTGGTCATGGAGCGAGGGAAGATTGAGAGTCTGATAAAGCACACAGTGGTGAGAGGAGGGTGGGTAATCAAGGGTGAAATGGCAGAAAGAGTGGAAAAGGGGATCCAGTCTGACTACAGTGGACTTAGGAACAGCACTGTAGACTACATCACCATAGTCAAAGATAAGGAGGATCATTTTCTGTACTAGGTCACAGTGGGATGTATCCACGATTGTGGTAGAGGGCACCCAGGTTCAGATGTAGCTTTTTGTGGATTGCATTGACATGTACAGAAAAGTCAAGGTGCTGGTCCAGCCAGACCCCAAGATATCTAAAGGAGGAGCATGGCCTCAGAGTGGTTCCATCCAGGGTGTGGAAGGAGGGGGCGGTGGTGGGCCGAGAGAGCATCTGCCTCAAGAATGGTGCATCTATCAAGAAATGGAGGGTAATGAGTACCAAAGCCCATAGTCTGGGTAACAAGCTCCCTGAACTGGTGGCCTTGATGGAAGAGGGATGCCTGGATAGTGTAGCAGTCACAAAAACATGGTACACAGAGAATCATGCCTGGGATGTTAACATTCCAGGGTACACAACCTACAGGAGAGACAGGGAGGGCAGAAGGGGGGGTAGCTCTCTATTTAAGGGAAGGGATAAAAGCAACTGAACAAAAGAGTAAACAGGGAGGAGAGGAGGCACTGTGGGTCACCTAGTGACTGGAAATGGAACCACAATCCACACAGGGATTGTATACATACCCCCATGTCAGGGGGAGGGAATGGACAAGGATATGATAGAAGGCATACTTAGGATGGCAGAGAAAGGGGAGATACTGTTGATGGGGGACCTTAATATGCCAGATGTTAACTGGAGCACCTTTGCTGCAGCCACATCCAAAAAAAGGGCCATTCTTGATGCCCTTCAGGTGGCATGCCTCAGACAGCTAGTTTTGGAACCTACTCGTGAGGGAGCAATCTGAGACCTCGTAGTCTCAAATAGGGACAGTGAGAGGATCTCAGATCTAGAAGTGAGTAGCCATTTGGGAACAAGTGACCACCAAATAGTGTGGTTCGCAATAAACTCAGCTACAGAGTCAAGCCATACAAAAGTGAGGGTTCTGTACTTCAGGAGGGCTGACTTTGGCAAGATGGGAGAGTGCCATAGAAAGCACTAGCAAACAGGCTAGAAGGAGGAGTGGAGCAACAATGGGGAAATATCAAAACTGCCATCACAGAGGCAACAAGCCTTTGTGTGAAGCAAATAAACAAATCAAAATGAAAGAAAAAGACACTATGGTTCTCAAAAGAGCTGGCGGTGAAGGTTAGGGAGAAAAAGATAGCATTTAGGAAGTATAAGAAAACACAGAAGGAGCAGGACAGAGAACTGTACCAGTTAAGGCAGAAGGAAGCAGGGAGGGTCGTCAGAATAGCAAAGGCACAAACTGAGGAAAAGATAGCTAACTCAGTTAAGAAGGGGGATAAAACCTTTTATAGGTATATCAGGGAGCGTAGAAAGACAAAGGGAGGGATAGTGAGGCCAAATAGAATGGATGGTGGGTGGGCAGAGAGTGACAGTGAAAAAGCAGGGATACTGAATGAATATTTCTGTTCAGTATTCACAAAAGAGGAAGTGAGGGAGGTGCCTAATCCAATTAACAGAAGCAGTCGGGGGTCGATCCCAGTCCTTTCACAGAAAAAAGGGTTCTGAAAGAACTCCTAAAACTGAAGGTGGACAAAGCAATGGGGCCAGATGGAATTCACCCCAGAATTCTAAAATAATTAAGCAGAGAACTAGTGACACCACTGACTACCCTTTTTAACAAATCATGGGAGGATGGTGTGGTACCTGAAGACTGGAAGAAGGCTGATGTGATTCCCCTTCACAAAAGTGGGACCAAGACAGAGGCAGGAAACTACAGACCTGTCAGTTTGACCTCTGTGGTAGGGAAAGGGATGGAATCACTTCAGAAGGAAAAAAATTGTTGAGGATCTAGAGGCCAGTGGGGCACAGGACCCAAGGCAGCATGTGTTCAGAGCGGGAAGATCATGTCAGACGAATCTAATTGATTTCCTTCACTGGGTGACCAAAGTTGTAGACCAGAAAGGGGCTGTGGACATGGTCTACCTAGACTTTAGCAAGGCATTTGACACAGTCCCACCAAAAGATTAGTAGTCAAATTAACCAGCCTGGGAGTAGATCCCAGGGTGGTAGCCTGAGTAAAACATTGGCTGAACAACAGGACACAGAAGGTAATTGTAATTCTCATTGTCAAGAGAATTGTAGTTTATTTTAAATATGCTTTCAGAATTAGGAAAACAAAATTGAGAGAGAAGCTGTTGTTGATATAATTAATTAGAATTCCCCATATTGGAATTGATTTCCTTTATTTAAACTTTCAGCATAGTCGGTCATGCTGGGAGAAATTGGTTGATTTAGCTGTTCAGACTACATAATATGTAATGTATATTTCCCTTGTCTAAAAGTGAATTGAGTTCTTTTGAAATAATATGGATTAAATGTATTAATCAAGCTGCTTTATTGTAAACTGATGTGAAACTGATGTCATATTTAGACGTTATAAGGTGAAAGATGTATTTTGAATGTTTTTATTATGAGAGTTATATATTCATAATTCAATCACTGTGAGTGCTGAATTTAAGAGATTTATTTTAAGATACTGTATATGTAATTTATATAATGTGCTTGTTTTGTCTTTTTGTAATGGCATTGTATGGTTAAACAATAAACATATTGCTACTAACTGTAAATGGAGTCCATTCTGAAAAAAGAGGGGTTACTAGTGGGGTACCACAGGGTTCAGTACTGGGGCCGGTCCTTTTTAATGCCTTTATAAGTGACATTGCAGAGGGAATGGAAGGAAAAGTATGCTTCTTTGCAGATGAAACAAAGATCTGCAACAGGGTTGATACACAAGGAGGCGTGGAAAGGATGAGAAGGGACTTGGCAAGGTTGGAGGAATGGTCAGAAGTATGCCAGCTTGGATTCAATGCAAAGAAGTGCAAAGTAATGCACCTGGGAAACAAAAACCCAGGGGAAGATTACACAATGGGGGGAGGTAGTAACAACAACAAAAATGGAAAGGGACCTGGGGGTAATCATATAAGATTACCTTAAGATTGGCAAGCAATGTGAGAAGGCGGTAGGAAGGGCTGGTGGGATACAGGGATGTATAGGGAAAGGTATCACCAGCAGAATACAGGAAGTTGTTATCCCCCTGAACAGACAGTTAGTGAGACCTCATCTGGAGTACTGCGTCCAGTTCTGGAGACCCCATCCCCACAAGGACATAGACAGGATGAAGGCAGTTCAGAGGAGGGCAACTAAAATGGTGCAGGGTATGCAAGAGAAGCCATATGAGGAGAGACTAAAGGAGCTTAATATGTATACCCTTGAGGAAAGGAGGGAGAGGGGGGACATGATAGAAACGTTTAAGTACCTCAGTGGAAACAACAAAGTCCAAGAGGGTAGCATCTTTCAGAAAAAGAGATGTGCAAGAACAAGGGGACACAATTTGAAGATAGAGGGGGGACGGCTCAGGGGCAATGTGAGGAAGTATTTTTTCACGGAGAGGGTGGTGGACACATAGAACAGCCTTCCTGAGGAGGTTGTGGGGTCTAAAACTGTGGGAGAATTCAAGAATGCATGGGACAGACATAAGGCAATTTTTGTGGGGGGTAGGAAGAAATAGGCTGTTGGTTAAATAGGATCTGCAGCTTATCCTCTAGGTAGGGAAATGGGCAGACTAGGTGGGCCAAGTGGTCCTTATCTGCCATCAAAGTCTATGTTTCTATGTTTCTATGCCTCGCGCCAAAGGCATGGAGACGGTCTTCTTGGTGTTTGGAAAAAGCTGATTTGCACAAAACCAGAGCTGGACATCATTGTAGTCCTGCTGCAACTTGTTCACTACATCAGCAGTCAAAGGGCCTGAAGCATACAGAACCATGTCATCCACATACATGTGTATGGATGTGTGTGGACAGGCAGTGGGCAGGTTGTTTAGGAAGATGGAGAATAGGTGCGGCCTGAGGACCGAGCCTTGGGGAACCCCTGTCGTGACTGGGAGGGGAAAGAGATGGAGTCTCCAATTCTGACAGATTGGGATAGGCTAACCAGGTAGGAGTGGAACCAGCTGTTGGCCTTGGAGGGCTGATCTAGTAGAAGAGCACGGGAGACCATGTCGAAGGCCTTGGCTAGGTCAACAAAAATAGCGGAGGCGAAATGGCCCTTGTCCATGCCATCAAGGATGGAGTTGGTGAGCCATAGTAGTGGGGTGGTGATGGAGTGGGACTTTCTGAAACCAGACTGGTAGGGTATGAATAAGGAGGAGGAGGAGCTGAGAAAGGATAAAAGTTGAGAGAGGACTAGGTGCTTCTGGAGCTTTGCCAGATTAGGGAGGAGGGAAATGGGATAGTAGTTACCAGGGAAAGAGGGCCATCTCCCTTTTGGAGAGGAATAATATTAGTGTGCTTCCATTCTGAAGGGATAGAAGCAGGGAGAAGGAGAGATTGAAGAGATCAGCCAATGGAGTGGCAATGGCAGGAGCAGCTAGGTGGAGCACCTTAGAATCCAGCCCGGAGGGGCATTTGCCTTTATTTGGGTTCGGTGAGATCAATGCATTGAAAACATTTGAAGGTGTGACCTGACAGAACGAGATGGATGGGGCAGGAGAAAAGGGGGCCTGAGTGGGGGGGGGGGGGCTGTGTGGGAGGGGTTGGACTTGGAGGAGGGGAGAATGGACAGAAGTGCTGAGGTGCAATTTGTATCATAGGAGTTGAACTCAAAGGTTACTGCTAGATGGTCAGTTACAGTGGTACCACCTACATTTAACAGGTAGGAGTCAGGGAGAGTGGGGAGAAGAGGGATTTGACTTTTTTTCAGAATTTGGATGATTGGTTTGTGTTGGCCTGACAACAGATAAAGGCTGAACAGCCCACCAACTCTTCCCAAGCCTGTCTAATTTGGGGATTGTGTCCTTGTCAGTCTTTCCTACCTCCCACTCTTCAGTCTGCTCCTTAAACACTATTCATAATCCCATGTGCCTGTCCCATGCCATTGGAATACTCCCCCAGTTTCAGTCCCGATGACCTTCTCTGGAAGCTTGTTCTAGCCTGTCATCTCTCTTCCTGTTAAAAATTATTTCCTGACATCTTTCCTGAGCCTCCCCCCTTGACAGTTTCAGTGAGTTACCCTCGGTACCCATGTTACCATTCACTGTGAACAGCTCACTGCTTTCCACATTGTTTATTCTACAGTTACTTGAACATCTCAAGCGTGTCACCCCTCTTTCTCGTGCATGTTTAGATTCTCCAAGCCCTTCTCATAGGACCAATGAAAGCAAAGCAGAGGCTAGCAGACCTGTCCCAGCTAGCAGCAGCTTAGTTTCCCCAAATGAATATACAGCATAAGGGTTATTGTGCTGCTGTGCCACCAATTGTGCATGATGATCATTACAGAAATGTAGATAAAGTCCCAGGGCTTGCAGCATACAGAAAAAAACTGCCAGGTCTATAGAGGCCTCAATTAAGCAATAATATGTGACAGGGCATTTTATCATGAGATAATGTAATGATTTGGTTGCACTGTAAGGCATGGGGTGTAGCCAAGTGCTTTCAACTACCCAAAAAGTGGCATTATCCCAAATTACAACACACACCCTGGAGTTTATTATTGCTATTATCAAGTGGTTGCTGTAAGACAAGATTGCATGGTTTACATTTAAAATTGATTTACTGTGGCAGAAAACTAATCATTAAAATTGGGCTGAAGTGTTATAATTGGATAACATCATGGTTTAAAATGCCTATTAGCCAATCAGATAACAGGGTTTATTTTACCCATTTGGTAGTTAAGGAATAACTGATGGAAACCAGTCATGTAAGGCTGTATTTGATTCACAGCACAGAATTTGCCATTTCTTCCTAAAATATATGGAAATAGTCACTTTTCATGAAAAACACAGACATCCAGCAAAACTCAGGGAGACAAAAAAAATAGCTGTGATGAGAGTAAGGTACTTGTAAAGTTTCAAACAATCTGTCAGTACACCTTAGTGTCCCACTTCAAATCATGGTATGGGAGAAAAATGTGGAGTGAGGTCCATGGCTTTACTTTTCACCTTTCCCTTATGTCAAATATTGTCAGAGGAAACCCTGGCAGAGTTTCAGCTTTGCTGAGCCTAAGTCAAGGAGGATGGAGGTGTATGTTTGATCTATTGATCCAAATCATAGGTCATAGGAAACGGACTACACTGGACTCCAGAGCCAATGCCACCCTCTAAGTTTGCTGTCAGCTCTCACCAGAACCAACTGGCACTCCATCAATGTTTGCATTAGATAATCAAGGGGCAGTATAGTGAAGATCAGGAGGCCAGGAGGGGGGACTGTGCAGAGGAAGGCCAAGAAAAAGCTAAAATGTTAAATAAACGCTCAATCTTCACAGTGGAAGGGGGGATGGGCCATCATGCATTAACAGGTACTGGAGAAGGGGGGAGTGGACAGAGGTTCATTAGGGAAAAGAGAGTCTATTGGAGGTTGGAAGCCCTAAAGGAAAATGAAGCAATAGGGCTGAACAGGACTCACCCAAGGGTACTTACAGAACTGAGAACGGTGCTAGCTGCCCCTGTGGAAATACTTTCTAGCACCTCATTGGAGATGGGGGGTGCCACAGGAATGGAGGCGGGCCGATGTGATCCCTTTACACAAGAGCAGCAGCAGGGAAGAGGTCAGCAAACACAGACCAGTCAGCCTCACATCAGTGGTGAGGAAGTTAATGCAGTCCTTGCTGAAGTAAAGACTGATGGAGTACCTGGAGGCATATGGGCTGCAGGACCACCAGCAGCATGGCATCACAGTGGGGAGATCATGTTAAACGAATCTCATAGATTTCTTTGACAGGGTAACAAGGGAGGTAGATCAGAGGAGGGCATTGAATGTTGTCTATCTGGACTTCAGTAAGGCTTTTTGACACTGTACCACACAGGGGGCTGATAAAGAAACTTAGCAGCCTGTGGCTGGGGAGAATGTGGTGAACTGGGTATTAAACTGGCTGAAAGATTGGAGACAGATGGCGGTGGTAAATAGCAATCACTCGGAGGACAGGAGAGTGACCAGTGGAGTACAACAGGGGTCAGAACTGGGCCCTGTCCTCTTCAATGTCTTCATAAGAGACATTGCTGAGGAACCAGAGGGGAAAGTGTGTTTCTTTGCTGATGACACAAAAATCTGCAACAGGATGGACACCATGGAAGGGGTGGAGAGAATGCAAAGGGATCAGGGGAAACTAGAGGAGTGGGCTAGGGAGTGGCAGCTGGGTTTCAATGCAAAAAGTGCAAAGCCTTGCACCTGGGGGGGATCTGGGGGCTGCATATAAGATTGAGAGGGGAGGTACTTACACTTACCAAGCAAGAGAGGGACCTTGATGTGATCATATCTGATGATCTCAGGGTGATAGGGCAGTATGACAGGGCAGTAGACAAGGTGAGCCAGATTCTAATATGCATAGGGAGGGTGATCTCTAGCAGGAGAAGGGAGGTGGTGTTGTCTCTGTATCACTCACTTGTGAGACCCCACTTGGAGTACCTTGTCCAGCTCTGGAGGCCGTACTACACAAGGACATTGACAGTGTGGAAGTGGTTCAGAGGAAGGTTACTAAAATGGTGCAGGGGCTGCACAAGAAATCATACAAGGAGAGGCTGTGGGAGTTCAACATGTACTCTAGAAGAGAGGAGATTGAGAGGGGACATGATTGAGATTTTTAAGTACCTCACAGGGGTGAAAAATGTGCAAGGGGGGAGTCTCTTTCACAGGAGGAGGAGGAGCACCAGAATATGGGGGCATGCTATAAAGCTTTGGGGGAGGAGTTTAAGAAGGATGCCAGGAAATACTTCTTCACAGAAAAGGTGGTGGATGCTTGGAACAGCCTGCCAGAAGAGGTGGTAGGGGGTGAAGACTGTCGGGAATTTCAAACCTGCATCTGATAGACACATGGATATAATTAATACAGGCAAGGGATTTGGGAGGGACACCTGTGATCAAATAAAGTCAGGGGTATAATGTGAAGCAAGGAAAATAGGGTAGTCTAGATGGACCTACAGGGCCTTTTCTGCCGACACATTCTGTGTTTCTCTGTTTCTGTTTCTAATCTGCTGCCGAATACGAAATTGGTATTCTCAGTAATGACATCAAGGATTACTTTATGAATAGCACTGCTGATAAGAATTCCTTCAGTAGTCTTATCAGTGTAAACCTTTGCTCTAGTCAGATTTCAGGTGAAAGCAATGCAAGGTTTTTTCTTTCTCTGTTACCCTCCCCCAGCCTTGTTTTATTTTTCTGCCTGACTCATAACTTGAGCTTTGCACTAGATTAATCTTTGCCAATATTTATCATCCCTGCTACTGTTTTATCATTTAAGTTGTATGACCTAGGTTAATTTTTATGTCTGCTTGCATGCATGCTCAAGAAACATTATATGGCAGCTGAGGAGAGAAGCGGGTTGAGGAGGTGCAGCACTGTGGTGGCCAATGCCGGCACTGCATTCATGGGCTTGGCAGTGTTCAACCAGTGCAGGTCCACTGTCCTGATGACACTGGTTCTCCAGAAGTGACCCCAACTTGAAACAATTTGGCCACCGCAATCAGGGGCCTCTTCGTCATTCAGCTGCAATGAGGGAGCGACCCATCATTGCAGGGCAGTACTTTGCTTGGTGTAACATTTCCATGAACATGATGGCTATCGCTGTCTGCCTCAGAGCCCATGAAAGCCAAGGGGGGTGCCCAATCCCCCTGTTGACCTGATCCGACCCAGTTTATTTGCCGATGGGGGAGCCCACTCCCCGTCAGCATAATATCCCCACCCCTATATGTTGTGTGCCGAGGGGGTGCCCAGTCCCCCTCAGCATCATGTCCCCTCAAACAGTCTTTCTTTGCTGACAGGGGGCCCAATCCCCGTCAGCTTAAGCCCCCCCCAAAATGCAGGTGGTACACTGGGAGCCCACCCCAGTGTGACCAAAGCGAGCCTACAAAAAAAAACCTTCCCACAATGTCTTTTGTTTGTTTTGTTGTCCCTGAAACCATTAAAATGGTCCCTAGAGGTGTCTTGTGCCCCTTCCCCCAACCCGCAGCCACCCTCTGCACACCCCACCTCCCCACACCCCCCTCATCCCATACTTACCTCTGGAGCCTGGCGCAATGATCTTTGGTGGACTGGGAACATGTCTGTACTTTTCAAAGCCGACCACGAACTGAAGAAATGCTGGTAAGCTATATTATGGCATAAATAGGGTTTTTTTCAACTTATGTGGATATTGCAGCCATTTTTTTTACTTTTGGCACCAAATTTTCAACATGGGGTTATTGGGACCCCGCCTCATGAATTCAATCACTGTCATGGGGTTATTCGGTCCTGAAAGGTGATTTTGCAGTCACTGCACGGAATCACCTTTTGGGACCAGTAACAAAATGACAGTGCTACTGTTCATGGGGCGGGCTCCCAAAAATCCTATGTTGCAAATTTGGTGAAAAAAATCCAAAAAATGACTGTTTTATGAGCATGCATTGCGCAGTTTCCACACACACTCGTAACTTCACAAATTTGTAATATTTTCACTCTAGATTTTCAACATTGGCATTTTTCCACACATCCTTATGAGCAGTACAGCTGTCATTTTTCACATTCTGGCCAAAATGTGTTTTTGCACTTCAAGCGCAGAACAGCGCAGTCACTGTGGGAAATCAGTGTTTGGGACTGATTAAGAAAATCACAGTGACTATGTTCATGAGCAGAGGTCCTAAAATGCCTATGTTGAAAATTTGGTGACAAACGTCCATAAAATGACTGTGTTACGAGCGTGTGTTATGCAGTTTCCACGCACCCTAGTAACTTCGCAAATTTGTAGTATTTTCACTCCAGATTTTCAACATTGGCATTTTTTCAGATCTCCTTATGAACAGTACAGCTGTCATTTTTCACATCCTGCCCGAAATGTGTTTTCGCACATCCGGCACACAATAATGCTGTCGCTGTGGCAAGTCAGTGTTCGGGACAGATTAAGAAAATCTCAGTGCCACTGTTCATGAGCAGAGGTGCTAAAATGCCTATGTTAAAAAATTAGTGACAAAAGTCCATAAAATGATTGTGTCATGAGCGTACATTGTGCAGTTTCCACGCGTCCTCGTAATTTCACGCATTTGTAATATTTTCACTCCAAATTTTCAACATTGCCATTTTTTCACACCTCCTTATGAACAGTACAGCTGTCATTTTTCATAGCCTGCCCAAAATATGCGTTTACACATGTGGTGCAGAATAGCGTGGTCACTGTGGAAAGTCAATGTTCGGGGCAAATGAAGAAAATCATAGCGACAGTGTTCGTAAGCAGAGGTTACGTAATGCATACGTTGAAAATTTGGTGAAATAATTCCACTAAATGACTGTGTTACACACATGAGTTGCACAGTTTCCACATATGCTCAGAAGTTCAAGCATTTTTAATATTTTCACTACAGATTTTAAACACTGGCATCTCTTCACACCTCCCCATGAATGGTACAGCTGTCATTCTTCACATCCTGCCCGATCTGTGTTTTCATACATCTAGTGCAGAATGGCATGGTCACTGTGGGAACTCAAAGTTTGGGACACATTAACAAAATCACAGTGCCACTGTTCATAAGAAGAGGTCCCAAATGCCTTCATGAGGTGGGGTTCACAAAAAGGCCATGTTGAAAATTTGTAGTGCAAATACCAACAAACGCCCAGGGCATTAGGGTTTCTAACTATAACATCCCACCCTTTACAGACTGGCAGGCATCAGGAGTGTGCCTTTCGATTGCCGACTGTAATGCTCATGCCATTCCACCCCCACCCTGCAGCCAGTGACAGGCATCGAGGTGTGCCTTGGACTCTTCAGCCCCAGAAGTTCACCTCATTCTCCTATACTGCACCCATTTCAGCATATGTCCTTATGGAATGGTGTGACTGTAAACCGAACACCCCAAGGCACACCTCAACATTTGTCAGTGTCTGCAGGATAGATGAGGTGAAATTTCATGAACATTATGGGTGATGACCCAAATGCATACCCAATGCCTGTCCGTCTCTGCTGAGTGGAGGTGGGGTTAGCATGAAGTTCAATACTTCACTGCCATTCCTATTCTTTTTTTTTTTCCAATTGTTTAACCAGGTGAGACACACTAAGCTGAAAGCTTTTTTACAGGTGCAACCTGGGAGCACAGGGAAGTTAAGTGACTTACTCAGGGACACACAGTATGTGCAAGTGGGAGCTGTGGAATTCTGCATCTGTCTAACTCCTGCATTTCCAATGCTAATACCAGCAAGCAAACATTCAGCAATGACAAATGTTTGTTAACATTTTGTTTTTCCCTCTTTACCTGTTCTGGTGGGTCAGGGTCCCTCTAGACATTCTTGATCACATGCCTACTGAAACAGTCAGCAGCTTCCTCCACGGAGTATTGACATTGTTTCCACTCATCTTTCATTCTTGCTATGTTTCACACCCCTACAGTTCCAAGGGTCATAGCTGCAAATCCCCCAAGGCAGCGGTCGACGCTATGAAACAGGGCAGCCAGCCCCACAAAGACTGACAGTTCCAAAAGGAGATAGCACTTGAAGATAACACATACGAGATTTAGATAGCACCAGCAATCCACTTTATTTTGGAACACTTGAGCCAATTGCCCATGCCATGCCCCAGCACTTTGGCTAAACAGCCTTTTCAGGGGCATGGCTAGGAGAGCAGCCTCCAGGTTTAAATAGTCCAGTGTTATCTTCAACTGCTATCTCCTTTTGGAACTGTATGTTCCACCTCTACCCTGCAAGGGCACAGCTCCAGATGGGAAACCATTCTGACCTATTAAAAGCTGGATTGGAACAGGCCCACCCACCACACTCTGACTGATACTTGCCAGCACAGGACTGGACGTATGACAGCTCCGTGTCCCATACCAGCACCCTATGTCACACCAGTGGCAGTATTCCTGCCCATGACGTCTTCCTTTGGACCACTGGGGAGCAGTTTAGTAATGACAGGAGTCACCCACTCTCTTAGTAGCAGGAGGTGTCAGAGATTTATGCCCAGCCCTGAGTTCATTACATCGTCTTATACATCAAGGGCTAGACATTCAAAGGTTAGTGCAGGCACTAAGGAGTGTTTGCCCATGCTAACCAGGTTTTGTGCTTGGTTTGTGGGTGAGGTCTATATTCAGAGACTCCTGTAGCATGGGCAAAACCATTAGAGCCTAAGCACTAACTTAATGCTGTCACCCATGCAAATTAGCTGGACCCCCTGCATACAGGCACAGCGGCAGTTTTAGAGGTCTGCGTTGGCAGTGAATGGCACCCAAAGGAGTAATATGTACCACCTTTGCAAACTTAGTCTTAACTAGGCACAAAGCCCTGGTGGCAGGACAGCTCTACTGCAGCCCATTCCTTCCTCCATCCTCTGAACCCCTGTCCTGGTGCAACGCAGGATGTCCTGGTGTCTAGTGGCACCCCCACCCTTCAATTTCCCCATCCTGCTCTGGTCTAATGTTGCCTAAGGATCTACTGGCACCCTCACCCTCTGATCCCCCATCCTGCTCTGGTCTAACATTGCCCTGGTGTCTTGTGGTACCTCCCAACCTCCAATCCTCCATTCAGGGCTGTTCTGATGTTGTTCTGGTGTATAGTGGCTCTAGTCACCCATCCTGGTCCAGTCTAATGTTGCACTGCTGTTTAGTAGCACCCCCAACCCTCTAATCACCCATCCCAGTGCCTGCAATAGAGTTCCTAGTGGCTAGCAGTACCCCCCAAATACCGGTCCCCTACATGCTTATGTATGCCCTGGTGGCTAGTGGTACCCCCACCCCGGATGTCTGTCCCCTAAATGCAGATGTATGCCCCAGTGGATAATGACACACCGTGCGCCCACCAAGCATCCATCCTGGTGCTACCACTGATTTCCTGGTGGCTAGCAGACCCCCCCCCAATCACCTCCATTGCACCTCACTTGGGCAACATGCATTTGCCTACCATGCCCTCCTATGGATGAATGAACTCCCTGGGCACCTATTGGCCACCAATTGCCTGGCACAATTCAAAACTGACCTCAAACAGCACCTAATAACACTCTCTAAGTGCACCTGCCCCTGAATCCAGCCACACCTGCTCTCTCTGCCCTCCAGCAAGTACTAGGAAAGCCTCAGGTACCCCTCCATTTGTCCCTTCTCATGACTTGCCTCAGCAATCAGTTTACGTCATGCTCCTTCGGCACTGGCCACCCCCCCTCCACCAACTCACAGTCCCATGAGTTTCCCTAACAGTCACTACTAATGCAGGCTGCCTGACCATGCCCCCTCACACCACACCATTTTACCCTAGCACATCTTTTCTGCTCAGCCTCTCTTCATCCCACCTTTTCTACCTATACCTTATCGCCCTTCTTCCCCCACCCTTCACTTCCACCGCAGTACATATCTCTCTCGTACCTCCTTTCTTCACCCCACTGCCAGCTATCTCCGTCCCTCTGAACTTCTGACAAGACACTTTGTGGCTGCTTATACCTCCCCCCCCCCACCCTCATAAAGTGTTTTTCTTGTTATTTTAACTTGTACCTATGTTTTGAGTTATGTTGTAAGTTCTGAATCCATGCTGTATCATTCATTGTAATGTAACTTTGCTTTCTCCTATTGTACTTTGTTTTGCAATCTATGACGTGGAACCTTTGTAAAAGAGCTTGCTCACAAAGGTCTTTTCTGAATCACTTAAATAGATAAAAATAGATAGATCACCCAGCCAATATAGGTCCCTGTCCCCCAAGTGTTCAGTGGCATCCTCCCACCTCCTGGCCCATGAAGTCAAGCCAATCCCTCGCATCCAGTGGCACCCCCTGGACTACTGGTCACTACATGGATCACCAAATAGTGACAGTTCCAGGGCAATCTGCCCACTCCTCCCACACCCAGCACAGCATCCATCCAAACCCTCTTCACCAGGCAGGACAGAACCATGTGCCACATCCCTCTATGGTGACTGGCATGTCCCTCCTCTCATCTCCTCGGCCAGTCACCATATGAGCTGCAGAGAGCATGCATACAGTATATAGTATACATGCTGTACACAATGCTCTCTGCAGCTCATATGGTGGTCAGCCAAGGAGGTAAGAGGAGGACTGTGCTGGTCACTGTAGAATGATGCACCATACGGTCCCATCCTGCCGGTAAGGGAGGGTGGGTGGGTGTTGTTCTGTGCTGGGTGCAGGAGTGGGTGGGTGTATGTGGAACCACCACTATTCAGTGGTCTGTGTGGCAACTGGTGGTCTGTGAGGGAGTACCACTGGTGCCAGGGCTTGGGTTGGGAACATGGCCCAGTAGATGGGGGATGCCACTGGACACATGGGAGAAACAGACCTATACTGGATGGGCAGCCAGAGCTGGAGGGGGTCCACTAACTATCAGGGAATCAGCAGTAGTATGGGATGGGTACTTGGTGGGTGTGGGGTTCCACTAGACACAAGGGCATACCTCCATATTTAGGGGACAGGCATCTGTGGGGTCAGCGGTACCACTAGGCACCAGGAACTCTACTGCAGGCACCGTTATGGGTTATTGAAGTGTGGGAGGACACCAGGGCAACATAAGACTGGACTGGACTGATATGGGTGATCAGAGGGTAGACGTGTCACTAGACACCAGGGCAACATTACACCACACCAGGGCGGGGGATTGGAGGGTGGGGGATGCCACTAGATACCAGAACAACATCAGACCAGATCAAAATGGGAGATCAGAGGGTTGAGGGTGCCACTAGACACCAGGGCAACATTACATTGGGACCGGGATGGTGAATTGGAGGGTGGGGATGCCACTAGACACTAGGGCAACATTAAACAGGACTAGGTTGAGGGACTGGATGGTGAGGGGGGGCCACTAAACACCAGGGAAACATTAGAACAGATCAGTATGGGTGATCAGAAGGTGGAGGGGTGCCACTAGACACTAGGGCAACAGTACTCTGAACCGGAATGAGGAATTGGAGGGTGGGGGTGTCACTAGACACTAGGGCAACATTAGACCAGACTGGGATGAGAGATTGGGAGGTGGGTGATGCCACTAGATGCCAAGGCAACATTAGACAGGACCAGAATGGGGGATCAGAGGATGGGGGTGCCACTAGACCCTATGGCAACATTGGACCAGACCAGAATGGGGTATTGGAAGGTGGGGGTGCCCTAAGACACCAGGGCAACATTAGATTGGATCAAACAGGAGATCAGAGGGTGAAGGATGCCACTAGATACCAGGGCAACATTGTAATGGACCAGAATGGGTGTTCAGAGGGGTAGGGGGGCCACTAGCCACCAGGGATGACATCAGGTTAGGTACAACCATGATGCCGCCTTTCAATGCAAATGAACCCATAATGGGTATGATCCTAACCCCTTAGTGCCTTGCATGCCCAATGAGCTAATTTACATTTTGGAGGCAGAATATCATGCCACAGCTCCTGGCACTATTTGGTCTGGGGGTGCAGTTCCCTATGGGCTAGATTGGGAGGTGGGTGATGCCACTAGATGCCAAGGCAACATTAGACAGGACCAGAATGGGGGATCTACACCTCATGACCTTATGTGACCATCTACGAATCCGTGGCGCCCCTGGTACCAACTAACCTCTATCAACTGTATACTCTTTACAAACTGTGTTATGTTTTTCTCTTTGAATGACCCTTGGACTTTTGTTTTTTTTCCCCTGGGCAATGCAATTTTTCTCTGAATGCTGGTACTTGCTACATGCTCTCTGTCTCTGCCTTACAGTTACGCAACCTCCTGTATGAACTGTATATATATTATTTTTTAATTTTTTTTTGTATCTGTATGCTGTACCTTATATACAAATTGTAAATGTATTTTCGAGCTGTATACTGTACCCTAATGTAAAGTTGGTGGTTTTATTCACCCGGGTCGCCCCTGAAAAGGGACCTTTGGTCTCAGTGGGTTTGCCTGGTAAACAAAATCTAAATAAACAAATAAATAAATAAATATAGCCCAGGTCCATGTCGGGGGCAGCATAATTTGACTTAGTGCTACACTGATACAAGCCGATATTCAATCAAAGAGCACCAATGTGCTATCCAACTGAATATCACAATCTCTGGGTCTGGTGCACGCGCATTCTGATATTGCACTTTTTTAAATAACTAGCCTCAGGCATAGTATCTGCCATCAGGATATCCAGCATCATTCATTATGCTTTCTTTCTACTTCTTCATGTTTTATGTGACCTCTGTACCAAAGTGGTGGAGTGAAGCACAGCCTCGCAAGGCTGTATAATGAGATCAGGGCTGATAAGTGGAAATAATAACACAGATTTTAACCAAATCTTCAACTATTGGTGCTAGTGATATGATTTCAGATCATGTGGGATGCCTTCTTTTCACCCATTGACATATGACACCACTAGGTTCCCTGTCAGCTTCCTGTGTCACACCAATGGCAAGTGATCAGTCTCAGTGGCTCAGTACTAAATGTCAGTGGCTCAGTAGGTAGCACAGTTGCCTCTGAGGGGTAAAGATTGGATGGTTGTGGATTCTAGCCCCAAACCAGGCACTTGGGTTAAATACTCATAACCGACACTGTTGTCCCCTACAAGGGGGGTGCTGCACTTGTGAGGTGCCATCCTTCAGATGAGAAACCTGTGCAGGGGAATTTTATTATAAAAGAACCATAATAAGATACAGAATTATATAATCACAAATATACAAAAATAAAGAAAAAAAACCCTAGCAAATCAGTGGGAAACTTAATAAAACTTCTCACCACCAGAAAACACAAATTAAAAGGAAAGAAAAAAGATACCTTAAGCTCTTAACAGTGTCTATTCTAACTCTTAAGGCACAAACAGTTAAATGGTGCTCAACAAACATGCTCCAGCCCTTCTCATGGTATCTAAGAATTTTTGTGTCTGTTAATCGGTGAAAACAGCTTAGGTCACAGTACACTGCTAAGCATAGTACAATGCTTTCAAAGCAGCATCACACATTTTAATAACAGAAGCATAGGGCAACTTTGTTTGCTATAACACCAACTGGCATCTTGCCTGCCACAGATAAAATTTAAGACAGATGATAGTACTTTTGTGATATTTCTGTAATTCTGCTGGAAAGTCACCTAAAACTAAACAGTACTTGACAATAAAAATGCTTTAAGGATTCAGTGTCCACTCCACATTCCAGATTAGGGCAGGATGGGAAGGGTGTTAGCGTGGCTCAGTTGGTAGCACATCCACCTCTAGACCAGAAGGTTGTGGGTTCTCATCCCACGCTGGGATTGGACTCGTACCTAAAAATGCTGGCACTGAGTGCAATATTAAGGAGGTTGCTGTACTGCTGGGGTGTGCTGTCCTTTGGATGAGATGTTAAACTGAGGTCCCTTCTACCCATCCTGGTGCTGCCCTGCTGGATGTCCAGGTGGAAGTAAAAGAGTCCAAGGCATTCTTCGCAAAGAGTAGGGGATTTTCCCAGTGACTTGGCCAGTATTCCTCTTCCCATAAAACCAGTTCATGCAATTGTCCAGGTTATGTGCGAATGTTGATGTGCAATATGGCTGCCACTACACATTCAGTCACTTCACTACCAGTCTAGCATTGCTTGTAAAGCACTTTGGGATACATTGTATATGAAAAGTGCTATATAAATGCTGATTCTTCTTCTTCTCCACTGCCTTATGTCTGTGACTTCCACACACTCCTAACTTTCCAGGGGAACAGAGACTTAAAATGTCCCACATTTTTTGAGGCACTCTCTTATCCATCAGTTAATCAATTGACAGAGAGGTCTTTTGTGGTGTACAGTTCTTAAAAATAAGCTTCTGTGGACAGATCTGAAACAAAATATCATTATAAAGTTGTTTCCTAGGTGACTGAAGGATTTGTAGTTTGGTCACTTTCCATACACTCAGTTTCCATAAACTCAGAATAATATAATAAAGAAGCTTAATCAATGTTAACATTTTGGGGGGATGTTTATCCAAACAGGCACATATTTTTGCATATTTCCTACCCCCAATAGCTAAATCATCAGGAGGCTCAGTCTCACCTTAGTAGTTCCACTGATAAATATGGTGTGATGGAAAACAAGAGTGTGCACCATATTAAGTACCTCTCTCTTTTTTGGCAAATGCATCACCTATCTTTTATGGGGTTGAGGCGATGGCCCCAAAGCATTGGAAAAAAATGTTGAGAATTTCTGTGTTGAAGTGGTGGTGGGAAAACATAACTTAAATACAAGAGAATAAGTAATAGAAATTGGCAAATAATAAAGGCTCTTTTCCCTTTGTCGGTCTCCAAGAGCAGGGGAATTTCTCTGGTATCATGGCCAACATTCCCCCTGTCAATAAAACAAATTCATGCAACCCACCTCCTAGGGTGCACCTGGAAACAAGCTGTGCCAGCTAAGTGTGCCTTTCCTGGTCAAAAATTATAAATAAATAAATAAAATAAAATACATAAAAGACGCCACCCTCTGTCCAGAGCTAGGTCTGTGTGAAAAGTCTTTTAAAGCTCTCAACAGTCTCCCATAACCTTTGACACATTTGCCTCTTAGCCAGTGTCTAGGACCGGGATTGCTAAATGCATGGATTATTTTAGCTTTAAGCAGAACTCACCTGAATAATAGCCCCACACCTTAATGTGGGTGGGACAGACCCTAATGTGCATTTAGTGTGCAAACTTTTTCTATTCACAGCTTTTTGTACTTAATTAGATCATATCTGGTTGATCTTGCTGCCCTCCTACCCAACACAATACTGCAGGTGGGGCCAGACCAGGGCCTTGTCAGGTGGTAGGATTACTTCCCCCTACTCTACTGGTAACCTCTGTTTTAATGTGCCTCAGTATTCTTACAGCCTTTTCTATAGCAGCCACACACACTGCTTGTCAGGCCTTAAGTTAAAAGTTAAACCCTTTGCATAGTGTGACCCCATGTGCTTTTCCTCCTCCACTACAGCAAGGGGATTCCCTCACAATGTATAGGTCTTACGTCTGTTACTTCTCCCTAGTGCAGCACTTTGCATTTGACTGCACTAAATGAGTCTGGCTAGTCACCCAGAATGTTCAGGTCCTCCTAAAATTGTCCCCATACTCAAGAGAGTCCACCAACCTGGCCAGTGTCCTGTCATCAGCAATCTGAAACTGTCTGCTGGAACTTCCACTTCCAAAATGTTGATGAAAATGATAAAAAGCAGTGCAGTGACCCAGTACTGATCCCCGGGGATGCTGCTGAGTACCTCTCTCCACCTAGAGCTGGGGCTGTCATCCACAACCCTCTGCTTCCTGCCCCCAGGCCAGTTAGCAATCTACCTTGTGTATGCATCATGTATACCACACTAGTGTACTTTAAGCAGAGGCTTATCATGTGCAACAGTGCCAGAGGTCTTGCTGAAGTCCAAACAGACTATGTCTATGGTCCTGCCCTAATCCACCTCCAAGGTCACTCCATCAAAGAATGTGATCAGGATGGTTTGGCATGATCTGCCCCTCATAGAGCCATGCTGAGAGGGGTTAGACCCTTGGCATTGATCAAGTGATCCATTATTATGTCCATGTTAATGGATTACAAGACCATGCGCAGTGTAAAAGGCTGTGGGGTAACAGATGGACACATGCACCACAAAAGGTTTCAAACATCAGCAGTTTGTTTTATTAATTATATACAGAACAAAATAAAAGCAGACTTGTTTCATCAAACTAAAAACAAAGGAAAAATTAATGAAGCAAAAGAAAGGTTAACACAACTTCAACAAGTTCAATAAATGCCATTAGTAGCAGTAACTAGAATATCTAGGTGTTTCCCCTTCAACACCTCCTTCAAATCTGATTTCTTTCTCTGGCTATGCGGACTATAAAGAGGGCTGGAGTTAGAGATCGGTCCTTCCCATCTGTCAGTCAAGTCCAAATGTTCATACTTTTTTTGTGCACATTGACAAAATGCTAGTTTTTGTGCTACAAACATCTGGCTTTCAATACTATATTAAACATACATTTCTTTTATAAAATAAACCACGTATGCATACACTACTTATGCAAGGCACCTTCCTTCATTTCAGCCAGTGTCTTTGTGCAGAGCGAGATTATGAAGCAAGCCATGAAAGTTGAGGAGCTTGAATGCACAGTCGCAAGGCTCTTTTCTTTAAACCTATTGCCCAGCTTACAAGTCCTACAAGACAAAGCCACACCACCGAGGAGTGTTTCACACAAAACAAACGCAACCTCGGGCAGTGGTTTTTCCTGTACAGCGAGGCTCCTTTTACTTTTCAATATTGTACAGTGGCAAGTGGCACAGCAAGGCATTAACACCATGGGAGTGCTACTCTTTACCTGGGTATTCTTGTCTGTGTACAGCCGCAGTGTGTACTAAAAAAAAATTAATTCTTGCTTTGTTTTCATTCTCAAAAGTATACTGCAAAGTCAGATAATGGAAATCCAGCAGTGTACATTCAACCTGGTTCCTGAGTACATTGGAGGGCATGTGGAAAGGTACTAAATAATATTATATTTCTCCCGGAGCACAACCTAATATAAGCGGGTTAGAATGTACAGAGATGGGCACATATAATGGGGGGGGGTCACTAGACAACCAGACTGCACAAATAGAGAACATGGGTGGCCAGCCCGTGTAAACGTACAACAGAGAACACAGAGAGACATGAAACAACAGGGGACCTCCTTATGACATTCATATCTGCCTATATACCAAATTGTGCCCTTTTACGTTCTCCTCCCCACTCAAGACAAAACTCAGCATGGGTTTTGATTAGCATCTTCTGACCCTATCATTCATCTCTTCTTATACCTACACATCAGATCTCGCCAAAGGGAGAGATGGAGCCAAAGCCCACCCATCTCCTATGGCTTCACCTTGGGGTCCCCCTGTTTTCTTTTTAAGGAAAGAAATCTTCTACTTTAATATTCAGCATTGTGAAATAGAATGTCTTCCACAATTCGTTTCTGTCTTACCCCGAGGTCTGATGGTAGGTATTTCATTGTCTGTTTCCATCCCATATATAGATATAAAATCGGCATTGTTACGCTCACTACCCCTACAGTGTTTAATAGTGAATCTATAGGGCTGTAATGCCAAATACCAGCAAATGATGTGGAGCTACGATCCTTCATTACGTTAAGCCAGCATAATGGGTTATGATCAGTCCACAACTCGAATTCTACTCCCTAGAGATAAAAACAGAGTGCCTCAATAGCCCATTGTACTGCTAGGCACTCTTTTTCTATCATGGAATTGTGAGTTTCCCTCTCATGTAACTTTCTACTCACATAAACAATTGGATGTTCTTCACCATCAATAACTTGAGCTAATACTGCTCCTATACCGCAATTTGATGCATCGGTTTGCAGTATTAAAGGGCAAGAAAAATCTGAAGTACGTAAAATAGGTGAGGAACACAGCTTTGCTTTAATGGTGCGGAAAGCTTCCTCACATTCAGGTGTCCAAACCACTTTTTCTGGTCTGTTTTTCTTCGTTAAATCAGTAAGGGGGCTAGCTAATGTGGAAAATGTGTGGATAAAGCTGTGGTAATAGCCCGCTAAACCTAAGAAAGATCTTACATCTTTCTTTGTCATGGGTTGAGGACTATTAGCCACTGCTTCTATTTTGGATTTCACAGGCTTTATGTGACCTCCTCCAATTCGGAACCCCAAATATTCAGTTTCCTGCATGGCCAATGAACATTTTGATGGATTAATAGTTAGACCTGCTTCGGTAATAGCGGTTAACACCAAAGACAAATGTTTTAAGTGTTCAGTCCAGGATGGGCTGAAGATCACCACGTCATCCAAATATGCTGCACTGTAGGCAGCATGTGGTGTTAAAATTTTGTTCATGATTCTCTGAAAGGTAGCTGGGGCACCATGTAACCCAAAGGGCATTACAGTGAATTGAAATAGGCCTATAGGGGTGCTAAACGCTGTCTTTTCTTTGGCTGTAGCCTCAAGTGGTACTTGCCAATAGCCTTTAGTTTAGATAACTCTAAAGTGCTAATATATTGGCCATTACCTAAATGGTCTAAAACATCATCTATGCGGGGCATTGGGTAGCTGTCAAACTTTGAAATGGCATTTAAACGTCTGAAGTCTACACAGAGCTGTACCCCTCCTTCCTTCTTCCCAACCACCACAATGGGAAAGCTCCACTCACTGTGAAATGGTTCTATAATGCCCAGCTGCTGCATTCTGTTTAGTTCCCTTACCACGTCTTACCCAACTCTTTCTGGTAAACGGTATGGTTTTTGTCTTATGGGTATGTTTTGGGTTACAGTTATGTGGTGAGCCACATACTTAGCTTTTCCTGGGGTTCCTGTAAAAGTATCTTTATACAACTCTAACAAGGTCTGCAGTTATGCTGCCTGTTGTGGGGTTAATTGTGGATTAATGGCAACATCTGACAGTTCCCCTACAGATTCTAACCATTCATAAACTGCATCTAGTTCACTGTCTGTGGATTCAGCATGTATACATCCACAAAACTGAGAACTTCTGTTAACCCATTGTTTGAGTAAATTTACATGATAAATATTTTGTTTCTTTTTCTTATCATGTAATTCCACTTCATATGTTACAGGCCCCATCTGTTTGATCACTGTATATGGACCTTGCCAATTCATGTACAACTTATTGTCTGAAGAAGGCAGTGATAGGAGCACTTTATCTCCTTCTACAAATTATTCATGCCTTGTTCCCTTATCATAATGAAACTTTTGTACCTCTTGCTGTTTTGTATTCGTGTAATGTGCCTTTTGTACGTATTTTGTTATTCTCTGTCTCAGGTGATACATGTAATCATTTGGCATTAAGCCATTTGTGTGTTTTTCCTCTTCCCATTCCTTCTTAATAATATCTAAGTGGCCCCGGGGTTTACGCCCATACAGCAACTGGAAGGGTGAAAATCCTGTGGAGGATTGGGGTACCTCTCTGTAGGCAAACATAAGATAAGGTAACAGTTGGTCCCATTTATTTCCTTCCTCCTGTATGTACTTTTGCAGTATTCTCTTCAAAGTCTCATTGTAACGCTTTACCAAACCGTCTGTTTGTGGATGATACGGTGTAGTATATATGGCTGTAATACCTAGTGTCTGGTAGAGTAATTTCAACAGGACAGAATAATGTAGTATAGCACAGTGGTTTAAGGCTCTGAGCTGCAAATCTGGTGATATCCTGCAGACCAGACCTGGCTTTAAATCCCACAGCTTCCACTTGCATACTGTGTGACCCTGAGCAAGTCATTTAATTCCCTGTGCTCCCAGGTCGCACCTGTAAAAAAAGCTTTCAGCTTAAAGTGCTACTCCTGGTTAAACAACTAAATAAAAAAAAAAATTGCTACCCCTATCAGCCAGGATTTCCCTGGGTATGCCCACCCAGCTAAAGATCTTACTTAGCTCCTCTGCAATTTTCGGAGCAGTAACACTACAAAGGGGAATAGCCTTAGGGTACTTTGTAGTGTAGTTACAGACAACTAAGATATACTGATTTCCCTTTGAACTTTTGGGCATGGGCCCCACAATATCCATCACTATGTGATCGGAGTTGTGACTAATGGCATAGGAAGTAAAGGTACATTGTCCTTTTTACCAATTCTTGTAACTTTCTGGCATTCACTGCAACTTTTTGGCATTCACTGCAACTTTTGCAGTATTCTGCTAACTGCTCATGAATACCAGGCCAGAAGAAACGGTATAACAAACAACTAAGGGTACGGTCTCTTCCTAGATGACCCGCCAAGGGAATGTCATGGGCTATCTCTAGTAATTGCTGCCTGTATGCTTGTGGTACTAAGAGCTGCTTAACTTCCTCTCCTCTCCTGTCTGAGGATTAATACATATACGATACAGTAACCCATTAGATATTTCATATTTTTCTGGGGAAGATTACACAATGTGGGGGGAGGTAGTAACAACAACAAAAATGGAAAGGGACCTGGGGGTAATCATATCAGATGACCTTAAGGTTAGCAAGCAAAGTGAGAAGACAGAAGGGAGGGCTGGGGGGATACTGGAATGTATAGGGAGATGCATGACCAGCAGAAAACAGGAAGTTGTTATCCCTCTGTACAGACAGTTGGTGAGACCCCATCTGGAGTACTGCCTCCAGTTCTGGAGACTCTGTCTCCGCAAGGACATAGACAGGATAGAGGCAGTCCAGAAGAGGGCAACTAAAATGGTGCAGGGTCTGCAAGAGAAGCCATACGAGGAGAGACTAAAGGAGCTTAATATATATACCCTTGAGGAAAGGAGGGAGAGGGGGGACATGATAGAAACTTTTAAGTGCCTCAGTGGAATTAACAAAGTCCAAGAGGGTAGCATCTTTCAGAAAAAGAGATGTGCAAGAACAAGGGCTCAATTTGAAGATGGGGGTGGTTCAGGGCAATGTGAGGAGTATTTTTTCACAGAGAGGGTGGTGGACACATGGAACAGCCTTCCTGAGGAGGTTGTGGGGTCTGAAACTGTGGGAGAATTCAAGAATGCATGGGACAGACATAAGGCAATTGTTGTGGGGGGTAGGAAGAAATAGGCTGTTGGTTAAATAGGATCTGCAGCTTATCCTGTAGGTAGGAAAATGGGCAGACTAGGTGGGCCAAGTGGTCCTTATCTGCCGTCAAAGTCTATGTTTCTATGAGGGCCAGAGGCATCCATAAGCTGTGAGTAAAAACCTTGTAAACTAACAGGCTCTTTCTGTGCAGTTTTAAATTCATGCCCCTTTATCAAGGTTGACATATTTTTACATAAGCAACATTAGTCTTATCACCATTATTCTAAGTCCAGGAATATTTTTCTTTTCTTTTCTGTTGTCGTGACTTTCTGTCCTTTCCTATGATCCCATATACTTCTTCAGAAAATGGAAATATCTGTCCCAATTTGTCCCTTGTTTGGGATCTCGTGACCACAGCAATCAATCAATCAATCAAATCTTTATTTATACAGGCGGTCACCGTTGAGCAGAGCTCTTTTTCAAGGTGGACCTGTTTGAAACATGGATACAGGTTATGCAAACGACATACATTAGTTACAGTATACAATATGGGCAATGCCCCAACACTGGGTTTGTATACAAATATACATAAATATATAAGGTTTAGGATACTAGGTAGGTCTGGCCAGTAAGAAATAATAGCAATAACATTCGCGAACTAAAGACCTCATGTATGCTTAAGGCTGAACACCGGCTGGTGCTAGGAGACAAGGAAAATTATAGAGCAGCATATATGGATTATATACCCCAGGTGTACTAGAAGCTGTGGCTATCTGGGGGAAGTACGGCTGTAGTTTAAAGGCGGCTGTGATCATGGTTCAGACCTGGCAACGAGCCACGGGTGGTTTAGGAGCTGTTAGGGGATGAGCAAAGCAGTTGCAGACTTCACTTACAGTACATGAGTGTCGAGCCTTGAAGATGGGCATAGGGACAAGGGTGTCTAGTTTAAGAGACTTCTGTAAATTATTCCAAAGGGTTGGGAGCATGAAGCTAATTGCCGCTCTACCAAAATGCAAGTTTACTCTAGGTAGTGCAAGGGAGATGAAGGAATGGCTTTGGAACGCATATTTTCTTACTGTGCATGGGGTAGGCAGTTGGAAATATATTGGGGTAATTTGTTTGTGAGGGCACGGTAGATTCAGGGAGCAGCATTTTTGTGGCGCCTAAGTTTAAGGGATGTCCATCCCACGGTATCATACAGGATGCAGTGATGAGCAGAATTAGGGAGACTTGTGATAAACCTTAGTGCACGGTGGTACAGCGTGTCAAGTTTGGCTAGCTGGGAGATGGGACACTGGCTGTACAAGAAATCTGTGTAATCCACCAGAGATAGGAAAGTAGATTGGACCAGTCTTGTTTTGGCATCAATAGTGAGGAAGTGGCTTAGCCTGTAGAAAAGTCCAAGCCTTTGCCGAAGTTTTTTCAACAAGTTTCCAATGTGTTCTGTGAAGGAGAGTCTGTTATCAATCCATACTCCCAGATATTTAAATTTGGTTACAAATTCTAGTTTTTCACCTAGTATTGTAGTGATTTCCGGAGTGGGCCCACCATCTGTAGGGCTAGGTGAGTGGGCAAGTGGAGAAAAGAGCATTGCTTTTGTTTTTTTAGCGTTCAATAGTAGTTTCTTGTGGATTAGCTGACTTTGCAGTAGGTCAAACTCATTTTGGAGGTCGTTGCAGGCAGCCTCAGGTGGGGGTCTGCCGATGTAAAGGACAGTATCGTCTTCAAACAGGTGGATATTGGCATTTTTTAATGTAGCATTCTATGTCATTTATATATATTGCAAATAAGAGTGGACCTAGTATAAATCCTTAAGGGACCCCTCTTTGGAGTGGTTTCAGTGGGGACAGCTCGCCTTCAGCTTTGACTTGCTGGACACATCCTGAGAGGTAGTCAGTGAACCAGAACAGCGAGGTAGAGGCCACTCCTATGTTTTAAAGCGAGGTGAGGAGAAGGTTGTGATCAACGGTGTCAAAAGCTTTGCTTAAGTCCAACAAGATCGCTCAGGTGAAGTTCCTTGTGTCAAGGGCTCGCAGCCACGCATCAGTAACTTTGTACAGCGCTGTAATAGTGCTATGTTCAGCTCTGAATCCTGACTGCATCGGGTTCAATAGATTTGTTACTTTGAGGTAGTTCCGTAGTTGTGTATTCACGATTTTCCCTAGTAATTTAGATAGTACTGGGAGTAGAGAAATGGGTCTGTAATTGTTGAGGTCCCCTGGGTCACCTGATTTAAAAAGTGGTATGACATGGGCGGTCTTCCAGACCAGTGGTAGGGTGCCCTGAGAGAGGGACAGTTTGAATAGATGAGTGATGGGGATAGCGAGGACATGGTATGCAATTTTAATAAAGTAGGGGTCCAACGAGTCAGCACCTGTGATTTTTTTAGAGTCCATCCGTAATAATAGGTCTTCAACTTCTTTTAGCAAAGTGAGTTGAAGCTTGAAGAGGTTGGGGGTAGCTGGAGGTATTTGAGGGGCGTAGTTTGACATAGAACGTATCTTACAAGCTGGGGAGTTGTCAAATGCCAGATCTGCAGTTGCGAAGTGGTTATTGAAGGAGTCTAAGATCTCTGCCCTGTCATTGATAATATTGTTTCCTGAGATAACTTTGTTTGGGAGGGAGTTACCTGTAGGGTAACCCATCAGATTCTTGATACTGCTCCAGAATTTGCATGGGTTTTTTTAAGAAGCATCGAGTTCTGTGCGGTAGAAAGAAGCTTTAGCATCTTAGATAGATTTGGTGCATAGGTTACGCACCTTTCTGAATAGGTTCCAGTCGTTAGGCAGGTTAGATTTTTGTGCCCTTTTCCAAAGTTTGTCTCTTTTGAACAGCAGTGATCTAACCTCAGGGGTGACCCATTAGTTGGTTATAATCTTTGTGCGGACTTTGGTCAGAGGGGCATGTTTGTTGAGGGTCCCTGATAGTATATCATATAAGATGTCGTAGGCGGAGGTGACTGTTTTAGCAAGGTAAAACTCCTGCCAATGCAAGGATAATTTCAGGTCAGCAATATAGGCAGGTATGTTAAAGTTTCATCTTGATCTCTTCTGTCGGAAGTTAGAAGGAGGGGGAGGCTTGCTGGTAGATCTTATTCCTCCAATGAAACAATGATCACTGACGTCCAAGAAGAAGGTGCCAGCATGGGAGAAAAGGTGGGGTTTGCTTACAAGCAATACGTCCAGAATGGTACTCTTCACAGGATTTTTTGTGTTTGGGCGTGTCGGTTCATTGATGAGCTGGGTTAGGCCATGGTCATCACAAAAAGAGACTAGCGGTGCAGCTGCTTTGGACATCCAGTCAAGATTAAAGTCGCAAAGAATGATGGTTTCAAGTGATCCTTGTTCTAGGATATTGCTTAGACAGGTTAGGAGCTTTAAGTCAGCAGAAGGGGGTCTGTAGCATCCTATAAGCTGGAGAAAACATGACTGGGTGATTTCCACTTTGAGGGTAAGGCACTCATACTCGCTGGGAACGGAGGATGCAGCCGTACAGGAGACTGAGAATTTATCTTTAACATATACGGCCACACCACCTCCTCTGGTGAGCCTATCTGCTCTGAATAGGGCATAATTGGGGATGTTTACTTCCAAGTCAGTAGTTGGTGTTCTCAGCCGGGATTCAGAGATCACTAGTATATCGGGGGATGCATGGGATACCCATGCTTGGATCAGTGTTAACTTTTTGAGCAGGCTACATACATTGATGTGCAAAAAGCTCAGGCCCTTTAGCAAGGGCAAGTCAGAGGGTGAAGGAATTGTTGCTGGTGGGCCAGGGTTCAGTTCTACATTGCCTGAACATAGGAGGAGGAGGAGGAGAAGGGGTATTTTTCTGAGAGTGGCAGAGGATATCTTTAGAGACTTAGTCTTATTCTGTTTATAGTATTTAGTGGCTTTTGGTGAGCTTGAATGCCCTTGATAGTGCACACAGTCGTAAGGCTCTTTTCTTTAAACCTATTGCCCAGCTTACAAGTCCTACAAGACAAAGCCACACCGCCAAGAAGCGTTTCACACAAAACAAACACAACCTCGGGCAGCGGTTTTTCCTGTACATGTATATAAGCGGGTTGGAATGTACAGAGATGAACAGATATAAGCAGGGGGGTTCATTAGACAACCAGACTGCACAAATAGAGAACATGGGTGGCCAGTCCATGTAAACGTACACCAGAGAACACAGAGAGACATGAAACAACAGGGGAAGCATATTTTTTGGAAATAGACTCAGGTAGCAAGTTGAACAAACTTTAAACTAAATGATAGGGGGGATGTTATTATACCTATGGTTAAACATAATACTGCCAGTCCACAGAATTACACTGATTGGAATGTCCTTCTTATAAATGCTAGAAGTTTAAATAATAAATATGATGAGCTATTATACACCCTAAAACAGCAGGAGGTTCATATTTGTGCAGTTACAGAGACCTGATGGAGGGAGGATCATCCTTGGGATAAAAACATTTCTGGGTATACACTATTTCATAAAGACAGAACTAGTAGTAGAGGTGGAGGAGTCGCTCTCTACATTTCTAATAGCATAAAAATCAAAAATATTGAGTTATTAAAATGGCCTACTATAGAAGCCTTATGGGTTAAGATATATTTAAAAACTTCAAATTGTATAAATTTAGGAGTAGTCTATAGGCCACCCTCAATTACTATAGAAGAAGACTCCATGCTATTGGAGTATATAAATAGTGTTTCATCCACATAAAACGCTATACTTATGGGTGATTTCACTCTCCCAGGGATAAATTGGAATACTGTCAGTACTGTAACTCAAGTTGAAAGTGCTTATCTTGAGTCTTTTCTGATAAATAATATGGAACAATCAGTGAAGCAAAATACTAGGGGGAATAATATACTAGATCTAGTTTTGCATAACTTGGGTTTTAGTGTAACAAATTATAATGTTTCCTACCCCCTTGGATCTAGTGACCGCTCTATGGTAAATTTTACTTATAAAGGTGTCTATGGCTCAGAGATTGGTAGTACAGTTATTTATCATTTAAAAAAGCTGATTTTAAGAAATGTAATAAAGAGTTGACATCTTGGGACTGGGAAAAGGAATTTATGAACAAATCCCTAAATGAAATGTGGCATATACTCAATATTAAATTATCAACCGAAATATTAGAACATATTCCACAAATGAAGAAAAGTGATCAAGTGAAACATAAAACTCCCTGGATAAATGCTATGGTTAAAAAACTCATTAAAAATAAGGCTTTCAAAATGGCAAAACTTAGTGGTACACAAAAAAACTGGGAACACTATAAAAACCTCTTGAGGAAAACTAAAAATAATGTTAAAAAAGCAAAAAGGGACTATGAGGTTAACTTAGCAACAATGGTCAAGGATAATTACAAGTCCTTTTACAAATTTGTAAATAATAAAAGGGGGGGGCTACTCCCACTTTAGGCCCATTAAATGACCAGACTGGTAAACTGATATTAGAAAATTCCCATATGGCAGTACTATGTAACCAGTATTTTACCTCAGTTTTTAATACAAAATCTCTAGCCAAAAAAAAATCATAATTCATATACAATACCAGGAGTGCACCTTATTATAGCACTAGACACCCAAAAGCATCTACAAGGGTTGGATCCTATTTAATCACCAGGCCCAGATGGTCTCCATCCTCGTATTCTTAAAGAATTAGCTATTCCTTTATCTGGACCAATTGCAGCATTATACTAACATACTAACATACTATTTGCCAGCAGATTAGGCCTTACGGTCTATCGAGTCTGCTCGAACCTAGATCGTTAATTGGGTGCCGAGACCCTCCCATCCCTTGTTCTCTAGAAACCCCTATCATCCATCCCCACCCCCTCGGGATAGGCCATCATCTGATACATCCACTTTCTGTGTCTGTCCCACCCTCTCTTGAAGCCCTCCACTGTGGATCTCTGAACCAGCTCACCAGGCAGTGCATTCCAAGGGTCCACCACCCTCTCGGTGAAAGACCTCCTCCTCTTTTCCCCCCTCACCCTTCCACCTTCCAACTTCAAACCATGCCCTCTGGTGATACCTCCCTGCTTTAGCCTAAAGATCCCCTCCATGTTTACCCTATTTATTCCCTTGAGGTACTTGAAGACCTCAATCATGTCCCCCCTGTCTCTCCTCTCCTCCAATGAAAACAGGCAGAGCTCCTCAAGTCTGTCCTCATAAGTCAAATCCCCTAGCCCTCGTATCATCTTTGTTGCCCTCCTCTGTACCCTCTCCAGGAGCTGTATGTCCCTCTTCAAATGTGGTCTCCAGTACTGTACACAGTACTCAGGTGTAAAGTCTAACCAGTCCATTGTACAGAGGCAGAAACACTTCCTTGCTCCTAGAGTGATCCCCTTACAATGCATCCCAACATCCTGTTTGCCTTGCTAGCTGCTCTCCTGCACTGCTCAGAGTTATTCATACATGTATCCACCATGACCCCTAGGTCTTTTTCCCCTATCGAGGCCTCCAGCGCCTCCCCTCCCAAGGTGTACCTGTGTTTAGGTTTCCCGACCAAGATGCAACACCTTGCACTTGGTGATATTGAAATTAATTTCCATGTGTGAGCCCAGCTTTCCAGGGTGTCAGGTCCCTTGCAGGGCCAACCTCCCCTCTTCTCCCTCAACTACTGCTCCCATCTTGGAGTCATCCATGAAGAGACTCATTTCACACCCTATACCCTCCTGATGTCCGATATGTATGCATTAAACAGGATCGGACCCAGGACTGAGCCCTGTGGTACCCCTACCAACCTCTCTAGGGTTTGAGAGCTCCCCACAGACCACTACTCTCTGAGTGCATCCAGCTAGCCAGTTTTCAATCCATCTGACCATCAAAGGGCCTACTCCTAACCCCATCAGTTTCTCCACCAGACCATTGTGGGGACAGAGTCAAGCATGTGCTGAAGTCCAAGAATAATACATCCACAGGCTTACCCCTGTCCAGTTCTGATGTTACCCATTCATAGAACTCCACAAGGTTGGTTTGACATGATCTACCTGGCACAAACCCATGTTGCCGACTATCAGACCTCCCACCTCCTCCAAGTACACCCCAATCGTTCCTTTAGTATACTCTCCATTAATTTTCCCACCACTGAGGTCAAACCCAGTGGGTCTATAGTTACCTGGTACTTCCTTGACCCCCTTTATGGATTGGTACCACATGTGCCTCTAGCCAATCACTAGGTACCCTCCCTGTCTCAAGTGACCTGCTGAAAAGCTCCGCCAGGGTGCAGCCAGTATGTCCGCCAATTCCCATAGTACTCTGGAATGAATGCCATCCGGCCTGGAGATTTGTTTTCTTTAGGGCCTTGAGGGCTACCACACCCTTTGGTGGAATAGCATCATCATCCCCTCCCCTTACTGGTCTTTTATCCTTATCCAGATGTGACACCCCTAGGGTACCTTTCCCTCCCTCTTGCTCCATTTCTGTTGCTCCCCTGATCCCTCCCTGCGCTTCTATCCCTTCATGCCTTGCTTTGTAGATGTCCCATCCCTCCTAGCGAACACAGAGGCAAAGTACTCGTTAAATACCTCTGCCTGGTCCTCGCCTCTTCCACCCACCCTCCTTCTGATCTCAATCTGCTGAGATGGCCTTAGTTTTTCTCCGCTCCCCAATGTGCGGAAGAACCCTTTTCCCTCCATTATCCCTGTGCCAGCCGCTGCTCTTTTACTGGACTTTGCTCCCCTCACCATACGGGTGACTTTTCTAGATGCAAGCTGGTACATTTCCTTATCCCTATCCCTCTTGTTGTTTATATTTTTGTAGGCCCTTCTTTTCTCTGACTGCTACCTGTACCTCACTGGACCACCAGCATGGTTACGTGACCTTGCTCCCTTACGTTTCAACTTAGCGCAGATTCTGACTGCCTCATGAAGTCCCGTTTATGACCTCCATCTCCTTTCCACACTTGTCGTTGAGGTAATCCCTTCAAGTGATCCTTGAGAATATTTCCCATGCCCATAAAGTCTGCCCCCTGAAGTCCTGCCAGTGTCCTAGATCTCACCCCACTCCCCCATGCTTATTTGAAACCAGACAGTATTGTGGTCACTCCCAGTCAGGGGTTCTGTACAACTATGTCCCTTACAGATCCCCATCTGCCAGAACCACATCCAGGACATGCCCCTCCTTGTGGGCTCCATCACATGCTGTGTTAGAACACATCCTGGAAGCCATCTAGCAGCCTCTGCTCCTTGGCCACCCTAGAGGACATGGTTCCCCAGTTTGTACCTGGCATATTGGGTCCCCATCAACACCACTCCTTCCCCTTTTGGACCACACTGGGCAATGATGTTGTCCAGCAAACCATCCTCTAGAACATCACTCATCCTGGGGGCCTATATACTACTCCCAGCTTGACCTTATCTCCTGCTGGGGATCGTGGGTGACCCATAAGACCTCACGTTTCCCTCTGCCTCTTCTACCATAGTAATTTCTATATCATCTCTAATGAACATAGCCACTCCACCCCTCTGACCTCCTTTCTATCCTTCCTAAGCATAGTGTCCCTGTACATTTAGGTCCCAGTCATGGTTTTGTTGTACGTCTCCGTGACCGCCATACATCCACCCCCCTCGAACAGCATGGCCTGGAACTCCGGCAACTTGTTTCCCAAGCTCTGGCATTTACTAACACCAACCCCACCCCTTTCCTGATCCTCTTCTGACCCACCCAGATTCCTTATACTTCCATCCTCCCCTGCTCCTCCTGAAACCTCCACCTCAGTCTGTTTCCCCCTCCCCTCTTGGCAGCGGCTCTCCCTCATCAGGAGGAGGGCTTCTGGTCAGCCCCTCCCTCATCCCTTCCCCCCCTTACAAGTTTAAACCCCACCTTTCTTGTATGTAGTCAGCCATCCCCTGTTTAAGGACTTCCTTCCCTAATGGGGCAAGATGAAACCTTATTCATGAGATCCATTGAAGAAGGACAGGTTATTGATGTATGGAGGCATGCTAACGTGGTGCCTATCTTCAAAAAGGGTTCTAAGCATGAAGTATCAAACTATCTGCCTATTAGCCTGACATCTATCCTAGGTAAAATCCTCGAGGGAATTATCAAGGAATATATAGGGGAAGTAGCTCAATCTGATTATTCCCAGCATGGTTTTGTTAAGGACAGATCATGCCAGACAAATCTGCAGGAATTCTATGGCAGGGTTAGTATGGCCTTGGACAAAAATGAGGCAGTGGATGTCATTTTTTTGGATTTTTCAAAGGCCTTTGATAAGGTCCCTCATGGCAAACTGTTAGATGCATTGATAGACATGGGTTTAAGTGGTAACATTACCAAATGGGTGGAATCATGGTTTACCTGTAGAACCCAACAGGTTTGCATAAAAGGCTCCTATTCAGGATGGGAACAGGTGTCTAGCGGAGTCCCACAGGGCTCTGTGCTCGGCCCATGTCTCTTTAACATATATATTTCCTCATTAAGTACTTCAGCTGGAGTATGGTTAACCAAATTTGTGGATGACACTCGTATTGGGCATATTGTAAACAACCTAAAGGATGTAAATACTCTACAGTTTGCACTCGGTGAACTTGAAACCTGGGCAGATAAAAATAAACTACATTTTAATGTTAATAAGTGCACAGTCATGCACTTTGGGAAAAATAATTTACTAGCCAAATACAAGTTAGGAGGCAAATTATTGAACGAGGTGGAGGATGAAAGGGACCTGGGTGTAAGGGTAAAAAATGATTTAAGTCCAAAACTTCACTGTCAGCAAGTTATTAAAAAGGCTGGAGGAATACTTCATTGTATAAATAAGCATATCCAAAGTAACAGTAGCAAAGTGTTACTCCCCTTGTATACTTCCTTGGTAAGGCCACATCTGGAATATTGTGCTCAGTTTTGGTCCCCACAAGACCAGAGCTCAAAATATGCTCTGGAAAGAATACAGAGGAAAGCTACGAGGAGGATGCATGAGGTAAAAGACCTAAATTATGATGACCGTTTGAACCAGTTGGGACTTTTTTCCTTGGAATATCGTAGGATGAGAGGTGACCTTTGTATGGTTTTCAGAGCACTCCATGATGATCTTTTATGGTACCAATTGGGACTAAATATTAGAAATAACATTTATGAAACACGGGCACATCCTTTGCAACTGAAGGGAGAATGTTGTAAAACAAAAAAAAGAAGCTCCTGGTTTACAATAACAGTTGCTAAAGTCTGGAACAAATTGCCTTTAACAGTGGTAACTAGTGATACAATGGATATTTTTAAGACAAGGCTCGATAGCTATCTATGTGAAAATTCAGTAAATGGCTATGTGTAAAAAATGTTGGCGAGCTATATGGACCTCGGTCTTTTTCGCTCTGATATCCTATGAAACCCATGGAACCTCCTTATGACATTCATATCTGCCTATATATCAAATTGTGCTCTTTTACACTGAACTCTAATGTCAGGCTGATTGGCCTGTAGCTGTCTGGGTCTTACCTTGCCCCTTTCTTGAAGATGGTGATCACATTGTTTACTTTCCCGTTCACCAGCACCACACCTATCTGGACAGACTGTTGGAAGATTACTGCAAGACGCCCTGCCAATTGTTCCTTTAGAGTCACTATGACCCTGGTGTGTATCCCATCTGTTTCTTGGGATATACCTAGCTTTCTCTTTGCCAGGTTGTCTGGTACCTGGGCCAAAATGATGTCTGCAGGATGCATCATGGTTACCTTTGATGACATAGGCCTTCCCAATTAGCAGCCCCATAACATGGGACCCTTCAGTGAACACTGAAACAGTGTCTTCATGCAACACCTCAGTCATTTCCCCTGGCTCATGCACAGGTTCTCCCTTCCTCTTGCTTTTAGGGCCCCCACCCCTCCCCTGTCTTCTTCTTTCCATTTATGTACTGGAAGACAGGTTTTGTGTTACATGCTTCTCCTGATGCTATCCTGGTTTCCATGGCGTTCATCCTTCTATTTCTGCAGTCCTTCAGTGCTGCTCTGTACTCCTGTCATGCCTAGAGGCAACCTGTCCCTTTCCAGCAGTTACAGGCCCTCTTTCTGTGTTGCATCAATTGCCCTAGGTCCCTGTTGAGCCAGTAGGGCCACGTCTTGTTTCTTTCTCCATTACTACTTATAGGGATGCAGACATCTACAGCTGCATCATGCACTTTCTTTAACAAACCCACATGGGCTCTGCATGTCAGCCTAATGCAGCTTCTCCAGACTCTTGGCCACCACGCAGGAAGCTAGAAATGATTACAGGCAGACAAAGACTAAAGGTCCATCCTGTCTTCCCTGATTCTACCTGCTTCTGCTCCAGCCTATGACTGGGTGGGTTTAGTCTGAGCCCCCTATTAGCAGCTCAATTTGTTTAGTAGCTTTACCCTCTCTTACCTCCCACTGATATCAATCCATAATACCAGCCCCACCCTGCAGTAAAGTTCTGCACCATTTCTGCCTTGTCACTTCCTTTGGCAAGCTATTCCTCTTGTTCGTCGTCCCCTCCATGAAGAAATATTTCCTTACATCTCTCTTGCACTTCCACTTGGCCAGGTTGTAGCTATGCCCCCTAGTGCAGGTCCCTACACTGCATTTGAGCAGTTGTTGACACTCCACCCTGTTGATCCCTTTGAGGTAAAGGTAAACACTCAGCACCAAGGACCCCACACCCAAATGTGGAGCCGGTCCCAATCTGCACTTTGTGTGCAAAAATCTTTTTTTTTTACTTCCTGTTTATTGTACAATTGTAGATATGTTGTAACAGACTAATTTTGCTCACTTTGGAACTGATATTTTCTATAACTACAAAACCCAGAATCCCCTGCAGCTGACATCAGAGCAGGGCTGCAGCAGTGGGAGATTCAATAGTCTGCATTGCATGTTGGAGATTTCATAGAGCTTTTATAAGCTCTGATCAGATGTTTTTCTGTCCCACCATTCTCCCATGGCTAAATACAGTCCTCTGTGTACTGTACTTAACCCAGGGAGGACAGCATAACCAGCAAACCTTAGCTCAAAGCTTATATAAACTGTAACATGCACTGCAGGCCATTGAGTCTCCTACTGCTGCAGCCCTGCTCTGATGTCAGCTTTGAGAGTTCTGGATTTATGGTAGAAAATGTCATTCTGGAAGTAAAAAAGGACATCACATTGCTGGAGAGAGTCCAGAGAAGGGCAACGAGGATGATCAGTGGTCTGGAGGGGTTATCATATGAGGATAGACTCAGAGAGCTGAACATGTACTCTCTGGAGGACAGACGGGATAGCAGTATATGATAGAGACTTTCAAATGCCTGAAGGGGTTCAACAGAGGGAACAATGAGTGTCTGTTCAAATTGAGGAAGGAGGGCACTATGTGAGGCCATAGTCCAAAATGAGCAAGGGGAGGTACAGAGGGAGGCGAGGCGGCATTATTTCACAGAGAGGGTGGTGGAGCCCTGGAATGCACTGCCAGATGTAATGGTAAAAATGGGAACTGTGGAAGGTTTCAAGAAGGATTGGGACAGGCACAGGGTGACGGTACGGAGGGGGGGTAAGGCAAACACCAGAGTTGTACAAGGTGGGGAAGTAGGTGGGAGGGGGACATATGGGGGGAGGTAGAGCAGCTACTGTGCATTACGAGTGAGCTGCAACAGGCAGACAAGTTAGACCGTTAGGCCTCACCTGCTGGCAATTATGTATGTATGTATGTAAGTAAGCAAAATTATTCTGATACAATCTACTATACTACAGTAAACAAGTAAAAAAAATGTTTCTGCATACAAAGTGCAAATTGGGACCAGACCCACATTCCTTGATGATAGACTTATGAAACTTCCCCACAATAGCGATCAGACTAACTGGTTAGTATTTCCACTGGACCCACTTTTGTCCCATCCCTTGTGATGAGGGACTACGTCTGACAGTCTCCTGTCTTTCGAGACCACCCTTTATTACAGGACAGCGGTTAAACTGATCTGCCAATAGCTCTGACAGTACTGTCCCCCAATTTCTTCAGTACCTGGGGGGGGCCCTTCCAGTCCCAGTATATTGTTTACATTCACCCATCGCAGCCCTTTGAGCTCCCCATCACCTGTAATGTGTCCCATTTCCATCTTCTGCCTTGTTCTTTTTCAGCTTTGCGGAGCACTCCAGAAGAGGGACCCCTTATAACACCACAAATACCAAGATAAAGTATTAATTCAATAGGTTTGCCTTCCCTATATCCTCAACCACCCACCTCCCCTCATTTCAGTAGCCTTTCTACGCCCTTTCTAGTCTTCTTCTTTTCCCTAATACAATTAATGTATGCCTACAGAAGGCTCTATTCTCCTTTACTCCCTTCGCTATCCAAAGATTATCAAAGTTTTGCCTGTGGTTCTGAGGGACAGCAGGTGACCACATCACAGGCCCTCCATGTGGTACTTAAGCCGCGTGTGCCCAAGCATCCCTTGGATGCTCAGATTTTGGTTTTTGCAGCCATGTGGCTGCTCTACTCCCAGCCATCCAGCTCGTTCCTCTGCAGCCATGTGGCTGTTTCCAGATGTCTCGGCTGTTTGCTCTTCTGTGTTCCCTCATGTTTTGTTGTTCTGGCTCCCTTCCTGGTTTCTGCTTGATCTATCTGTTACAGCCATTTGTCTGCTCATCTGTTGCCTTGTGTGGTTTTTGATCCTCTGCCTAGGCCTGTTGGCTTTGTTATTCTTTAGTGTGTGTTCCTGTGCACCTGCACTTGGCCTCACTGATCACAAGCTGTCTCGCTGAGTGCTGGCTGTTTTTCTGCCTGTACTGTTCTATGCATTGGCTAGCTGTTTGTCCCCTGTGTATGTTACTTTTGTGTTCTCCTGGCCATTGCGTTCCCTGTTCTATGAACTGTTCACAAGATCATCTCAGCAATGTTTGCAATTAGGGCAGTCACCTTTAAGTCTCTTCACTGTTTCATTGATTTTATTCTTCTGTATCTGGTTAGTCACCCTTCAGTCACTGCATTACTTTATCACATTGTCCAACCTAACAAGCTATGATTTCAGCCCTGTGTGGTTCCGTTTGTCATCTACAGACTTTTTAGTCTAGGCTTCTCAGTCTATCCTATTTTCTCAAGATTGCCCTGGTCTCTGTGAGGTAATTACATACTTTACCCAGTAAAGGGACAAAACTGGTAGAGTTTTTGAGGTTATACAGACCACAGAGCAAACAAACTGGAGCAGATCTGCATGTGTTGTTCAGTAAAGCCAAGTTCTGTTCATTCTACTGAGACAGGGTCTCTTTCTAAGAGCAATAACCCTACATGGTGTCAGAAGTGGCAGTAGAATAGAAGATAAAAGGATTTGTAAGAGCTTTGGAACTTTGAAGTGCGTTTTCTAGTTAATATACAGTACTTTTTATTGAACTTTTGCATGGTCAACATGGTATATTGAAATAGCAATAAAGATTGTTGTACAGTCTGTGCTGGGTCTTTTCCTTTTGTACATTATTGCACCTTAGATGCCTATGCAGGCTTTGAAGCAAAATCTCTGCCTCCCTCTTAGGTACAATGTGGGAGAGATGTCTGGAGGGCATGCCAAGATTAGCGGAACCACTGTACAGTAGGTATTGAACCTTCAAAATGAGTTTAACTCATTATTACCTGGGTGGCCATTTTGTGTCTGGTAAACAATGGATAGATAGTTCGGACTTCATATGAAGCCATTGGAAGTAATGAGTCGCAGTGTATCAGAAGTTTTTTTTTTTTCCAGAAATCTAATTTTCACTACTGTTAATAAAAAATATTAGCATACCGATCAAGTCTAATTTTCTGGGTACCTCCTATACTGTGCACCATGATTTTTTTTCTCAGTCCTAATCCTTGCCAGGTCTACAATGCTATTTCTAATTCAACTGTGGCAGCAATCAATTTTTTCTGGAGAAAAAACTAAATTAAAGCATTTATAAAATACTCACATTCTGGTGGAATTAGAAAACTGTACCATCAAATAAAACTGGAAGATTCCTGGAGTCTTTTATGGTAAAGAAAAAAAACGGTGTCAAATTTTGTCCAGTTTCATTGCACTGTTGCTTTAAGAACCATTAGCTTCAGAAAGACATAAGGGGAGTACAAACAACCCTCAACATGGCATCCTTTCACATATCTCCACCTGAAAATCAGAAGAGCGACCCAAATGGGTCAGATAGTTTTGAATTATTTTTGCATGCTTCAGGTCTACTAGAAAGGGAGGCGAGAATCCACTCCATATGGGAAAAAGCTGATGATAGTCTTATTCATTTGACCTACTAGCTGAGGCAAAGAAAAAAGTTTGAAATGGTCAGAGCCAAATTTAATTCTCATTTTGTGGCGTGCTGCAATGTTATATTTGAAAGGGTTACATTTTGCCAGTGCAAACAATAGGAAGGAGAGTCCATGTAAAACTTTTATAAGAGCACCATTCTGTCTAGCTGAGCGTTGCGTGTATAGGATTGTTGTCAGTCTGAGCAATGCTAAGCTGTAAGAGACTTCAAATGGACTCTGAACTCACCCCGGCAAAAGCTATGAATCTGGCACATCAGAGGAGGTGGTACAAAAGCAGCAAGCTATTCTATGAAACCAGACACAGGAAGGAACTACAAATTCACAGTTAGATGAATTGCATATCAAGAAGGGATCTCCCTAGTTTGACAATGATTCCAAAACAGGTCTAAATAAGTCAGATCCCTCACAAAAGACTAAAATGTCACCATAACAGAAGTAGAAACATGCTCAAGATGTGGGAATGCTCTCACACATCATCTGTTTTATTGTGGCGTGCTCTGAGTCCCTGGCTAGGGCACTATATAATTAAAATTCCACCCCCCTCCCCTGAGGAGACTGGAGGTCATGAGGGCTAGTGCTTGAAGCCCTCCCTGCTGCAGGATAACCCAAGAAAAGCAAGCTGAAAGATTCCACCCCTTCCCCCGAGGAGACCGGAGGTCATGAGGGCCAGTGCTTGAAGCCCTCCCTGCCGCAGGATAACCCCAGAAAAGCAAGCTGAAAGATAATTTTACCTCTGTCCAGACAGCAGTCGCGACTGCTGGAGAAAGACTGCTCGGCTACCTCTGCTTTTGGTGCCTTTTTCAAACAACGGCTGCCTACGCCCCCTTCTCACGGCCGAAAATGCACTGCAGTTTGGTGCTCAGGCTAGGCCCACCGCCCCCACCACCACCGTTGGTCGGCACTCGAATTTATAGGCAAGAGTTGTCAAGTGACGAGGCGAAATAACCTATCAGCTCACTTTTCCAGCTGCAGGTTATACTAGGTTACCACTAGAGGCCACTGCAAAATATCTATCTCTATCAACTTATATTATGTTATCCCTGCTACTAACAGCCCTCCTGACTTCCAGGATCCTTTGATATGCTCAACAACCCCCTCTAGAGGCACCAAAGCCACACTACCACAACTTTTCCATTTTTTTACTTATTTACCTATGATGACAACAGACCCAGTCTCAGCAACACCTCATAAGCAAGCCAATCTGATCATGCTGGCTTATACTCTCACGCTGTCACTCTAACCCTCACACCCTCACATGCTACTCATTGCACCTTAGCGCTCCATCACATCCCAAGATCACAACCCCCCGCCACCACGGCTAACACCATAACCACCCCCCCCACACTTCCCTAGCCCTTCTAGCATGTGTCATTCACAGTCTCCCTGTCCCTACCTCCAGTGATAAAAGCCCCACATCCTACCAATACCAACGACACTCATCCAAACTCTGCAGGTTGGCCCTCCTACGGCACACCCTCCTACTTCTATTTTTATCGGGCAATATCCACCCCAACCCAGGACCACCCAGCGCAAAGGCCTCCCCAAACCACTCTGGGGTAGCCTACTGCTAGCTACTCTGAATATTTGCAGCCTACCAAAAAAACTAACTCCTCTCCAAGGCTGGGTTACCCAGCATACACCTGACATCCTAGCCCTCTCGGAGACCTGGCTGTCCAATAAAATACCCAATAATGCTGTCCCCCTCAGTAATTATTCTCTCTTCAGGACCGATAGGGCCAGCAAGAGAGGCGGTGGCTGTGCAATTTATGTTAAATCCCCACTCCATGCCACTGAAGTTAACACCCCCGCACCACAATATGGCGCCCAGACACTAACAGTCAAACTCAATCTGGGCACCAAAACGCTCTACATCATTTCTGCATACATCCCCCCGAGAAACCAAAAACTATCCTTTGATTCTATCCTCCACACTATCTCCAACCTATCCAATACTAGTGAACTCATCTTAATGGGAGACTTCAATGTCAACTGGCTATCCCCTACCTCGTCCAGCTTCAAGGACGCTGCTCTGGCATACGACCTAACCCAAATCGTCACCTCTCCTACCAGAAGGGACTATAGAACTGGGGCCTCCACCCTTATAGACCTTATCTTCACAAATAGGCCACAGAACCTCTCCCAAGCCTCAGTGCTTCCAGATTCAATTAGTGACCACTCCCCAGTGGCCAGCTGGTGGTCGGGCAAACTGCCCCCTGCCCCCCCAATAATCTCCATGCAGAGACGGCTAAAAGGAGGAGGAGGCCTATGTAAACTCATAGCCCATCTAGCTACTAGCGATTGGCTCCCCATTTACACCACGCAGTCTGTAGACCTAGCTCTCGCTCACTTTATAACCACCTTTAACAAGGCCTGCGACATTTTGGCCCCCCTCTCCAAACAAGTACTTAAATCTAGAACCACCCCTTGGTTCACACCCTCAGTACTTAACCTGCTCCAATTGAGGGACAACCTTTGGCATAAGGCCCTTGAATCTCAAAGCACACATGATAGACAGCTATACCGAGCGGCACGCAATAAATGTACATGGGCCATACGACAGGCTATGGCTTCTTACTACCATCAAACTCTTACCTCCTCTTGGGGAGACAGTAAAAAATTCTGGAGCAACATAAAAGAACTAAATGGGAATTCCCGCCCCCCCCCAACTCTCTATAAATGGAGAAGTCACACATGACCCCTCCACTATAGCAGAAGCCCTCAACACCACCTTCTCGGACCTCTCCCATATCCTCCCTTCTAAATTCTTCCACCCTGCCCCCACCTCCCCCTGACACTCCTTCTAACTCAGATTCACTACCTTTCAGGCTGAGAGTCATCTCCTGCTGGGAGGCAAAACATTACATTTCCAATGCTATTGCCAATTCCCGCTATAGCAATGATTCTCTTGATCTTAAACTCATTCGACTGACACTGGATGTCATACTACCCCACCTTACTAAAATTCTCAATCTCTCTCTCTCTGCCTCGGTCAGTTCCCCTCAACCTGGAAGAGTGCATTAATCACTCCCATTCTGAAGAGTGGAGACCCCACTTTCTCAAGCAACTATAGACCGATCTCTATACTTCCTCCTCTCTCTAAAGCACTGGAAAAAATAGTCTCTGACCAGTTAACTGAACACCTAACTAAATACAACCTACTAAGCCATGCTCAGCATGGCTTCCGGACAGGCCATAGCACTGTCACCGCACTTTCGAGCTCACCTCGTTCATCCATGAGGCCCTAGACCAAGGATCTATTGCAGGTGCAATCTTTGTGGATCTTACCAAAGCATTTGACATGGTCAGTCACGATCTTCTGCTTCGTGTCATTCCACAGCTAAATGTGGTCCCCGAGACAACTGCCTGGTTCAAGGACTACCTCTCAGGCTGGTCACAGCAAGTCAGGTTAAATAGCACCATCTCCTCTCGCAAAACAGTGTGCTCTGGGGTCCCACAGGGGTCTATCCTCGGCCCTCTTCTCTTTTCCCTCTTTTTAAACTCACTTCCCAAGGCATGCAGTGGTCATGTGCTTCTCTATGTGGATGATACGGTACTATTTTGGAAACACCCTCAACCTAGCGCCCTACAGCAATCCATACAGGGTTTCTTTGGGGAGCTAGAATCATGGTTCGATGAGCACTGCCTGATCATCAACTATAAAAAAACTAAATCCATGATCTTTGCGTACCGTCAAAGCCCACACAGCCAATCGGCACTCCTAATTAAAAACACACAAGGTACCCCCCTTGAACGCGTTACTAACTTCAAATACCTGGGTATCACATTAGATACCTCCCTCTCCTACCATAGTCACATTCAACTTCTTTCCGCCGCTGTCAACACTAGAGTGGGAATCCTCTATAGAGTTAAACGCTGTTTACCCTCAAAGGCCTTGCATCTGGCAGTCTCTGCCTCAATCCTTTCCCTAATTGATTACGGGATAGTGATATATGGATCAGCAGAACCCACTGCACTACACAGTATTAACACCGCCCTGAATAAAGCCTGTCAACTAGTCACCGGCAGAGACCGTCTAACTCATACCTGTGACCTTTACGCCCTGACTGGTTGGCTACACTTCCAACAAAGACTTCAGCACCACACCTGCATCCTGGCAAAAAAAATACAACTTCAGATAGCTCCCCTTGGCCTTCTCCCCATAATCAACCCAGCCCCCCTCAGGTGTAATACTCAACTCGCTGCAAATTTCTCATTCCAGGTCCCCCACTGTAGGACATCACTGGGTCAAAGATTGCTTCGGTACCGTGCTTCCCTTTGGCTCAATGCTCTACCTCCTCGGCTCTCTCAGACACTCAGCATCTCCCTATTCAAAGCAGGCCTCAAAGCCCACCTAATTGAGTCTGCAACCTGCAACTGTGGCTAGCTCTGCCCATCTAGTATGCTCCCTAACCCCATTAATAACCGACACAGGGTCTCCATAGACCCCATGAATACGCTTTCCCCCATCTCTAACAAATGATACCCTGAAAGCTGCCTACTACTGTCTCTGGTGAACTAAGATAAAGCCTGGACTGCACTGTCAGTACTGTTTGTGTTTATTGCTTGAGTGTGTATGTTTTCTTGTATACTGCTTTATTACGTATGTATCCATGTATTTCGTTCTCCCGCCACCCCCTGTAACCGACGTGGCACCTTTGCAAATGAGTCTGTGACTCAAAGGATTGTAATTCCGATTATATGCAATAAATAAAAATAAAATAAAAAATAAAATGTGACTTGCCTTGCCTTGTCTTCGGCAGTGTCCAGCAAAGGATGCAATGTACCACATGTGCTCCAAGAAAAGCCACTATGTAGTAATATGAGGATCTAGTAAAGTAGCTGAAACAGTTCAGGAAGATGATTATGCATTCTTGGGAAAAGTGGGCTCTAGCAAACTAGAAACCCCAGGCTAACTGAACTTCTAGAAAAGAAGTGGCTTTTGAATTTAAAATTGACACAGGTGCAGATGTGAGTGTAATCTCGGAGTCCATGTATAAAACATCTCAAATGTGTCCTCTTAGTAAATTAACAAAACATTGACCAACACCAGCCATGTCCGCTTGGTTATATTTGATGCATAGCTGTTGGGCATAGATAGCACAAAAGTTAAAATTAGCAAATTAATAACACGAATTATAATAGTGAAATTGTCATGATTCAGAAATTAAGAGGTTCACACATAACATTATTGTCTTCTTAGACTGTAACCCTGAATTTTCAGTGTAGTATTTTTATTAAGCGTGATTTTTTTATTTGAACTTTGTAACATGTCGGTGACTGCTCGTATGCCCAATTAATGTTTAATACTGGTATACAATGCTGAAACATCTATCATTATCCACCAGTATGTATCCTTCCATCTAAAGTCCCTAAATTCTTTGTAATACAGAAGAAGAATCCCTTAAATGCGAATTAAATTGTGAAACTTCCTGCGGCAAGTAGCTATCGATGTATACTGCTAAAGGTTCCATAATGGAACCACACCCCGATATTATGGGATATCCTGGTGGATTTAACTCGTCTTTGTGAATTTGGGGCAAATTATAAAACACCAGGAAGACAGGATACTCGGTATTTAAATAATCATAATCCAGGGCTGGCCCATTGGCGCAGCAGTTGGATTTCCGCTTGCGACGCCGGTGATCCGGGTTCGGGAATGAACCTGAGTCATCAGAGGGCCAGCTGGGGGAGAAGGATTGAGCATCCCAGGGACTGCTCTCCTTCTCCAGGGGGAGGGTGCAGTCTGCAGCCAGTGATAGAGGTACTCCTGGAGGAGGCCAGGGGTATCACAGCATCTGGGGCCAACTTGACTCTGAGGGGCGGGATGGACGCTGGCATCATTGCACGCTCCTGCCCCTCGCATATGGGGGGGGAGAAAATTGAGCTGCCAGCCACCCTCCATGATGCCAGCCCTCACCTCTGATTAGCCTCCAGGATGGCCCTCCACGACCTATCCCATTGTCTGCAGTACTGATGGGAGCCCGGTGCCAGAGCCCCGCCCTGGGGTGTAAGCCAGGGGGGGTATTAGGGGAAGGGTCACATCCGATATGGAGGTGGGAGCGAGGGTCCATGACCTGGTGGAATTACTAGGCAGCTGGCAGCTGCCAAAAAGTACAATAAATAAAAAAATGATCATAATCCATGTCAGTTATATAGCTCCTGTCTAAAGCATCTGACAGAAATTACTCTGGCTTGTCACTTTAAATTGATTTTCACTTGTATGACTGATTTGATTTTTCACAGCTGTGACCCAAGGTATATTAAGCACTGACAGGGTTTACAAGCCATGCCCCCTGATGAAGGGGTAGCACAACCGAAGCGCTGAAGCAGTTCTGAGTATAGGATATTGCATTTTGCACTTTAGAGCACAATTGTGTGTTATTGATTTCTTACAGTTTTTGTAAGCATTTTTATTTTCTCATCAGTAAAAATATTTATTCCTGAATTTATGTTGTCTGGAGTGCTGGTTCTTTGCTGCAGGGCTGGCCTTAATCATTCTGGGCCCCTGTGCAGCCCTCTGCCGGGCCCCACCACTCCATTCCCTGTATCCCCCCCACGCACACATATCCAACATTTACACCTAACTAACCCTCCTGTACTGTATTAACAAAGCAGTAGCAGGTCTACTAGTTTAACCAGAATCTTTTAATTAGTGCCATTGACTGCACTGAATTATTTGACTTCACCACTGGAAATTAATCTGACTGAGCCTGGACCAACAACTTAAGTAAGTACAGTACTACTGCCGTATTCATTTCTGTAAGGACAGGGACATCATCACTGGACACTCACACCTCAGATACTCTGATTTGCAAACAAGTTAAGCAATTTAACTTTTCTGGAGGTGTGAGAGAGAACGGAGAGGATCATCATAGGAGGCAGTATATTCAGTGGTGTAAGGCTCTGAGCTGCAAACCTGGAGACTGGGTTTGAATCCCACAGCCCCCACTTGCATACTGTGTGACCCTGAGTAAGTCACTTAACTTCCACTAGAAGTGGGTTGCCATCTGGGGACAAGTGACCATCAAACAGTGTGGCTCACGTTAAACTTAGCTACAGAGTCAAGCCATACAAAAGTGAGGGTACTGGACTTTAGAAGGGCTGACTTTGGCAAGATGGGAGAGTGCCTCAGAAAAGCACTAGCAAACAGGCTAGAAGGAGGTGTGGAGCAACAATGGGAATTATCAAAACTGCCATCACAGAAGCAACAAGCCTTTGTGTGAAGCAAATAAACAAATCAAACGAAAGAAAAGCCACTATGGTTCTCAAGAGGTGGCTGTGAAAGTCAGGAAGAAAAAGATAGCATTCCAGAAGTATAAGGAAACACAGAAGGAGCAGGACAGAGGCTGTACCAGTTAAGGCAGAAAGAAACAGGGAGGGAAGTCAGAATAGCAAAGGCCCAAACTGAGGAAAAGATAGCCAACTCAGTTAAGAAGGGATAAAACCTTTATAGGTACATCAGCGAGCGTAGAAAAACAAAGGGAAGGATAGTGAGGCTGAATAGAATAAGCGGTGGGTGGGCAGAGGGGACAGTGAAAAAGCAGGAATACTGAGCGAATATTTCTGCTCAGTATTCCTAAAAGAGGAGGGGAAGTGCCTAATCCAATTAACAGAAGCACTCTTGATAGAGGGTCGATCCAGTCCTTTCACAGAAGAAAGGGTTCTGCAAGAACTCCTAAAACTGAAGGTGGACAAAGCAATGGGTCCTGATGGAATTCACCCCAGAATTCTAAAAGAATTAAGGAAGGAACTAGTGAAACCACTGGCTACTCTTTTAATAAATCATGGGAGGATGGTGTGGTACCCAAGGACTGGAGGAAGGCGGATGTGATTCCCCTTCACAAAAGTGGGACCAAGACAAAGGCAGGAAACTACAGACCTGTCAGTCTGACCTCTGTGGTAGGGAAAGTGATGGAGTCACTTCTGAAGGAAAGAATAGTTGAGTACCTAGAGGTCAGTGGAGCACAGGATCCAAGGCAGCATGGGTTCACAGCGGGAAGGTCATGTCAGACGAATCTAATAGATTTCTTTGACTGGGTGACCAAAGTAGTAGACCAGGGAGGGGCTGTGGACATGGCCTACCTAGACTTTAGCAAGGCATTTGACACAGTCCCACACAAAAGATTATTAGTCAAATTAAGCCTGGGAGTGGGTCCCAGGGTGGTAGCCTGGTAAAACATTGGCTGGACAACAGGACACAGAAGGTAATTGTAAATGGAGTCCGTTTGAAGAAAGGCGGTTACTAGTGGGGTACCGCAGGGTTCAGTATTGGGTCCAGTCCTTTTTAATGTCTTCATCAGTGGCATTGCAGAGGGACTGGAAGGAAAAGTATGCCTTTTTGCAGATGACACAAAGATCTGCAACAGGGTTGATACACAAGGAGGCTTGGAAAGGATGAAAAGGGACTTGGCAAGGTTGGAGGAATGGTCTGACGTATGGCAGCTAGGATTCAATGCAAAAAAGTGCAAAATAATGCACCTGGGAAACAAGAACCCAGGGGAAGAATACACAATGGGTGGGGAGGTAGTAACAACAACAAAACAGGAAAGAGACCTGGGAGTAATCATATCAGATGACCTTAAGGTTAGCAAGCAATGTGAGAAGGCAGTAGGGAGGGCCGGGGGTATACTGGGATGTATAGAGGCATCAGCAGCAGAAAACAGGAAGTTGTTATCCCTCTGTACAGACAGTTGGTGAGACCCCATCTGGAATACTGTGTCCAGTTCTGGAGACCCCATCTCCGCAAGGACATAGACAGGATAGAGGCAGTCCAGAGGAGGCAACTAAATGGTGCAGGGTCTGCAAGAGAAGCCGATGAGGAGAGACTAAAGGAGCTTAATATGTATACCCTTGAGGAAAGAAGGGAGAGGGGGACATGATAGAAACTTTCAAGTACCTCAAGGGAATCAACAAAGTCCAAGAGGGTAGCATCTTTCAGAAAAGAGACTTGCAAGAACAAGGGACACAATTTAAAGATAGAAGGAGGCGGTTCAGGGCAATGTGAGTAAGTATTATTTCACAGAGAGGGTAGTGGATGCATGGAACAGCCTTCCTGAGGAAGTTGTAAGTCTAAAACTGTGGGAGAATTCAAGAATGCATGGGACAGACATAAGGCAATTCTTGTGGGGGGCAGGAAAATATAGGCTGTTGGTTAAATAGGATCTGCGGCCTATCCTGTAGGTAGGGAAATGGGCAGACTAGATGGGCCTAGCGGTCCTTATCTGCCGTCAAAGTCTATGTTTCCTTGTGCTCCCAGGCTGCACATGTAAACAAGCGTTCAGCTTAGTGTGCCACTCCTGGTAAAACAAATAAATAAAATCACAGGACACCTGTAAGGTTGCGACCTGTCAGGTTTTTTTACCTGGTGATCAGGTTTTCAGAGTCCCTATCAGGAAATCTAATTTTGCTCTGTGCTAGTCAGGTTTTTGAGCCATTGTGAGCAGGGGTAAACCTTAAACATTTTTTTCAGTAGCCAGGAGGGCAAGTTGATTCAAAATTGCACTAGCCCTCAATCACAATGGTACATTTTGATCACTTATACAGGAAACAATGCGAACCAAGACATACTCTGATTGCACATTTATCCTGCTCCCACATTGCTTCCAGCTCCCCAGCAGAAAAAAAAGACTGTAATGCCATCACACACAGTGACCTCCCCCCCCCCATTGTTTTGTACCATGGCCTTCTCTCTTCCTCTTCCTCTTCTCTTTCTGCACACATACGCACATGCACATACACACACACACCAAACCAGTGGATATCAAAACAACAAATGTTCAATCAAGCAGTCCTAGCTCCTGCACACACACACACACACACACACACACACACACACACACACACACACACACACACACACAATAGCTGACATCATTATGCACCTCACCACACTGTCACCACCACCCACAGGGCAATGAACAGAGTCAGGCAGAGAAAGACACTCTCAGTCCCACCTATAGTCAACTGGAGACCTGCACTTGTGGAAGTTTTTGTACTGTCTCAAGTGAGTCAGAAGCACATCTAAGATGTATTTGGGGTGGGGGCTACACAAATCTAAGGGGCTTGGGAAATAGAAATCTATAACATTTTTATTTTTAAAAGCATTGATTTTATTATGCTCTGCACCAACAATAACATATTTTTCTTTAACATTGTACTTTCATCAGCCCAGAGGAAACAGTACACAGGCATAATACTATACTATCTCTATTTCTATATAGGATGATCTGTGTACCCAAGGAATGGCTATTTTAAGCTTTCACATTATGTATTTTATTAAAGTTTATTTTTGTACCATACATGATCCAAAGTTTTGTTTTTAAGATGAAAGCACATGCTGGGTGAGAGAAGGGTGAGATTGTATGGATAGTGATGACTGGCATGGTCCATTTAGAAGAGCTGAGGACCCCTTACACTTGCCAGTAATGGCAGCCATGGATCTGTGGATGGTCATTTCAGAGTTTGGTCTGCAGTGGTGTCCAGGGAAAGAACAGAGTTAAGAGATTTGAAAGGGAGAGGGAAGTTATGGTGAGACTGGGATAAAACCCACCACCTGCAGGGCCGACCTTGTATACCTCCTCGCATTTTGTCACAGAAATATTGAATACAGACACTCAAAATGTAGGGAAATGAGAGGCACTGGTCTTAACCTCTCCTGGACTGGGTTCTTGCCAGCCACCTAATCTGTATCAACAACACCACTGTCCTCCCGGATTCCCTCAGCGACCATTCCCCTGTCATCTGCAACTGGTCAAATAAGTTTTGTAAGCCTCCTCCTAAAACCATTTCCAGCAGAGTCCTACCCCATGGCCAACAAAATAAACTTCAGCGGGCCTTCTCCTTCATCAAATCCTGGTTCCTAAATCATTAACTGCTTCTCAATCAGAAAAAAAACAAGTCTATGGTCTTCTGCAGGCCCCACAACAAAAACAAACAACTCCACTTCTCCATTGCAACTGAACAAGGAGCCATCCTAGAGCAAACACAATTGTTCGAGTACCTCGGCATCACCCTTGATCCCCACCTCTCATACACTGTCCAAATCAGCAATGTTGCAAAGTCTGCCAATGCGAGGTTAGGCATATTATTCCGGCACAGGAAACACCTAACCCCAGAAGCACTGGCAGTGGCCATTCAAAGCTCCATTGTCAGCATCGTAGACTATGGTCTTATCATATATGGTTCTGCAACTACCACTGCTCTCAAACGTATCGCGACCTCCCTGAGTAAGGCCCGTCGCCCCATCACACCATCGCCGCACCCACACATGTGACCTGTATTCCCAATCTGGATGGCTACAACTGGACAAACGCATAAAATACCAAACCTGCATCACAACCAAGACAATTATAATGGGGCTTGCCCCACCTGGTGTCTGTGCCCTCCTTAAGCCTAGACATAGGAACAGCACTACAAGGAGATCCAATTCCCATCTACTACATATCCCACAATGTCGCATGACCCAAGGACAAAGATAATTTGTCTATCGGGCATCCAACTGGCTCAACTCTCTTGGCAGTGACATAGCAACCACTCCAACACTCAGCCTCTTCAAGTCCAAGCTGCGCCTCTCACTGCTTGTATCCTGGGATTGCCCATCTTAACATTTCCACCGTTCCAGCTGCACATGCCCCAGCACCCAGCACTTACAATCAGTCTTTGCACCCCTAGCACCTTACCTGTCATATTCCCTTGACAAGGCACCCTGGCTGCACTGTCTCCGGCCCTCGCCCACCTCCCCCTTGTATCTCCACTCCTGCCCCCGCCCCCAACCACCTCCCGTACTCCCCCTTATGCCCTGCACCTCCTTCCCCCCTTTGATCTCCTACCCTCACTCCCCCACCCACCCCTCCTTCCCTTGTCTTGCTCATAGCTCAAGTCTTTGTACTAGTTATTACATGTCTGTAAGTCAATGGCTATATGTTTGTAACTAAAAATGATGACTTTTGCACGTGCTGATGTGGAACCTTTGTAAAACAGCCTCAGCTCAAAGGTATTATAATCCTAGATTAAAATAAATAAATAAAGCAACTGACCCATCTCAAATCCTGTCTTAGTCAGCAAGACTGGTCTCCCATATATAATGCACTCGATGTTGACTCGGCCCTTGATTATTTCATCACCACATTCAACGCTGCCTGCGATTCCTACGCCCCAGTAAAAAAAGTGCAAAGTCAAGGCACTCTCCAATCCCTGGCTCATGGCTGAGCTACTGGCTCAGTTAAAATCAGGGGACCATTTGTGGGCAATAGCTAGGACCACAGGTGCTCAACTGGACATTCAAAACTACAAACAGACTCGCAACAACTGCACAAAACAAATACAACTGATGAAGAGTACCTACTACAAGGAAGCCCTTACCATCTCCTGGGGAGATGGGAGAGCGTTTTGGGCCAATATTAGGGAAGTCACAGGGAAGCAGTCCAAATCCTCCCCAACCCTACTGATGGTTGATGGAGCCACCACCCTTGACCCGAAGGTCATTGCCAATACTTTCAATGCAGCCTTCACCGACCTTAGTGCTGTTCTCCCCCCGGACTTTTTCTCCGAAACTGACTCCCCTGCTCCAAATTCCCTACCTAGCACCTCAAATCATCCGCCGTTCCACTTCAAAAAAGTCAAGGCGAATGATGTCCGCAAGTACCTAGCTCCATCACAACTGAAAATGCTATCGGCCTCTTCAAATCCCATCTCAAAGGGCATCTCCAGTCCCTAAACAGCTGTGACTACCATTGATCCTGCTGTCACTCGCTCCTCCGCCCACCACGACAATGGTCTTTGGCTGGCTTACCCAACCCTCCTCATCCTCCCACCCCCACCCTCTTTCCTCCCCTACCCCCACTTCTTGAGCACCTCAGCTCACATGCCCATCTGAGCTGAGGCCATCTAATTACTGAATGTGAGACTTAATTGTATTTATTTGGTATTAATATCGTGTATTCAAGTTTATCCTGTTTCCTATTTCTTAGTTACCTTATTACTGTTTGTATCACTAATGTGACGTGGAACCTTTGTAAATGAGTCTCTGACTCAAAGGTAGTGTCCAAATTCTGAATAAATAAATAAATAAAATACATAACAAAGGCTATCTCCAAATCCAGAGCCAGTGGTGATTCACTGGACCTTAAACTGCTATCCCTCACCCTTGAGGAGGTATTGCACCCGCTTACCAGAATCTTCAACCTCTTCCTCAGCCTCAGTCAGTTCCCAAGCAAATGGAAATCTGCTGTTGTCACTCCAGTCTTTAAAAGCGGCAATAAGTCCATACAGGGGAACTACCGGCCGATCTCTATATTACCCCCCTCTCCAAGGCCCTTGAGCGCATTGTTGCTGACCAGCTTACAGACTACCTGGACAAATATAACATCCTATGTGCACAGCAACATGGGTTCAGGCAAGGGCACAGCACATCAACAACCCTCTGGGAATTCACTGGAGTTCTTCACAATTCGTTGGACAAAGATCATCTAACTGGAACCATATTCATCGACCTGACTAAGGCATTTGACACTGTTCACCATGGCCTGCTTACCAAACAGCTGCTGAATGCCAGCTCTTGTTTAATAGCTACCTGGACCAGAGCTCACAAAGAGTAAAAATCTCAGGAGTACTCTCTGACTCCAAACCTGTTCGATCAGGCATCCATCAGGGATCCATACTGGGCCCACTACATTTCAGCCTTTTCCTGAACTCCCTTTCACTATCCTGCCCAGAATAAATTATCCTGTATGCCGATGACGCTGTGCTTCTCACCCCCCATAAGGACCCACAACCCTTACTTTACAACCCACAGCTTACTTTCTCTGCTGTTGAAAACTGGTTTGCAAAACATAAACTGGTTCTAAACAACAAAAAGACCAAATCGATGCTTTTCTGCAGCTCGCAAAACAAACACAGGCGATACCCTCTTGATATCAATACAAGCACTGGTAATACCCTCGAATAAGTGTCATCTTTTAAATACCTTGGAATCTCACTTGACGCTTGCCTGTCTTATGGGACTCACATTGATAGTGTTGCCAGAGTGGTAAACTCAAGCACTGGAATTATTTACCGAAATAGACAGCATCTTACTCAGGCAACACTGAAGATTGCTATCCAGAGCTCTGTTGTCTTCATCATAGACTACGCCTCATAATCTATGGCTCTGCCTCTACTACCACCCTCAGGTGCATAACGACCTCCCTAAACAAGGCCTGTCAACTGTTTACTGGATCCCACCAACTCACACAAACATGTGAGCTTTACGCTCAAACGGGATGGCTTCAACTCGCTAAACGCATAAAGTACCTTACCTGCTTGATGGTGAAACAAACTGCTTTGAGCCTTACTCCACCTAGTGTCCAAGCCCTCCTGTGCCCAAACACTAATCCTTGTAACACCAGAGGGTCTGAACGACAGCTTCTACAGGTCCCCCGATGCCGCACCACTCTGGGCCAAAGATCCTTTGCACACCGTGCACCCAGCTGGATGAATGCCCTCAGCACTCACATCACCTCCACCTCCTCACTGGCATTTATTTATTTATTTATTTATTTAAGTGTTTAACCAGGAAAGCATGCTGAGCAGGCTACTGCTCATTTCCAGATGTGTCCTGGTGGGAGGGGGTACAATTACATAGTTGAACAGACATAATACATATAGGATACAAAGTATAGAGATAAACAGCAGATACAGGCATAGCATCGATACATTACCATATAATATATTCAGGTGCAACATACAGTGTAGTTATCCGAAATACTAATTAAACAAACAATAAAAAAAAATTAATAAAAAAAATGTATTAATTAATTAATTACAGCTTGGATGCACAGCCCAGCTATTCAGTGATCCGTAAACTGTATACACACATTAGCAGGTAGAGGAGAAGTGAGATTGGAGCATATTCATATCAAGCCCCATCATCATCATCTCACGGCCTCCAGCTCATGTGACTGCCACCCCTAACTTCCCCCTTCCCCATTGAGATCAACCACCCCCCCGATGTTCTTTGACAATGCCGTGAGCTGCTCTAGTCTCTTTTTCAGCTGCCACCCCCCTAACCTCTCACCCTTCCTCCCTGATTTCTTCTAGGTTTCTAAAATTATTCCTTGTATGTGTTATTCATGTATCCTATTTACCGTGATGTCGTACCTGAACTGATGAATATTGTTGTATGCGCTCTTTAATGTTGTATGCCCTTGTTTAACATGTATGTACTCTCCTGATGTGGAACCTTTGTAAAAGAGCCTTGGCTGAAAGGTAATTGTGTGTCAGTAGCTCAGTAGGTAGCATACTTGCCTCTTAGGCCGGGAGATCAGAGGGCTGTGGGTTCAGTTCCCACATCTGGCACTTGGGTTAATATCCCAGTACTGACAATGTAGTGCAGCATGAGAGGGGTGCTGCACTTCTGAGGTGCTGTCTTTCGGATGAGACGTTAAACTGAGGTCCCATCTGCCTGGATTGGTGGTAGTTCAGGTGGATGTTAAAGATCCCATGGCACTTATCGAAAAGAGTAGGGGAATTTTTCCGATGTCCTGGCCAAATTTCCCTCATTCACTAAAAATACCACCAACAGCTTAATCTGGTTCAAGATCAGTTGGAATTCATCTGTATCCCCTTCCCCTGGGTTGTGCCTGAAAATAGGCAGGATTTGTCTAGTGCACTTACCCGGTCAACAAAAAATAAATAAATTGTAATCCTAGATCTAAATAAACAAATAACAATATGGGACACATTTTTAGACAGAGACACATTCAGAAAACTGGAAACTAGTGACTTAATAGCATTCTACCATTGATCACACCCTGGACACTAGCTGAAAGTCCTAAATGATAATGACTCACATTGAGTCTGTTGTGGGATCCCCTCTTGAACTGCCAGATAATTGCAGCTTTTAATGAGCTGTTAACCACTCCAGGCCATCTGGAACTTTGAGAGAGATTAGCATGAGGACTAGAGCCTGCTAAAGTTGAGACTTTTTTTTAACTTCATTAACAGCTATGAAAATCTACACTGGTCAAGACAGACAAGTAGATAGTTAGCTGCATTAGCCTTGGACAATTTGCACCAATGTTTGGGCTAGTAAAACAATGTTAAGATCAACCCCTGATTTTGAGTGCTCACATACTTTTGAGACAGATTTTGTCATATCATTCATTGTTTCAGCTACATGGCCAGGTTACAGACAAGTTCTCTTGTCAGTATAGCCCTTTGTTTGTGAAAGCAATCAGCCTGGGAGATGTAAAGTATGGCCATTAATACTGTTAGCACTTACTTAACCTAATCTTTTCCACTGCAGCAAAGCTGTCCCCACCAGTAGCAGAGCCAATTGTCTTCCACTTTGATTTGCTGGTAAACATTTTCATCTATAACAAAATGTAGGCATTTTTAATTGTTTTAAATTATTTTTGCTTCCTCAAGAAAAAAAGTATGGGCCCCCCAAGGTGCAGGGGCACAGTTTGCACCTAGCTAAGGCCAGCCCTGCTTTACTGTTGCTTCATTTGCTATTTTCCAGCACCCACTCTCATCCGGAGCTCTGCCTTCTGTTGTATGCATTAGTATTTTTATTACACCAGCATAGAAACATGACAGGTATCATTTATGAAATGCCATTTGACATGTCGATTTTGTGGAATGACCAAGAAACCAGATTTGAGAGGGGGGCTGGAAAATTACACATGCTATGCTAATGAGATGGGGTTAAAAATAACCATGCAGAAAATGTGGGTTCACATATAAAATAATTGCAATGTTGTGAGTAAACATTGAAAAACTGCACTGTTTCTTCATAAATTCGGTGTTTCTATGAGATTATGACCCCAAATTTTCAACATAATCTTCATATATATATATATATATATATATATATATATATATATATATATGGTAGCATGGTAGTGCTACCATAGTTAGGGTTGAGGAGCAATTTACATGTTAAACCTAAAATTTTGCACCTTAATAACTTTTCAACCGTTCAACGGATTTGCCTGAAATTGGAATACACAGTCAAGAACCATACATCTTGCGATCCGCCAACTTTCGTACTGTTCGGATATACTGCTGCGGAGTTATTAAGCATGATCTGCACATGCGTTTACGCTTTTTTGGAATTCTTTGCTCGTCCCTACAGGTCACACGGTTTGCTCGACTGGTCCAAAATCTTCAGGGAATGTGCGGCCGGGGTCCCCGATGTGCCTTTTGAAGATTTCATGAAAAATATTGAAGGGTTCAAAAGTTATTCAAAAAACAATTTCCCATTATAAGTCAATGGGAAAAGTTAACAAAAAGTTCGACAGTGTCACAAATGCAGTTTTTACTTTTGCAAATGGCCCTTTCACTGTCGCAAATCCACCATTTTGTTTTCAGTTGGTCATCAGAAAAATGCTTGGCATTTAAATTTGGGGCCCTCTAGCAACCTAATTATTTTTGTATTCACCTAGTCGGACCCTGAGGATGCTAGGCATGTCTTTATTTTGGGGTAAAACACCCCAGAAATATGTTTTTCAAATTTCTGGAAAAAGTACTTTCACATTTGTGACACTGTCGCATGAATTTGCAAAAGCTTTCACAAAGTTCGACAGTACTTTTCCAGGCTGTGGGAAAATGACAGCAATTTTTTGTCTCCCTGCTGCATAAGAATGGTTTGGTCTTTTGGGCTGAAATTTGGAGGGAATACAGCCAACATCCCACAGATGTGCCTTTCAGTATTTCAGTGAACAAATGTTACAGAGCAGCAAAGTTACGGCACTCCAAAGTTGATGCTTTTTCCCCATAGGATAACATTACAGCGTCTGCCGCATTACAGGAATCCTTTGCCGTCCTGCTGCAAAATAACAGTTTGGTCTTTTGAGCTGAAATTTGCAGGGAAGAAAGCCAACATCCCACAGATGTGCCATTTAGTGGTTTGGTGAAAAAATATTGCAGGGAGTCAAAGTTATGGCACTCTGAACATCTCTTTTTTCCCATAGGATAACATTACGGCATTCGCCGCACCTTTCAGGGCACGTATCATGGAAACGGTGCCAGATACGGACTTTTCGTCAGAAAAATGATGGGGCTAAGTACATAACTACCAAGGAAAGTCTTAAATCATATGACTTTTTAATTTTTTTTTATACGTCGCACGGTTTCTGAGATATAAGCAATTTAGTATTCCAACTCCTCATTTTCTGCTCCGAGACCCATTATTATGAATACATTTTTTGTACTCACTGTCTTTCTCTATGCAGCTTTTGGAAAACCAGCCTGTGCGCTTACATTACTATTACCGCTTCTAGCTTCGGTTCCATTATTCGTTCACTTACTGTTCCGATCTACGGCACCATGTGCGTTACCCTTTGCGTTTTCATTTGCGCTTGCGTTTGCATTATTTTAACCATTTGTGTCTACAGTACTGTTTATCTTTGTATTTCACTTTGCATCACCATGTGCATTACCATTTGCGTTTGCGGGCACCGTGTTGCTATGTGACAAGGCGGGCCCTGCGCTCCCGATGCCGCATTACATTCACTATTTCTCATTATCATTCTCAAAATGAAGGGAACTTAGAGGCAAAAAATTCCATTTAATGCATTAGTTAGGGTTGTTCCACAGCGAAAAAGTGAGAATTCAGTGTTAGGTTGAAAGCCCCTTGACCCCTGCCCACACCCCCAATCGCATCGGGTGCGCATTGGGGTTCTGTCCTAACTCTCACACCATTCTCCTATGACTCTGCTTCTTCACACATCTAATGGGGTGAGAGTTTGGGGCCGGCAACCCAACACGCACCCCGATGCCGGTTGGGGTGTGAACATGGGGGTCCAAGGGGGGCTTTCAACCCTAACACCGAATTTCCTTGTTTTTGTCACTGTGGAACAACCCTAACTAATGCATTAAATGGAGTTTTTTGCCTCTAAAATATATATATATATTCTGTTTACTCTCTCCCCTACTCCCCTAGCCCCCTATACTCTGCTTCCTCGGGAGTCGCCAAGGCATCTGTCCCCCTCTTATCTCTCGGTGCTCTCCCATCAAGCAGTGGTTGTTCCCCCTGGATGGGAAAAGGTGGGGCATGTACACCCTGAATCTTAGTAGTCCATCGGGCCATCATGGAGGTAGATGTTGAGGATCTGTGCCCGCACTCCATCTCCCTGGAGTGTAGGAGGCTGATTTCCCATTTTCTGGAGCGTGACTCATGCCTGAATGGCAAGGCATAAACGCTGATGTCTGTCATGCCCCTCCCCCCTCTCTCTGTATGGCTGGTGCTGGTAGTACATCTGGCTTCCACCAGAGGCCAGCCATGCACTGAGCCTTGTCCCCCCTCCCTCTCCGGAGAAGGCGAGCAGTCCATGGACACTCAAGCCTCCCCCACCAGCCGGCACTCCAGCTCCCGGGCTTATTCCTGAACTCAGGTCACTAGTGTCGTGAGCAGTAGTGCAACTGCTGCGCTAGCGGGCCGGTCTAACCTAATCTTTTTATGACCCCACCTTATGAGCATGAGAGATGTCACTTATGAAATTCTGGCCAAAATATAATTTTGCAGCATGAGCATGAAAAGATTTTTTTTTTTTCAATAATTTTTTCCTCCATCACGGTCTGTGGGGCCTCTCTCAGGCATCCTGCCTGTTCCTGCCATGCCTGAAGTCCTCCGACCTGTGCCTCCTCTCTTCTCCTCCTTATTCCATTTGGGCACTCTTTTACAGTCAGTCTCCAGCTGTGAGTGAGGACCCGGGCAGAGGAACCTGGAAGGCCAGTCAGGATGGACCCGGTCATGGGCATGGGGACAGGTGCCATTACCTACCCCACAGAGTGGGCTTTTCTGTGTTCTAGTGCTCACTCCCCCCTCCCATGCGTGGTGCACATCCTGATGCAATGGCTCACGGCAACCCTGCCAAGCATCAGCCACACTGAATACATGCTGCCCTGCATACTCCAGCACCCCCAGCCTCCACTGGGAGCTGCTGGCATGCTGGGCAATCCCCAGCCTTCCCCCCTGGGGAGGAGAGCAGCCTAGCTGGTGCTCAATCCTCTACCCACCCTTGCTGACCCCCGGTGCCCGAGCTCGCTCCCAAACTCGGGTCACCAGTGTAGCGCAAGGTGTGGCATCCAGCGCCTCAACCCTCATAGCCACCAGGCCAGCCATAAAAAGATGTTTTGGAAGGGATTTGAAAAATGTTACCTATCATATTCATGAGGCGGAATGAAAATCTGGTTATATTGATATTTTGGGGTCAAAATCTCCAAAAATGGCAAAGCTGAAAAATTTCAATGTTTTTTTATAATTTTGTTGTTTTTAAAATTGTGACCCAAAATGTTCAGCATAGTCTTTTTATTACCTCACTTTATGATCAAGACAGGTGAAATGTTTTAAACCACTATATGAAAGATGATTTTTGTGGAGTGACTTCGAAAACATATTTTGGAAGGTATTTGAAAAATTATGCTAGCCTTGTTCATGAGGTGGGGTAAAGAAAATGTTAAAAATGACAAAGTTATGAGTAAAAGTTCAAAACTCATTAAAAAGCCAACAATAAGACTTACTTTCTTTTCAGTCAGTATGCGGTCGACTGCCATAGAGAGATGAGTTTCCTGGCTGTAGACCGGATTACGTTGCTGGATCACTGAGAAGTAAAAGTACAAGGGTGGAGGTGCTAAGGGGGTGAGGTGGGAGGGGGTCATGGAGACCTAGAGATCAGTGGATGGTTTTCTTTGTTATAGATTGTAAACATACAAAATGAATGATAAGCGACAGCTTTCTTTTTTTCAGGGTGCCGACACTGGGAATTCGGCATCCGAATGTGGGTTCCTTCTGGGCATATCCAGGGACAGGCACCCCAGTGTTGAATAGTGTATTAGCTAGCACCAGGGGTTGGGCATCCCAGAATGGTGAGTGTTTTGGGGGGTTCAGGGTGTCAACACTGTGGATTGGACACCTCAGTGTTGGTCTATTGTTGGGCAGCACTGGGGGTTGGGCACCCCAGTGTTGCGAGTTTTTCAGAGGTTATTTTTTTTGCAGCACTGAGGTTTGTTTTGCAGCACTAGAAGTTGGGCATCCTGGCTTTGCAGACTGTGTGAGTGGTGTTGCTTGCCAGTACCAAGGGTTGGGCACCCTGGTGTCAGATTCTGTGTGGGAGGGGTTAATGGAAGTGCCATGCTCATCTCCTTTGATCCCAGATGGTGCAACCATAATAAAGTGAATAGACTACAAGCAAGCTTCAAATTGTGCACTCACAGTCAAGTGTCATCTTGTTATATGTGCAGTAAGTAGAACTCACTGCGTGAGTCTGCACATGACATTTCAAATTTGAGTTTTAACAGCAAGAACTCAAACGCAAGTGAGTACAAAATTATTCAGGTTAAAGTGCAGTTCTGTGCTATAGCACCACAAGACTAACGCTTCACCTCCACTAAATGAGCTTCATCAGATGAAGATCATAAGATGGCAATTTGAAGAATGTAGCTGTTTTAAGTAATTTTATTGTATTTATGTATTTTGTGTTTCTTGGCAAAGTATTTTTATACTGTTATTGTTTCCTTTTACATTTAATGTCAATTCACGTATGACTGGGTCACCTTTGCAAACTGGCACTTATCTAAAGGTTTTTCTCTCCACTAAAATTGAAACTGAATTTGAAATAGTTATTCTATTGTCACTGCACTCTGAGATTCTGGAACAGTTACATGAATGTCACCAAGGTATCTGAAACTGCAGTGAGCTAGTTAAACAGTCTGTTTGGTGGCCAGGTCTTTAGTAAGCAATTGGAAGGAATTGTTCAGAACTGCAATGACTGCTGCTAGGAATGCCTAAGCTGTGCAGAACTCAATTTACCATCTGTGCTTCCAGATCATCCTTGGCAAAAGGTTGGTACAGATTTATTTCAATGGAAAGACATTTACTATCTACTGGTAGTAGATCAGCTTTATAGATATTTGGAAGTTTCCAAACTGGCAAAGACAATTTCAGGAGTTATCCAGCCCTTGAAATCAATTTTTGATCATCGTAGGATCCCTGAAATTGTCATTGTTAAACAATATGAACATACACCATTGCCAGCAGAGGGCCTTCTGGTCTATCGAGTCTTCTTGATTTGGAACTCATGTATCTTGTGTTACATCGTGCTTCCCCATGACACTCTTACCCTCCCCTTGACATAATACCTCACCCTCTAAATTTCACAAACTGTTCTCTGGTTCACCATTCTCTCTGTGAAGAAATGCTTCCTGGAACCCCCCCTCCACCACTGCTATTTATTTTTTATTTATTTATTTATTTATTTTTGTTGCCCGGATAAGTGCACTAGACAAATCCTGCCTATTTTCAGGCACGACCCGGGGGAGGGGGATACAGATGAATGCCAACTGACCTTGAACCAGATTAAGCTGCTGGTGGTATTTTTTGTGAATGGAGGAAATTTAGCCATTGCACCGGGGAAATTTCCCTGCTCTTTTCGAGAAGTGCCATGGGATCATTAATATCCACCTGAACTACCACCAGAACAGGCAGATGGGACCTCGGTTTAACCTCCCATCCAAAAGACGGCACCTCAGGAGTGCAGCACCCCTCTCATGCTGCACTACAGTGTCAGTATTGGGATATTAACCCAAATGTCTGGTGCAGGGATAGAACCCACAGCCTACTGATCTCCCGGCCTCAGAGGCGAGTGTGCTACCTGCTGAGCCACTGATTGCAACTGTCTCGTCTTATGTTCTAGTTTTCGCTGATAATAAAAAGATCGCCAAGACCTTGTTTATATCTGAGGTACCTGAAGGTCTCTATCATGTCCCCTTGTTCACTTCCATCCTTGAGTGAGTACATATTAAGGTTCTCAAGCCAGTACATATACTAGCGTCTCTGTTGAGCCTGAATCATTTTTGGGCTCTTCTCTGTACCACCTCCAGCTGGCTGATGTCCTTCTTGTGGTAGGTGCTCCAGTACTGCACACAGTACATTAAGTGTGGCTGCACCCTTGATCTCTATAGTGTCAGTATGACCTGTTTTCTTCTGATGACCTCCTAGTTAGGTAGGTGCTCCAGTACTGCACACAGTACTCTCTGTGTGGCTGCACCCTTGACCTCTATAATGTCAGTATGACCTGTTTCCTTCTGATGACCCCCTAGTTAGGTATGTGCTCCAGTACTGCACACAGTACTCTACGTGTGGCTGCACCCTTGATCTCTATAGTGTCAGTATGACCTGTTTCCTTCTGATGACCCCCTAGTTAGGTATGTGCTCCAGTACTGCACACAGTACCCTACGTGTGGCTGCACCCTTGACCTCTATAGTGTCAGTATGACCTGTTTCCTTCTGATGACCCCCTGGTTATGCAACCCAGCATCTTTTTTGCCCTTACCAATGCCTTGCTGAGTTGCATAGTGGGTTTCAGATTGCTCATGACTGCAGTCCCCAGATCTTTCTTTTCCTTGGACAATGTGATGGTCATGTTCCCAATCTGTAGTTGGCCCTGATGTTCTTGCTCCTTTTGTGCATGACCTTACACTTTTTTGCACTGATCCCCAGTTGCCAGATCCCAGACTGTCTTTCTCTTTTTTATAATTCATATTTCATTGAAAGATTTTCAAAATACATACAGTAAATAATCAGAAGGTTAGTGTGTCCATACATTACATCAGACTATCTTTCTAACTTTGCTAGGTCCTCTCTCAGGTCCCTAATCCCCTCTTCCATGTCTGCCCTCTCACAGAGCTTGTGTCATTCTCACAGAGGTAGATTTTGTCCTTTATGTTGTCACCAGTGTAATTTATGAACATATTCAACAACAGTGGACTGATTACTGACCCCTGTGGAACCCCACTCATGACCTTTCTCATCCCTGAGTGCTCCCCCCCACCACCCTTTGGGTTCTCCTTCCTAACCTGTTTGCCACCCAGCTAATCAACTTGCCCCCAACCCCTGCTCCTCCAACGTCTTGATTAATTTTTTGAGGAACAGAATCAAAGGCCTTGCTGGAGTCCAGGTTCAGTATATCCACTGCCTGGCTACTGTCTACCACCTTGTAACCCAGACAGTGGTCCACAATTTTCTTCAACCAGCTTTACAGACATTGCAAAAGAATACAGTTTCAAACATGTCACCAGCAGTTCAAGGTTTCCTCAGAGCAATGGGGAAGGAGAGTGTGTGTTAAAACTGTGACAAACATGCTTGAAAAGCAAAATATCAACCCGGCATTACTTGACTATTGATCCATACCTTCACAGTATGGATACAGTCCACCTGAACTGTTGGTGGGAAGGAAGTTGCAAACAACTTTACCAGTGCACCCAGCTTAACTGTCTCCAAAATGGTCAGGTGTCTCACAATTTTGTGAACGGGAAAAAAGACGTACTCTGTAAAAGCAGGCAACTGTGGTCCCAGTCTTTAAATCTGGGGGCTGCACCTTGACAAAACATTATCATCCAATATCTTTGTAAGGCCCTTAAGAGGATCATTTTTGACTAACTTACTATTTTTTGGATACTGAGAATTTATTAACTTTTTGCCAGCATTGCTTTCGAGAAAATTACAGCACTCCTATTGCCATTCTGGAGGTCACTAACAATCTTCATTGGATCCTGGACAGCGGAGGCATGGTTGGTGTTCCTGGACCTTTCAAAGGCCTTTTATTTGATGCATCATGGGTGCCTATTTTCCAGGCTTCAGGTTCTGGGCATGTCTAACTCATCTGCTAATTTGTTTGAAAGATTATGTCACCAACAGGTATTAATCTGTTTCAGTAAATTCTGTTACTTCATCTTCAATAAAAATTGAGACTAGGACACTCCAAGGATCCATCCTGGGGCCCATTCTGTTTAGCATTTTTTTCAGTTACCGCCCCAATATCTTGTCTGTGTCTAATACCTATATGGTATTATATGCAGATGATGACATTGCCCTATGTTGAAGCGGAGCTGATATGTCTAACCTGATTTGTTGCCTACAGATTGATTTTGATGTGTTCCAGAAGTAATTAGTGAAAAATGGATTGTTACTGAACACCACAAAACCCAAATATATACATCTCAGCACTTTGCCTTCAGAGCTCTCCAGAGGCTGAATGAACTCCTTATAACATTGCTGAACCATCTCAAACTGAGCCAGTTCAAAAAGGGAACTAAAAAAAGCACTTGCACTTGGGTCCAGTTGTGATTGTCACCTCTAACTTAAGTATGTATACGATATTTTAGCCGGCAGCTGCCTGTCTATTTGGTCTGCTTACTGAATCCCTAGGTGCATATTGTTATTCATTGTACAAACCTTAGTGCCTATGTAGTGGACTAACACTATAATGCCATGATGTGAATCCACTTATTTCCATGACGGTACTCTACTAGTACTGCATCCTGTACTCTACCCATTGATAGCTGACTGTATCTCTCAACTGGCACCTTGTATCGCTGATATTTTACTGTGCCTCTCAGTTTCTACCAGTATCACCATAACAATGCTTCCCCTGGAGCTGCCGCATGCACTCTACCCTTAGATTTCCTACTGTTTGTATGGTGCAGTATGTATTATATTCATTGTACCTTACATATTCCCTTGTCTGTAATGCTCCCTATGTACTATCAAGATTGACGTAGAACCTTTGTAAATGAGTTCCCGAGCTCAAAGGTGTAATGTCCGAAATTAATAAATAAATAAATAAAGGCTTAGGTCACTATACTGTATGAACCCAATAAAAACCTAACTGGTAGTGTAGTTGAAAGGATTTAAAATGGTACATATATGATTGGGTCAGCTATATCATTTGAAAAATTAATTTTCGCTCCACTCCTGTAACATCTTGGCACAGTCACTACTTTTATCTTTAGTGGATTACGGCCTTCCAGTTTATGCAACAACCACCAAATCTGTTTTGTCCAGAATGAAGATTTTATACCATACTATTGGAAGATTCGCTACCTTTAGTGTCAGAAATACTCATCGCTGCTTGTTTCTCAGCACATTGGTCAGCCTTCTTTTGAGTTTCATATTGACTATGTAAGCAATGACCCACAACAGGGTGTCAGTTATTGGGGATTAATGCACACTCAGGTGCATTGTGAGGCATGAGACCACAGGTCAAGTGCCCTCACAGCACCTGGGAGTGCATTAATCCCCAATAACCGCACACCCTGGAGTTGGTTATTGCGCTTATAACATGGGGCAAAAATATGTGGTTCTGGACTTTGTAACAAAAACACAGAATATCTAAATATTTGATAGCAAGATTGGAACTTTATTATGTGTCCTGCAGCCAGTAAGATCTGACAAACAAGAAGTAGAACAGCAGTGCTGAGTCTGGTAGGACAGAGCACGCCAACATAAACAGCTATCTTTTCAGGGAGTACTATCCCTCTGTGACACTACTACTTCATGTAGTCTTGTAGCATGCATTCACTCCGGCATGTGTTTTAAAACTGCAGATCTAAAACGTTAAAAAGAAGAAATGTGGAACAAGGGTTTATAATTAGTACAGCAAGATATATACTAGAAGACACATATCTAGTTTAGGAGGTTTATTATTTGGTACTGTTCCTGCTGTTGTTTTGTTCTGTGTCTGTAAGATTGTAGCACTTGTGATTGGTCTCGGAGTACTGTGCTCTCTTAATTCAGTGAGAAGCAAACAGTCGACAGATGCAGTTATTTCCGCACATTTTATGGCGCTGTAATGTGCCATAGCCGCCAATAACCGAACGTCTCCACAACGAGCACAGTTGTGATGCTAACTAATACCGGGATCTTGCCACTCTAATGACATCACACAGAGCACCACATGGAGATGGACATTTAGGAGCTCATAATTACATGCAGTGCAGCTCTGTGCAGGTGCCGTGATGAGTGGCGACAAGAACGACATGTTCTGTTTTGGTCTCAGCACACTACACCTGTATCCCTGGTTAGGGATTCTAGGCAGTGCAGGGATGCTGAAAACTTTTATAGCGTATGGTGAAACGCTGTTCCGCATGGAAATCCATGCCTGGAACAGTGTTGTTTTCCTGCACTCGGTGCGTCATAGTCTTGTTGTGCTGCACCGAGTACATCACCGGTGCAGCACAACAAGATCGAACACATTCGCGCATGCACATTTGAGCTGCCCATGGCAACGCGGAAGCAAGCATGCGGCGGCAGAAACAGAAGTAAGCTTTTTAGATACTTGTTCCTGTGTTCACCGAGTACTGCGTATGGTTGCCCATACACTATAAAAGATTTTGTATGAGCAACCATACACAAACAAGGCAGTTGTAAGATCTTGAGGTTTCCGTGGTAACGGACCTCTCGAGCTATGCTCTCGAGGTCTCTGGTTACCACGGAAACCTCTCGATCACAACTGCCTTGTTGTGTATGCTTGATCATACACAATCCTCTATGTGGTGATCTGCAGGATTCCACCATTACACTTTTGTATGATAACTGGGAGCATGCTGCTTCTCTCTCGCCATAATAATTCAATGGAAGACGTTCCATATTTCCGGACAGAAATCATTACTCGCAGCAACCGATTTACACTGTTGTGACAGGTAATAACTTGGGGGGGTGCTCAACTGTTGTGATTTCTCAGCCCTCAGAGACTCCCTTCGGTACATAATGCTGCAGTTACAGTGTCATGTGCAGTGACATAGAGTTAAATGAGGTGGATGGGTGGGTTTGACAAAACGTATATAACAGTGTATTTATTGAAACGGAGATATTTCTCAGCCTTCAAAAACTCCCTTCCCTAGATAATGCTGCAGTTAAAGTTTCTGATGCTAAATTGACTTTTCCATAGCTCATACCTCAGAATTCACTAACATATTCCAATCAATCTCTATGATGAAGTACTGTCACAGAGATAATCGTGCATCTCAGAAGTATACTTTTTAATTCTTGTTTACTATACTTTACAGCTCTCACTTACTCAGACTTTAATGGCGGACAACACCTATAATGAGTAGTAAGTAGTAAAGAGGTCTGGTACCGCTAAAGACATTATCTCGCCAGGACTTTTCACCATGCCATTCGTTAACAGTCATTAACAAATGGTCATGGGGTACAATTAACATACTAACATACTAATTGGCAGCAGATTAGGCCTTACGGGCTATCATGTCTGCTGGAACCTCAGACTCCTAATTGGGTACTGAGGCCCCGCCCTGCCCCTCTTGTGTTCTAGAAACCCCTTCATCCCTTCCCCCACCCCCCCACCCCGCCAGGCCATTGTCTGATACATCCACTTTCTGTATCTGTTCCACCTCTCTCTTGAAGCCCTCCATGGGGATATCTGAACCAGCTTGCCAGGCAACGCGTTCCAAGGATCCACCACCCTCTCAGTGAAAAACCTCCTCCTCTTTTACACCAATTATACTTCTCTATTTTTTGCCCCATGTTATAATTTAATTTCTTTTAGACATTTTCTGGGAAGTCCTGGTATGTTTTTGTTTATGTCTGATGTTACTAATAACTCTGGGCTTCACATTACAATATTTTCAAATAACAAAAGTATTCATTCACATTTCTTTCGCATCTTCCTTGGTCAGAAATCTTTTATGTACAGAGTCATAACTTTATGGAATAACTTACCTGTAGCTTTGCATAGTATGAACTCACATGAGGCATTTAACTGTACTCTGAAAATACATTGTTTAAACCATTCAATGAGCAAATGTTTTTCTAATTGATGTCTTCTATATTTTCTGTATGTTTTATATGCCTGTAATTGATTTTATGTTTGTACTTCTGGGTCCCCTTAAAAATGGACATATGATGGTCTTGGGGCTACCCAGCAAAAAAAATTTAAATGAAAAAAGGTTTGTCAGATGGTTCATTACAATCAGCACCATAGGAAGGAGAGCAGGTATGGCTGAAAGATAATGAGCCCAATTCTCAAACCCCCCCCCCGAATGGCACAAGGGGCTTGCGTCACAAGGAATGGTGCAAGGTGTGGCTTGTGCCAAAGATACGCCTGGGGCAATTCACAAACACAGGCTGTGGCAAACACAGGTTTCATGCACCAGAGGGGGCTTGTGCCATCCCTGCAGCACAAAATGGGCTGCTGCATGGTGCTAGGGGGTTGTGGATGATGCAGGCTGCCATATCCAGTAAATTAATAAAAAGGGAACTAGGAGAGCTTCAGCAGTAGACAAGTAATGGAATAGCAGTATAATTGCAGTATAATATGGGGAGTGGTGCAATGTAGTGGCTGTGGGGCAGCCATATTCAGGCAGACCTTCTGGACACTGAGGTGCTGCCCTATCTGCATGCATCTCTTTGGACTGCGGGATGAGGTAGCCAGACTCAGAGTGGAAGTAAACTGTGTCAGGAGTACCATCACCCCTATCCAGAGACCACCCAGTCCAATGCAACTGCCTCAAAGGATGCCAAGAACGAGGAACACTTGGAGGACAGTGGGCTCAGGGAGGGTTAGAGTGATCAGGCAGAGGCACATCCCAGATCCTATTCCACTCAAGAGCTCATATGCCACACTGGCAAACAAGGACAACCAAATAGAGGTACCCAGAGAAGTAGAAGGAAAGGATGTGGAGGTTAGCCAAGGAGGTGACCTCAGCGGGGAAAGCAGTGGACCCCAGAGGAGGAGGAAGTGAATCCTGGTGGGGGACTCCATCATAAGAGGGATCCAGCTAGGAACACAGGAGGGGGAGGACAGGGAGGTGAGGTGCCTACCAGGTGCCATGGCATGGAGGGATGGAAGGAAGATCCTGGGGATCGCTGGGAAGGCAAGATGGGAGGGTGAGCTGGATGTCATTATCCACCTAGGTACTAATGACCTGGCAAATGGGGAGCCAAAGGAAGTTCAGGAAGAGTTTAGGAAATTGGGGAGAGGTCTCAAGCAAGTAGCTACTTCTGTCACTTTCTCAGAAGTACTTCCTGTGAGAGGCAAGGGAGAGCATAGGAGTGCATGCACCAGGAACTTTAACTCATGGTTGAAGGACTGGTGCTGTGAGGAAGGGTTTGGATTCATTGGTGACTGGGGACCCACCTGGAGGGATGGAGGTTTGTTCAAGCCTGATGGCCTGCATCCATCCTGGAGGGGAATCCAAGCACTCAATGATAAGTTTAAATGCTACATTGACAAGCATTTAAACTAGCAAAGGGGGGTGGCAGGCCAGCAAGGAGGGTACCTACTTGCTCACCCCCCACAGCTAGCAGTGGAACCAGTGAACCCAGAGGAGTGGCTATCTCTGCAAAGCAGTGTGCAAAAGATGGAGATTAGTGCCCAAGAGGTGGATAGGCAGAAAAGGGGCAAAATTCAGCAGAAGGGCAGACAGAAAGGAGAACCAGGGATAAAGGACAACCAAGGAAGGGGCTGGAGTAGAACAGCGAAACAGTCTAGGGAGGTCAAATCATGGAAAGCCATGTGTGCAAATGCCAGGAGCCTTAGCAACAAGATGGAAGATCTGGAGGCTGTCATGGTGCAGTCAGACCTGGACATTGTGGTCATCACTGAAACCTGGTGTAATGATAACCAAGACTGGGAGATGGGCGTACCTGGCTACAACATATTCAGAAGAGACAGAGCATGCAGGAAGGGAGGAGGAGTGGCACTGTATGTGAAAAATGACATAAGGGTCACAGAGATCCAGGAGGAACAAAATGGGGGAGAGATACTGTGGGTTAAGCTGGAAAGGAAAATGGGGACAGCCATCCGCACAGGTGTGGTCTATAGACCACCAGCCCAGGAGGAAGAAACAGATAGGGAGCTGATGCTAGCCATCCAAAGGATGGCAGACAAGGGTGAGGGAGTACTGGTTGGAGACTTCAATATTCCAGACGTGGAATGGAGCATCCCAGCAGCAGCATCAACTAGGAGCAGATTTATCCTGGACTCCCTTCAGGGTGCCTTCCTCAAGCAACTGGTCATGGAACCAACTCGGCAGAAGGCAATACTGGACCTTGTGCTCACAAACAGGGACAGTGTGATGGGGGTAACAGTGGGGTAGCACCTGGGGAACAGTGACCACTAGTCATTGTGGTTTGAAATCACAGAAAGAGCAGAACCAAACCACACAAAAACATGTATCCTGGATTTTAGGGGGGCAGACTTTGGGAAAATGGGGAGATACTTGAAAGAGGCATTAAGGGGAATGGGACAGGAATCAGGGGTTGAGGAACAGTGGGCAGTATTTAAAATGGGGATTACAAGAACAACAGAATTATGCATTAAGCAGGTTAGCAAGAGGAAAAGGAAGAGGAGACCATTATGGTTTTCCAAAGAGGTAGCAAAGAAAGTGAAAGCCAAAAGATTGCATTCAGGCAATACAAAAGACACAGGCAGAAGGGGATAGGGAGAAGTACCAGGAGAAGCAAAGGGAGGCAGGAAAGTCAGTAAGGGAAGCCAAAGCTCAGACAGAAGAACACATTGCAAAATCAGTGGGTAGAGGGACAAAACCTTTACAGGTACATAAGTGAAAAAAGAAAGACAAAGGAAGGGATAGTGAGACTGAAGGGGGAGGATGGGAGCCACGTGGAGGATGACAACAGTAAAGCTGACATATTGAACAGGTATTTCTGCTCAGTCTTTACTGAGGACGAGGAGGGTAATGGGTCTGAAGGGAGTACAAGGGTGAGAATGGTGCAGAAATGGATACAAGTCCCTTTACATGAGAAAGGGTCCTGAAGGAACTGTAGTACATAAGAGTTGATAAAGCAATGGGGCCAGATGGGGTGCACCCCAGGTCCTTAAAGAACTAAGAGAGGTGGTGGCTGAACCTCTGGCTATCCTGTTTAGCCGATCACTGGAAACAGGGGAGGTACCCAAAGACTGGAGGACAGCAGATGTAGTCCCCTTATACAAAAGTGGGAACAAAGAGGAAGCAGGCAACTACAGACCAGTCAGCCTCACCTCGGTAGTGGGGAAGATCATGGAAGCACTACTGAAGGAGAGATTGGTGGAACATCTGGTTGTCAATGGACTACAGGACCCCAGGCAGCATGGTTTCACCAGGGGGAGGTCATGTCAGACCAACCTTGTTGAATTTTTTGACTGGGTGACTAGGAGGTGGATCAGGGGAGGGCAGTGGACATGGCCTATCTGGACTTCAGCAAGGCCTTTGACACTGTGCCACATAGAAGACTATTACACAAACTGAGGAATATGGGTGTGGGCAGGACAGTAGTGTGGTGGGTAGGTAACTGGCTGGGTGGCAGGACACAGAGGGTGGTGGTAAATGGCTGTCACTCCACAGAGGGAAGAATGACCAGTGGGGTACCACAGGGATCAGTGCTGGGACCGGTCCTATTCAACATCTTCATCAGTGACATTGCACAGGACCTAGAAGGCAGAATTTCACTGTTCGCTGATGACACAAAGCTCTGTAACAGAGTAGACACACCAGAGGGTGTAGACAGAATGAGAAGGGACCTGCAGAAACTTGAAGAATGGTCAGGGGTTTGGCAGTTGAAATTCAATGCAAGAAGTGCAAGATAATGCATATGGGGACAAAACCCTGGCACAATATATCAGTTGAGGGGTGAGGATATAGCATGCACCAAGCAGGAAAGGGATCTTGGGGTTATCATCTCTGATGACCTCAAGGTAGGGAAACAGTGTGACAAGGCAGTAGGTAAAGCAAATAGGATGCTGGGATGTAGAGGCAGGGGCATCACCAGCAGGAAAAGGGAGGTCATAATTCCGCTATACAAGACACTAGTGAGGCCCCACCTGGAGTACATGTACAGTTCTGGAGACCATACCTACATAAGGACATAGCCAGGGTAGAGAAGGTTCAGAGGAGGGCAACAAAGATGATGCATGGATTGCATCACAAGTCCTATGAAGACAGGTTGAAGGAACTGAACATGTAGGTCTCGGAGGTGCTGCCTGTCTATGGCAAGGGAGATGCTAGGGCACTTCTCACCAGGGAATTCAAAGAGTGGTTGAAAAACTGGTGTGGAGCTCAGGGTTTTGGCTTCATTGGGGACTGGGGAGCCGCCTGGAGGGATGCAGACCTATACTGGTGCGATGGTCTGCATCTGTCCGGGGGGGAACCAGGATCCTAGGTGAGAGGTTTAAATGCTTCATTGGCAAGCATTTAAACTAGCCAAGGGGGGAGGCACTGAAAAGAAGCAGGGAAATCGAGCCTCCCCCCACAAAACATGGTGATTAGTGAGGTAAACACCAAAGTACAGAAGTTATTAGGGAGCAGAACAGATTTAAATGTAAAAAAAGGAAAAGGCAGTAAGGACAGAAATGGGGCTAAAAGGGGTAAGGCTATCAAAAAGTGGAGGGTGATGAGTACCAATGCCCATAGACTGTGTAACAAGCTCCCTGAACTAGTGGCCTTGATGGAAGAGGGTTGCCTGGATATATTGGCAGTCACAGAAACATGGTATACAGAGAACCATGACTGGGATGTCAACATACCAGGATACACAATCTACAGGAGGGACAGGGAGGGTAAAAGAGGAGGAGGAGGAGTAGCTCTCTATGTAAAGGGAGGGATCAAAGCAACAGAACTAAAGAGTAAACAGGGAGCAGATGAGGCACTTTGGGTCACCCTGGAGACAGGAAATGGCACCACAATCCGCATGGGGGTTGTATACAGACCCCCATCTCAGGGGGAGGGAATGGACAAGGAAATGATAGAAGGCTTTCTTAGAATAGCAGAAAAAGGGGAGATATTGTTGATGGGGGACCTGAATATGCCAGATGTTAACTGGAGCACCTTTGCTGCAGGCACATTCAAGAGCAGGGTCATTCTTGATGCCCTATAGCGGGCATGCCTCAGACAGCGAGTATTGGAACCCACTCGGGAGGGAACAATCTTAGACCTGGTACTTTCAAATGGGGATGGAGAAAGAATCTCAGATTTAGAAGTGGGTAGCCATCTGGGAACAAGCGACCACCAAACAGTGTGGTTCACGATAAACACAGCCATACAATCAAGCCATACAAAAGCAAGAGTACTAGACTTTAGGAGGGCTGACTTTGGGAAAATGAGAGAGTGCCTCAGAAAAGCACTAGCAAACAGGCAAGAAGGAGGGTGGAGGAACAATGGGAGTGATCAAAACAGCCATCACAGAGGCAACAAGCCTTTGTGTAAAGCAAATCAATAAAACACAACAAAGGAAAAAAACGCTATGGTTCACAAAAGAGTTGGAAGGGAAGGTTAAGGAGAAAAGGACAGCATTCAGGAAATATAAGGAAACACAGAAGGAGCAGAACAGAGAACTTTATCGGTTAAAGCAGAAAGAGGCTGGGAAGGCAGTCAGAATAGCAAAGGCCCAAACCGAGGAAAGGATAGCCAATTCTGTTAAGAAGGGGGATAAGATCTTTTATAGGTACATTAGGGAGCGAAGAAAGACCAAAGGAGGGATACTAAAGCTTAATAAAGGGGAGGAAATGTGGGTAGAGAGTGACAGTGAAAAAGCAGGGATACTGAACGAATATTTCTGCTCAGTATTCACAAAGGAAGAGGAGGGGGAGTTACCTAAACCAAACAAGAGAAACACTCTGAAGACGGGGGTCGATACCAGTCCATTTACAGAAGAAAGGGTTCTGAAAGAACTAATAAAATTGAAGGTGGACAAAGCAATGGGGCCTGATGGGATTCACCCAAGAATTCTAAAAGAACTAAGGGTAGAACTAGTGACATCGCTGACTACTCTCTTTAACAAATCATGGGAGGATGGGGTGGTACCCGAGGACTGGAGGAGGGCAGATGTGATTCCTCTTCATAAAAGTGGGAGCAGGACAGAGGCAGGAAACTACAGACCAGTTAGTTTGACCTCAGTGGTAGGGAAAATGATGGAATCACTTCTGAAGGAAAGAATTGTTGAGTACCTAGAGGCCAGTGGGGCACAGGACCCAAGGCAGCATGGATTCACGATGGGAAGGTCATGTCAGACGAATCTAATAGATTTCTTTGACTGGGTGACCAAAGTAGTAGACCAGGGAGGGGCTGTGGACATGGCCTACCTAGATATTAGCAAGGCATTTGATACAGTCCCACACAAAAGATTAATACACAAGATAGCCAGCCTTGGAATGGGTCCCAAGGTGGTAGCCTGGATAAAAATTGGCTAGACAACAGGACACAAAGGGTAGTAGTAAATGGAGTACACAGTGAAGAAAGGAGGGTTACTAGCGGGGTACCGCAGGGTTCAGTACTGGGACCGGTCCTTTTTAATGTCTTTATAAGTGACTGCAGAGGAACTGGAAGGAAAAGTATGTCTCTTTGCAGATGACACAAAGATCTGCAACAGGGTTGATACACAAGATGGAGTGGAAAGGATGAGAAGGGACTTGGCAAGGTTGGAGGAATGGTCAAATGTATGGCAGCTCAGATTCAATGCAAAGAAGTGCAAGGTAATGCACATGGGAAACAAAAACCAAGGGGAAGCGTACACAATGGGGGGTGAGATACTGACAACAGTAAAAATAGAAAGGGACCTGGGGGTAATTATATCAAATGACCTAAAGGTGGGCAAGCAATGTGAGAAGGCAGTAAGGAAGGCTGGGGGGATACTGGGATGCATAAGAAGAGGCATCAATAGTAGAAAACAAGAAGTTGTTATCCCTCTGTACAGACAGTTGGTGAGACCCCATCTGGAGTACTGTGTGCAGTTCTAGAGACCCCATCTCCGCAAAGACATAGACAGAGTGGAGGCTGTCCAGAGGAGGGCAACCAAAATGGTGCAGGGTCTGCACCATAAGACATACGAAGAAAGACTAAAGGAGCTTAATATGTATACTCTTGAGGAAAGAAGGGAGAGAGGGGACATGATAGAAACTTTCAAGTACCTCAAGGGAATTAACAAAGTCCAAGAGGGTAGCATCTTCCAGAAAAAGAGATGTGCAAGAACAAGGGAGCACAATTTGAAGATAGAGGGGGGACGGCTCAGGGGTAATGTGAGGAAGTATTTTTTCACTGAGAGGGTTGTGGATGATGGAACAGCCTCCTGAGGAGGCCGTGGAGTCAAGAACAGTGGGGACTTCAAGAATGCATGGGACAGGCATAAGGCAGTCCTAGGGCAGGTAAGAGGAAGTAAGCTGTTGGTTAACTAGGAACTGCAGCTTATCTGTTAGGTAGGAAAATGAGCAGACTAGGTGGGCCAAGCAGTCTTTATCTGCCTCAAATTCTATGTTTCTATGTACCCTGGAGGAGAGGAGGGGAGAGGGATATGATAGAGACATACAAGTATCTTACAGGGAGGAACAGGGTGCAGGAATACACTATTTTTAAGCGAAAAAGATGTTCCAGGACTAGAGGGCATGGGATGAAGTTGGAGGAGGACAATTCAGAGGAAACATAAGGAAGAATTTCTTCACAGAACGGGTGGTGGACAAATGGAACACCTTGCCAGAGGAAGTGGTGGGGGCTGAAACAATTACGGGATTTAAGAATGCATGGGATAGACATAAAGGAATTCTGGAGGTCGGGGTAAGGGGCAACAGACTTCTAGAAAAACATAAACTGAACTTACAAGCTCAAATGGGCAGACTGGGTGGGCCATAGGCCCTTATCTGCCGACACTGTCTATGTATCTATGTATCTATATTCCCTACTTCAGGATTCTATAAACCCTCACAGATGGCAAATTTCTAAGTATCCTTAGACCAGCCACTGCTGGTCTAAGGGTACTTAGGTGTGTGTCCTCTGGGAGGCTAGAGACCTTGTGTCATCCCTGCTCCATGTGTGTGGTGGGACTCACTGTAACATCCATCAGTAGCTGGTGGTGTAGTGGACCACCCTCCCTATGTCCGATCACCCTATAATAAAAATGTTCCCTGGTGGTCCAGCAGACCCCTTCACTATCCCTGATCTGCCCATATAATAAAACACATAACTTCCCTGGTGGTCTAGTGGACCCCCACCACCCTTCTGGCCCTGTCCCATCCCCGAGCTGGTGAGTGGCGCAGCCCTCCACTCTCCACCATGGCTGTCCACCGACTAACTGTCAATGAGTGTGTACTTGATACAGTATGCGCTCATTGATTGATAGTTGACTGAGCTTTCAATCAATGAGCACATACTATATACAGCACACACCCTGACAGCTCAGTTGGCGGCCGTCCATGGTGAAGTGTGGAGAGCTGTGCCAGTCGCCAGCTCGGGGATGGGATGGGGGGAGCAAGGTGGTTGGGCACTGTCTGCCTGGGGTCCACTAGACCACCAGGGAAAGTTATATGTTTTATTATATGGACAGATCAGGGATAGAGAGAGTGGAGTCTGCTAGACCAACAGGGAACATTTTAATTAAGGGGTGATCAGGGATGGGGGGGGGTCACTAGATCACCAGAGACATCCTAGAGTGGCGCACAGCCACCCTGCAGCTTGTGGCAACCCATCCAGATGTACCGTCTGTTTGGTACACAGCCACAGTTGCCATAAGCTGTGGGACTTTGCTGCTGGGATCCTACTTGATTGAGAATCAGGTACAGGGTCCCTGGCACATCACAAAATCAGTGCAAGCTGCTGTTGGCACAGCATGCGCCGAGTTTTGAGAATCAAGCCCAGTGAGTCTACTGGTTCAGTTGTTGGAAAGGCATCCACACCACTTTCCTACATGATTAAAACACTGACTGATACAGTTTGCCAGAATCAACAATACCTCACACTTATCCCTGAGACAAGTAAACTACAGCAGCCAGTGCAGGGAGTCCATCTCAGAACCAAGGAAATAATGATGCTAGTCAATTGTTATCTCCAGCAATAAGAGACATGTCAGCTCAAGAAACCAAGGCAGACTGCAGCTGGATAAGACAGAATTACTGACCCTCAAAAAAAGTTGGACTTGTAACTGTCAAAAGTAAAGTTCTTTTCCAGTTGTATCTCAGTGTCAAAGAAAACGTTTCTAACTTAGTTCAAGTAACAGTGATACAAATATTGAAACAGATAAGGACCGCTTGGCCCACCTAGTCTGCCCATTTCCCTGCCTATTGGATAAGCTGCAGATCCTAGTTAACCAACAGCCTACTTCTTCCTACCCCCCACCAAAATGTTCTTATGTCTGTCCCATGCATTATTGAATTCCCCCACTGTTTTTGACCCCACAACCTCCTCAGGAAGGCTGTTCCATGCATCCGCTACCCTCTCTGTGAAAAAATAATTCCTCACATTGCCGCCAAACCGTTCTCCCTCTATCTTCAAATTGTGTCCCCTTGTTCTTGCACATCTCTTTTTCTGAAAGATGCTACCCTCTTGGACTTTGTTGATTCCCTTGAGGTACTTGAAAGTTTCTATCATGTTCCCCCCTCTCCCTGCTTTCCTCAAGGTTATACATATTAAGCTCCTTTAGTCTTTCTTCGTATGGCTTCTGTTGCAGACCCTGCACCATTTTAGTTGTCCTCCTCTGGACTGCCTCCATCTTGTCTATTTCCTTGCAGAGATGGGGTCTCCACAACTGCACACAGTACTCCAGATGGGGTCTCACCAACTGTCTATACAGAGGGATAACATCTTCCTGTTTTCTACTGGTGATGCCTCTCCCTATACATCCCAGTATCCCCCCAGCCCTCCTTACTGCCTTCTCACATTGCTTGCTTAGCTTTAGGTCATCTGATATGACTACCCGCAGGTCCCTTTCCATTTTTGCTGTTGTTAATACCTCCCCTCCCCCATTGTGTCCTCTTCCCCTGGATTTTTGTTTCCCAGGTGCATTATTTTGCACTTCTTTGCATTGAATCTAAGCTGCCATATTTTTGATAATTCCTCCAACCTTTCCAAGTCCCTTCTCATCCTTTCCACCACCCCTGTGTATCAACCTTGTTGCAGATCTTTGTGTCATCTGCAAAGAGGCATACCTTTCCTTCCAGTCCCTCTGCAATATCACTTATATAGAATTAAAAAGGACCTGACCCAGTACTGAACCCTGCAGTACCCCGCTAGTAACATCCATTTCTTTGGAGTGGACTCCATTTACTATTATCCTCTGTGTCCTGTTGTCCAGCCAATTTTTTACCCAGGTTACCACCCTGGGACCCATTCCCAGATGGGCTAATTTGTTTATTAATCTTTTGTGTGGGACAGTGTCAAATGCCTTGCTAAATCCTAGGTAGGCCATGTCCATAGCCCCTCCCTGGTCTACTACTTTGGTCACCCAGTGAAAGAAATCTGTGAGATTCATCTGACATGACCTTCCCACTGTGAATCCATGCTGCTTTGGGTCCTGTGCCCCACTGGCCTCTAGGTACTCAACAGTTCTTTCTTTCAGAAGTGATTCCATCATTTTCCCTACCACTGAGGTCAAGCTAACAGGTCTGTAGTTTTCTGCCTCTGCTTTGTTCCCACTTTTGTGAATGGGAATCACATCCATCATCCTCCAGTCCTTAGGTACCACGCCATACTCCCATGATTTGTTAAAAAGGGTAGTCAGTGGTGTCATTAGTGCTCCCCTTAGTTCTTTAAGAATTCTGGGGTGAATCCTGTTAGGCCCCATTGCTTTGTCCAGCTTCAGTTTTAGGAGTTATTTCAGAACCCCTTCTTCTGTGAAAGGACTGGTATCGACCCCCCTATCCAGAGTGCTTCTATTGATTGGATTAGGTACTTCCCCTCCTCTTCTTTTGTGAATACTGAGCAGAAGTATTCGTTCAGTATCACTACTTTTTCACTGTCCCTCTCTGCCCACACTCCCTCCCCTTTATTAAGCCTTACTATCCTTCCTTTGGTCTTTCGTAGCTCCCTAATGTAACTATAAAAGGTTTTATCCCCCCTTCTTAACCAAGTTGGCTATCTTTTCCTCAGTTTGGGCCTTTGCTGTTCTGACTGCCTTCCCCGCTTCCTTCTGCTTTAACTGGTACAGTTCTCAGTACTGCTCCTTCTGTGTTTCCCCATATTTTTTCTTTTTCTCCCCAGCCTTCTCCACCACCTCTTTGGAGAACCATAGGGTTTTTTTCTTTTGTTTTGATTTATTCACAGGCTTGTTGCCTCTGTGATAGTAGTTTTGATGTTTCCCCATTGTTCCTCCACCCCTCCTTCTTGCCTGTTTGTTAGTGCTTTTCTGAAGCTCTCTCTCATTTTGACAAAGTCAGCCCTCCTAAAGTCCAGTACCCTCACTTTTGTATGGCTTGACTCTGCATCTGTGTTTATCAGAAACCACACTGTTTGGGCGTCACTTGTTCCCAGATGGCTACCCACTTCTAGATCTGAGATCCTCTCTCTGTCCCTGTTTGAGAGTACCAGGTCTAAGATTGCTCCCTCCTGAGTGGGTTCCAGCACTAGCTGCCAGAGGCATGCCCCCTGTAGGGCATCGAGAATGATCCTGCTCTAGGATGTGGCTACAGCAAAGTTGCTCCAGTTAACATCTGGCATATTCAGGTCCCTCATTAACAATATCTCCTCTTTTTCTGCCATCCTAAGGATACCTTCTATCATATCCTTGTTCATTTCCTTCCCCTGAGACGGGGGTCTGTATATAACCCCCATGCGGATTGTGGTGCCATTTCCAGTCTCCAGGGTGACCCACAGTGCCTCCTCTCCTCCCCTCCCTGTTTACCCTTTAGTTCCATTGCTTTGATCCTTTCCCTTACATAGAGAGCTCCTTCTCCTCCTCTTCTACCCTTCCTGTCCCTCCTGTAGATTATGTACCCTGGTATGTTGACATCCCAGTCATGGTTCTCTGTGTACCATATTTCTGTGACTGCCACAATATCCAGGCGCCCCTATTCCATCAAGGCCACCAGTTCTGGGAGCTTGTTACCTAGACTAACGGTGTTGGTACTCATTACCCTCCATTTCTTGATGGACTTATCCCTTTTTGCCCCATCCCTTGCCTTTGCCTTTTTTCCATTTACCCCTACTGTCTTCTAGACCAGGAGAACCAGTGTGCTCCTGTCACTACTGAAACACACTCCTTGCAAGGTGGGGCCCTTGCTGAGCAGGGATCCTTCTGTCATGAAGATTGACTCCCCCAACCAGCACCTTGAGGGTAGTTTTCTCACCACAGAAGCCCCTTTGGCCATCCAGAGAAACTTAGTGACACATGTGGGGGTTGTATATTTGGCTTTTGCTTCCTGAGGATGAGACCCACTACAAGGGGGGGCGGTTCTCTTTGGTAGTGTAGATTGACTCAGTGACACCTCCTAAAGCAGTCCTCCCTGCACTTGTCTGCAAGTCACTTGGTCTCTCTATTTTTCCCTTCCCATTACATTTTATTCAAAGATAAGTTTTTTCAGTTTTCAGGTTGGGTGACTTCTGGTCTGCATATGCTGCTCTCCTTAAATCACAACTTGTGGGTGGGATTTCTCTTCAAGAGGGGAGAGGGCCCTTTTAGCCTTGTCCAAACACTTGGCAGCACCTCCTAGCATTATCATCTTACAGGAATAGAGTGAGAGTCCTTCCTCCACAAGTTTTCCCCTTTATTATGTGTCTACATTGCAACATCCAAGATATCACCAAGAGATTATCCATCCTCTCCCTTGGAAAACCAGGAGCAGTTATAAAATTTGCAAGTAGCATTTTATTATTATCAATAACAATAGAATAAAAAAAAATTGTTTTGTTATTTTAGTTTATTAATTTGATAGAGCACTCTATCTCAATGCAACTCTAGGTGCTTTACAGGTACCTGAAGAATATCACAGAAAACAAAATACACATAAAATATAGAAGCGAATAAGTTAAAATTAAGAGTTAAAAGGAGGGAAAGCTTTATTAAATAAAAAGGTCTTCCATTTTGAAGGCACTAACAGAGAGGCCTCTCTAATCAGCCGAGGCAGTGAATTCCACAGAGTAGGAGCTGTGACAGAAAAAGCCCGGGCGCCAGATCACTTCAAATGGACCCTGGAGATCATTAGAAGGCCCTCCTTGACTGATCGGAGGAGACACGATGGTTGGTAGGGCTGTAGGAGGTCTTGCTGGTAACCAGGCCTCAGACTGTGTAGGGCTTTATAGGTCAGCAACCTGACCTTGAAGGTGATCTGCCACCTAATAGGCGGCCAGTGCAGAGAGGGCAGCACAGGCATAATATGACATGACCTCAAAAGGCCAGTCAACAGCCCAGCTGCCATATTCTGCCCCAGCTGTAGGCAGCAAAGATCAGCCCCCGATAGCCCTAGGTAAATGGAATTGCAGTAATCAAGTCGTGACATCACAGAGGCTTGAACTAGTGATGGCAAATCACTCGAGGGAATCGGGTGTCTAATCCTGGCATTGTTTCTGAGATGGTAAAAGCCACCCTGTACAATGGACAACACCTGGGATTCAAGTGTCAGGATGCCGTCCAGCACAACGCAAAGACTTTTCACCTTAGAAGAGGAGAGAAGCTGGGAATCCCCAAGCCTGAACCCGGTGATCAAACCAGCTTGCACATCAGCCCTTGGGTGACCAGGTTCAACCACCAGTACTTCCGTCTTATACAGATTTAACCTCAGCCAGTTGGCACATATCCAGTCTTTAATTTCAGCAAGGCATTGATTGAACACCGAGATTACATCCTGTTGTTTGGGTGCAAAAGACAGGTACAGCTGAGTTCAGCATAACAATGAAAACTCAATTCATACTGTCTTTTAATGTCCCCTAGTGGCAGCATACACCACAAACAACATGGGGGACAAAATGGAGCCCTGCAGGACCCCACACGGCAGGGCAGTAGTCGAAAGGAAAAGCTCCTAAGACCACTCTCGGCGTCCTGTCGGTGAGGAAAGAATGGAACCAGTTGAGGACCACACCAGAGTCCACAATGATCCTATAGGCAATCCAAAAGCACCCCATGGTTCACAATGTCAAAAGCAGCCAAGAAATCGAGGAGAACAAGAAAGAAACACTCTCCTCTATCCCTCCCCACCAGGAGATCATTAAGCACACAAACCAAGGCAGTCTTGGTACTGTGCTTTTTCCTAAAACCCGACTACAGAGGGTCATACATGTTGTAAATTAACAGACAGGCCTCCAGCTGTAGAGCCACTACCTTCTCAGTAATCTTCCCTTAAAAGGATAGGTTAGAGACAGGGCTGTAGTTTGCAAGGCAGTCTGTATCTAATGATGTTTTTTCCAAGAGGGGTCTCAACACCGCCTCCTTATGGGGCTCAAGAAAGACCCCCTTCATTAAAGAATACCAGACTAGCCTAGCAAAGGCCAGGTCAATGTGCAGGATAGCTTTTATATGGGCAGTTCAAACAGAAAAAGGCAAAGTCCTTCATCTGAGGGTTTCTTTTCAATTTCAAATCTCAGTCTCTCTCTAACAAAAGATTGCTCTTTTTATACGAAATCTTTGCCTGGCAATTAATTTCTGCATCCTGAGCTCATTAAGAGACAGCCTGCTTCTCATACAATGTATCAGAACATTGTCAGTTCCTTTCCTTGCAGGTGGAACAAAATAGAACATTATATCGCAGAACTAATCTCCTGTTGACAGCTCTGCAAATAAACTTGTGTAGATCAAACTGCATCTCAAGTATAATCCCCTAAATTCCAAATAGCTTTTTGCATTCATTTCAACAGTATTTATTTATTAGCTTTTTTCACTGGGTATGCACACTAGACAAGGAATGCCTATTTTCAGGTACAACCCGGGATATTACAAGACCATGGTTTACAGAACAGTGCAAGGGAATTACAACAATGTGAAATACAAGCAATGAGCAGGGTGATACAAATAAACAGGTACAGGATGAACAGATAAGCATATACATCAAAGGTAAGAACAAGCAAACAATAGTTACATTTTGTGGAAATAATGCTATATACATTTTCAAACTAAGGGATCACAGTTTCACACATATATTTTTATAACAACATATTAATGGCATGGAAGAAGAAAGGATAGGAACAGCAAGAAACAGCAAGCGAAGGCAGGTAGATGGGGGAAGGGGAAGAATTGTGAGACCATCAGAGAGATCAGTTCCTAGGTCTCACAGGGAAAGTTGATGGCACAATCAGACATGCCAGAGACAGAAAAGGAGTGGATAGAACAGATCCTTGCATTTAACTCTTGTATAACAAATGGGACTGGATCTTATTCAACCCTGTCACATACTTCCATTTTTAAGAGGGAACCTGTTTTAAAAAACAGGTTTCCAGAACTTTCTTTTAATTCTCTATTAACATTGTTTTGTAACCTTTACAGTTCTGTGCATATGCAGTATCCTTTTTTCCATAACAACAGTACAGCAAACAAGTTTAAACCCACACATGTTTTAACCTTCAGAATTCTCAATTCCTGATCCACATCTTAACCATAAATAAACATGGACATTCTCTTTACCAGATTTGTGCATCACTTTGAATTGAAATGGCTGTAGTACCAGGTACCACCGACTGATTCTGGAATGTTATCCTTCATTTGATTAAGCCAACAGAGAGGATTGTGATCTGTTGTAATTACAAAGTCAGCTCCTAGCAAATAAAACTTAAGGGATTCCATGGCCTACTTTGCTGCACTGCATTCCTTTTCAATGGTGGAGTACCTTTTCTCTCTGTTGTGCAATTTCCTACTGATATATAGAATGTGATGTTCCTTCCCACCTATATTCTGACTTAAGACTGCACCTAGGCCTACCCTCTCATGCATCTGTCTGTAACAAAAATTGTTTCTTAGTGTCTGGGCTTCTTAAAACATGGGCTGAAAATAATGAAGCATTGATGGCACAAAAATCATCATCACACTCTGGGGTCCATTTCATGGGAGGGCTGAAGCCCAAGGTTCAATGTGGGGGAATAGCTCCTTCCATGTACCAAATATAAGCAGCCTCTCCCATACAGCCCATGCTTAGCATGTTCGTCACACTCTGGGTTCCTGAATGGTCTGTGCAGCTGTGCCTCCTCATTTTTTCCCTGCCTCCTTGCCTTGTTCTATTTCATCTCACTCTCTCCTGCTCCCTTCTGTGCCCTGTTTGGCTCTATGCTTGTATCCCTTCCCTCCTGTTCTGTTTCTAGGCTACTGTGTTTGTGCTTCCATCCCCTGCTTGCTCCTGCTACCATTTTGTGTTTTGCTGCCTCCTGTTCTCATCCTTGTGTTTCACATCTGAATTCTCCTCTCTACTTTTCATTGCTCTGGGCTCATTCTTGCTCTGCCCTTCATTTTTTTTTGTTCTTCTTAGTGTTTGCCTGCAAGTGCTTTGCTGAGTGCCCTGTGCTCTCTAGGTCCATTCCTTTTCCCCCATCTCATTGTCTGGTGTTGCTATTTTTGCTTCCTCCCCATCCTTCTGTCCCCCACCCCCCACCACTACCACCACAACCTTTTGTTTTTCTGCTTACTGCTGGTCCTTGCTCCTGAGTCTCCACTAGCACTGTTCCATTCCCTGGCACCTGGTGCCTCGCTGACTGTGATGTACTCAGTTGCTCTCATCCTCTCCCTGCTGCATTGCTACCTCATTGTATGCTGTTTCTTGTGTTGCTGCCCACAGTCCTCCCTCCTCTCTCTCTCTCTCTCTCTCTCACTCTCTGTTTCTTTTCTTTTTTGGGGGCTTCTCACTTCTTGGGGCAGTTGCTCCATTTCTGTCTCAGCACTTCCGGGTGTGCCGTGCTCCCATCATGACATGCTCCCATCTTGACATGCTCCTTTCATGCCTGGCTTAAAGTTACATTCCCCCATTCCTCTTCTCTGTGCTTTTGCCCACACCTTGCTGTGTGTTCCAGTCTGTGTTGTCCATTTCAAAGTCATAGGTGTCCTTCCCTCCTGTACTTTCCATTTCCTCCTTTCTGTCCTCCTCATTCCCCTTCCTGCCTGCCAGTCCATTTCAGCTGTTTCTTTAGCCTGATTCTACTTCAGCAGCAACCAGCTGCTCTTTCCTTGTGCAGTACTTACCAGCAGTTTTCTAGTTTCCATCTCTAACACATACCTTCTTAGGTATTGGAGTGCAAGTAGACTTGCTCTGTCTACCAGAGATGGGAATCTGTTGCTAGTCATGCGACATCACCCTAATTCTGTATTATCTTAGTTCAGAAGGTCCTGCTGTATGAGATTCGGTTTCACCTTCACCAGCTGGAGGTGTACTTCTACAAATCCTCTAACCCATCTGCAAAGTGCCTCCCTGGAACTGGGCCCTGTCACAAACCCACTCAGCAGCTCAGCCCTCTACTCCCAAAGTGCCAACCTCTGAGCGCAGTGTTGTGAACAGTTAACAGAACAAGGTAACCCTCTTGTCTGTTTTTGTGGATTTTGAATCAACCTTTGGTCTCAGGTTCTGGAGGGCTTCAAACTGTGAACCTCTTGTTAGTGTACCCAATGTACAGGCTCAGATAATTCTGTCTTCGGGGGGCCAGATATCTTTGCCTACGGGCACCTAACCAGGTGTACAGAAATGAACCCTTAAAAACTGTAATAAAAGACCTCAGATTTAAAACGCTTACCTTTTTCCAGTTTGGTATCACCATTCAAGCTTATGTAAAGTGTCTGCTTTAACCACATATACTCTACTTGTAAAGGAAATAAATCAAAGACAGACCAAGTAAGCTCTAAAAATAGAGTTTTACTACAATAGATAAAAAATATGTCACACATAAAATACAGTACTATTATATCACAAGACATACACATCCTTTAGACAAAACAGGTTTTAACAGTACAATTCCTACTACAGGACTTAGATTTGTCTCTCTCTCTAAATACCTGCTTAAAGTGCTCACAGATGTTTCTTTGTCAGAGTCTAGATAGAAGTGTCTCTGAAGGAAAACAGAATAATGTTTAAAAGCTGGTTTTCCCCACCTATTTGCATGAGGTCACCTAGCTCCTCCCTGTCCGAATATATAAGAAATATATCTATATAAAAACAGGATGTCTTTTCCAAGTATTAAATTCTGCAACCTCAGCATAACTCATGTTCTTCAAATGACTCTCATTGATCTTATGATAAGTTTCCCCTTTCCAGGACATGAAAGCATCTTTTATGACTTCGCACTAAAACATCACAACCTGCTCTTCTTCCTCTAAGCATTATCAAAGTTTATGATCTTCCCTCTTAGCAACTATAGCTATAATTAATTTAGTTAAGGTCTGTAATTAGCTTCGGGCCTTCCAGGTAACACCTTGTAACTAAAACCTGTGTGTGTGGGAGACAGTCCATACACATTTTTATATTACAAAAAATGATACAGCACTCAGAACTGGCTGTCCACGTCACAATCCTCTTCACCTAGACTGAATTTGGGGGCTCTATCCCCTGCATGGGATGAGCTTCCCAAATCAATTCACTCCTCATAGACCCTAGACAGCCTATCTGAGTTCTGATTTTTTTGGCTCCAGCCCTATGTACGATTGTCATATCATATCCTTGCAAAGCAAGACTCCATCTTAGCAATCTACCATTGTTCTTTCCCAACTGCATCAGCCAAACCAGGGGGTTGTGGTCAGTCTGCACCACAAAATGTTGCCCATATAAATATGGCTCTAATTTCTTTAGGGCCCACACTATGACAAGACACTCCTTTTCCACCATGGAGTGTGCTTGCTCCCTGGGAAGTAACTTCCTACTCAGGTATACTACTGGGTGATCTGTCCCTCGACTGGATGTCAGGCTCAGTACTGCCCCAATACCCACGTCTGAGGCATCAGTCTGAACTATAAAGGTTTTGCTATAGTCAGGACTTGTCAAAACAGGAGCACTGCACAGTGCCTCCTTTAGTTTGGAAAAGGCTTCCTCACAGGCTGGGCCCCAGCTAATTTTCTTGGGCATCCTTTTCTTAGTCAGGTCAGACAGAGGAGCAGCCAGGGCACTGTAACTGGGTAAAAATTTTCTGTAGTACCCTGATGTCCCTAGAAAACTCCTGACCTGCGTCTGTGTTTCTGGTCTGGGCCACACCTGGATTACCTCTATCTTTATTTGGTTAGGACAGAGCTGTCCCCAGCCTACCACATGCCCGAGGTATGCCACTTCTCCCATGGCCACCTGGCACTTCTCGGCTTTGACAGTGAGCACGGCCCTCTGTATCCTGCCCAGCACTTCCCTAAGGTGGGAGAGGTGTTCCTCCCAGCTGGTACTAAAGACGCCAATGTCATCCAGGTACGCCACAGCATACTCCTCAGCACCATTTAACATCTGGTTTACCAACCTTTAGAAAGTGGCCAGGGCATTCTTCATTACGAAAGGCATTACTTTAAACTCAAATAAGCCTATCAGAGTGATGAAGGCCGACCTCTCCCTAACTCTGTCTGTCAACTCTACCTGCCAATACCCCTTTGTCAGGTCAATGGTTCTAAGGTAGGTCACCCCCCCAACTTGTTCAGGAGTTCATCCGTCCGGGGCATAGGGTGGGCTTCTGACTTTGTGACTGCATTCAGTCCATGATAGTCCACACAGAAATGAGTAGAGCCATCTGGCTTGGGCACAAGGACTACGGGTGAGGCCCAGGGGCTGTGGGATCTCTGGATTACCCCTAAATCCAGCATCTTCTCCACTTCCCTCCTAATGTCCTTTTGGACAGCCTCTGACATCTGATATGCTGTCCTCTGTAAGGGCATCTGTGTCCCTGTCTCCACATCAGGTGTTACTAAAGGGGTTAGTCCAGGCTTGGCGCTAAAAAAGGGGACAAAGTCTGCTAAAACCTCACTTACTTTCTGGATCAGGTCCGGAGAGAGCTGGGGAGACAATTTTACTGCCTCCACAGAGGACTCCCACTTACTTTCTTCCAGCGAGTCCAGAAGGGGGTCTCCATCGTCCGTCTCCTCCCCAGGACTACACACTGCAAACACCATGTCAGTCCTATTTGCATATGGCTTCATCATGATGACATGGTACATCCTTTCTGTCTGTCTTCTGTCAGGTAACTCCACAATGTAGTTCACATCATTTACCTTCCTACCCACTTTGTACGGTCCTGCCCACTCAGCTTGCAGCTTGTCTTTCTGGACCAGAATAAGGACCATGACTTCCTGACCCACCATGTGCGAGAGAGCTCTGGCTCCGCAGTCGTACCACACTTTTTGTTTCTGATGGGCAGCTGCTAGGTTGCTCTGGGCTGTTCCCATAAGCTTCTTCAGTCTTTCCCTAAACCTAAAGATGTAATCCACAATGGGAGTTCCCTGGGTGGCGTGCTTGCATTCCCAGTCCTCCCAGATCAAGTCTAGGGGCCCACATACCCAGCGTCCATATAAGAGTTCGAAGGGGGAAAATCCTGTCGACTTTTGGGGCACCTCCCTGTATGTAAACAACAGGTGGGGAAGTTATTTCTCCCAGTCCCTCCCATGCTGTTCAGCAAATGCCTGGAGCATTGACTTTAGGGTACCATTGAATCTCTCCACAAGCCCATTGGCTTGTGGGTCATATGGTGTCGTGCATCTCTGTACCACCCTACACTTCTCCCATAAACATTTCATCAGGTCCGACATGAAGGAACCCCCTCAATCAGTGACAACCTCCTGCAGAAACCCAACATGGGAGAAAATCCCCAAGTAAGGCATCTGCCACTTTGTCTGTCCTCAGTGGGGATGGGGAGACTGCCTCTGGGTACTGGGTGGCATAATCCACCACAGTTAGGATGAATCTCTTTCCTGAGGAGCTGGGGATATTTAAAGGCCCCGCAATATCCATTCCCACCTTCTGGAATGGCTCCTCCACTATGGGCAAGGGAATCAGGGTGGCTTGGGTTTTCTTGCCCACCTTCCCTATTTCTTGGCACCGGTGACAAAACCTGAAATACTCCTTCACCTGCTGGGTGAAGTTAGGCCAGTGGAAATTCTGGGCTAACCACTGCATAGTGCACGCAATTTCCAGATGACCAGACAAGGGAATATCATGCGCAATTTTGAGCAACTGCTCACGATACCCCTGGGGAATGACAAGCTGCCCGCCTAGCATCACTCCCCCATCTGTACTGCCTGAGTATACATAAGTTCATTTTCCCAATAAACCTTATGTCTGCCGTCACCTCCCTATGCTCCATCAGAGTCTGCCCAAGCCCTCAGCTTCTCTAAACTAGGGTCACTCCTCTGAGCAGCTACAAACCCCTCACACAGTCCCAAGGCATGGGACAGGTCCCCTTCAGTCGGTAAACTAGGGTCCCTAGCACTAGCATCAGGGCACTCAGGATCACTGTCCATCCCAACCCTCTGACAATGGGTTACCCTTCCCTCTTCAGAGTAGCCCTCTGTAGCTGTGTGGTTACTTGCTACTGGGGAAATTTCTACCCCCTCTTCATTAGTCTCCCCATCTGGAGACATAGGCTGGGGAAATAGCCTCTCAGTGGTTTCCATAATGGTTTTTGTGGGGTTCAGGGAACTACAATTTTCCCTCGCCACTTGGCTATGGGTAACTGCACATACCATCCCTTGTTTGAGATTGTTGCCCAGGATCACATACACTGCTAACATTTTAGCTACAGCCACCTGTTGCACAGTTCCCCCTGTTTCACCCCAGTCTAGGAGAACACTAGCGAGGGTCAATGTTTTCTCCCCACCTGCAAAGTCCTGTACAGTGACATATTTATTGGGTATAAGCTGACCAGGCTGTACCAGATTCCCCTTTACCAAGGTCAGGGATGCCCCTGTGTCCCTTAACCCCTGCATCTGTACACCATTCACCATGGCTGGGTGCATGTGTTCCCTTATGTTCACTGGCATGCTTCCAGGGACACACAAACAACCCACTTCTTTTCTAGCACCACCTTGAATATTATTGCTCGCCTTTTTGGGACACTGTCTGGCAATATGCCCGATTTCTTTACATAACCAACATTCACTTCTCTCAGAGAAATCTTTTCTCTGAAACCTGGGGCTAACTGGTTTCAGTGGAGGCAGTGAAGGTTTTAGCTGCCCTAAAGGCATGCTTTTCCCTTTCTGCATTGCCACACCCATCCCATTCACTCTCAGAGTAGGTCTGCTCTTGGCATAGGGTCCAAGAGTTCAGCAGCCCCTTGCACTGTTTTGGGATCTCGGTCCTCTAGCTAAGTTTTTAGCTCAGCTGGGCATGCCCAGAAAAACTGTTCTAATAAAATCACATTTTCAATTTTATCAACAGAATTTGCCTCAATTCCTTCCCACCAACATTTTGAAAACTGACGTTGTTTCGTGGCTAGCTCCTCGTAGCTCATATCAGGGCTTCTCCTGAGCTTACGGAATTTAGCTCTGTGTGATTCATCAGTTAATTAAAACTTTTTTAACAGTGCAGCTTTAAGTTTGCTGTAATCATCACTGTCCTCATTGTCCATTTGACCCAATGCATCCCAAGCTTTCCCGGTAAGTAGCGGGGATAGCTGGAAGCTCCAGGACTTTCTAGGAATTTTAGCCTAAATACAAACTTTTTCAAAAGAATTTAAAAAGGCATCCATATCCTCCCCCTCTTTAAACTCGGCTATTAATTTGGAATTCAATTTGTAACCCAGTCTTACAGTCCCAGTTAAACCCAAGCCACTTACCTGCTATGGTGCTGCTGGTCGGAGTCATAGCTTCTCCAGTTCATGTTGCCTCTGGCGCTCCTCTCTCTCTTCTCCTCAGCAGCTCGCAGGCACTCACGCTCCACACGGTCTGCCTCCTGCTGTTCCCGCTCCCTCTTCTCCTGGAACTCCAGCTCCATCCTGCACAGCTCAGTTTGCAGCCTGAGTACTTCCAGATCCAGGATACTGGTGACCTTTCCCTGCTGCTGTGGCCCTTCACTGACAGTGGCCCTGTTGTCCTCCATATCAGATCTGGATGCTGAACTGGCCACTAGCCCTACCACACTCGAGGTTTGGCCCTTTTCAGTCACAGTCCATGACTTGCTGCTCTGGGTCTCTGCTACCATCAGGGCATCTATGAGGTTCTGCTTGCTGGCTTTCACCATAAACAGGACCCCTCTGTCCCCACACAACTGCTTTAAGGAGTCTACAGTGTGTCTGCTGTAGTCAGAAGTCACCTTTCCTCACTACTGCTACTCTGACTTACACTTTAGAAAAATGAATAAAACGGGTAGGAACTTGACTGTACGCCAAGTGATATATTTCTGTTTCCTTTTTAAAAATAAATCCCTGCCTTTTTCTTTCTTTCTTTGCAAGTGAGCTTACAGTCTCAGCTGACACACTGACCAATAAAAGCTTGTAATACCAAAATTATGCCACCACTGCCAACCAATCTGTCACAAACCCACTCAGCAGGTCAGCCCTCTACTCCCAAAGTGCCAACCTCTGAGCACAGTGTTGTGAACAGTTAACAGAACAAGGTAACCCTCTTATCTGTTTTTGTGGATTTTGAATCGACCTTTGGTCTCAAGTTCTGGAGGGCTTCAAACTGTGAACCTCTTGTTAGGGTACCCAATGTACAGGCTTAGATAATTCTGTCTTCGGGGGGCCAGATATCTTTGTCTATGGGCACCTAACCAGGTGTACAGAAATGAACCCTTAAAAACTGTAATAAAAGACCTCAGATTTAAAACACTTACCTTTTTCCAGTTTGGTATCACCATTCAAGCTTATGTAAAGTGTCTGCTTTAACCATATATACTCTACTTGTAAAGGAAATAAATCAAAGACAGACCAAGTATGCTCTGAAAATAGAGTTTTACTACAATAGATAAAAAATATGTCACACATAAAATACAGAACTATTATATCACAAGACATACAAATCCTTCAAACAAAACAGGTTTTAACAGTGCAATTCCTACTACAGGACTTAGCTTTGTCTCTCTCTTTCTCTAAATACCTGCTTAAAGTGCTCACAGATGTTTCTTTGTCAGAGTCTAGATAGAAGTGTCTCTGAAGGAAAACAGAGTAATGTTTAAAAGCTGGTTTTCCCCACCTATTTGCATGAGGTCACCTAGCTCCTCCCTGTCAGAATATATGAAAAAATATATCTATGTAAAAACAGGATGCCTTTTCCAAGTATTAAATTCTGCAACCTCAGCATAACTCATGTTCTTCAAATGACTCTCATTGCTCTTATGATAAGCTTCCCCCTTCCAGGACATGAAAGCATCTTTTATGACTTCGCACTAAAATGTCACAACCTGCTCTTCTTCTTCTAAGCGTTATCAAAGTTTATGATCTTCCCTCTTAGCAATTACTGCTATAATTAATTTAGTTAAAGTCTGTAATTAGCTTTGGGCCTTCCAGATAATACCTTGTATCTAAAACCTGTGTGTGTGTGATCTCACATGCTGTTTCAGCATTTCTCATGGGAGACAGTCCATACACATTTTTATATTACAAAAAAATGATACAGCACTCAGAACTGGCTGTCCACGTCACAGGCCCTAGTGTTCAGCAACTGGCCTTAACAGCTTGGGATTAGTCTCCTTTCTGCTATGGCAATGCGCAGCCATGTCTTGGCGTTTTGGCATCTTCTATGCCTACTGACTCTCTGCCTATCAAACACCAAAGAAGGTCCTGCAAGGTCTCCTTGGACTGCTTCCTGCTCGCAGCACAATACACAGCATATTGATATTTTGGCATTTTTCTACACCTACCAACTCTCTGCATACAAACTTTTAAGAAGGTTCTGCAAGGTCTCCTCGGACGACTTCCCACTCTCAGAGCAATACGCAGTGCATATTGGTGTCTGGCATCTTCTCTGCCTATCAACTCTCTGCTTGCAAACTCCAAAGAAGGTCTTGCAAAGTCTCCTTGGACTTCTTCCCTTTTTTAGTGCAATATGCAGCATGTATTGGTTTCATGGCATCCTCTATGCCTACTGACTCTGTGCCTACAAACCCAAAGAAGGTACTGCAAGGTCCCCTCCAACTTCTTCCCTGGATCTCCAGCTCATACATGAGCTTCCAAATCAAACTAATTCATTCAGGACTGGACCATTCCCTGCCTCCCAGCTGAACTGAAACAACTTGGCATCCAGCATTCGCCTTCTGCCCACAGACAGGAGTTGTATGATTTATACCTAGCTGTAAGGTCTCATCCCATTTGGGGTTCTGGTCCAAGCCAGCTACTCCTTAACAAGAACCTGCTCCTTTATCTGAAATTCAAAGCTTTGTGGCTCAGCTTGTCTCATCAATTTCTGATCTACACTCCATATGATTTCTGTCAATACTATCTTTCCCACCCAGCCTTCTCCAGCCTCTGAACCATCAGCTGTTCCTGTACTTCCATCGACCAGCCATGCTCCTGCCATCCCTGCCCCTCAGAGTACTTTTCCGTGTCAGTACTCCATCCTCCTCGGAGCCATCATCACTCCAGAACTCAGTCTATTGAAAACGGAAATGTATCCTCAGCAACATTCTGTGATATTGAAGCCCAATGATCTAAACTCTTGAAAAAACTGTCTGTGCCTGAATTCATCCTTGCATTCAGCTTCTATCACTATGTCATTTGTTCTACCTTTCCTTCGAGATGTGACGACTTGGATTACTGGCTATATCTCTTAACCAAATTTGGCATTCAATATGGAGGGCCCCTTTTAAGATTATCATCAATCCTTCTCCTCAACAGATGCAACAGTATTAACATCTTGCAATATGAAATCCTATTGGGCAGTTCTTGACATGAGCTATTTTGCCATCTCTTTGCTGGGCTGTGTGCTTTCTCCTGCTGCCTATGTGACTTCCTTTCCTATTTCACCTCCCTTTGCCCTCTAACAGTATCTAATGCCTCTTCATCTACCATTCCACCAAGACTCAATCATCCATCAAGCTCAACTTCGGCTCGTTGGCCACAAATAACTTGGACCATCTCCAGTTTTCCAACTCCTTATGCCTGATTGGACAATAGAGATAGGCCTATTCAATATATTGGAGGCAGGCCAATTCGCAACAACTTTAATGATACAGGCTACCCTGGATCTGGCTGCACACTGCTCCACATCTGCAGCTTCTGTGGCACTGCCCTTGCTCACTGTAGTTGCTGAATGCTCTCTGACCTCCTCAGTGACATTCGTTCATCCCTCTACTCTGATCAAGTTGCAAGTGCTATCCAGGATTCTAGCTTCTCATTCTTCTTGCCCGGTTGTGCAGCTCATCCTTTCTGGCTTTCTCATGGATTCCACATAAGCATGTAAGTGCTCTCACTGCTACCTTCCACAGTCATATTCTTCAATCTGCAGTGAAGGATCCTACAGTAATCGAACACCTCTTTCAAATGAACTTCTAAAGGGATTATTCCTGGGCCCTTTTCAGCATCTGCCATTCCTTACCTATCAAATTAATCCCATTGGTGTTGCTACTTAAACCTTTTCCGGCAAGAAGCACCTCATTGTTGACTTATCTGTACCTCAGTCCTCATCCACCTTAGCATCACTTTGTTTGATCCCCTCCAATGAATATTAGAAACATAGAAACATAGACTTTGATGGCAGATAAGGACCACTTGGCCCACCTAGTCTGCCCATTTCCCTACCTATTGCATGAGCTGCAGATTCTAGTTAACCAACAGCCTACTTCCTGCAACCCCCCACTATAATTGCCTTATGTCTGTCCCATGCATGTTTGAATTCCACCACTGTTTTAGACCCCACAACCTCTCCAAGAAGGCAGTTCCATGCTTCCACCACTCTCTCCGTGAAAAATAATTTCCTCACATTACCCCTGAGCTGTCCCCCCTCTAACTTTAAATTGTGCCCCCTTGTTCTTACACATCTCTTTTTCTGAAAGATGTTACCCTCCTGGACTTTGCTGATTCCCTTGCGGTACTTAAAAGTTTCTATCATGTCCCCCCTGTCCCTCCTTTCATCAAGGGTATACATATTACACTCTCTCAGTCTCTCTTCATATGGTTTCTGGTGTAGACCTTGCATCATTTTAGTTGCCCTCCTCTGGACTGCTTCCATCCTGTCTATGTCCTTGCGTAGATGAGGTCTCCAAAACTGCACGCAGTACTCCAGATGGGGTCTCACCAACTGTCTGTACAGAGGGATAACCACTTCCCTTTTCTACTTGTGATGCCCCTCCCTATGCATCCCAGTATCCCCCGGCTCTCCTTACTGACTTCTCACATTGCTTACCCACCTTTAGGTCATCTGATATGACTACAGCTAGATCTCTTTCCATTATTGTTGTTGTTAGTACCTCCCCTGCTACTGTGTACTCTTCTCCTGGATTTTTATTTCCCAGGTGCATTACTTTGCACTTCTTTGCATTGAATCTAAGTTGCCATATGTCTGACCATTCCTCCAACCTTGCCAAGTCCCTTCTCATCCTTTCTAACCCCCTTGTGTATCAACTCTGTTACAGATCTTGTGTCATCCACAAGAGGCATACCTTTCCTTCCAGACCCTCCATAATGTCACCTATAAAGGCGTTAAAGGGACTGGACCCAGTACTGAGCCCTGAGGTACTCCACTAGTAACCCCCCTTTCTTCAGGATGTGTTCCATTCACTATTACCTTCTGTGTCCTGTTGCGCAGCCAGTTTGCTACCCAGGCTACCACCCTGGGACCCACTCCCAGGCTGGCTAACTTGATTATTAATCTTTTGTACGGGACTGTGTCAAATGCCTTGCTAAAGTCTAGGCAGGCCATATCCACAGCCCCTCCCTGGTCTATTACTTTGGTAACCCAGTCAAAGAAATCGATTAGATTAATCTGACATGATCTTCCTGCTGTGAATCCATGCTGCTTTGGGTCCTGTGCCCTGCTGGCCTCTAGGTATTCAACAATTCTTTCTTTCAGAAGTGATTCCATCATTTTCCCCATCACTGATGCTCGTATCAATGATGCAGTAGCACTTATCAAACACTTCATACCTGGATCCTGGCTCTCCAAAGTTGATATCAGATGCATTTAAGTTGTTACACATTCATCCATCTCTCTGGCCTCTAAATGGTATGTTTTTGGAGATCCGCTATTACGTTGCAGTTCATCTGACCTTCTGCTCCAAAGCAGTCCAAATATTTTGATATGTTTTCTGACAGACCGTGTTGGACTTTACTTTATGTTTGTTGCCATCTAGCAGTTGTTCATCCATTGGATTATTTTCTTCTGATAGTCCACCAGGTTATCCTTCCATAGCTGGCACTACCGCTCTGTTCCACTGTTCCAGGAGCTTTCAGTTCTTCTGTCTGAAGAGTGAACCGCATGTCTAGTGACATCCCTTGAATTTCTTGGCATAATATTGGATATAGAATGCATGGATACCAGGTTACCACCACAGAAACTGCACAGGATACAAGTTTTAATGGAGTCCTTTTCAACCCAATCCTCCTGCACAAAACAAGAACTTGTTTCCCTCTTGGGATACCTCAATTTTGCAATGTGGATCTTTCCTCAAGGTTAATCCTTCATTTCCTACCACCTGACTTTGGCATCATCAGTTTCCAAACTGCACCATCATATCCAAAGTACAACTGTTTTTAAAATCAGATCTTGCCATGTGGTGCCATTCTTAGCCTACTGGAACAGTGTTTCAATGGTTTCACAAAGACCCTTCTCCTGACTTACACCTCAGAATATATACCAATGCATCTCTAATGCATAACTATGCTGCTATCTTTGTGCAGTCCTGAATTGCTGCTCCCTGGCCTCCAGATATTTCAGGTCTTAGAGATTTTTAAACAGTGTCTCATCTCTTTGAAATTTATCCTATAGAAGCAGTCGCCTTCATCTGGGAACTTCGCTGGTCCCTCCAGACAGTCTCCATTTTTCTGACAAACAACCCTCATTGACATTATCAACAAGGGAAGATCTCATCCCATTCCATCATACTGTTCAGATGGAGGATGACTTGGCTATCTATCACAATTTTACACAGCAATGTTTTCACATTCCAGGATATGCAAACAAAGCAGCTATTCATCATCTCAATTCCAGTTTCTGACCTTCCATCACCTCCATCCTACAGCAGACTCAGTTGTGACTCCACCTCCTTTATTCGGCATCTTTATAATGACTTAGGTTTTATGACTAGCAAGCCAACCCCTTCTTGTGGGCCACCCAAGCTCCAGTCACCTGAGCTATTTATACTACAGTATGGAAAAGTATTCCTTTCTCTGTGCGTAGCAGTTCTCCCAGAGTACTTCTGCTCATGTAGGACACATTCTAGCATTCCTAACGTTTGCCATCAAACCTAAAATTTTCATATGGGACTATTAAGCAATAACTAGCAGGTATCCAATTATTTTATCTCACAGTCTGCTCAATCCTTGCATTCACAGTGTTCCACTCCTCAGTTAAACTCTTCTACTTGGCATCCAAAGAGCATCAAGCACCAGAACTCCTCCTCATTTTTCTATCAATTGCATCATAATGAGAAACCTCTTGGACTTACTGAATGCATTCTCTTTGATTCTACATTTAATATTATGGTCACTTCCGCTAATTATCTAGCCTTCTATGGACTCCTGTGTGCTGGAGAATTCATAGCCACATCATCTTCTGCTGTTAAATTCCTTAAGGTCTGCAGCTTACAGAAACAAGCCGATCATTATATCCTGTCGCTTCCTTCCTCAAAGACTGGTAGATCTCATAGAAGAGTTTCAAACAACCTAGTAACCTACCTTTATCAACTGGTGTCCAAGAACTTATTTCGACTAGCTCATGCTCTTCTACTCATGCACAGATCCATCATATCCTCTTCTAACCCCTGATATCCAAACAGCTATGATGATAAAAATGGTTCCTGGAACACATCAGAACTCCTCAGTAATGGCTTGGGATCAAGCCTTATTCCATTTTAGGACATTCTGTTCAAATTGGAGCAGTTTCTTCAGCATTAAAGACTTACATTCTTGCACATCATCAACAGACTTGGAAGATGGACTTCATCCTCCTTTGAATCATAAATCCCTAATCCAGAAGCAGAAATCAGACAAGCATTTAGAATCATCTTCTCTTAGCTTGTCCAAAGGATGGCAGGTCAGTAGGCATGGGCCCTCAGAGGTTTTCTCCACTGGGGATTTTTCCTCTCCTGTGTGCTACTGATCACACTCTCCATGAGTTGGAGGCGGTAATCCCTTTTTGGGCCCTCTGTTCCCTGCTTGCTGCCTGGCTTCCCTACCAAGGGTGGGAATAGAGAAAGGCCAAAACTTAAACAGTATACACAAACACTATTTCTATTCACAGCACATTAAAATGGGAGGGCTGAAGCTCGAGGTTCAATGTTGGGGAAAAGCTCTTCCCACATACTAAACATAAGCAGCCTCTCCCATACAGCCTACGCTTAGCGTATTCACCACACCCACCATCCTCCCCATCCTCCTCCTCCTCTGGCACTCTACTTACCCTTGGTGCTGGGCCCTCTATTCTCCACATGCTGCCTGATTTCCATACCAAGGGTGGGAATAGAGAAAGGCCAAAATGTAAACAGTATGAACAAAAACTATTACTATTCACAACACACTGAAACATTATTTGGGCATAATTTCATCATGAGTTCGGGGGGGGGGGTAGCTAAATGTGCAAAGTTGGGAACATATGTCTGATAACAGCCAGCCAGCCCTAAAAATGATCTGACAAGTTTCTTTGTTTTAGGGATAGGACTGTTAGCTACAGTTTCTATCTTAGAAATCTCTGGCTTTACTTCTCCATTTCCCAAACCATAACTCAAATATCTGGTTTTCTGCATGCCCAATGCACATTTGATAGGATTTATGGTCAGACCTCCCTTTTTGATAGATTGGATAACTGCTCATAGGTGGTCCAGGTGGCTTTTCCGGGCTGGACTGTACACCACCACATCATCCAGGTATGCAGTACAATAACTAATGTGAGGGGATAAACTTACCTCCATGTACCACTGGAATGTAGCAGATACGCCATGTAAACCAAACAGCATGGTGGTAAACTGAAAGAATCCAAGAAGAGTGATAAATCCAGTTTTGTCTCTGGATTCTTTAGCTAGGGGAATTAGCCAGTCAGGCACTTCCCAATCTGTCCACAAATCATCTATCCTGGGCATAGGATAGCTGTTAAATTTTGAACACTTGATTACATTTCTTAAAATCAAGGCACATTTTTACACCCCCTTCTTTTTTATTTACAACTAGTGGTGATTGACCAAGCACTTCTCAACTCTTCTATGATATCCAATTCTTCCAATTTTTGTATTTCCTTATCCACATCTGCTCTTAACTGCTCTGGTAATCTGTATGTCTTTTGTCTGACACGGCAAGCAGTCATTGTCACTATTATGTGATTGACCCCCTTTTGCTCGGCCTGGTACTGTGGTAAAAGTAATCTTAAATCTCTTCACCAAGTTATGAATTTCTGTGGTTTGTTGGGAGGTTAAGGAAACATTCACCTTTACAGCATCAGCAATTACAGTTTGTTCCAGTCTGTCATAAGCAATATCAATATCTTCTGTCGAAGTTTCTGGTAAAACTAACAAAGCAGCCTTTGCTGTTTTTTCTTCAACACATTTCTTTAGGAGATTAGCATTGTATATCTTGCTAGGATTTTTTCCTATCAGGGGTCTCAGTCTCAGTTAACTGTGCCAGTACTTTTAAGCACTTCATAAGGCCCTTGTCACTTCATTAACAGTTTATTTTCTGTACTGGGTAACAGCGGCAAGACTTTTTCTCCTGGATCAAAAACTTTTTATTTTATCCCATGGTCATAATACACCTTTTGCTGGTTCAGGACCTCTTCCTGATTACCTTGGGCAATTTCAACATGTTTGCCAGTTTCTTTCTCAGGGCACACACATAAGATATAATAGTTTTTTTTTCCGAGTGGAGTTATCTTCTCAGGTTTCTTTTATTACATCTAGTTGCCTTCTAGGTTGTCTACCATACAGCATTTCAAATGGTGAAAAACCTGTTGAGGCCCGTGGCACTTCTTTGTAAGCAAAAAGCAGGTAAGGTACATATCGGTCCCAATCTTTCCCTTCACCTTTCACAAACCTTTTTAGCATGCATTTTAAGGTTTGATTGAAACACTCAACAAGACTGTCTGTGGGTGATAAGGGGAGGTTCTTATGGCAGTGATACCTAGTAATCAGTGCAGGTCCCTCAGTAATGCAGCACCAAAATTACTGCTCTGATCAGTAATACTCTCTTTAGGTATGCCCACCCTGCTGGAAATTCTGGCAAGCTGTGCTGCTTCTTTTGGGGCTGTGACAATATGCACTGGAACTGCCTCTGGGTATTAACTACCAAAATGAATCAATTACCCTCTTTACTTTTGTCTCAGGGACCAACCACATCCATTGCAATTTTCTCAAAAGACACATCTATCAAGGGTAGAGGCACCAGGGGCATCTTGCCCTTTTTAGTAACTGGGGCTACTTTCTGGAGCCTACTTTCTGACATTCTGCATAAGAACTGCAATAGGTAGCAACATCTTCATAAATCTTAGGCCAATAAAATCTATACAACAGACTGGCAAGGGTGCAGTCCCTCCCCGAGTGACAAGCCATAGAACCTTCATGTGCTGTCTGTAATAACTCGGTTCTATACTTCTTTGGTATGACCAATTGTTTCATCTGTTCCTATCTCTGAGGATAAGCCCAAACTCAATATTTTTTAAACATTGGTTCACTCTCTTTTTTTTCCACCCCAACTGCTTAAAATAACCTTGCAGAGAAACATTGTTAGTTTGTTCTGAAACTAAATCACAATCAGTTATGAGTTTAGTTTCAGCATTTTCATACATCAAGCCCTTATGTTTATCAGTCTTTTGTTGCCATGGTTTTTTTCAGGTATCTTTTTTTTTTCCTGGATTTCTGGATCTTGGAGCTGGGCTCAAACAAGTCCACATCAAAGTCACCGACAGGAAAAGTGTCCTCGCCGTCTGAGATTTTCTTTGCTTGTGCTTTTGCTACCACTGCTGCTGAAACTGCAGGATTTCCATCCTATGTGAATAACTGAGTAAATCCAAGAAAGGCATTTCCAATATTCACAGGTACAGGTAACTTAGGTACTACCCCCACTTTCATTTGGTGTGATACCACATTAATGTTCAGAGTCACTTAGGTGGTAGGATAGACTGCATGTCCCAGTGGATGCAGATGACCCCAGCACCTGGTCCTTCAGCACAGTTCTTTCCCAGAACTTCAACATGCACCAGGGTCTGTCTGCTTCCTGAATCTGTATGTCACTTCACAGTCTTATCTCCCACCTTGAAATATGTTAAATGCTTGCCCAAATTTGATAAGTCCAAATCTGCTCTAATGCTACCCTCCTTATTTTTATGGCAGTTTCTTAAAATATAGCCTGGCATATTACAGTTATAACAAATAAAGTATTTGGGTGCAAATTTGTCACCACCACCAGATTTCTTGTCTGATCTTGAGTTAAATCAGTGAAAAGAGGATCTTACCAATCCTCGGCTATTACTTTGTTGCTGCGGTCTGTCTGGCCATCTGATAGTCCTCAGCCAAAGAAATGGTCTTTTCCATGCTTTCTGGTCAGTGTTCTTTTACCCAAAGCTGCACGTCTGTAGGAAGGATGTTGATGAATTGCTCCATTGCAAATGTGTCAGTGATCTGTGGGACTGTTTTGCCCTCTGGTTGGAAACATTTAATGAGGAGTTCTTTAAGTCAGGTGAAAGCTTCTTGAGTTTTGTTGAATGAATGTGTAACCCCCACCCCCCCTGCCTTTTTGCAAATGACAGGTGGTATGCTGTTTGAATCTGACAGCAGTACCAGGTGGGGGACTGGGTTCAGGGAGGAATAGGTTACTCGGCACAAGGGCTAGGTTTGGCTACTTTGCACAGGGGCACTCAAGTAATTCCGAACACAGGAAACAATAACTGTAATGTCCAATACCAGAAATGGGATTCTAAAGTGTGGCTTTATTCACATCCAAGCAGAACAAACAAAGCATAGACGGACCCCCACGGGGCTACACTTCTGGTAATGCAGATTAAAAAGAATCAGAAATGCTTCTTTAACACTCCAGCCCTCAGGCTCTGAACCCACCGGGCACACAGCCTGGACTTGCACGCTGCTTTGGGTACGCAGCCCGAACTTGTACACTATCTGGGATTTCCCTGGCTCGGCTCCCTTGCCAGCCACTCGGACTCTTCCATATGTCATGGAAATATTTGCTGGTGGCTCCCTAAACCACCTAAGAGCACTTCAGCTCTATCAGGGAAACTTCCTTTTAATCCCACGTCTGGGTACTTTCCTCAGGCACTGGCCAAGTACCTGAGAGAAAGTAAAAGTGCCACAGAGCAAATCCGTAGAGGTGAATTTGGTTACTACTGATGGGGGTCTCCCACCTCTCGCTTCCACAATTCATACCTGGCCATTCCTCTGGACATTAATCATCTCTTTGTGTAAAGCTTGGCAATGTAGATTAAGGGTAAACGTATGTCACATTTCCTCTACTTGTCTTGCTTTCCTATTGTGCTGGACTTGAACATACTTTTACTTTGCTTAGCCCATTGCTCTAGGCCTCCCATTGATTTAGCAGTCCAATCCCCACTTTACTTTACTCTTTGTACTGGACTTAAACCTACTTGAATTAACTGGCAATGTCTATTACACTAGACATCCTACAAATTAAGTAGTCCAATCCCCATTTTCCAACAGTTCAAGTAAAAACATAGGCCCTCTGTCAGAGCGAACTCACCCTTTGGTTGCAGGTGCCCCACAGGCGATTCCTCACAGGAATTTCTTTCCCAATGCTTCTGATGCCGCAGCACAACTTGAAATAAGGCAGCTTCTTCTCTAGCCAGAACCAGGAGGGTTGCCCCTGGAAGACAGGCAAACCTTTCCACCCCCATCCCCTCAGGGATGGGGCACATAGACCAGTAACAGTGGTCTCCACCACTTCACAAGCAGCTTACTGTATTCCTCTTTTGGTGGAAACACACACCTCCCCTTACAGTAGCTCTATTACAGAGCTTAAGGCTCAAACAGCCTGTCCATAGACTGATGTGCTGCTCCTCTCTTCAAGACTGCACACACACTCACACTGTTCAAAAAATCAGATTCCAGTGTGGCTCATGCAGCTGCAAGAGTTCTATGGTGATATCATCCCTCAGTCTCAGTTGAGACTGAGAACAGAGTGAGACAGTGTGAAATCCATTTAACTGGAGTTTCACAAGCTGCCTTCCCTGCCTACCACTAGGTCTTACTGGGATTCTAGTAACCCTGGGTAACAGGGGGGTTACAAATGGTACTTTAGAGACCAGAATCTTTGCCTGTAGGTCTCTCTTGAGATGTCATATTTTTCAGGATTTCTTTTTTCACATAGTTTTCTGACTGTGCAGTATCCACATTGCTGTAGGCACTTTGGGCTTTACCTGTCAGATAAGGTACCAGCCTGATTGCCCATTGCTGCTTTGGTCACTGGCAGGCTGCAGCAACCATTTCAAAAGTTGTCAGGTATGCTTTGATATCATTCAAGGGACACAACTTTGTAAGTTTAATGTATTTTAAAGATCAATGGCAAATATGGTATTAGCATTGTTTTATTTGTCAGGTTTCTGCTGTTTATTTTCTTTTGTCAGCTTCCTTTATCACCCACTTCTTATCAGACTCTCTCTGGCATGGATACTCAGTGTGGCTCTCCTGTCTGCCTGAAGCCTCCAACCCTCTGCTCTCCGGTTGGCCATTCTTCACTCCATCCTTGCCCAGCCGCACGACTGCCCCTGACTCTAAACCCCCCCAGGGTGGGGCTGCCGAATCCTCTGGTCCTCTATCTATAATCTAGTGAAGTGACCAAGAGGAGAAGAGAGACTGACAGCAGACGCTGAAAGAATCTGGCACTGGACATGGGGTTGACCACTGATCCCACCTTTGCCTGCCGGCAAGGTGGGGGCTTTTGTGTAGCAGCTTCCCCCAGGAGCATGGACATGCAATGATGCCTTGCATGAAATGGGCACACTTCCATACAAGTGCATAAGGCATCCGCCACTGCTCCATCCCTGTAAGCATGCCACAAATTGTGGTGCCCCCCCAAGCAACCACCAGGAGCAGCTCCAACTGCGGCAAGTGAAACCACCCTCCACCAGGAAAGGAGAGGAGTCCTCCGAATGCTCAGTCTTTTCCTGCCTCAGCCGACCCACCAATGACCTGGGATCATTTCCAAACCAGGGTCACCAGTGTGGCAAGAGGTGTGGCATCCAGTGCCTCAACCCTCAGTGCCAATGGGCTGGCTATAGGTTTCTGCTGCTTAATGTAATATAATCTATCTGTTATTACACCCTGTCTGTGTCTCATGTGTTTATATCTATTAAGACTAGAGCATTACTGTCCTACTGTCTCTGCACAACTCATGATTTTAATGCAGTGTGCTGTCAGGTTGCCAACTCGGTATCATAGTAAATTACTAGTTACTGTAAACAAGAAATAAATATTTATGGGACAGCAGGACAAAGATGATCTTTATAGCATGGTTGCTGTGAAAGAAACACACAGCCATTTTGCTTTTACCACTTGTTTTCCCGTTCCATTGAAGAACACAGAGGTAACTGAGGCATTGTAAAACCATAAAAATATATATAACTGCATTCAATGATAAGGTCTTTTACTTCACAGTGACAAACAGTTTTAAGCTTGTGTCAGGGTTTCAGATAATGATTGTCTAAAGATCCAATTTGGATATTGATTTTGAAGTTGCAAGTCACTCTCAGTACTACATGGAGCTGGAAACACTGCTGTGTTTGAGTGTGGGTTACGCTCTCAGCTTGTGCTTGCAACTGTGCTCCCCCTTCACTGCCCACTGTGGCCATGCTAAGTAAAGTGAAACAGAAAAAAAAAGTTCACATTTAACGCCATGACTTTATGACGCAACAGCTGTCTCAGGCAATGGAGACTTAGCCAGGATATGGGCTGAAAGGAAATCAGGTGAACACAGTTTCAAAACCTAATTTTCATTAAAACAGAAGAAAATAAACAGGAGACGTAGATAGGTTGTAATAACAGGTAGATTATATTATATTAAACAGCAAAAACCTGAAAAATAAAACAATGTTACCATATTTGCCTTTGATCTTTAAGTTGTTTGTGTTTTGTTGCTCTGCTGGACCTGTGCCGGATCCTCCACAGCTTTGATAGCTTGCAAGGCATCCAGCCATCACTGCATCCCTTCTCTTCTCTTCTCTGCTGTTCTTGTCGCTACATCTCTTAGCTTCTCTGCTGCTCCTGTTGCTGCATCTCTTCTTTTCGCTGCTTCTCTATTCCTCTCTGTTGTATAGCCCACCATTTGAAGAAGGCAGCCATGCTTTCAGGCTCTGTCCCTGCCTGTTCTTCCAGCTGTACAGTCTCAGTATGCATTTTTGTTTCTGCTTCTAGTTTGACTATCATTCTTCTGGTAATGACTCCTGGGCTTGCTGTTGCAGGATTCATGCCTTTCGTCTGTGCATCCCTGGTACCAGGTCTAGTACTTAGGCACAAAACTCGTGGCTTAGAGATGTAAATACCACTTCTAAAACCATCTGCCATCAAGGCAAAGGTAAGAAGCATAGAAAAAACATTAACAATCTTAACATTCATATGCAACATTTTCTTATTATAAATAACAATAGAATTAAAAAAAATAAAATTGTGCTGGATAGCTTTTATACAGGCAGTTAAAGCAGAGAAAATAAAGTCCTTCACTCAAGGGTTTGTTTTCAATTTCAAATCGCAATCTCTCTCTAACAAAAGATTGCTCTTTTTATAAGAAGGCTTTGCCTGGCAATTAACTTCTGAACCCAGAGCCTATTAAGAGACAGCCTGTTTCTCACAAAATGTATCAGAACTTTGTCAGTTTCTTTCCTTCCAGGTGCAACAAAATAGAACATTGTATCCCAGAACTAATCTCCTGTTGACAGCTCTGCAAATGAGCTTGTGCAGGTCAAACTGCATCTGAAGCATAACCAACTGAGTTTCAAATAGCTTTTTACATTCATTTCATCAGTATAACTATATACATTTTTTAAACTAAGGGATCCCAGTTTCACACATACATTTTTATAACCACATGTAACCCCTAGGTGGTGCTATCTCAATGGATACTACCCCTGCCTACTTGGCTAGGAGCAGGTTAAGGGGCCTAAGTTCTGAAATGGGTATCTCCACCCGGAGGTCAGGGTTGGTAGTGGTCAAGCTAACCTGGGCACAGCCCTCCAGGACACTGTAACACTCCTCTTTCCTTACTAGTGGCCAGAACAATACACAATAATCACTTTCATAATACCCCTGATACAGCACACAAGTACCCACACTGTTTACACTTACCACCAGGGCTTTCCTCTGGCTCGACTCTGGGGACCCCCTGTAAAACAAGGCTACACACAGCAAATAACAGCAGTACACTACTCTTGCACAAACTGGAACCACAGTCAGGGTAAATGCAAAAAGAGTTAGGTCTGATTTATTTAAGGGACTTGAACAAGGGAGGGGCGTAATCAGGTTAATTTACTTAAAGGCTGTATCAATTAAACAGTTATATATGCACTTCAGGGTCCATAAACAGTCACACACTCTGGGTATCCAGGTGAAGAAGAGGTGGGTTAGCCAGGATCATTGCTTGGGGTAGGCCGGCTACTCAACTGATTAGGGCCCTGTGATGGAAGAAAACAACATGCACAACACACACTATTTGTAATCTGGAGCCGGAGGGCTCAGTTCGTGAAAAGAAAACAACAAGACAATCAGATGACACACTTTTAGATTAGGCTGTTGTTGCAGTGGGCTACCCTGAAAATTACTCATGATACCCAAGACTGGCCACAGGCTGGACAATAACTGAGACTGCAGGTGGTTGATCTGGAGTGCCAGAAGAAGCAGGGCCCACATGATTTGCTGAGGCGTTGTTCCTGTTCAAATGTGGAGCAGGGGGCTGATCCCCAAGCAGGTCTCTCATTAAAGGCTTTCTCTGTGCAGTAGGGTAGTATGGCAGGGCAAGTGTGGCAAGGTCCAGGCCGTATGGAGATGAACGTGGATTCAGTCTGGTTGAGCTGGATACAGCTTCCAGCAAGCAGAACACAATTCACACAGTGGGGAACCAAATTACGACCCACTATAAACACACAGCACATTTACATGTAAGGGATTCTACTATCCCAGGCAAACTGCTCTCCGATCACAATTGCAAAGTTTCTGCACGCACCAGGAGTTTAGAGGTAGCTGGAAATCCTGACAGGCCGATGCATTCAGCAACTCTTCGGTCTTCTTCAGGTTGATCCTGGTCACAACTCAGTGGCTTACTTCGTTCTCACAAACTCGAATTCAGTCCGAACTGATTCTCTTCTCCCTCTCAGGGGCATCAGGCAGGCATGCAGGCCAAAACTCAGGCCTTTCCATGGAGACTGTCTCAAGCTGTTGCTTCTTCAGCTCTCAACTTAGATCTGATGCATCTGCCAGCAAGCCTGGGAATTTCCCCAAGATCCAAAAGGTTTGGTTGGCTGATTCATCTGTAAGTCTCAACAGGAGCGCCCCCTTCAGGTGCAAAAAGGCACCAAAATCCCAAAACTACAATTCCTATAGATTCTGACTCCAGACAGCTCCTATAGTCCAGCTCCATTTTAGGTCCCACCAGTACTGGTTGGTCCAGTTCGGCAGTCCTGGCCAAAGCGGTGGGGGTAAACAAAACAGTCCTTGCTGCAAAGAAGGCAGGTTAGACAAACTACATTATCATTATCACTCAGAACGATTTTCAGCAAATAGTCACATCTTTCAACAGAGCTCCCTCTCAGATTACTTATGACTGCAATCCAGGCAGCTCTTAAAGAGACAGTACACAGGGGGTATACAGACACTCTCTGGCAATCACACTTAAACTGCTGAAACACAGGACACCAGCCTGGCAGTGAACATTTAGGCAAGCTCAAGGAAGACTTTTCGGGAACCCCCATTTGTAGGGGGGTTGCACACAGATAAATGTCAAGGGGGAAGAAAAATGGAAACAGCAAGAGACAGCAAGTGAAGGCAGGAAGATAGTGGAGGGGGGGGTAAATCACGAGACCATCAAAGTAATCAGTTCCTAGGGTTCATAAAGAAATTTGATTGCACCATCAGACAGACCAGAGACAGAAAAGGAGAAAATTCAGCAGATCTTTGCTTTTAACTCCTTCTGTGTAACAAATGGGACATAGTCTTTTTCAACGCTGTCACAGCCTCATCTTGGCAAAGTCAGCCTTTCTTAAGTTCTGTGTCCTGGGGATGATGCCCAACTAGTCTTCTCTGTCACCAGAGAGAAGGTTATCCAGTTTCAGTGACTGTTTACCACTGAAACAGATAAATAGGGTGAATAAGGATGGTCTCTTTAAGCTGAGTGGCAATCATAACATGAGGGGGCAGTCTTAAGCTGGGGGGAGGTTTAGGAGGGAGATCAGGAAGCAGTTTGTCACAGAGTGGTGGTGGACACTTGGAATACGCTGCCAGAAGAGGTGGTCTCATTGAAGACAGTGGGCAGCTTCAAGAGAGGTTGGAATAGCCATGGGGGGGGAGGTAAGGATCATGGATAGGAAGGATGGGAAGAGTGGGGAGGGGGGCAGGGACAGTAGCTCAAGCTGTGGATCCTGCAGTATGAGCAGACTAGATATACCAAATGGCTTTCCCCTGCTGGCTTCTTCATATGTTCGTATGTACATATTACTTGAGGCTCACACTGGAGATGGTCCCATACCACTACTGAGACCACAGTCAAGGATGGCCACTAACCTAGTTCCTTGTCAGACATGCTGTTTTAGGATGCAGCTCTTGAAAGTAGACAAGAACTCAGTCTTAACCCTGCTGTTTGCATCCAGTTTGGCTGCTTGCAGTTTCCTCCATCAGCTGGACATTATGCTCCACTGAATTTTTGGGGGGCCTGCAGCACACCCCCAAACTGACTCTTTTGCCTCCATTTACCCCTAACTCGACCCAGCTGAACTGTATGACACCATTTTCCCTTGCTATCTTCCAAAGTGACTCCATCTTTTATAAAGGGAGACTCCTCCCACTCCCCCCCCATTCTGTCAGGCCATTAACTTTTAGCCCTCTTTCCTGGTATCCCAGTCATTTTCTTCCCTCCACCAGGTCCATGAGTGCCACTAAGTCCTTAACTAGGTCCAGTTGACCTCACTTCTTCCTTATTTTTGGTGTCTCTTTTTTTAGTTTTCTAGAGACTTTGGACCCCATTTTCAAAGGGGATGCACGGCGCAACCTGGGTTATGCTACACAACCCTGGAAATGCACCAACTGTCAGGGGCCTGCCAATACTCAAAGGGCATAGATGCTCTGTGCACCCATGAGAGCACTGATGCAGGCAATATTGTGCTGTGCCTATGCAAATGAGGGGTTCTACATACATATGTGGTGCAGCACAATACTGAAACATTCCAGAAGTGCAAAATGGCCCCCGGGCACCGACGCAGATTTATGCTTCTAAAACCCTGCCCCAAACTGTACACAGACCCATCTGCTCACTGTTTAGAGCAGTGAACTCAGGCAATACAGAGGTCCCTACCTAGCCCCGATCACTGTCTTCATGAAAAAAACCTCCCTCCTGATTCCCTTAACCCCAGTAGTCAAGTGTCCCCCCCACCCCAATCACTGTCAGAATTATCAAACACTCCCACTCAATCTCCATATCCCCAGTAGGCTAGTGTCCCCCCCCTCCACTGCCCCGATCACCATCATAATATTAAAAACACCCCCAATCCCCAGAAGGCTAGTGTGCCCCCCAGCCCTGATCACTGTCCGAATAATAAAAAAAAAAGATACTCGTATCCCTGGTAGTCTAGTGACTCCCCCCTCCCTAGCTCCAATCCGTATAATAATATATAAGTCCCCAGTCCCTGATAGTCACGTGGTCCTCCACCCCATTAGGCAGTGACCCCACCACCCCACTGCCCCCAATTCATCAACCCAACCAGAGCCAGAAGCTGGCACAGCCCACCTCACATTGCACTAGCCAGCCACCGACTGAACAGTACAGGAGCACATACATTATACAGTACAGGCCCTTTGGTTGACTGGTCAACCAATGGGCCTGTACTGTATACTGTACATGGTCTTGTACAGTTCAGTTGGTGACTGGCTGGTGCAGTGTGAGATGGACTGTGCCAGTCACTGGGTCTAGTCAGTTTGGGGGGGGGAGCAGGGTGGTGGGTCACTGCCTAATGGGGTAGGGGAGTGGAGGGCCACTGGACTACCAGGGACTGTGGATATTTATATTATTATACAGATTGGGGCTGGGGAGGGTGGAACCACTAGACTACCAGGGATATGTGGATTATTTTTTTTTTTAATTACCCTGACAATGACTGGGCTGGGGGAACACACACTAGCCTACTGGGGAGATGGGGATCGGGGGTGTTTTTATTATTCTGACTGTGATCAGGGCCGGAGGGTGAATACTAGCCTACTGGGGATATGGGGATTGGGGTGGAGTGTTTAAAAATTCTGACAGTGAATGAGGCTGGGGGGTACTGGCCTGGCACACTCCAAGGCAACACAAGCATGCAGATGAGCCCATTATGGGCATGCAAATTGCCCCATTGCACTGTGTATGCCCAGTGGGCTCATCTGCATGTTTGGGCTGAATATTGCCCATGGGGGCCATGGTACACCCACCTCTATGGGCAGTCACCAGCACTATACCCTGGTTGCGCTGCTGGAACATGGTGACCCCCTGCTGTGCACCGTGCCTCCAGGGTCTGAAATTCAAACAGCTGGCAAAGTCTGTTTGGATAACGCAATCTGTTTGATCTGTTTGAATATGACACCAGAGACAGACAGCCCAAATTGTACGCACAGCGCACCATTTTGTGGACACAGCCAGCCTGCTCTGACTATGGGGCCAATTATGATGAATTCTATGAACTGGGCTGATGCCTCCGCAAAACCTTTGAAGAAAGTATTTAGACAGAAGTCCATATGAATTTCATATATTTTCTGTAGTTCTTCTCCATGTGCTGTTTGTTCCTAAGGATATTTGCATGACAACAACCTCATCAGCCCTTGAAGTTCAACTGCTTCGGCTGCATATTCCCAAACTGAGGCTACAATGTTTACCAGTGACATTGCAATTATTTGCATGGCAAATGCTTATGCTGTCACAAGCAGAAAAAATGGTTATAAAGTGAGGCATAACAAAGAGCAGGGGCAGCTAAATCCTAAGCAACAGAGGCCGTTTCATGTAAATAACTTTACTAGTACCAAATAGGACAAGAGAAATATAGAAAGTATATGGGATAACATCTTTTTTTTTAAAATTTAAATCTGATATTTTTTAATGTCTTTCCTGTGGTGTCAGGTAATAATTAATGACTGCATTCTCATTCAGGAAGCGTGCAGGAACTAGTACGGAATACATTTTGTAAATGAACAGGGAAACATAAGGAGGCAACTACAGTGATGTGGATGCCTTTGGGGCTTTTCACTTTCATTAGAAGGGCCCCAGTAAGAAGGTCCCTGGATCTTTAGGACAATCATCAGGAAATCCTGAGGGCAGCAGGTCTAGCCCTAAAGCTAAGGGCAACTCCTCCTAGCTGGGGGGGGAGGGGGGGCAGTATAAGGAGCTCCTTTGACTTTCATGTTTGCTATCCCAAGAGCCACCATTAGACAGCTATCTTGCTTTTGACTGTTATTCACAGCTTTTACTACTATATTTATTTAGTTATTATTTACCAGGTAGGTACTCTAGACAAGAATTCTGCCTATTTTCAGGCACAACCCGGGAGGGTTACAAATAGAGGTAAAGCAACAGGCAGACATAATTACAAAACACATAATATATAGGCAACAGTAGATACATTATAATAGTGTTAACAATGGATCAAAGTACAGATAGCAAACAACATACAGAATACAGTATACAGGCAGGCAATACAATTTTCAGCTACACAGGTACTATTAATAAATGATGTGATATGTCACTGGCAATGCTTTGTGCAAACTGCCCTTTCTCATATACTGTATAATATACACATTGGCAACTCTCCAAATACCTAATGCATATTTGGAAATCTCCTCCAAAGACATAACAGTACCCACACCATGGAGGTCAAACAGGAATGGGCTAGAAATCAGAGTCCACCTGTCAACTGAGACCTAGCAAGTGTGTTAGCACCTTCATTGATAGTCTTAGAGTTACCAGGTTTTGTGCTATGGGGCGAAAGTTGGTGTGTAAGCACCTTTATTCCTACTCAAAAATCAGAATGTTAGCACCTTTGTTCCCAGGCTGATGGGCTGACATGTCTTGAGGCGGTTGAAGGTTCTTGTTCCAGCACTGGTTTCTTCTTTGTACGAAATGTCATCAGGAAGTTGTCTTGTAATCATAAACCTCTACTGAATGTATAGCCCCAAGCTCCATTTAAACACTTACGTACAACTTCATGGAAGCTATTTATGAAATCAATCACCTGGCTATCAGTTGAAATCTTTCACTTTTGGAAAGCCCTATATTTAGGTGTGGAGAAATACATGACACCCTTCCATTAGTTCATCTAAGAGGGTCAGAGCCTTTGGGTGTTGTGTTTTTTTTTAGCTTTTCTGTAACAAAGTGGGGGAGACATGGTTATGCATCTGGATGAACCTTTTTTGAAGGGCAGCATTCCTCCAGGTATCAGTGACATCAACTACTGAAAGCCTTTCTCCACTGGATAATGTTTTTTGAGGTTAGTCCTACTGGCTGAATTCAGTTTTTCAGTGTTTACATCACAATGTACCATCCTGAATATCATTCTTCTTGGCTTGTCCTGGCACTGATGTCTTTCCTCCCAAACAAACCTTAATAAGAAAATTCGCAGGTCCTTCGGCAAAACTAATACAGTAGAGCTATAATTAAAAACACCCTAAATGCAAAGCAATCATGGGAGAGGGGGGGTTCCTATGTAACCCCCCATGGGTGGGGGCTTCCCTTGTCATCTCTCTGTGGTGCTGCTCAGCCCTCCCATTAGTTCTGCCAGTCCTGAGTCTCATTTTTAATCCTATGTTTGCTCCTGCTGGCTCCTGTGTGTCAAAATTCTAAATGGGGGGGAGGAGGGGTCAAAGGAGCTAAGTAAAAGTGAAGCCACCCACTTGGCAGTTTGCCGACTTGCCATGAAGCTTGGGTGTGCTAGCTGGCGAGTTGGCTGACTCTCTGTGTAAACACTGCAGTGTTCCATATATAAAAGCCACTCTAGTGGCTCCCACAACTCCCCTGGCTTTGTCAGTGTGTTCTGCAGCCCCAGTGAGTATCAAGTTGGTAAATAGGGTCCAGAGGCACTAGGGGGATGAAATTAAATGTTAAATAAGAGTGCTCTTAAGTGCTATGTTATTAAAGGGGTGCTGTTTCTTTAACAGCAGCCGAGCCTGCTGTAAGAATGGGAGCACTGCTTACTGCTTGGGGGGATAGCACTATGGCACTAGCAGTAGGCAGAGGAAGCCCCTTACCAAGCCCACTCTGCTGCCAGATGCCAGAGCAGAGGGGCATCTGTCAAGACAGAGGGGTAATAAGTATTAAAACTATTTGGTTTTGGGGGCATGGCTTAGCCTCTGACAGGAACAGACGCTCCTTCCACCAGCTCCCAAGAGAGATTGTATATTATCTCAATTTAACTATTTATGTGGGCAAATTACTCTATCAAACAACATTCAATAGATAACTGAAGTTAATACTGGCAATATGGGCAAGTCTTGAAGTGCTGCTCCACCGTCAGACTTTTTTGTACTAAAGAAAGCACAGTAAGATCAGCTGCTTGCTAACTACAAGGCGGCATCGGGCTCAGGGGACCCTGCGACTAGATCAGTGACTCTTCTTACAGTGAGTGCTACACTGGGGCAGCTTGTTAAGACAGTCCAGAATATGGACTGCAAACTGGATAACCTTCCTCCCCGAGTTCAAAACTTGGAGACACGGCTTGACACTGCTGAGCAAACTGTTCAACGGGCAGATTTTTCTGTTTTAAAATCGCAAGACACAACCACCACTCATGTAAAAGAAAATATGTAATTACACCAAAGATTAGAAACACTTGAGAACCAAGCTAGAGAGTGAAAACTTTGTGTGGTTGGAGTACCAGAGTTTGCTGCAGGAGAGGACGCTTTGGAGTTAGCCCAATTTCTGGCTTAATACAGTGTGCACTGATCAGGAAAATGATCCTGCTTTCTCTGTGGAAAAAGCATATCGACATACCCCTTATCGAGCAGTGGCAGACTCTTCTGCTCCAGGACCTTCATTTTAGTTTGTACAAGAGTCAGTGATCGAGATAGGGCCCTGGCAATTGCAAGAAAGAAACACTCCCTGCGCTACGAGGAAGCTGAAATCTCCTTATTCTCTGTTCTTTCCTACATCATCTGCTTACACCATAAAGCCTTTGATCGGATTTGTAGCTCGCTGCGCTCCATGAGGATCCAGCACCAGCTTCTTTCTTCTTGCTTGACTCTGTATGTTGTGGAAGGGACATGTTTATCTCTTCAACAAACTGAAAGAAGCAGATAAACTGCTACTTCATTTTGAAAAAGAGACAGCACCACTGGAGAATAAGGATTCTGATGCTTCGGCTGAGACCTGATCCATACTCTTGTTTATAGCAGAACTGAGAGACTGTTTAGTCAAGCTGGAACCCCTTTAATGCCCAGATCATGAGGACTGACATTTTATTTCACTATTCTGTTTTTTTTACTTATTTTAGTAATTCCTATGACCGGAAGAAAAGAGTTACAGCTAATAATGCAGTCTCCTAAGAAAAATCTTTACTTTACACTGTTACAATACTTAATACTGTAACTTAATCCAGCTTAAAATACCCTGATGGGATATAAGATGACGTCTTTTCCCACCTGAGCAACTGTACTTTTTTTTTTTTTCACGGATGGCAAGATGCCGGTGTATTAGCTAACTGGCGGCTGGGCTTAAATTGTTTAAGCTACACGCTATCGTGTCATGTGGTGACAGATCTTTCACCTTGGTTGTTTATTGATTAAATATTTATTCTCCCTATGTCTGCTTAAATACCACTAGCTTGTTAATACTATCTTTACCCTTTTTTTTAGCCACATGGGAGGTAATTATTTTTGGTGACTCTATCCTTGAAGTACACCACCCATTCGGTGGAGTTGTTCTTGCTGTATGCACGGTCAAATGTTATGACTTGCTCTGTATTTGCTTATAATAATAATCTTTCTCTTGGGGAATACCTGTGTTTTTACAGGCTTTAATCAATGTTGAATGAGGGAATATGTGGGTGATGGCCCTATCTGGTAAAAGGAAATCCTTTTTCTTTATTCTAAAGGTTTTATTCCCTGTATAGTTTCTGGGAGGCATGCTCTTATTGCTTCAATTGGGCTTAACTTATAATTACTGTACTTCCTCCTCTGTGTTTCTACAAGGGAATATGTTATCTTAATCCTTAGTAAGTGTTGTTATAATGTGTATCAACTGTAAGTGCTTTTTGCTTGCAAAATGATAAATAAAAAAGTAAAAAAAAAAAACCTGTTTAGTTTGCTCGTGAAATGGACTAAAGATGGGACACAGTGTGAACTGTTTTCCAGCTGCTATATTTGCTACCTTTGACCTGCAGGCAGCCAATGAGAAAGCCAGGAGCCCTAGAGGTCTTTTCCAAGAGACTTCTGGGAAGAGGCAAGGACCATGTCTTGGCACCAGAACAGTCAGCCAGTAGGGTGTTGAGCAAATCTAATGCATACTAATGCTGTCCTGAAAGTCTAAGAACAGTGCCAGTCCAGTTCATTTTGGCAGATCCTCCTTCTGAGGGAGAGGGGTGCTCAATGACATTGCCTAGAAAGTGTGAAGGCCTGCCTGGGGACTTGCACAGCCACCAGCCTTTTAGGTGCTCTGCATTGCCTTCCAATGCCTGGAAGGAGCTGCTTTAGAATCAAAGTGTAATTTGTTGTCCAGACGTGAGAAAGCTGTCTCAGAGGTTCCAAAGGGAAAGGAAGTCTCTCTGCAACCTTTGAAACTGAAGGCCTGTTTACACAGCCGATTTTTATACCACAACAACCTGAACACTCAGGCTGCTGCGGTGCAAATGCGGTCACGTGGACAATTACTTTATTGCAATAAGTCAGTCCTCACTCCTCTCCTGGAGCCACTACAGAGCTGGGGACACATTCAGGAGTGAACAATGTAAGCAGCTTTATGAACAGACTGCAATGTTCACTCTGATGCACCCAGTCGGCACCACCAAGAAACTGAACATGCCCTCCGCACTCACTGCCCCTTTCCAGCATGACTTGCATTGGTGCTGAGAGGGACCATCTACACACAAATAGATTGGTGCAGGAAGTCTGCAGTTTGTTTCACATATCTGGACATGTAGTAGTAGTAAAATCCTTTATTATTAGACAGGATATAACTATTAGGACTAAAAAAGCTCTATTTCCAGAGTTGTTCTGTACAGTAGAAGTTGCAGAGTTATAAACTGGAATAATAATTTAACCAATCAAGATCATTAAAATGGGAGGGGCTATAGAAAAAATGTTTGTTCACATTGCTTGCAGTTTCTCTCATTAACGCACGTTGTATAGGAAACCTGTTTGTTTTGCAGGTATTCAGGAGACAGGGCGTTGCCCTGAGATTCTGTGGGATCCATCGAGATGGGACGGAGAGACTGGGCTGTCCAAAGTGGCTTACTTGAATCGTCTTTACTGCGATAAGTTTAGGTAGACCTTAAGTCAATTAGTGTTGCATTTTTGTGGTTTTATTCTATACAATATGCAGGGATAAATGTTTCAGTCTGCTGTGTCTGAATGGATCAGAGGCATGTATGCCACCTATAGTGCAGTGTCTCAAAAACTTCTTGCATTTGAAATGTGTAGGAAAAAAAACGTGTTTTGAGAAATGTAATAAAAAAGTGGTATGCTGTTTTTGTGTAGGGTCCAGGCTTAGTGAGGAGCATGTAGGGGTCATGAGGCTTGTGAGTCTGTCAGTTACAGGGCAAAAGTGCCACTGGGAAAGACCAGAACAATACCCATTAGGCATTGTCTGGCTGCAAGTGGGTCAGCTGTGCAATCCCAGATCATAGAAGCATAGAAACATGGACAATGATGACATACAAAAGCTGATGGTCTATTCAGTCTGCCCATATTACCCTATAATACCCTAGGACCTAGTGACTCTGTGGAGTCCTCACTTATACTGTTCCCTTTTTTCTTCTCTGTGTTTCCACCTCCCTCTTCCCACTGAGTAGCTACTTTGCCTTTGACTCTGTCCCAGCCATGTTTGAAGCCATTTGTGGTTTTGTACCCACCACCTCTGCTGGCAGACCATTCAAAGGCCCAACTACCCTTTCTGTAAAATAATACTTCCCTGCGTCCTTTTTTAACCATTCCTACCACTAGCCTACTCTAATTACCCCTCGTCCTAATTTCATTCCTGATAAATAACTTCTCACAGTCCAACTTGTTAATTCCTTTCAAGAACATGAAGGTCTCTATCATATCCCCAACCCCCTTCCTGGTTTTGAATGAACATATCTTAAGCGTCTTTAGTCAATCCTCATAGGATCTGCCCTCCTGGCCCTGAATCATCTTGGCCACCCTGCATTGTACCTTCTCTAGCCTGTCCTTTTTTGAATTGGGGACTCCAGAACTGGGCACAGTACTCCAGGTGTGGCCTCACCAGTGACCTAGACAGCAATGATATTATCTCCTGACTTCTAGTGTTGAACCCTCTCCCAATGCACCCTAACATCCTGTTAGCCTTGTTGAAGGTTTTTGTAGATTGGCAGGTTTGTTTAAAAAGTCTCAATGGCCCTAGGTCTCATTCCTCTGATGTTGTGTCCAGCTTAACACCATCCAATCCAATTCTCTGTTTTGGGGTTTTTGTTCCCTAAGTTTCATCACTTTGCACTTTTTGACACTGAATTTCAGTTGCCAGACTTTGGATTGATTTTCCAGCCTTGGCAGGTCTCTCTGCAACTCCCTTATACCTTTCATATTGTCACCCGTACCATAGACTTTGGCATCACCTGCAAATAGAAACAACCTGCCATGGATTCTTTTTTTTTTTAAAGATTTAATTACATTTTTCCAACAATATACATGTACAGATTCATAAAATATAACATCAAAGCTGTTTCAAATAAAGTTCTAATTGTGTTTTGAGCACTGACCTGAATATTACAGCAAAATTGTCATCAATAATAAATATACTGGCAAATTCCTTTTACATTACAAGACTAGTATGCCACCATCAATCAGGATAGAGCAATATTAAACATTTTATGAGCTTTAAATACATTATTATAAAAAGCACATGCTTATTCTCAATCTAGATAATCATTTTATGAGCAATATTCTAAGAAGGGGCCCCATGAGATTAAATAATTAATTTTTCTCTAGCAGTGAATGGCTAATCCTCTCATTATTTGCTAGTACACCTACTGATTCCAACCATTACCTGTTGGGACTTTCACTTCATTCCAGTTTTGTAACATTAACCTTTTAAAAGCTAGAGTGACTGAAAGAATCTATAATTTCCAAGGTTTATGTAAACCATGGACTTCCATTATATCTCCTAAAAACAAGCATTTGTCAATGCCGAATGTTTGCTTACTGGCATTGGCAGTGTAGAAGTTACAGAGCTGCGTAATAGTAATGGCAGTGAAGTATTGAACTGAAACCAACCCCACCACCACCCTGCAGAGAGTGACAGGCATTGGGGTGTGCCTTTGGTTCGTCAGGCATAACAGCCACGCCATTTCACCACACCCCACCCTGCAGACACTGACAAGTGTCACGGTGTTCCTTGGGGTCTTTGGCCCTTATGCGCACCCCATTCCATTAGGAAATACGGTGAGATGGGTGCGATATAGTAGAATGGGGTGAACTTTGGGGCCAAAGAGTCCAAGGCATACCTCGATGCCTCTCACTGGCTGCAGGGTGTGGAATGGTATGAGCATTACAGGCAAGAATCCCAAGTCACACCCCTGATGCCTGTCATTCTCTACAGGGTGGGCGTTATGGTTGAAAACCCTAATACCTCAGGCATTCGTTGGTATTTTCACTCCAAATTTTCAACATGGTTTTTTTGTGACCCCACCTCATGAACAGGGGGAATATCAGTTTGTTAGCCAAAAGCTGCTTATGCGCAGTGATTACGGCATTTAGCACTATTAAGTGCAAAAACATTCCGAACAGGATGTAAAAAATGACAGCTGTACTGTTCATGGGGAGGTGTAAAAAATGGCAATGTTGCAAATCTGCAGTAAAAATATTAAAAACTGGTGAAGTCACGAGCGTACATAGAAACTGTGCAATGCACACCCATAATATAATTAGGTTGGGGATTTTTTACAGCAGATTGTCAACTCAGGCATTTTGGTGCCTCCGATCATGAACAGTGCCACTGTGATTTTCTTTATCTGTCCCGAACAATGATTTCCCACAGCGACCACGCATCTCTGCGCTGAAAGTGTGAAAACACACTTCGGCCATGTTGTGAAAAATGACAGCTGTACTGTTCATAAGGAAGTGTGGAAAAATGCCACTGGTGAAAATCTGGACTGAAAATATTACAAAGTCATGAACTTACGAGGGTGCGTGGAAGCCGTGCAATGTTCACTCGTAACACAGTCATTTTATGGACTTTTGGCACCAAATTTTCAACATAGCCATTTTAAGACCTCTGCTCATGAACAGTGTAACTGTGATTTTCTTAATCTGTCTTAAACATTGCTTTCACACACCAACAGCACCATTGTACACTACATGGAGGAAACACGTTTTGGGTGAGATGTGAAAAATGACAGCTGTACTACTCATAAGAAGGTATGGTAAAATGGCAATGTTGAAAATCTGGAGTGAAAATATTGAAATCCACGAACTTATGGCGTGCGTGAGGAACTGTACAACGCCGCGTAAATAAAACAATCATTTTTGGAATTTTTCACCAAATTTTCAACATAGCCATTTTAAGACATCTGCTCATGAACAGTGTCACTGGATTTTCTTAATTTGTCCTGTACATTGATTTACGACAGCGACTGTGCCATTGTGCGCTACATAGTGAAACACGTTTGGGTAAGATGTGAAAAATGACAGCTATACTACTCATAAGAAGGTGTGGTAAAATGGCAATGCTGAAAATCTGGAATGAAAATATTGAAAATTCGTGAACTTATGAGCGTGCGTAGGAACTGCACAACGCACGCTCGTAAAACAGTCATTTTTAGGAATTTTTCCACCAAATTTTCAAAATAGGCTTCTTGAGAGCCCACCTTATGATCACTGGCAGTGTCGTTTCATTAATCGGTCCCAAAAGGTGATTTCATGCAGTGACTGTGAAATCACCCTTCGGGCCCGAATAACGCCATAACAGTGACAGCATTCATGAGAAGGGGTCCCAAAAACCCCATGTTGAAAATTTGGTGTAAAAATTCCAAAAAATGCCTGAGATATGCAACAAAGTTGAAAAAAACCCTATCTATTCCATTATAAACCTTACCGGCATTTCCTCAGTTCACAGTTGGCTTTGAAGAGTGCAGACGTGTTCCTGGTCCACCGAAGATCGTCGCGCCAGACTCCGGAGGTAAGTATGGGGTGAGGGGGGTGTGGGGAGGCAGGGTGCTCAGTGGGTGGGTGAGGGTTGTGGGGGGTGCAGGGGAGACTGCGTGGGACTGTTTTTCTTTACAGGTATTTTTTTAAATAGCGGCATGGGGCGTTTGCACGCTAGGGTGGACTCCCAGCGTGCTCAGGGCAGTTGGTTGGGGCGTGGAGCTGATGGGGATTGGGCACCCCGTCGGCCATAGCACTTTGCCACGCTGGGGTGGGCTCCCAGCGTGGCACCCTGTACGGGGAGGCAGTGGAGCCGGCGGGGATTGGGCACCCTGTCGGCTATATAGACTTGCCACACTGGGGTGGGTACCCAGCGTGGCATGTGGAAAACTTTGGGGCGCCTTACAGCCGACAGGGGATTGGGACCTCTCGGCTATACAGTGTGTGCATGGGGGCAGCACGCAGTATGCTGCGCATGTGGGTGTGTGTGTGTGTAGAGGAGCTGTGCATGAGCAGGCGATATCTGATCGCTGGTCACTGAAGCGTAGCTCCCCCTTTCAACTGTACGCCACTGCATTTTGGAGCTGTCATAGACAGCTCCAGCATGCATTGGCAGACTGGGGCCGCGCCTGCCAACACACTGACTAAATTGGAAGAGGGGGTGACACACCTCCGAAAACTCGGATGATGGCACTATGTTTCTTGCACATGCGTGCAAGCAAACATAAAAACAGAGGAGTAAATGGAAGAGAGGTTTTAAGACTTGATTGGCAGACAGAATGGATCTCTTTTCAAGTATGCAATACTGCCATACATAACCAAAGCAAGTGACTCAAATTTCCTTTTGCCTCTTCACATCTCCAGCACTTCTCATCCTGTGCCAGACCTAGATTTTTTAGTTGCCAGAGAGAGTAGTAGTAGTAATGTAGTATATTCAATTGCATTAAACTGCCTTGAAGCTCCTTACAGCTTTTAACTGTGTTTTCCCAGGTGCTGTCCCATACCCCCATAGATACTGAAACATTAAGATCAGCATCCCATTTTGACCTAGCTGAGTTTGTCAAAGCTGTATCCACTTCATTTAGCATTTTGTATACCAGGCTAAATCTTTTTGGCAAATGGGTAATTTTAAGAAAAGTGCCCCAGTCAGTTGAGGTCAAAAGGGTAAAGTTTGTATCCAAAACTTTGCTAGCAAGAAGGCTTCTTATTTGCAAATAGTACCAACACTCAAATTTATTAATATGAAACTTATGCCTTAGCTCTTTAAATGAAAGTAGCCTTCTTTGATTATCTAGCAGATCACTTAGGATTATTATTCCCCTGTTGGCCCAACCAATGTCTTTGATTTTTCTGCCATTAAGAGAGACCAAAGAGTTGTCCCAGAGGGGCATACACTGTAAGGGTATATGTTCTACTTTTTTAAGGCGATTGAACTTTTTGCATACTGTCACTGAAATCTGTAAAGTTGGATGAGACCTCGGCCACAAGGGAGACTGCACAAATAGTAAGTCAGTGAGTTTTAAGGGAGCATCTAGCTCCTTCTCTATCTTCACCCAAAACAGGATGAATTTGTTTTCTGATGGTAAAAACCATGCTGCAACCTGTCTGAGTTTAAAATCCCCAAAGTAACCTTGCCACCACAGTAATGTCAACCCTCCATTTTTCACCAGGGATCTTAGTTTCTTTTTGGACAGGCGGGGTTGGGGGGCTTGTTTTCCCAAAGAAAAGCTGAGATTATGCTATCAAAATTGGTAAAGCAGTCTTCTGGGATGTTAGCAGGTATGTTATTCATAATATACAAGATTTTTGGAGCAATTATCATCTTTATGGAGTTAATTTTACCCCACAAAGATAAGTGCAGTTTGGACAATTTGTCTAGCTCACTTCTCATTTCATTCATGACCTGTGACAATTGTGATAAAGTATTTTATTCACTGAGTCAAAATTTCTGATGCCTGGCTCATCGGCACAGTGGTTGGATTTCCATCTGCGATGCCAGCGACCTGGGTTTGGGAGCGGACCCGGGTCGCCTGAGGGCCAGTCGGGAGGTGAAGGTTGGAGCGTCCAATGACAGCTTGCCTTCTCTGGGGGGAGGAAGGGGACATGGCCCCTTGTGTGCTGACTCCTGGCGGAGGCCAGGAGTACAGCAACATGTCAGCGCCCTGGGCTTGACTGTCCTCAGACGTAGGTCAGACATTCGGCAAGTTCCGGGGCAGATGTTGCGGACATCGGCATTTATGCCTGACGTCAGGACAATCGCAACGTCCACAATAAAAACAGGAAAATGCCCTCCAGAATTGGGAAGATGGAGTGCCGAGCTGGATCCTGATCTGCCGTCACCTGCCCAGCTGTCTTGGGGGCCCGACGAGACTTGAAGGTTCAGGGGTTGGTCTACCCCGACCCCGTGCCGGGGGCAAACCACAGTGAGATGGGGGACCCTGAGCAGTCAGGTAAGGTGGTGGTAAGGACAGACTTAATTGGCACCTCCTGACGATGCGACTCCAGAGGGAGGGGGCAGGATAAAAAAAAAATGCTGATGCCCAGGTATGTCAGCCCTTCGGCTACCCATGAGGTGCCATATTCTTTTTGTAATGTTTCCTTTTCGAATTTAGATTTAGATAACATTAGACATTCAGATTTGCCCAGTTGATAAACAGGCCTGAAACTGCACCAAACTCTTGAAGAAGTAATTTAACATTTTGTAAAGAGAAGGAGGGCTGAGTTAACATCAATAGGATGTCATCAGCAAAAGCAAATTTTTGTTGAATATCTCCCAAACCTAACCCATTGGATTCTGCTTGACTGCATACTTCTCCTAATTAAGGGGTCAATACAGAGAACAAAAAGTAAGGTGGTTAGAGGGCAACCCTACCTAGAAACTCTGTGGAGCTGAAAAGGGGAGGAAATTAGGCCATTAGTGATCACGCATGCCCTTAGTGCAACATATAAAGTTTGTATCCACTTCTGCAGAACAGGACCAGAGGTATTAACTTCTAATACTTTGTAGAGATAATCCCATTCTAGGGAATCAAAAGCTTTCCCAATATCAAGAGAGATCGCTAAAGCCGGGGCCTTGTTTCTCTGAAGGGCTGTGATTCCCGAATTACTGAAAACAGTCTATGCAAATTATCTGCAGCCTGTGTACCCTGCATAAAGCCCACTTGTTCTTTATCAGCTAGGTTGTATAGTATTTTAGAAAGCCTGTTGGCCAAGATCACAGCACAGCTCCTTGAGCTCATGGGGGTCAGGGATAACCTGTGGCATAGGGCTAAGAGCACTGGGTCCCCCTCTGACATACAGAAATACAAAGCAGTACGTAATAAGTGCACTCAAACCATCCGCCTTGCAAAAAGATCTCACTTTAAAGTGAACTGGACAACTCTTGGTGCTATAGCCACAGATTCTGGGACAATATAAAAACCCTAACAGGCAGAGCAAGTAAATCACCACCATCGCAAATAAACTTTGAGGGTGCGATTACCCAGGATCCCAAAACTATCGCAGATGGTTTCAACAAGGCCTTCACAGACCTTAGTGGGGTCGTTTCTCCAGACTATCTCCGATCTGTGCCTAGCTCCGCCATTAGTTGCACTGACATCCCTCCAACACACACAGCACCTCTCTTCTACCTGAAGGTAATCTCTACAACTGAGGCAAAAAAATACTTGGAAAAAGTTCTCGGGAACAATAGATCCAGTGGGGACTCGCTTGACCTAAAGATTGTGGCTCTCACCCTGGATGTGTTACTCTCACCCCTAACCTGGATCCTAAATCTCTCATTAACCATTGGCATTTTCCCTCAATGCTGGAAAGCTGCAGTAGTCACCCTGGTCTTTAAAAGCGGGGACAGAACTTGCCTGGCCAACTACAGGCCAATCTCAATTCTGCCCCCCCCCAAGGCAATAGAGAGGATAGTATATTATCAGTTAGGTACGTACCTTGATAAGTACAACCTTCAATGCCAGGAACAGCATGGCTTTTGGAAGGCACATAGTACTTCAACAGTATTGATTGAGTCTACCGGTCATATCCATGAAGCACTTGACTGAGGGCTCTTGGCGGGGGCCACTTTTATTGACCTTACCAAGGCCTTCAACACGGTCAACCATGACTTGTTTCTCACACAGCTCTCTTACATTGGTATATACGCTGTCTCTCTAAGCTGGTTCCAAAGTTACCTCTCTAACAGGACCCAGCAGGTCAAGATTCTTGACGTTCTATCCAACCATCGGCATGTCAATACAGGGGTGCCTCAAGGTTCCATTTTGGACCCCCTGCTGTTCAGCCTGTTTCTAAATGAACTCCCCAAAGTGTGCCAGAATATGATCCTTCTATATGCACATGATGCTGTTCTCTATACGTGTCACTGTACTCCGGAAGAGCTGCAAAAAGGCATGCAAGACGACTTTCCTGCTGTGGAAAAATGGTTCCTGCAGTCTAAGCTCTTGCTCAACTCCACTAAGACTAAAACAATGTTGCTTGCCTCTCATCAAAACCATCATAAGCCCCATCACCTCAATATCTACAATAACAAGTTTGATACACTCGAAATGATCACCACCTTTAAGTATCTCGGTGTCTACCTTGATAGGTCTCTCTCCTATATCCAGCACATAGACCATGTTGCCAAGGCAGCTAGTGCCAGACTAGGTCAGCTCTACCGGCATAGGCAGTGCCTCACCAAAAATGCATCAAGCTTGCAGTTAACAGCACCGTGCTCTCTATCACAGATTATGGACTGGTAGTCTACGGAGCCAGTACCGATACAGCACTTAGGCGAATCAAGATTGTCTTAAATAAAGCCTGCAGACTAGTCCTGGGTGTGGACTGTTTAACTCACCTTGTGAACTATACTCAAGCACCAGTTGGTTAAACCTGAATTGCAGAATTCAGTACCAAGTCTGTCTATTAGCGAAAAAATCCAACCTAGGTCTCGCTCCTCCTGGAGTGAGGCAACTGCTAAGAAACTCCACTTCCTCCAGACTAACTAGGGGGTCGAGTAAAGCTGCCTTCATTATCCCATTCCACCGGACCTCACTAGGGCAACGGTTCTTTGAATACAGGGTCCCCTGCTGGCTAAATTCCCTTAACTCTGAGCTAATTGAGGAAACAAAACTACGCCCATTTAAGGCCAAGCTGCTGCAGTACCTGGCTACTCTGAGTAACTGCAACTGCATCATGAGTGCAAAATCCTATTGTTATTGATAGCTTATCTGTCCTACATAGCACACATCTCCCCCCCACTTCCTCCCCTGCCTGGTGTGACCCCACAGAGCACTTACCCCCACGTTCCCTCTTTATCCCCCCCGCCTTCCTGCTTTCTCTTCACAAATATTAATCCCCCAATTTTCACCCCCGGTTTCCCCTCACCTCCTCCCTTTAAAACCCTTTCCTTATCCCTCTCTCTCCCCACATCACCCAGCCCTGCCCTATCACCTACTTAGGTAACCCTGGTAGATTCCTATCCAATCCCACTCCTCTGACTACTCAACCCCCTTTTTCTGTCACCCCCTTTGTCTCTGCCTCCACCTTCCCCCTGCTGTCATCTAGTCTGTCCTCCCCTCCTTTGGTCACCACCACTTCTGACTCTCCATAACTCTACCTGCACGCTCTAAAGCTCAGCTACCACTATAAATTGCTTGTCCATCTTACGTATGTTCTTAGTGCTGTTGCAATAAAGTTGACCTCTCCTACCTGATGTATTTTAACTGTACTTGATTGAATCTGTATCTGTATGTACCATAATGTACTTGTCTGCTGTATATACCCCTATCTGTTTTGTAATGTCTACGTACCTTGTCTTTTGCCTTACGACGTGGAACTTTTGTAAACGAGCTTTTAGCTCAAAGGTGTTATTTGAGATTCTAATAAATAAATAAATAAATCTTAGCAATTATCTTGCAATTAAAATTTAGAAGTGATATTGGCCTGTAATTACCATACTCTATACTATCCTTACCCTTTTTTTGCTAATACACAGAGCTTTATGTATCTAGGGGTCAAAATCCCATTTAGGTGGGCGGAGTTGGAGGCAGTCAACTTCTCCCTGCTATTAGCCCAGCTAGCAGTTGAAATTGAGAGATGGCGCAAGCTGCAGCTCTCACTACCTGGTAAAATGGTGGCTATTCGTATGTTACTTCTGCCTAGAGTGGCCTATCTGCTTAATAATCTTCCCTTGCGCCTGTCTCCCAAATTATTTAGCTCCGCTGAAAGGCTTATAACACACTTTCTGTGGGAAGGGCGGCCACCCAGATGGGGCCATAATAAACTACGTGCCCACTGGACGTGCAGAGGTTTGGGTCTGCCGTGGATTCAACGGTACCACATACCTTACATGGCAGTGCAGGCCACTAAATGGTTCGTTCCCCCACGCACTTCCTCTCCTGTATGGGTGGAATTGGAAGCTAGCATTGTGGGGACTCAACCATTCAGATCTATATTATCTGGTGACACTATTCCTGCTACAAACTTGATGCCTATCATGTATGAAACTAGACGCGTTTGGCGCTGCCTTATGACTCTATCCCATAACCCCTGGGTGAAGTGGGCCCCCCCTTATGCTATGCTGCACTGTGGGACAATGATTTCTTAACAGTTGGAGATAATCCCTTGCATTGGCCCTCCTGGGCGGCACAAGTATCCTCTACGTGCAAGACTTGTATATGCCTAACTCCACTGAACTAATGTTGTTTGTACAAGTTAGAGTGAAATTCAACCTCCCTGCCAAGTACTTTTGAAGGTATTTACAACTTCGTAGTGCCACATGCACCATTCAGGTGTGATGCAGCCTAGATTTTAAATGGCAGTGGCTGGACTCGCTTCATAAGCTATCCTCTGCTAGGGGACTGGCGGGGCACTTCTACAGAGTTTGGCGGGATTTGCAACCCGATTTTATGAACTCCCGCAGAATCAAGTGGATGTCGGATATTAACACAGTCATCCCTGAGGAGTATAGGTCCCTCTATCTCAAAGCTGCCACCTCACTTATAGAGATGTTAAAAGCCGCTTCCTTCAGCAGAAAATTCTGCTTAGATGGTACAAGACTCCGGCTGCACTTCACTCGATGGGGATCCTCTCTCATTCAGATTGCTGGAGATGCAAACAATCGCCGACTCATCTCTTGCATGCGCTGTGGCAATGCCCTCAGCTTACCACTTTTTGGGCTTCAATAGCAGGGGAGTGCTCCAGAGTGCTGGGTCACCCAATTATGCTCTCAGATCCTAGACTGGTTCTAGAGGATACTTCCATGCTAACCTTTCTGTCCAAGGTACACCTTGAGTGGTTGATGCTAGCCCTGCTCAAAGCCAAACATTTGCTACTGATGCATTGGAGACGACCGCTGCCCCCAGCTTTATCAGCATGGTACGCAGCTATGGCACAATTAGCAACTCTAGAGTGATTATCCTACTCTCACCATGGCCAATTACCTCAGTACTTCCTCAAGTGGGATGCTTACCTTCAAAAATTACCCTTATATAACTAACTATTACTGTGCTACCCAATGTATATCTTGTTTTGCTCCTGTACACCTATATTATGTCTGTGCATTTCTGCATATTGTAACCAATGTCCTGTGCTCTCCCGGGTCGTGCCTGAAAATAGGCAGGTCTGTTGCCTAGCGCACTTACCCGGTTACCAAAAGCTAATAAATAAATAAATAAATCTCCTCTCTGTAAGATTCCACCCTCACCTGGCAACCCTCCTGTGAGGTATACTTAGTCATGGCTGACTACACTGGTTAGGTGATGGGAAGGTGGAAGTTTGGTAGATGTGTTTATCCATTTCTGGCCTGCTAGACTCAAGTTGGTACTATATAAGGGGTGCTACTTCCTTTGTCTGTGATATATTGAATTTATTCCTATATATTATAAAATAAGTGTATCTGGTTAATATGCTTTGAGAACGTATATTTTTCCAAGTCACCCCTTTTTATATGGCTGATGTTGATTGTTTTATCAGTTGAGCTGTTCATGGTTATGGATTAAATAAAAACTTTTCTAAGATATATGCCTCATTCATTGAATCAGGAACGCTTAGGTATATAGGCACATAAGTAGGATTTTTAGGTCCAGTTAGCTACTAGAGCCAAATAAGGGCTTGCCACTGACTTAGTGGTCAAGTTTCCCATTTCCTTTCACCCATATGAGCATAAAGAAATCTTTTAAAGGTAGTTATGCTACCAGCATTCACTACCTCTAAGGGGAGTGGTTCCATACATTCACTACCTGTTGATTAAACTACCTTCCTCTTTTGGTGGTATTGTACCTTTCTCCCCGTAACTGCCAAGGGTGGGAGTGCCTAGTTACTATCAGTGTCTTTTCTTTCTGACACAGTCCTGCAGATTCCCAAATTATCCCATCTTTCAGAGCTTTGTAAACATAACAGAGGTCGCCTCTTGTCCTGCGATAGGTCATGGACTACAGTTCTAATGATCTTAGCCTTTCTTGATAGCTTAAGGTATGTACTCACCTTATTTTTTTTGAGAACCTCCTCTGTACCTCCTCTGTCCTTTTAGATGTTCCTACTGTTTGGGAGGTGCTAAAAGGGGACCCGTATTCAAGTATCGGTCTCATCAATGTCTTATACAGTGGCACCAGAACCTCATCCCACCGACTTTTGATCTTCCAGAGGACATTTCCTACTATTCTATTACTTTTCTTGACTGCTTCTATACTGTGGTTGTCAAAGTTTAGGGTGTTGGATATTATTATCCCTAAATCTTTTTCATTTTCTGTTCTGGAAATAGGTTTATTGTTCAAGCTATATTGAGCTTGTTTGTTATTCACCCCAAAATGCATCACCCTGAATTTGCTTTCATTGAACTTCAGTTTGTGGTCAGTTGCCCACTTTTCTAAAGTTAGACAATTGGGTCTGGAGATTATGAACAGAGTCAGCATCATTGACTGTCGCCCCTATTTTGGTGTCGTCTGCATACTTGCAGACCCATACACCATCTGACACCTTCATAGAGGAGACCAAAATGTTGAATAGCAGGGGCCCCACTATTGACCCCTGGGGTACTCCGCTTGTAACCCTACCCCAGTT